>CM065777.1:51095952-52345952 GCA_033296515.1 Macrochelys suwanniensis
GCACCACATGCACCTGACATGCCCTTCTCTACCCTGAAACATCCTCACACGAAGGGAGGGGAATAGATGGTGTAAAGATACAATGAGGGAATCTTCAGATGCCTGTTTAAGGATGTTTTAAATCTCCTTTGTATGACTGGAGTAGCACAAACAGATTTCAGCTGTTTTAGTTTCTCATTGATGGACCTATCCTCCCTGAATTTATCTAATTCCCTTTTGAACCCAACTGAACCTTCACAACATCTCCTGGAAACAAGTTCCACAGGTTGACTGTGGTATGTGCAGATGTACTTCCCTTTGTTTGTTTTAAACCTGCTGTCTATTAATTTCATTGGGTGACACCTGGTTCTTATGTGAAGGAGTAAATAACATTTCCTTCATATAACATATCTGCCCCTGGACATTTCTGCTGCTTGCATCCGATGAAGTGGGTATTCACCCATGAAAGCTTATGCTCCAATACCTCTGTTAGTCTATAAGGCGTGTGACAGACCCAGGCCAGTTGGGTACAACAAAGTAGCAGCATGCAGATATACTGGCCACTGGATTACCAGTTTTCTGTTCCCTGACTGACCAGAGCAGGGACTGCTCCAGGCTAATGAGGACACCTGACTCTAATTAACCTGTAAAGAGCCAGGTGAGGCCATTAAGGTGATGTGAACACCTGACTCTAATTAAGGCTCTTCTGAGCATATAAAAGGGCTCACTCCAGTCAGGCTGGGGAGAGCCAGGGAGCCAGAGGAGAGGAAGTGCTGTTGCTACTGAAGGACTGAGTAAATGAGGACATGCTCGCGCCATCAGTAAGGGAGCCCTAAGGTAAGGGTGAAGAAATGAGAAGCAGGAGAGCTGTGGGGAACTGGCCCAGGGAAACATAGCAACTCTGGCAGTGAAAGGTCAGCTGCCAACAGCTGCTACCACTAGGGTCCCTGGGCCGGAACCCGGAGTAGAGGGCAGGCCCGGGTTCCCCCTAACCTGTCACTACAGAAACACCTCCTGGGAGGGGAAGACAGGCCCCTATCAGGACAGGAAGCTAATCTGTCCTTAGATAAGATCATAGGGACAACAGAGACTGTGGGAGTTCTCTCACCAACCTTGTGCTGGCTTATGATGAAAACGGCTCGGTAGACTGTAACCCTGGTCCTAGAGAGAGAAGGGCTATGTGTAGGATTGCAGTGAGCCTCTGAGGCTAGTATAAACCACCTAGAAGCGTGGGACCCAACGGGACAGGGTCGGAGCTCTGCCACACGTGCCACAGGACCCTTTGTCGCTTATAACATTTCCTTATTCATTTTCTCCACACCATTCATGATTTTATAAACCCCTCTCATATCCCCCTCTCATATTTTCCGGAGTGCTAACAGGTAATTTAGAACCCAGAATTTTGTATGTATAGTTGGGATTGTTTTCCAATGTGCATTATTTTGCATTTATCAACACAATTTCATCTGCCATTTTCCTGCTTAGTCACCCAATTTTCTGAGAGTCCTGTGTAACTCTTCACAGTCTGCTTTGGACTAATCTTGAGTAATTTTGTAAATTTTGCTATCTTACTGTTTACCCCTTTTTTGATTTGATAGATCATTTATGAATAAGTTGAACAGCACATATCCAAATACAGATCCCTGGGAAACACCACTATTACCCTCTCTCGATTGTGAAAACTGATTGCTTAATTCTACTCTTTGTTTTCTATCTTTTAATCAGTTAGTGAACCATGACAGGAACTTCCCTCTCATTGCATGACTTCTTAATTTGCTTAAGAGCCTTTGGTGAGACACCTTGTCAAAGGCTTTCTTAAAAAAAAATATTTTTATGATGTTTCAAATAAAAGAAATTTTGTTCAATTGCTATCACTTTTACCCCAAATATTCTACCACAGGCCCAAATATTACCTAAAAGTTTTGATGCCAGCCAATGTGTCTTTTTTATCAATTTTAGAGTAGAGAGGCAAAATCAAGCTTTAAACAGAAACCCAGCCGAAACTTAACTATGCATCAACTATGCTCTACTCCATAATAAAATGGTGTCATCAGAATATGGACCTGTTTCATACTGTTCTTTTGTTCACAGAAATTAATCTTTGTATTTCATAGTTCCGGAGGTATCATGAACAAGGATCTAGCAAAAGTGTGTATTCTGGGCTAGAATCTCTCTGGCATTAAAAAGGATGAAAGTGACTTCCATTCACTCTCTGTACTGTCTGAAAATTATAGCAAATAGCTTTCACCCAAATAATAAATTATTGGCCTATCTCAAATATTGACAGAGCTGTTTTCAGCTATCTGCACTCTACCCACTCAAAGGCTTTCTCTGAATTTAGAGAGAGAAGTACCAGCGGTGTATTTCTAATTAGATGGCCTGGAGTATCCCTAAAACTCATATATTATCTGTTACATTCTTCTCTCTTTTACAGGTTATCTGGTCTTTATTTAAACTACATTTTGGTTAATATTTTTACAACTATACAGAGAAAAGAAAGATGAGTATATTGGTAGGTTCTTTGCAGGTATAACTATGATAGTGATTCATAGAATCATGGAAGATTTGCGTTGGAAGAGACCTTAGGAGGTCATCTAGTTGAACTCCCTACTCAAACCAGGACCACCCCCAACTAAATCATCCCAGTCAGGGCTTTGTCAAGCCACGTCTTAAAAACCTCTAAGGATGGAGATCCAACTGCCTCCCTAAGTAACCCATTCCAATGTTTCACCACTCTCCTAGTGAAATAGTGTTTCCTGATATCCAACCTAGCCCTCCCCCACTGCAACTTGAGACCACTGCTCCTTGTTCTGTCATCTGCCGTCACTGAGAACAGCCAAGCTCCATTCTCTTTGGAACCCCCCTTCAGGTAGTTGAAGACTGCTATGAAATCTCCACTCACTCTTCTCTTCTGCAGACTAAACAAGCCCAGTTCCCTCAGCCTCTCCTCGGAAGTCATGTGCCCCAGCCCCCTGATCATTTTCATTGCACTCCGCTGGACTCTCTCCAATTTGTCCACATCCTTCCTGTAGTTGGGGGTCCAAAACTGGACGCAACATTCCAGCTGTGACCTCACCAGTGCCGAATAGAGGGGAATAATCACTTCCCTCCATCTGCTCCTACTAATGCAGCCCAATATGCCATTAGCCTTCTTGACAACAAGGGAACACTGTCGACTCATATCTAGATTCTCATCCACTCGTCTTTTTCTGCAGAACTGTCGCTTAGTCAGTAGGTCTCCAGCCTGTAGTGGTGCATGGGATTCTTCCGTCCGACGTGCAGGACTCTCCACTTGTCCTTATTGAACCTCATCAGATTTCTTTTAGCCCAATCCTCCATTTTTTCTAGGTCACTCTAGACCCTATCCCTACCCTGTGATATTATGAATCAAACTGAAGGTAATTCTTTCCCATTTAGTAATATGCAATACATTAAATAGGTCAGCATGAAGGCCTATTTAGTCTGCTTTAAACACTGTATAGTATTCCATTGGTGAACCACCAGGCCCAAGGTCTTTTCCATTTCTCATAATATTTACAGCTTTTATATATTCTCATATTGCAGGATCTGTCTCTTCAAATTTCTGTAAGTTTGCTCCAGAAACATTCTACATACAGTTATCTGAGTTTGGGCGTTGTTACATAAAGTACTATAAAAGTTGTCAAATACTTCTCTGGTTTAGCTAGGGTAAGTCATAATTTGGCCCTGTTCACCTGTTCTGGCAGAATAACTTAACTTTAATTTTCTAGCTATCGGTATCTCATTTATTCCAATTTCTGTACATCTTAGAGCTTTTTCTGTTACATGTGTATGGTAATTAGTTTGGCTCATTTATAAATCCTTTTAGAATTTTAAATCTGTTATGGATTATTTCTAATTTAGCAACTGTTTGTTCTAGTTACAATTTGTGCTATGGTCTCTCTTTTTGAAGTTGATAAAATTCCTTTTCATAACTGCTTTCATAGCATAATCTTCTTTGTATACGCTCTGTATCATTTTTTCCATAGTAATGCATAAGATTTCTATTAAATAATTCAATTATTTCATGATATAGCAATAGAAGGCTGTTAAGTCTTTCAGCTTTTTGTTCAGAAGTCTCTTCTTAATTTTTATTCACAATATTAATTGGGGTGTGATCTAACCAAATGACAATCCTTATATTAACTGTATGTGTTTGCTACTTGAGGGTGTTAAGGATGAGGTTCATGTCTGTTTTATGTTATTATTATTGTTTTTTATACTAGAATAAGAGAAATCTTATTGGTCATAAGTTCTTTTTTCAGATAACTTTCAGTCTTAATCATAGTGTATACGAGAGGAAACAGTTGGCCTTTTGTCTACCTGTATTCTAATATACAAGCAGCTTAATCTGACAATTAAATTCTTCTGTCTCCAATGCCTTTTGCATTGAATGTATTAAATGGCATGGAAAATTTAAACAATATTTACAATTTTGATTTGGACATATACTGAGCTCACTGTTATTCTCTTATCATTTTCAGCTCATTCTTGCACTATGTCCACCCACACAGATCACAACAATGCAAGATCAGGGTCTAAATCCCCTTTAAGTATGATATATCTGCTGGTTTTAAATATTTAATTTGATCATTTAACTGAATTATTGTATGTTTAGAGTATTAAAATATCCCTTCTTTTTTTAATAATATAAGCAAGTATATATAAAAAATTGACCCAGCCATATGCAATTAAAGCATTCTTCCTGAGCTCCTTTGAAGTGAATTTCTTGGAGATCTTTTATGCTAGGAGGGTTTTTTTTAAGCTCTGTGCTATCTTTATGTATTTCAGTATTTTGATAATCTCTTAATAGTGAGTAAATTCTAATTTACTTTTAATTGCCATCAGTTTGTTATGAATGTCTGTACTAATAGTGCCTTATTCTGCCCTCCTGAAGTCTTTACTATAGTCTTTACTATAGAAGCTTTACTATTAACTTCAGTGGGCACAGGACCCAGCCCTTACTGCTTATTTCAGAAAATAATTCCTCTAGTCTGCTTTAGTTACTGGTAGTACTTTTTCTCACTCTGTTTTTTTTTTAATTTGGGCACCATCTAGGTTTCCTGTTCTCACTTAATGTCTTCTCCACATTCTCTCTATTTAATCTGTTTATTTGTGAAACCACTTGACCATTTGAAATAATTAGGAGTGGTCATCAGATATTCAGATACCTATTTTTTCAAAGCGTTGGAAACAGAGGTTTGGGAGCCTCAGGAGGGATCTTAACAGGCATAGATTGTGAGTAAATAACCTTCCTTGAATAAAAGGCCATATAAAACTGCTGGCCCATGCTGAACTACATCCCACAATATCTTGCAATACTACCGCTCAGTATTTGGCATAAGCAGGTAAGAAACTTGTCATAATCAAGATACATTCATTCCATGTCTTAGTACAAGCTAGGGAAGTACTTTCATGGACCAATATCTGGATGGCTAGTGTCCAAACCAAAGATAAGGAAGGTAAAGGTACAGAACAACAAGTTAAGGAACTGGACAAACTGATGGGTTGGATTTTAATGATATGTAATGAGTTTTATAGCTAGTAAAATCATCCTATAAGTACTTCTTGCTTAAATTTGGGAGTTCATTTGCTGTGTAGGGTGACTGTAACAATGTTGCACAAGACAGCTACCCAGAAACTGGTGTCATATTGAATTGTCTTTCTGTACTATACTATTATTGACCTTTAGCAATAAACCTTACTGATATTGATTATTTGGTCTCTTGAATATATTTCATAATGAACCAAAGTGTGGTCAAACAATTGACTATACAATTTATCAGTGCAACCCTTTACCTAAAATAGATTAATTCCCTATCCATGGTTGCTCAGCTGTGCTGCCTGCTGCGTTAGGTGCAGAGTCACATATCTCCCCATACTCTTGGCCATCCACCCCACACCCACCTGTGCAGGATTGTCCCCTGAACTGTAGCCCATGATGCAGATAGAACACACAGAGACGTGTAACTGAAAGCAGAATTTGGTCATTTTTAGATACAGATAATTTTATTTTACCAGAAATGCAAATACTCTAGTAAAATTAAGTCATGAATAGTTTTCAGTGCTCTGGTAAGTAAGGCATGCATAGAGAAATGTCACAAACCAAATTTGGCATACAGAGTGCTCAGTCCTGCTCCTATTGGGTCAAATTCTGCTCAGTCACACCGCTATAAATCCAGAATGACTCCAGAGACAATATAGCTAGTTCAGATTTAGAACCTTGTATATGACCGCATAATCTGACCTATTAAATTCAATGGAAAGACTTATATTGGCTTCAGTGAAAGCAGGATTGTCCCCTATATCAGCAATGATCAAAAATGAGACATGCAAGAAAAATACTTACTCGGGAAGCTTAAGATAATGGGGAATAGATTTCTTTAATATAAATACAGTTTTCTATACTCTAAGGGTGCATCTACACAGTCCACAGCAGCGAGCCTCTGAGCCTGGGTTAACAGACTTGGGCTTGTGGGGCTGGGATTACCATACTAAAAATAGCTTGGGCTGGAGCTCTGTCTCTGAAGCCCACCCTCGTATTCAAAGCCCCAGCTCCAGCCTGAGCTGCAAGTTAAAAGCAATGTCTACAAAGCTATTTTTAGCAGCAGAGTGCAAGCCCCACAAGCCTGAGTCTGTCAGCCTGGGCTCAGAGGGTCACTGCCACTGGCTGTGAAGATGTACTCATAGAGTCCTGACTCAGTATTTCTGCTGTAAATAACATTAAATAGTAATAGTTAGACATGTAGGTCTAACTAAACTACATTTAGTTCTAAAATGAGGAAACATCCCTGGTAACTTGGGACATTTGAGAGAGATGATTTATATGGTGTATATTCTTATCTCATAATGCACAGGGATTTATGTATGGAATTCCCAATAATGCTAATGGCAGTTAAACATGCAAATCCCTGCTCGCTGAAATGAATGCCTACTTTAAATTCAATTAAGGCTTAATGCAAAGAGGAAAAAAAACATTTTCTGCAATTAGCCACCCAAAACTGATCGTATCTATTGTAGTCACATAGTTAGAGAAGACAAGTTTGAAAAATCTGAAAACTGACCATGACAAGTTTTACTGTTTGTTGAGCAGCAGAAAAAAGAATACAAAACCAGCATAACAGATTTTTCTATTACATCTCACTGAGGTTAATTAAAAAAGAAAATAGAAAATAACATATTAATATAATCTGTTACAGATATGTAATTAAAAAAATTCTTTCTGCCTACTTCAGGGTTTCTATAATGTCCATCACCATAGCAGCACAGCTCTTTGCAGGTAACATAAATGTACAGGAACTAGGCCCTAGTGGAGGTTTTTGCTTTTCTCCCTTCCCTGGTTCAGAAGGCTGTTTTGTATATATACAATATACCTACAGAAAAGATGTAATCCACAGCCCTGAGTAATTAAAAATGTAAACTGGCAACTGTCCCCAAAATGGCCAAAAAACCTCAACCCCCTCTAGAACACCTTGTGGCATTACTGACATAACCTGTGACCATATAGATCATTGTTGCAAACACTGTTATATATTTGCAGCAAATATTGTACAAAGATTGTCATGTAAGCTATCTATTGAAAGGTTATGATTTGCTGATTATGATTATGCTATCTGTATGTGTGTATCATTTTTGTAGCTGAAGTTATGAATATTGGCCATGTACTTGTATCTTAATATGTTTTGATTCTAAGTAGCCTCAGCGAAGCATTTGGTCAGCTTCTTGAGAAGGGACTATTCTCAATAAGTGCCCAATCAAGAAACACTTAATGGACAATGGACTTTGGGAGATGCCAATCCACGTCTGAGCTTTCCTGGGAATGTTCAAACTAACATGTAAACAATGGTGTCGGCCTGTAAAGAACTGAGTCATGCAGGGACATGTGACTTGCCCATGTGACTCCAAACTCCATCTTGCTGTGATCTTGCACAGGAGAACCAAGGGGTTTCCACCCACAAGAGAAATAATATAAAAGGCTACTGCATCTCCTCGATTTTGTCTTCAATCCTGCTTCTTACTTCTGGAGGAACCTTTCTGCAAACTGAAGTTCCGAAAAAAAGGACTGAATGACCCATCCCAGATGTGGATGTACTCCAGAGACTTAATATGAACCTGAAGTTTATTCCATCACTGCTACAAGACTGAACCAAGCACTTTGCCATTACTGTATGGAATTGATTCCATTTAACCAATTCTAGCTCTCATCTATATCTTTTTCCTTTTATGAATAAAGCTTTAGATTTTAGACTCTAAAGGATTGGCAACAGTATGATTTGTGGGTAGCATCTGATTTGTATATTGACCTGGGTCTGGGGCTTGGTCCTTTGGGATCAGGAGAACCTTTTTCTTTTACTGGGGTATTGGTTTTCATAACCATTCACCCCCATAACGAGTGGCACTGGTGGTGACACTGGGAAACTGGAGTGTCTAAGGGTAGGTCTACACTTACCCGCTGCGTCGGAGGCGACCAATCGATCTTCTGGGTTCGATTTATCGCGTCTTGTCTAGACGCAATAAATCAAACCAGGAAGTGCTCCCCGTCGACGCCGGTAATCCTGCTCCACGAACGGAGCAGGCGGAGTCAAAGGGGGAGCCTGCTCACTGCCGTGTGGACCAGCAGTAAGTACTTTTAAGTTCGAAATAAGATACTTCGACTTCAGCTACCTGTCGCGTATCTTAGTTCGAACTTGGGGGGTAGTGTGGACAAGCCCTAAGGGAATTGCTTGTATCACTTCTGAATAGCCAGTGGGGTAAAATCGAAGCCTTCTCTGTTTGCCAGGTTTGGTTTGCCTTGGTGTGCAAAGGAACCCCAGCCTTGGGCTGTATCTGCTCTGCTCTAAGCAATTTGTCCTGGATTGGTACTCTCAGTTGTGTCCCAGAAAAGGCAGCATCGATACACATCTACAAAACTGGACTCCACCACAAAGACCTAACTCCAATCAAATCTTTCCTTCTCCAACAGGAAATAGATAAAACATCCAGGATGTCTTGCAAGTCAGTCACTGCTACAAAGATAACTGAATTATCTTTTTATTGTATATATTTATTATTAGCACAAGGGGGCTGTGATCCCCTATCAGGGTTTGGAGGCATTAGAGCAATAGATGTAAAAATAATATGCATGAACCGAACCTACCTGAACCTACTGTGAGGAAGGCGAACCCTCCACACACACCCCCCACACACACTGCACCTGGCCAATATGATGGAAAGACATGTCTTACCATGTGACCTAACGGTGGTCAGGTGACATTTTTATTTCCACAGGAATCTTGTTCCACAGGAATCTTGTTCCACTGAGCTTGTTTTAACTCCAGCTTCCACATGCTTTTTCTGGAGCTTTGTAATATGCATAATATCAGAGGAAACCAGCTTTCTAGGTGGATCAGCAGCTGGTTCCTGACCCACTGATGAGCCTGAAGATCCAAAGCTTTGAATGGACAGTAGAAATGGATTGGGAGCTAGTGAAAGGTGTCAAAGCACAGATAAGAGGCATTGGAGAGGAGAAGAAGCTATGCATCATCACACTCTAGGTCCTGTTGTAGATGAATCTGGTACTTGTGCCATCTGCTCTATTTCATGCATGCAAGTCAGTAGCATTTCACAATCAACTGCCAAAAGCTGTGGAGTGGATAAGTAGTCTGAGTACTGAAGTGTTGCTCTATACTATATGCTGGATTTTAATATACACTTCTAAAAATAATCCTGGAATACATAAATGAGAAAGTATTACTGCTCCCAATTATACACACACTCTTGCACAGAAAATTAATATTTAAAAGGCAATATTATTTAAAGGTGATGTACAGATGTACTCCTGAATATAGACTTAGGGGAATAATAAAGCAGAATTTGCTTTTGTGACTGAATCTGTGGAGGACAGTGTTGTTATGGCAGCGTTGATCCCAGGAAATGAGAGAGACAAGGTGGGCGATGTAATATCTTTTCTTGGACAAGCTTCTGTTGGTGAGAGAGACAAGTTTTCAAACTCCACAGAGCTCCTCTTTAGGACCTGACCTGAAGAGTAGATCTGTGAAGCTTGAAATCTTGTCTCTCTCACCAACAGAAGTTCATAGAATCATAGAATCTCAGGGTTGGAAGGGACCTCAGGAGGTCATCTAGTCCAACCCCCTGCTCAAAGCAGGACCAACCCCAACTAGATCATCCCAGCCAGGGCTTTGTCAAGCCTGACCTTAAAAACCTCTAAGGAAGGAGATTCCACCACCTCCCTAGGTAACCCATTCCAGTGCTTCACCACCCTACTAGTGGAAAAGTTTTTCCTAATATCCAACCTAAACCTCCCCCTCTGCAACTTGAGACCATTACTCCTTGTTCTGTCATCTTCTACCACTGAGAACAGTCTAGATCCATCCTCTTTGGAACCCCCTTTCAGGTAGTTGAAAGCAGCTATCAAATCCCCCCTCACTGTTCTCTTCTGCAAGCTAAACAATCCCAGTTCCCTCAGCCTCTCCTCATAAGTCATGTGCTCCAGCCCCCTAATCATTTTTGTTGCCCTCCGCTGGACTCTTTCCAATTTATCCACATCCTTCTTGTAGTGTGGGGCCCAAAACTGGACACAGTACTCCAAATGAGGCCTCACCAGTGCCGAATAGAGGGGAATAATCACGTCCCTCGATCTGCTGGAAATGCCCCTACTTATACAGCCCAAAATGCCGTTAGCCTTCTTGGCAACAAGGGCACACTGTTGACTCATATTCAGCTTTTCATCCACTGTAACCCCTAGGTCCTTTTCTGCAGAACTGCTGCCCAGCCATTCGGTCCCTAGTCTGTAGCAGTGCATGGGATTCTTCCGCCCTAAGTGCAGGACTCTGCACTTGTCCTTGTTGAACCTCATCATATTTCTTTTGGCCCAATCCTCTAATTTGTCTAGGTCCCTCTGTATCCTGTCCCTACCCTCCAGTGTATCAACCGCTCCTCCCAGTTTAGTGTCATCTGCAAACTTGCTAAGGGTGCAGTCCACACCATCCTCCAGATCGTTGATGAAGATATTGAACAAAACCGGCCCCAGCACCGACCCTTGGGGCACTCCACTTGATACCAGCTGCCAACTAGACATGGAGCCATTGATCACTACCATGATCGCGTTGAGCGCGACCATCCAGCCAGTTTTCTATCCACCTTACCGTCCATTCATCCAGCCCATACTTCTTTAACTTGCTGGCAAGAACACTGTGGGAGACTGTATCAAAAGCTTTGCTAAAGTCAAGAAATAGCACATCCACTGCTTTCCCCTCATCCACAGAGCCAGTTATCTCATCATAGAAGGCAATTAGGTTAGTCAGGCATGACTTGCCCTTGGTGAATCCATGCTGACTGTTCCTGATCACTTTCCCCTCCTTTAAGTGGTTCAGAATTGATTCCTTGAGGACCTGTTCCATGATTTTTCCAGGGACTGAGGTGAGACTGACTAGCCTGTAGTTCCCCGGATCTTCCTTCTTCCCTTTTTTTTGGTCCGAGAAAGGATATTACTTCACCCACATTGTCTCTCTATGGGGGACAATACTTTCAAATGTCTAGTTATGCATGATTTTGGGGAAAAAATAACTTATTTCCAACCTGTACAAATAAATTTCAGAAAAGACAGAGCTATAGTAGAAATATTTTCAAAAAGCAACCTCATCTAGAATGCCATATACAATTAATATATAGCACATATACTGGAACGGCAGTGGAAACTAGATGACATTAAGAAGACAATCAAAATAACTTTTTATTAATAATTGCTTAAAAGAAAGGATTATAATGATGAACGAGCATTTGTATATACTCTATGCACTAAGGCTCAAATCCTGAGCTCAATATCCACAAGTTGTGGGGATGACTGCTGAGAAGGTGAATGGTGCAGAGGAGTACTCGGCCTGCAGAATGCTGTGAAGTTACTTCATGAAGGCTATTCTAGTTCAATGGCTACACCCATCTTTGCAGGACCTTTTTTTCTTCCTTGCCCTCCCCTGTGCATTTGTGATAAGTGGGAGGAGAAGAGGATTCATATGTCAGCAGATCCTTGATCCCAACCTTCCTCAGCCCATTCCTTCCAAACTCTAGTGGAAGCATTCAGCAAAGACCCAAAAGAATGACAGTCTGGAAAACCTGTCTTACAATGAGAATCTGAAGAAATTCAATCAGTTTAGAGACAAGAGACTGTCAAGAAATGACTTGAACATAGTATATAAATACCTGGGAAGGTGTATAAATATCATGGTGTATAAATACATGAGAAGACTACTGATACTAGAGGGCTCTTTAACCTAGCAAACTAAGACAGAATTAGATCCAATGTCTGGAAGCTGAAGGTACACAGATTCAAAACGGAAATTAGATGCAACCTTTTAATCGCCACCCTGCACTTAAGCAGAGAGGAGTTTGGCTGGCTGGCCGGGAGAAGAAGGCAATGCTTTCTGGCTTGCAGGAGGAGGGAAGACGTAAAGCTGCTGGAAAGAGCAGTCAGCGTGGTAAATGACTCACCACATAGGAATGTGAGGGTTAAAAAGGTCAGTTGGGCCTGGCCCTTCCCTTCTTTACTCAGAACAGGCTGGGCAGCACCCACTGTCCCTCTCTAATTAGGCCACAAATATGCGGGGTGTTTAGCTATATCTGCTGCACGCATTACACTAGCCGCCCCACTAAGGAGGGATGGGAAGCAATTTTTCCCTTACCACCATATTGGCCAGGTACAGGGGGGCGAGGTTCGCCTTCCTCACAGTAGGTTCATGTAGGCTCGGTTCATGCACAGCATGATGGGCGGTAGGCCATATGTCACAACTCTTTATTTAAGTGTATAGCGGATGTTCAGTGCAGGTACTCCATAAATTAAGGCACAAAAGAATGAAAAATGGCTTAGAAAAGGAATTAAGGAGAGGTACTTGGTAACTGAGCAAGCCGGGGGCAGTTGGGGACTCCTATGAGTGGTACAACATGGAGGCAACCCCCGCATCACTATAGTCTACCTTAACCCCCTCCTATGAGGGGGCATGGTCGGTAAGGTCCCAGCAAGGGAATTGCTGGAGGGACCTGGATAAATCGGGGGGGGGGGGGGGAGATGTGAAAGCCCTCCCCCCCCCCCTTCCACTCCCAGAATTGGCTGGAATTGATAAGGTCCTGGCAGTGACTCTGCTGGAGGGACATACATTTTGCACCTGCACTGCACACACTTTATCCACCGGGTTATTTCCAGACATCTGTCAATAATAAAGTTGTGGCCTTATTAAACCCATATCTAATGTCTCCTGTCATTCTTTTGGCATAGCCAGACAACAACCAATGTGTGATGTAATGCATTCTCTGTCTCTTGAAGTCTTTAAATGAAAACCGAATCCTTCCTAGAATTCTGTTGTGTGTAGGTTCTTATACCATCACCAACAGTATCTAAATGTCTTCCAAAGTGCATTAAGTAACATGATTAGAGCTAGGTGAATAATGTTTATCAATTTGCTGACAATTCTGAAAAGCAGGAAAACCACATAATTTTGGGTTGAACCAAAAGTGACTTTAAAAAAAAAATTTTTTTGGCACATTGAAAATTTTTTAAAAAGCTAATGTCAAAACAAATTGAATAAATTTGGTAACATCAAAACAAAATGTTTTGTTTTGTTTCAGTTTCCAGGCATTGAGACCAAAGCAAAGGAAAGGATTCACAAACCAGGCAGAGGAGGAGAAGCAGGGATCTGAGCTTGGATCTTCCTCATCCTGGGTGAGTGCCTAACTAACAGGATCTAGCATCAGACTCATGTTCTTTTCCAGGCCTGCTGATAATCCATTGTCATTCATATTGGCAATTCAGTCATTCATGATTAAGGTATGCACCTAGGAGATGGGAAACCCATATTCATATGCCAGCACCAGTGACTATTTAATTAATTTTAAAAATGTGCAACAGCTTCAAAATGAGATTCAGAAAGTACTACACCAGAATAACTCTAAGCCCAGTAGCTAGAGCCCTTTTCTACAATGTTCAAATTATTTTTCCACATCAGGCAGAGAGGAGATTTGAACTTGGGTCTCACACATTCTAGGTGACTGGAATGAAACAACATAAAAAACTTTGTTTCAACAGTACTGAAATATTTTGACTTTCCGTTCAGTCAAAACTGTTCAGTAAACTTGACACAAATTTGCATTTAGTTTTGGTTGACCCAAAACTGCATTTTTGGCAAATAAAATACTCATCCAAAAAATGTCACCCAGCTGTAAATATGACTAACATCTGTTAGATATGGTCCATTCTTTCTCTCAGGGCTTGTCTGCGTGTTGCTTTAGTCTGCACTAGAGGTATGTGAATTATAGTACACACTAGTGTGTTGCGCACTAGCTGGCCCATGTGGAACTTGCTGGTGAGCACTAAAAGTTCCTTAGTGCACATTAGTGTAGTACCTTTGAAAGAGGTCCACAGAGGCCAAGTAGTGCATACAGGAATTTATACCCTTCTACTATGGACTAATGCACTGTGTAGACAAGCCCTCCTTCTCTTCCCAGGGAGAGAATTGGGTGTTCAGTGTAGTGTTTGCGTTTGGTAGGGTATTATTTTGTTTCATTATTTACATGCTGTTGTGTGTTTCTAGTAGAGAAGGAAAGGTTAAAGAAATTCATATTGTATTTGGAATAGAAGGCGGTGAGGATTGAGAGTGTAGTGAGGTATGTCATTAATAGAGCTCGGTGGGAAAGAGTTTTCCTATCCCATGATAAATTTGGATTTTTTTTTAAATCACATTCTGCCTACCAGTACTTTTTGAAATACCTTATGAAAAGCTAGAAAGTGAGAAAATAGCAGGCACTGTCTCAGAATGAGTGCACCACACCTTTAAGCAGGGGGAATTTGTCTGGCTGGCCGAATGAAGGGAAAAGTGTTTTATGGCAGGAGTGAGGAGGAAAAGAGGAAAACTGCTGAAAAAGGGGAGGAGGGGTCAGCGTGGTCGCTGACACATCCCCTGGGAACTGGATGGCCAGGAGGGTTTAAAAGGGGAAGCCATGTGCCTGAATCCCCCTTTTACATGGGGGCAGGCAGAGGCAGCACCCACCTTCCATCCCCTTTAGGTGATGAAATACCAGGATTAGTTAAGACCTGCTGTGGGCATTGTGCTAGCAGTCACTTTTCCCCTTACCATCAAATTGGCCTCGGTGGAGTGGGGGAGTTTTCGCCTTCCCCACAGCAGGTTCAGGAAGGGCTTTGTTCATGCATAGCATGAAGGGTGGTAGGCTGTATGTCGCAACGCATTATATATATATATATATATATATATATATATATATATATATATATATATATATAAGTGTGGGGCAGATGTCCAATGCAGGTACTCCATAGGGAAGATATACAGTGAGCAGATAAATGGCTTGGAAAAGGACTTTAAAAGGAAGTGTTTGTTAATGGAACAGAATGGGGGAAGGGGGACTTGGGGATTCCTATAACCCCCCTTTCTTATAGCCCACCTTAACCCACTTACTGGGGCGAGGGGATGGGTGGTAAGGTCCCAGAAATGGATTGGTTGGGGGGGCATGGATGGAAAAAGAGTGGGAGCTAGTGGAAGCCCCCTGGATAATTATAGAATGAACACGGAGTTACCTGCACTGTACATTTTTATCTGCTGGTAGTCCCAGATAGCTAATAATAAAGTTGTGGCCTAATTAAAAGCATATCAAATGTCTCCAGTCCTTTCAGTATAGCCGCACGATAACTGATAGCCCAGTGGTTAGGGCATTCACCTGAGATGTGGGAGACCCTCTTTCAAATTCCTGCACTGAACCAGGTACAGCCAGTGTGTTTCTTTCTTGCTATGGTCTAATTAACATTTAATTATTCATACAAAGCGGAATAGCTCCAATAGGAGAGACTGAAAGAAAAAGACTCTGTGGTCAGTTTCCAAATCAGGCAGAGCGGGGACTTAGCACCAGATTCTCCTGCATCTCACGTGATGCTACTGGGCTATTGACTATTCTGGGGTATCTCATGCTCTTTCTCTCATTCTGACCAGAAATTCCATCCTGGATCAGTGAAACCTTTCCTGACTTTAGTTTCATTGAAGCTGATACATTTTCAACAAATCAGAATTTGCTCATGAAAAAAGCATTGCATCAAAAAATTCCTGACCAGCTTTAGTGTTAGATACTGTGGGAGTTCATTCTGCAATCTCAAACAGGTCTCCAAGAAAGATTAAGATATGTTGTGGCTCAGCCAACAATATTGGCCTGATATAGAAATTATCAGGTGAAATTCTATGGTCTGCATTATGCCTGAGGTCAGAATAGGTGATCAAAAAGGTGCCTTCTAGCTATAGCTATGCATGAACCAGAATTTTCATTTTGCAGGAATTTCCACAATTTCAAATTTGTTTAATTTGGAATTGGAGCAAAAATAAAGATTTTTCAAAATTTACCATGATATTAAATCTTTTAGAACAATTTTGGGTCATTCAACCTTTTTTTCTTTTTATATGGTATTACAATATATAATATCATATACAATTAAATAAATTTCAAAACAAAAAGTCATTTTGAAACAAAACATGGAAATGTTTCATTCCCATAAATTTGACCTTATCAAAATCCTTTTTCTTTTCTTTTATTTTTCAAAGAAAATTTCATTGAAACCGACAGATTACCACAGAATGTTTTGATTTCACCAAATTGGCATTTTCCAATGGCAAAATGTTCCTCTGGAAAATTTTTGAACTCTACTTCCAGCCTTAAAATCTGTGGATATATGTTGCAATACTATAAAAGGGGCATATGCCCTGCATAATACCTACAGCTAGCCTTACCCTGAGCTGCATAACCACAAGCATTCTGTTGCATGGACAGACCCTCATCTGTAGAGGGTCTGACTGGATTTTCACCTAAACCAATAAACTATCTACAATGAATCAATTGACCCAAATATTGAAACAACATTGGAATTGTTGTACTGGATCACACTTTAGCTCATTAAGACAAGAGTCCTGTCTTTAGTAGGGATCATTCACCATTAGAGGTAGCTTTAAAAAAACACAAAGTGAAACTGCATTGCTGTCTGTGGAGAAAAAATGCCTTCCCGACACATGTAGTAATAACTTTGTGCCCTGAGGTACCAGACATGTTTGTATTTTATTAAGCAAAACTATAGACATGATTTGATACTATTGTGCTAACCAAGAGTTTCCAAGTGTCAACTTTAGGGTGCCTCCATTTTTGGGTGCCCAATCTGAGACACCTTAAGAGACCTAATTTCTGAAAGTGGATGCTTTCCAAAAAACAGGCCCTTTTTAAGATGTCTCTAGTTAGGCACCCAAAAACTGAGGCAAAATCCCTATTTACTTTTGAAAATCTTGGCTAATTATAACAATAATAATATCTATTCATTTTCTGGTTTTTGTTAGGCACTTTCCAAGCATAAATGAAGGCATGGTTCCTGCCCCAAAAAGCTGACTTATTGGGGTAAAGTTTGAAGAATGCTGACTGGTAAAGGAGCCCGGACTTGAGAGAGTCAATATTTTTCATTCAGTTTGACTGATTGGTTATTTATTGTGCTAGCTTGTTGAGTTGTTTAGCTGGGTTATTTATTGCTTACTTATTTGTTACTTTGCCATTTTTATGTGAATTGTTATAATTTAAGTTTTGTCAAAGTGCTCTGGGGCTCAAGTTAGGTGTCCTTCTATAAATCAAACTAAACAGCACAAGCAGAGTTGGTAGGAATATGACATGGGAAATTTCCACTCCCACCTGAGCACAGCGAGTTCAGAACTTACAATACAACCAGACCATCTTGATGCTTGAACTCTGCTTAAGCACTGCCCCTCCACGTTTGCTGATAGATGATGAATAAAGTGTCACTGATTGCAGTGGTTGGTTTAACAATGGCAGGAGGAAGGAAGGAAGGAAGCAGTAGGGAAACATTGGAGCAGGGGCGGCTCTAACTTTTTTGCCACCCCAAGCAAAAAAAAACCCAAAAAACCCAAGCGCCGCCCCTCAACAATCCCCCCAACACAGCCCCCCCCCCAGCGCCGCTGCCCCACCGCCCCCCTGCCCCTGCTGGGGTGCTGGCGGGGACCTCGGCATGCCTGCTGCCCTGCTCCCCCGGTCAGGGCACCAGCGGGGATCGCGGCATGCCTGCTGCCCCGCTCCCCCGGTTGGGGTGCCGGCGGCGGAGAGGGGTTTTTTTTATTATTTTTTTATTTAAAAAAATAAACAAAAAACCCCTGAGTGCCGCCCCCCTCCAGGTGCCGCCCCAAGCACGTGCTTGGTAGGCTGGTGCCTGGAGCCGGCCCTGCATTGGAGGAATTCACCCACCAAGAAGAGATGGAGCCATGGGGATAGATTCATAAGTATGATTTAAGCATTGCAATACCTAACTTTTAGGTGCCCTGCCACCTCCTGAAATTCAGAACCCAAAGTTAGTAGCCCAGGCTCCCCATACAATGCATGGTGCCTAAAAAGGTATTCACAGAAGCCAGCACGCAGAGCAGGGAGCTGTCTGAGCTAGCTGGTAGGAAATGCTGAGGAGAGGTGTGTGGACTAAGCCCCACTCCTCAAAGCGTGTTTGCAACCAATCTCTGGACTGGAGGGAGGCACCTATCTCCACTAGGGATTCAGAGCAATGAATCCTTTCCTGGAGTTAGGGATGAGTTGGTTTAGATGCCTTTCTCAAGAAAAAACAAGGAGGATGGGGTGTTACCTCCCCTCCCCTATATCCAGTAGTTAGAGCACTCACCAAGGATCCAGATTCAACTCCCCACTATGCCAGATGTGGAGAAAGGATTGGATCCCAGGTCTCCCACCTGAGTGCCCTAAATACTGGACTATAGGAAGGTATCCTGGGAAACTGTTGTATGACATATTTAAATAGTCATTGGGTCAACAGGAGAATAAGAATGACTCTATAGCCCAGTGGACTCTGGGAGGTGGGAGACCTGGGTTTAAGTCTTTGCTTCACATGAGGCAGAATGGGCTATAAACCTCAATTTACCATATCCTGGCTGAGTGCACTAACGATTGGGCTATACGGGCAAGCCTACCACAATGGGCCAAGCAGGCCAGATAGGTGAGGGAATGCCTCCTTTGTGAATCCCACCAGGATTAGGCATGAGCTAGGCACTGAGAAGCTCAGCAGTGTTAAAACTTAGGTGACTTTGTGCATGACCACTTGGAGAAACATAGGCACCTAGGGAGCCTTGCCAGTAGAAACTTAGATGGCCAAGAGTTCAGATGCCTATAGGGATAGGCAGCAGCTGAGTAGGGGGAATAGTGAATGCTGATGGGACCTAAATATTGGACTTAGGCTCGTAAAGTAGCAGTTAGGCACCTAAATTCCCCTTGTGAATCTAGTTTAGTATGCTTTGAGGCGACAGACTAGGAGATATAATTTTGATGTTCTTGTACTGTCAATGCCATTCACTGTTGCCATCAGGCAGTACCGTGAATAGTCATGTCTTAAATCCCCTCACAAACTATGTAGCAGAATTCAAATTGTTCCCTAACTCTTTAACTATTAACTGATCTTGAGGTGAGCTATTTTGGTGCATGCGTCTAACTTCTGTAAAATCTGGTTGTCCTCTTTAGTGATGCTTACTCCCACTGATGTCTGCTGTGATAAGATGGAATGACTCACTCTAGGTGATTGTAAAGGTCAAGAAGCTATTCAGAGTTGTAGAGATATCACGATGTCTTCTACATGGCAGATGCTACAGTTTTGAGTTCTATGAAATACCTACAAATAACTAGATAATAGTTAGAATCACTCCCCTCCCCGTACAAAAGCTTCAAAAACACACTTCTTACTGTATACATTAAGCATTATTACAAAGGTATTTTGTCGTTTTACACCATTGCAATGATCGCTGATTTTGGAGGGTCTTCCAGCCAAAGTACAGCCAGTATAATGGCTCTATTCTGGCCACCTGCTTCTGTCATAGGAGCTGGGGAGGTACATGGTCAGTGTTGACTGTGCTCTGGTTATATTGTATTGTGTAGTGGGGCAGGTTGGCTACTCACAGACCCAGAGTGGGAGGAGCCCCTCATTTAACCTTTGTGGGGGAGCCACACCATGCTCAACCCTCCCGCTGGAAGTCAGTGGGCGGGACCAGAAGTATAAAAGGCAGGCCGGAGAACTCAGTTGGGAGGCAGTTGCCAGAGGAGCCAGACGCCTCCTGTGAGCTCCCGAGCTGGGAGGCCACTGTAGACTCCTAAGAAGCCAAGGACTGGCCAGGACCAACAGGGCCATTTATGGACCCGACCACAGAGAAGCTGCAAGCCCTGACAGAGGCCTTCTTCCCCAACAACCAGGATGAACCTCTACAGAGCAAGTACAACCTGAGGGGGAGTTGGGCAGAGGCCCTGGGGTAGCCGACCCCTGTCTGGCTTCAATGCTGACAGTAAGCAAGTCAGCGTGTTTCGGTCAGGATCCCCGCTGACCCAGTGGCAGACTGTTCTGCCATTGCTAGGGCCCTGGGCCAGGACACAGTGGAGTGGGTAGGCTTGTGTCCCCCTCCTCCCGCAGCTCCAATCCATGGGTGGCAGTTTCCCCCTCTCTTAGGCAAGAAGCCTGTGCTTGTTGGCCCTCCACCAGAGCTAGGAGGCCCGACTGTTTGCTGATCGACCTGAGTGCAGGCCTGAGCCCTTAGACTCTCTACTGCCCTACCTTGGGCTAACGGACTGTTTGCTGCTCAGACTGAGTACAGGCCGGAGCCCGAGACTCTTTGCTGCCCCGCACTGACCAGGGTCTGGGGCTCCACAACTGTGTTTATTGTTTGGCCCCAATCGCAGGCCTGAGCTCATGTCGCCCGTCGCCCCCCTGATTTTGGTGTCATGAGTGTTGGGAGCTTGAGTTAAACACAGAACCTGGGAAAGTCTTTCCTTTTCTTTTCTTTCATCCAGTTAAAACTTTCGAGACCATTTCTGGTATATTGAAATAGAGAGCTATGATCTATTGCCATAGAAGATCTGCATATTATTAATGCCCCTTTTTAACCCTAGTGATTAGGCAATTTCAGGGCCTTATGGGTTGTTTCTATTAGAACAGGAGTTCCCAAACTTGGTTCATGGCTTTGTTTACCTGAGCTGCCGCAGTTACAGCCACTCGCAGCTCCCAGTGGCCGTGGTTCACCATTCCCGGCCAATGGGAGCTGTGGGAATGGTGGCCCAGCCAGCACCATTGGACAGGAACGGTGAACTGTGACCACAGGGAGCTGCGAGCGGCCGTACCCACGGACGTGCAGGTAAACAAAGTGTCTCGTGGCCCACCAGGGGCTTACCCTGAACAAGCCATGAACCAAGTTTGGGAACCCCTTTATTAGATGGAGAAGTTGATGATAGTCAGGTATTTCTTTGGTACAATCCTGTTTATTTACAAAGAATATACTCAGACCTGTTTCCTAGAATACTGTAGGAACAAAGAGAAGGAGGTAGTTTTCTTGCTGAGAAATCCGTGTCTGCTTCCAAACAGCACTCTGCCCAAATTAAGCTTTCTTTCTTGGGCTTCCGCCCAGGGCCAAGCTATTAGAGATTCCTTGGCCTTCTCCTGGCTTTTATGGCTGTTCCTTTGCTGGCTTTCTGCTTTTCAAACACACGGACACCTCTGCTGTGTTTGCAACCAGCCTCCAGGGAAACCACACCATCCACATAACTCCATTTCTGATTAACTTTGCATATGGCCTCATCCCTTACATTGAATTTTCTATTGTTTCAGCTATTTTACTTCATAAATAAGATTATTTCTTAAATATATCCTGAAGAAAAGGGGGCTACCATGCCCATCAGTCTCACAAGGTCTATGATTGCCTATAGAGTAAAGAACAGGCCTGTTCGTAGCCACCAGCACCCTCCAGATGTAGACTAATAGAATTTGATTGACTCTGAGATCGCTAATAATTTATAGTGTTTTATATGACATGCTGACTCCCCACTTCATCCCTAACACTACTTCTTCTATATCTTTCCCCTATGAGAGTTGTAAAAAAGGGTGCTAGATATTATCGTTTATCACTTTTTTCACCATCTTCTTCAGTTCACCTTTCTTGATCACGTGGAACCTTTTTTCCCTTTTCTTAGTACTAAAGATGCCCTTCACCACATGATTAATTAACTAAAGCTTGCTTTGTACCCTGCCACTTACAGAGCTCTTTTCTATTGTTTCCACATTGTTTCCACTTGCTGCAAGTATTGCTGTGGATATAGTCAAGGAATGTATCCTAGAGATAGCCCCAAACTGGAACTTGAATGAAAACTTCTTTGAATGTAGGGTATGCTTTGGAGTCATGTCTCTAGATCTGAATCCACCCCTATAGGTCATTGTTTTTTCCCCACATCAAATCCCAGACCTCACTATAACAGATGATATTGTGAGATCGCTATCGTTCAGAATAGGGGATATTTTTCCCAAACATGGGCTCCAATTTTACCTATAAAACTACAGCATAAATTACTGTGACATGACAAAATAAATAATAATAAATTTCCTGCTCAGCCAATCTTTATAAATCTGTATATAGAGTATACTAACACCTTTTCTGAATGATCATCTAATAAATAATCATTCTACGTAATAATATCTGCTCAATAATAATTTATATCAGTGCTGTTGTTTGCTCACACATGGGGAAATAGTCTGAAATGTCCACATCACTTTGCTTAAGCATGAATTTGCTCAAATTGGAAAAAAGGGCTATTTTGATAGGTATATTTATGGTGGTTTTGTGGTTAAAGCACTGGATTGGGACTAGGAGATTTGTGTTCAGTTAATAGTTCTTCCTTTATAACTTTAGACAAGCCACAGTTCCCCGTGGAATATGGAAATAATACCTCCCTCTCGCAAAGTGTCAAGTATTAATATTTGTGACATGCTTTGATAGCACATCGATGAAAAGTAATGTGAAAAGTATTGTACCCTTCTAAATGTTTTATTACAGTTATAAAAATCTTTGACTTTAATTGAGCTTAAATTGTAATAATACAATACAATAATAAATGTGCCTATTGTGCTTCTTTTTTATTCTTCTTATTTTGCACAAATGACAGTTCAGAAACATATTCTTGTTTTCACTTGCTAATATACAAAATGATTATTTAAGAAATACCAGCCTCCAGCTGCAGCCTAGACACATATGGCATGTATAAATTAAATAACTAATTGTGTGATCATTCCTAAGATGTCAAATGTAACAGGGTTAATGCACCATTGCAAGATGACAGGGGTGATAAAACATTTATAAACTCTTATAAGTCACTGACTCATCCCCTTCCCCTCATTCAGTGCTCTTAAATGTCTAATATTCTCATGTACTTTCTTGCCTTAAGTGCCATCTCGTGCTGCTCTCAGAAAGTTCAGAAATTGAGAGTGATTATTTGCTCTGTGGAATAGGGAACAAACAAACAAAAATGAAAGAAAGAAACTTCAGTGATCATTAAGATAGAGAGGGTGTATGAAGAGGAAATATTTCATTCTTGTTTAGTGGAGTTCAAGTAAAGTTTAAAAAGAAGATAGGAAAAGTGAAAAGCCATTATGATTTAGAAAATATACATGAGAGAATAAGGTAGGGGTATATTTTATGAGGGTGTTTTCTTCAGTTACACAGTGGAGCAAGGTACACAGGCAGTGCCACTCAGCTGTTGACAATCCCACTGCATATTTAATCCTTTATACAAAATTGACCAACTTAACTGGAGGAGAGACTGAGGGAAAACTCACTCTAGAATACCTAAAAGCCTCATGGTTAGGGTAATAACTGGAACACTGGAGACCTGGGTTCAACTTGCTGCTCTAGATGAGGCAGAACAGCAATTTGAATGTGAGTTTCACCCATCCTAAGGGAGTGCCTTAACCACTTGATTACTGGAAGAGGAGGGGTCCTCTCATTTTTCCCCAAGAAAGGGCTGACCTGGTTTAGATGCCTAACTACAGGAGAAGATTCACAGCTGAGAATCCCTCCACTCGGTATCAGCCAAGCACCTAAGGCCCAGATTGATGGGAGTTTAGGTGCTTACGTACCATTATCGATCTGGCCCCTCTTCTTTTGAATTTCAGTCCTGGCTAGGTGAAGTGGCGGCTCCCCGCTCAACTTGCTGGGTTTTGAGAATCCTTTTCCTTGTTGCCTAATGGTCCCCTTGCATTGTATGGAGATGGCTAACTTGAGGCTGTGAATTCCACTGGGTGGCAGGGCACCTAGAGTTAGGAATTGCAACATTGAGAGCTTCAACACCTATGTGCCTAAGCCACCTTTAAAAACAGGACTTAGGCTCTTAAGTCTGTCAGGTATTTTTGAAAAATAAATTCCCATTGGCTAAATTGCAGTAAGTATTCTCCAAGGGCAGGAGTGTGCTATGCAGAGAGAAATAAGGGAGGGAGAGGAGAGTACTGCGTGTCTCCTGCAGATGGCCAGCATACTGTTCTCACTGAAAAATAACAGCGTATAAAAGATGCTCCTTTTCTTATTGGTAATGGAAGGGGACAAGTAGGTAGAATGAGGAAGAAAGAGGGTAGGTTGGATGCTTGTTCTTGCATGGATATGTGATAAGTTGGGATGTCATTGAAAATCTAGGTAATGATTATGCAAAAATGCCTCTTTATTGTTGTTTTCCATTTCCTTTCCCATGCCCAAGCACCTTTTTACAATAAACTGGTGATAGTTTAAGGAGCTAGCTACTAATTTACATCAAAACAAGAGTGAAAACTCCTTTTTGACAGCTGTTTCCTGTACCCAGGCTTCCACCTGCTCCCATGTTACATCTAGCAGTGCCTAATGTATGTGCTGTGGCTATTCAGCTCACATTCTATTTATAGATATGCCTATGACCCCAGCTTTATATCTCGTGCAATCAATGCTGCCGCATAGGGATCACAGTACCTACATGGGATAAGCATCTGGATGAAACAGGCTGAAACTCAGCCAGGAAAGACAAAAGCAATGCTTCCAGTAAGAGGATAACACTTCAGAGAGCATGCTAAGAGCCTGAGAGTGCCCTCCACAGAAGGCATGACTGCATTCCTCCTTCATTCTAACCTCCACCACTTGCTATCAAGCCCGAGAAAGTAGGGAGCTCACTATTGACACCTGGCAGTGAAATGGGAAAGAGCATTCCAGAACTGCTTGAGAACTCCTGAAGGACAGAGGCTGAACTGGGGAGGGAGCTCTCTGCCAGCACCAATTGAAGAGCAAAGGGAATGGACTGAATGGGCCAGGCCTCATTTGCATTTCAATTCGTGACAGTTTGGGTGATTTTGGTTAAAAATACAATTACCTTTTTGAGTTTGGGGCCCATAAATTGCCATTGACCCTATTGGGAAATGAAGGAACAAGAGATCCCTACCCAATGTTCCTCTGGTCACCGCAACTGAGACTGCAGTGAAGCACAGTGGAATGAGGGAGCCTGGGTAAGGCTAACAAGAGAGAATAAAGGGAAGGAGGCTTCTGCTGAGAGTATCGCTCTAGTGGTAAGGACTCTGTTAAGCGTCTTAGATACCACTGATCACTCTCTAAAGGCTGAGCTAGCAAAACAGCTAAAGAAGAGTAGATGGCACAGAACTGAGATAGCTTTGAGGCAGTGGATAGGACAGAAGTGAGGCAGCTTGGGCTAAAGCTCCAGAAAGAGCAGCAGTCTGTCTGAGGTAGTGTTTCTCAAAATGGCGTCTGTGGGGGTCCATAAGGATACTCCAGGGGATCCATGGGCCCTTCTGATCTACTCCTCTCCCTCCTTTCCTCAACTCCTTCCCCCTCCCTCCCAGCACTTCCTGCATGCTGTGGAACAGCTCTTCAGGGGCGTGCAGGAGTCTCGGGGAGGGATGGGGAAGAACGGGGATGGGGTGTGCTCAGGGGAGGGGGTAGAAAGAGGCAGGAAAGAGGATGGGCATGGGTGGAGTGGGGCCAGGAAGAGGTGGGACACGGTGGGACCTTGGGGGAAAGGGTGGAGTGGGGGGTAGGACCTAGGGCTGAGAGCGGGACTGGGGGGTCTGTGAAAATTTTTAAATCAAAATGGGGTTCCTTGGGTTGCTAAAGTTTGAGAACTGCTGATCTAAGCGACTCTGGTGCAGGTTTCCCTATCTAGCAATCAAAGCTTAAATCACGTCAGGTGGGCCATGCGGTAAAGCCCTCAGAGCAGCCTTAGCAGCACTGACCTGCTAGAATCCTTGAACTCCACCAATCCAGGGCTGCTAACTGGGAGGGAAGAGCTAGAGAGGCGGGAAGAGCCAAGAATGTGTTAGCCACCCACAACTGCCGGAGGTTGGGACTATCGTTTAGACACCATGGTGGGGGGAGTCTAACCCAATAGATATTGCTAATGTATTAATTGCTGTTGTTTAAGATTTCAGGAGGAACTTCTTGAAAATTGAACCCAGCCTTTTTTGCTGCTGACACACTTGGCAGAAGGGTAAAAACAGTACCAGTTGTGGGTAATCATACCAGGTCAAAGTGTGCTGGCAGAGCGAAGAAAAGCACTACCTGCAAAGAAGGTAGTGGATCTGGGACCTTGGACACACAGGCTGGGGCTTACCTCCTTAAAAGATTAAAGAAATTAGAAAGGATGAGGTAATAGAAAAATAAAACATTTTGCAATAGTCTCAGCATTAGGGTTGCCAGGCATTTGGATTCTGACCAGAACGCCGGGTCAAAAAGGGACTGTGGCAGCTCCGGTCAGCATGGCTGACCAGGCCGCTAAAAGTCCAGTCGGTGGCGCAGCAGGGCTAAGCTCTGCACATCTCCTGTAAGCGGTCGGCATGTCCGGATCCTAGGCACAGGGGCAGACACATGCTGCCCCCATCCCGAGCTGCAGGGGCGGTGCTTGTGGATGTGGGCAGTGTGCAGAGCCCCCTGGTCCCTCCGCCTAGGAACTGGACATGCCAGCCACTTCCGGGAACCACTTGAGGTAAGCGTTGCCCAGCCTGAAACCTGAACCCCCTCCCACATCCCAACCCTTCATCCCTGGCCCCACCCCAGATTCCACACCCCCAGCTAGAGCCCGCCCCCCCTCCCGCACCCTAACCCCCTGCCCTAGCCCTGAGCCTCCTCCCACACTCTGAACCCCTCATTCCCAGCCTGGAGCCACCTCCTACACCCAAATACCTCATTCCTGACACCACCCCAGCCCACACCCCCTGCCAGAGCCTCAACCCCTCCTGCATTCCAACCCCATGCCCCAACCCTGAGCCCCCTGCCACACCCTGAACCCCTCATTTCTGGCCCCAACCTGGAGCCAGCACCCCCAGCCAGAGCCCTCACTCCCTCCTATACCTCAACCCTCTACCCCAGCCCAGTGAAAGTGTGTGATGATGGAAAAGAGCAAGCAACAGAGGGAAGGGGGTGGAGTGAGCAGGGGGACTGCGCCTTGGAGAAGGGGTAGTCAAGGGTGAGGCCTCGGGCAAGGGGCAGGGCATGGGTGTTCAGTTTTGTGCAATTAGAAATTTGGCAACCCTACTCAGTGCCCCACCAGCCAATTTTTCATTAGAGCTGCGTGACAGCGCTTTGTAGCTTGGGTCCTCTGTATCTTAGGCCTGGTCTACACTAGGACTTTATGTCGAATTTAGCAGTGTTAACTCGATTTTACCCTGCACCCGTCCACATTACGAAGCTATTTATTTCGACATAAATGGCTCTGTAATTCGATTTCTGTACTCCTCCCCGACGAGGGGAGTAGCGCTAAATTCGACATGGCCATGTCGAATTCGTGTTACTGTGGACGGAATTCGACGCTAATAGCTCCGGGAGCTATCCCACAGTGCACCACTCAGTGGACGCTCTGGACAGCAATCCGTGCTCGGATGCTCTGACCTGCCACTCAGGAAAAGCCCCGGGAAAATTTGAATTCCTTTTCCTGTCTGGCCAGTTTGAATCTCATTTCCTGTTTGGACATTGTGGCGAGCTCAGCAGCACTGGCAATGATGCAGAGCTCTCCAGCAGAGGTGACCATGCAATTGCAGAATAGAAAGAGGGCCCCAGCATGGACTGATCGGGAAGTCTTGGACCTGATCGCTGTGTGGGGCGATGAGTCCGTGCTTTCGGAGCTGCGATCGAAAAGACGGAATGCGAAGATCTACGAGAAGATCTCAAAAGCCATGAC
The DNA here is from genome assembly GCA_033296515.1 of Macrochelys suwanniensis. NCBI lineage: Eukaryota > Metazoa > Chordata > Testudines > Chelydridae > Macrochelys > Macrochelys suwanniensis. Next base: position 51,123,985 of record CM065777.1, read on the forward strand.
GGAGAGAGGATACACCCGGGATGCAACGCACTGCCGCGTGAAAATCAAGGAGCTGCGACAGGCGTACCAGAAGACCAAAGAGTCCAACGGACGCTCCGGATCGCAGCCACACACATGCCGTTTTTACGAGGCACTGCATGCTATGCTCGGTGGTGCTGCCACCACTACCCCACCAGTGTCCGTGGACTCCGACGACGGGATCTTATCTACGGCCACGTCGTCTGAAGTTTTTGCGGACGGTGAAGAAGAGGAAGGAGAGGAGGAGGACGAGGCAGTCGACAGCGCTTTCACCGCTGATTTCCCCGACAGCCAGGATCTGTTCATCACCCTCACTGAGATCCCCTACGAACCCTCCCAAGGCAACATCCCGGACCAGGAACCAGGCGAAGGATCAGCAGGTCACTGTTTTAAACATTTATTTGGAATAGAATAGGCATGGTGTGTTAGCAATGTGTTTTTATTGCTTAATTGGCCATAGGCGCTTTAGTTTTGAGTCGTTTCCAGTGCAACTACTCGAAAAGTCTGTCAATATGTATGGGGATAGAGGAGAAATCCCCATCGGAGATCTCCGCAAAGCTCTCCTGGAGGTACAGTGAAAGCTTTTGCATCAGGTTCCCAGAGAGAGCGGCCTTATTGTCTCCTCCATGGTAGGATACTTTTCCGCACCATGCAAGCTGCAGGTACTCTGGTATCATTGCCTTGCATAGCATGGCTGCATACGGCCCCGGGGTTTGCTGGCATTCACGCAGCATGCGGTCTTTGTCTGTCTCCGTAATCCTCATCAGAGTGATATCAGTCATGGTGCCCTGGTTTGAATGAGTGGTTTTTTTAGTATAGTGACTTCTTGATTTTTCCTTTAAAGAATGACACCCTGCGGTTTCCAGCCATGCCGGGGGGTGGGAGCTGGGAGGCTAACCGTTGAAACTTAGCGGTGCGCAGGCAGGGAGAGTTCCCGGGACCGGCCACGCGGAGGGGGGGAAAGGGTAGGCGAGCCGTTCAAACAGAGCGGTTCGCGGGCACGTACATTTCCCGGGACCGGCCACGCGGAGGGGGGGAAAGGGTAGGTGAGCCGTTCAAACAGAGCGGTTCGCGGGCACGTACATTTCCTGGGAACGGCCACACGGAGGGGGGGAAGGGTAGGCGAGCCGTTCAAACAGAGCGGTTCACGGGCACGTACATTTCCCGGGAACGGCCACGCGGAGGGGGGGAAAGGGTAGGCGAGCCGTTGTAGATGAGCGGTTTTGACAGCAGCAGGAACTGGCCACCGCTAGGAACTGTGCTTGAAACATGGGAGTAGAGCACTGCTATGGAGTAAGCTCTCAGCAGTCCAAAGGCAACAGCTTACCATGGTCTCCAAAAAGCCGATTTCCAGTGTCCAGCACCGCTTGTGGGATCTGTACACCAGGACCCCAGGCACTCAGTATAAAGACATAATATTCGACCTTGTAGTAAGTGCACATGTGATAGGTAGTGTGCATGGTCTTATTCACAGGGAAAGAGTATAGGCATTGTTCGGGAAAATGTATCTTTCTGAGGAATTCACTCCCTTTCTCCCATCCCACAGCTGCGAGTGTCTCCCGCCCTACCTGTGGATCACCCTCCCAGAGGCTTGCGCTGATCAGGCGACGCAAAAAGAGAACCTGGGACGACATGTTTTCACAATTGATGGTCTGTTCCCGAAATGAGGTGGCACAGCGAAGAGAGGACGTCTCAAGGTCTGAGCGAGCAGTCAGCGAACGGGAGCAGAGGGCTGAAGCTCGCGAGGACAGGTGGTGGCAGGAAGACCAGCAGGCGACTCAAACGCTGCTGGGACTAATGAGGGAGCAAACGGACACGCTCCGGCGCCTGGTAGACGTTCTCCAGGACAGGAGACAGGAGGAAAGAGCCCCTCTGTATGTTATTTCCAACCGCCCTCCCACGCCACAAAGTCCAATCCCCCCCTCACCCAAAGTCACTAGAACGAGGGGAGGCAGGGGCCGTGGAAATAATCACTCCACCCCTGCGGACTGCTCCAGTAGCAGAAGGCTCTCATTCCCAAAACTTTAGATGGGTCCTTTCCTTCCCTCCAACCGCACCCCACCCCAGTTCCCTGTCCAAGTTTCATCTCAAAACTATGCTGCCCTTAATAAAAATGTTTGTTCTGTACAGCGCTGTTTCCTTGACTTTCTTTCACAGGACGGTTTGATTTCGGGGGAGGGGTAAAGGGGTTAGTAATTTGAAACGTCAGGCGCCTGTACCAGAGTACAGACAGGGGGAAAGGTTCAACAGAAAGTCACACTCACATTGCATTCACTAGGCACACTTGTCATTCTGGGAGGGGGTTTTCATGTTCTCTATGGGGGTGGGCTCTGTGACTTTCTGGTGGGGGAGGGTGGCTGCAGATCTTTTGCGGCCGGCAATAGCCTGCATGACAGATCCATGCAGCAGGGGATCTGTGGCCCAATCCATGGCCAAAAAGTCACACAGGCCCCCACACACAGAGTTGCGAATAGGAGGGGTTGCAGGCTCCCTTGAAACAAGCATTCCAGCACTGCGGACTGTTCTGGGAGCAGGAGCCTGTCATTCCCCGAGTTTGGAAGCGTCCTTTCCAACACTCCACCCGCTCCCCAACCGCAGTATGCGTCCCAGGTTAAACCCTTAACCGAGAAGTCATTAATAAAGACGGTTTTAATAAACAATGTTTCCTTTATTATACTTTTAAAGCATTGAATGAAGGCGGGGAAGAGGGTTGGTAATTGGAGAGGATAGGCAACAGAAACTGGATAAAGAAACGGGGTCAGGTTCAGCTTCTGTTTAAACAAGCGTAACAGTCACTGGTTACCCTGGTCAGTCTGGAAGCTAGCTTTCAAAGCTTCCTGGATGCGCAGCGCGTCCCGCTGGGATCTTCTAATCGCCCGGGTGTCCGGCTGTGCGTAATCAGCAGCCAGGCGATTTGCCTCAACCTCCCACCCTGCCATAAACGTCTCCCCCTTGCTCTCACAGAGATTGTGGAGCACACAGCACGCTGCAATCACAATGGGGATATTTGTTTGGCTGAGATCGGAGCAAGTAAGTAAGCTTCTCCATCTCCCTTTCAGACAGCCAAAAGCACACTCCACCACCATTCTGCACTTGCTCAGCCGGTAGTTGAAGATCTCCTTTTCAGTGTCCAGGGCTCCTGTGTATGGCTTCATGAGCCAGGGCATTAGTGGGTAGGCTGGGTCCCCGAGGATCACTATAGGCATCTTCACATCCCCAACACTTATTTTGCGGTCCGGGAAGTAAACACCCTCCTGCAGCTGTCTAAACAGACCAGAGTTTTTGAAAACACGAGCATCATGAACTTTGCCCGGCCATCCGACGTTGATGTTGGTAAAACGTCCTTTATGGTCCACTAGTGCTTGCAGCACCATAGAAAAATAGCCCTTACGGTTAATGTACTGGCTGCCCTGGTGGTCCAGTCCCAGGATAGGGATGTGTGTCCCATCAATAGCCCCGCCTCAGTTTGGGAATCCCATCGCAGCGAAGCCATCTATGATCACCTGCACGTCTCCAAGGGTCACTACCTTTGAGAGCAGCAGGTCAACGATTGCATGGGCAACCTGCATCACAGCAACTCCCACGGTAGATTTGCCTACTCCAAATTGATTTGCGACTGACCGGTAGCTGTCAGGCGTTGCAAGCTTCCAGAGGGCTATGGCCACTCACTTCTGGATAGTCAGGGCAGCTCTCATTCGGGTGTCTTGGCGCTTCAGGGCAGGGGACAGCAACTCACAAAGTTCCAGGAAAGTGCCCTTATGCATCCAAAAGTTTCGCAGCCACTGGGATTCATCCCAGACCTGCAGCACTATGCGGTCCCACCAGTCAGTGCTTGTTTCCCTTGCCCAGAATCGCCGTTCCACAGGATCAACGTGCCCCATTGCCACCATGATGTCTACGGGCCGGGGTCCCGTGCTTTGCGAGAGGTCTGTGCCCCTCTCAGAGTTTATGTCCTCCCGGAGCTTCCGTTGCCTCCTCGCCCGATTTATCTGCATCTGCCTCTGGAAAAGGTGGATGATAAGGCGCGAGGTGTTGACAACGGACAGAACAGCAGCGATAATCGCGGAGGGCTCCATGCTCGCTGTCCTGTGGCGTCCGCGCTGTCAATCACCAGAAAAGGGCGCGAATTCATTGCCCGCCGGCGCTTTCATGGAGGGAGGGCGGGAGTGTGGGTCGAATGACGACATTTACCTATAACCACCCTCGACACATTTTTGGCCCCAGAAGGCACTGGGGGCTACACCCAGAATTCCAGTGGGCAGCGGGGACTGCGGGAACTGTGGGATAGCTACCCACAGTGCACCGCTTGCAATGTCGACGCTTGCCCCGTTACTGTGGACTCACAAATTCTATTTAATGTCCTTGGTGTGGATTCGCACGCTCGACTTTGTAATATCAGTTTCACAAGTTCGGTTTAAGAAAAATCGAACTACTCTCGTAGTGTAGACATACCCTTAGAGGATGTGGGTGGACTCTTCAAAAGTGCTTAAATTACTTCAGAATGCAGGTCTCATTGACATTCACTGGAACTTGGGCTTCTAAATCTCTCAGGCACTTTTGAAAATCCACCCCCCCCACACACACACACTCACATACTCTTGCTTTCTGTTTTACCTCCGTTCCTAGATGTATTACTCAGGGAGGTGGCAGGAACAGGATATTCTCCTTGGAAAGCCCTTGAGTCTGAAGCTTGGTCTGATAGATGCATACAAAACCTATTCCTCCAGGCCTTTATTGAATAGGTGGGTTGAGGAGAATGTGATATTTTTTATGTTAGGGTGTATTTATATTGCTATTGGATCAACCTGATGTTTTTAGCATGTGTTTTTGAAAGCTCAAACTGTATATACGCCTAGAGCATTTGGAAAGGCACTTTTTTCCTTACAAATCTAAATAAATACATGTTTAGTTCACCCAGTACTATAGTTTTGAGGCACCTATAATAAAGCTGCAGTCATTACCCATAAAAAATTGAGATTCCTTCAATGCATGTGCCACATGGCAAGGAAAAAATTCATATTACACTGAGTTTTATGAATAGCCATAAACAAAGTACAGTAACGTTTGAACACTGTTTCCAGGCATGGAACTTCTTTTTATATAAAGCAGCAAGTATACCTTTGTAACATTTGACTTTTTTTTTTCATGTAAGAGTCTTTCTGAAATGTATATCCTGTGCTTTATATAATAGTGTACAAAAGCAATTCACTTCAGAGTTTAACATTCTAAGTGAAACAATCAATTTGAATGACAATCTGTTATTCATCCATAAAATGTATTAACTAATGAAAAATAGACATTTCTCTACAATATTACAGTCACACTTCAGTGAGACGTTTAAACCAACTGGGACCTCACAACCTTTAGATACAATTAAATATATGTATGGCTAAATCAGCACTAAGTGAAGAATCTGAAATCTATCCAGATTCAGTGAAATAACTACATTACTAGAAGCAGGGATTTGACATTAAAGTAGACAAAAACATGAAGATTTAAGTTAATTCTTAGGGGGTAGGGAGAATAGAGGCAAGTCACTTAATTGTTTATATTTATCCAAAAACTAGACTTAGGAAATTTCTATTTGTTTAGAGTATGATCTCCATTAATCAAAGGAGCTATTCATTCAGACTGGCATGTATGCCAAAGAGCAGTATTCATAAAATGCAGCGTAGGCTGGTGACAACTGGAAATGGGTAAGCAAATCTGTCAACTAAAGATACATTCAGAGTCAATTTACAGCTTTGGGAAATGACTGTACTGTATTTGACTCAAAACTGGATAGACAATATCTACCCTGATTACACCAGGGAGCTTCTACTGGTAAATTGCAAATAACAACATCCTTACACAAAGATGTTAAGAAAGTTACAGTATAAGAAATAACCAGAAATAATTTGTGTCATAAAATGCATTCAAACTTCATGATTTTGTAAAGCCAACATCAAAATAGGCCTTAATTAGCAGCTTCATTGGCAGTCTCAGCAGACAAGACAAAGATAGAAGAAACATGGAGAAGGTATTACTCTTTCCCCTCTAAGGTAAGCTAAGATGCATTGGCAGGGAAGCATAGAAAAAGGTAGTCCATGCTATATCTATTTTGTGAAGAGAGAGGAAAATAAAACAAATAAAAGTTATCCTAAATGCGCTCACTCTCTCTGATTCTATGATTCTTTTGTGGATAGAAAGAGACAGCATAGGAGAAGTCTTATTTCATGAATGTGAATTAATCCTCATCATGAGACCCCAGTTAAACTCTCATTGAAATCAAATCATTGACTTCAATAGAATTTGGATCAGATCTAAAATCAGTTGTGTGTCTTACACAAAACAGCATAGTACATCTTCTGTAATTTAAAAAATATGTCTACCTGGGTTTTCTTTGAGAAGCAAAAAGCTTGTTATTATCATAATAGTGTTATCCATGTGAACTGTGTCCGTCATGAGCAGAATCAGAAGGATAATGGGTCAGATCTTCAGTTAGTGTAAATCAGTGTAGCTTCATTGACTTCAACAGAGCTAAGCTGACTTACACTGGCTGAGGATCTGATCCAGTATTTTTAGGACTGAGCCCATACACATCTGCTAGTTGACAAATTGACAAAAATGGATATATATTTTGGCATCAAATGTACTAATGATTTGACATAGTCAAGACTCACACCATTTGGTTCCCACTTTCTAATACATGCTGTCTGAGATTCATAACAACCCTAAAACCATTAATTACCAGCCATCCAAAAAATTTATAAATAAAAGGTTGGTCTTGCAGCTGTGGCCTCCCTGAGCCCTAAAAGACTCTGGTAAATTGCACCATTATTCTATGTCAATATACTGAGCCAATGCAGAGAAGCTCTTACAGAGAAGCTCTTCAGATGAGAGATCTTGCTATATTTATCAGTAAAGTACACAGCACAATCCTGTCACTACGTCAATCATAAATAATCATAAAAAATCCATAAATAATCCATAGAAGAAGAATGTATGCCCTGCACTGTGATATTTGGGTGTCCTAAGAACAGTGTATAAAATGCTAGATGGAGTTTGTTCAACATTTTGAAAAAATTGATTCCGATCTCATTTGCATCTGTTTTATTAAATGAAATGACTTCCTGTCTTCACTGGTGGAAGTGAAATCAGAATCAGGCCTCTGGTCTTTATTTTTTAACTGTTACAATAGTAATGAAATAATCTCATAAATCTTCTCATACTTTGGAAATAGACATCATATGTGAACACTTAGAGCTTGAGCCACACAGGGAACTTAAATTTAGCATTGCAATACCTGATGTCAGGTGTCCTGCCACCTGTCAGAATGCACAACTCTGAGTTAGGCACCCAGATTCCCCATATATGCATGGGGAGAGATAGGTGCCTAATGGGATTCACAAAAGCCAGTACACTGAGCAGTGAGTTGCCTAAAATACTGAGGAGAGGGGTATCTAACTCTGGGCCAGAGACAGTCACTGTGCTATAGAGTAAGTCGTCCAGGAAGGTGAGAGATGCACATTTAATTTCTGCGCATTATTTCCATGATTAATAATGTGTTTACCTTGGAACCAGTCTGCTCTTCAGTAAGATACTACATGGTGCCAGAAGTGGAAGGCGGGGCACGGTGGAAAACCCAGTAAGAGAGGTAACATTGAAATGGAGGCTATAGAGCCTGTGCACCTGGCCCTGAGAATAAGGGAAAGTGCTGAATATTCCTGGAAGAGGCAACATTGACTGTATATGAAAGCCAAGGCGGGGGGTAAAAACACTGGAGGCTGAGCAAAAGATTAGTTTGCTCATAACAGTGGCAAGCTGAGAAGCCCTAAATACGCACAATGCATTCCATATAGATAGTTGTGGGTACAGAGAGGAAAGCTTTGCAGAAATAATTCAAACGTTTGAGGATCATTGTATTCCTAGAAAAATATTATTTTTGAAAAATATATGCTCAAGATGAGAATACAAAATGAAGGGGAAACAATAGTTTGTCACACATTTAAAACTAGTCAGCCCTGCAGATAGGGAACATTAAAACAGTCTCTCATTAAATACCAGCTTGTCCTGGGGCGTAACAATAAAAAAGTCCATAAACAGTCACTAAGGAAAATGGATCTGACACTAGAAAGGGAAATATAAATATGCCAAGCAGAAGAATGAACAAACAAATAAGAATCCTACAGAAAGGCACTGAGCATATGACTGTGAGCGCCATATCTAAACCAGCAAAAAAAAAAATTGCAGAAATGAAATTGATAAGGATAAGGACAGAAACATGGAAAGCAGCGAACAATGCCTGTGATGTGGTAACCAGCATGAGAGAGAAATGCCCAGCGTTCAGACAAATATGCCAAAACGGTAATAAACCAAACCATTAAGTTAAAATGTGTAGAGAAAGCAGGAAAGTGTATGTACTAAGTGCAGAAATTTTTAAGCGCAATAATGGCGGAGCCTGAAAACTCAAAAGATTGGCTAATTACAAAGATATGCACAAATGGCACTTATGTGACATACAAAATAGGCACTGGTGTATGTCACCAGTGTATACACTGGTGTATACACTGGTGTATGCACCAGTAAATGTAAATGTAAAAACAAGTACATGTAAAAACAGAAATTGTAATAGGAGCACATAAAAATGGAAGAGCCAAAAGAGTCTGAAAGATTATAGTGGAAGAACAATTCCAATGTTGGGACTCCATACTGACACTTAAATACAAAGGAAAAATGATAAAAAAAGATTTTGTGGCAAGCAACCAGTACTGGGCGAACACACATGAGGTACTTCGTCTTATCAAGAGGATATTTACCACAGAGAGTTAGAAGGACAAAAGAATCAGATATGAAAGTATTTATACCATCAGATGAAGATGCTTTCACATGAAATGGGCGTCTTCCAGTAACATACAAGATACAGAATCACTAGTATATGCTACATAGAAAGCTCCACATATTTTAAGAAAGCTACTAGAAGAAGGGCTGTGAAACATGACAGCAGATGATATCATTTGGAGAATAGGAGAACCAACAGATTAGATTCATTTCTTGCTAATCAGAGAGAATTATAGTTGGGATTATAATTGTGTGTGGACCCTAAGAAGCCTAACAAAAACATAAAGCCTAACAAAAACATAAAGAGACCAATTCCATTTGCACACAATACATGAAATATTGTCCGAGATGACAGGAGCCAAATTCTCCAGCAAATTAAATGCATTGGCAGGATTTTGGCAGAAGTCCTTGGACACAGAGAGCTCCAAGATCTGCACTTTCAACACACCATTTGGCAGATACTGCTTCCTAAGACTGCTTCTTGGCATATGTTCAGCTCCAGAAGTATTTCACCGTACAATGAGACAGATGCTAGAAGGTCTAGCAGGAGCAAAAGTGCACATTGATGACATAATTTGGCACAGTGCCACTATGAAACATCAGGAACAACTGGGGAGAGTAATGGAAATTGTAAGACCTAATAACCTTATATTGAACAAGGCCAAATGTCAATTTTAAACAATGGAGAGTAGCTGGAAGTTTTTGTGATGCTGGCAGACCAGGTGCCAGCTCTTGCCAAAACTTTAGGCCTCAGCTGAGCACTGACAAATTCATTGCTGGAAACCAGTCCAGCTCACCTGTGTTGTTTAGATGGATACTGGATTTATAACAATGTGTTTAGACTTTATGAAATACTTGTAAATTGTTATATAAAACTTAGTTGTCTGATGTATAGCTGTAAAAAAAATTTCTTTTCTGAACTATATAACTATTTAACTCGACAAACAAGAAAAAAAACTTTACGTAGTGCAAAATGCTAAATCCCCATAAATGGTATTACCTTTTTCCCATTAGCAAGGTTTATCAAAATTAAATGTGCCTTTGTAGGATATCACAATACAAAGACTTTGCTAGTTGCCTCTGCACATCCATGAAGGGGCTACGTGTAAAAGGGCTCATCCCATCAGCTTGAATTCTGGAAGAAGGAAATGAAAATAGCTATTGAGAAAAAATTTAATCCCTTTTGCTCTTTAGATTCTCACAGGGCCGGAGCTACGAAACAGAAGCAGAGATCCCCAGGGTCAAGTTGAAGCTCCTGGTTCTGAACTCCTCCAGACAGTGTGACAGTTTTAGTACCATATTTCTGTACATAGTTTCCGTTCTTAATAAAGGCTTTATCTTGAGACTACTTTGTTCATCAGTAAGATGCTACAGGCACTTCCCTCCACATAGGATTCACAGTACCATATCCTGGACTTGGGCATCTAAATCAGGTTAGTCTTCTCTTATAAAAAGGTCAGAAGGTGCTCCCCCTTATATATAAATCCGGTGGTTAGAGCATTCGTTCTGATTTTGAGTATGGACTTGAACCCAGGTCTCCTACCCCATGTATGTGCCCTAACTACAGGGTTGTAGGCTATTCTGAGGTGGACCCCTCTCCTTTTGAAGCTGGTCAACCATGTGTAAAATACTTAAAGTCACTGGGTCACATGGACGCAGAGCCTCAGGGTCGAGCATAAAGATATAGAAGGCAACTAATTCACACTATAGTGTCCGTACACACACACAACTAGAAAATTCTCATGTACATGTAAATGAGCAGGCATTTATAGCTCTTCCACTTTATTATGTGTTAGCTTGCTAGAGTTGATACAACTATACACTGAAATGTATCTGTGCAATTTGGTGACAATAGGTGTGACTAAAAAAAATAGTATTTAGGATCTGATCCAAAGTTCACTGAAATGATAGGGGGGATTAGATCAGGGCCTTATTATGCTATGGAATTTGATGCTACCCTGGTATTTGTGCTATATAATATACACAGAATTATTGTTTTTATTTGTTTGTGCTAGTGCCCACAATGTGCCCAGGTGCTTTTTTCTAGACATTCAAGAAGTGACATCCACAAAAAAGGTAAAAAAGTGCAGCATGGTAAACACTGCTTTTTCTCTTTGATAACTCTCAGCGTGTTGATAAGGCTGCTCTTTCTAGGTTTGAGAGTGCATCAAAATATCAGTATCCACATTATAAGGATTTTTCAATCTACTTCTACCCAGCAAAAATGATTTTTAAAAAATAATTGCAATTTGCAGCATCTCTTCATATGCAGGAGATGAGATCAATGTAACCCCCCTGGAAAGCGACGTGCTCTAAGGTGAAGCAATGCAAGTTCGACAACCATACTTTTTGCATTAGAATCAGAAATATGCCATGGATGGGTAATTAGTGCTTTCTACCTGTTTTTCAACTATCTGAACTACTGCTGAGTAATTTGGAGCAGTTTAATTAGCCTAGTGGGTTAAAACATTGCTAATGGCAATTCCTTATTGAATCTCAGAAAAAGAGATACCTCTATAAGGTGTAGGTTGTAGAATTGTTTTCACAGGCAAGCAGCACACATAACATGGGATGCCTCACAGCTGGAGGCCCATCAGAAACAACTACCATCATCTTTCTTACCAAGTAAAACTCACACGTTTACAGAATTGCAAGGCACAGATGAAATGGTAGAATTTTTTTTTTTTTAATGTAAATGGTCAGAAAACGTAACTTTTCAGAAAATGGGGATCAGCCTATTCTGGATCCTGGAAACATGTATCCACCAAGGGTTTTGCATGTGTTTCTAGTAGGGCATCTCAGATGCTAATCCCAATTCATACAATTTGGAGGTTGAATTGTGCCTTTTAGGCATAGTCCTGCTTTAGTCACACTTCCTCTGCTGGAGCTTTGGGAGGAATTCTCACGAAAGCAGAATTCCTTTCAGAGCTCTGTGTCATATGAAAGATGATATGGTTGCTATGCCCTGTGAGGATGCAAGGTATTCCACCCTGCATTTCCAATCAGCTCTTCTGCATGGTGCATAGGGAGGCAGGGCTGTGGCTCTTCCTCTTCCTCCCACCTTTCCTCTTCCCTTTGGGGAATCTCACACATCAGGACACAGCAAAGAGACAGTCCTTGAACTCCAGGGACTGTACAGACTGCAGCTGTCCACCCATGTACCAATACCAATACCAGGGCACAATTATTCCCTAGAGTTTTGTCTCCCTTGGTTTGTTAGGCTACCTTAAAGGGATACTCTCAACTTGAATTTTCCTAGCTAGTTAATTTAAAAAACTTTGATTTTCTGATTGAACGCTGTTTAAATACCGTGTTCTGATTGTTTGAATATATTACTTTAATAACATTAGTTTTTGTTCTACTCCCCTGTTGATGTTCATAAAGGTCTTTTTTGTAAGGGAGAAATTGACTGATTAATTACACAGTGAAACAATCTATACACTAAGTACTGTCAACTACACAAATAAACTGAAAAAAATAAAGAAAATATATTTTCCTATTAACTTCTTTCAGTTCTAGTAATCCTAAGGATTGTTTGTAATTCAATTTCCATTGAACTCAATGGAATTTTTTTCACGCGCTTCTTTGGACATTGGTTTGGGCCCCAAAATAGACGAACCTTTTTCATACAAAAATATGATTTTCACATTGATGACATATTCATGCAAAGAGTTTAATTATGCAATTTAATGAATTTACAGTGTGATATAATTCATCTGATGTAACAATTCCATACTAAATTTCCACTTAGGTACTTAGATGATTGCATCATACATTTTGACTGGAGAATATTCATTTATCTGTTGTCATTCAGGTATTATGTAATAATTTAGTTGCTGACAGCTAAGGTAAGATGTTTATTACTCCTAAAAGGAATGGCAAGTGAGTTTAGACTTATTAACAATGTGAATTTACCATATTGTGATTCTAGTGTTGTCAATGCTAAATGATGTCAGTGAAAGTGCTATGAAGGTGACTACTGTACATAGCTTTCAAAGCAGATTTTTCTTTTTGTTTAGAATATGAATTACAGATGGATGACGAAGGTAGTTTCTGAGTCTAGGTCAAGACTGGTTATGCAATGATTTGGAGTCTCAGTTTGAAGCTAAATCAGGACTAGCGTTCAAATTTAGGGATATGGTTCAGAATCAACATTTTCAAAATCTTTTGATTTTTTCTTACAAGATTTCCGCCCCCCCTCCCCAAATAGCAGAAAGTGATTACATCAGTTGATCTTGTGATCTCACATTGTTCTGAAAGGTGGAAATCTCATGAGATTAGATTTCTTATAAAATATCTACCATCATTGGCCAAAAGATCTTGCTCTTGGTAGTCTGAATACCTGCATGCCTAGATTCCCTTTATCTCCATGGTCCCTGGTGGCTTCATTTCCACTCTTAACAATCCTTGATATCTAGAATCCCTCCCTCCAAACCTCATATAACTTTGGGTGGCCTGAATTCTTGCAATCTCCAACTGTAGTTCCTGGTGCCCTGATTCCCCAGAGTCTGCTCTTCTTCCCCTCTGTGGAATAGATAGCTCCAAGCTCATCCATATGTTTAGTAGAAAGGTTTATTAATATACAATTGTATGGCCAAGGAAACAGAGGACAGAAGCTGGGTAGCAGCATGGGTGGTCAGTTCACAGCTGCCTAAGCAGCATATGGCATTGAGTTTTTGCCTCCAACCCAACCCACAGAACTAGTGGACAAAAGGAGCAACGTCAGGGGAAGGAAAATATGTCAGTATAATTAAGTGAGCTGGCAGCCCCTTCCTACTTTCCCTGTTATCAGCCCAGCTGGAAAGCACTGAGTTTAAAAACACTTTCTCAGCTGGTGGGAGTGCAGCACCTCTTCAAGTGTGGTGTCTATTAAGCCTATCCTATGTACAATTGTAATTGGTACAATGTTCTCATTTTACCTACCCCTAGGTATAATGGAGTGTAACTAAAAGAAATGAGATGAAATTAGGAAGAAGAAAATTTAGGATGAATATCATTAAAAACTGCTTGAGACTAAAATCGATTAGAATGTGGAATAGTTTTTGAAGAGAGGTTTTGGAAGCCCCAACTATTGAGACATTTAAAACAATGTTGGACAAATCTCTGGAAAAAGAACATTCTAAAGGGCATAATTCTGCACTGACAGGGGCATGGAGTAGTTATCCTAAAAATAATTTCCATTTCTAACCTTTATGGTTTATATTAAATTGAATTGCAAAGATAAATGAATATATATACACCGGAGGTCACTTTCATTACATTTAAGCACACCCACACAAGTTCCACTTGCTTTTTAAAAGGACCTTTAAGGTTAATCTTATAAACATATTTTTTATATTTTTCTAAAGGTTTCCATGCAGGCTATATATTATTGACAGATGTCTTCATAAATGTAATTACTGTAGGGACTTTTTAATTGGTACATTCTGACCTAAGCTGAAAATGTGTAATGACTGAGAATAACAATAAGCTATGTTTAGAGAGGCTGATTGGGGGGAAAAAAATAAAGACATTGGTGGGAAGTGTGCCGTGTGTGTGTGTTTCTTTTACTTGAGCACCTGGAGTGAATTCCAGCTATTGTGAAGGCTGAAAAGCACAGTTCGGGAGAGGCTAGAATAACTTTAGAGACACTTGGGAAAATATATCAGTGGAAGCCCATACAAACCACAGTTACTGCTGGGAAGTGATTATGAAGTAATGGGTAAAGGCTGGCTGCAAATTCAGATCTTAAAACTGGTTTAATTTACCAAAATCACTTAGCTTCTTGAGAAGCTTCTAGATATCTTACTAGTTGTTGGAAATTTGTGGGAATTGTGCAGTTACATTTATTTTTGCATACAAAATATTATAGTAAACAAACTGTATCCAACAATAACAAACAAATATAATTATGAATAGAAAACCTTCTAAATTAAAGCATAAGGCTGGTCTAATAATAATATGGGACCATATGTCACAAAACACAATACAAACAGCCACTGCAAGGAAAACAGCCTTTGTCTATGTTTTTGCACATGTAAATGGTTCTAAATATATAAATTGCAACTTATCTTTGTACTGGAACAGCCTGCAGAAATTCTTACATTACCATATGAAACTAAATACAAATCTAGGGGTGAAATCTTGGTCTACTGCATGAGGCTGGCAAACCAGGCACCAGCTTCTGCCAAGGCCCCCGTTCCTCACTTGGATACTGACAAATATGTAGTTGGAATTAGTCTGACTCTCATGTGTGTTAGAATTGTTAAAATAGGTATTAGAATTATTAAAATGTCTTTAGACGTTACTGAATGCTTGTAAGGTGCTGCATTCATTAATCTCATTTATAACAACTGTATCACATGCTATAAGGTAATACTTAAATGTTTGAATTGGAAGCCTCTGTAATTGTGTAAATCACCCAAACATAAGAGAAGCATTAACTAGTGTGAAATACTAGTCTCCAGCAGAAGGCATTATTTCCTGCCCCACAAAGAAGGCCCATCAACACCAGACAAGCTATTGGGGGACATCAGAGGACAAAAAATCTTTGTTGATTGTTCTCTACATCATGAATCCATCCCACCATGAATTCCCTTCCATCCTCCCAAGTTAGTTTGCAACTCCAAGCAGAAGTGAGGAAGGAATAAAAAGCCTTAACTTTTGGAGGAATTGTGATTTCTAGGCATAAGCAAGGGATCTTCAGCTTCTTAGCCTATGTTAGTCCTAAAGAGCATATAGAGCTTCCTTATCATAGAAGCTTCTATTATTTTTTTAAAATTTAAGATTGGAATTAATTTATGTATATATGTTTACCTGCTCTAACCTTGTAAATAACTCTATTTCCTTTTCGTATATAATAAATCGTTAAATAGTTTATTATAGGATTGACTACAAGTGTAGTCTTTGGTGTGAGATCTAAGGTGCAATTGACCTGGACCTTTGGGACTGGGACCAACCTGAATATTGCTGCGATCTTTGGTGTTAGGGACCATCTGTTACAAAGGTAAGCTTACCTGGGTGGCAAGATAGATTGGAGTACCCAAAGGGACAGCCTATGACTCCATTAAGGCTTTTATAGTGCCTGAGGAGTTTACACTTGACAATTCATTGGTCAAATCTATGTGGTTTGTGTCCTGTTTCCTAACAGTCTGTCCTGAGGTTGCTACTGCAGGACAGATTGATGTACAGAGATCAATGGAAAAACTTCCATTGACTTCAGGGGAGCTAGAATGTCATCCATGAGTCTGATAATATTACTTACCTCACTTACCTCAGAAAATAGTGTTATTCATGACTATATATACTTTCACAGGGGGGAAAAAAAGAAAAGGAGCAAAAGCAAAAGATTGGAAGAATGACAAATTTAAGAGCCTGGTAAGGTTCAGGCCAATACACTTCTTTTCATTCCCATAGGTACTGGAGAGGTTTTTGTTAGGCACACTTCTTTGAGAAAAGTGCCCATTGTCTTTTCCAGAAAACATACAAATATGAGCCTGTAGTCATTAAGTTTAGAGATTAGAGACACTCAGATATTACAGTGATGAGGTACCTAGTAGATTCATATCTTCACTTAGAATCTGGAGTAGCTCCATTCAAATAAATCAGTTTTCACTGGTGTAACATTGATGTGGCTTTAGCCACAATATGCTCAAAAGCTGCTACTTAACTAGACAGACTAATCTTTAGCAATGAGGAAACTGGGGTCCTTTTTCTTACACAAAAATAGTCTATAGGCACATCAAAATATAGATTATTGGTCACTTTTGCTGGTTTCCCATTACTGTTTGGAAGTAAATATCGGTAAATACATGTGATAGAACTAATTGAGGTAATCAGGATACTCGGCATACCTAAAATTGTATCTGTTGCTTCCAGAAATTAACTTCTGATTTCATTAGCTTTTAGAATTAGTACTCATCTTTGACTTTAAATAGACTACAGGCTTTGTACCTTGCATTTAAATGTTCAGTCTGTCTGTTGAATCACTCCGTTTCAGTATTTTGTATGATGCCATATGGTCTTGTGATTAAACAGTCTGTATTCAAGTGACTTTTAATATCTGAGGTCTTTGAGAGCTGAGGTTTCTTTACCAAGAGTGACATTTTCCTTTCACCCTGGTCTGACTATGAACATTATATCAACCACCAGTGTTTATATTCTCTGGATAGACTGTATGTGACATCATTTTTTCCCCATATAATGATGTTAATTACTGCCACCGATCAGACTCATGCATCATAAAAGAACCAGTGGATATACATTTAATTAATTTCTTATTTTTCTGAATACCTGTTCCTAAACCAAGAAGCTTTATTTTTTAATGATCATATGTTGGGTTTAAATAAATGTGTGGTATTTCAGTGAGACCTGGTTAAGTCAGGAACAAGCTGTTTGCTCTCATAAAATCTATTTCTACCTAGCTTCCCTTTCCCTTTATAAACCACAGTTATGAAATCATGGTAAAAGGTTACAGGATTACTTCAGATTATGCAAACATTATTTTAATTATAATGGAATATTAGAGATTCACAAATACAATGGTCATCAATGAAAAAGTCAACCACCATCAGCAGTTACCTGAGATACCACAGCATTTCCATGCTCTGTGCTTTTAATGGGAAATAACTGGAATATCGCATATACCACTGTGTTGTATTACTTGAGTTGCTGCACACTCAGTGCAGCAGTAGACGGGGGGAAATATAAGTGACTCTAACTCATTGTTATGCTCATCCCAATCTTGAGTCAGACAGGAAACCAAACTGATCTTCAGCAGAAGTTAGAGCAGTCATGGGGCTATTTTGCCAGGCACTCGGGTATGGCAGGGTGTAACAAGGCCCAGGATCTGGCCCACAGTCTTTTTTAATGGACAACATTATAAGCAATCCTTACCTTAGCACATACAAGATATTAAATAATTAAATTGGTGAATATGCTGCTTCAAATGATTACATTGATAAGCATAGTTTAATACCTACCCACATATTTCTCCTTAAAAATAAAATATATTTACACCTCAATGATAGTATATATATCTATATAGTGACAGAAGTCGCTTTTTTCATTTGTAGAATTAAATATAAGTCCATATAATATAGATACACACAGAAAGAATTCTAGTAATGAAAAATTCACATCAGTTTTTTATGGCCTCTAACTATGTGCTGAGAAAAGCAAAGCCAGCCAAGTTCATGAGCACTATAGAAGGGAGAAGGTTGTTTTATGATTAGAGGTAGTTTATTCACTAAAGACTGAATTCACACATTCCTTTCTATAATTAAATTCAAACATACATTGCTAAGGCTCATTAGACCAACTAATGTGATGTTTTCCTAATTTAAACTACTACTGATTATCTCTTAATATAATTTTTCAGAACTTTTTGGCTTTCGTTGTCCTGAAAAATCAATTCCTGGTTTTTACAATACTTGATTCACTAGCAATGTCATGTGAAGTGCAGCTTTAGTTCCTGTGTTGGATTTAAGAGCTTCACTTAGTGTCTCAGTTAACTTGTAAAATTCAGCTACTTCACTGCCTATTGATTCATACCCCTGCTTCTGTGCCCAGTGAAGTCTCAGTAAATCTGGCCCATTGCCTTTTCGATCACTATTTGAGCGGAAGGATGGCCCAGTGATTAAGGCACTAACTTAATACTTAGGTGCTCTCAGTTCAAGTCCCTATTTCACCATAGCCCTGCTTAATGTTGGGCAAGTCACTTAGCCACTCTGTGCCTTAGTTCCACATCTGTTATATATACATTCACAACTATATCTATCTATCTATATATATGGCTGAGTGGAAGTAGCACTTCCCTACTTCACAGGGGTATTATGAGGTATATGATACTGTGTTAAAGGTTGTGAGGGGTGCTCAGATAGTATAGAAATGGGGCCATATAAGTACTTAAGATAGATTCTGTGGGAGTAGGATTTATTAATTTTGGATGCCTCATTTTTTCAGAGGTGCTGATAAACTCCATTTGACTTCGGTGAGAGCAAGGGATATTCAGTGCCTCTGGAACTCAGGCCATAGATGTCTCAAGATTGGCAAAGAAAACTTTAACCACCCACTCTTAGAAGTCACTTTTGACAATTTGTGCCTAATATAATAACATGTCAAGTAAAAAAAAAAACCCTCACAATTAAGGCTAACTTAACAAAAGGGCTTTTTAAAGAGCTATTTCATTAACCCACACATTAAAACTATGGCTTGGGTAAGGTGGATGGAGCAAATTATTTATTGTTTATCCTGTATATTCAAAGGCCAAATCCATGGATTTGAATTTGGTCCAGTGAGTCCAGCTGAGTTTGTATTTTTATTAAAATATCAATTAATTTTCTTCCAAAATATGATTGATCAATTACCACTTTGATGAAGGGGGTTTTAGCCCACCAAAGCTTCATAGAATCATAGAATCTCAGGGTTGGAAGGGACCTCAGGAGGTCATCTAGTCCAACCCCCTGCTCAAAGCAGGACCAACCCCAAATAAATCATCCCAGCCAGGGCTTTGTCAAGCCTCACCTTAAAAACCTCTAAGGAAGGAGATTCCACCACCTCCCTAGGTAACCCATTCCAGTGCTTCACCACCCTACTAGTGAAAAAGTTTTTCTTAATATCCAACCTAAACCTCTCCCTCTGCAACTTGCGACCATTACTCCTTGTTCTGTCATCTTCTACCACTGAGAACAGTCTAGATCCATCCTCTTTGGAACCCCCTTTCAGGTAGTTGAAAGCAGCTATCAAATCCTCCCTCATTCTTCTCTTCTGCAGGCTAAACAATCCCAGTTCCCTCAGCCTCTCCTCATAAGTCATCTGCTCCATCCCCCTAATCATTTTTGTTGCCCTCTGCTGAACTCTTTCCAATTTATCCACATCCTTCTTGTAGTGTGGGGCCCAAAACTGGACACACTACTCCAAAAGAGGCCTCACCAGTGCCGAATAGAGGGGAATAATCACGTCCCTCAATCTACTGAAAATGCCCCTACTTAGGGTACGTCTACACTACAGAATTAGGTCGAAATTATAGAAGTCGATATTTTAAAACCTGAATTTATGGAATCGATTGTGTGTGTCCCCACTAAAGAGCATTAAGACCATGAGGTCGACGGACTGTGTCCACAGTAGCGGGGCTAGCGCCGACTTTCGGAGTGTTGCATTGCGGGTAGCTATCCCACAGTTCCTGCAGTCTCCGCCGCCCATTGGAATTCTGGGTTGCGATCCCAAAGCCTGATGGGGCAGTAAACATTGTCGCTGGTGGTTCTGGGTACATGTCGTCAAGCCATCAAACATCCCTCCCTCCCTCCGTGAAAGCAATCTTTTTCGCGCCTTTTTTCCGGGGTTTATGGGGATTCCGGGTTTGCTACGGCAAGCATGGAGCCTGCTCAGCTCACAATTACCGTAATCTCCAGCGTACGCCTGGACATTAGGTCTAGTGGGGATTCAGTCACACTGTAATACGGGCAGAAGGATAGCTCAGCGTTCTGAGCGTTGGCCCGCTAAACCCGGGGTTGCAAGTTCAATCCTTAAGGGGGCCATTCTGCCTGAGGCTGGTAGTCGCGGGACTACACAGCATAAGCGCCTTTCCTTCTAGCAGCAGATGGTGCAATAGACCATAAATGATCGTAGTTGTGGGACTACACAACTGCAGATCGTACAATATGCTTGAAGTTTGTGTGCTCCTGGCTAGCGGCCTATGGTGTGGCTGGCTGGGGGTGCTTGGACATAAATGGGAGTGACCAGAGTGACTCTGGTCATTCTCTTTTTTACATTTTGTTGAAGGGAGATTCAGTACTGCCTGGAACACAGGCAGAGGGATAGCTCAGCGGTCTGAGCATTGGCCCGCTAAACCCGGGGTTGCGAGTTCAATCCTTGAGGGGTCCAGGAGATGATGATGGATATCAAGCCTATTGAGCCATCTGCTGCTAGAAGGGAAGGTGCCTAACCCTTGCTTCCCGGCATATTGCACCATCTGCTGTTAGAAGGAAAGGAGCCTAACCCTTGCTCCCCCCTCCCTCCAAGAAAGCAGCGGAGGGGGGAGCCCAAAATCCTTTCGCGCCTTTTTTCATGCGGGTGCCATATTGCTCACACCATTGTTATCCACCTGCCGCTTCTGCTCCCACTCTGCTGTCCTGCAGACACCATACCAGGGAAAGCATGGCGCCCGATCAGATCACCGCAGCTGTTATCGCCGTTATGAACACCACACGCATTGTCCAGGAGTATATGGAGAACGAGAACCAGGAGCTGCTACAGCTACAGCAGGCGAGGAGGCGACGGCAGCGCCCTGAGGACAGTGATGAGGACATGGACACAGACCTCTCTCAAAAAAGCCCCCCCCCGCACGGTGGACATCATGGTGGTAATGGGGCTTGTTGATACAGTGGAACGCCGATTCTGGGCCCGGGAAACAAGCACAGACTGGTAGGACCACATAGTGCTGCAGGTCTGGGATGAATCCCAGTGGCTGCGAAACTTTCGCATGTGTAAGGGCACTTTCATGGAACTTTGTGAGTTGCTTTTCCCTGCCCTGAAGCGCCAGGACACCAAGATGAGAGCAGCCCTCACAGTACAGAAGCGACTGGCGATAGCCCTGTGGAAGCTTGCAACGCCAGACAGCTACCGGTCAGTCGCAAATCAATTTGGAGTGGGAAAATCTACAGTGGGGGCTGTTGTGATGCAAGTAGCCAGGGCGATCACCAAGCTGTTGGTACCAAGGGTTGTGAGTCTGGGAAATGTGCAGCTCATACTGGATGGCTTTGCAGCAATGGGGTTCCCGAACTGTGGTGGGGCGATAGACGGAACCCATATCCTTATCTTGGCACCGGACCACCAAGCCAGCGAGTACATAAACCGAAAGGGTTACTTTTCAATAGTGCTGCAAGCACTGGTGGATCATAAGGGACGTTTCACCAACATCAACGTGGGATGGCCGGGAAAGGTACATGATGCTCGCATCTTCAGGAACGCTGGTCTGCTTCGGCTGCTGCAGCAAGACCAGACCAGAAAATAACCTTTGGGGATGTTGAGATGCCTATAGTTATCCTTGGGCACCCAGCCTACCCCTTAATGCCATGGTTCATGAAGCCATACACAGGTAGCCTGAACAGTAGTCAGGACCTTTTCAACTATAGGCTGAGCAAGTGCAGAATGGTGGTGGAATGTGCATTTGGACGTTTAAAGGCTCGCTGGCGAAGTTTATTGACTAGGTTAGATCTCAGCGAAACCAATGTTCCCATTATTATTACTGCTTGCTGTGCGCTCCACAATATCTGTGAGAGTAAGGGGGAGACGTTTATGGCAGGGTGGGAGGTTGAGGCAAATCACCTGGGCTCTGGTTATGCGCAGCCAGACACCAGGGCTATTACAAGAGTACAGCAGGGTGTGTTGCGCATCAGGGAAGCTTTGAAAACCAGTTTCATGAATGGCCAGGATGCTGTGTGAAAGTTCTGTTTTTTCCCATTAATGAAAAGCCCCGCCCCTTGAATCACTCTACTTCCCTTTAACCAAACCGCCCTGCCCTCCCACCATCAGTCACCGCTTGCAGAGGCAATAAAGTCATTGTTGCTTAAAAATCATGCATTCTTTATTAATTCGTCAAACAAATAGGGGGAAATATGGGGGTAACTGCCACGGTCGCCCGGGATGGGTGGTGGAGGAAGGGAAGCACCAATCCCAGGAGGAGGGGAGGAGGGAAGGACAAGGACACACAGCACTTTAAAACTTATTGAATGCCAGCCTTTTGTTGCTTGGACTGTTCTCTTGGCTTGAGTGGTTGGGTGCACGAAGGCCGCCCAAACGCGTTCTTGGGACTGAGGGACTGAGGTGAGACTGACTGGCCTGTAGTTCCCTGGATCTTCCTTCTTCCCTTTTTTAAAGATTGGCACTACATTAGCTTTTTTCCAGTCATCTGGGACCTCCCCCGATTGCCATGATTTGTCAAAGATAATGGCCAATGGCTCTGCAATCACATCGGCCAACTCCTTTAGCACCCTCAGATGCAGTGCATCTGGCCCCGTGGACTTGTGCTCATCCAGCTTTTCTAAATAGTCCCGAACTACTTCTTTCTCCACAGAGGGCTGGTCACCACCTCCCCATACCGTGCTGTGGAGTGCAGCCGCCTGGGAGCTGACCTTGTCTGTGAAGACAGAGGCAAAAAAAGCATTGAGTACACTAGCTTTCTCCACATCCTCTGTCACTAGGTTTCCTCCCTCATTCAGCAAGGGGTCCACACTTTCCTTGACTTTCTTCTTGTTGCTCACATACCTGAAGAAACCCTTCTTGTTACTCCTAACATCTCCGGCTAGCTGCAACTCCAAGTGTGATTTGGCCTTCCTAATTTCACTCCTGCATGCCTGAACAATATTTATATACTCCTCCCTGGTCATTTGTCCAATCTTCCACTTCTTGTAAGCTGCTTTTTTGTGTTTAAGACGAGTAAGGATTTCACTGTTAAGCCAAGCTGGTCGCCTGCCATATTTACTTTTCTTTCTACACATCGGGATGGTTTGTTCCTGCAACCTCAATAAGGATTCTTTAAAATACAGCCAGCTTTCCTCGACTCCTTTCCCCCTCATGTTATTCTCCCAGGGGACCTTGCCCATCAGTTCCCTGAGGGAGTCAAAGTCTGCTTTTCTGAAGTCCAGGGTCTCTGTTCTACTGCTCTCCTTTCTTCCTTGTGTCAGGATCCTGAACTCGACCATCTCATGGTCACTGCCTCCCAGGTTCCCATCCACTATTGCTTCCTCTACTATTTCTTCCCTGTTTGTGAGCAGCAGGTCAAGAAGAGCTTTTCCCCTAGTTGGTTCCTCCAGCACTTCACCAGAAAATTGTCCCCTACACTTTCCAAAAACTTCCTGGATTGTCTGTGCACTGCCGTGTTGCTCTCCCAGCAGATATCGGGGTGATTAAAGTCACCCATGAGAACCAGGGCTTGTGATCTAGCAACTTCTGTTAGTTGCTGGAAGAAAGCCTCGTCCACCTCATCCCCCTGGTCTGGTGGTCTGTAGCAGACTCCCACCACTACATCACCCTTGTTGCTCACACTTCTAAATTTAATCCAGAGACTCTCAGGTTTTTCTATAGTTTCATACTGGAGCGCTGAGCAGTCATACTGCTCTCTTACATACAATGCAACTCCCCCACCTTTTCGGCCCTTCCTATCCTTCCTGAACAGTTTATATCCATCCATGACAGTACTCCAATCATGTGAGTTATCCCACCAAGTCTCTGTTATTCCAATTACATCATAATTCCTTGACTGTGCCAGGACTTCCAGTTCTCCCTGCTTGTTCCCCAGGCTTCTTGCATTTGTGTATAGGCATTTAAGATAACTCACCGATCGTCCTGCTGTCCCAGTATGGGGCAGAAGCCCTCCCCTCTTGCACTCACCTACTTGTGCTTCCTCCCGGTATCCCACTTCCCCACTTAGCTCGGGGCTTTGGTCTCCTTCCCCCAGTGAACCTAGTTTAAAGCCCTCCTCACTAGGTTAGCCAGCCTGCTTCCAAAGATGCTCTTCCCTCTCTTCATCAGGTGGAGCCCGTCTCTGCCTAGCACTCCTCCTTCTTGGAACACCATCCCATGGTCAAAGAATCCAAACCCTTCTCTCTGACACCATCTGCGTAGCCATTCGTTGACTTCCACGATTCGACGGTCTCTACCCCGGCCTTTTCCTGCCACAGGGAGGATGGACGAGAACACCACTTGCGCCTCAAACTCCTTTATCCTTCTTCCCAGAGCCACGTAGTCTGCAGTGATATGCTCAAGGTCATTCTTGGCAGTATCATTGGTGCCCACGTGGAGAAGCAGGAAGGGGTAGCGATCTGAAGGCTTGATGAGTCTCGGCAGTCTCTCCGTCACATCATGAATCCTAGCCCCTGGCAAGCAGCACACTTCTCGGTTTTCCTGGTCAGGGCAGCAGATAGATGACTCAGTCCCCCTGAGGAGAGAGTCCCCGACCACCACCACCCACCTCCTCCTCTTGGGAGTGGTGGTCGTGGAACCCCCATCCCTAGGACGGTGCATCTCATGCCTTCGAATCGGTGGAGTCTCCTTCTGCTCTGTTCCCTCAGATGTATCATTCACTCCACTCTCTGCACTAGTACCTCTGGAGAGAACATGAAAATGGTTGCTCATCTGAATCGGCATTTCTGGTACATGGACTTGTCTCGTACTCTTTCCTCTTCTGGAGGTCACATGCTGCCAATTATCCTCACTGGCCTTCTGTCCCCACTACGTAGCCTGCTCTGAATCTTCAGATCACTGTGCCCGCTGAAGCCTATCCTGGCATCTATCCAGGAAATCCTCATTTTCTCTTATGGAATGCAGGGTTGATACTCATTTCTCCAGACCTTGAATCTTCTCCTCCAATATGGAGATCAGCTTGCACTTTGTACAGACAAAGTCGCTTCTATCCTAGGAAGAAAGACAAACATGGCACATCCTGTGCAGGTCACGACAGCGGATCGCTCAGCATCCATAGTCTCTTCCTTCTAAGAGTTTCCTCACTTGTGGCAGAAGCTACTCAGGGAAACCTGCAAGACGGATGCCTCAGTAGGCTCTCTCTAGGCGAACTCCCAGGCAAACTCTTCCTGTTTGCTTCTCTGCTGTTTGCTGCTCAGCTGGTTCGCAGCTGACTGTCTTTTTATAAGAGCCTGGAACAAAGCACTCCCAATTCACACCGTTCAAACAGGCAATCAAACAATCAAGCACACGGTCAAACTGCCAAACTGTCCCCTCAACAGACACTCAGATACTCACCAGCGCAGTCCCCCTAAATACATTTGTTAGTCTCTAAGATGCCACAAGTACTCCTCATTCTTCTTGTATTATGTGTCCGCCAACATTCAAACTCCTTTTAGTGTCAGCCCATTCTACAAGGTCTTTGTCTACTTCTGTGGCCTTAGTCAAGAATGTTCCACTCACTGGAATTTGCAGAACTGCAATCTGTACCTCAGTACTGTTCCACAGTCGAATGATGGATGAAGCCGGGTGGAGCGGTAAGAGGCGATTTATTCGGTTACAGCATCCAGACCGCTAGTTCCCCTCCGTCTTGCGACCAACAGAGTGAGCCCTGAGTTATGGTTACAGCATCTTTTTATCCCCAACCCTCTTCTTGGTACCCGCCCTATCCCTTACCCTCTGATTCATCCTTTTGCTTCCTAATATGGTAAGTTAAGGCCTTATTTTAATGGCAGTAGATTGAGAAACTAACCTGTTTGCTCCCTAATATGGTGATAAGTGCCCCTCTTTAGACCCACCTGCTTGCTTCCTAATACGGTGATAAGTTGCAGCCTTATTTTACTGGCAGCATATTGGGAAACTGAATAGCCATCTTATGGTAAGGCCCCAAAACAGGGAACTTCGTGGCTTGGAGGATGCTACTGTGAAGCAATTTCTGTATTGCCTTCTTTCCTATTACACAGGGGGTTGCTGCAGAGAATTATGAGGGCAGGCTCTTATGCTTGGATCCTGCCCTCAGCTCCCTGCAGTCCTGATCCAGCGCCGAGACCCCCTCTATTCCCGCACCCACAAGTACATACTTTCTCTAAGCACTATGCTTTGGTTCATGCCTCTAGATCAGATGCTGCAGTTGGTAAGGCAGTTCTATCATTAGCATTAGAGTCTCTCCAATGCTCCCTTCTCCCTATGGGGATACTGCTTGGGGGTCACCTGAAGTGGAGCACCCATAGGAACACTACTCAAAGAAGAAGGAGTATAGTAACTGGAGTACAAGATGTGTCCCACTATGTGTGCTCCACTATCCACCCTCCTTCCTCTCCACTTTGGAATTTCCTTTGTGGGACTTTGCAGTAGAGGAGGAACTGAAGCTGGTTTGCCTGAGCATCCCTATGTATCCTCGATATGTAGTATGAGGCTCTGTAAGGCACATGTGCATGCTGAATGGGCACTGTTACTGAAAATCTCTGATCAAAGGTGCAGGGGCACATGCACTCCTGAAGTGGAGCACCTTTAGGGACAGACATCTTGAAGAACTCCAGTTACTGCACAAGATGAGTAATCTCTCCTTCCTTATGCACTGCAAACCTGTAGTGGACTAAGCAGAGAGAAATTAGGGATAGACTTGATCCACTGTGTACTAAGTTTACAGCAAACTTTCCTGTTAACTTTGAGGTATTATTTATCTCCACATAATAGCTCCCACATTTTCACTTGTTTATTGAAAATATATTGAGAGCCGGATTCTGATACCTTATGCAGGTTGGGTAGCATCCTATTCCACAAGTAGTTCCATTCATTTCAGTGGGATTATTTGGGAAGTAAGTTGTTATTCTATATGAGCAAGCCTATCAGAATCTGTGACTAAAACTGACTTGCAACATTTAATTTAAGGATTGTGAAATTCAAACCAAGTGCATTAAGTAGTTCACATCAAGACCTATGTTCATGCAAGCTTTCCTGAATATTGGACATAAATCTGAATGTTTTCTATTTCACTGAAGTGTTGTTCAAATATTTGCATTGGATGAAGTCTATTTATAGAAGATAAAGATAACTCAGGGCTGAAAATATAATGACGCATTTGAAACTAACAGCCAAATACTCAATGCAGTGCCAAATCCAAGCAAGTGGGCTGAAGAATTGGCCCTTAGTTTCAAATATTGAATTCCTGGACCCCAATGAGACACATAAAGGAGAACAGGGAGCTGTCCTCCCCGCCAAGTCTGGAGGCGGCTTCAAGCTACTTCAACTTAACCCTAGCACAACCTTCTCCCTTCCCCGCTGACCATCCCCCAACACTCAAGGTGGAGGGAAACAGAATCCTTTAGCTCTTTTGGCTGCAGTGGGAGTTTTAGGAATTTGGACTGAGCACAAACTCTGTAGAACAGTAAAAACCATTCATAATTATATTATAAGGAATAAATTCATGCTTCAGAGCATAAACCAATCACTAAATGCCTAGGATGATTAGGAAGAAACTTTCCCTATGGACAGGTTATTCCAGAATTATCCATTGTAAGGTTTCTCTGAAGAATCTTCCAGACTGAATGGTCCGTCAGTCTGCTATAATATGACAATTCTGGTGTTCCTATGAACAATGCTATAGATTTGTAAGGTATATTCTGTCTGAAAGGTGAAGCTTGTCTTTGTATTCATTTTAATAAGAGATGTGACATGCCATATAAGAGATTTTCTTCTTTGGGTGTCTGTTCCTTAATTCAGTCTTTGCATGACTGATTTTGAAGATTGTGGTCTGTTGTGTATTGGTGATTTGTTCCTTATATAACACTGAATGTTTTAATATTCATTCTAACTTGTTACTTGCTATGAGTAAAATTACTTTCTTCTTTTGTTGTTTGCTGCTGCCTTTTGGAATAGGAAACAAAAATAAAAAAGTTATTTCAAGTAAAACTGCTTTTTAGTTTGTGGGGAAGTGAAGTAAAATGTTGCATAACCAATAAGGGTTTGAAGTGTTTGTTAAAAGGATTAGTGCTGCTATGTAAAATGTGTGTTACATTTTCTAAAACAACACTTACCAGGAGATGAAGTGAGCAACACTGGAAGATGATGCAATATTATATAGAAAGTACCAATCCAACTGGAGAGTGTAACATGCACTGATGTGCAAATGTCTCAGCATCTCAAGCTCTAAATTCAGTGCCTGCCAAACCAATTAAGTGCTTGGCAAGAAGAAAGGTGCAGATGAAACAGAGCAGTGATACTCAAATTGTTGTCTATGTACCACCACTGGGCCATGGAGAGCAGTGATAGGAAAACTGGCTGATCACATGGTGCCAGTTCTTTCTCCTTGTTTACATCTACATTAAAAACCACTAACAGTATGATACTTTCCTATTACTTTTTCTCATTAGCAATTGTAAGGGGAGGTAGTCCATGATCAGGAATGGGAGGGGAGGTGGTCGATGAGATAATCTCCTTATCAACATGTGGTCCACACTATTAGAAATAGAATATATATCACCCATGTGATGAAGGAATAGAAGCTGTAAGGGAGTTTTCATCACACTCCAGAAAACAGGGAAAATATCTATATGCTGAATTGAGAGGTTTCAGTAAAAGTGATGGACTGAATAATTGAGAGTATTCTTTTAGAAAATGTGGGGAGTCATGAGGATAAGAGAAGAATGGGAGACATGTTGTGATTGGCGCAATCGATATGAGAGCTGAAGGACCAGTCGATCAAGGTGATCAAGGGGAGTCATGAGAAATGGAAGAAGTTGGCTGATGGTAGTGGAGAATGCCTGAATAAAGTATACAGCCAGTACTTTATGCAATTGTGTCTTAACCAGTTCTTGGCCTCCAAGGTGTTATCACTGTCTGACCGCCCCTTTATAAGAAGCCAGACTCATCCTTGCCTGTGACCAGCCAGTTATCCCCCAGCTGAGTATAATGGTGTCTTAATTACAATGACTTTCCCCAGCTGCAGGGGATGAAAGAGAGGACTGCTTAAACAGAGCTGTGAACTCAGTTGTGAGGAAGGAGACCAGAAGAGAAGATCAAAGGGAGTGACTTCTCTGGTAAGGGCCTGGAGAAGTCAAGCTGGAAGAGACCCAGAGGGAGCTTCATTTGGGGCGGCCCTGAGGTAGGGCCTGTAAGGAGCAGGAAGCTCCTTAATGTAAACTGCCAGAGTCCCTGGGAAAGAAAAGCCCCAGGGAATCCTGCTGGGGAAGAAGTTGTATAGGAGGAACTCAATGGAGCCCAGGTGTGGCAGCAAAAGCAGAAGACTTCAAAATAGCCCAAGAGGGGCAGAAGAATTATTAGTTTGGATTTATAGTTGGACCTTTGTTAACCCAGAAGGGGATAGAACTTTTAAGTGTCCTGGCTAGAGGACCAGGCCACAGAAAATCCAGACAGAAATAGGCCATCACTGGGCCAAAGAAGTGGCCACCAGAAAGTGTTAGAGGTGAAGTCTCCTATAACATCACATTCTGACACCAGGGGGTGCTCTGATGGTTAGTGCACATCTTTATAATTGTCTATAATAAAAACATTTAGATGAACAAACTCTTATTGGGGCTGGGAAGGTCCATTCTGCATTAGCATAATTATTATTTTTGAAAGAAATATATTGGATGTCCAGCAAAACAAATTTACAGAATAAGGCACCTTAGTAACAAAAATTCTAGGATGTATTTCCCCTCTCAAGCTATAATGTGACTTGCTGAGGAACCAGACAGGCAAACACTTATTAGAAAGCTGGATGAGTCATTTGAGTGACAGTAAGACAGGTTGAAGTACATTTGTGTGGGGTGTTAGATATAATTAGAGTTCCTTTACCGATGAGACTGGTTAAAGCTTAACAAAGGAGATGATGGTATTCTAGCAGGAAAAATAAGACAAACTTTGCTAACGGAGGAGCAGTTTCTATTAGGGTTTGCAGCAAGGAGAATCAGATGTGAAAAGCTACATAATTCAGTAGATTGGTACTAGATAGAGAGTCATGAAATCTGATTTCAACTCCCAGCTCTGACACTGATTCACTGTGTGACCTTGGGAAAATTATTTCATCTCTCTTTGCCTGTGTCTCCCTTATGTGTACAATGGGAATAATTATTCTTAACATCCTTTGCAAAGCACTTTGACATCAATGAAAAGAGCTCTGTGAATTCTAAGTATTACTAATAATACACACGGAAGAAAAAGGAGAATGAAATATGTATAAAGGGTTGGATGACAGAGAGGTAAAAGAACATGTGGAAATGAAATTATATCAAAATGGGATTTATAGACACTGATATATGAGAAAATATGCTTAAAAACAGTGGGATAGTAAATTGCCTATACAAACCACAGAAGAAGTTTTCAAAGAAAATTGGAATTATAGCCATATGCTATATATAGAGAAGTATATTAGAGAAATACCTGAAACCTGATTAGAAGATGACAGATCATTTAGATTAGGGCTGATGAATGTAGAGGAGGAGAAATATCCGTATTTATGAAGATTTTGAGAGAATGGATTTATGAGAAACTGTTGTTTTAGACTTTGGTTAGAGAAATTTCAGAGCATGAGGAAGTACAAGGATAGTGCTCCTCCATTTACCGCCCTAATCCTATCTCCCAAGAAATGAGGCCTCCCCCATGCTCAATTACTTATGTCAAGCCAGGCTTACAATATTAAAAATTAAAGTAGTGAGAGATGGTAAGTGAGTTAGTATAAATACCAATAATAAGGACACGTTATTTGTTTTGCATATGAAGTATATGATCTTGGGAAGGATGTAAATACCTATAATCTTTAAGAAGGATAATGTTTGTGTGCAGCTATAGTGTCATTTATCTAATAGGATCACAATTTGCTTTGAAAATTCCAGACTTACATTATGTTGATACTGCTATTATGATGTGGCATATGTCCTTTAGCATTAACAACCAATGAAGCTAGGGGGGAGGGATAACTCAGTGGTTTGAGCATTGGCCTGTTAAACCTAGGGTTGTGAGTTCAATCCTTGAGGGAGCCATTTAGGGATCTGGGGCAAAAAATTGTCAGGGGACAGTACTTGGTCCTGCTAGTGAAAGCAGGGGCCTGGACTCAATGACCTTTCAAGGTCCTTCCAGTTCTATGAGATAGGCATATCTCCATATTTATATATAAGATTCAGGGTCCTGCAGTTTTCTCACATTTATTCATTGTTTGAAACTTGATTAAATTACTTGTGTATTTTGTTTATTCTATCTTGCTGTTCGATATCCAATGTTTGAAATTTGAATTGGTTCTGATTGGTCACAGAAACCAAACTCAAAAGGGATGTCAATGTCGCCAGAGTCAATAATTATTGGTATTGAAGTGACTTTGTTATTATTATTAATTTATTATTATTTGGATTGTTTGACAAGCTGCTGTCATAGCAAAAGGGAAAGCTCATGATCCAAACATAAATTCCACAAACCATTACATGTTTTCTCAAAATGAAACTTACATTCATGATGAGAAATACTAACACTGACAATCAGACAGCTTGGAAAGTAAAGAGAGAGGTCTGTAGCATCTTGAAAATAACCCTTTAAAGAATGCACAAATTTGTTAGATTGTAACAATGTCTTATCACAATTTTGAACAAATTGGCAACATGACTAGGTTCTACTCATAATACATGCAGATATAGTTTGGGCAGAACACCTGCTGGTAGAGTATAATGTGCAGCTAGCCAGTGCTGTTAGACCCTTACTTTCTAAGTAATAAATACAGTGCACCACAATTTTTATATAACATCATTTGTAGATGTTAGCACAAAACAGACAGAGGCAAACAAAAGTTCAGAAGTAAAAGGTTTTAAGGTGAGATTTAAAGAGAGGGGAATGATTCAATGGCTCAGATGTTTGAAAGGGAAATATTGCAGATAGAAAGGACAGCAGTTGTGAAATAGTGATACCCAACTGAGATTTTACAAAAGAAGGGATGAGAAAGGAAGCTAAAAGTGCAAAAACAGAGTAGGTAGGTGTGGAAATAGGTATATTATCTATGATAAAAAAAAAGAGGAGTAGCAACTCCATGAAAGCTATTGAAAATCAGGAAGTAATCATGAATTAGATTTTGAGATGGTTAGGAAGAATAGGAAGCCAACAAAGTTGACAGGAAATGTGGTTTCATTTCTCTGATGTGAGCAAATTGTCTGGTCATGGCAACCTGGATTTAGTAAAGTTTTAAAAAATAGGGATTTATGGAGACCATAAAACACAAGCCTGCAGTGCTTACAGCAGGAGGTGACAAGTATTTGAGATCAAAGATGAAACCAAGATCTGTGGCCATAGGAGGAAAATAAAAAGGGGCGGGTGGAAAGAGAGATGCTGAGAGAGAGGGTGGAGAGGGGAAAGCAGAGGAATGGGAAAAAGATATCATTTGATTACCAGGTTCAGATAAACATCTGAACTAAGAGATGTTCATTGAAACCATAATCACTAACTATATGGTAATCTGAGCAGCTGTGTTTGCTGAGGCAGAGCCCAGTAGTAACTTTTAGCATGGTTAGTGCTGATGCAGCAAAGAAAAAATTTATAGCAGCAGTGAGTCACAATGATGAATGACAGAATGTCAGACAGAGTCTGGCATTGCAAATATTAGTTTGCAATGACAATGACTGCCAGACACACCTAGACCATTAGAGAAAAAGAAAAGCACAACTTGATTTTGAACGTGTTGCTATAAGCACAAACTGAAAATTATTTTGCCTGCTTTTAGGCATTGATAGACCTTTTAAAAAAAATATACTGGCTACTGCTAACGTTCTCAGTTCAAAAACTTTTATTTCCATAATAAAGATACTTTAGTATAACACAAATCTATGCAAAAAAAAGAAAACGCCTTTTGTTCTGAGTGGACCTAATAGGTGATATGTGTATAGCAACTGCCAATGTCAGGTTTTGTTAAGAGGTTTAACCCCATGTGAATATTCGCTGTTAAATTTTGCTCTTGATTTTGAAAGCTTGTTTACATTATATGTGTGTTGTAAGACCGGGGAATCCTTTTACTCTCAACCCAAACTAAAAGTGATGACTTTCCCCTCTCATTATTTGTTCTGTTGTCCTGCCACTTGTCCCATTATAATAGTCACCAGGCTCCTCTTTCATGAGTCTGAAAACGTGGACTAAGAGTAGGAAGATGAACACATTGTCAGCTGGCACCTCTACCGAGTCCTTTCCCTTGCCTCCTCTATAAGCTTTTTTGCCCCCTCTGATTAAACTCTTCCTACTGGTTCTGCATTCTGGACAGCTTGAAGTTGTTCATGTTTTGTAACCCACTGTATTTGTTGCATTAGATGTCAGCTGAGCACTTTTGTCAAACTAAAAGCATAACATATCTTTTGTGAGGACCAAAGACTAACTAGCAGGAGATGGTCAGATTTTTAGTAGGGCTATTGATTAATCTCAGTTAACTCTCGCGATTAACTCAAAAAAAGTAATCGTGATAAAAAAAATTAATCATGATTAATCTCAGTTTTAATTGCACCGTTGAAAAATAGAATACTGATTGTAATTTATTAAATATTTTGGATGTTTTTCTACATTTTCATATATATTGTATTCTATGTTGTAATTGAAATTAAAGTGTATATTATTTTTATTCTAAATATTTGCACTGTAAAAATTATAAACAAAAGAAATAGCATTTTTCAATTCACCTCATAGAAGTACTGTAGGGCTATCTCTTTATCATGAAAGTGTAACTTACAAATGTAGAATTTTTTTGGTACATAAGTGCACTCAAAAACAAAACAATGTATAACTTCAGAGCCTACAAGTCCACTCAGTCCTACTTCTTGTTCAGCCAATCGCTAAGACAAACAAGTTTGTTCACATTTACAGGAGATAATGCTGCCCTCTTCTTATTTACAATGTCACCAGAAAGTGAAAATAGGCATTTGCATGGCACTTTTCTGGCTGGCATTGCAAGGTATTTATGTGACAGATATGCTAAACATTTGTATGCCCCTTCATGCTTCGGCCACCATTCCAGAGGACATGTTTCCATGCTGATGACGCTTGTTAAAAGAAATGCATTAATTCAATTTGTGATTGAACTCCTTGGGGGAAAATTGTATGTCCCCTGCTCTGTTTTACTAGCATTCTGTTATATATTTTAAGTTAGAGTGTAACCCCCACACCTCCTGGGTGTGGTGTTCTGTCCCATATAGTGGCACTGAGACCACTTAGAAAGAGAGATTAATGAGTCTGCTCTACAGCCTTAGCCAAGAGCCAGCTGGCTTTTAGCTCATGTGCTAGAGGTTCATGCACTAAGCTCCAGAGATCCCCAGTTCAATACAACCCACAGATGACCAGAGTCTGTTGGCATTACAAGTGGGGGCTCATCCAGGATTTGAACTGGGAAGACTCTGAAGCTCAGGACCAGGGCCGGCTCTAGGCACCAGCAAAACAAGCTGGTGCTTGGGGGGTACATTTGTAGGGGCGGCATTCTGGCGCCGGCCATGCTGCCCCTAGAAATGTGCCCCGGCCACCCCAGCTCATCTCCGCTCTGCACCACAGCCGCTCGGCTTTCGCGCGCTGCCACCGCTCGGCTTCTCCCCCTCCCGAGCGGCCGCGGCGCGCGAAACAGCTGTTTAGCACGCTGCTTCTCCCCCTCCCTCCCAGGCTCTCAAGCTCTCAAGCCTGGGAGGGAGGAGGAGAACCCGAGCGGCAGTGGCGCACCACTTTTCCCCCTCCCTTCCAGGCTTAAGAGCCTGGAAGGGAGGGGGAGAAGAGAACCCGAGTGGCCGCGCCGCTTCTCCCCCTCCCTCCCAGGCTTAAGAGCCTGGAAGGGAGGGGGAGAAGCGAACCTGAGCGGCCACGGCGCCGCCACTTCTCCCCCTCCCTCCCAGGCTTAAGAGCCTGGGATGGGGGGGGGAGAACCCAAGACCCTGGGAGGGAGGGGAACGCTCGGCTTGAAAGCCTGTGGGGGAGAACCTGAGCGGCAGCATGTGAAACCCGTGCGTGGCAAGCCTGGGAGGGGGAGAACCCGAGTGGCGACGACAGAGCGGAGGTGAGCTAGGGTGGGGGGTTGTGGGGTGCCCACAGGAAGCAATGAGTGAGGGAAATGTAGCACCTGCGGGGGAGGAGGCGGGGCGGGTGATTTGGGGAAGGGACGGAGTTGAGGCGGGGCCAGGGGTGGGGCAAGAAAAATATGTGGGGGGGCGGCCAAAATTTTTTTTGCTTGGGGCAGCAAAAATCCTAGAGCCTGCCCTGCTTGGGACACGCTTCCTCAGCTAGGGGAAGTATTTAACCCACGCACCTCCTGGGTGTGGTGTTCTGTCCCATCTAGTGGCACCAAGACCACTTAGAGAGAGAAGTAAAATGAGTCTGCTCTACAGCCTTACTTAACAGGCAGTTGGCTTTTAGTCATGCAGTAGAGGCTCATGCACTAAACTCCAAAGGTCCCAGGTTCGATCCCGCCCACTGATGACCCTGGTCTGTTGGCGTTACAATAGCAGATCAGACGATGACTCAGCACATGTTGTTCATTTTAAGAACACTTTCACTGCAGATTTCACAAAACACAAAGAAGGTACCAATGTGAGATTTCTAAAGCTAGCTACAGCACTTGACCCAAGGTTAAAGAATCTGAAGTGCCTTCCAAAATCTGAGAGGCATGAGGTATAGAGCGTACTCTCAGAAGTCTTAAAAGAGCAACACTCTGATGTGGAAACTACAGAACCCAAACCACCAAAAAAGCTGCTTTGGATTGTTATTGAGCAGAACCCATCATCAGCATGGATGCAAGTCACCAAAATGGTGGTTAAAGAATGAAGGGATATTGTTTTATTTTTTAATTCAGTTTTTTGTACATAATTCTACATTTGTACGTTCAACTTTCATGATAAAGAGATTGTACTACATTCACTTGTAGTAAGTGAATTGAAAAATACAATTTATTTTGTTTTTTACAGTGCAAATACTAGTAATAAAAAATAAATATAAAGTGAGCACTGTATACTTTGTATTCTGTGTTGTAATTGAAATCAATATATTTGAAAATGTAAAAAACATCCAAAAATATTTAAATAAATGGTATTCTATTATTGTTTAACAGTGCAATTAATTACGATTAATTTTTTTAATCGCTTGACAGCTCTAATTTTTAGGTTAAC
The DNA here is from genome assembly GCA_033296515.1 of Macrochelys suwanniensis. Lineage (NCBI taxonomy): Eukaryota > Metazoa > Chordata > Testudines > Chelydridae > Macrochelys > Macrochelys suwanniensis. The sequence goes on from CM065777.1 coordinate 51,160,362, forward strand.
TGGCTAATATCCACCTAGGTCCCAAAGGTTCTGGACCATGTTGCTTACTGAAAGAGATAACTCAGTATGAGTTTTATAAATTTGATTAAAGCTAGTAAAGAAACAAAATAAAATCAAGAAAACGTATCACCAACGCTAAGCTACTATTAACACTACTCAGCTGAGAACAAAGCAGTACAACTATCAAATCAAGATCAAATCAACAAGTGATCTTTAATATTGGATTTGAATTACATCAAATTAGTTAAATCATCAGATTAATACAACACAAATCAATCCTTGTAAATCCTATAAAGGGGATCTCAGGAGGTGGCTATCTGTTTGATTATGAACCCCCAATTAAAGAATTTTAGCAAAGTCAGTCAAAATATTTTGATACTGAAACCAAATGAGTTTGTTAATGTCTAAACAATATCCTCAAAGTCAATACAAACTTCCTTCTTAGTTATCAGTTATTGAGTGATAGCTAACCCTTTTCTTCACCCACTCCCAAGAGAGATATTATAATACAGTCCTTAACAGGAAATTCTAAGTGGAAGTTTGACAGCTCTTGCTTAAAAGTTTTACAGCAGACAGCTTCAAGTTGCTTAGGATTCTTAGGGTATGTCTACACTGCAATTAAACATCTCCAGCTGGCCCTTTGTCAGCTGACTTGGACTTGAGGAGCTTGGGTAAAGGGGCTGCATAGGTGCTGGGACTTGGAGTGCTGGGGATGCTGCTGCTTGAAGTGGTTTCCATCATATGCGGGGTTTAGAGTTAGATTCAATGGCTCTCAGCACCCCCACTATATAAATTGTTCCAGCACCCCTGAGGGGCTGTGTAATTGCAGTGTTGACATTCAGGCTTGGTCTGCAGTCCAGGATCTGGGATCCTCCTCCCTTGCGGGAGACTTCTCAGCTTTACCCTTTATTCTTATGGTTTGTGAGCTTTGCTCACATTGTATTGCAGCACCTCCATCCAGCACCTTTGGATAAATCAGATAAAGACTTACCTTGGAGCCCTGCAACATGGTCCAATCAGATTTGAATTAGATTACCTTACCTAGTATCAACTCGGAAAAGTCCTACTTAAGTTAGCAACTTTAAAAATATTCAGTGTTTACACACCAGAGATTGCAAAGGCTGTGAAACCGCTTCCCCATCCTCACCCCCCCCCAAATCAAAACGGAATGAAGATGGAAGGAAGGTGAAATGTCCTTGTCTAGGAGAAAGTCTTATGATGGCATTATATTGACACTTTACAGAAGTAAAACACACCCCAAATCCTGTAAATTGAAAAGGCCTATCAACAGCCAATCAACATCCATCCATCAGAAAGATTTGAAATAATTCTGAACATCTTATAACCAGCTGTTACCATTCTTCTTACATACAAGTCAATTTAAAATAATCTTTATATTTAGGAACTAGGCCATAAATCATACAGCTTATCTTGGAAAGTTTTCATCTTGATAGAGAAAAGTTACTTTAAAGCATATCAGCTCATAAAAATAATTAATATTTGCATAGAATTTGTATGCCCATAATTGCTTTTTATCTCACACCACCCTTCTCCCTTCCTGCTGGCTACAGATAGTTATGCAAGAAAAAGAGTAAACTCTGGGTTACTTTAACAGTATCTTTTGTCCAGTAAACAAAGAATAATACAGAAAACTAGCCAATTTCAAGGTGTATTTTATTGACATTGGGCTTCTATCCAAGTGAGGCTGTTTTGGGAAAGGAGACTACTTTTTGCCAATCACCCACATAGCAAATGTACATAGCAGAAAATACAATGTTATCACAAATGTATCCCTTACTGTAGATGTAAAAACAAATTATGCTTGTTGAAGAAATGATAACTCTGAATTTCTTACTTTTTGTGCCTTTAAATTCTCAATCATGATGTTTCCTTAACATTTTAACTGTTCTTTGTCTTTATTTCTGATTCTTTTTTAAAAGTGAAAAAAAATTGCATGATTGCTCATTGAAATAAATTCTTAGAGGTGTATAGGTCAGATATAAATATAAAAGGAAGAAACAGAAATGAAAACAAAACTGATTGTTTACTGAAATAAAAGTTTCAGTCTGAGATTTGAGATTCATATGTGCATGCTACATCTGGAATTCTGAATCTGTGTTTATGAAAGGCACTATGGCTGTATGAGCATGGGTTTGGGAGTCAGGCAATCCTGACTCTGCCATGGACTCATTATATGGCCTTGGACAAATCACTTCATCTTTCTTTCTCTGTAAAAGGGGAATAATAATGCTCATCCTACTGTATCAGAGAGCTGTTGGGAATTTGTTGGTGCATGTCTGTATATTGCTTTGATCATATTGGACAATCTAAAAATGTTAAATATTTTTGAAATTGTCCTACTGAAATAGGCCAATATCATACATTTATTTTCATGGGATGTATAAAATGTAAAGTATTTTCATGTATATATTTAAAGTGATATTCATATAGAGCCTTATCCAGCTCCCACAGAAGTCACTGGGAGCTGCATAGATTCTATAAATGCATTCTGTAAAGGTTCAACTATATGCATGGTAGCATATATATGTAACCCTTCTGCCAGGTGGAACCAGCATCCACAAGGGCCAGGTTCAGTGTCTAGGGGTTCCTTTTCAACAATACAACACAAAACCACCTCGAGCCCCCACCCAGTGACCTGGGACAATTACACACCACCCCTGGGTGCCTCTTAGAGGCAATACTTCCCGTGTCACAAGCACAGGGTCTGAGTGTAGCAAAAACATTTAATAAAAGGAGGGAAGTAACTTGGCATTAATTTGGGAAAACATCGCAACTAGGGTTCATAAACACAAACCATGAGCAAAGGACCCACCCCCAAGTAAGTTGGGCACTGTCATTTTCCCCTCAGGTTCTTAAGACCAGCAACCCAAAAGTCCCTTTAATGTGCCCATCCCTTCTCTGTACCCCACTCACAGTTGCTGTCCTTGGCCAGTGCAGCCCCAGAATTCAGAGGTTCATCTGCAGAGTTCATCTTCCACCCTTTGTGGAGGGGAAGTATGTAAGGTGCCTAATACTTAGACCTAGGTATCAGTGATCTCTGCTGTGCAGCGTGTAACAAGACTCTCAATTCAATTTAAATTAGCTCTTTTATTATACCATGAGGAGAGGAAGGGTCAAACATTGTCTAGGACCATTAAAGAAGGCCCACCACCAGGTCCCCATCCTCACCCTCTCTCAGCTCATTGGGCTTTGGAACCCCTGTCTTTTGCCTAGCGAGTGTCATTCAGTTGAGGGTGAGTCCCTCCATCAGGGTATGTCAGGTACAGTTCTGCTGCCCTCGGTTCACACAACAAGGATAACAACCCTTTATTACTCTTGCCCCAATAAGGAGACTGGGGATCCAATATCAGCCACAAGTGATCATTTGGGCAAGCAATCCCATTATTTTGAGCTCCTAGGCAGGGTGGCTGTGTCCATGCAAATGAGATAAGCTTCTGAAGTCTTTTTTTTACAGGTCACCACTAGATGTCAGGAGAGAGCTCATTCAGACTCTGCTTACATATACATAATCAAGAGCTCTGTACTTCACTGTGTATGCATAGGGTCGGAAGGTGGGGGGAATGCATCATCCTCCCCAGATTTCAGAAGGAAGTTGTGCAAAAGGTAATGCAATAGCAGTCTCTCTTAATTTTTGAATGGAGCTACCTACATGCTGTGATAGCTGCTTAGGAAAGATTTCCTGACAGTGTGGGCCATCCTGCCAAAGAGAGAGAAAGTGAAGGGAGGCAGTTGGTGCAGATGTGCAAATGCCCCACGTTCATGGTTGTTTGTCTTCAGAATGTCTTCAGAAGGTTCCCAGAGATTTACAGAGTTTGGGGGATCCACATGGGTGACATCCTGTCCCTTACCTTCCCAAAGAAAAATCTGATTGAAACTCCTTTTGGGAATATCAGAGAACTTACCTCCTGTCAGTTCCCATCCTGATATGCATAGCAATGGGGTGTAGATTGGCCCAAGAGAAATTCTGAAAAAATTGACTCAAGTGTCAAACCCGACCTTTTTTCTGAAACACTTAAATAACTGAGAACAGGCCAAACAACATATTAGCAAATCAAATAATGGCTAGGATGAGCATAAGCATGAGAAATTTCTGCTTATTTCAGGGAATATTTTTCCCCCAGAAAGTTATAAGTACCTGAAGATAATAGCCTACAATGAGAATGCCTCTGAACCACAACCGTGCCATCATGGTTGCCCTTTAGTAATCTGTCAATGATGATGCCTTTTAAAAAGCAGTGGATAAAGCAACAAATACGATAATTTCTGGAAAAAAGATAACCTTATCTCACATAAGCAAATAGAATATATCTTACAGCAATCATTATTGCAACCACTAATCCGCTGATTTAGGTAGACATATATCTTATGGATTCTGCAAGTGTGTACAATGATTGAGAATAGCTCCTTAAATGTAACAATTATGTAAATTCACTTTCCATGGAGACTGGGGTGGAATCAGACTACTTATCATGACACCACTGATGGTAAAGTCAATACATAATAATAGGGTATCAAAATAACCTTAATGTAGATAACATCAAGTCAGCTTGATTTTATTGCTTCTTTGCCTTTATAACACTAATTTATATGTCATCAATCTGTCAGCATTTATCAGTGTCAAGAACTTGTAAAAAGCCCTGTGACACGCAACAGGCCTGTTTTCAGTTACTCAAGTGTAAAATTTTGTCAACTTGTTTTTGTCTAATTAGCAAACTACTTCCACCTCAAAGCATTCCAACAGGAAAATGGTCGTATTTGTCCTTTTCTACTCCTAACTGGAGCTTTTCCTGATCAGTTGGCAGATAAAAGGTTTCTGGAAACCAGGCAAGGTCAGCTACACCTACTGTACTGCAGAAATTATGACTCAGCTTGGAGTATCATCATTCAATTATTTATTATTCTGTTCTTGGTGTTAAGACTTTAACAGTACTCTGATATAAATAATGTATATTAAATAAGCAAAAAGATTTGTCTTATATGACTGACACACAATCCAGTCAAACTGTTCCATGTGAACCAAAACTTAATAGGCTAGATCCACAAAGAGATTTAGGCACTATTTTAGGCATGTACATCCAAAATTTAGATAATCAAAACCCTTTCTCAGCCGCTGCCTAATCCTGTAAGGGTCTAAAGTCCCTATGTGCCTACATTTCTGCCGGTGTCTAAATTCTGATACCACTGAACTGCTCCAGCAGGATCCTGAAGGTAGGCATTCCCCCTTATCTTGACTGCAGGCCCCAGTCTGGTAGGTGTGCTCAGAGGCCACCTAAGAGCATGCTCATCAGATTGGGCCCTGCACAAAACACAGCCAATGAAGGAGGTAGTGCTGTTCCATTTTGTATAAAAACTTAAGTATTCACTAGGCCAGAGCAAGAGTAAGAGTGAATCTATAGCCCAGTGGCTATGGCACTTACATGGGAGACCAAAGGTCAAGTTTCTGGTTCACTGAATATTTAAGTAGGCCATGCACAATGGAAGAAGTTTTAACAGAAGAGACTGAGGGAGTGTCACCCCAGAATACCCTGTAACCAATGCTTAGGATTGTGTCCTGTGAGGTTCGAGATGTCGGTTTAAGACATTGGTCCAAATCAGTCAGAGTGGAGATTTGGACAAGCATCTCCCACATCCTGAGAGATATTAACTTACTCTGTGACCTGTGTGTGCTGTAACCATTGGGTTATATAGTACAAGAGGGTCTTCTCAGTTTTTTATGAGAAAGAGGCTGACATGGTTTATATGCCTAACTCCAGGAGGCAGTTCACAGTTGTGAATCCCAAGTGGAAATAGGTGCCTCCCTCCAGTCCAGACTTAGGTGCACAACTCTTTTAGCTGGGGGGGGGGGAGCTTAGGAGTTATCACACTCCCTGGCTACCTTAGGTGGCTCCCTGCTCATTATGCTAGCTTTTGTAAATCCTGTTCTTGGAGGCTGACCTCTTCCCCACGCACTGTAGAAGGTGCCTGGGCACCTAACTCAGAGTTGAGGATTCAATTGGAGGGGAAGGAGCTAAAGTTAGAAGTTTCAATGTTGAGCTTAAATCCCTTTGTGGAACTAGCCCAAGCTATGTCTATTATGGCCTGCAGGCATTCAACCAGAGGCTATAATTTTGTTAAATTTCACAATTTAAGCGGGTTTGGACCAGGTCAGTATTAAGAGAAGAGTGCTCTGGGGGAAAAAAATCAGCTCCAAGGTACTATAGTAAGTGTTGTAGTGGTTTCAATAGGTGTTGCCCCTCTCTCTGTATGTGGTGTTGCTTTAGCTGTGTTGGTCTCAGGATATTAGAGAGACAAGGTGAGTGAGGTAATACCTTTTATTGGACCAACTTCTGTTGGAGACAGAATCAAGCTTACGAAATGGAAGCTTACGAAATGGAAGCTTGTTTTTCTCACCAACAATATTCCAATAAAAGATATTACCTCACCCACTTTGTCTTCTCCCTGTGTCCGTCTTGAATCAACATCCCTGAATGTTGTTGCAGGGTAAGATGCTGTGTATAGAATATGTACAGTAACGCTTAGCTCTCATAATCATTGACAAAGTTCCAATCTCACTACAGTGAAGGTGTTAGTACTGGAGTCCCAGTCGAATGCCAATGTGGGTAATTGTATTTTACTAACCTGAAAGTCATTAAATATAGCATTTTTCATTACTTGCTGTCCCAAACAGTTGTGTAGAAAATGTATAAAAATTAATGTCTTCACCTTAGAAGTGGCTATACTGAAATGGTGGATGAACAGATTTCTCTAGCTACATATTAAGAGCCCAGTGTTTCAGAGACAGGTCCTTTTCCTAAACTGCCTGGGCTGACCCCTGCTCCCATTTGGAATCCCACTGACTTCCCATTAATTCTTTGGCTGTCACAAGCCCTGAACCATCTGAAATTTTCTGGATGCATTTGTTAAGGTTTTATAAGTTGGAGACTAATTTGCTGATTTAATATGTTCACTACAAAACTTGGCTTGTGTTATCAATGTAATTGAGATTTAAAAGCAAACAAGGCTGGAGGAAAATTAGGCCATTTGAAAATTATGAACCTTTAAAAATGACAAACTGGAATTGTTCCAAATTCCACACAGCTACTAAAAAAAGCAGCTAATAATATACAAGTGAACATGTAAAAACATGGCAACTTTAAACAATTGAAATTTTAAAACTGTAAACTAATTTTCTTCACATTTGACATGAAGATTAGATCTCCAAGAGAGTTTGAGGTTTCTAGTTTAATCTCTTTGAACTGTCAGAGTGCAACATTTCTAATCAGAACATATGAAGAAAGGGAGTAGTTTTCATCTTGGCATAAATTAAAATTTGACAAGCCAATATTCCTGAACTTTTCCAGAGGGGTCAAGAATCACCTGTGATCTGAGAACAAATATTGAAATTTGTTCAGGGAAATTATGAGCCACTGAAAAAAAATGTAAGGATGGAAGTTGCACTCAACCGTCATTGTGTACACCCCTGACTTGCTGTAATAAATATAAGCTAAAAATATTACAGTAGGTAGGTTTGTATGTCAGCTGTGAACTGTGCATAGGCTTGGGAATCAGGGGAAATTGGTTCTAGTTCTGACTCTGACATTAACTTACTCTGTGGCCTGAGAGAACTCAATTAACCTTCCTGTGACTCAATTACCCAATCCGAGAAATTAGGATAAAGTTAAGAACATAATAACATAAGAATGGCCGTACTGGGTCAGACCAAGGTCCATCCAGCCCAGTATTCTGTCTACCGACAGTGGGCAATGCCAGGTGCCCCGGAGTGAGTGAACTTAACAAGTAATGATCAAGTGATCTCTCTCCTGCCATCCATCACCCACCTCTGACAAACAGAGGCTAGGGACACCATTCCTTACCCATCCTGGTAATAGCCATTAATGGACTTAACCTCCATGAATTTATCCAGTTCTTTTTAAACCCTGTTATATTTCTAGCCTTCACAACCTCCTCAGGCAAGGAGTTCCAAAGGTTGACTGTGCGCTGTGTGAAGAGCTTCCTTTTATTTGTTTTAAACCTGCTGCCCATTAATTTCATTTGGTGGCTCCTAGTTCTTATATTATGGGAACAAGTAAATAACTTTCCCTTCTTCACTTTCTCCACACCACTCATAATGTTATATACCGCTATCATATCCCCCCCTTAGTCTCCTCTTTTCCAAGATGAAAAGTCCTAGCCTCTTTAATCTCTCCTCATATGGGACCTGTTCCAAACCCCTAATCATTTTAGTTCCCCTTCTCTAAACCTTTTCTAATGTCAATATATCCTTTTTGAGATAAGGAGACCATATCTGTACGCAGTATTCAAGGAGTTGAACAGGATTGGTCCTAGGACTGACACTTGGGGAACACCACTAGTTACCCCTCTCCATTGTGAACATTTACCATTTATTACTATCCTTTGTTCCCTTTCTTTTAACCAGTTCTCAATCCATGAAAGGATCTTCTCTCTTATCCCATGGCAACTTAATTTACATAAGAGCCTTTGGTGAGGGAACTTGTCAAGGGCTTTCTGGAAATCTAAGTACACTATGTCCACTGGATCCCCCTTGTCCTCATGTTTGTTGACTCCTTCAAAGAACTCTAATAGATTAGTAAGACGTGATTTCCCTTTACAGAAACCAGATTAACTTTTGCACGACAATTTATGTTCTTCTATGTGCCTGACAATTTTATTCTTTACTGTTGTTTCAACTAATTTGCCCGGTACAGACGTTAGACTTACTGGTTTTTAAATGCCAGGATCACCTCTACAGCCCTTTTAAAATATTGGCGTTACATTAGCTATCTTCTAGTCATTGGGTATAAAAGCTGATTTAAAGGACAGGTTACAAGCCATAGTTAATAGTTCCACAATTTCACATTTGAGTTCTTTCAGAAATCTTGGGTGAATGCCATCTGGTCCCAATGACTTGTTACAGTTAAGTTTATCAACTAGTTCCAAAACCTTCTCTAGTGACAGTTCAATCTCTGACAATTCCTCAGATTTGTCACCTACAAACGATGGCTCAGGTTTGGGAATCTTCCTAACGTCCTCAGCAGTGAAGATTGAAGCAAAGGATTCATTTAATTTCTCCGCAATGACTTTTTCGTCTTTAAGTTCTCTTTTTGTATCTCTATCATCCAGGGGCCTCACTGGTTGTTTAGCAGGCTTCCTGCTTCTGATGTATTTAAAAAACGTTTTGTAATTACCTTTTGAGTTTTTGGCTAGCTGTTCTTCAAACTCCTTTTTGGCTTTTCTTTTTACATTTTTACATTTAATTTGGCAGTGTTTATGCTCCTTTCTAGATACCTCACTAGGATTTCACTTCCACTTTTTAAAAGATGCCTTTTTATCTCTCACTGCTTCTTTTACATGATTGTTAAGCCACGGTGGCTCTTTTTTAGTTTTGATTTTGTTTTTTAATTTGGGGTATACATTTAAGTTGGACCTCTATTATGGTGTCTTTGAAAAGTGAACGTGCAGCTTGCAGTGATTTCACTTTAGTCACTTTACCTTTTAATTTCTGTTTAACTAACCCCCTCATTTTTGGATAGTTCCCCTTTCTCAAATTAAATGCCACAGTGTTGGGCTGTTGAGGTGTTCTTCCCACCACAGGAATGTTAAATGTTATTATATTATGGTCACCGTTTCCAAGCGGTCCTGTTATAGTTACCTCTTGGACCAGATCCTGCACTCCACTCTGGTCTAAATCAAGAGTTGCCTTTCCCCTTGTGGGTTTCTGTACCAGCTGCTCCAAGAAGCAGTCATTTAAACTATCGAGGAATTTTGTCTCTGCATTTTGTCCCGAGGTGACATGTAGTCAATATGGGGATAATTGAAATCCCCCACTATTATTGAGTTCTTTATTTAGATAGCCTCTCTAATCTCCCTTAGCATTTCATCGTCACTATCGCTGTCCTGGTCAGGTGGTCGACAATAGATCCCTATTGTTATATTCTTATTAGAGCATGGAATTACTATCCATAGAGATTCTATGGAACATGTGGATTCATTTAAGATTTTTACTTCATTTGAGTCTACATTTTCTTTCACATATAGTGCCACTCCCTCGCCCTCCTCTCTCCCCGCACGACCTGTTCTGTCCTTACAATATATTTTGCTTTCCGGAATGATTGTGTCCCATTGATTGTCCTCACTCCACCAGGTTTCTGTGATGCCTCTTATGTCAATATCCTCCTTTAACACGAGGCACTCTAGTTCACCCATCTTATTATTTAAACTTCTGGCATTTGTGTACAAGCACTTTAAAAACTGGTCACTGTTTACTTGTCTGCCCTTTTCTGATGTGTCAGATTCTTTTTTATGTGAAAGTTTCTTGATCTGGCTCCTCCTTTATCCTTTCCCATCCCCTCCTCCTGACTAAAACCTAGGGAATCTCTATCAATAGACTCTCTTCTAAGAGAAGTCTTTGTCTGATCCACGTGCTACTCTGCAGCAATCGGCTTTCCCCCATCTCTTAGTTTAAAAACTGCTCTGCAACCTTTTTAATGTTAAGTGCCAGCAGTCTGGTTCCACTTTGGTTTAGGTGGAGCCCATCCTTCCTGAATAGGCTCCCCCTATTCCAAAAGTTTCCCCAGTTCCTAATAAATCTAAACCCCTCCTCTCTATATCATTGTCTGATCCACGCATTGAGACTCTGAAGCTCTGCCTGCCTACCTAGCCTTGCGTGTGGAACTGGAAGCATTTCTGAGAATCCCATCATAGAGGTCCTGGATTTCCATCTCTTTCCTAGCAGCCTAAATTTGGCCTCCAGGACATCTCTCCTACTCTTCCCTATGTCATTGGTACCTACATGTACCACGACCACCGGCTCCTCCCCAGCTCTACTCATAAGTCTATCTAGATGCCTCGAGAGATCCTCAGTTTTAGTGATCTTTTAAAAGTATTTTGAAATCTATAGATGAAAAAGCTGTGTAAATGCATAGATAATGCTAGCTGTTCTATATAAGTGGACCTCTGCACTTCCACAGAGTCACGGAGATATAGAACTGGGGCTTATAACTGTTTTGCTTGCCCCAGTGTTAAGTTGTAGAATGATTTAAATAAAACAGAATGCAAAAACCATTTTTTCAGTTATATTTTGTAATTACTCAAATTATTAGGTTGCTGCAAAAAGTGACAGATCATTTGTTCTACACATCTTATATTAAATCTCTCATGTCCTGTGAACTTCTTTAACAAGATGCATAATTCACATAAGCAACCAATTCGTACTGATTTATGTAAATGTCCTTTCCTTGTTGTCGGGCATTACTTTTTCTCTTCAACAGTTTTTTGTTAATAATAGGTAATATTACCATTAACTCATTGGCTAAAAGCTAGCTAAAGAAAATGTCTTTCCCCCCTCTTTTAATAATTTCATATTTTAAGTTTCTTATTAAAACCAATCCACACTCAATTTTTTTCATAACTGTTCAATTAATTAAGCATATTATAGCATGTGTGGTGCCATAAAGGAACATAGATTATAGACTTTATTGTATTAAAGGCCATATCCTATCCTCTTCATGAAGGTGAAGAGGATAGGATATGGCCTTTAGTACAATAAGGGTCAATTGTTGAAACATTTTCTTAAGTTAATGATCCTTCTGGATGCCTATCTTAAAAAGAGGCACCTTGCTCTGTACTCTGATAGGTGAGAAGCAAGATTTTATATATTGAATGGGGAAGGTCTACACTTCCTTGATGAACTTTCTGGATTCTGTTTGTGGATGACCCTGCCTAACCTTCCATGAGGTAATAAGCACTGAAAGATGATTTTGTTGTGGGAAGAGAATACAATATAGGAACGCAATTGGTTTGTTCAGTACTTTGTGTGCGCTTAAGATTAGCTACTGTTGATTAGTACCAGTAACTTTAAAGTTAATTAAACCACAAACTGGGTTTGTTAGTAAGTATTTCATTACCAGGAAGTGTCAGGCAGGTGTGATAAAAGAAAATTAAGTGGTAATGGTCATTTCCTGGTTTGATGGGTGTCCAATCCACACAGGACTGGAAGGGGTGAAGGTGGCCAGGTATGTAGGCCTATTAACTCCACAGGTAGCACCTGGAGGAAGAGTTGGGGAGCAGAGAATTGATTGCAAGCAGGCTCAACTGTGCTGCGATAGGTGAGGCCTATAAAGCCAGGAAGCTGGAAACAGACAGGGGCGGCTGCTGGGAAATGACAGTCACTCCCTAGGAAGAGGGAGGCATATTTGGAGGCTGCAGGAACCTGGTGGCCACAGTGACTCCCTGGGAAGAGGGAGTAGGGTTTGGAGTTGGTAATCCCAGGGAAAGGGGGGAACCAGGAGTCGAAGAAAGCAGTCCAGGAAGGAGCAGTGATGGCTGGGAGAGTAGAGCCTAGAATTGCTGGATTGAGGGTCCCTGGATTGGAACCCAGAGTAGAGGGTGGGCCCAGATTCCCCTACCAGCCCCTGAAGGAGTGGCACCTGAGGCAACAAATGGAGAAACTGCCTAGGACTGCTGATGGAAAGACTTTGATTTACCCCGGAACGTGGGAATGCTGAGTGAGACTTGGCCAGAGGACTGAGTCATGAAGAGGACGCTGTGGCTCCTGGAGTGAGAGAGGGGCTGCAGACCAGAAAGAGAGAGACAGAGCATGCAGGCACAGGAATGGGCACCAGCCTAATGAGCTAATTCCCAGAACAGCCAGGAGGAGGGACCAGATAAACGGTGATTGGTGTATCCCGTGACACCGGAAAATCAGACTTCAATATTATTGGGCAATGAAGGCTGTTTATATTGCCTTGTGAGAGGCCAGTACTATGGTGACCTCTGTTATGAAGAGTAGTATGGTTAATTTATGTGTTACTGATTATATGAATTATTGCCTTTTAAGAAAACTGTTGCCAGTTCCAATAAAATCCTTGGTATTATCATTTCAAATGTGTGTTAAAGCAATACGAAGCTCAAACTACTGGAGTACCAGGTTGATTTTCTGCATAAATAAAATAAAATTTGCTTGGTCTCTCTTAAATTAAATATTTACTGAATCAAAACTGTTCATATGAGGTTCTCAAAGCACTTAATAAGCATTAATTAATTTAGGCTTTCATCAGCTATGGTAAATATGATTATCTTCATATTACAGCTAGGTAAATTGAGGCCCAAGATCAGAAAAGAGTCAATTGTAGAGTTAGGAAAGCTCAGAAATCTTGCTAGACTCCAAAACCCCTGCTCTAACTTCTAGGTCTGATTAAAAATATCCTAAATATTTCTGGTTTTAGGTGTAGTACTAATAAGATTAGGTCACCCTTATATTACACAGACAACCTACACAAAAGACAATCCCTGCTCTAGACTTCTGTATAGTACTAATTGTTTGAAAGTGTAATATAAAAATATTAATATGACTTGGTGGTTATAACAGATTTTTCATTATAAAAGTCTTCCAACTTTTATTGGAAGTAGTACATATTAATGCCATGAATTGCCAGTACTGATATGGTACATTTACAAAGCACATTAGGGGATTTAGCCTCATTGCTTCCATTTACATTAACTCTGAGGTACACACTGCATATGGTAGCAAATGGATGAGTGGGTTCAGAAGAACCATTTAACTAAATCCCTGTATGTAGATTTGAAAATGTAGAGGATGGGTAAATTTGTTTTGCTGTGTGTAGCAAATCAGCTGAATAACTAGTGTTGCTGTTAACAGAAATTTTGCAGCTAATTCCCTGTTCAGTGAGCTGAAAAGCAGTCCTATTCTATTTTTAAAAAAATAATCCCGCGTATTGGCACTACTAATTACAAAGAACCTATCTTAAAAAGTGTAGTATGATATGTAACAAGTGGGGAATGGAATTCAAAGGGTTAATTCTGCTTAAAATTGTCACACCTATTCCTATGTCATATTATTGAACATTTATGTGCAAATTCCATCAGCATTTTCAGCTTCTTTCAGTCCATTGCTGGTCAATTGCTCTTCTGTAGAGGATTGTTCACATCCCATGCATTTAATTTTCCACTTAGCGTCTCTATTGAACTTTCTAGGCTTTGGCATTCAACCTAAGACTATCTATGACCACCTGTTCTCTGTTCTTCTGGCAATGGGGAAACATTATTTAAGGTTATTAAGAGTGATATAACAAAGTAATGGCTTGAATATCAAAAAGGAAAATTCCAAGCCAGTCATTTGGAAAACTTTTTCTAACAAAGAAGTCAATTAGGCAATGGAATAACTTCCCTAAGAGTTCACTGAATCACTAGCACTAGAGCTGTTTGACAACAGGCAAGATAGTATGGTTAGGATATTATTGTACTTGACCAAGAGGCCATTCTCAGCCTTGTTATTTATTCTTATTTATTCTTGGTTTTCCCCATGATGGCAGTTCTTTTATTGTGTAGCTATTGATTTGATATTGGAGTTCAATCTCAATGTACATCATTTCCCTATTTATGGATCTTTGGTTGGTGATAAGTTTCCTCACCAATTTCTCATTGATATTTCTTTAGACATGCTAGAAGAGTGCACAACTGTTCTGTCTGAATGGAATGGAATCGTTTAAGCAAAATTAAAAGCAGTAATTTCTAGTAACGAAAGTAAGGAAACTTACCGTAAAGCTGCAGTTTATGTAAAGCACAGATGTAACAGTGTGACTCATCTGATCCAAACCTCACTGATGCATTAGACCTTTGCAGGTCCTAATATTGTATTGGTACCTGGATTTAAACTCAGTGGCAATAGAATACTAAGGGAAGGGCTGGTGTTATTTTAGATGGGCAGTAGTCCAGATTAGACATTAAACTGAGGAAGAATTTATCTGGAAACAGTGGATCATAGATAGGCCTCGCATATGGGATAAAGAGAGAATCTGAACTGTGAAAAGAAACAAAACACCCAAAATTTTGCAGTGAATTCCTGGTCATAGTTAATATAGCACCATTAACAAAGGCAGATTGGGGTTTAATGGGACTTTCAAAGGCCCCTAGGCACCTACCTCCCATTGATTTCAAAGTAAGCAGGATTTGGTCCCATGGCAGCTGTTCTATTAATTTAGGCAACATATTAAATAAGGCATTCATTTAAAAATATATTTTAACTTTCCCTCTAGATAGAGAGAGTTTCTAGAAAGAAACTCTCCTTGTTTGACAGTCTGTTAGAAGATGTCAAAGATGGTAATACCTGTCCTTTTAGGGAAAAGAGAAGAAGTTAGTTGAAATGGGCTGGAACTTTTGTTACTGCTGCTGTTAAAGTCCACTCTTTTTTCATCCCAGGTCGTGTTTGGTATTCAGCTGGAGCCAGTAGAAGTGGCAATGTTATCTGGATCCCTTTCTCTGACCTGGACTGATCAGGACATCTCTCAGGATCAGGATGGCCAGAGTCCCAGGACATGGTGAGGATGGCAGTCATGATGGTTCAGTAGCCAATTTTTCTCCCAAAGTCTCTGTTTTAAGGAATCCAAAAGGGAGTGATGGGTGGAATTATTTTATCTACCACTGAGGCCTAGTTTCCAGCACACCAATTTAGTTCATTGATTTCTGGTTCCACACCTTTCTTATTTACCAAGCACTATCTTAACACAGTCCTTGACATGTATCAAGAGGCACTTTTGTTTGGACTAATTCATACCTTTTCCCGTCAACATTTGTTGTTGTGACATCTTCTGAACATGCACTTACTTTTTACAGTTGAGCTCATAGTCAGGGTAAATTTCTAGGCCCAGTTATCACAACACAGGCTCTGGTGGCTAAATACCAGTATGAGTTACAGTACTGACATGGCTAATATTTTGTTACATGAGCGTAAATCTGAAGTAACTGTGTTGACTTCACTTGAGTTAATTCAGATTTACCCTGAAGTCAGAGTTACTCTGCATTTACCCTGGTGTAACTGAATATGATTCTTTGTAATCATATTAGATTCTAGTAATAGCAGTTTAGAGGATGTAACCCCTAAAATTACTACAATTTAGGTGTCAGACAGGACATGATAGCTAGGCAAAACAAATAATATAGGGAAGGGGAGGAGATAAATTAACAGAATGAACAGAGTTGAGCAAAGAAATTGAAGTTTTGGTTTGCCACTTGTCTAACCAATACCAGACAGTATGATTTATTGGCATTGTAGTCTTTTTAGGGATAAAATATAGAGTATTATTACAACCGCACTGTTACAAAAAGTGATATTGTTTGAAGAATGAAGATGAGTAAAAGACTCTTCTTCAGCTTCTCTAATTCACTCAAGGTTCTGTCCGATCTGAGAGCAGCTCAGTATGCAGGGACAGAGAGAGAGAGGAAATATATGCAAATTTATAGCTAAGGCCCTGGACTGGGAATCAGGAGATCTAGATTTAATTCCTGACTCTGCCAGAGGTTTCCTGTATAATCTTTGGTGAATCATTCATTATCCTGTTTATGCCCCAGTTCCATACCCATAAAACAGGGATAATACTTCCTTTCTCACACTCTTTGCCTATCTTGTTTGTTTAGAATATAAACTTTGGGGGTGGGGGTGGGGAGGCAGAGTCTGTCTTTCATTTTGATTATGTACAGCATTTGATTTAGATTGGAGCCTGTAAGCACTATTGTAATATAAATGTAATTAAGTTATGGTATGCGTCCATTTTAAGATACAGCCCTCTGCATAGCTGTAAACAGAGTTTAAATTTGCGATCAAGGTATATGCAGGCTCATTTTCCATCTCTGGCTTGTGTGTTTCATTGAGTTTTTATATCATTTGATGTTCTCTCCTTATTGCATTCATATGTGCATTTTAATATTTCCTTTGTCAACATTATATAGAAAATAGGGTGTATAGGGCCATTTTAATGTATATTTCTTAGAAGCTTAATGTAAACTTTTTCTGTGACTTAGATCTGTATGCCTCATTATGATTATTTATTTACAAAGCCATAAAAAGGCACTGAATATGTGCCAGCAAAGGTGGTTTTATTAATGTGGCCTTGCTAATAGTTCTAGTTCACTTATCGGATGAAGATGTGCCTATTACCGCAGAATACTAACTCAAGGCTTTACCGTCCTTTTGATTCAAATTCATTGTGACAGGGAGATGATCAGTCAGTCCATTGCCAACAACAATACAGATTTGATACAACCATTATAAAAGTGGTTTTAGTTCCCGATGTCTCCCTTTTTCTAAAATGACATTCATGTTTTTTCCAGCTCTCAGGGGTCCTCTGCTTGCTAATGGAATACACGAAGAGCTTTATTTGTGTAACACTGTCTGAGGTTCTTGCTTCCTGACCTCCATAGTAATATTCTCCTCCAAAGCTATAGCTTGTATGTTTGTCATACTTCACTCCTTACTCTGACTTTCCAAAGTAGAGAGAGTATGCAGGGAGTAGCTTTCTATTTGTTCCTTGGTTAAAATATTTTCTATGCCAGTCAAACATTTATGAGCAGTAGGTAATCCTGAGACAAAATCAGGAAAGTACCTCTATTTACATTCTATTTCAGTTCATATGGGGGGGATGCATTTTAAAGTAGAAAATATCACTACAAAACTTTGATTACAAGATGAAATTTGTTAATAATATACAAATAAGCTATTAATTGGTGCCTTAATTGTAAATCACGTTATGTACCTGAGCATAATTGTAAGGCACCTTAAACTCCTCTGGACAGGCTCTCCATATCATAAGGGGAAGAGCAAGTCCCAACAGTGCTGCTGCTACTTCTATATGTACGGGGAAGGAGTGGACAAAGTCTGGCTCCACCACCTTTCAAAGTGCCATCCAGCTTAGTTGAGCTGAGCTGGCAGACCAGAGAACCAATTTGTGCCAGGTATAGGCCTGTGCAGATTACCACCTGCTGGAGCATGGGGGGCACCTGGATCCAGAGTGCAGCTTTCAAAGCCACAGTGATTCCTGGCCTGCTTCTGTTGTGCTGCCACTTACTCAGGGCTTGTGGCAAAGTATCTTCACGACCCTGCCCCCTTTCAGTGCACAAGGTGAAAGATATGTTTACCACACCATTTTTAACAAGGTAAAATCAGGTGAGAGAAGAGTGTGCAAAACATATCAAAGCTGCTTCATTGAAACTCCTGTCTGCATACCATTAAGAAATATTTTTCCTTGACAACACATTTTTAGGACTTTATTCAATGTAAGCAAAAACTGAATGTGCGGTAAGCCTAGGAAACAATTGAAATGCACATATATAATATTCAGCTCTTTATTAATAAATGCCAGTCTCCATATTTTTTCATCCAAGCATGCCTTACCTATATGTTGCTGGTCATTGATTGATTGTTCATGTACTCATACAAATCAGTACCCTGTCTATATTGTTCATCTCATTAATAACAGAGGACACAAGTGGAGAAAATAAAGTTTTTATTATCAAATGAATATCACAGCAGGGTACAATTTGATGAATAGAACATTTTATTTTACCACATGGGCCTTCCCAACTGCAGTCCATGATCTCCTGAGTAATTTAATGATCTGTGATAGTTGAACTGATGCCAGTTTAATACTCCACATTTTAATCATCCGGCAAAATAAGTTATAATTGAACACTTGAATGTGTAAAGAAATATGTTATAGAGAGTGATGGAAGTGACTAAACACTACTGGACTAAACACATTGAGGACTTTGGGGGACTTATTAATAACCCAATATCAATCATTTTAATTTTATTGTTTTTGCATCCTTGCAC
Organism: Macrochelys suwanniensis; assembly: GCA_033296515.1. Taxonomy (NCBI): domain Eukaryota; kingdom Metazoa; phylum Chordata; order Testudines; family Chelydridae; genus Macrochelys; species Macrochelys suwanniensis. The sequence goes on from CM065777.1 coordinate 51,179,005, forward strand.
TGACACAGTAAGTACATCATAGGTAAGGTTACATTTTAGTCATGGGTATTTTTAGTAAAAGTCATGGACAACTCACGAACAGTAAACAAAAATTAATGGCCCGTGATCTGTCCATGACTTGTACTATCTATCCCTAACTAAAACTTGGGCCGAGGAGCCGGGGATGCTGCGGGGGGGGGGGGGAGCAGTCCAGGGGCGCCGCGGTGCTGGGGGTTGGCCTGGGACCCCCACTGGTGCTCGGGGGGACGCAGGCAGCGGCCAGCAGCCCAAGACCCCTGCTGGTGCTGGGTGGAGGCGGGTGGCAGCAAGAGGCCTGGGACCCCTGCTGGTGCTGGGGGAGGGAGGGTTGGCAGGGCTGGCAGGTTCCTTACCTAGCTCCATGTGTCCCTGTAGCTCCTAGAGGGAGGGAAGACCAGAGGGGCTCTGTGTGCTGCTCCTGCCATGAGCTCCGGCTCCTCAGCTCCCATTGGCCGCTAGGGATAGCGCTCAGAACCCTCTGGCCTAGGAGCTGCAAGGATATATCGGTCGCTTTCGGGGAGACCCCCCTGAGGTAAGTGCCATCCCACACCCCAACTTCCTGTCCCAGCCCTGAGCCCCCTCCCACACCCAAGCTGCCCTAGCAGCAGCTTGTGCGTCTGGCCCCGGGGCTGCCTGATCTTCTCGAGCAGCCCCGGAGCCAGTTGCCCCAGTCACTGCAGAAGTCACGGAGGTCACAGAATGTCACGGAATCCGTTACTTCCATAACCTCAGAGACAGACACGCACCTTAATCATAGGTGATTGAGATGTTGCTGATGCTCCTTATTAAGAAGATTAGGATTAGTTTGCTTTTTACCTTTCCCTCCTTCCCCATCTATATTGTATCCATCTGTTGTTGTCTTGTCATATGCATAGATTGTAAGCAACCTGGGATAGTGTCTGACTCCTTTATTATATCTATATACAATGCCTCTTGTAATGGTGCCCAGATCCCAGTCTCTATATGCCACCATAACAGAAACAATACTACTCATACTCCAAATACATTTTAATGAAGGACATATTTATGGAGAAATATATCTTCTACCTGTAGGGGAAAATAGTCTTTTCACATTTTAGGTGAACAAGCAAAATACATATGTTTGCCAACCCTCCAGGATTGGCCCGGAGTCTCCAGGAATGAAAGATTAATCTTTAATTAAAGATTAGGTCATGTGATGAAATCTCCAGGAATATGGCCAACCAAAATACATAGGGTGAGTCAGCCCAGTGTGTTGGGCATACACAAGGCCTTCCCTGTAACTTTCTCCAGTACTCCTCCAATGGGACAGGTGTGAGAGAGGAAGCAGCATAGTTGCATACACCCAGCACCCTGTGCAGCAGAGCTCAATATTGGCACTAAATAGGCGAGTGAGGAGGATGCTATTGGGGCCAGCCCAGGGAAGGGCTACTGGGTCTTTACTTAATTATAAGGGGACACAATGAGTTACAGTCACTATTCTAATCCCTTAGCCGGCGTAGCCTGTGCTGCCAACAAAGTAGAGGATGGATTTTGTCTGTCTGTAATGAGTCATCTCTGAGTCTGATTACCTCAGGATTCCACATCAATCAACCAGGACTGAGCCAATCCAGAGCTGAAGGTCTAATCTACCAGGCCAGGGCAGGCTAGGCTTCCAGTGAGAGCAGCCACTCCAGTCTGCTTAATGTTGCTACCTCACTGGGATGATCTCCTCCTGCTTGGTGGTTTTGACAGACTGCTCCTGCTCCAGCCTGTTCCAATCCCATTCTTGATTCCCGCTCTGACCCTGGGCTCCTCTCCCCTATGCTACTATTAGGCCTGACCATCACTGCTTCAACCATTATGTCTGACCATCCACTTATCAGTTGTTGACATTGTCTTTCCCATAACCCATTCATTTAATCTTATGTAAAAAGCTATCAAAGTGGCCTAGAGCCTGTCACATTCAGCATGATGTTACAGAAAATTGCTCTGTGTTCCCTCTTCTCTTAGTTTGTTGTTAGAGAAGAATCTGAAAAATTATCTGAGAAGATGACATCTGTATTCCCACATGGAAAAGGACAAGATGAAGTTTACTAAGCTACTTTCTTCCTTACCTCTGAGGCACTCCAGCGAAAAAACAGCTTTGATCAAAATTAAACTAAACTAGAGTGTAATAAATACATCCTCTATATTTCTAATGGTGAAATGGTAGAAATAGGGAAATAAAACTGAATTAATGAATCCAGTTGCACTGAGGATCATGATTTCCCTGTTGAGAAGAACGAGTATTGGTCAGATACTACTGCACTTGCAGTTAGCTTTGGTATATCCCAAATTCCTAATTTTATAATCATTGAGATTTACTGTGGAATTACTTTAAATATTTATTTCTCATGATTTCAGGTACTGACTGATTGCACTGCACATTTGTACAGCTGCTTGGCATGTGCAATAAAATGTGGTTGTTTTATGTTGTTGTACACACTTTCACTTGTAAAAGGCTTATGTAATGCAGTAACATAAGTGATTCTACCTGTTAGTTCACCTCAGAGAGTCATAAAAATAATATATCAGAACTGAACTTAGTTTATGTATTTTAAAAATAGCTTTTTGGGCCCAATCTTGAAACCTTTCTTCACAGAGAACTCCCATTGTATTTATTCCCCTTCTTATTTATTCTGAATTAGCTCTTCCATTGCCTTTTCCTACCCTGATATTTTTTGTTTGTAGTTTATGTTCCATGGGTACAGTACAATGTCTAATGAAATTGATGGAATGACTCCCATTGAAATCAATGGAAGGATTCCCATTGCTTTCGATGGGTGTTGGATTAGGTCTGAGGCCTGTATTTGTGTACACAGACACATCAGAGAAATAAGGATGATGGTGCTTTCATTTTGTTTATAAATCAATTTCAAAAAAGCTTAATGCCAAAAAAGGCTGAGAGTAAAGCAATACTTGCTATAAATAAGGAAATTTTGACACCAGAGTGAGGTTATTATCCCTCCTTACTTACTCATTTGCTACCCTGTGGCTGAGTCAAAGAAAAAATATCCATTTTCAGTGTTGTGCTGATCCACAGTTTGAAACATAATTGCAATTTTTTTTCAGTTTTTCTTGTGTGGATGCTTTGGAGCATGCAGATTACTAAAGGGATTCTATTGTCAACTCAAATCTTTTGCAAATGACTAACTTAAAAATTAGTCATGATGCTTATAAAAATCTTGACAATGATTAGGGGCAGCTGGGGTGGTGATACCCCTGCTTATCAGGCGGATTAATATTGTCTCATTGTTTCATTGCACTCCAACTCCTGTCTGTCTGTCTCCATCTGATGTCTCTTGTGTTATACTTAGATTATAAACTCTTTAGGGCAGGGAACATCTTTGTTCTGGCTATGTACACTCCTGAGCAGAATAGGGTCCTGGTCCAGGATTGAGGCTTGTGAACTGTAGCTCAATACAGATAAACAATAATAAAATAAACTACCATTTCAAAGAACCAGTTCCTGTGACTTGATTCATGTGGATGCTGTGGCCCACATAGCTTCACTGACTTCAGTTAGACTGCAAATAGGTTCACTTATGTGGGGCCTGTTGCAGGATGTGGCCTCTTATATAGTATGTGGTGAGTTCATTTCAAACATACACATTTAAGGGAGTATGCCTGTGCACCGTATAAAAAGACATCACAATTTGTTCCAAAACAATGAAGTTGAGGAATGCTGGGAAGCATTGTGACTTTGAGGGATGTTTCTGAGAAACACTTCTCCCAGTGCTTCATTAAATGCAGCATGCCTATCTACCACTTCTTAAGGTCTATGTGCAAATAGCATGATCCAGTCCTTCATTTCTTGGCTACCCTAGGAAGTAGTGAAAGAGAAACTGGACTGTACTAGAAAAGGCAGGTGAGATTATATGAGTTGAAAGGAATAGCATTCTGGATTTAAGGGGGAGAAAAACAATGTTAGTAGCAAGTAGTACAGTATATAATTTTGCAACAAACACTTTCTCCCAATACTTTTCTTATACAAAATAAGCTGAACAAAATGCATGTATCCATTATTTTTCTAAAATAGTAAAACATTCTGTTAAGGAATGTGTGCAATTTATTCTGTGAGGAAAGAGTAGAAGACAAACCAACATAGCATATTGTAAAACTCCTAGCTGATTCTTTGATATCATTTATAAGCTGTTTACTAAGATATTAAACCTTTTTATCTTGGAATATTAAAGACAGCCACATTACATTCTGGCACACAGACTTGTAGATGAATTAGATAGCTTTGTGAGTGTAATGAGGTCAGAAAAAGTGTTTTTTGGTTTTTGTAAATCACTAATTCTTGATAGCAGTTGGCAGTCAAGAAGGTTTCCATAGTTTCATTTTAATGCTGTAAACAAAAATAATATTTTATTCTCCTTCATAATAAAATTTGTGCTGGTATCATTTATTATTGGTCATTATTAATTTATTTATCATAAATAACATGAAATCTTTATTGGATACAATCTTTACAGGATTTACTTGTCAGCTTTTGGTGAGGGAATGCCCATGATTATTTAGGAGTAAAATAACATAAAGTTACTATGAGAAATAAGGTGGATTTTATTAAGCATTTTGTTATAAAATTGGCCAAACTTGCAAGGCAACCAAAATAGATATATCACTGATATATCGTCTTTGAGTTATGTATTCCAAGTATAAGATAAAACTATCTTGTTTTTACCTTTGGTTTTGTACAGGAGCTCATACTTTGCTTCAAACATTATTAGTTGAGAAAACACAGATACAATTGTCCTTTCTCTCACCTCACCCCAGGTCATCTCCCATGGGTCTTTCTGCAGCAGGATGAGAAATACGAGGATTTTTTTGTGAAGTTTTCTCCAGTTCTCTTGTGAAATAAGCAAATGGTCTGGCACTCTTAAGAAGTCAACAGTCAGGCTGTGTGACCATGCTGCTTCTCAGCTCCCTGTTCTCTTTTGTCAGCATGAGGTCTTCAAACACTTGCCCTTGGAATCTCCTTTTTCAATGAGGTTTCATTGTGTATGGGTGGAAGAGAGCTACAGAAAAATTAATACAGCTTAGATTGTATTGATCCTTACAGTTTTCCTCACCCAGATATCAGGAAAATGATGCACTAGCCTGGCACTCCCCCAGCAGATCTCTCACCCTACTGTGCTGTGGTGACTTGGGTAACAGTGCTTTGGAGGTGCCGTTCCCTGGTCCCTTCGATAAGGAAGTAAGGGGAGCCATATTTTTACTGTCCCCTCTGTACGTAGATCTCTGAGGGAAAATCGGGAGGTTACATTTCTAACACGTTTGTTGACCTGTACACTGGAGTACGTCAGGAATTTTTTGACAAATCAGTTTTCATTCAAAAATGTCAATTGTTGAAACCAAAATTGTTAAAAAAAAAGTTTCAAATTTCCCAAATTGAAAAAATGTTGAGAGCAAAAAAGTTTAAAAATTGTTGAAACATTTTGTTTCAGCACTTTCAAAACAAATTCTGGGTTTTCCAGTTTGAAGTGAATTTTCATTTCAAAATTTAATCAAGTTACAGTGAAAAAAACCTTAAAAGAACAAAGGTCAAAACTGAAATGAAACATTTTGAAATTATCAAAAGAAAACATTTTGATTGATCCAAAAATAAATTCAGATTTTCAGTTTGCATATATTCTTGAAATTTCAGCTTTCCTTCCCAAACTGAGACAGGGAAAAACTTTGAACTCTTGAAAATATTTACAGAATGGGAAAACCATTTCCCACCCATTAATGGCTATTACCAGGATGGGTAAGGAATGGTGTCCTTAGCCTCTGTTTGTCAGAGGGGGATGATGGATGGCAGGAGAGAGATCACTTGATCAATACCTGTTAGGTCCACTCACTCCGGGGCACCTGGCATTGGCCACTGTTGGTGGACAGGATACTGGGCTGGATGGACCTTTGGTCTGACCCAGTATGGCCTTTCTTATGTTCTTATGTTCTTATGTTCACCCACCTTTCTTGTACATGTTTTGGAGGACATACATCTGTGTTGTAGAGGTTTTTAACATGTAAATTTTGTTTTCTTAACATTAAAGGGGAAATAAATAAAAGGTTTCAGTAAGAGGTTTCTCATCTAGATTGGTATGTCTGTTTACCTATTTTGAGACTCCTGCTGCCAAGAACTCCAGCTAGTAAACTCTGGGAGATTACTTTTATCAGCTAGTATAATTTGATTCTGATTGCTGACCTACTTAAATCATATGGGGGAGAAAGTTCAGCCAGTGACTCTGCTCCTGCTATGTTTTATTTTTTTCAAAGTTGATACAACCTTCAATGATGGTCGGTGATGATAGGAAAGATATCTTCTGAGATGCAATATTTTATCTAGCAGGCAAAATGGATCTTATGAAGGGTGGGAGATGGGGGGTCCCAAACCAGGGGGAGATAGTAGGTGTCAACCTCTTGGGGGTCACCTGGGGCTGAAAATAATCATGCTGAAATGTGTGGATTTGAGATTAAAAAGACTTGGGCCCAGATACATGAATGGAGTTAGCTGATGTGATGCTGAGTGTCATAGTGCCTAACTTTTAAGCACCTAGAAAATCATTATGATTCACAAAACCTGAGTTAGGCACCTAAGCTTCCTATATAATGTTCCCTCTCTTTCTGGCCCAAATGACTCTTTAATTATTTAACTAGAGTGCAACAGATTCAGCAGGCAAGACTGAGGGAGACCCACTCCAGAGTATCTCTTAGCCCACTCAGGAGGAGGTAGATCCCTATTCAAATCCCTTCTGCCCTCAGGTAGGAGGGGACTTTACCCAGAGGTCTTCTATTCTCAGATGAATATGATAACCGCTGAGCTAAAAATTATGAGGGCAGTCTTCTCCCTCTCCTGCTGTCCTGTGTGAATTTGCATGAGGGGCCTGATCCGGAAGGTGTGGTCAGAGGGCACCTACAAGATCAGGATCTGCACGTGGCTTAGGAGGCCAAACACCAATTTTACCCCAGTTTGTGAATTGCTTTGGGACTTCGGTGGGAGATAGGTGTTCAGTTATCTAAAGGGAGGCAGCAGTTCATAGACACCTACTGGCTTCAGCAGGAGTTTTGGGCATCACAGTGGTCCCAAAACTGGGACTTAGGCATCTAACTCCTTTTGTGCATCCAGGTGCTACTAGATCATTCAGTATATCTCCCTTCCAAACCAGAAGTGTTCTTGAGAATATGATTCCAGTGTTTTTGTTCAATGTAGTTTTAAATGTCCCAAGTGATGATGCTTCTACTACTTCCCTGGCGATGCCAGGAATTTGGTCATGATTGTCTGACCACATTTACCCTTTTATAACTTCATCCCATCATCTCTTTTGTTTCTCAGCCTACAGACAGAGAAATTAGATAAAAACATAAAATACTCTTGCTGGCGGGTTGCAATGTACTACTTTATTACTTTTAATTCAGAACACACAAGAACCCCAAAACAGACACACAAAAACAAGCTGCTCCCTGAGGCAGAGAAGCAGAACAATCCTCCCCTCCCCCACATACACTTTGCTACTAGAGTCCTTTAGGCTGTAAGCAGGACCCAGAAACCACCCCTTACCATTTTTCGTAAAGCAATAGCTTGCAATTCCAACACAGCCCACAATATACCGTGCCTCTGTACTTCCATGTGTATTACCCTGAAGAATACTGCTCTGTATTACCATGTGTATTACCCTTTTTCCATTCTATTCATCTTCAGTGTATGCACCTTCAACAGAGTGTACTGTTCTTTTATTGCTGTGGGGAAATTATTCTAGGCCAGCACTATCCTGTTTGAAGTTTTTTGGATCTTAAAGCATATCTCACGGAGTAGGTCCACTGAGGGAAGGGAAGCGAGGCAGCCCAGGGTATGAACAAAACCCATACTTTTGATTCTGCATTTAGGGCCCAAGACCAGGGTGACATGAACATTTTGGAAGGGAAGTCTCCTCTCCCCTCACTAGTGAAGAACAAGGCTGTCTCAAGGTAGTTCTGTGCTGGGCTCTCACTGGCAACCAGGTTCTAATTCCGGGGTGGGACAAGGCAACTTGAGAAATAAGGGATTATATAAAGCCTGTTCCTTCCCCAGAAAAGGAGATATCTGGAAGGAGGCAGTTTCTGCAGCTGGTTCTAGATTGTAACACAGGGCCGGCCCACAACATTTTGGCACCTGAGGCGGGGAGCTCAAATGACTCGCCCATTCCCCCTCGCTTGGGCCAAAACTTTGAAAGGTCTCAATTCTGCCTTCTTCCTGTTCTACTCCTCTCATGGTACTGCTCTGCTACCTACCCCAATAAAGGAGAACTAACAACTTAAAATGCCTTTTTCAAAAATGTTAAGTAACACTTAACTTTCAAATGCCTGAACAGCAAACTTTTCTTGTCTGCATAGTAAACGCTGGCACTTTTATCTGTTTGAATAATCAAAGTGGTTCTTTCCGTGCCTTCTTGGTTGCAAAGATTTGAACTGCTTCCTGAAGGGCCAAGTCTGGGCCAGCTCATGCTCTATTGAGATGGTCACAAGGCTGACCAGCCTCTCCTGTGTCATTGTGGAGCATAGATGTGTTTTTATTAACTTCAGCTTGGAGAAGCTGCGTTCTCCACTGGCAGCTGTTACAGGAAGTGTTAGAAGTATGTGCAGAGTAACAAAAGCATTTGGAAAGTGGGTGGTCATCTTATTTGTGCACATACATTCCAGAACAGCTTTTGGAGTTGATCCTGCTGAAATATATCTTGAAAGGGCTTTCAGTTCATCACCTAAATCACTTGCATCAATATCACGCATGTCATCATCTGTCAACACTGTCTCTAGTGCCCTGAATTGCTGGTGTAGGTCTTCTTCAGTGAGGAATTTTGGAATATCATACAACATCCAAAATATACTGCTGTGTTCCTTTAGCTGCATGAAACGTTTTTCAAGTGACCGTATTGCACAATCTAGCACCTGGTTAAAGAATTCAACTTTGAATTGGTTTTTTTGGGGGTGGGGTCTCTCCTGGGATTATCCCGTGCCTCATAATCAAAATGCCTTCTTCTTCGGTGACTCTTGTATTCTTGAATGGGTGGGAAAATAGCTTCAGTGTGCACTCTTCAGAACGTTTTGAAATCACTCATCTAACTGGTAAGACTGTAGGCATGACCTAGCTTTGTCCAGTTGTTCCATTGCTCCAGATATATCAAGGTGAACACCTTGGAGTCTCTTGCTTACAACATTTATTTCAAACAGTATGTCATGCCACAACACTAAGCCACACAGAAATTTGAAGTTTTGTATGTTTCTGGTGATTCCATTTCCTTTTGCCACTGTTCTCCCATGAACAGTTCCTGTCATAGCATTATCCTCCATAATGGCAACTATGGCATCATCTATCTTCCCAATTTGGTGTTTGATTGGCTTTATCGCCTCCACTCGACTTTCCCATTGTGTGGCACTCAGTGGTTTCAGTGTCAGAGAGGATGTTCCCAGATGTTGCTTCAAAATTTGCCATCGATGAGTTGATGCAGAGAAAAATACATAGAGGCTTTCTTTGGTCCATTATCACTGTGAATTATGATGAAGACCTGGAGTTTAAGCCCTGCCAGAGCTGCCACAGGTCTTTTCCCCATAGTGACAAGCATTTGAGCTGCCTCCACTGCCTCGGAGGCAGCCACATCCCAGTGAAGTGTAAGGTCTGCATGGGATTTATAGGCCAGGGAAGACAGAGAAATTAGACTAAAGCTCATTCTAATAGAGTTTTCACTAGCCCCAGCAAAGTCCACTTTCCTCCTGTACATCAGCCTCAACATCCCAGGCTATTGCAGCTCCAGCAGCACCTTCAGAGGCTAGGACTTCTAAAGAGAAGAAGCCTCTTTCTCTTTCCAGAGACACTAGTAAGGGGATAGGTCACTCATAAGTCCCGCTCTAAGGAGACTTTGGGCTGGTCTACACTAGCCCCGAAGTTCGAAGTAAGATACGCGACTTCAGCTACGTAAATAACGTAGCTGAAGTCGAAGTATCTTATTTCGAACGTCAAAGTACTCACCCCTGGTCCACACTGCGGCGCGCAGGCTCCCCCGTCGACTCTGCCTGCTCCGTTCGTGGAGCAGGATTACCAGCGTCGACGGGGGAGCACTTCCTGGTTCGATTTATCGTGTCTAGACAAGATGCAATAAATCGAACCCAGAAGATCGATCCGACGCGTCCAACAGAGCTGGTAAGTGTAGACTAGCCCTTTGTTTCTCTCAAGGAGTAAAGTTTAAGCTCCATCTAATCCTAGTACTGAACCACCAGTACCACACAAGAAGCAGCGTGTGGAGGAGTCTTCTAACAGACAGCGCAGGGAGCAATCTCCTTGGTACCAGCTGACACTTCCAGGCACTGAGATGCGCACAGGCCTCCTACACACACTCTGATACCACCAATTTCCTTGCACCAGGGTTCTGAGGTTAGAGAAATTTCTTTACAAGCTCACCAGTATCGCACACATCATCTTGGCAATGATCCTTTCTCCAAGCCCTGATAGGGACTCAGTCTTCCCAATACCATAGCCCTCCAACACTCTCCCAATTTCTTTCCCTGGAGAACCTGTTTATAGTGGAGGTAGTGACATCTCCACTGTTATGGTCCTCTATGAAGGCCCCTTCCCTGGTACTGGTCAGACACTTCCAGACACCATCCTCCCAGACTGAACCCTGTTCACACCTCTAGCCTGCAGTGCCACCACCAATGTCTGATGCTCAGCTGCTTTAGCCCAGGGTAAGATACTTTTCTGGACTCCAAGGTAGGTATCAATAGGGCTTTTTTCCAGCATCATACCACCATACCCTGCTGAACCGATATTCTGAAGACGTTATTGCAGACCCCAACAAATGCCCTAGACCTGGGAGTTTTGACTATATGTTGGTATCCTTCCCTTATCCACCCCCTCAGTGGGCTTATCACAATCCCCGGGGTTATTTTGGTGGACAATTGTATAGGGTTCCAACCCAATAGCCACCAATACTGCAACATTCACAGATACTTTCTGACCAGTCTTTGGTACCGCATGATTCCCCTCCAGTACCCGTTGGCATTGAGACAGCAGGAGCAGCAGGACCCACAGATGAAGGTAAACTTGCCCCCATCAGCTAAATCCTCTTCATCCCCCAAAATGAAGTGGTAATGCCCCCACCATGTTATTACAGTGATGACTTTCGGGCCATTCAAGACCTCATGAAATGCCTGGTGAAATCTATCCAAATCTCTTTGGAGGAGGTGCAGGAGTCTCCATGCTCCGTGGTGGACATTAGAAATATCACCCTGCAAGGAAAATGAGACTCTGGTATCACCCATTCACACAGTCTGTCAAACACCTGCCACTGTCCAGCCCATGTGTAAGCAGGCAGATAAAAAGTACTGTACTCCACCAAAGGAACTGAGCATGTCTTTTCTCACCCTACTACCAGTTACATGGTGGTGTTCACAGCCAATGAAAGAAATAGACAAGCCTGATCCATGCCCTCTTTTTATGATATTTGGACCTTCTAGGTAGGAAAAACTATTCATCAGCAGGTCTCCAATTTCAAGTGGCAAACTATCAAACCCTATTGTTGAAATATGACTAACACATATTCCAAGTTCACTGATTTTATCGAACATCTGCCACAGGACTAGAGGGAACAATTTCAGGCCCTCGTTTCGGTGGGCCAGTGGATAGGCAAAACCTCTCTCCAAGCCGCACACACTGGGTCCCTGGCCACAGCTGTGGTTATGTGCCGAATATAGTTGAAGATCTTTCCTTTGAAGGGCCCAAGTTCTTCAGCTCTGACACATTCTGAAGGTCTTGAGAGATCCTTTATGGTTGCTGGAAATTTACATTCCGGCAACAAAGAGTTGTTTAATAGGTCTCAACTGTCACAGCAATCAGACCATTTCAGTATAACTTGCAACAGATTTTTCCTAGAACTTTGGATTTTTAGAAGAGATCTAGACCCAGAAAAGGGAACCACCCTGTGATGTTGCACCCCATAATGCTTTATAGAAATATGCTTATGAGTGTAAATATGACATAACTGGAATAGGTTTATGCTAGAAATGTCATGTAACATATCTTTACAAAGGTTATGATCTACTGAATATATTCATTCTATTTGTATGCATGTATCATTTTTATATCTGAAGTTACGAGCGTTGGCTCTATGCTTGTATTTAATGTGTTTGCTGAAGGAAGCACAAAAGGCAGATTTGGTCAACATAGTGTGAAGGGGTTATTCAAGTAATTGGGAGTACTTAAGTAACAATGGACTTTGGGAGACGCCAATCCACATCTGAGCTTTCCTGGGAATGTTCAAACTAACATGTATACAATGGCGTTGGCCTGTAAAAATCTGAATCATTCATAGACATGTGACTTGCCCAGGTGGCTAGAGACCCCATCTTGTGGCTGTGAGGTTGCACAACAGAAAGACTATATAAGACCCTGGAAACCCCTCCATTTGGTCTTCAGCTGGCTCAGAAGGTAGCCTCTCCACCCCAAAGAGATGGCTGAAAGAAACTGGAACAAAGGACAGTAACTGTGGGGGTGTGAGTGGTTGCTGGATCCAGACTAGGGGGAAGTCTAGGCTGTAAAAGAAGCTTATTGGAACATCTCTGAGGGTGAAATTTACCTGCATTTAGTTTCTTACTGTATTATGCTTAGACTTGTGTGTTTTATTTTATTTTGCTCGGTAACATACTTCATTCTGTCTGTTATTACTTGGAACCACTTAAATCCTACTTTTTATATTTAATAAAATCACTTTTTACTTATTAATTAATGCAGCGTAAGTAATTAATTCCTGGGGGATCAAACAGCTGTGCATATCTCTCTATTAGTGTTATAGAGGGCGGACAATTTATGAGTTTACCCTGTATAAGCTTTATACAGAGTAAAGCGGATTTATTTGGGGTTTGGACCCCATTGGGAACTGGGTATCTGGGTGCTAGAGACAGGAACACTTCTTAAGCTGTTTTCAGTTAAGCCTGCAACTTTTGGGGGATGTGGTTCAGACCTGGGCCTGTGTTTGTAGCATGCTAGAGTGTCTGGCTCAAAAAGGCAGGGTTATGAAGTCCCAAGCTGCCAGAGAAAACGGGCTCAGAGTTAGTCCCAGCACATCAGGTGGCAGTCCCAAGGGGGTTTCTGTGACCCAACCCATCACAGTGGCGTATTCGAGCAGGGTCTGTGCACAGCTGATTGCTTTGAGACACCGGTAGTGATTTTAAGTGTGTTTTGAGTGTGGTGGCTGGAGAACAGACAAAGTGGTTACTGGTTTGTTATTTTCTGTTTGCTTATTTCAGGTAAGAGAATTAGGGACAGAAAAGCAAGCAAAATAAGTAAGAGTGAAGATCAGAAGAAGCTAGATCTACATAAGTTGCAAATTGCCCAGAAAGGCTGAACACTGGGTGCTGGGAAAGTCTCTGTTAACTAAGAAGCACCTGAGCTGAGTGCATCTCAGTTTCAGTGAACTGCATAGGGGTGTGGTCCAGCACAAGAAAGCATGAAAATTACTACCGGTGAGGCAGCTACAAAACTAGAGCTGGGCAGGCTAGAAGCAGAAGAGAAGGCAAAGGACCCTGAGTTTCAATTAAGGCTCATGGAGGCAGAGGTAGCCAGGGAGGAAACTGCACACAGCAGGGCTATGGAAGCAGAGGCAGCCAGGGAGGAAACTGCACACAGAAGGGAAATAGAAGCAGAAGCAGCCAGGGAGGAAACTGCTCACAAAAGAGCCCTGGAGTTAAAAGACGATGAAATACAGGCCCAGATTGAGGCCCAGAAGTATGAACTGACTGTTATAGAGTGGAAGAGACAAAACGCTCCAGCAGCTGGCTCCACTTCCCCAAAAATCCACAAATGGGAGCAACTATGTCCTCACTATAATGAATCCAGTGATATTGCCTACGGGGGACTCACCTCCAAGGAGCCATAGCCCAGGGCAAGTGGTCCACACAAGAGATCATGCTCTAGATCAACATTCTAGCATTTCTAAACTACTGAGTGCTTGACTTTGCAACCTTAATGTTATTTTATTGTAGATTATTTGTTTGTAATATAAGAAAAAGTTGGTGATACTTTAAACATAATTTCAAAGAACTTCACTGTGCAGAATGAAAATCCCTAATCAATAATTTTGCTATTTCAGGATTTTCACCATAAAAATCTTACACTATATCTAAGGTTATTAAGCATGTGACTTACATGAAAAACATCACATAACATGCATTTCACATTTAACTTAAAATCAATATTCACCAGCACAGATTCCTCAGCATGTAATAGTGCATTGAACTGAGTAACAAAGGTGCAGCCTAAAGGCATACTCAAGAATGGTGGGGGAAAGGCAGCATTGAGCAAAATAACTTAAGAAATAAAGACAGAGTCTGTCTCAAAGCAAAAACTCTGTTCAAACCAGTATTAAATTACAACAATCACATTGATACTTCATCTATGACAAAGTCCACACCTTTTTTGCACCAACCATCTTTGCTACTGCCAGGTGTTTCTTCAAACTCTGTTCATTTTTCTTTACACATACAAAACTGGAGACTGCTTTCTACAGCCATTGTATTAGATTTACAGTCCATTTTCTAGCTTATAGAAGAGACTTTTGCAATATCATTTTCTTCAGTCATCAAAATGACTTCATCTTGGATTGCTTTCTTCCCTTTTCTAATGTCTGTGATCCCAAACATACTTAGTTCCATATTTTGATGTTCTGCCTTTGTCCTGTGCTCCATTTTCTTGTGTTGTATTATTATTACTGTGTATCAAGTCTTACAGTCCACACATGTCAAAGTCTTTGTCTTTCCATAGATTTTAGAGCAATTTCCATACCATTCTATTTATCTGATCCCTATTAAATTCTGAGACTTTCTATAAGTGTATTGAACTGAGTAACAAAGGTGCATTGAACTGAGTAACAAAGGTGCAGCCTAAAAGCTCCAACTAATTTATTTTCTTATGAAAGTATGAATGACCATACTCTTAAACCAATGGTCCATCTAACATAGAATTCTCTCTCTGATTTTGACTACTACCAGATTCTTCAGCACAATGTGTAAATTCAGCCTACCCCACTTCATTCAACATTCATTTAATTATATAATGATAAATATACAATATTTTCTGTTACATGAATGGATATAGAGGCAGCAAAGTTTGGGGAATCTTAAATGGTCATGTCACAGTATCTGCAAGAACTGTCTATTGTCTGGCAGTTCTTCCACATTCTGTTATGAAACCAGCCTGTGCATTTTGCAGTTAGTGGAAATGCCACTTTTCTAAAGATTACATGGTGTTAAAGAGATTTGCTCACTTTTCTCATCCAGTCCAAAGATAAGAAATATCTCTTTTTATCTATCGTATTTAAAATCTTCAATAAAGTAGCTGGTCATCAAGTCTCCAACCCCCTCCCATTCCAGATTCCAGTAAATTGAGCAATATTCCAGGTATCCTTTTGTATTACAGCTAACACACCTATTCATCCATGTAGCAAACTTGCACAGAAGTAGAAATACAGGCAGTTATGTCAAATATTGATGAATAAACCTCTTAATGTTCTTTCCTAGAAAAGGGTGTCTTCTTAAAGAGAAGTACATCAATATTTTTAAATTAAATAATCTCTTGGGTCAAAAGTGTTCTTCTATTTGAGATGACTTCCTGAGCAAAAAATACTTTATGTTACAACTCAAACTAGACAAAATCTTGCAATTTCCAAAACCTTTGGCAGTCAAAAAGAAGAATTTTTGTAGCTGAATTTTTTTTATAATATTTCATATTCAGATGGTGGTGGGGAGTGTTTGTTTTGTTTTCACATACAGGACCATGATGATATTTTGAAAGGACTAACAAACAAAAATTAAGTAGACCCTTCTCCTAAACAACTTTGAAGTTGTCCTCTCACTCCCCCTCTTTCCCCTGCTCCATTGCTTTCATCTTACTCACTCATTCAAAGTGATTATCTCTGCACAAATCACGCGCTCTTCATCCCTGGGTTAGAACCCATCTCATAGCTACTGCCAGGGAGCTAGGGTGGGTGGGCTGGAGTGAGGGGGATTGGTCGGCAAATGGCCTCAAATGAACTGCCTGATTTCTTTCTGTGCTTTCTTGAAACAGTGGGACTTTTACAGTAGTGACTTAGGATGAGGGTTTGCCATCTTCTGTACTTCTCTTGTCGGACTTTGCCTTCTCCTGCAAGCCAAGCGAGAGAAGATACAAGGTGCAGCTCCTGCAAGGCATCCCAGATACTCAGGTTTCCAGTTGTATGGAATTTATATCCTTGGTTTTGTAGCAAAAATGGTAAGGAAAATGGTCAAAAGTAATTTACTTTATGGCCAAATTTCAGTCTATTGGGGAAAATAACCCCAAACCAATATGCATTAAAAATACAAAAGTAGAATACCATACAATCTGTTCTCTGACTGGTAGTATTCCCTCCCACAGTCCCCACTGCAAGGAATATTTCTGCTCAAAGCATTAATAGTCTGCACAACTGAGTCTATAATTGCCATTGCTGAGGCAGGGGCATAGTGGACAAACACACAGACTATGAGGTTTTGCCTTAACCTCATTCCAGATTGTGTCTTGTGTGACAGGGTCAGGCCAGATGGCTATAAGAGAGTGGTTGAAGGCAGATATATTAGCCCTAGGTTAAGTAGGTCCCTTTTCCCTGGGTAAGGTAACAGGGAAGGTTCCAGAACACTCAGGAACTTTCTGGAAACAATTAAGGCAGACAGGCTGATTAGAACACCTGCTGCCAATCAAGAAGCTGCTAGAATCAATTAAGGCAGGCTAATCAGGGCACCTGGGTTTAAAAAGGAGCTCACTTCAGTTTGTGGTGTGCATGCGAGGAGCTGGGAGCAAGAGGCACTAGGAGCTGAGAGTGAGAGGGCGTACTGCTGGAAGATCCTGTGGTGAGGATAAAGAAGGTGTTGGGAGGAGTCCATGGGGAAGTAGCCCAGGGAGTTGTAGCTGTCGTGCAGTTGTTCCTGAAGGCACTCTAAACAGCTGCAGTCCACAGGGCCCTGGGCTGGAACCCGGAGTAGAGGGCGAGCGCGGGTTCCCCCCAAACCTCCCAACTCCTGATCAGACACAGGAGGAGTTGACCTGGACTGTGGGTTCTACCAGAAGGAAAGATCTCTGAGGCAAGCAAAATCCGCCTATAAGCGCAGGACCCACCGAGGTAGAGGAGGAACTTTATCACACTTGACAACTCCTCTCTTCAAGACTGCAGAAAGATCTCTCTGCTACTTTTGGGGAGATCCAAACTTAGTCTGGGAAAATAATCATGCCGCCCCATTTCACTGGTGGATTTCTTGACATGCTTAAAAGGTGCATGTGACAACCAAAACTTGGCCCAGCTTTTAGGGTACATGTTTTTTTATGGATGGACATGGCAATGTGTCATAATCATAATACCTAACCATTTTATTTAGCACCTTTTAATCTGTTGATCTGAAAGAACTTTACAAACATGTAATTAATTAAGTCTTACAACACACCTGCAAATCATGTAATCAATCATTTTACAGGTGAGGAATCTGAAGTACCAAGTTGTAAAATGATTTCCTCAGAGTCACACAGCAAATCAGTGATAAAGTGGGGAATAAAACCCACTATTATTGCGTCTCAGTTCTATGTTTCAAGCACCAGACTCACACTTTCATAATAATGTACACAAACTCAAATCAATAGATGTATTTGAATTGATTAAGTTTGGAAACACTTTAGAAGTATTTTCAGTTATGCATAACTTTTCTCTTACTGTATATATAATGAATCATATACTATATTTCTTTTTACTAAATTGGAGTGTTTCTGTTCTAAGATATTTACCTTACATGACAGGCTGGATGTAGGAAAACCCTGCTTGAGAAATGTATTGTGCCTTTTAAACATGAAAACAATATTATGTTCCATATCTTTGAGGCAAATAAACTAGCCAAAGATATACCATTTATGGGTTTACCACAGAAACCATTTTAATACTACTTTCCATATTATAGTCTGTGGGAAAACATTCCCTGTTTCTCTCAATAGTAATACTACATTAATGTGAACATTCAGATATTGTTTTTAAAAAGCATTTGTTTTCTTCCTTCACATTGGAAGCTTATAGTTATTGTGATCCAGTCTTATCTTTAGTGCAGCAGATTTTAGTTTTACCAGTCATTATTGGTATTTGAGCCAACAATTTCAGGATCAAACTCACTGGAGTCAGAACATTTTAGAAGACTTTGGCTAAATCCAAGTTTATTGGCAAACCTAAATAGAAAGTGAGATTCATACAATCTGATCCCTTTTTCCCCTGAGTTGAGGCCTAGAAATGGTTTGAATAAGATTTTCTGAGACTTTATATTTTACTTGCTGAGCAGTTATAATGTGGAATGATTGGTTCACATTGTGCATGTCTAAGTTAACAATGTTCTATTCTCTACAGTATATCACCACCAGGAATGGAACATCCAGGCTTAGCACCAGCTACAGTAGAAAGTTATAAGCTGCTCTAAAAATGAACTAGATTATTGAATCCTATAACAGTGGCAGTGAGGTGACTAAATCACACCTAGAACGTACTGTATCTTTGCTGTTTCTAATTTGTGTAGTGAATGGGTCAATATTGTGCAGTTTTTTATTTCTTACAACAACCTTTGCCATCTGAATATATTAAATATTATTTTCTTTTCTCATTAAAAATCTTATGAGTTTGCAGAGTACAAAGTACTGTAAAATATGTGAATTACAGTAATGTGTTGCAGAATTTAGTTTTTGATTATCCTGCATTTTCATTTACTTTCTCATTTACTCTATTCCCACATGGCTGAAAGGCAGTAAATGGAAAGGTAACATCTGCAAAACCAAAGATATTTTTAAACAGGGATAATGTTTTGTTAACTTCCTTTTTATTGAGATTTTCATGTAAATGCAAAATATGTTGTGTTTTGCTTATTTTAACCATAAAACAGAAGTAAACATTTTATAGCTCTCTAGTACTGTTAATTATTTGCCTTCTCTTGCTATCTGCCTCTGTGTTTTCATCATCATTCCTTATTACTCATGAACTCAGAACATTGTTGCTAAGTATTTTCCTCACTGTAGAAAACATAGAATACTAAACCTTGTTCCCCATGAAACTCACAATTTTTAAACTTGTTCTGATTATTTTTTAATTTTAATACCACATTCTCAGTTAAACCGTTTCCACTGACATTCAGTGCTTTAGAAAAACTTTGAGGATGATCACATCAGATATAACACTTTAGAGGAAAAACGTATCATTGAAAGGTTATGTTTCCTTTGTTCTCACAGCTAGTTAGTGAAGGGTTGTTAGCTTTGTGACAAACAATATGGTTACTCAGGCAAGTAAGGGGTTGGGGACAAATCCTGAGCTGGCAAAGGAAAGCAAGGATGATAATAGATGCATTCCTTGCTTCATGAATATTGCCAGCCAGGATAAAATCCCTCCAAGTGGCCCCTGGGGAATTCACAATGACATGATTAATTGCTGTTGTGAAAAGGAGTAGCACTGCTACTGACTAGCACATGCTATGACTCCAGAATACATGTTAGCTGGCTTGGCATGGTATGTGGGTCAGTGTAATAGTCAGAGATGACTGTTATTGTTTTCTTGACCACCATGGAAAGATACTGCCCTGCTGTTTGCAGACACTGTAAGCCCTTATTTCTCTTCACATCTTTCCCAACCAAACAGATCTAGGGGCAGGTCTAACTCTTAAAGTATTTTTATAACTTTTTTTATTTTAACAAAGTGAGTTAGGAACAAAATATTATAATAATAATGCACTTACCAGATAACCATTACCCAGACTGCTCTTCTGTTATAGTTCACTTCAACAAATCTTTGTTAATGAATAGTTAAGGTTGCCGACCGCTCCCTTGTTCCCTTCCCAGATGTGGAGAGTGCCTACATTTAAACCTCTGGAGCCCAGGAAATAGTCTTCAGTTAATACCTCCTGCACAACCTTGTCTCTCTGGAGATGGTGTGAGGTACTGGGAACATAACAAATCCATTTTCTGTGTGCCCAGTACAGTTCCAGATAATTAATCCTATTAATACATTCTCACTGACCCTCACAGTGTTTTGAGTAACTGTATTGATCCTGGGATTAGTTGCAACAGGTTGCCAAAGCTTGCAGTGCTCTCTCAGGAGGTTTGCAACTGCAGCTAAGGAGCTCAAAGCTTTCTAGGCTGTGTTATGCAGGAGGAGATGATCACACTGTCCCTATGTATAAATCTGTGGAAAAGTTCCTTAAAATTTCCCCAACAGGGCTTTTCTTCATCCTTCCATATCTCCCCCATCATGTGTGAAGGCGGGATGTGGTACTGTGATTGCCTGGGAGACTCCTTATGGTAGTGATTAAAGGAGGGCAAAGTTAGGGAACTTTCCCCAGGGACTATGCCTTGAAGTGGTGGAGAGCTTGCATGCTCCAGTGACCTGGAGAGCTATGCTTGCAGGAGTATAACTCCTAGTAGGGCCACCCAAGCTAGACAGGGTGAAGAATAGAAGCCAAACTAAAGGCAGCCCACCTGTCCTCCTGGTAGGGGGTTGTAAGTTAGGTTAACAACCTGTCCATGTAAGAATGTTTTGTGTTATAGAAACAACCCAGAGAAAAACAAACCATGAGAGAGCTAAATGCATAGGTTGGTGATAACACTGGATATGAATACATTATTTGCTGACATGGCATCTGAGAACATGCTGAGAATGAAAAACGTTTTGTTGGACTCTGGCCAATACACTCTTTGAATTGTGGGAACATTATTTCCACACAAAGAAAGACATGAACTGATAGAGATCAAGTGATGGTTTCATTCAGAAACATCTTGACCATGTTGCCATTAGTTGGCGCTGGAGAAAATCACTGTTGGACACCAGGGTGTATAAATGTGCTTATGTCAGAAGTGACCACCATCTTCTTATAGGGACAGTCAAAATAAAACAAAGGAAAGCAACACCATGTAAGGCAGAGGGTATGAATAATACTAATAAGTTAGGAGATCCAGCAATGAAGGAATATTTCATGTTGCAACTGAATAGATTTGAAGAGTTAAAGACACTGACAGATGACATAGAAGAACAATGGCAGATTTTCAAAGAAGCAAGCGTTCATGCAGCCAGTGTCCCCGAGGTGAGAAGATCTAAGAAACAAGAACAGCTTGAACCAAAGGCATGGAGGTTTGTTGAATAACAGAAAGAACTAAAGAAGACAATTCAACAAGAATGAGACAGCATTAAAAGAACTATTCTTCAACAAGAATATGTGGACAAAGACAAAGAATTTAAGAGATCAGCCAGAAGAGAAGAGAGAATGGATGGAAAATAAAATAAGAGAAACTGAGGATGCGTACAAGAGAGGGGATCCTAACAAGCTTCTTCTAGTATCCAAACCACTGACATTACAATTCTCGAACCATTGAGGCACTGTGAAGGCTCAAGATGGTACAATTTTAACCACAAAGAAAGGACAGAGAGCCTGTTGGATGGAATATTTCCAGGCTGTGCTCAACCAGCCAGAACTAGTAACACATTAAGAGATGTGAAGAATTAGTGGCTTTACTTATATTGTTAGAAGTAATTGCCTTTGAGGAAGTAACTAAGGCCATAAAACAACTGAAAAGTGGTAAAGTACCAGGCTATGACAAGACAGATGCTGAAATGTGAAAAGTTGAAGAGGAAGTGATGGTGAATTACATATGCAGGCTACATAGAATGGCTTGGGGAAAAGGAGATCTGTCCTAAAGATGGGAGAAGATGTGTTATAATCAGACAGATGGCTGCTGGGGTTTGGCCATGTCATCAGACTATCCAGTGGCAAAAGCACAAGGTACTTCTTAGATTAGAGTCAACCTGACGAGTAGAGAAGTTGTGTCACAGGACAATCAAAAAGGATGTTGCCACCATGGAGACAACTTATGGTAGAGTCAAACATCTTGCTTTGGACAGACAGCAGTGGGCAAAGTGGGTTACCTCATCTGCCACTAGGCACAGGAGACTCTAAAGGTATGTCTATACTTAAAAAAAAATGCAAAAATGTAGCAGCCAGTCTTAGAGCCTGGGTCAATTGACTTGTCCTCCAAGCAGCCTAGAGTCCTCTGATCAGGGAGGTTGCAAGGGGTTAGCCAATCAGAGGGTTGTAGGCCAGAACAGTCCAAGAGGGTGAAACCATTGCCTTCAGTTTAAAGACTGCAGACATGCTTGACCAGAAGGGGTGCTCACAAGAGGTAGGTGCCACACCATTATAAGCCCTATAGGGCAAGCCCCATGAGCCTGAGTCAGTTGACCTGGGCTCTGAGAATTGATGCTGCAGGGTTTTGCTTGTTTTTTGCACTGTAGATATACCATAAGTCTAAACCCTGGCCTACACTATGAATTTAGTTCGAATTTAGCAACGTTAGGTCAGTTTAACCCTGCACCCGTCCACACAACAAAGCCTGTTTTGTTAACTTAAAGGACTCTTAAAACTGATTTTTGTACTCCACACCGGCGAGGGGGTTAGCGCTAAAATCAACCTCGCTGCGTTGAGTTTGGGAGTAGTGTGGACGCAATTCGACAGTATTCGCCTCCGGGAGCTATGCCAGGGTGCTCCATTGTGACTGCTCTGGACAGCACTCTCAACTCAGATGCACTGGCCAGGTAGACAGGAAAAGCCCCGGGAACTTTTCATTTCCTGTTTGGTCAGCCTGGCGAGCTGATCAGCACAGGTGACCATGCAGAGCTCATCAGCACAGGTGACCATGCAGTCCCAGAATCGCAAAAGAACACCAGCATGGACCAAACTGGAGGTACTGGATCCGATTGCTGTATGGGGAGAGGAATCTGTGCTGTCAGAACTCCGTTCCAAAAGACGTAATGCTAATATATATGCCAAAATCTCCAAGGGCATGTTGGACAGAGGCTACAACAGGGATGCGTGAAAATTAAGGAGCTCAGGCAAGCCCAGAATTGTAGTCCCCCCCAGAATTGTAGAGCGTAGAATGTTTCTACCCTCCCCCTATCATCTCCGTCCCCGAGGTTATCACAGATTTAGAAGGTGAAAAAAACGCACTTGCGATGACGTGTTCCAATCCTCCCACACTGATAGGGCACAGCTTAATGCATGGAGGCATTCAGTAGCAGAGGCCAGGAAAGAATTAAGTGAATGTGAAGAGCAGAGGCAGAACACGATGCTGAGGCTAATGTGGGAGCAAACGGACATGATGAAGCATCTGTTAGAGCTGCAGGAAAGCCAACAAGAGCACAGATCCCCGCTGCATCCACTGTATAACCACCTACCCTCCTCCCCATGTTCCATAGCCTCCTCACCAGATGCCCAAGAACGCGGGGGGAGGCTCCGGGCACCCAGTCACTCCACTCCAGAGGATGACCCAAACAACAGAAGGTTGTCATTCAAACAGTTTGATTTTTAGTGTGGCTACAATAAGCAATGTGGCCCTGTCCTTCTCCCCTCCCCCACCCGGGCTACCTTGTCCGTTATCTAATTTTTTTAAATTAATAAAGAAAGAATGCATGGTTTCAAAACAATAGTTACTTTATTTCGAAGCAGGGAGGGTGGTTGGCTTACAGGGAATTAAAGTCAACAAAGGGGGTGGGTTTGCATCAAGGAGAAACACACACAACTGTCACACCGTAGCCTGGCCAGTCATGAAACTGTTTTCAAAGCCTCTCTGATGCGCAGCGTGCCTTGCTGTGCTCTTCTAATTGCCCTGGTGTCTGGCTGCTCAAAATCGGACACCAGGTGATTTTCCTCAACCTCCCCCCCATAAACATCTCCCCTTTACTCTCACAGATATTATGGAGCACACAGCAAGCAGCAATAACAATGGGAATGTTGGTTGCGCTGAGGTCTGACCAACAGCGCCAGCGAGCTTTTCAACGTCCAAAGGCACATTCTACCACCATTCTGCACTTGCTCAGACTATAGTTGAACTGCTCCTTACTACTGTCCAGGCTTCATGAGCCATGGGAGCAAGGGGTAGGCTGGCGTAGGTGCAACTGCGTGGGGCTGCCGGCTGGGAGAGCATCTGAGGCAGAAGCCTCCAGCTCTCAGGAGAGCAAAGTTGCAGCAGAAGCCATACACCATGCCCTGGAGGTTGCTAGGAGCTGGGCAAAGAAGATGTTCCCAGAACCACCGGCCAAGCTACATGTCTGACGAGGATGGCTACCAGTCTGCTGCAGAGTTGCAGGAGAACAGAGTTGCAGCGGAAGCGGTGGAGCTATACACTGTGGATGAGGATGGCTAGAAGTCCTACTGCACTGTCTGCTGAGAAGGCACCCAGAAGCTGCAGTGGTGACGGTGAGCTAAGCAGAATCCATGCTCGCCATGGTATGGCGTCTGCACGGGTAACCCAGGAAAAAAGGCGTGAAACGATTGTCTGCCGTTGCTTTCACAGAGAGAGGGGCGACTGACAAAATGTACCCCAAACCACCTGCGACAATGTTTTTGCTCCATCAGGCATTGGGAGCTTAACCCAGAATTCCAATGGGTGGCGGAGACTATGGGAACTGTGGGATAGCTACCCACAGTGCACTGCTCTGTAAGTCAATGCTAGCCATGGTAGTGAGGACACACGCCAACAACTTAATGTGCTTAGTGTGGACACACACAATAGACTGTATAAAATCTCTTCCGAAAAAACGACTTCTATCAAATCAACCTAATTTCGTAGTGTAGACAAACCCTAAGTAAGTAAAGTTAGAGAAGAATGTTTCAATCCTTAGGAGTAACATGAAAGTGTTTTTAACAGCTGTATAGTGTTTGGGGAAACTGTTATACACCTGCCTTTATTCCTTTCCTCACTTTCATTCACCTTTTTGTGAAGGGTATGCTTCCAGGATCAGTTACAGGGAGTCACTTAGGCATTAATGGAAGTGGCTCTGCCTGCCCTCATCCTCACTGCTAAATGCAGTGGGTTTGTCTTGGTGCTTATCTCAACAGTTACCTTTGAAAAGTGATAACATGCTCTATAAATAAATGCTACCTAAGTCTAACTGACCTTAGCAGAATGAGGAGCAACAATGTGGTGCAAAACACAAATGCCAGAGTGTTTCAGATTTCTTATAAAAGGGATCCAAAAAAGTGAGACAAAATTGCCAAAAGGTGTGATTTTGGGGGACTATTATTGTCCTTGTATCAATCCATTTTTCATTAAATCATGCAAAATTCAAACAGCAGACAAAGTTTGCATTTTGTTTTTGATTTTTTTGCCACTTTTGTGAGATTTTTACAAAATAAAGATTTAAAACACCTGTCAAAAAGTAATCTCAAAGGCCACTTTAGCTAATCTATGCTGCCATGACTATAATACTTAAAAATATTAGTGTATTTTGTGGATCTTTATAAAGTAAAGAACTCTATCAATCTAACTATATAGAAGTAGAGGATGAAATAAAACCCATACGAAGGAGGGAAAAACACACCTGTGATGACACCAATACAGTAAGGATTTTAATATTAATATTACTGTGAATGGTCTCCGTATCATTGGATTACAGGTCTTGAACCTGTGATAGAACAAACAGAAGCTGTGTTCTGTGGTTTAAAGAATGAGATCAGCATAAGAAACAACTAATCTATTAACAACAAACTCCATTTTTTTTGTGAATTAACTTCCTTTTTTTCCTTGTGATCTGATTTACATTGAAATATAGATGATGGTTTTAAGTTGTCATGTAACTTTTATATTGCGGGGTCTAGTTAAATACATTTTCTATAAAGAAAAGGATCAGTAAACTATATGGAAAATTAAAGCTATTTAAAATATTCAGGACACAAATTGTAAGAGAAAGTTCTGTTGCTAGGAGATCATAACCACAAGTGTCAGGTGGTGGTTTCTTCTTTTAAAAAGAAAAGAAAAGTTGGCTGATGTATATACATAACAGATTAAGAATGCAGGTATCTATGTTATATTAATGAACAAGTGAAGCATTCAATGTACATGCTGAAAAGCCAATGTGAAGGGGAAATCTTAAAATAAACCCTATCAAAGTGTACCATAAGAAGTGAATGGCCACAAGGCTTGTTCATTGCTTGACTAGAAGTACACAGGCATGCAGCTCACAAGTACTTCCAGCATACAAGTCAAATAAGACAAAAGAATGAAGGGGTACAGCTATAGAGGTTAAAGAGGTAGAGAGTTATTTCATTCTGTAGTGCTGCACACATCTCAACCTGCTGGGGAATACAAGTGACTGATGGCAAAACTTCAATTGACTTCAATGGGTACAGATTTGGCCACCTAATTTGGAATGGTTAACTAGTTTCAATAATGGAAAAAGAGAGATCAAAGTGGTAGAAGCACTGCTCCAGCTTCTCAACTCAAGCATGTATTGGGATGAAATCTTGGCTCCAATGAAATCACTAGCAACATTTCCATTGACTTCAGCTGGGACATGTTTTCACCCTCAGTATTCTGATACCTCATTTTTGTGACAAAGCCACAGATCCACAAAGGAATTAGGTGTCTTAATCCCACATTGATCCCAAATCTCAATCCCAAAATCCTTAGCCCAGTCACTGCCTCATTTCACTGTGTGCCTAAAGCTTCACTCTAGGAATTCCTAGGCCCCTAAGCATCTGCCTCTAAGCTTGCACACTGCTGTGTTAGGTTTGCTGGCTATTCAGACCAAAGCCCCAGCACCACCCTCAAACTGGGGGGAGATAAGTGCTGCACCACCTATGTTGCCCGCAGGGCCTGCTTTGGTAGGTGATCTCTGAGCATGCTGAAATCCACACAAAACAACCCAGTGAGTGGAGGATAGAGGGAATGGCATTCACCCAGGATGTGGGAGCCCCCAATTCAATTCCCCATCTGACTGATGAGAATGGATTTGAACTGGGCTTTCCCACCTCTCAGGTGAATGTTTGAATCACTGGATTATACTGATTTGCATCTGAATCTCTCCTGCTGAAGTTGTTCCACTGTGTATAAATAATATGCATTTGGCCAGAAAGAGATCATGACAATGACTCTATAATCCTGTGGCTAAGGTTTCTCCTCATCAGGCAGAGGTGAGAATTGAACTTATCCCACATCCCAGGAAAGTGCCCTAACCACTCAGCTAAAAGTTATAAGGGAGACCTCCTCCTTCCCCAGGGCTGTTTTTGTGTGGAATTAGGCATGCACTGCTGCTGTCTTTGCAAGAATGGCTTAGGTGCCTGACTCCAGGAAATGATTTCCAGTTGTGGATTGCAAGCAGAGATAAGGCACCTCCCTCCAGCCCAGACTTCAGAGAGGAGTGGGACTTAAGACACACCCCTGTTGTCAATGTCTGCTATTGGCTAGTTTAGGCAGTTTCCCTCTTAGCATGCCAGCTTTTCTGGATCCCACTCTCAGGCAATGATCTCTTCCCAAGCACTGTATAGGGCAGTGGTTTTCAAACTTTTTTTCTGGGGACCCAGTTGAAGAAAATTGTTGATGACCGTGACCCAACGGAGCTGGGAATGAGGAGTTTGGAGTGTGGGAGGAGCTCTGGGCTGGGGCAGGGGATTGGGGTGCAGGAGGGGGTCAGGGATCTGGGCTGGGGGTGAAGGCTCTGGGGTGCCTGGGATGAGGGTCTTGGGGTGCAGGAAAGGGTTTCAGATTTGTGGGGGCTCAGGGCTGGGGCAGGGGATTGAGGCACAGACTTACCTCCAGTGGCTCCTGGTCAACGGCACAGCAGGGGTGCTAAGGCAGGCTTCCCACCTGACCTGGAAGTGGCTAGCAGCAGGTCCGGCTCCTAAGCAGAGGCACACAAGCAGTTTTGCATGACTCTCACCCACAGGCCCCTCCCCCCAGTTCCCATTGGCCAGTTTCTGGCCAATGGGAGTGCAGAGCCAGTGCTGGCGGGAGGCAGCGCGCGGAGCCCCGTGGCCTCCCTGCCTAGAAGCTGAACCCACTGCCGGCCGCTTCCAGGGCGCAGTGCGGTGTCAGAGCAGGTAGGCACTAGCCTGCCTTAGCTGGGCAGCACCGATGACGGGACTTTTAATGTCCCAGTCGGCAGTGCTGACCAGAGCGACCCAATGCCTGACATGCCACAACCCAATACTGGGTCATGACACGAACTTTTTAAAATGCTGGTATAGGGTGTCTAGGTGCCTAAGGTTTTGTGGCTTCCATTAAGGAACAGGGTGCCTAAAAGTTTAGTGTTGCAGCACTCAATGTTGCAATATGCAAACCCTCCGTGGATCTGGGACAAAGGCTATAGTAAGAGCAAAACACTACACAAAGGTGATCAGTTTGTATGCCAAATATTCTAACATGACTGAGGAATAGTGCAAAGGTATTTTCTTCTAATTAAAATTTGAATGCTGTCATCAGATCATACTTTGAGGGAACAATAACAAGCTCTCTGTGCAATTTCACATTTAAATGGTCTTTTTTTTTCTGACTGTCCAATCATTTTAGTTTGAGGCCTTTCTTCCAGGCATGTTTACTGTTTCTATAATTAATCATGTTTAGTATGATAAAGACCCCCCCACACACACACTAAAGTGTAAGAGTGAATCACATAGCTTTATACTTTTGTTCAGTTGATGTTAAAAACAAATCTGAAAGTTATTTACAATATATAATAATTGTAATTAATAGGACTGGCTTTTTTTCTTATTAAGCCCCCAATGCATGTGTCTCAGTTCCCTCCTCATTTGTCTTCCATGTGCTCGCATTCAAATTCTTCTTGTGTTTTTCCTGCATATCATGGCAATATCTTGCTTCTAAGAAGAACTCAGGACATTCAGACTTTTATTGGTTTCCATCTAAATTACAGGTGAAAGTGACTCCGGGACCCTAGTTGCAGCTGAGTTAAAAGTTGACCTGTAGATGAGAAAGAAGGCACATTTACAGGGGCACACTTAAGTCTTACCCTACCTGGTACTATGTATGCTCCTGAGGGCAGTAGTATGTTAGTGCAGGTCCAAGGTTTTAATTATAGGACCATGGTTAATCATGTTGCAATGATGTTCCCTGTAGAGCTGGTCAAAACTCAGAATTTCATTCCCCAGGCAATTCCAACATTCTGAAATTTCTTTTCATCTTAAATCAGAAGAAAAAAATTAATTTCACACAAAATGGAATTTCCAAAACTTTTATTTCAGAAATACCAAAATAACAATCAAAGTGCTTTGTTCTTATAAGGTTAAAGAGCTGCACTTCAACTTTTATATCTTGCTTTATAATATATGTCAAAATGAAAAGCTTTGATACATTTTTTATCTAAATTTCAACAAAATATATATATTCCCATGAAATGTTTCAGTTTAATGAAATCACAATTTTCTGATGGTACACTATTCCATCAAAAAAATGTTGACCACCTCTAGGCTCCTGATTGGGCTATAGTCATCAAAAATTATGGAAAAATGGTCAATCTCAAGGATTACATTTATCTGAGTGGGAGAATGAACTTCCTCAGCAGCTGGTCTAAGATCATATGGCCCTCATCCTCATCTGTGTTATGATTTTGCCCCAAACAGCTTTTGTCATTCAATCTCTTCCAAGATCACTTTGGCAACCAGATCAAGTTTCAGACAAAGTGTGTTTTTTGCTCTTGCTTAATTTTCTTCAGAAAGGTCTGAGGAAGTAAAAATGAGGGTTATAATGAAAACATCTGAACCTCAGTTATAATGCTTGCTGTTGTGAGCACTATAATGTGATAGATGGAAAGGTGAACACAAAGGTAAACACAACACAAAGAAGACTGAGAAGGGAAAAACTTGCACCACAGAAGATTACAGGTGTATTGCTCTTTAACCTACATATAAGTGCCTAAGAAAGTGATATCCCATTCATTTTCAAATAACTTGCATAGTCTGTCAGGAGTCAATAAATAAAGGAAAGGTCTGAAAGGGTTAGGGCTGTTGTCTTCATTTGTTTAAAGAAACTGTAAGAACTACTGAAAGTTTAATTTACAGAGCTCAGCCAAATTTGCTTCCACATAGGCCTTCGAGTGTATTCAGTCAGATGAAGGAGACACTACCAGTGAATTAGTCTCCTTCTGACTTCATTCTTCCACAAAGTGAGGATGAGTTTTTTGGCAAGCTTAGATGAGAAGCCATAGTTTTCCATGTGTATCTAAGCTTAGCAGTTGCCTTAATATAAGCGGGAGTGAACTATTCAGAATCAAAACAAGGCTCTTGCTGCATGGTTAACTATTGGTTAATTTTGGATTATATTTCTTTCCTCTCAGTACTTACATCTGTTATAGCCAGGAAGTGTCAAAACACCAAAATGTGCCTTGGCTGCTGAGAGAGTGTCAGTATATATTAGATGCTACAAGAATAGATGCTTTTTATTGAACTGTTCTGGAATTCTGTATGCCCTCTGTATAGTACTATAGTATCTGGCCTGGGAGCTTCAGTTTATAGAAATCCTCCAGCTGCTTTTGAAGTTGGTTCTCCAACATGATTCAGAAATAATTTCTCAAACACCATCATAATAGTACCTAGCTTTTATATAGCACTTCTCATCAGTAAATCTCAATGTGCTTTACAAAAAAGGTCAGTATCATTATCTTCATTTTAAAGATGGGGAAACTGAGGCACGTGGCGGGGGAATGACTCACCTAGCATCACCCTTACTACCCAAACAATTGGCACTCAGAGTATCCTATATGCAATTAATTTGAAACAATGTTTTGAGTTGGTTAGAAATTATGTTTTCCAATACAGACACTCTGGGGGGTATCTACTACCTAGCTAAAGACTTTACTGCTTCACTCATGTTGTTGTTTAGTAGTATGCTTCTCCACACCTGGTGTGGTGGCCTCAAAAATGCTCCCTGGATTTTCTTTTGACCATCTTAAAATGGACACTATGCCACACAACCTGGACAAAGCTAGGGGCTTTCCACACAAAATGTCAACGTTGTATATTGGGCATAAAATGGAATTACTTCATCTGTAATGCAGATGTTTATGGTCATTCAGGTCTACAGACTACTGGGGCCATTATCTGCAGGCAGCGCCTTACGCTTTTCAGACATGTCACAAGGATGCCACAAGTCGTTCCAGCAAACCCGTTCTCTGGATGGCTTGTAACATCCGGGATAAAATTCACCAACTGAGGGGTGGAGGTGGCCATGACGCAGACCCCCTATTACATGGGTTCATCAAGTCCATTCCAATGTTGGACTCTCAGGCTGTCAAGCCTTCGCGGTTGCACAGGACCAGATCAAATGGCTAATGAACTGTCTGGCTGGAGTGTTGAAGAAGAAGAAGAAGAAGAAGCTTAAAATATGGTTCTATTCTGGAAAAACTGTCTTAATATTTTTGTTTAATTAGGAGTGTTATGTCTCACTAATTTCACATTAAATTTGCTTTGTTGTGTTGATCTAAGCACCAGGCCTGAAAATCAGCCAACGTTCATAGATTCATAGATTCATAGATTCTAGGACTGGAAGGGACCTCGAGAGGTCATCGAGTCTAGTCCCCTGCCCTCATGGCAGGACCAAATACTGTCTAGACCATCCCTCATAGACATTTATCTAACCTACTCTTAAATATCTCCAGAGATGGAGATTCCACAACCTCCCTGGGCAGTTTATTCCAGTGTTTAACCACCCTGACAGTTAGGAACTTTTTCCTAATGTCCAACCTAAACCTCCCTTGCTGCAGTTTAAGCCCATTGCTTCTTGTTCTATCCTTAGAGGCTAAGATGAACAAGTTTTCTCCCTCCTCCTTATGACACCCTTTTAGAAACCTGAAGACTGCTATCATGTCCCCTCTCAGTCTTCTCTTTTCCAAACTAAACAAACCCAATTCCTTCTGAGACTCAAACTGTGTTTCTTCCTTCTCATACATCATCTGAGGTGTTAAAGCTTTCTCCTTTCTTGACTTCAGAGTTCTGAATCTGGAGTAGGTAAAAGAAAGTTTTTTCTTTTCTGCTCTCCTCCAAGAACAGTTCAATGTCCAGAAAGACTGAGCTACTTCCTTTCTCTCAGTCTACACAGCAGATTCAATATCAAATTGAAAATTGTCTATTTATTCCTCCTATTGTATTATTTCTCTTGCAACTGTGAGATCTCACATGTTAATTGAGACATATAGCAGCACAGCCTAGCAATTTAATACGGTTCCTGGGTTTCTCAATACTCAGTGCAACTCTTTAAAAACATGTACAAGGGAAGCTATCTGTAACACACTCTCACCTTTGGGATGAGGGTGCCATGTACTGAGCAAGATTAAATAACTGTTGCCATTATGGGCAACTGGACTCCACCACTCTGTGGTGGAGATCATTCTTTCCTCCTTTATCCATAAAGGCATCACTGGCCCTTTCTCCTCACTGAAGAAAGACTACCTGCAAAAAGAAAGTCTGAATGCCTTACCAAATTATGCGCATGGATGAAAAGTAGCTAGTGAAGGGAGACTCTTAAAGCAGCTGGTACCATATGCAGCAGCCAGAGCACCTTCAGAGCACATGAATGAAAAATAGCTGGCTCAAGATCTATATAGGCAAAACAGAGATGAAAATGCTTGTAGCAGAGAATTTCACAGCCGTGGGCTTTCATCTTGAGCTGTGTCAAGCACAATGTTCCCATGGAGCATTACCAGCCTGATGAGTAATGGAGAGGAAAGTGCTCGTTAAGAGAGCGAGGTCCCAGCCCATTAAGCATTTTAAAAATGGCGAGTGGGAACTTGAAGTGGACACAGAATAGAGTGGGAAGCCAGTGGAATGTAGAGCTCACTAGCAAGATGTGCTTTCTTTTCTGGTCTTTCTTGCTTGGTAAGCAGGCGCACATTGTACCAGCTGGGACTCCTGTGTGCCTTCACCGTCAGCTTCAAGCAGAGTCTATTGCAGCAATCTAACCTGGAGATGACAGTATCTGGATTTCTGTGGATAGATCCTCAGCCATGAGGAATAGGTGCAGTCCCCTGGCCATCCAAAGACGGAAGAAGGCATTCCTTATTGTTTCCTGATCTATTGATTCTGTATTAATTCCCAGTTAGCATTCAATGGTTTGGCAAGGTTCTGCCTTGTGACCAGACCCGGAAATATTAACGTTATTACGAGGACCCCAGTGTGTATAAAGGTGTAGCCTTTTATTTTATTTAAAGTGAATTTTGTAATGTGGTATTACACCACCGTGAGATCAGCTCTGGCGGCTGCTGTTTCAAGCTTATTAGAGTGAACATCACCCCTGCTACTTGCTTCAGATTTAGAATCTCTAGGAACACATAAAGACCAAGGCTAATGACCACACATACATTCACAAGTACAACGTCTAGTATGTTTTACTAGTGTTATTAAAGTTACAATTAAAGTTATGATTACGCAAGAAATCCTATACAGATCAATGCACAAGTTACAAAGAATATAGTTTACTCACATCCTTAACAGTATTAGGGTCTGATTCGTCTCTCATGGCTTGATCATCAGTAGAGGGATAGTTCCTGCTGGAGTCTCTCATAGGGAGCTCAATTTTCCCATTCCGGGCATCCCCTTTTTATAATATGATTCTGTCTATATCTACATTCTGCACATGTCCATCAAAGTCTCAAACATTTGGTCTGTGTCCCCTGGAAACTTAAGGGACTGCAATTTTCTGTAGGCTGTGTAAATTCCCTTTATTCTCATTAGCATTAATGCACAACCTGTATCCTGTGGTTAAGACACATGTCTGAAACAGATGTGCGTTTACAATATTTTTATGAGCTAATATTAATCTTCTGGGTGATTTTGTGCAATATTACCAGTTGATATCTCTTTTCCCATAATCTTACAGCATCAGGTTATTTTCCAGTCACTTACGTCACCATTGTCTCCAAGGCCTAAAATAACTAAGCTAAACTCTTGTAGGCATCATCCTACAGGTTCTTGCGTTTCAGCTTGTCTTACTCATGTCTGATACATGATTCTTCTAAATACTGATCAGTCTTAGACTTCTACAATTCTACAAATTATCTCTAATTAACATACAATGAATATATGTAATATAGCACATTATTTAATTATAACCACACAATGAATGAACAATAAAATAAAATCATTGACTACAAAGGAAACAATTACATTTAGTAAAGGAATTCTGTCCTTGTAATATATTTATGAGCACAGTTAGCCAAATCACAAACACTCCAGTGCAGCAAAGTATATTGATAATACAGCACGGTCAAAACATCCCACATTTGAGCATTCATATACTCACACCCAGTCTTGCAGAAAATCCCAAAGTGCTAGTCATGATCCTCATCATCCTGACCATCATCAGTGGACATCATCCTGGCATCTCCCGAGGCTTGCAGGCTGGGAAACAGCTTTTATAATGTGTTACACTGATGCATATTAAGTCCCTTTTCCTTTTCTGCGTTTCCTCATCCTCCTAAGGTTGGGGTTCCCTTGTCCCATAGTTTACAAGGCCTTTTACCTCAAACTCATGAACCTTTACATCAGTTAGTTACCATGGCATTCTTGTGGCTGGATAATAATAATAAATAAATGCATACAAACACATATTATTTAAAAGGAAGACAAGAACTAGCCAGTTGTACGCCTAGCCTCACCTTAGAAGTGACAAAGGGTCCTGTGGCACCTTACAGACTAACAGAGGTATTGAAACATAAGCTTTCGTGGGTGAATGCCCACTTCGTCGGATGCAAGCAGTGGAAATGTCCAGGGGCAGATATAAATATGCAGGGAAGAGTCAGGCTAGAGATAACGAGGTTAGTTCAATCAGGGAGGGTGAGGCCCTCTTCTAGCAGTTGAGGTGTGAACACCAAGGGAGGAGAAACTGCTTTTGTAGTTGGCTAGCCATTCATAGTCTTTGGTTAATCCTGGTGTCAAATTTGCAAAAGAACTGAAGCTCTACAGTTTCTCTTTGGAGTCTGGTCCTGAAGTTTTTTTGCTGCAGGATGGCTAGCTTTAAATCTGCTATTGTGTGTTCAGGAAGATTGAAGTGTTCTCCTACAGGCTTTTGTATATTGCCATTCCTTATATCTGATTTGTGTCCATTTATCCTTTTGCGTAAGAACTGTCCAGTTTGGCCGATGTACATAGCAGAGGGGCATTGCTGGCACATTATGGAATACATTACATTGGTGGATGTTCAGATGAATGAACTGGTGATGGTGTGGCTGATCTGGTTAGGTCCTATGATGGTGTCCCTGGTGTAGATATGTGGGCAAAGTTGGCATCGAGGTTTGTTGCATGGATTGGTTCCTGAGTTAGAGTTATTATGGTGCGGTGTGTAGTTGCTGGTGAGAATATGCTTCAGGTTGGCGAGTTGTCTGTGGGCGAGGACTGGCCTGCCTCCCAAGGCCTGTGAAAGTGAGGGGTCATTGTCCAGGATGGGTTGTAGATCACTGATGATCCGTTGGAGAGGTTTTAGCTGAGAACTGTAAGTGATGGCCAGAGGAGTTCTGTTGGTTTCTTTCTTCGGCTTGTCTTGCAGCAAGAGGCTTCTGGGTACATGTCTGGCCCTGTTGATCTGTTTCCTTATTTCCTCATGCGGGTATCGTAGTTTTGAGAATGCTTGGTGAAGCTCTTGTAGGTGTTGATCTCTGTCAGAGGGGTTGGAGCAAATATGGTTGTACCTCAGCGCTTGGCTGTAGACAATGGATCGTGTGGTGTGTCCAGGATGGAAGCTGGAGGCATGTAGGTAGGCATAGTGGTCAGTGGGTTTTTGGTATAGGGTGGTGTTAATGTGACCATTACTTATTTGCACCGTGGTGTCTAGGAAGTGGACTTCTCGTGTAGACTGGTCCAGGCTGAGGTTGATGGTGGGGTGGAAACTTGAAATCGTGGTGGAATTCTTCCAGAGTTTCTTTCCCGTGGGTCCAGATGATGAAGATGTCATTAATGTAGCGTAGATAGAGAAGGGGCATGAGTGGATGAGAGCTGAGGAAGCGTTGTTCCAGGTCAGCCATAAAAATGTTGGCATATTGTGGGGCCATGCGGGTGCCCATAGCGGTGCCACTGGTCTGGAGGTAAAAATTGTCACCAAATTTGAAATAATTGTGTGTGAGGATAAAATCACAGAGTTCAGGAAACAGTTGTGCTGTGGCATCATCAGGGATACTGTTCCTGAGAACTTGTATTCCATTCCATTCCTCCATTGTGGGGGGAGGGATAGCTCAGTGGTTTGAGCATGGGCCTGCTAAACCCAGAGTTGTGAGTTCAATCCTTAAGGGGGCCATTTAGGGACCTGGGGCAAAAAAAATCTGTCGGGGGACAGTACTTGGTCCTGCTAGTGTAGGCAGGGGACTGGACTCAATGACCTTTCAAGGTCTTTCCAGTTCTAGGAGATTGGCATATCTCCATTTATATATTTTATCTGTGTGTGGGATGTTTGTGTAGAGAGCCTCTACATCCACGGTGGCTAGGATGGTGTGTTCTGGAAGATTACCAATGCATTGTAGTTTTCTCAGGAAATCAGTGGTGTCACGAAGACAGCTGGGAGTGCTGGTGGCATAGGGTCTGAGTAGAGAGTCCACATATCCGGACAGTTCTTCAGTGAAAATGCCAATGCCCAAGATGATGGGGCATCCAGGATTTCCAGGCTTGTGGATCTTGGGTAGTAGGTAGAATAACCCCAGTCGGGGCTCTAAGGGTATGTTGAGTTGTTCCTTAGTGTAGGGAATGTCCTGAGTAGATGGTGCAGTTTCTTAGGGCTGGTCCACACTAAGCCCCCGGTTCGAACTAAGATACGCAACTTCAGCTACGTGAATAACATAGCTGAAGTCAAAGTATCTTAGTTCGAACTAAAAGGTACTTACCGCGGGTCCCCACATGGCAGGCAGGCTCCCCCGTCGACTCCGCGTACTCCTCTCGCGGAGCAGGAGTACTGGTGTCGACAGCGAGCATTTCCGGGATCGATTTATCGCATCTAGACAAGATGCGATAAATCGACCCCAGAAGATCGATTGCTTACTGCCGAACCAGGAGGTAAGTATAGACGTACCCTTAGTGTATTCCTCAGTGGGATCTGAGGAGAGTGGCCTGTGGAATTTGGTATTGGAGAGTTGTCTGGCAGCCTCCTTTTGGTAGTCAGACCTATTCATGATGACAACAGCACCTCCTTTATCAGCCTCTTTGATTATAATGTCAGGGTTGTTTCTGAGGCTGTGGATGGCATTGCGTTCTGCACGACTTAGGTTATGAGGAAGGCAGCGTTGTTTTTCCACAATTTCTGCCTGTGCACGTCGGCGGAAGCATTCTATGTATAGGCCCCGACTGTCATTTCGACCCTCAGGAGGAGTCCATGTGGAGTTCTTCTTCTTGTGCTGTTGGTGGGAGGGTATCTGTGTATCTGTGCGATGTTCAGTGTTATCTTGAAAGTATTCCTTGAGTCGGAGACGGCGAAACTAGGCTTCCAGGTCACCACAGAACTGTATCATGTTTGTGAGGGTGGTGGGGCAAAAAGAGAGTCCCCGAGATAGGACAGACTCTTCTGCCAGGCTGAGTGTGTGGCTGGATAGATTGATGATATTCCTGGGTGAATTGGGGGTACCACTGTTGTGGCCCCATGTTGCAGGTAGGATTTTAGACAGCTTACAGTCCTTTTTCCTTTGTAGAGAGGTGAAGTGTTTAATGTAGATCTCCTGTCTTATTTTAGTAAAGTCCATTTGTGTGGAGGGTTGGTTATTTATGAAAGTCTCCAGGTTGGAGAGCTCTTTTTTGATGTTTTCCTGTTTGCTGTATAGGATGCTGATCAAGTGGTTCCTCAGTTTTTTTGATAGGGTATGGCATAATCTCTCACTGTGGTCTGTGCAGTATGTAGATAGCAATGGATTTTTCACCTTCAGTCCATTTGGTATGATGTCCATCCGTTTGCATTTGGAGAGAAAGATGATATCTGTCTGTACTTGACTAACACGGCTACCCCTCTGATACTTTAGCCTCACCTTAATGACTTTGGTTATATGTTGTACCCTTTGTCTGGTTTTGGTAATCATATTTCCTGCCCTGAAGAATTTACAGTCTATGTTTTCTTGCGTGATTGAACACAATAGAAAATTAAGATTCAGATTTCAAATGTCCTCAGCATTTGGGAATTTGATGTAGTCTATTAAAAAGCTATTCACAAATATTGAGTTTCGATTTTGAAAGCCTTTAACATTTGTGAGTATTTGGATCTAGAAGTTTTGGTTTGAGCCAATCTCTGATTATAAGGCTGGCATCTGCTACACTGAATGTTTAAATAGATGACCACACTTTCCTAAAAACCCTGTTCTTATTTAGGAAAACAGCTTTCATGGCTAGGACCAATGGGAGGAATCATCACTGTGTCTTATGTTTATACAATATTTTAGACTTCTTAGGCACTTCTGTAATGCAAATAATAACCAACCAATAACCTTTGGAACGTGGTATGGAACATGTGGAATTGCACACTCCGTGAGGCACACAATGGACAACTGTTCACATACTAATATTTTTGGAAATTTAGCTCAGCATTTCAGTGACAGTCAAATTCAATCGTAGTGCGATACAATGGGCCTCCCTATACCTAGCAACAGTGTCTAGCAAAACCACCACACCTATTTTTTCCCCCTGTTAAATGTTAGTGATTGGCTCTGGGGTTTAATTGAAAGTGATTCATTTCCATGATTTAAATTTGCACTCAATTGAGCCTTTACCCACAGAACAGTGCCAGGCATTGCTTAATAGCTAACAATAACTGAATTTATATCATCTACACTAACTAGAAGAAGTGACAAAGGGTCCTGTGGCACCTTATAGACTAACAGAGGTATTGAAGCATAAGTTTTCGTGGGTGAATACCCACTTCTTCGGATGCAAGCAGTGGAAATGTCCAGGGGCAGATATAAATGTGCAGGGAAGATTCAGGCTAGAGATAACGAGGTAAGCTTAATCAGGGAGGGTGAGGCCCTCTTCTAGCAGTTGAGGTGTGAACACCAAGGGAGGAGAAACTGCTTTTGTAGTTGGCTAGCCATTCATAGTCTTTGGTTAATCCTGAGCTGATGGTGTCAAATTTGCAAATGAACTGAAGCTCTACAGTTTCTCTTTGGAGTCTGGTCCTGAAGTTTTTTTGCTGCAGGATGGCTACCTTTAGGTCTGCAATTGTGTGTCCAGGGAGGCTGAAGTGTTCTCCTACAGGCTTTTGTATATTGCCATGCCTTATATCTGATTTGTGTCCATTTATCCTTTTGCGTAAGGACTGTCCAGTTTGGCCAATGTACATAGCAGAGGGGCATTGCTGGCATATTATGGCATATATTACATTGGTGGATGTGCAGGTGAATGAACTGGTGATGGTGTGGCTGATCTGGTTAGATCCTATGATGGTGTCCCTGGTGTAGATATATGGGCAAAGTTGGCATCGAGGTTTGTTGCATGGATTGGTTCCTGAGTTAGAGTTATTATGGTGCGGTGTGTAGTTGCTGGTGAGAATATGCTTCAGGTTGGCGGGTTGTCTGTGGGCGAGGACTGGCCTGCCTCCCAAGGCCTGTGAAAGTGAGGGGTCGTTGTTCAGGATGGGTTGTAGATCACTGATGATCCATTGGAGAGGTTTTAGCTGAGGACTGTAAGTGATGGCCAGAGGAGTTCTGTTGGTTTCTTTCTTTGGTTTGTCTTGCAGCACGAGGCTTCTGGGTACACGTCTGGCCCTGTTGATCTGTTTTCTTATTTCCTCATGTGGGTAGCGTAGTTTTGAAAATGCTTGGTGAAGATCTTGTAGGTGTTGGTCTCTGTCAGGGGGTTGGAGCAAATATGGTTGTACCTCAGTGCTTGGCTGTAGACAATGGATCGTGTGGTGTGTCCAGGATGGAAGCTGGAGGCATGTAGGTAGGCATAGCAGTCAGTGGGTTTTCGGTATAGGGTGGTGTTATTGTGACTATCGCTTATTTGCACCGTGGTGTCTAGGAAGTGGACTTCCCGCCTAGACTGGTCCAGGCTGAGGTTGGTGGTGGGGTGGAAGCTGTTGAAATCGTGGTGGAATTCTTCCAGAGTTTCTTTCCCATGGGTCCAGATGATGAAGACGTCATCAATGTTGCGTAGATAGAGAAGGGGCGTGAGTGGACGAGAACTGACTAGAACTAGAAGTTGAATCTTAACATACTTGGACAGACTATAATCACTTTCCCTTCCTCTCTAGGTGGGTTGCAAGTGGATAGGGCTAGGAAGGTGCTAAGGGAATGGAAAGTGAAAACAAAAGTGTATTTGTTTGTGTATGTTGCCTGTAGCCAGCTCTAGAGGAAGTAGGTATTGTTGTGTAAGAGCTCTGGCTCCATTACAAGATTGTTGGATTTGAAGACAATGTGATCTCACTTCATTCATTTGGATACTCCTATTATTTCAGTATTACCTGTTTACAGAGCGTGCTGAGTACCCATTAAGTTTCTACTGGAGTGTTTAACAGCATCATCCAATATGCCCACAAAGACACTGCTAGCGTAAGAGCTGTCTGTATGTAAGGTCTGATGGGCTGGAAAATCTTAATGAAATTGTAAGGCATATTTATGAGGTTTGATGCAACATGCAGCATTGCCAGTGGATAAAGGATTTAAAAATAAAACATGTTTGGCAACTTCCAGTTCCTGCTTGCCAGGTTGGATAGGAGCAGGATGATAAGGATAAAGCAAATAACCATTTTTGGCATTGTTTTTCCCTCTGATTTTCTTCATATTATTGCTTGATGATAGGTTACCCTAAATATTGCTTTACATCAGGACTCTGGGGTTGTTCCCTTTATTCACTGATTTTGGGGGTTATTAGCCGCAAGCGCTGTCATTCCTCTGAAATCATAGACTGGCTTCACCAACATTAAACATAGCACTGCTTAGATAGGATTAGTAAAAAATATTGCATTTTATAGCCTTCAACCCAGCCATAAGATGTTTTTGACATTCTTCCTTAAATGGTGCATTGCGCTGAACTGTATGATTGAGAAGCATCACTGCCAAAGGAATCAGACACCAGAATAAAACACTTGCCTCTTTTTTGCCAAGCTGCAAATTTCGGGCCCAATTCAGTTATAGAACAGCCAGTTTTCGCACTGCAGAAGCTGGCTATCATTTTTACTGAAATAAATCCTTTGTTCCCAGTGAACAGATTAGAATTCAGGACAACCTAATTAACTGAAAACAATTTCATTAATGTTTTTAATGTTTTTTTTTTCTTCCTCTTGATGTGATTTACTGTCAGGTAGCCTTGAACCTCAGAGCTCTTCTAGAAGTCTGGTTCCAAGTCTTATTCCACTCAAGCTTCTTTCTTGATTATTCTCTTAGTTCCTTTTGCCCTCTCCTGGCTTCCTGTATACTTCCCCTCTGCACATGTCCATTTGGAAGAGCTTCACAACCAGTCTACAGCAAGTCCTTTTACTCACTTCCTTCAAAACCTCTCCCCATCAGTAAAACACTTCCATCCACAAAGACTGCTACCTGCTATTTCTTTCATCTGTCACGTAGCATCTTTTATTCCCCTATTTATCAGCCCGTAGGGGCCAGAATTTTGTTTGGCACAGCTCACCCATTGTAGAATGATAGGGCTATAATAATGGGGAAGATGTGTAATTCTGGAATCTTTTTTCATGTTGACTTGACAGAATTTTGGTCAAGAAGAAGCTTTTCTACTTCTTTAATCTTCCCCACTGCAACCAGAGGAAAGACTATGGCCCATAAAAAAGGTAATATACCCATTAAGTGTTTAATATTGACATCTGGTGGTATGCTGTGCAAGAAGTAGGCCAAGGAGGCAAATATCATCTCTGCAGATCAAGGTGCACTTCAGTGTTTCAAACACAAGAATATTTCAAAAAATACAACATCCATTAAAATATTTTATCCAAGACCTCACCTAAATTATGAACAGAAACCAGGACATCAAAATCAGCAAATGGATATCCTCTGACTTCATTGCATCCTTTGTCTTTTTTGTATTATTCTGTATATGTAATTTCTCATGCAGAATACAGAGAGCAGAAAACATATAACAGAAAAATGGACCCTGAAAAAATGGACCCTTTGTGGGGGAGGGATAGCTCAGTGGTTTGAGCATTGGCCTACTAAACCCAGGGTTGTGAGTTCAATCCTTGAGGGGGCCATTTAGGGATCTGGGGCAAAAAATCTGTCAGGGGACAGTACTTGGTCCTGCTAGTGAAGGCAGGGGACTGGACTTGATGACCTTGAAAGGTCCTTCCAGTTCTAGGAGATTGGCATATCTCCTTATACAATATATATATAATTGAAACAAACGTATAAGGCTCAATCCTTGGCCTCTGATCTGGCTGTTCTGCATCACCCCAGCAGCACAAAGCAGCCAATGATTACTCTGGACTGAAGGCAATCCTAGGGCTGCATAGTGGTGCAGAGTGAGTGAGATCAAGATTAGGATAAAATTGGGGGTAGGCAGGATGCATGGACCTCTACTTTAGCTGGTACGGGGGTCCCAATGAGACTACTACAGCTAACATAATTTAGAACAGCCCATGGGCTCCAAGTTACACCAAGGAATAAATTACCCCATGGTCAGCAGAGGAGAAAGATGGTTAAGAGCTACAAATTCCAAACATTGAGCCCACCCACCGTTTACATATGTAAGGAAAAATCTCCAGGTTTTTTTTTCAAATGTTGATTTAGGGCTAAGAAGTTCAGGTCATTATTGGTGTATATTTTATGCTCTACACATTTAAATTATTCTTGATGATTAGATGTATAGAATTCACTGCAACTGGGTGCTAGAAATTGTTTGTGCTATTCAATTCAGAAGATCCATTTCATTAGCTCTAATGAAAATGAAGTACACTTTCAAAACTTTTGATTCATATTACAATATAAGATCTAAAAGTTGAAATGAAGATTTCTGATCTTATCAGAACAAAGCTCTTTGATAATGTTGTTTTGATATTTCTGAAACAATTTTGGGGAGAAATTTCACTTTATGGGAAATTTACTTTGCCTTCAACAGAAATATTAGAATTTCAAGTTTTTGATGAGATATTTTACTGAAATATTCCACATACATTACACTAATAGATAAAAATTTAATACATCAAATTTTAAACAGTGCAGTTTTGTGATTTCATTTGTGAGTGGAAAACTGATGAAATTGAACTATTGCATCTTGTGTCATTTTGCCAGCATAATGTAATAACTGGCTTATGGAAATAAATCAGGAATCGCATTACCTGACCTAGATTTATGATGGAACTTGTAAATATATTTGCTTTTAATAAAGATGACAGAGATTGACGACCATCCATGTTAACATTTTGATAGCCATTCTCTTTCAATTGCACCTAATGGCAAAACAACCAATGCAAAGACACTATTGAAATCAAACTTTGGGACAGAAATAGCAATAACTGTCAAAATTAACTATGGTGATCAGAAATAGCACTCTACTTTTCTGACATTTAGATTAGGAAAGCTACTCAAAAAGATTAGAAAAAATATCAGAAAAAATGGAAAGTGTCTTGGCTATCTGTCTAAAGGATTTCTAAGGCATGTACTTCCTTGGTACCTAAGGGTTAAGGACTCCTCTGCCTGTTTCTTTAGTCTTCTTCTTATTGGGGTGATTCAGAATACTGCAGTCCACAAGTGAACAGTTCTTGAAATTGGCAAAACAGCACAAGTAATATACCACTTGTAATATTAGACATTGGAGTCAATATTTTTATATTCTAAAGACAAATGCTGTTTTATTTTATTGTCTCAATTATTTTCCCCCATATGTTTTACTGTCTTCTGGTAGGGCTGTAGTATGCCCTGATCTGCATGACAGCTCCCACTGATGTTATTAAATTGTCCTTTGTATGTAACCTTTTTATTCGCAAATATACAATTTCATATATACAAAAGTCCAATTAGTAAATCATTTGTGAGCATGTTATGTTGTTCCTGGTTTTTATGTCAGAAAGTGCTACATTCTATTAGTATCAAGAGAATTCAGGATGAGATGTGAGATATACATTGGACAATTAAACAGGATTGAGATATGTGGAAACCAAGATAAAATCATTAACATAACAACCTTTGGGATTCACTCATAAATCATACATTTTATAATTCCATGTTTCATTATTCCATTGGACAAAGGATAGGTGTAAATAATTGCCAACTGTTTGTTTAAAGTGAAACAGCATTTACATTTAGTTTTAATTTTTAGATGCATTGTTTGTTCTATTTATAAGTGTCTTTCTTGCCTGACTCTTTTAGGTATGATAAAGTGCTCTTGTGAGCCATTTGGATGATGCTAGATATCCTAAACCACAGGTGAGTAGTTATTAGAAATCCCATAATGGCACATAAGAGCTCTTTAGAATACTCAAAAGCAAGAGCACACCTAAAAATACATTGTAAAGCACATATGAATTTTAAAAACCTATTGGTGCTTTTTAATAAACATATATGCAGCTTTTCCTAAGCTATATCCAGACCCCAAAGTGGAAACAAGGCAAAAAGACAATCCTAGTGGCCAGCATCCAGTAGAAGACTGCCTTCAATTCAGTCAGTGGGATGATCTGATTACTATTATTTTTTATTATTCAGTACTGAACATTTAAGGTTATTACTTTAAAAATGCTATGTTCCTTTTCCTCTACTCTACCCATGTCTGTCACCTATCCCCCTCTTTAAGAAAGAATTGTTTTCTATTTCTATGTTTTCGTTAGCATATTTTTAAACTGTGGGCCATATTTTCCAAAATATCCAAACTCCAAAGCACACTTAAACACTGGTTGACATGTGCCTACAAATTAGGGTTGCCAGGTGTCCAGTTTTCGACTGGAATGCCTGGTTGAAAAGGGTCAGCACTGCTGACCGGGCCATTAAAAGTCTGATTGGCGGCACAGCAGGACTAAGGCAGGCTTCCTGCCTGCCGTGGCTCTGCGCAGCTCCCAGAAACAGCGGCATGCCCCCACTCTGGCTAAGGGCAGCCAGGTGATTCTGTGCACTGCCCCTGCCCCAAGCATCAGCTCTGTGGCTCCCATTGGCCGGGAACCATGTCCAATGGGAGCTGCGGAGGCAGGGGCGGCACCTGCAGACAGGGCACTGTGCAGAGCCGCCTGGCCGCGGCTTCGTGTAGGAGCCAGAGCGGGGACATC
This sequence comes from Macrochelys suwanniensis, assembly GCA_033296515.1. Lineage (NCBI taxonomy): Eukaryota > Metazoa > Chordata > Testudines > Chelydridae > Macrochelys > Macrochelys suwanniensis. The sequence goes on from CM065777.1 coordinate 51,223,979, forward strand.
CCAGCTGCTTCTGGGAACTGCTTGAGGTAAGTGCCGCCCGGAGCCTCCACCCCTGACCCCCTCCCACGCACCAACCTCCTGCCCCAGCCCTGATTCCCCCTCTTGCACTCCAAACCCCTCAGCCTGAGCACGGAGCCCCCTGCTTCACCCCAAATCCCTCATCCCTGGCCCCACACCAGAGCCCGCACCCCCAGTCGGGCCCTCAGTCCCTCCACACCCCAACACCATACACCAGCCCAGAGCACTCTCCAGTACTCTGAACCCCTTGGCTCCACCCCCCAGCCTGGAGCCCCCTCCTGCACTCCAGAGCCATCATCCTCACCCCCTCCTGCACCTCAACCCCCTGAGCTAGCACCATGAAAATGAGTCAGTGAGTGAGGGTGGGGAGAGTGAGCGACAGAGGCAGGGGGGATGGAATGAGTGGAGGGCGGGGGCTCAGAGAAGGGGCAGGGTATGGGCGGGGGCTCAGATGAGGTGTGGGCAGGGGGCGGGGCAAGGGTGTTCTGTTTTGTGCTAGTAGAAAGTTGGCAACTCTACTACAAATCTGAGGTTTTGTGGGCAGTTTTGAAAATCTAGCTGTATTGATATCAGAATATCAACTTACCATCTTTTAAATTAGAGTTGGATGAAATTTTTCAAGTTTTAAATTTGAAAAAAAAATCAAGGGCTATTTAAAAAAAACATGAGCTTTAAAAAATAGAACCACCAGTAAATATTAAAGCACATTTGACAACAATACAGCTTGCCTCTCAAGCTTGGTTGGCTTACCATGCTCATTGTGGATATGTGTAAGGCAGCTACATGGGCATCAATTCACACATTTACTAAACCTTATTTTCTAGTGCAAGTTTCTAGACAGGATCCCTTGGTGGGATTGGCTGTGTTGCAGTCTAGTCCTGATCCGCTCCCTGCAATAGTTACTGGTTGGGAATCACCTGACTTGAGTACCCATAGAGACCATCTCTCAAAGAAGAAGGAGATGTAACTTACCTTGCACAGTAACTTGAGGTCTTCAAGATGTGTATCCCATGACGGGGGAGGGTCCCAGAGCCTGAGGTCTAGATCAAGCCCAAACATCTACACTGCAATTGTATAGCCCACAGCCCACAGCCCACATCCCACAAGCCAGAGTCAGCTGACACAGGTCATCCACAGATATTTTATTGCAGTGTAGACATACTCTGAGAGGCTCTAACGCTCTCCTAACTGTACCTCAGATGTTAGCCTTATTGTCAGCATGGATCTACTGAGTGCTTGATCACTAAACCCCCTTAAGAGTATTAGCATAATTCCATCGTTCATCTAATCCATGTTGGAGTTTAATGTAAAACCTATTACATTCAAACCCCCATCTTTTTCCAGTATTTTGCACATTCTGATGACTAATTTAAAATCAACATGTTAATCCAAAATGCAGCATAAAATTAGAAAACCAAAATATAAAATTACATTGATCATTTACAAATTTCTATTTTGAAATCAATTAAATGATAGAACAAAAACAGTCATTTATTTTCTTCCATCATACACTGATTGGGTTTCATGCAAATGAGAAAGATAGCTTTCTATGTTATATTTTCACCTTTCGGGTTAAGGGAATAAACCCATAAATAAACAAAAATACACTTTATCAACAGTAGCGTAGCCAGTGGGGGAGCAGGAGAGCGGCCGCTCCCCCTGTGAGCAGAAGCGGCACCTTAAAAAGGAAGCGGCGCTTTTTTTTTTTTTAGGTGCCACTGCTTGCACTCACCTGGCAGCACTCTGGGCCTTCGGCGGCATTTCGGCAGCGGATACCACCAAAGACCCGGAGCGAGTGAGGACCCACCACTGAAGTGCCGCTGAAGACCCGTAGCGCCGCTGGAGCCGCCGCCAGGTGAGTACAGGGGGAGGCGCCTTTTTATAGCGCCGCTCCCCCTGTGCTCCGGACCTGGCTACGCTACTGCTTATCACCCCTAAGGCAAAGGCCTGCTTAAGTAAATGGACTTTGGACCATGCCCTGAATTTACTATAGCTCTGTAAGACCATAATCTGAAGCATTCGCTTTCCCTCCACCTCTCTCAGTGGACGATGCAGAGCAGCTGTAATGAGGGGAAGCCATTCCATTCTAACCCCTACTCCATTTTGGGATTCCTCATGCTCAATCCCAGCCCAAGAGTGATTTCTTTTTCTGTTGTTCTTGAAAGTTCCAGCAAAATCAGGTGGGCTGTGAAAAATGTTTATGTTTCTGTATTTTTAACTGTATCCCTTTCTTATGTTTACATTTTTTATATATTTATTTGCACTGCCATCAATCAACAGTGTTTTGCTTTTAAAGTGGCTTACTTTTCATGCAGCTAATCCTACATAAAAAAAATTAATCATGACAATTTTGAAAACATCTTATTTGGAAGTAGGTTAACATTTGAATTCCCTGGTCTATTTAGCTGTGTCGCCTTTGATTCTTCATAGTGACAGATCTCCTAATGTGCACCAAGCGCTCATGCAGCTCATGTTTGTTGGAGTGTGCATCTTGTAATGTTCAGAGCTGCACTGATTTGATCATTCTTATTGATGCTACTGATTCGGAAAGATGTTATGATGTGGGGGAAAAGAGGGAGGTGAAGAGGTTGTGGTGATTTCATCCAGGGAGTTTTTCAACAAGCTCATAAATACACAGCAAGTTTCTACAGCCTCTAAAGAATCTGGCCACAAGATGATCAGTCTCCATTACCTGCTTCCAACCTTTTTTAAGATATTTTTTTCTGTTACAGAATCAGCACAAAATGCAGATAACAAGAGAAAAATGGTCAATTTGATATAAAGCATGAAAATAAGTTCCAGAGAGAATATATATTGATTGAAGGCATTGAATCATAAGGATATAGATTAAAAAAAACTCAAAGTAAATATTCACTAAGTGAAAACATTAGTGCTGGAAACCCTGCTGCTCAAAACATATGATGATAGTTAACGTATACAATAAAAAGAGCAAAATGTCTAGAGTACTTAGCCACAACAATACTTAGTTCAAACATCCTACTGTATATTCATTAAGTGTTTGTAACCAACATAAAAGTCCCAAGGTAGATAGAATATTTAGATTTCTTCTTGTTTGAGTGGCTTTTTCTAGAGGAAGAACCAAGACAAATTCCCATCTTGTTCATCACAGACACAGTATGTCCTCAATACCCTGTGGTGGATGCACAAGGATTACTATTCTGTAATTGAGAGAGTGCAGACAGAGCACTGCTTCTGCAGAGAGCCACTGAAGTCACTAGGGTGAAATGAAGGTTCAGCTGCCTGTCCACATGCTATCGATTGCAGGATCAGGGCCTAAATTATATTTAAAGGGGAAGCAGTTAGTTACTTCACAAATAGATATAGCAAGACAACCTAGTGTTTTGGGTTTGTTGATTCTCCGTGATAACTGAAATTGACTCCTAAGGTCTGTGATCTTGTCAGAACTCATAATCAAATAATAATTTGGCTGGTGGGTCCTTGGAAAGTTCATGGAAGACCTCTGTGAGAGTCCCCACGGGTACCAAGGGTTGTGAGACACACCACCATTACCTGTTCTTAGTGTGCAGCAGTCTTCTTTGTGCTCGCTATTGCTCAGCTCCCTGAACCCAACAGCCTCTGACCACACAAACGGTATCATCCAGACCTCTGCAGACCTTGCTTCCTCAGTCCAGGTTACTAATAGGAACACACCAACTCCCAATACCTCAGAACATTCCCTCTGTAGTATCCAGACCCTGTCGCTGGATGTTCACAGAAATTACCAGGTAAGCCATCCCTGAAGGAGTGTGGGGTATAATGAGCTGGTCAAGTCTGAAAGGAGTTGGCATTGAGGAGTTCATAGGATCACAAACCTCCACAACGAAAAAAATCCATAGATCACATATTTTCATGTCTCACACTACAAACACTAGTATGGTTTCAGTGTAGTAGCCGTGTTAGTCTGTGTCAGCAAAAAGAAAATAAGAAAGAAATACTTGTGGCACCTTAGAGACTAACAAATTTATTTCAGCATAAGCTTTCGTGGACTACAGTCCGCTTCATCAGACGCATAGACTGGAACACACAGTGAGATGATATTTATACAGTCAGAGAAACATGAAAAGGTGGAAGTAACCATGTCAACTGTAAAAGGTTAATTAATTGAAAGGAACTGTTATCAGTAGGAAAGAAACTTTTGAAGTGATAATCAACATGGCCCATTACAGATAGTTGACACAAAGGTGTTAAGGGTATTTAATGGGGGGAAATAAATTCAATTAATAAATTCAATTAACGTAACTAGTCCTGTAGTTCTCACTGGACTCCTTCCCACTTCTTACTGAATTTATTTATGATATAATTCATATCTGGGAAGGAATGCAGAAAAGGATGAGATCAGGACTTTATGTGCAACTATATAGCAGTTTTCACTTGGAATTGTTTGTCTAAAATAACACAATGAAGGGAATCCCATCCCCATCAGCAGGCTTCATCAATACAAATATATTAAGGCTCAGACCTTAAAAACAAGAAAGTGAAGACATTTTCATTTAAGATCCTGATATCATTCATTCTTTTTCTTGCATGTATACATTACGGTAGTAGTTTCCTTTTACATTATCACACAACATATATAAAATCATGAAAATGCTATATGGACCTGATCCTGGAGCTGTAGTACAAAGGACTTGCCTTGACTGGAGGCACACATGGGATTCAACAGGAAATGTTAATGAGGCCTGTGGCTGTATTATTGTGCTAAGGATTCTCCATTGGGTCAGATAGCAACGATGTGCTTCTTCCTGGCCTACTTAGTTTCCTCCCCTTACCACTGCACATCTGGGCATCTGCAGGGTCCAGGTGTGTTATGGCACCATAGAGTTGTCTAAGCCACTCTTCCATTTATGGAAGTGATCCTGTTTCATTAGCAAAGAGTGAAGCTGAATGCAGGTTAAGTTGAACAAGTGGAACATCATTAAACCCTGTGGACTGCTGTGTTCATGTGGCTGAGTTGCTTCCATCCTAACTCTAACTTTTCCACAGGTGTGCCGTCAATAACAGTCCCTCCAGGTAATATGGGCCCTCTGACTCCTGTTCCATTGATCACGATACAGTCCCCTAGCAACTGTCTAGTGAGGAACAATCCTGCCTCATTTAATAAGCAGGCTTCCTTAAAATCACCAATAATCCCACCACCCTATTTTCCCACTATTCAACATCAGGAAATCCAATCAGCCACCAATGTATATCAAAAGCCTATACACGCTGTATCAATCACACTTCTAGGTAAACATAAACATTACTAAAATATATCCATAAAACACCAACTTCTCATTAAGGAATATCTGTAGTATGTACAGCTGTGTAAGCGCATGTAACAAACTGGCAATTGTCAACCCTTTTGTTATCAATAGAACACACCATTGTCTGTAAAAGCTTTATAAAAACATCATAAAGTAATGAAAATGAAAAAGGGGAAATATCTGTTTAAGAAAAATATATATTTAGAACACAGGCAGATAAGTCTAAGGACCCTTACATTATTATATACATTATTTTAACTTTTTTTAATTTGTAAAACTTTGAAAAAATTGAACTGCTACCAGTCTGAGGAATGTTTGAAAGTCTAATAGGAAAAATATATTGATAGTGGTCGTCATACCACCACTGGCACAAACGGTTGCTAGCAACTGATCCTTCTTTCTCCTGTATCCATTTTGGAAACCTACTGTAGCACTTCCATGACCGTATTCTCAACCATACCCATGCAGCTCTTGCAGGCAAGTAGGCCATCAGGGAGCTGTTTATGGCTCCCTGATCCCAAGTCACTCAGTCACAAGCAGTGCAAAGTGGCCATTGCAGACTGGAGAATCTAGCCTTTAGGATTAAATTATGAAAGGTTCTTGCAAGGCCATACAGGGGTACAGAGACACACTAGATCCCTTGCATGGCTGCATCAGGGCATTTCATGACAGAGGTCCCTATGCTCCCTGTGCCCAGAGGAGTTCACTATTGTTCTCCCCAGGGAGGAAGCTAACAAAAAACGGTCAAGGAGAAGACAGAAAATTACCATGGTCTCCCTATGCACTAGCCCCTCTATATTGTGCAAGGAGTGCAATCCCTTTGATGTTCCTCCTGGGGTGAGGTAGGATGGGGTGGATTTGCTTCAGCCCCTGCTCAGCTCTGTGGAATAAACATCACCATTATTTCTTACTGTTTTCAAAACAGCATGCTTCTCCTTTTGTTTATTCTGTTATAGTTACTTAAAAACACTCCCCCACTCTAACTCACACACTCCATTTTCACAGGCTCTTTTATATTTATGGAGCTATATCAATAATAATTTTGGGTGATCCAACGTCTGTTTCTGCAGAAAACAGCGGCAGCATTGGGGAACATTTGTACCTTTCAGTGGCTGATATTGAGAAACGCAAATGTTGTTTTCCCAGTAAGTCCAGGTGGCTTCTGAAGTCTGCTGGTTTAAAACTTTAAATTAAAAAAAAGTATTGAAAGTTACAGCCTTTTCTTAGGAATTCTTTCTAATGGTATTTCAGGGGGTAAAGGTTACCGTGGCTAATACATCTGCATGTGCATAGTAATACTGGGCACCATTACAATCAGAATCTTTACTGCCTATTCCTATCCCTGCCATCATGTTATTCACTTTATCTATAACTGAGTGTTATAACTTTACATAATACTGTTATGTATGGAGCTATGAAACCAGGAGACCTTTTATTCTGTGTACTGCACCTTTAAATAACTCAGACTTCCCTACCTATTTTATTGTTTTCTACAGTACTGCCTAAGCACTCTATGAAGAGTTCAGTTGCCATTTTATTTTCAGAGTTGCTGCAGCCATAAAAGAAAAGACACAAATCCTGTGCTCACTCTTAGGCTGCAACTACAGTAGCAAAGTTGAAACTTGTTTTTCAGTGCTGGTACAACTGCTAGAAACAGCATAATGCCTCTTATAGATAGCACTTAGGCATTTTGACCACCATGTTATGAAAATTCCATTCTATCACAGAATACGCTATCACTTACAGTGTTGCTAGCACCAGTGCTGAAAAAATGGCATCACATTTGTAAGTGCAGATGCAGACCTGGAGACTTTTCTTTTATGTTTTATTATTATTTTCCTTAATCTAAAAGAGTGTAAGTTTGGTTCTTTGTGTATGGAAAGAAAAGAGATGACATTCCAGGAACAGTACATGTAGAATTTGCAGTAACAATTAGTGAATAAGTTTACTCTGCATGCCTACCTTTTAAGAGATATTTTTGTAACCACAGTTTACTAGAAGGCAGTAAAACATTCTCTTCCACTGCGCAGATCATGTGTCCAAAACTTCATTTGCATCCCTGTAAGGGCTATAATATTGCACACTTGGATCTAGGAACTCTTTCTTCTTGCCTTCCTCTACTACCAACTATTAAGATTTATCTCAGGGATAACCTTAGATCTATATGATGTTAGAAGGACTATTGCTGCTTTGTGTCAACTCCTGTGCTCCTAAACGTCTGGATTAATATATGTATAGAACTAAAACCCTGCAGTAGCATTTTTTCTGACTAACCTAGCTTACTTTCTATTATGTACTGAGACACCTTTTCATCAAATTGATTTTATTTATGAAATAAAAAACATCAGCAAATAATTTTTTTTAAGTTTCACATGTCCTGAAGGGGGTTTAGCCTCTTAAACTATATGATTCAAAGATGCAAAAGGAGTATGATTTTATAAAGCCAGCTTAGCTCTGTTTGTCCTTTTGGTCGTAAAATATTGCATGATTTTATTAGTCAAATTCAAATACAACAGCCCTAATACAAAAAACTTTCTTAAGAAACTTCTGCTAATTGGTTGTCCTACACTGAGAGAACATGTTCAGAGATCCATGACACTTTTCTCCACAGTAAAACTAAGTCTCTAATTATACATTGCATAATGCTGTTTCATCCTAAACTACAGCAAGTCACTAAAAGAAAAAAGTCAACAATGTAACATTATCAGTAAGAAAGATCCCTTTAAAGAGCATTTGGTTGCTTAACTACTGCAAAAGGTAGCAAATAGTAAAACTTTTTCTACTACCACTCCTTTTAAAAAAGTGTAATGCTTATACGACAGTACATTAGATCAACATGCTTTGTGAAAAGGATTTTAACAGTCTGGAGATGTGACTGTGTTTAAGATTCCTTTTTCGAGTCACTAGTTCATTGTCAGCAGCAGCTAAAGAGCAGTTTCATGTGCATTCAGATACAGCCAGGAAATTAGTTCTGCATGATTGACTCAGCACTGTAGCACTGAGACCAACTATCACCCATTTCCTTAAACTATTGTTTATTTCTTGGGGTGAGAATAATGTTAAATATCACAATTCTAACGGGAACAAAATCCAGCAACTTCATTTAGCTTTTATGTAAATAATAAAAGCACTAGCAAGGTAGTGTCCTGGTTTGCTGTTACCATTTTGTGGTAAAAAAAAATTTTAATTTAAAGTTCTTGATAACTCCTAATAGCTTATTTGGTGTTTTCTTTGGAACGAAATGAAATCAGAAAGCCAAATGTCAGCTAAATGAATCCTTGTGAAATTATCTGAACCTTTAAAAAATGATAAAGCTAAAAGGAAACAAGCATTTTTCTTCATTTAAGAATTATTGCATCTTTTGTGACGTGAAAACAAATTGGGTTTTTTAGTAAGCGATGGCTATAGAGAGGCAGATGTTGTCTCTTCGTTAAGGGAACGAGTTAGGTATGAGAATATTTGGGGGTCAATTCCCATCTCTGCCACTGACTTTCTGGGTGACTTCTGTCAAATCACTTAATCAATTTCTGCTTCCATTCCCCACTTACTTATGAAATGGGAATGGTAATAATAATCCCTTTTCCCTATACTTTGTCTTTCTTATTAGATTAAATTGTAAGCTATTCAAGGCAGTCTGTCTCTTATTATGTGCTTATTATGTGCCCGATATCAGTTGGGTCCTCTAGGCACTACACCAGGGATTGGAAAAGTTTGGCACATGGCCCATCAGGAAAATCTGCTGGCGGGCCAGGATGGTTTGTTTACCTGCAGCATCTGCAGGCTTGGCCGATCACAGCTCCCACTGGCCGCGGTTCGCCGTTCCAGTCCTATAGGGGCTGTGGGAAGCTGCAGCCAGCACATCTCTCAGCCCACGCCGCTTCCCACAGCCCCCATTGGCCTGGAGTGGCGAACCGCAGCCAGTGGGAGCTACAATTGGCTGAACATGCGGATACTGCAGGTAAATAAACCGTCCCGTCCCGCCAGCGGTTTTCCCTGACAGGCCGCTTGCCAAAGGTTGCCGATCCCTGCACTACACCAATATAAATTATAGCAAAGATCACTATGAGTAAGTATGTGTATCTTGAGCCCTCTACATAACATTTTCAACTGCTTGTTTCCTAGCAAAAACAAATATTCTCTTTTTGTACTTATTTAATCAATTTATTCATTTATTTATCTATTGAATTCGGTAAGTTTGTTCTTGTAGCAATGTGCATTGTTTATAGCTGTGAAATGAAAGAATACAGTTTGCTACTGACATAACTGTATTTTCTTTGATGCTTGATAAGAGAAATTTTTTCTCATCTATGTCTGGCTTGTACAGTGAGATAACTTTCTATCAATACCATGCTGCTTGTAAAATGCTGAAATGGTATGGCTTATGTTTTTTTCTCTGTTGAAAAAAAATCTCTCTGATCCACAGATACAGATTGCATGAAAAATAGAGAATATTAGGGCATATGGTCTATGTGAAAAAAATGGTGGTCATGTTTTGTTTTGTGTTTTGATGCATTTTACCAGTGCAAATAGCTGAGTAACTTTTGTTTTCAATCTTGAATGGGTCAGTGAGAACCAATGAGTGATGCCATAAGAATGATATGTGAGTTATGAAAAATGTTTTAGTGTAAGAAAAATGCATTATGTGGCAGAGTGAAGCTAGCAATTTGAAAATTGTATGCACTCTGGCCAATCCGTTGCCTCTTGTCTGCAGTGTGCCTGTAATCTTCCTCAAAGAAGACATGCCATTACAAGCAATGTGACCGCTAACACAGTTGGTGCAGTTAGAGGTAGCTATCTAGCAGTGTGTTAATAAAAAATCTGATGGAGAACAACTTTTCCAGCTCCAGTTAAGTATTATCTCATAGACTTAAGGTCAGACGGTACCGACATTATCATCTAGTCTGACCTCCTGCACATTGCAGGCCACAGAATCTCACCCACCCACTCCTGAAATAGACCCCTAACTTCTCTGTGAGATCCTAAAATCATAGTTTAAAGACTTTGAATTAAAAAGAATTCACCATTTACACCAGTTTAAACCTCCAAGTGACCTGTGCCCCAGGCTGCAGAGGAAGTCGAACCCCCAACAGGGTCTCTGCCAATCTGACCTGACGGGGTATTCCTTCCCGACCCCAAATATGGTGATCAGTTAGATCCTGAGCATGTGAGCAAGACCCACCAGGCAGATATCTGGGAAATAAATCTCTGTAGTAACTCAGAGCCCTCATGATCTAGTATTCTGCCTCCAGCCCTTGAGGATTTTTGTCAATGGGCCACATACCTTGTGGCCCAATCATACCTTGTCATCAGAAAACTAAATCTTGAACACTGTGCCTACTCCTTTAAAAAAAATTTTAAAAAGGGCTCCAGAGGTGACTCCAGCAATTACAGGCTGGTAAGCCTGACTTCAGTACTGGGCAAACTGGTTGAAACTATAGTAAAGAACAAAATTGTCAGACACATAGACGAACATAATTTGTTGGGGAATAGTCAACATGGTTCTTGTAAAGGGAAATCATGCCTCACCACTCTACTAGAATTCTTTGAGGGGGTCAATAAGCATGTGGACAAGGGGGATCCAGTGGATATAGTGTATTTAGATTTTCAGAAAGCCTCACCAAAGGCTCTTAAGCAAAATAAGCTGCCACGGGATAAGAGGGAAGGTCCTCTCATAGATTAGTAATTGGTTAAAAGATAGGAAACAAAGGGTAGGAATAAATGGTCAGTTTTCAGAAGGGAGAGCGGTAAATAGTGGTGTCCCCCAAGGGTCTGTACTGGGCCCAGTCCTATTCAACATATTCATAAATGATCTGGAAAAAGCGGTAAACAATGAGGTGGCAAAATTTGCAGATGATACAAAACTACTCAAAATAGCTAAGTCCCAGGCAGACTGCGAAGAACTACAAAAGGATCTCTCAAAACTGGGTGACTGGGCAGAAATTTAATGTTAATAGATGCAAAGTAATGCACATTGGGAAACATAATCCCAACTACACATATAAAATGATGGGGTCTAAATTAGCTGTTACCACTCAAGAAAGAGATCTTGGAGTCATAGTGTATAATTCTCTGAAAACAGCTACACAATGTGCAGGGCCAGTCAAAAAAGCAAACAGAATGTTGGGAATCAATAGGAAAGAGGTAGATAATAAGACAGAAAATATCATAGTGCCTCTATATAAATCCATGGTATGCCCACATTTGAATACTGTGGCAGATGTGGTCCCCCATCTCAAAAAAGATATATTGGACTTGGAAAAGGTTCAGAAAAGGGCAACAAAAATGATTAGGGGTATGGAACAGTTGCTGTAGGAGGAGAGATTAAGAAAACTGTGACTTTTCGCCTTGGAAAAGAGACGACTAGGGGAGGATATGATAGAGGTCTATAAAATCATGACTGGTGTGGAGAAAATAAATAAGGAAGTGTTATTTACTCCTTCTCATAACACAAGAACTAGAGGTCACTGAATGAAATTAAAAGGCAGCAGGTTTAAAAACAAAACATAAGGAAGTATTTCTTCACACAACGCAGAGTCTACCCTAACTTGTGGAACTCCTTGCCAAAGGATATTGTGAAGGCCAAGACACTAGCAGTGTTAAAAAAAGAACTAGACATATTCATTATGGATAGATTCATCAATAGCTATTAGCCAGGAATGGCAGGGATGGTTTTCCTAGCCTCTGTTTGCCATAAGCTGGGAATGGGCAACAGGGAATGGATCACTTAATGATTACCTGTTCTGTTAATTCCCTCTTGGGCACCTGGCATTGGCAACTGTTGGAAAACAGGATACTGGGGTAGATGGACCATTCTTATGTAAGTGTAAAAATATAATTAGGAAGGACAAAAAATAATTACAAGAACAGCTATCCAAAGCCTCAAAAAGTAACAGCAAAAAAGTTTTAAGTACATCAGAAGCAGGAAGCCTGCTAAACAACCAATGAAGCCACTGGATAATCAAGATGCTAAAGTTGCACTCAAGGACGATAAGGCCATTGCAGAGAAACTAAATAAATTCTTTGCATCAGTCTTCACAGTTGAGGAGGTGAGGGAGATTCTCAAACCTGACCCATTCTTTTTAGGTGACAAACCTGAGGAACTGTCCAAGATTCAGGTGTCATTCCAGGAGGTTTTAAAACAAACTGATAAATTAAACAGTAATAAGTCACCAGGACCAAATGCTATTCACCCAAGAATCATGAAGGAACTCAAATGTAAAGTTGCAGAGCTATTAACTGTGGTATGTAACCTATCACTTAAGTCAGCTTCTGTACAGGTCAGTGGAGGATAACTAATGTGACACCAATTTTTTTAAAAGGCTCCAGAGGGGAGTCCGGCCATTTTACAGACCGGTAAATCTAACTCCAGTACAATGCAAATTGGTTCAAACTATAGTAAAGAATAGAATTATCATACACATAGATCAAGACAGTTTGTTGGGGAATGGTCAACATGTTTTTTGTAAAGGAAAATCATGCCTCACCAATTTATTCTTTGAGGGGGTGAACAAGCATGTGGACAAGGTGGATCCAGTGAATATAGTGTACTTAGATTTTCAGAACACTATTGACAAGGTCCCTCACTAAAGGCTCTTAAACAAAGTAAGCTGTCATGGGATAAGAGGGAAGGTCCTCTCATGAATCAGTGACTGGTTAAAAGATAAGAAACAAAGGGTAGGAATAATAATAAAAAAATGGAGATATGCCAGTTTCCTAGAAGTGGAAGGACCTTTCAAGGTCATCAAGTCCAGGCCTCTGCCTTCACTAGCACGACCAAGTACTGTCCCCTGACAGATTTTTTGCCTAAGATCTCTAAATGGCCGCCTCAAGAATTGACCTCACAACCCTGCGTTTAGCAGGCCAATGCTCAAACCACCGAGCTATAGTCAATTTTTGGAATGGAGAGGGGTAAATAGTGGTGTCCCCCCGGGGAAAACCAGTATTGTTCAACATATTCATAAGTGATTTGGAAAAAGGGGTAAACGGTGAGGTGGCAAACTTTGCAGAAGATACTGTAGTAGAAAGAGAGAGACCTGAAACATGGGCCTGGTGCAAGGCCTAAGGCCTGAGCCAAAGTCAGCAAAAGTTATGCTATGAGCAACAGTCAGGACCTGTCAAAAGCAAATGCTTGCCTGCAAGTCAGTGACCGGTACACGAACTCGGTGCTGGTTTTGCTAGCGTTGATAAAACACAGTGAATATGTAAACACATTCCAGCAGGCCAGCACAAGAACACTCTGAGCACACGATAAAATAGTTTGACAAAATTGATTTAATAGTGATATTTTGTCTGAAACATCAGGAGTAAAAGAACAAAGACAGATGGTGAATAGGAATTTTTTTTTCTGAAACATCAGGAGGAAAGTACAAGGGGAGGTAACAAACATGTCATGAAATACATAAGGTGATACATAAATGGTTTATCCCAGATTGTTTGTCTCAGTCTATAAATGTTGGGGTCCCTTGCTTTAATTCTTTATCTGACCTATGGGGCAGTGGAAAGTCCTGCCACTGATTGAGTTGGTCCATTGTCACGGGCATACATGTTTTAGTGTACCTGTAACCATTGACCCAGGGCATTGGCACTGTGTTTCGTCTGCCATAAACCTCGCCGGGTGCCTTCACTACTAAACCAAGGGTTGTGGTCTTATTGGTCAGTTCAATGAGAGCCTACTGTATGGGCTATCTGGCCAAACTAAGTGTAGCATGCAGAAAGAACACACACACTCAGCCGAACATTTGACAACAGATGTAAAACTATTCCATATAGTTAAGTGCAAAACAGACTGTGAAGAGATACAAAAGGATCTCACAAAACTGGGTTACTGGGCAACAAAATGGCACATGAAATTCAATGTTAATAAGTGCAAAGTAATGAACAATGGAAAACTTAATCGCAAATATGCATATAAAATTATGGGGTCTTGTAGAGGGGTCTGGCCGGGGCTCGTCCCTCTCCGGGGTGGAGGAGGACCACACCGCCTTGCTACTTCCTTCCAGTTGTTGACGGGGAATTATCTTGGCCACGGGAGTCTCTCGCCATGGCAGCAATAAAAGCAAACACAGACAGTTATTCATTCTGGCCCATGGTCATCGGCAATAACGAGTCAAGGACTCAGGTCCTTAGGCAGGAGCTGAGCAACAGTTTATGCAATTAGCATGGCCCAGGACCTGGGTCAGGGCAGGGCAGCAGAGAGTCAATGGCTCAGGCCTTCAGGCAGGGGCTGAGCAAAGGCAGGTAAGCAACCAGCCCAGGTTCTCGGCTCAGAGGGGCCTGGGAGAGGGGGAGACTTCTGGGTGGCAGGGGGGATGCAGGCCCACCCCGGGGCCCTAGCAGCAGCAGAAGGCCCGCTGCTGAGTCAGTGGGGATCCTGGCCACAACACACTGACATAGGCTCACGCAGTGCTACAGCCAGACTAGGGTCGGCTGCCCCCGGGCTACTTCCTAACTCCCCCTCTAGAGGTACCTGGGTCCGGATGGTGTCCTCTGGGGGGGGTCAAGTACCATGGGCTCCTCAGGGTAACTGGTGAGGGGCAGGCTTGACAGTTCCTCTGGGCTCTGGTCAGCTTCAGGCGATGGTCAGGTGGGCCAGTCTTTGGGTCCACCACTAGTTGCCGGGGTCTACCAACCGGGAGCTAGGTCGCAGGCGTCTGGCCTCTCCGGCGGCTGCTCCTCCAGTGAGCTCTGGAGCTGGGCTTTTATACTTCCTGTCCTGCGCCTAGACCTCTGGGGAGCAGGCGCAGGACTCATTGGCTCCACCCACTTTGGTGTCCGGAGCCAATGGGGCATCAGGGGACCACACCGCCTCGCTAGAGGTCTAAATTAGCTTTTACCACTCAAAAAAGAGATCTTAGAGTCATTATGGCTAGTTCTCTGAAAACATCCACTCAATGTGCAATGGCAGTCAAAAAAAGCTAATAGAATGTTGGAAATCATTAGGAAAGGGATAGATAATAAGACAGGAAATATCATATTGCCTCTGTATAAATCCATGGAATGCCACATCTTGAATACTGTGTGCAGATCTGTTCTCCCCATCTCAAAAAAGACTATTGGAATTGGAAAAGGTACAGAAAGGGCAACAAAAATGGTACGGAATAGCTTCCATATAAGGAGAGATTAAGACAACTGGGACTTTTCAGCTTGGAAAAGAGACAACTAAGGGGGAATATGATAGCGGTCTATAAAATCATGACTGGTGTGGAAAAAATAAATAAGGAAGTGTTATTTACTCCTTCTCATAACACAAGAACTAGGAATCACCAAATGAAATTAATAGGCAGCAGGTTTAAAAACAAAACACAAGGAAGCATTTCTTCACACAACACAGAGTCAACCTGTGACACTCCTTGCCAAAGGATATTGTGAAGGCCAAGACACTAGCAGTGTTAAAAAAAGAAGTAGACATGTTCATTATGGATAGATCCATCAATGGCTATTAGCCAGGATAGGCAGGGATGGTTTCCCTAGCCTCTGTTTGCGAGAAGCTGGTAAATGGGTGACATGGGTTGGTCACTTCATGATTACCTGTTCTGTGCATTCCCTATGAAGTACCTGAAATTGGCCACTGTTGGAAGACAGGTTACTGGGCTAGATGGACCATTGATCTGACCCAGTATGGCCATTCTTATGTTCTTATTGAATTTCACATCACAATGATCCAGAGGTGGTAAAAGATAAATTTATACACAAGGAGACTGTAGGAGACAATAGAAAACTTCAGGCTCAAATGCCAATTTTTCTAATCTGGGAGCAATACTGACGACTAAATTTTTAAAAGTCCTAATGGAATAAAACATATGGCCCAAAAAGGACCTTTTATCCAAAATAATGAAATAAGTTAAAATATAGCCAGATAATGAAAATGAGCAGGGAAATGGAAGAAAAGGTAAGTGAATCACATTAAAAGCAGAGTTTTCATGTCTTCCATATAGAATGATGCTCATCCTGAGACACCCCACTGTCAGAAGATGAACAAATATAGAAGCTGTATAGGGGAAAGCAGTCCACAGTATAATGTTCAAGGAAAGATGTCAATCCTTCCTTCAAAGCCAAAAAAAATCTAATTTAAAAGTAAGATTCAAACTAGGGAAGAAATATTTTGGAAGTACCAAGGTCTTGCTTGAGATACTCCAGAAGAGACTAGTCAATAATATCAAATCCTGCCCTGAGATTAAGTCAGATGAGAAAACAGATTCAACATTAGGAAGACCTGCCCAGTAAGATAAGCATTTTCTCATTATTTTGAAAAAGGCAAAAAGTCATACTCAAAATAGTCCGGAAGTTCATGTTGAACAAGTTAAGTGGTACCTATAGTGTGAGGATTTCTAAAAAAAAAAACGTACCTCAAGCAACAACTAGATAAGTCCTCAACAGGAAAGTTTTCCCATTTATTAAGGTCCCCACTGTAACACATCCTGGCCCTCTCTGGTAACTGCAGAGGGCCAGAAATTCTAAAACCACTCCACAGATTTCCCCACAGATATTAAGACTTAAATTATAAACCAATGCATGTACATACTACCATTCAAAATAAACTTAAAATTCTTTGAAACTATTTACACTACTATGTCCTTATAATAACTGCATTTAAATAGTCCTGAGCAGTAGTCTAACGATCAAGCCTGATCAGTTTGATCGTCTTCCAGACTGTATTCTCAGTTCTGTTGAATTTGTGGATGGAATTCCCTGTGGAAGGGGCTCAGTTCCTGATAGAGTACCCACAGGTCCCAGATCCTCTCTTTGTTGAGTTGGGAAATATTGAAGATGAACCCAGTTCCTCCAGAGAACTCTTTTTGGAGTCTCCACTAGGTAAGGTCTGGGAGTTTCTGCCAAGTTCAGAACAGTTCCAAATGTGCTTTGGAGCCAAACTTTGTTGCCTGGTCTCAGTTCAGGTAGTATTTTGTTGCTGCCAAATTTTCTAGTCCAGCATCCCTTTTTTGAAATTCCTTTGGTCGGGCCACTTAGGTTTAAGCTGTATCAGTGCCACTGGTAAAGGCATCCTTACTTAGTCCTCTTCCTATCCAAAGATAGGATCTTCTGGAGATAGTCCAGACACAAGCAGTATTGACTGATATTCCAAAGGTGTTTTATGTGGGTCCACTGATTTTTGCAGAAGTCTTTTTAAAGCCTGCAGTGCCCTCTCCACCTCCCTGTTACTCTGGTGAAAATGTGGACTACTAGTACACTGTTCAAAATCAAAGTCCTTTGCCAGTGCTAGGAATGTTTCAGAGGTAAATTGAAGCCCATTATTAGATATAAGAACTTCAGGAACTCCATGTCTTGCAAATATTGACTTTAGTCTGTATGACCTGTGCTAAGGGAAGTTTGTGTAAGTATAACCAAGTCCAGGGCCGGCTCCAGGCACCAGCCTACCAAGCACGTGCTTGGGGCGGCACCTTAGGGGGTGTGTGGTTTTTTTTTAAAAAAACAACATATTGTGGAGCCGCCGTCGGGGCTGCGGCTGGCTGGGAGAGCAGGGCCGGGGCGGACTGGCCGCCCTTCCCCCAGCGCTCCGGCTGCGAGAGCGGGGTCGGGCTGGCTGCCCTCCCCGCAGCGCTCCAGCCACGGCCTGGAGAGTGGGGCCCAGGCCGGGAGAGTGGGGCCCGGGCCGGGCTGGCCGGCACAACCCTGGGGGGGGGGGGGGCGTTCCGTGGGCGCTGGGTGGGGAGTTGTTTTTTTTTCTTTCGGTGAGGCGGCACTTGGGGTTTTTTGGGTTTTTTTTGCTTGGGGCGGCCAAATACTTAGAGCCGGCCCTGACCAAGTCAATATATCTGGAGAAGTAATTAACTACAATAATGTATGTGTTTTCTTCCAAGAAAAAGACAAATCTGTGGCTACCAACTGCCAAGATCTATCAGGTAGCTTTGTACAGAGTAATGGTTCTGGTAATTTTTTCAGCCCTTGTTACATCCCTCACAGGCCTCTATTAAGGTTTAAATTTGCCTAGCTAGATTAGGCCACCATACAGAGTGTTGTTCTTGAGCCCTTCACTTTGGGTCCCTCATGGATTTTGGAGAGCATCTCTTTCTGAATTACGATAGGGATCAGAATATGCCATCCTTTCAGAAACAGGCTGTCAGCCACATGAGGGTCATTTCAGTCCTGCCAACATGGTAGCGAATCTGTTGGAAATTGACTCCTTCAAATCCACCTCTTTGGCAGAGTTGAGTTAATTTCTTGCAAGTCTCACTGTTTAGTTGTTCATCTCTGATTTTCTGAAGTCAGCTGACATGCTGGAACTGCAACTGATGTAGACTTTGACATCTTTCTCTGAAATCTTTTCTTCTTCCATTGTTGGCTGCTGAACTGGGGTTCTAGATAGTCAAGAAAGTTTCTATGAGTGCTGTTAGGTTCTTGGGAGGCTGCGGGCCTACCCAGGGTGCTCTGCAAGGACGAGGCCACACACACTGTGAGTTATTGACTTTATTGAAGGCAAAGTGACACACCCGCAACAGGGACTCCTGGCGTTGCTATCATGGAGGCGGGGAACCCAGCTCACTGAAGCTCGGCCTGGTGCGGAGTCCAAAGGCCTTATACAACCATATAAAAACAACTCATACATAATTAGTCAGGGGCTTTCCACAGGCTGTGTCTGCCCCTTGGCTCAAAGCCATACAAAGCAGTTCTAACTGGTTCAAAACGGGTTACAACTGGCGTGCCGTGTCCTACAGTGACCGGCCACCGAGAAAGCGAAAACACCCTAGCTAGGCCGTAACACAGTCTTCCGTGGTTCCCTACAAGTGCTTTCCCTGTTGTGTGTCCAGTGTGAAAAGAAAATCACATTAGCTGTAGTCAAAATCTTTGAAACGTATGTGGAAGGTCATCCAGTGGTTTTGAATCCAATAATGCCACTAATTACACTGGTCTACAATTTTTGAGAAGTCGTCTGCTTCAGAGATAAAATGTGCTATTTAGTATGTATTTTGATGTGCTGAATTCAAAGATGACAATTAAAACAACTGATTGGCTACTGTTTCTAAGATATTTAAGTTTTTACATTTTATGTCTATGTATATTGTGTAGATAGTAGAGTTTTAATCATAAATTGTAAACCTAGGTCTTTTCATGTGTTTATGGTTGCTTTACATGATACTATTTCACCTGTCCTGTTTATGTAACACTTTAAAAATCAGCAAAGGGGTTATATAAATAACATTTATTATGAAACAAAAGGCAAAAAACTATTATGTACATAGTTTAGTCCTATTCAGTGTCTACTCGGCGCTTCTTGGCTTGTCTCTTGTATATATTAAATGGAGCATCTCTTGTCACTGTCCAGCAATAGTCTGCAAGCATTGATGGGCTCCATTTGCCCTGATAGCGTTTCTCCATTGTTGCAATGTCCTGGTGAAATTGCTCACCATGCTCGTCGCTCACTGCTCTGCAGTTCGGTGGAAAAAAATCTAGATGAGAGTGCAAAAAATGTATCTTTAGTGACATGTTGCAACCAAGGCTTTTGTATGCCTTGAGGAGGTTTTCCACCAACAACCTGTAGTTGTCAGCCTTGTTGTTTCCGAGAAAATTTATTGCCACTAACTGGAAGGCTTTCCATGCCTTTTTTTCCTTGCCACGCAGTGCATGGTCAAATGCATCATCTCGAAGAAGTTCACGAATCTGAGGACCAACAAAGACACCTTCCTTTATCTTAGCTTCACTTAACCTTGGAAATTTTCCACGGAGGTACTTGAAAGCTGCTTGTGTTTTGTTAATGGCCTTGACAAAGTTCTTCATCAGACCCAGCTTGATGTGTAAGGGTGGTAACAAAATCTTCCTTGATTCAACAAGTGGTGGATGCTGAACACTTTTCCTCCCAGGCTCCAATGACTGTCGGAGTGGCCAATCTTTCTTGATGTAGTGGGAATCTCTTGCGCGACTATTCCATTCGCAGAGAAAACAGCAGTACTTTGTGTATCCAGTCTGCAGACCAAGCAAGAGAGCAACAACCTTCAAATCGCCACAAAGCTGCCACTGATGTTGCTCATAGTTTATGCACCTCAAAAGTTGTTTCATGTTGTCATAGGTTTCCTTCAGATGGACTGCATGACCAACTGGAATTGATGGCAAAACATTGCCATTATGCAGTAAAACAGCTTTAAGACTCATCTTTGATGAATCCATGAACAGTCTCCACTCATCTGGATCGTGAATGATGTTGAGGGCTGCCATCACACCATCGATGTTGTTGCAGGCTACAAGATCACCTTCCATGAAGAAGAATGGGACAAGATCCTTTTGACGGTCACGGAACATGGAAACCCTACCATCACCTGCCAGGAGATTCCACTGCTGTAGTCTGGAGCCCAAAAGCTCTGCCTTACTCTTGGGTAGTTCCAAATCCCTGACAAGGTCATTCAGTTCACCTTGTGTTATGAGGTGTGGTTCAGAGGAGGAGGATGGGAGAAAATGTGGGTCCTGTGACATTGATGGTTCAGGACCAGAAGTTTCATCCTCTTCCTCTTCCTCGTCTGACTCAAGTGAGAATGATTCTGGTGCATCAGGAACCGGCAGTCCTTCTCCGTGGGGTACTGGGCGTATAGCTGATGGAATGTTTGGATAATGCACAGTCCACTTTTTCTTCTTTGACACACCTTTCCCAACTGGAGGCACCATGCAGAAGTAACAATTGCTGGTATGATCTGTTGGCTCTCTCCAAAGCATTGGCACTGCAAAAGGCATAGATTTCCTTTTCCTGTTCAACCACTGGCGAAGATTTGTTGCACAAGTGTTGCAGCATATGGGTGGGGCCCACCTCTTGTCCTGATCTCCAATTTTGCAGCCAAAATAAAGGTGATAGGCTTTCTTAACCATAGTGGTTATACTGCGCTTTTGTGATGCAAAAGTCACTTCATCACAAACATAGCAGAAGTTATCTGCACTGTTCACACAAGTCCAAGGCATCTCTGCTCACTTTGGCTAAACAGAAATGTGTCCCTTTGCAAAATCAAACACTGACAAATAAGAGAGCATGACACTGTATGATTTCTAGAGCTGATATAGGGCAATTTGTTCAGCAGAGAGATGTAAGCTTCGTTATGATTGCATCATCCATGACTTCTAGGAATAACATGATGCAATTCATATCATGTATGACGCAATACCAGCTTCAGATTGCATCATTCATTGTTTTGCCTAAAAAGCAAGTACTGTCCAAACCCAGTCATAGATTTATTCATAGATCCAGTCAAAGATGTATTTTAGTCATTTCTGGTTTAAATTGAGATCCCTTCCCTTTATAACTCACGTATCCTCCGCCATTCCCAAGTCAAGGGTCGTATATACTGACCCAATAGCATGTCTTGAAAACTAGAGCCAATCAACAATTTTAAGCATCATTTTCATTCTCAGTGACCCAGAATTAGTAAAGTTTGACTACATTTATTTCAGATGCATTTTTGGCTGTAGAGCAGTGTTACTTGTGATCTGTTTCTATGTTAAAATTCAAGTTAAAGAGTTATGTGCTGAGCTGTTCACATGCCCAAGTGATTGCTAGACCTTATTTTTCCACTTGAGCATACTGCTGCTCAGTTTCTGAGAGGCTTCTTGGTCTGAATGCAATAGATCTCTGGTCTCCTGAATGCTTTGTTGGGAGCACTGCTCCTAAACTATATGAAGATTCATCTGCTGCTACTGTTGTTGGATAGTTTACTGAATATTGTGCCAAAACAGGTTGAGATGTCAGTAATTCTTTTATTTTATTAAATGCATTTTGTTGTGGGCAACCACAGATCCACATACTGTGATCAGTAAGAGGATCTCTTGACAGTTTTGTTAGATAAGCTAAATTTGTAAGCATTTCCCCAAAAATTAGTGATGCCCCAGAATCATCTTTCCAAAGACATTTCTTGAGGTTCAGGCTAGGCAAGTAATGACTTCAATTTATCTCAATCTGGCTGAATTCCCTTTTTGTTAATTATGTGTCCTACAGATTTTATCTGCTCCTTTCTTGTACAATGAGGCTGTCTTGTTGGCAGTGTCTCAAAACTACATATAGTCACTCATCGTGTTCATTTTTATTTCTGCCATATACCAACTCATCATCTGCTTGGCAAAGGATTCCAGGCATACCTGCCACAATCTGAGAGATTTTTCTTTTAATGTTCTGGTGCTGAGGATAGTCCAAAAGGCAGATGTCTGAAATAGTACCTTCCAACTAGGGTGATGAACATAGTTAATTGTGTAGATTCTTTAGCGAGGTGGATTTGCCAAAAGCCTGTTGTATCATCTAACTTTGAGAAGACTTTGGCATCTGATAACTGAGCTAACGTCTAGTCAGCTGCAGGAGCATGTGTCTTTCTCTGCATTTTTTTATTAAGTTGTGTAAGGACTATACAAATTCAGGTTTTGTCTTTGGGCTTTGATACTACAACCATCCCTGCACACCAGTCAGTGGATAACTCCCATATCTTCCATTCTCTTTATTTCTCCTTTGACTTTCTCTAGCAAAGGTATTGGGATGCAGCTAGGGCTGTGAGAGCAGAAGAAGTAGTTGGTGATCCCAATTTTATTTTGTACTCCCCGACAGCTTTCCTAGCCCTGTGAAGATGAGTAGATACATATCTTGTATAGTTTGCTTTTTACCATTAATGCATTCCAGTTTCTGGATTAGGTGTAGTCCTTGTATTGCTCGCAACCCTAGTAGTGGGTTGTCAGTCCTTGTGCTGCATATATTATTTGTTGAAGAACTTTCCTTCCTTTCTTCAATTTACTGAGGAATTGGCCACAAACATCTATTGTATTCTTACTAGCTCCACATCAGATTTTATTTGGTCTTTGCAGATCTCCATCCTGGAGTCAATTTTAATTTTGGGGGGGAATTTCAGTGACTGCTTCCCTAGATTCAATTTTTAATTTAAGCTTTTTTATTTTAAATTTATGCTTGTGTATTAAGGTGTTGTCTGCTCTTTTGAGGATATATTCCCTAGAAGTATGGATTTATTGTCATCTGATGATAACACTACCTCTTGTTTTCCACTACTCTTGGTGACCTGCATGGTATTGTAAAATGTCTCGTTTTGTGGCATCTCCTACACATTGTTGCCACCTATGGTTCTGTATCTTTGTGATGGGACCCCTGGATTGCAGCCTGGGATTATGGGACCACTATGCCCCTCTTAATTCTCTCCAGCCTGGACTGTCTCTCACAATGCCTCTCTAGTGACAAACAGCAAGCCCCTCCAGGCACTGTTAGCACTCAGCACAACTGCATGTGCAGCCCCACACCCAGCTAGATAGCATGAATGCTCCCAGAGCCACTCATGAATCACACAGAGAAAGGTACCAGCCAAATCCCCCCAGTTCCCAGCTTTGTACCTCAGGAATATACCATCTTGCACTGCTCAAGATGAGCCATGCATATTTATTAATTGGTTCACCACTTCATTAATGGAAAGTGGATATATACCAGCCTTTGCAAACCTGAGCAGATTTACCACACACTTCAGGCAAACTCACTGGTAAAGATAAACAGTATAACAAATTAATTGACTACAAAAGATAGATTTTAAATGATATTACGTGATAGGCAAAAAGTCAGAGTAGTTACCAAAAGAAAAGAAAATATAAGCACACAGTCCTAACTCTCAACCCTATTAGACTGGGCAACATCTAGATTAAGCAGTTTTTATCATCCCACTGGATATTGCAAGTACACAGATTTCACCTTGAAACCTGGGCCAGTCTCCTCTGTTGGTGTCTTCTGAGTGTCCTTATTGCTTGCAGCATAGGTGGGGGCAGGAGAAAGGCCAAGCATAGTGTTCTGTTTTATATCCTCAGTCCATGTGCTTGGAGAACACAAATCCAGGCATGTCTGGTGGGCATTGCTGAGTTCCCAGGCAAGGTTGAGCAATTCCCCTGGTGTGGCCTTTGCAGGCAAGTCATTGCATTGTAGCTCCCTTGCTGGACAATGGCTGGTGATGTTTGTTCAGCAGCACCCACCCAGGTGTCAGTTACCTCCCTTGTCACTGTATCTGTAGAGCTAGTATCTGGGTGCTTCCCAAATCCACAGCATATTTTAGTGAAAAGCATACAACACAATCCTTATAATTTCATATGCATTGATGATACACAGATTTAGATAGAACAATGTCTTTCAACAGATCATAACCTTTCCCCTGCTACCTTACAAGTTATGCTTTATATGCAAGATTATGATTATATAAAAGTTAGGAATATGTGGGTTACAGGACACTCCCCTAAGGTATAGAATGTCACAATCTTGCTATATCTTTCAGAGCTTTTCCAAGTTTTCCTCCTATTCACATTCGTTGGTCTCCCACTCAAATAGTGCACAGTTCTTATGTTGTAAATTTGGTTAGACTGCTCCTTTCTCATTTGTGTGTTTTCTCTTTACTATGTCAGTATTGTCTAATGCAGCCTTTCATACACTGGTTTCTTGCATTCTCACTTTAGCTATAGCTTCTGCTAGTCTGAGATCTGGATCTAACTGAAGCTGTGCTGATAAACTTATGTCTCTTATACCAACAACTATCTTGTTTCTATTTAGCTCTTCTTTTAACATTGCATATTTGCAATGTTCATTAGGACTATGAACTACACTAACAAAAGTCTCATCTGTTTCTCCTTCTTCCTGGCAGCTCGTAATAAATTTGGTCCTTTTATGTACAATAGTCTGTCTGCTTATGAAATGGGCATCAAAAGCCCGTTTTATTTTGGAGTATTCTTTCTTTTCCTCATCAGTGAGAGGCAGGGCACATAGGATATCAGCAGCAGCAGCCATGCAAATATCAGGTCATTTATCTGGCATTCTTGTGCTTTCTCTGCTAAATCAGAAGTGGTCTGGAATCACTCAAATCTCCGAATCCAGCATGGCCTATTGCTTGAATTGCCAAAATCAAACTTCTCTAACAGAGCCATTTGTGCTATGAGCTCCATTGCTTTGCTGAGACAGGGCTCTGCCTCCTTCCTGCTGCAGCTTTCACAGGCCTCCTCCCTGATTTTCCACTTTCTCTGCTCACTCACAATTCTGGCAGCCTGTGGGGTGGGGGTGTCTCTTTTCTTTCCTTTACACCTTCTTTAGAAAAAGGGATTCACTCACTCCTGACACCATGTGGTATGAGGATATACAAAGAGCTGTGCTTTATGCAGCAGCTAGAGAACTCCCAAACCAGGAAGACTCAATTCCTGCATTTGTTAATCCCCCTTTTGCAACACATCCCTGTCTCCTCTAGTATCTGTGGAGGGTAGAAACTATATCACACTCCACTATAGCTATACTTTATCTACAACCTTGCTATAAAAAGGCAGGCTGGAGATGGGATGGTCAAAGTTAACAAATTTTGAAACTCAAGTAGTTTTTTTCAAAAGATGATTTTTTTTAAATGAAAGAGAAAATGGGATAGCTTCATAACAGTGATAACAAGGGTAAGAATAGAGGGGCAGAAGGAATGATGGAAGTCTCATGCTCTTTTCATAAATGCAATCAATGATGACTTTTATGGAAAGAAAAAGTGAAGAGAACTGATTTGCCCGTAGGAACCAAAGAGGCCATCTGTTTTAGGGGATGCCAGGAAGATCAGACCAAAGCAGGCATTGGTTTAGCAAAAGCAAAATTGAATTTGATGGGAGAGCGATCAGTAATGAAAGGTTCTGAAACAGAGTGAAGGAATTACAGATTAAAATCAAAGATATGATACTAAGGATGATGGGAGAGTACATAGAGTGTGAAACAGTGATCAACTCTTACATCTCAGCTTATTTCCACTTACGAGTTATAGTATACCCCTTAAAATGTTTTTCCATTATTTTGCAAGCACGCTTAAATTGCCTTTGTAAGATAGCATTGATGTATTGTACAACAATATTGATAATACATTTCAATTAAATGATTTTTCCTGTAAAAATAATTAAACTTTTTATTCATGTTGGGGTCTAATATGGTGTGTGTTTAATTTACAAAGAAAAAAAATCAAATTCTAAGTAACACTAATAGCCAAAGAAACACCAATAATTTTACAAAGATAAGAGTTCTTTCATTGCGAGCAATTAGTCTGTAACAGCAGGTAGCGTGAGATTTCATATCACTGAAGAATTCTATTTTGTCTCTCCATCTGCCTTAATTTTACACATTAAAAAACAAAATTTAACAACCATTAAGATGTGCACATGCATATACTGAATAACTGCATTCTTGTATTGCTATAATCCTCATCCTTCCCCAGTCTCCCCACCCTCACTGTTAGTTACCCTCATTTGTCATACTGCATAAAACTTAGACTGTAAGCTCCTTCAGACAGGGACTGGGTCTTGCTCTATATTCTGTGAAACACCTAGCCCAAGCATATTTAGAGAGATGAAATTATAGCAATAATGCATAGAATGACAAGTGTGATATAGTAGTTAGGAGAGAAAAATTAACCTCCTCTGGATCTAGTTTGAGTCTGATAGGTTTCTTTACTCAGAGGGTAAAGAACATACTTATAAATATGTTCCAAAGATATCGACTCTGAGAGTGATATCTATTCAATTCTGGAAAAGTATCTCTAGGGAAATGCTGCAAGGCCTTCTCTTGAGCCATTTAAAACTGGACTACACACACATTTCAACAACATATTGTATGGGAGATGAATTCCATAGATGACCTTACAGACCTCTCATTCTGTAATTCCCATGATAAAGCTATGTTCAGCTTGTATATAACTAGGGCGTCATATCAAATTCATGCATTTTGCTTACTGAATTTTGTAACAACTTCTTAGAAGCATGACAATCTCTCTCCTTCTGAATTTTCTTTGCTTGGGAAACATTTTATTTTGTTATATTTCTAGTGTTGCACTAGAAAGTTGATTATCTGGGTGTAACTCACTTTAGCTTCGTGTGGATCTTTGTCCTCCTCTAGTGGCTGGATCACAAAAAGATGTTTATGAATTGCTACTACCTTCAAGCCAGCAAACCCAGTCCTTTAGCTTAAATAGTAGACAGTCTTGCATTTAGATCCAGAGATCCTAGATTCAGTGACCAAGCCAAAGGCATTTTGACAAATGGTTACTTCCTTCTCTGTGCGCTAGCATCAATCATGATATCAATAGGTTTGTATACAGTTATGAAGGAAGCATTTGTTGATGAACAGCAACTGAAAAATAGCAAGGGTTTTTTTTTTAATGTGATGACACCCAGTATTGGTGATGATTTTAGTATTTAATTTCTTAGAAACAGAATGATGGAGTCTGAATAATAGAAATTTAGAATTAAAGAGATGAGTCAAAGGCTGGGCATTAAGCAGTAGATCATTTCCCTTTAACACGTTATAGTTATAAATATTTGCATAACCCATCAAAAATATGTTACTAGAACATTTAAGTTGAACAGCAAAGCGCTCAAAAGTCAAGATACACCAGTGTTCAGGTTACATGAGTATCCAAGAGTGGTACAGAGAATTCTTCAGGGACTGTAGGGAAAAGGAATGTTCGCTGTAATTGCTACTAAAGCCCTGAAGCTGCAATAGCCCCAGACACTGCTCTGTGGAGAAATAACAGAAATCCTGTCTCTGTTATTCCCACAAAAGCCTACCTTAAAACCCTGCTCTGAAGGAAGCCTCTGTGACACTGACCTTTACAGACTGCAGGGAGACTTTATAGCCTGCAACCATTTTCTGCTAGTGCCTAGCCTCCTTCTCTCTTTTTTAACTTCTTCACGCAATACACAGTCAACCTGTGGAACTCATTGCCAGGGGATGTTGTGAAGGCCAAAACTATAACTGGATTAAAAAAAGAATTTGAAAAATTCATGGATGATTGGTACATAAATGGCTATTAGCCAAGATGGTCAGGGATGCAACTTATTCTGGTGTCCTTAAATCTCTGACTGCCAGATTCCAGGACTGGAAAAAAAGCAGGGCTGGCCTTACCACAAGGCGAACTGAGGCAGCTGCCTCAGATGCTAGACTGGGGCGGGGGGTGCCACTAGGACCCAGAGTGTAGAAAATTGTGTCTGCTGCTGGTGAATATGTATTCTCTCTGCTCTACATGCACAGAGATGGTGGAGTGCTGTGCTGGAGGAAGGAGGGCACAAGAGACATAACAGGCAGGCAGGAGAAAAGGTGAGAGGGAATAACAGAAAGCAGCAGGAGCTGCAGGGAGATAGAGGAGGAGGAGCCTCTTATGTACCTCTCTAGCACCCCCCAGGATCCTGGACTGATTAACACCAGCTTCTCAGGGAGCTTCCTGTTTCCTGCTGCTTCCCTGAATCCACTTGAGGAGAATGGGCAGTCAACTGAAGTAGTAGGAGCCAGTTAGGCCCTTAAGACCCTGATATCTTCCCTCACTCAGGCCCTGCTACCAGCCTGTTTATTTGTCCCCTTCAATTAAGTATTAAGGGCTACTATAGCTGGCACAGAACAGCAGTCATGAGTGAAAGAAGAAAATGCCCCTCTGGGGCAGCATTCAGAAAAAGAAAGAAAGCAAAGAAAGCTTTTCTATCTTAGCAGGAAGGAGCTCTCCTGAGATACATAGACAAATGTTCACGGTGAGCCTTCTGGATCCAGTGAGGATGTGAGTGGTGAGGAGATACCTGATCTTCCAGTTAGTCAGAGTGCAGGTGACTTGGCAGCTACTGCAGCATCCATATCTCCAGCTCAAATGAATGTAACCATGCACATTCCTGAAGAAAAGTGTAGATCAGAGAAGAGTGCAGTGGAGGTGCAAGAAACATCTGCTGCTGAGTTTAGTTCCTTAAGTCTAGATGATCCAGGACTGTGGACCCACTTGATCAGTAGCTTGAGGGACTTCCTTGTACTGCATGGGCCACAGCAAGTGAAAAAATTCACGTTCCCCAAAGACAATGAAAATAGAAGTTTCCATCCAACACATTACTGGCGTGAAATCCCCCATGGTGACAAAGTGGAGAGGCCATGGCTTATGTACTCAAAAACCCAGAATTCTGCATCCTGTTTTTGTTGCAAACTCTTCCATTCTAATGTTCCAGCCACATTGGGTTCTACAGGAACAAAGGACTGGAAAAATCTGTCTAGAAATCTGGCATGACATGAGAAGGCAGCAAATCATCAGAGAGCATTCCATAGGTGGAAAGAGCCTGAGATGAGACTAAGGTTAAAGGCCACCATAGATGATCAGCATCAAGAGAAGATTGCATCAGAGTCTCTTTACTGGCAAAATGTTCTGAAAAGGCTCATTGCCATTGTGAGAATGCTTGCTACCCAAAACCTAGCACTGCGTGGCACTTCAGATCAGCTGTATGTGCCAAACAATGGAAACTTCCTTAAAAATGTGGAGCTGATGGCTGAGTTTGATGCTGTACTCCAGAAGTATCTAAGAAGAGACACCACCCAAGAAATGTACACACACCACAACCGTGGAAAAATAATTCAAAATGAGATCATACAGTTACTGGCAACAAAAGTCAAACAGAAGATTGTGTCAGATCTGAAGTCCGCAAGATATTACTCTGTTATTCTATACTGCACACCTGACGTCAGCCATATGGAACAAATGACTTTAACGGTGCTTTCAGAACAACAAAAGAATCTAGTGAAAATGTCCCTGCAATGACTGTCAGAGAGCATTTTCTAGAATTTATTGACATTGATGATACTACAGGAGCTGGTATGACAAATGTGCTTCTTAAAAAGCTGGAAGATACGGGAATTGCGATAGCTGACATGAGGTCAAGGCTACAATAATGGTGCCAACATAAGAGGAAAGAACAGAGGAGTGCAGACACAGATCAGAGAGTTAAACCCTCGAGCTTTTTTTGTCCCATGCAGTTCTCATTCATTGAACTTGGTGGTCAGTGATGCAGCATCAGCTTCTAGCGAGGCTGTTGAATTTTTTAATGTAATTCAAAGCATCTATGTATTTTTCTCTCCATTAACTCATTGATGGCAAATTTTGAAGCAACATCTGAGAACATCCTCTCTGACACTGAAACCACTGAGTGCCACACGATGGGAAAGTCGAGTGGAGGCGATAAAGCCAATCAAATACCAAATTGGGAAGATAGATGATGCCATGGTTGCCATTAAGAAGGATAATGCTATGACAAGAACTGTTCGTGGTAGAACAGTGGCAGAGGGAAATGGAATCACCAGAAACATATATAACTTCAAATTTCTGTATGGCTTAGTGTTGTGGCATGACATACTGTTTGAAATAAATGTTGTAAGCAAGAGACTCCAAAGTGTTCACCTTGATATATCTGGAGCAATGGAACAACTGGATGAAGCAAAGTCATACCTACAGTCTTACCAGTCAGATGAGGGATTTCAAAACATTCTGAAGAGTGCACAGAAGTTGGCAGAGGAACTTCACACTGAAGCTATTTCCCCACCTATTCAAGAGTACAAGAGTCACTGAAGAAGATGTTTTGATTACAAGGCACAGGATAATCCCATAAGAGACCCCAAACAACAATTCAAAGTTGAATTCTTTAACCAGGTGCTAGATTGTGCAATACAGTCACTTGAAGAACATTTCATGCAGCTAAAGGAACATTGCAGTATATTTGGGATGCTGTATGATATTCCAAAACTCCTCACTATACCAGAAGAAGACCTACACCAGCAATGCAGGGCACTAGAGACAGTGTTGACACATGATGACATGCGTGATATTGATGTGAGTGATTTAGGTGATGAACTGAAAGCTTTTTCAAGATACATTTCAGCAGGATCAACACCAAAGGCTGTTCTGGAATATATGTGCACAAATAAGATGACCACTTTCTTTCCAAATGCTTTTGTTGCTCTGCGCATACTTCTAACACTTCCTGTAACAGCTGCCAGTGGAGAATGCAGCTTCTCCAAGCTGAAGTTAATAAAAACACATCTAAGCTCCACAATGACACAGGAGAGGCTGGTCGGCCTTGCAACCATCTCAACAGAGCATGAGCTGACCCAGACCGTGGACCTTCAGGAAGCAGTTCAAATCTTTGCAACCAAGAAGGCACGGAAAGCACCACTTTGATTATTCAAACAGATAAAAATGCCAGTGTTTACTATGCAGACAAAAAAAGTTACATTTGCTGTTCAGGCATTTGAAAGTTAAGTGTTACTTAACATTTTTGAAAAAGGCATTTTAAGTTGTTAGTTCTCCTTTATTGGGGTAGGTAGCAGAGTAGTAGAAGAGGAAGAAGGCAGAATTGAGACCTTTCAAAGTTTTGGCCCAAGTGAGAGGGTATGGGGGCGTCATTTGAGCTCCCCGCCTCAGGTGCCAAAATGTTGTGGGCCGGCCCTGACAAAAGGGGATAGATCACTTGATAGTTACCCTGGTCTATTCATTCCCTTTGAAGCACCTAGCATTGGTCACTCTTGGAAGACAGGATACTGGGCTAGATGGACCATTAGTCTGACCCCATATAGCCATTCTTATAGTCTTAAATTGAGACAAACTGAACAAACTCCCCCTAACCTGCATGGCAGATCTACACTAAGTCTTCTGTGTCTAGAGCCCCCCATAAAGGGGAAGCAAGAGGCAGGATTTGACCCTGAATACATCAGGTTCTCATCCTTTTAAGATAGCGCTGGAAAGTTCTAGTTCTGGTAATAAACTATCACTGCTAACCCTAATCAGCTGTTTACTTAGTGATACCTTTCTGAATTACCATTAATTAGGGCTGGAGCTTGTTTACAGTAAGTAAGTAATACATAAAGGTACCCCAACGTGTCAGACTGGAAAATGAGAGCAAAGAATAGAATGAAATATGTTTTTCTTTTTCTGGCATTCTACATATTCAAAACAGAAAAAAAAATCATATTCTTTGGGATTCTACAGCCAACACAGACAAACCATACAAATGTCATAGAATCCTTCCATAAAAGCTGCCTTATAATTCCCCTGCCATTTCCACAGAAATTGACACTCGTGTGTTACAAAATAGTTCTTTGAATGTTTTATGGATCAGTGTGAAAAAGCAAGAGTCAGGCCACCCATGTTAGTGAGCACGAAGAAAGTGAAATGTCTTGAAATCTGGTATATCTTAATATAATCTTTGACCTGCCATCATTCTACAAGAACATGTTCTATTATACAATGCACCTTGAATTTTGCATTGTAATTTGCATTTAGAGACTTACTGGGGTATAAATAGGCAATAACTGAAAGTTTCTAGATGTTCAAAATAAAAACTTTTTTTTTCTTTCACAGTTTCCTTATTCACTCTCTGGAACTTCTTGTTAAGTTCTCATCCATTACAGGAATGAATAGTGGAAATAATTCCTTGTTTTGTCTTTGGTAAGTGCCCTAATGGACATGTAATAGACTCATAACCCTTGAAAGTAATGGTGTGAGACTGCTCTAAACCTTGCTTGAAAAATAGATATTACATTTCATCACTGATCTCCCAATATTCACAACCTGTATGTTTTCTCTATCATAGAACAAAGCTGGCTTTTTTGCTAATGAAAGTCGTTGGTTCTTGCCCATTGTGGGGGGTTTTAACATTGTAATCCAGTAATTTACAATGTAATTTTGAACGGCCATTTACGCAGTTTACTAAGTAAAACTGAAAGGTTTTTAATATGAGCATAAATTCTTTAATGTTGGTGATTGTTTATCTGGCTAATCCATAAGGGATAAGGGTAATTGTGAAAAGAAATTAGCCAGAGTGGGCTGAGTGGCTGGCAGAGCTGTAAATATTGTGCCTACATGTACATGAGAACATTGTCAACAAATCTGCAGCAATTCCTAAGCAGCTCTCTTTGCATATATGTGTAGACTTTCTAAAGGGAGTGTGTTTTTGTTGGGAATATTGAATATAATAAACTGCAACACAAAGATAATTTTGTGAAATATTTTAATTTATGCATATTACAGAATCCTAACTCTTTTATGGGAGTTCAGTAAACAAGAAGTTACAAAACATCTTTGTCAACATGCTTTTATCACCTCTTTAGGGCAAGCCTGATGTTGCTGCTTCAACATAGCAATTACTATTTAACACTTTCTTTCTCTAAGCGCCTCTGTATTTTCACATTATTGTAAAACTTGAGTATGTTTTGCGCTCATTTCCTTTTCTCTGACATTATGAATCATTAACATAGGCAGATCCCTGATAATGCTTTAATCCTTTCTATTAAAAGGTAGCTGCTGCAGCCTTTGTGGCAGGAATGAAGATGATCTAGGTTTCAGAGAGTGATGATAAAACTTTTTAATACATGAAACCTGTTCCCCAAGTATATGTTATAAATTGTGGAAAACACAAGTGAGGAAACATTAGAGCCTGATCCTTCACCACTGAAATTAAGAAGAGTGTTGCCAGTGACTTCAATGGTTGCAGGATTTGGTCCTCAAGGCATTTTAGTGTAAAACCTACAGCGGGGGAGTGTCATTAGGAGAAATAAGCAATAGAGGACAAAATATGTTTTTTAAGATTTGGAGAGTCTGAGTTAGAGAAAAATGGGTAGGCTGTTCTAATTGGCAGGATCTAGAAAAGAGGTTTTTGCACCAGCAGCAGTGAGATTGTGGGATTTGACAGTGGGAAGAGAAGGAATTCTAAGCCCCTCTTGGAAAGTCATCTGCATTTTCAACTCTCATGTAAGACACTGATGGTTCAAATCACCTTTCAAGAGGCACTTGGTACTGTGCTTGGCTTTCAGTTGATGAAAGTTCAGATACGTGAAGAGAGATTCATTAAAGATCTTATGCAGAAAGGAGCAACTACTAAAAATCTTAATTGCATGTTCTTCCTTATCCTCCATGTTGTTTTAACTTCAGCTTGCAGATATGGAAGTGGCTTTTTTTGTGAGAGAACTGCACTACAAAGGTAAGAAAACATAAACCTGACAGTATTTTGACTCTGTGACCATGTGAGGAAACGAGCAAATATGTGTCAGTGTTTCATTTAGAATATAAAATCTTTAGGCCAGCTTCATTGATATGAATGGAGTTGTACTGCTTACGTCAGCAGTGAGTTTGATCTGATACCTGTCCTTAAATAAACTTTATATTACTTCTGAAAAAAAAGTAGGATTTTACTGTAAATCTCTTATGACCTTTCTCAGCTGCCAAATCTCCCTATTACCATTCTGCCACTGTCAGACCTGCACATTAATGATGCATAGAAAAACTCTAGAAGTATCTGTTGCAGCAGAAATTTCAGTCAGTTGTATATAGACACAAAATAATGTATTATTTCACATACATAAACTTGTAAATTATTATTGTCCGTATTGTATCTTAAGTTATTATTGTTACTATTGCTATTTATGTCTTAATATTTTTATGGTGGCATCTACAGTGGACTAAAGTGATTTCCAAAAAGTCAATAAAGGATGGTCCCTCATCCCAAGATCTCACAATTTAAGACAGACAAGTAGAGAGAAGTTAGGGAAATAGGTACCTCAACAGAAAATGTCTATGCAAGTCAGCTTGATTAATTGTAAGCAAAATGGTTTAAAAATATATTTTGTTCACCATTCTATGTGCCCCTCATAACTATGCCTATTCTAGTAGTAAGAACATGAAAAACTTCAAAGGTCTGGTTATCATTTGAGTTGATTTTTAACATAACAATTTTCTTTAATCAAAACCAAACATCTAATTACAATTATGCACTCTAATGGTAAAATGGAACAATACAGACATAACATGCTAGCAAAATAGGTCATACCTATTGCAACTCAAGTGCTTCAATTTATGTAAATTGTGTTTTTAAAATTACCAAGACATTTGAAGAAAATGCTTAGAGAACACTAAATTATTACTATCACAGAAAAAATATTCTAGCAAATTTAAAGCAGATTTGAGACCTCCACTTTAACATACACATTCCTTTGGCCTTTATTAATTATTTTTGTTATTAGAATTATTATATTATGAGTTTATTGAAAAACGTCTGCGATTAATTATAAGCTGTTGTGTAACTCTGCACTGCTTCTCACCATTGTGTTGGGGCCTTGCAAGTCATATGGACCAAACTGTGATCACCTTATCACAATTAACTGGCTCACTGATGTCAGTAAGATTACTTGCATGAGTAAGGGAATAATAACTAAATTAGAAACCAAAGCTACAACCAAATCCAAATTTTTAAACAAGGTCCTTAAGGAGGTCCTGCTGTCAGTCCTAGATATTTTTCTATCCAGAACCTTCATGTCTTGTGCAGTAACACAACAAAACTATTGAAACTGCCCCTCCTCCCTCTGCTTTGACCACTATTGAATGCAGCAAGACTTCGTCTCTTATTGTCAAGATGAATGAGCAAAATGGATTCCATTCTGCTCCACCCTTCATTTAAGACTCGACTGAGACATACCTCTGCTGCTGCAACACTCCACTCTATCCTCCCTGTCAATAGAAGAAAATTATACAAGATGCCAGCAGCTAAATAAATGCTAGGGTGCCCTAGCACTAATGGTAAATGTAGCAGTGGCAAACTGCTCCAATAAATCCTACCCATTGAGGGCAATGCCATGCCTCAGGACACCATAAATAAACAGGTGGATAGCATTATAAATAGTCTTATACATTTTTCAACATCTACTCAATCATTTCAATATATAGCTTATATGTGGCAAGGTACCTTACTGAGTGCCTGAAAGAATTTCTAGAACTAACCTTTTACAATGAAATTGGCTGTCGTATTTTCCAAGGAACTGCAGTGTTTGATCCTTTTAAATACAATTTTTCAGTTATTTCTTCTTTCCCGTGCCATTCTAGTCATAAGATTCGCTTTTATTCTCTATGTATATACTAAATCTTTAATTAAAATTTATTTTTATAAATGTCCAGTACTTAAGAACAAAAGAGGGCATTCACATTATTTTTATGTGTTTGTCAGCGATGTTTCACTTTATTTTAATGAAGTTTTGGTTTCATACTTTTTCTTGCATTTAGTAAAAATAGAGCAAGAAAATCAGTAATTTCAACTCCCAAGATAATGTAAAGCTAATTTAGATTTTTTTAAATTGATGCTTCAAAATGAAAACAAAAATGGTAACATGTAAAGAGGCCTCCCATGTCACACATAAACACACAGTAAGAAAGTTTATATTCTGCCTGTATATCAGTCCAATATCTTTACACATCCACTGGAGATCTTGTGCATTTGTATAAAGGAACATTGGATTAATTTTGTTTCAGCAGAAGGGGTCTTTCACACAGATCTGTCCAATAAAGTTAATGTACTTTTGAGGAGCACTTCAATAAATGAAGCTATCTGCAAAGCTGTGATATGAATAAAAAGACAAATAAATGCAAATTCATACCTCTCAAGTGAAAAAAGGGGAAAATATCATATGCTAGAAATGAGTCTTATCAAACTGCTATGAGAGAAAAGAGAAAAAGTCACCACAAACAAAACCATTGTCAGTAATCCAGAAAAGTTCATGTTTGTTTACATTCAAGTTAAACTAAGGAAATATAATATGTAAATATTAAAAACTGTAAATATGGTTGGATCTTATATGTTTTCAGGCTTCCCTGAAGTTAGAGCACTTTTTAATTAATAAAGAAACAGAGGGCTAGATTCTCCAGTCCACTCCTTTGTGGCATGTAAGCCACAGGAGGTCAGCAAAGAATTCCCCCTGTGTAGGGCAACTCTCCAACAACATAAAGCTAGTGAAAGCATCACAGCCTCTTCTGCATCAGTCACCACATCCCTCACCCTCAACATAAGAGGAGAGGAAAGGGAGAGGATGTGGCTATGCCCTGTCCTCCTTTGATGAAAGGTTCTTGAAGGACTTTACATCAGTGGCATAAATTAGAGCTGCTCCCACACGGCTGCTCTAACTTGAGTCAGAGCATCGGCTGGTTCCCTTTGGCCTCTCTACTGGACTCCTCTCACCACTGATGACTTTTCTCCTGTTGCTGCTCCATAACAAACTGGATGTTGGGGTACCACCATCCCCCGCCTCTTACACACACACACACACACACACAACATTTGAAAGAGACACATTTTCCATCTCTCTCCTAAAATTACACCCATGCACAGACTAATGGAATCAGTGAAACTAGAAATGGAAAAGATTTATTAAATCATCTTTTGCAAGTGCAAGATTGTTATTTACAGTATATTTTCTACTGCTTTGTCCTTCCTAGTTCTAAAGATTCTAAGAAATGAGCCATCCACAAACTAGTAGATATCACCCTGACGTGGGAAAGCTATTCTTCATATTCAGTCTAGTTTTTCCTTTTCTTAATTTCATACTATCACCCCTTTTAATCTCTTTTGTTGCCATCTGAAATAATACTTCCTCCTTCTAGGAATTTGCACTCTCAAATACTTGTAGACAGATAGGACCATCCTTTGGCAAACCTAATAATTAATGGCCCAAATTAATCTATCGTGTAAGAACCATGGCCCCAATCCATTCTGTATGGCCTGTAATGCGTTAGCAGTCGTTCCTCCCCATCTGGCTCCATGGGAGGCCACTCTGCCTCACTACGCCACTTGGGTACCGCCCTGTTTCAGGGGAGTAGCGATTCAAGTAGTGGAGTTGAGGAGTCTCTGGCAGGATAGAGTAGAGCAAACAGTCTTGGAGCACTGGGCCTCAGGCAGGACAGAGGAATCAAATAGCCTTGGGGCTCAGATCCTCAGGCAGGACAGAGCAAACAGATTCAGATTCAGGCCCTCGAGCAGGGTGGAGAAATAAACAGTCTAGGGGCTCAGACCCTCAGACAGGATGGAGCACCAAACAGTCTGTCATCCTCGCTCTGGGAGATGGCGGACAAATGCAGGCCCCTTGGTCGAAGGTGGGGAGGCTTGGCAGCAGGAGGTAGGGAGTCCCCAGGGGTAGGATTGGCAGCAGGGGATAGAGGGTCCCCAGACCCAACCTTCTCCTCTGGGTCCCAGCTCAGGGCCCTAACAATGGCAGAGTGTTACGCCACTGGCTCAGAGGGAATCCAGCCATGTTGCCTGGATTCAGGCAGCCACACAACTGGACTATAGTCAGCTCTCTCTGGGATACTTCCTACTCTCCCACCATCATGTACCTGCAGCTTGGGGTCATCCCCCACCTCTTCAGAGTATGTGGTGAGCAGCAGTCAATGTATTTTCTCTCTAAAGTCCATGTATTTTCTCTCATAGATGCTGTGTTCTGTATTGCTAAAAATGGATTATCTATTAATGTTGTATTGGGAACGTTACACCCTGACATCATGATTCTGACATCAACACTCAACTCTCATTTCCAAATTTGGAAAAAGTTTTCTGTTTGAGCTGACAGCAGCTCCATGCTTAATTGTTGATCCACCATGTTCTGTCATGCGCCAGAGAGCAAGAGAGTCTCTTTATCTCCATGTCATCTGAATTTGTGATGGCAAATCTCCTAAAAGGAGCATAGTTTGGCCAAAGGTAAGTGAATTTAGCATAAAACCTTGCTCTTGTGATAGCATCTGAAACAGGCAGATCTGGAACCAATTTACTGAGTGTAAATTACTGCCAATTTTGACTCCAATAACATTATTCTCCTGAGATTTCTCAGATGTGTAGCCATAGGTAACTGTAAGGCTACATGAGGGTTTCCTTTTTTTAATCACATCTTTCAACTAAATCAGAGCCACAAATACAGAACCTGGCACTCAGGGACATGATGTGGATTTGTCATACTGCCTGAAGGACTTTGGGATCCATGAACAAATGAAGGGTTTACACTGAACCATGACTGTAATTTGCTCATCTGTGACAGATACAATATAAAGATTCTTCATATTAAAGTTCAATAATCTCTGTTTAATAAATAACTCTAGTATAACTGAAAGCAAATTTCTCATTATACATTAAAAATATTCTTTATGTTCTGAAGCAGCCAAGAAAAATGTTCTGAGTGAACACAATGGACTATAAATTGTTGTATATAGAAAAAGGAATGAAACACACAGTCACAAGGGGACTAAGGTGCCTACTTCAGGACACAGTTACCAACTTTCACGTGGTAAATAAGCACCCCGACTTTCACAATAAACCAAAAATCAAGCTAATCCCATTTCAAAACAAGGCCAAAACAAGCCAATCCCTAAGAACCCTGACACTCTATGTGACTAGATCCCCCCAGAGTCCCACAGTCTGGGACTGTGATGGGCCCACTGTGCACTCCTGACTCCCCCCTTGCCCCTGCTTGCCCCTTGCCCCTGCGTGCTGGGAGCCGATCAAAAAAAAAAAAAAAGAAGCAACAAGCTACAAGCAACAAACCAAATAAGTAACATGCTACAAGCAAAAAAATTAGCCAACAAGCAACTCATAAGCCAATTAAGCCAAAAACAAGCCCAATTTCTGCATTTTTTCCCTGGGTTTGGCATTTCTGCTTTAGGAGCCTAAGTCCAACATTTAGGTGCCACTGGCATTCACAAAACCCCTTCTCCGCTGACACCTAGCTGTGTAGGTGCCTAAAGTCCTTAGGTGCCTACATTTCCACCATTAAAGTCCCTGAGGTGCCTAAATTTCTGCAGCTAGTCATACACACAGACACCTCAGTCCTGACAGTGCCCAGAAGCTCAGTGCCTCATTCACACCTAAGCTCCAAAAGGCTTCACCCCAGGCCGAACAAAAGAGACCTTCTCTGGGACCCCCCTAGCAGATGGAGGCCAGCACAAAACACAGCTGGAGGAGGAGACCCATCCCCTTATAATTTTTAGCCCAGTGTGGAAGTGGTATCCTGGGATCAGCTCCCCCCTCTGCCTGATAGGGAGCAGGGGTTTGAACTTGTGTCTACTACCTCTCACATTCATAGCATTTAAGGTCAGAAGGGACCATTTTAGATATCTGTCCTGACCTCCTGTATATCACAGGCACCAACACCATGCAGCACCCACACATTAAACCCAACAGTGTAAATGAGAGACCAAAGTAAATGAGACATACATAAATGTATTTTGTGCCACAGGCAGAGAATAGGAGGCACTGAGGTGCATCAGTGCTTGAGCACCCTGCAATAGCAGGGAAATGATTAAATGAGATATACCTAGATAATCGTGGCAAGTGACCTGCACCCACACACTGCGGAGGAAGGTAAAATCTTCCCAACCTCACATATGGCGATCAGTTAAACCCTGAGCATGTGAGCAAAAACCAGCCAACCAAGCACTTGAGAGAGAAAATGCTTGATTCCACCTCAGATCCTTCGCCCACCCTGCCCAGTGTCCCACCTCCAGTCATGGACATCCCTAATGCTTCAGAGGCAGGAGATAAGAAAACCTTTCATAATACACCGAGGGAAAAAATATCCCTTCCTGATCCCTGCTGGTAGCCAACTGAAACCCTGAAGCATGAGCTTTAGGGACATAAGATAAAAACTGGAAATGAGCCTCAGGGGAGTTCAGACCTGCCCCCAACTATCACAAGCAACCCTGTCATACAATTGAACTCATAAATTTGTCCAGCTCTTGCTTAAAACTAATTAAGTTGTTTCCCCCCACAATTCCTATTGGGATGCTGTTCCAGAACCTCACCCCACCGATGCTTAGAAACTGTATTCTAATTTCCAGCCTGAATTTTGTTTGTGAACAGTTTATATCCATTTGTTCTTGTGCCAACGTTGTCCTTTAGCTTAAATAGCTCTTTACCCAGCCTGGTGTTTACCCCTCTGATGTATACAGAACAATCCTATCTCCTCTCAGCTTTCTTTTTGTTAGACTAAACAAGCCAGACTCTTCCAATCTCCACTCATAAGATAGGCCCTCCATTCCCCTGGTCATCCAAGCTGCTCTTCTCTGCACCTATTCCAATTTAAATTCCTCTTTCTTGAACATGGGTGACAAGAACTGTACATAGTTGTCCAAATGCCTTGTACAATGGCATTAATACTTTATTGCTGCTGGAAATGCCTTGCCTAAGGGCTTGTCTTCACTACCCACCAGATCGGCGGGTAGCAATCGATCTATCGGGGATCGATTTTTCGCGTCTCGTTAAGACGCGATTAATCGATCCCCAATCGCGCTCCCCGTCGGCTCCGGCAATCCACCTCATCGAAAGGCGGAAGCGGAGTAGACAGGGGAGCGGCAGCGATCGACTCGCCACCGTCCTCATGGCCAGGTAAGTCGATTACGATACGCCGACCTCAGCTACGCTATTCACGTAGCTGAAGTTGAGTATCGTAGATCGACCCCCTCCCCTAGTGTAGCCCTGGGCTAAGACATCCTAATACTGTGCCTTAACCGCTGGACTATGTGGTATTCTGGGCAGTTTTCTCCCAATCTTTCCTGTTGAAGCTGCTCCGCTGTGTATAAATGGCTAGTCATTGG
The DNA here is from genome assembly GCA_033296515.1 of Macrochelys suwanniensis. NCBI lineage: Eukaryota > Metazoa > Chordata > Testudines > Chelydridae > Macrochelys > Macrochelys suwanniensis. Next base: position 51,265,413 of record CM065777.1, read on the forward strand.
GCCAGAGAGAACATGAATGACTGTATAACCCAGTGGCTAAGGTACTCACCAGGTATGTAGGAGACCCTGATTCCAGTATCCCACCTTCAATGATTATTTAACACTTATGCAAAGTACAACAGTTCCAAAAGGAGAGATACCTGCCCCAGAATACTCCATACATCAGTGGTTATGACCTCTTCTATGAGGTAGGAAACTCAAGTTCAACTCCCTGCTCCTCACCAAGCAGAAAGAGGAACTGCACCTGAGTCTCCAACATCCTCAGTGAGTGCATTGGGCTAAAAGTTACAAGGCAGCCTCACTTGGTCTCTCTTCAAAATAACAGTGACCTGGTTTAAGTGTCTAACTTCAGGAGAGCATTCACAACTGTGAATCCCAAGCAGAGATAGGTGCCTCCCTCCATTACAGATTTAGGCGCCAAACTCCCTCTTCTCTATGGTATTTCCTACTGGCTAATCTAGGCAGCTCCCTACTCAGCATGTTGGTTTTTGTTAATCCCATTTTTAGGCACTTACCTCCCCCAAGGCATTGTACAGGGAACCTGGATATCTAACTCAGCTGTGTATTCCACTAGGCGGCAAGACCCCTAAAGTTAGACATTGCAATACCTTTGTGAATTTAGCTCTTAGTAGCCAGGCAAATTATATTGCTGAGTTATATGTATCTTGTGACTGTAATAACCAAAAATCAGGTTAAAAAATAAAAACGTGTTATATACATCAAATTTCCTGGTAAAACATACTGGCTGAGTTGTTTGGGTCCCACAGTTCCTGCTGAGTGCTGCTTATATCTGATACAATGCTAATCACAGTTGTGTGCTGGTCTATGGTATCTCAAATAAAGAAATGCTCTGAGTTGCACAGACTAAGGCCTATAGTAGATTTTTAAAAGTGCACAGAGATAAGGTGGTAGTTAACCATCTAGTTCAGTAGTACAAAAAATAAAAATATTTCACCAAGCAAGTTTTTTCCTCAGAGGCTTTATTTTTGAGGTTTAGGGTGCACAGGTTATAACACGAAACAAGAAAAGACAAAGACAAAAGGCACCACTCAGTCTACAACCAGCCATCTTCAGGAACTTGGTATGGCATTTTGCCTCTTTCCTCTCCTCCCAAATGACCTGGGAGCCAGTATTATAGAGTGCCCTGCCTTCCCTCTGAATGGATGTTCATTCTTCAGCCTGCTTTGAGATGCCATTCTGAAAACTGTAGGCTGATCTGGTTGAACTGCTCGTTATGAATAATATTTGCCCTGGATGTTGCCACTGTGTTAGTTAGTGAATTATTCATGAGCTGATCCTGATTTTCTTCAAATATTGTTCAGAAGAATTTGCTCTGTTGTTTGGATGTATAATTTTCAGACTATACAGATTGTTCACAAACTACTTGCTCCAACTATTTGCTGTTGGTGATGTGTGGTTGGTCACCTATGTCACATGATATTGTCTCTGGCTCTGCTCCCAGTTGGATGACTGATACTTTTCAAACAGAATAACAAGTAATGCATGGTTTGTATGAATTATGGGGCCAGCAGTCATTCATTCTGAAAACTTTTCTTTTTCACTTTATTATTATTTTTAAGCTCTGCTAGATCTAACCCAGGAGTGACCCCCTGCTCTGCTGGTATGAAGGTGGGACTTGCGCAGCCTGTTATACACTGACTGCAATACGTCCACAACCTTCTTGTCAACTGTTTGAAATGGGCCACCTTGATTACATTGGCCTCATTAGCAGTACAAAAGTGATTTCCACCCCTTCTTGTCAAATGTTGAGAATAGCCCACTTCCACCTTAATTGAATTGGCTCGTTAGCACTGACCTCCCACTCGTTAAGGCAACTCCCATCTTTTCATTTGCTGTGTATTTATACCTCCCTACTGTATTTTCCACTCCATGTATCTGATGAAGTGGGTTTTAGCCCAAATAAACTTGTTAGTCTCTAAGGTGCCACAAGGACTCCTTGTTGTTTTTGCTGATACAGACTAACACGGCTATCACTCTGAAGCCTTCCCATAGTTTCCCCTCTGCATTCCAACACAGAAAGTGAAACTGTTCTGTGGCATGTAAGACATTGGGAATCCCCTGTACTTTGTATTCCGGCTCAATCAGGCAACACGTTTTTGCTGTGCTGGATTCTTCTACAGCTGTGTGGGAGGCTGGGGGTTAGAGTAGGTTTGGTCTCTGAATACTTAGTAATTACTAGAGGTGGGGCTATACAAATTAAAAGTTCCACATGTATTGGTATGAATTATGAACTGAATTTCCTTTAGCTGATCGCATGCTCTTTTTTATATTTTGCTTTGCTTGCACATTTGAGCAAATGTTAATTATGGGCCTGATCCAAAACCTTGGAGACTGAAGTCAGTACTCATAGGAAGGGCACAGCTGACAGCAGTGGCTGATTTTAATAGTCTTTTGATCAAGCTCTATATGTGCTGAGGACACATAAAGGCACTTAATAGTGGAACACAGCTCAAGCAGAGTGAATGGACTTGTTCAACTCCATTGGCTTGGCAGCAGTTATAATTATGGGGATATGATGGCATCTTTCCAAGTTGTACTGCACATATCTACAGTGTAAAATACACTTACTATGTGTCAATGACCCTGATGAAACGGGCTGAATGGAGGAAAATACAGAAACCAGTAAATGCAATGCCCTAGGTATATTTCATATGGACATGAGCCACATTTATTAACATTGCAGGGGTGAAGTCTTGTTACAAATGTTCTCCAAACATTAATAACAAAACCCTGGACAAAATCCTGGTTCTGAAATTATTGCTGTGATCAGACCTCACCATTCCCAATGAAGACATATACATATACACTTTGCAGTTACTTTGTGTCAATGACATCATGATAAAGGCAGAAAATTAGACACCAGTAAATGTAAAGCACCTGGAACACAATCCCTACACAGAGCAAGGGGACAATCTTACAATGTATCACAAACTCCTGGATAGACCCCTGGGGCACATTCTGTTATCGGACCTTTTCTCAACTAGGACTGGGCTCTTACACAAACATTCAATTATTTACATTATTTCTTGCTTCCTCTTTCTAAAATGCTCTCCCCTAGAGAGACTCAAAACTCCAGTGACTTACTGAAGACCAGTTCACAACATTTAGGGTCATTTAATAAGAGAATAAGGAAAAACAAAAATAGATCTGTGATGAGGGTTTTTTATTGCAAAAGGGCTAACTTTAAAAAATTAAGGAAATTAGTTAGGGAAGTGGATTGGACTGAAGAACTTGTGGATCTAAAGGTGGAGGAGGCCTGGAATTACTGCAAGTCAAAGTTGCAGAAACTATCAGAAGCCTGCATCCCAAGAAAGGGGGAAAATATCATAGGCAGGAGTTGTAGACCAAGCTGGATGAGCAAGCATCTCAGAGAGGTGATTAAGAAAAAGCAGAAAGCCTACAACGAGTGGAAGATGGGAGGGATCAGCAAGGAAAGATGCCTTATTGAGATCAGAACATGTAGAGATAAAGTGAGAAAGGCTAAAAGCCATGTAGAGTTGGACCTTGCAAAGGGAATTAAAACCAATAGTAAAAGGTTCTATAGCCATATAAATAAGAAGATAGAAAGAAGAAGTGGGACCGCTAAACACTGAAGTTGGAGTGGAGGTTAAGGATAATCTAGGCATGGCCCAATATCTAAACAAATACTTTGCCTCAGTCTTTAATGAGGCTAATGAGGAGTTTAGGGATAATGGCAGGATGACAAATGGAAATGAGGATATGGAGGTAGATATTACCACATCCGAGGTAGAAGCCAAACTCGGACTGTTTAATGGGACTAAATCGGGGGGCCCAAATAATCTTCATCCAAGAATATTAAAGGAACTGGCACATGAAATTGCAAGCCATTAGCAAGAATTTTTAATGAATCTGTAAACTCAGGGGTTGTACCGTATGACTGGAGAATTGCTCACATAGTTCCTATTTTTAAGAAAGGGTGAAAAAGTGATCTGGGTAACTACAGGCCTGTTAGTTTGACATCTGTAGTATGCAAGGTCTTGGAAACAATTTTGAAGGAGAAAGTAGCTAAGGACATTGAGGTCAATGGTAATTGGGACAAAATACAACACGGTGTTACAAAAGATAGATTGTACCAGACCAACCTGATTTCCTTCTTTGAGAAGGTAACAGATTTTTTAGACAAAGGAAATGCAGTGGATCTAATTTACCTCAATTTCAGTAAGGCATTTGATATGGTTCCACATGGGGAATAATTCGTTAAACTGGAAAAGATCAATATGAAAATTGAAAGGTGGATAAGGAACTGGTTAAAGGGGAGACTACAACGGGTCATACTGAAAGGTGCACTGTCAGGCTGGAGGGAGGTTACTAGTGGAGTTCCTCAGGGATCAGTTTTGGGACCAGTCTTATTAAATCTTTTTATTACTAACCTCGGCACAAAAAGTGGGAGTGTACTAATAAAGTCTGTGAATGACACAAAGCTAGGAGGTATTGCCAATACAGAGAAGGACCGGGATATCATACAGGAAGATCTGGATGACCTTGTAAACTGTAGTAATAGTAATAGGATGAAATTTAACAGTGAAAAGTGCAAGGTCATGCATTTAGGAATTAATAATAAGAATTGTAATTATAAGCTGGGGACGCATCAATTGGAAGTAATGGAGGAGGAGAAGGACATCGGAGTATTGGTTCACCACAGGATGACTATGAGCTGCCAATGTGATATGGCTGTGAAAAAAGCTAATGCGGTCTTGGGATGTATCAGGCGAAGTTTTTTCAGTAGAGATAAGGAGGTGTTAGTACTATTATACAAGGCACTGGTGAGACCTCATCTGGAATACTGTGTGCAGTTCTGGTCTCCCATATTTAAGAAGGATGAATTCAAACTGGAACAGGTACAGAGACGGGCTGCTAGGATGATCTGAGGAATGGAAAACCTGTCTTATGAAAGGAGGCTCAAAAAGCTTGGCTTATTTAACCTAACCAAAAGAAGGCTGAGGGGAGATATGATTGCTTTCTATAAATATATCAGAGGGATAAACACCAGGGAGGGAGAGGATTTATTTAAGCTCAGTACCGATGTGGACACAAGAACAAATGGATATAAACTGGCCATCAGAAAGTTTAGACTTGAAATTAGACGAAGGTTTCTAACCATCAGAGGAGTGAAGTTCTGGAACAGCCTTCCAAGAGAAGTAGTTGGGGCAAAAGACATATCTGGCTTAAAGATTAAGCTTGTTAGGTTTATGGAGGGGATGGTATGATGGCAATTAATTTTGGCAATTAATTGATCTTTGACTATTAGCAGTAAATATGCCCAATGTGATGGCATGTTAGATGGGGGTGGGATCTGAGTTACTACAGAGAATTCTTTCCTGGGTGTCTGGCTGGTGAGTCTTGCCCAGATGTTCAGGGTTTAGCTGATCGCCATATTTGGGATCGGGAAGGAATTTTCCTCCAGGGCAGATTGGCAGAGGCCCCGGGGGTTTTTCACCTTTGTCTGCAGCATGGGGCACGGGTCACTTGCTAGAGGATTCTCTGCACCTTGAAGTCTTTAAACCATGATTTGAGGACTTCAATAGTTCAGACATAGGTTGGGGGTTTATTACAGGAGTGGGTGAGATATTGTGGCCTGCGTTGTGGAGGAGGTCAGACTAGATGATCATAATGGTCCCTTCTGACCTTAAAGTCTATGAGTCTATGAGAATAGAAACTATACCATTTTGGTCTCCAAATAAATCAGACAGCTTACTTTTTGAATTCTGTTTATTTAATGCTTACACCAAACTCAGAGCAATCCATATGCTAAGCATGTGAATAACATGAATAACAAACAAATTTGAGAATTTTCACCAACACTGAAAGGAGATAAATGTGTGAAATTTAACTATTATATTACAGTAGAACCCCGTTTTCTGAGCCTCCATTATCCAGCTCTCAGTATTAACTGAACCACCAGCTGCCGGGGGCTGACAGTGGCAAAGCTCAGGCTGTAAGCCCCAGACTTCTGGAGCTCAGGTTGTCAGCCTCGGGCGGCTGGGGTTGGGGCTATCAGCCCTGGACAGCAGGGCTTCGGCTGTCAGCCCCAGGCAGTTGGGGCTCCTACTGTCAGCCCCGGATGGCTGGGGCTTGGGCTGTCCGCCCCGGGTGGTTGGGGCTCTTGCTGTCAGGCTTAGGTGGCTGGGGCTCAGGTTGTCTGCCCTGCGTGAGTAGGGCTCCTGCTGTTAGCTCGGTGTATGGGGCTGACAGCTGGAGTCCCACTACCCAGGGCTACAGCAAGAGCCCCACTCTTCAGTTCACTCTGGATTTTTGGTTATCCGATCTGGCCTTGATCCCAGTTAGTGCGTATAATCAGGGTTCCACTGTATCTGTAGCGTATCATTCACTCAGCTCTTTTTCTTCTCTCATATGATTTTGTCATTATCTTTATTAAGTGGAATTTCAGTCTTGCTGCATAAATCTGATTAAAACTTTCCCTTACACATCTGAAAAATAGTGCCCAGGTCTTATCTCATTTAGCCTGTGGTAAATCAAGAAGTTCTCCATTGAAGTCAACAGTGTTAAAGCAATGGAAAATCAGCACAAGTGACATCAGAATTAGGCCCATTAATAGAGTTGTTTGGAAATTTTCCAATGAAAGTTTATTTCCCATCAGAAAATGCCAATTAGTCAACAGAAAACACTTAACAGAAATATGTCACCTTTTCAAAAATTCATTTTGAACTAAATTGAAACAAATATTTTAATAAATATTAAATGTTGCAACTTGACTTTTCTGGAATGGAACATTCTGATTTTCATTTCATTTTTTAAATTTTATATTATAAAATAATATCAAGTTTATGAAAATTTTAATCAGAACAAAATGTTTAGATTTTGTCAAAACAAAACATTTTGATCAACCTAAAAGGAACATTTTTTTCTGAATTTCTATTTCCAGGAAATTTCAAATTTTTTTTGGTTTCATTCCATTCTAGAAGTAATTGTGAAACTCACTCTGAAATTAAAAATCTTCCTGCACAGTTCTATCCATAAAATTTTAAAGACTCTCTTTTCTGCTGAAATAATGAAACATCTATGTTTATTTCATCTGTTATATTTAGCTATTTCAGCTGCTATATTTTAATCATTCATTAATATTGTGAATATACTGAACATAATCACTCTGTGTTCCACAATTACTTTGTGTTATCATTTAATCTTATAGGTCAGGGAGAAAAGAAAAAATAGCTTATTTTAGTGATTTCTAAAACCTCTTTGGATAATCACACTGGTTCAAGTGGTTTAAAAATCCTTTTAACATAGTCCTTGAGCTTTTCTGCATTAGAACATATTTTGAATCTTAGTCATCATGCTTGTCTGTAACCAAGGCCATCTTCAAAGAGTGGATGTACAGAACTGAAATAAGAGAATCTTATACATATTCTTATAAAGGTTTAGCACCCACTCTCCAAAAGCAGCATATGTATGCACAAAAGTAATGGTGGAGATAAAAAAAAACTTGCCCCACCTGGAAAATAAAACTGTAAAAAGAAACTGCGAGGAAACACACAATAGTCTCAGATGTAGCTAACGAATACACACACACACACACACACACATAGAGTACAATTCTGCATGCCCTTTATGCAGGTTCACCATAGAGGGTGGAAGCAATCCTTCTGCCCATCTTTCATGGGTCCCTTAAAATCCTGGCAGAATTGCAGGCCCTGCACTAAAGGAAGAAAAGGAACTTCAATTTCCGTACTCCCCAGGGGGTAAACAGAGCATGGGGAGAGACTGAACAATGCTGAGAAATCTTGGTCCCATTGAAGTCCATGTCAAAACACCCATTGACTTCAGTGGGTTACAGATTTTGCCCATGGCCTCACCCTCCTCTACGTTAGTCAATGGAACAGCACCTAAGGTAAGGGAGAACCAAAGGCATGCAGCAGTGGGTGTTCCTTTCTTTCCCAGGAAACTGTCTGAGGCAGAATGCCTGCTAATGTTTTTCCTGGGGCAGCGCAGCTCTGGACCATTCCTTACTATGGGTTATGCCTAACAGACATGAGCTAGCCCCCCAAAAATCAGGAAAAAGAGGTTGAAAATACTCCAGAAAACAGAGGGTAATCCACTGGCGGGCCACGAGACAGTTTGTTTACATTGTGTACGTTGTTTACATTGACCGTCCACAAGCACGGCTGCCTGCAGCTCCCAGTGGCCGCGGTTCGCCATTCCCGGCCAATGGGAGCTGCAGGTGGTTCCTAATAAATCTAAACCCCTCCTCTCTACACCATTGTCTCATCCACGCATTGAGACTCTGAAGCTCTGCCTGCCTCCCTGGGCCTGCATGTGGAACTGGACGCATTTCTGAGAATGAAATCCAGGAGCTCTATGGTGGCAATCTCTTTCCTAGCAGCCTAAATTTGACCTTCAGGACGTCTCTCCTACGCTTCCCCACCTCATTGGTACCTACATGTACCACGATCACCGGCTTCTCCCCAGCACTACACATAAGCCTATCTAGATGCCTCGAGAAATCCGCAACCTTTGCACCAGGCAGGCAAGTCACCACACGGTTCTCCCGGTCATCACAAACCCAGCTATCTGACCTACTCTAGTGCCTACTTTCTCTGACTGTTACCTATGTTTTCTTGGCGGTTTCTCCATCCTTCTGACTGTAACAGGTATGTCCTCATTGGTAGCAGGGTTTTGGTCCTATGCCCCATCAATGCCCATGGTACATTGTTTTGGCACCCCTGTGATGGAGTATTCTTATGTGCCAAAAATGCCAACATGGGGTCTGAACCAGAAGAAACAGACTTGCGTAACTGTCTCTTAGCTGTTTTCTCAGCTGATTTCACCTTACCATTACTCTGTGGGTGAGCTGTGGAGAAGGTGTGGTTAAAGTCCAGTTTTATTCTAATTCCTTTAATTCTTGTGAGGCAAACTGGGCCATTATTGGTGAATACAGTGTCTGGAATGCCTTAGATTACAAAGCGGGCCTTTATCTTGCCAATCTTTTATCAGGCAGGGCATCCAGCTCCAAAAATGTGAATAGGAGTCCACTTTAATCAATACTGCCTTTTCTTGAAGGTAAATAAGTCCGCTCCCACCTTTTCCTAAAGTCCGGTGAGCAGCTCATGTGGTAACAGTCTCTTTCTGATGACAGTTATCACACAACTGGCAGGTTTAACACCTTCTATCAAGAAGTGGAGTTGTGTATTCATTCCCAGACAGAACGAATATAAGCCCATTTAAGACAGCTGTCAAAGCCCAGGTGTGACATATGTATTTTTTGCATGACAGCCTTCTGCAATGAGGTGGAGACAACAGCTCTCTCTCCTCAAAATATGATTCCATCCTGCACACTCCTCAGCTCATCTTTAATTTGAAAATATCGTTTTGCTACTACTTGGCTTTTGTCATCTGGCCACCCTCCTACTATTGCTGTCTTGACTGCCTGTAATTGCATGTAGCCTCTTTGATTTCCAACAGCTTAGCTGTTGAAACTGGGAGATTGAAGCCATTAACATTAACAAAAATGATTGAAGGTCTAGAAAACATGACCTGTGAGGGAAGATTGAAAAAAATTGGGTTTGTTTAGTCTGGAGAAGAGAAGTCTGAGAGGGGACATGATAACAGTTTTCAAGTACATAAAAGGTTGTTACAAAGAGGAGGGAGAAAAATTGCAGCAAGGGTGGTTTATGTTGGACATTAGGAAAAACTTCCTAACTGTCAGAGTGGTTAAGCACTGGAATAAATTGCCTAGGGAGGTTGTGGAATCTCCATCATTGGGGATTTTTAAGAGCAGGTTGGACAAACACCTGTCAGGGATGGTCTAGATAATACTTAGTTCCTGCGTTGAGTGCAGCGGACTGGACTAGATGACTTCTCAAAGTCCCTTCCAGTTTTATGATTCTAATATTCTATGCTGCACTATGTCCTGATTCACTCCCCCCCGCCAACTTCCTGATGCTGGGTGTGTATGGTGTCAACTAACACCAGTAGTCATTTTGGACAATATCTGATCTCTGATAGTGCTGGCAATGCATCAACATATGCTGTAATATGCTTGGAGCATTAAAGGGATTTGCTCTAATTGTCTCCAGGGGTTTGTGGTCTGATTTCAGTATTATTGAGTGTTCATAGTTAAGGCTAAGATTTTGTCATGGCAAAATGGGGAGTCTAGGCAGCTGCAGGTGGGCTGGGAGCTCCAGAGGTCCCCCCACCCCTGGGGGCTTGGACTTCCAGGGACCCCCTCTGCTTGCAGCTCCAAGCTGTGGGGTTTCCCCCTGCCACTTGTGGCCACCAGGAGCTCTGGAGGTCCCTTCTGACACCCATGGAGTTGGACAGCTGCAGGGGTCCCCCCCTGCCACCCACGGTGGCCAGGAGCTGTGGGAGGCTTCCTCCGCCTGAGGTGGCAGGTGTACCCCGCAGCTCCCTGCCTCTGCAGGCAGCATGGGACCCTGCAGCTCCCAGCTGGGCTGGCTGAAGTCACGAACGTCTTTGGAATTCACAGATTCTGTTACTTCCATGACCTTGATGACTAAATCGCAGCCTTAGTCACAGTGCACCGATGCATCTTAGTGCACTCCTAATACCACACTGAGAAGCTCATTTCTATTTTGGCATATCTTTATTCACTCTCTGACAGGGCTACCCCTGCAAAAATTACAGTGCTTTCTCTGATGCATCACACTGGAGTGTCAATGGCTCTCCTGGCTGGTAGTACTTCAGGACAAGAGCATCTGTTATCTTTTGTTTCAGCATGTCAGATGCTTGCTGTTGGGGAATGCTCACTCTCACTCAACATCCTGCCTTGTGAGTTGACATTACTGCAGCCAGATATGGACAGAACTTGGATAGAAAATGTAGCATTGCTATGAAGCGCTGTACCCCTTTCACATCCACTGGTGCTGGAATGTCAATGACTGCCTGGATCTTTTGAGGATCTGCTTTCAGACCTTCTGCTGTGAACAGATGTCCAATGTACGTCATCTCATTGTGATCATCCAGTCTGGTCTAGTGTATAACACAGACTATAGAACTTTTCCAAAATGATTCCTAGAGCATATCTTTTAGAAAACACCCAATCTTGATTTCAAAATTGCCAATGATGGAGAGCCCACGATAGCCCTAAGTAAATTGTTCCAAAGGTTAATTATCCTCACTGTTAAAAATTTACACCATAACCAGTCTGAATTTGTCTAGATTCAACATCCAGACATTGGATCATGTTATACCTTTCTCTGCTATATTGAAGATCCTAATATAAAATATTTGTTCCCTATGTAGGTAGTTATACACTGTATTTACACACCAGGCAGCCCTTCCAGCTCTTAGATCAGTCTTCTCTAGAACACCTGTGGTACTGGGCTTATGCCCATCAGCATGCACAGCCATCTGTAGTGACCAAATGGTGTTGCAAAGGTTGTCAGCATGCAGGACACTTTATCCAGGCTTATATGACAAAACCCCATTCCACACAGCACAGACTCTACAGAGTCTGGCTTTGGAAAGTTTTGGCAAGATGTCATCACTTGAAAGCAGTGGATACAGTGGCATCTTTCAATGCCCAGAACAGTGACTTTGTGTATGTGTAGCTTTGTAATGTGCTTGATGGCTTCTTTACCATCACCATGCTGCTTACCCAGGCTGTACTGACCTCTGCAGGTGCTATGATACCCCTATTCAGCAGACTTCTGAGCTCCTTGCATACTGGATTATATAATGCCACTGATGTATTCCTTTGTGGTAAGCACACTGGTTCTACTGGTCTACTTCTGGCCACAGCTTTCCTTCAAGACACCCATCACCCCTGAAAACAATCCCATGTGCTTTTTAAAATTGTCTTCATTGTCCATGGGATTCTCCCTTTTGTTTCTTGCACTGCAGCTATAGAATTCTGATGCTGCACTTTGATCAGACCCATGGCTTATATGACTGTATTCCCCAAGAGGTGTCTGTGGCACTTACCATCTACCATGAAAAATTTCAGTTGGTACTGTCCGTCATTTTCCAGGTTAGTTAATTTCAAGCTGCATTTTCCTAGAGGCTGCATTATGCCTTCATTGTATATTATTAGATTATGCCTGCTGTTTGTAATGGGTGTGTTCAAGTCCAATTCACACCAAGGAATCACACTGCAGGAAGCCCCACTATCCAGCTGTAAGCACACAGGGTGTTTCCCTATTAAATTGTTGCATGAACCGAGGTTGGCATTGTCCCTTGTTGCTTCCTGTCCAGACAGCCTGAACCTGATATGCTCTCATACTCAAAGTTGACACTCCTGATCACGGCCGTCCCTAGCCATTTTGGTGCCCTACGCAGCCCCTCTCCAGGGGTGGGGGTGGCCACAGAGGGAACCGCCCCCAGCACTCACTGGTGGCGGCTTAGAGTGGGCTGGAGCTGGGTCGCTCCACTTACCGCCGCCCAGTGAGTGCACGGCAGGCCTGACCCCTACTGAAGTCCTCAGGGGAAGGGGTGGAGTGGGGGCGGGGCTGGGGTGGAGCAGGGGCGGGGGCTTTTGGGAAGGGGTGGAGTGGGGGCCATGGGGAAGAGGCGGAGCAGGGCCTGGAGCAGCACACAGCTGCGTAGAGAACAAGGAAATTTGGGGCACCAAATTTCCTGGTGCCCTAAATTTCCTGGGGCTCTACACAGCTGCATACTTTGCATATAGGTAAGGACGGCCCTGCTCCTGCTGTCATCACCACTGTCTGATGTGCCATCCCCCTCCTTTGCAAGTCTGGCTGAATCTCTCTGAGACCTTCTTCTGCTTTTACACACCCTGCTAAAATGGTTCAAATTGCCACATTCCTTGTGATGCTGTCCTAGTGCAGGTCACTTCTCCGTTACTTGCTCATGCTGTCTCCCACAGTAAATGCACCTCATCCTGGGTATGGAACCTGGGCCACCTGCTCTCCTTTGCTGTTGACTCACTCCATGTACTTCTGGGGGTGTTGTGACTTCTAGGGCTTTTATCCTTGATGTAGAGGCTTCTGCTGCATGCCTCATGTGTAAGCATCTGTCCAATGTGAGAGCACTTTCCCAGAGCAGCCTCTCCCACCAGTGGTGATCCCAAGTTCCACAAACTATCCTGTCCTGAATCGGGGAGTCTTGTCATATCCCCAAAATTGCATATAGTAGCCATTCTACATAAGTCTGTTACATAGGGCAGGGTCTCATCTCCCTTTCAGATTTGTCTTTAATGAAAAACCAGTGTTGCTCTACAGTTTTGTTCTGCTTTGGGGAGCAATAGGTCCCCAGGGCACTTAGGACTGCTATAAGGCTTGAGACAGTGGTGAGCTTCAGAGTGATCCAGACCTTTCTGCCTTGTTCTCCTATATGATAAAATCATAGTTTTGCTTTCTCGTTGCTGTTGTCCTCCTGCATAGCCAGGGCTCCAGGAGGTTTCAGCTCAAGTCCCATGACTCACATTGTCAGGTGCTGCACTTCAGAGAACTTACAGCTCACCCACTCTCACCTTGTTTCATTAGCAAAGAGCAAAGCTGGATGCAGGTTGTTAAGCTGAACAAGTGGAATTTTATTAAACCTAGTGGACTGCTCTGTCCATGTGGCTGAGCTGCTTCCAGACTCACTTCCTATATTCCCTGTGCCACTGGTGTCCCCTCAGTAGCAGTCCTTCCAGGGAACATGGGCTCTCTGAGTCCAGTTGCACTGATCATGATGCAGCAGGAGCTCCTTCTGAGCACTGTGCCTCTTCACTATCCACCACCACAAAACTGTGGGTGGCTTTACAATCACAACCTAGCAGTTACAGATGAATAGGTTCTACAAAACGTGGTCAATGACATAGGAGCACAAGCCCCACAGACTTTTGATTAGACTTGTGCTCCTAAGTCACTTAGGAGCTTATGAAAATCCCAATCAATGTGCCTCAAAAATCATCTTATACAAATCTTTCATTAAGTTAAATATTTTATCAGTTATATTTGCCTGTTGAGATCATGGGCCGAATTTAGTGAGGTACTGCATGCCTCCTGTCGAGTCTGATCCCCTTCAAATCCTACTGAAAGCAATAGGTGAATGTCCTACCAAAATGCTGTGTCTTTTAGAATTGGGTCCTTTGGGCCATAACAGAGAACTGAAAGCAAGGCACATCTATTCACAAAATGAATCACAATCACTATATTGAATTGTTAATTTAGTTTTGATGTACACTTAATTCCATATAAACACTGTCATTTAATTTTTTATCTGTACTTTTTGTAATAGCCACACACCAGATGGTGTTCCCTTAAAACTGTCCATTTTAAACCACTTACGTATAATCTTTTCAAAGGTATATTTAGCTGCACCAATTTTTACCCCGCAAAATAGTTTGCAAATGTTCTACAGTAATAAGATCATTCAAATTAACAAAAAAGAAAATGAGAGTTCAATAAAAATGTTTAATGTAGATGTGTATTAAGTAAGACTTGTATTTTATAAACCAGACAGTAAGAGATTTGATATTTTTAAAATAGTGTGTAAATGCATCATAGCTTTCAATTGTTCTGGCTATCACAGCATACTTTATTCTTCATCTTACTATATGTTTCCTCCTATATTGGGCCAAATTATGCTCACTTCGTGAATAAGGCAAGCATCATTTGTCCCTTTCTCTCGTAGGGGTTCTTGAAGAAGGGCATTCAGTAACAAACAAAAAATTAAAATCAGAATTAAATGTAAAGGGTCTGGGCATAGAAAGGGAATGGAAAACAGCTTTGAAAATGTGAATCTTTTCCAAAATAAGCCCCCAGTCCTGCAAACACTTAAACATATATTTAACATATGTATAACTTTACTCACATGAATAGTCCCATTGAGTTCAATGAGACTACTCCCAGGCATAATATTAAGCTTGTGCATCAATATTTGCAGGATCAGGGCACTGAAATCCTTTCTGTTACTGAAGATTTTCATGGGGTTTTATTAAAAGGCCTCTTTTTTGCTCATATCCCAACTTTCTCTTCTGTTTGATCCTGCTGCAAAGTCATATTTATTTTTGCTAACAGAGCCACAGGTTACATCTATGGAATAACAGGAAATCTGGGATCTATTCTCAGCTCTGTCACTGGCTGTGGGTGACTTTGGGCAAGTCAGTGACCTCCACTGTAAAGTGCTTTGAGATCTACTGATGAGAAGTGCTATATAAAAGCTAAGCATTATTTTTATTTATTAAATGACAATAAGATCACAAATACAGGATTAGAACTGATGGATCAAACAGATCAATTATGAGAAATGAAGGTCTGGTTTAAAAACAAATATTTATGATAAAACAATCACAGAAAAAGCAGATGAAAGGTAAAATTTGGCCCCTACATGATATTCTGTCAAGTATGAAAATCCAACTATAATAGTTAAGCTATTTCATATTTTTTTCTCCATTCCTAGTAGGGAGGTGGCCACAAGACAAAATACTATCACAGTTAGCACTAGCTGCTAGTCTTGCTGGCAGGGGCTCAAAAATGGTAAATACTGAATAGACATGGAGAACAAGTTCTTCACTCACACTTAATGGCAGTTCCTCCAGAACAAGGGTGGATGTACTTTGGTGTGGCAGCCTAGGAAAGCTTCCATTATTGTATTGTTTATTATTTATATTATTGTAGCACCTAGAAGCCCTAGTCATGGACCAGGACTCCATTGTGCCAGGTACTGTACAGACACATAACAAAAAAATTCCCAAACAATTTACAATCTAAGTAAAAGACAAAAGATGGATACAACAAAAGACCAAACGGGAGTTCAGAGAAACAATATTGATCAGCATGTTCGGTTGTGGTATCAGTAGACCAGCAGATATTTGCTCTAGCTGTAGCTCCTCTACTTTGGGCTAGACAGCCACTTTCTCACGTGCAATAGTAGCTCACATGATGTGACAATGGATCTACCAGCGAAGTAAAGTTCTGCTCAGTGTGAACAAAGAACAGTTTGGTCCTGAAGTAGAGGGTTTCAGTCTCCAGGACTGTTATGCTAGCATTTTTCACAGGCACTAATTGTGCACAGCTATTTTTTGAAAGGCTTTTTCTTCAGTAATAAGCTGCAAATGTTCTAAATGATCCTTTTTCCGACTGCTATCAGAATGTGCACTATAGTACTTTACTTGTATGTCTGTATAGCTGGACCTATGGCATCCTTCCTTGTGAGTTCTGCAGTGCAGAAATCTCTGCGTATCCAATGGTTGGCAATTTACTTTTCTACTGCTATAGCATAGTTACACAGCAGGTGGCAAATCAAACAGTGAGGTACAATAGTCTACTAATTCCGTGATGTGGCTTGAATGGGCAATTTTCAGTTTTCAATTGCCGACTTTGCAGGAGAGCAGGGAAGTCCTGTCCTTCTTGCCTTAATGAAATTATCCTGATCTACCCTAAAACCAACAACCGCATCCCCTTCCCTCTTTGGCACCCTCTTTCAGTTTGACTGGGAACATTGAGATAATGGGCATATTTCATAAAGATTTTGCAGACCCCAGTTTCAAAGACTCTCTTATTTTTACTTTACTGTCAACCAGATGAGTAGAATGAAAATCAAATGGGCAGTTAGTATTAATCAGTGGGTCTCAACTGGGGGTACATAGAGGTCTTCCAGGAAGTACATCAACTCATCTAGATATTTGCCTAATTTTACAACAGCCTACATAAAAAGCACTAGCGAAGTTCGTGTGAACTAAAATTTCATACACACAATGACTTGTTTATACTGCTCTATACACTAAAATGTAAGTAAAATATTTATATTTCAATTGATTTATTTTATAATTATATGGCAAAAATAAGAAAGTAAGCAATTTTTCAGTAATAGTGTGCTGTGACACTTTTGTATTTTAGGTCTGATTTTGTAAGCAAGTAGTTTTTAAGAGAGGTGTAACTTGGAGGTATGCAAGACAAATCAGGCTCCTGAAAGGGGTATGGTAGTCTGGAAAGGTTGAGAGCCACTGGTATAAATTACCAAATGATAGATTAAGACAGCAATATGAAAAATGTCTTGCTCCAAAATATGACAAAACAAACACATTCAAATGGATGATATTAAAACAAAATACTTCAAAAGTGAAATAACTGGTTTATTGTAGCAAGTTATGACTTCTGCATTATGGCACCATATGTATTAAATGGCTTTGTACTGTAATAATTGGCTTTATCCATTTTTAATGGATTTTAATACACACCAAGTTGTAATAGAAAATATATGTGATAATTTTTATTGGTAACATTATTACCATATTAAAATCACAGAGGTATCGTTTAATGCAAAAAGATCAAGCTAGTAATTAAGGCTGAGGGGTACCAAATAGGATATTGCATTTACATAACCCACCTATATTCTAACTTTTAAATGCCCTACATAAGGTATTATATTAACATTAAATTCTCAAATGAGTTTTAAATAATGAAGATGTGACTCAAGAAAAACCTTGAAATTCAAAGTCAATGAACTAAGATGCAAACAAAACAATGAGTCAATGCCAACCATTGTGTCAAAAACAAAAAATTAAAAGGGAATATATAGGGATTTATTTTAAAGTTTCTACTTTCTACCCAATCAAATTTATAGTTTCAACATTATCACACATAATAAGATATATGGTTAAGAGGCTAGACCTTTGCAGCCAATACAGTTTATTGTGTGAGTACTGAGCCTGATTCTGCCCTCAGATCAGCACTTGCAACCATGGATATATATTGAGTGCAGAAATTTCGTTTATCTCATTAATATGTTTTTTCATTTAATTTTGGGATGGCAAAAATCACTTCTATTGAACATGCCAAACTGAAAAAAGACGTGCCCCTATTCCCAAAGGGCTTACATATAAAAAGGCATCACAAGACAAGTTGGTGGTCAGCGCTTCTGGAGAGGGAAAGTATGGGTCACATAAATGAAGACAAGTAGACAGGAAAGAGTGCTTGTGGAGGTGAGATTTAAGAAGTAATTAATGGTCGGAAAATAGCACCTAGTAGATGAGGTTAGGGAGAATGTCTCAGGCATATGAGGCAGCATAGCAGAAAGTTTCAAGCCAAAAGTGAGAGAAGGAAACAATGACACAAAGTGAAAAGTTTGATGAGCACTGGAAGTAGAAGGATGAGTAGAAATGACTGCAAGGATGTAGGTGTAACAAGGTAAGGTGTGAGGCAGCATGTGGTAAAATTAAACATTTTCAAATCAACTGGCCCCAATAACTTGCAACCAGGAGTATTAAAGGAACTAGCTGAGGAGCTCTCTGAACCACTAATGTTAATTTTTAACAAATCTTGGAAAACTTGGAAATTTCCAAAGGATTGAATGACTGCCAATGAAGTTCCAATATTTTAAAAGGTAAAAAGGATGAGCCAGGGAACTATAGACTGGTTAGCCTGATGTCAATCCCGATAAAATAATTGAGAGTTATTTCAGGACTCTATCAACAAAGATTTAGAAGCTAAAACTATAATTAATGCCAGTCTGCATGGTTTCATTGCAGCAAAATCATCTGTGGGGGTCTGTGGTCACGTTCTGAGGCTGATCAGTGAGTCACCTGACAGAGGGGACTGGAAGTTATTAGACAGGATCTCTCAGCAAGCATTTTAGAGAGGAGAAGCAGGAAGGAGGAAGAAGATGATGACAAAGATGACAATGAATCCCATGTTCTGGACAAGAAGCCATGTGGATGAGGGCAGAGGGAAAAGAAAGGAGCCTGGATTTCTTAGAGGACTCTGGTTTACATCCACACAACTCTCCAGAGAGGTGAGAAAACTGAGGCAGGGAGATGCGTATCAATGTTATCATTATTTTGTATATTTGTATTTGTCATGCTATCTATGTAAGCAGCAATGGTGTTTTATAATCCTGTGCAAAGTCTGCCTGTCAGCTTTCACTATTGTGTACCCCTGAAGAGGTGAAGTGTAAACCAGAAGGCTCACACCTTCTATGGTATTCTGGGGAATGTGCAAAAGCTGCTGGGGAAGATTGGGGGAGACTATGCTAGTTTCAGGACCAAAGCAATTGGACTGAGGGATCCCCCTTTCCACCAAGAGGAGTGTCAGACATGGCGTCTATACCCACAGTGTATGCCTAGAGGCACAAGGCCAGGCACAGTCCCTAAACTTTGCCCAGCCCCAGGAAGCTAAGGCCATGTAGGATTCAGTGTTTAGGATTCCCTTACACTGAATGGTGTTTGATCACATTGGTGACCCTAAAGTCTTGTGGACTTTGTCCCCTCCATGAAATTTCTAAACATTTGTCATGATGTTTGTTCTCCAAGCAGAAAAAAATCCAGAATTGAATAATCAAGGATATTGGAGGTTACTATTATACTGAGACCCAACGACAGAGTTGTGCGTGGGAAGCTTGCATAATGCCTTTTAGATCACAATACTGTCTCATCAGATTTTTTTTAATATGAACGAAACATTTATTTAAATACCATAGAGACAATTAGTAAGTGAGCCATTAGTGTGTGGGTTGGTGCTGTTTAATAACTTCAGCTCTGGGTGAGGCAGAAGGAAAGTATTCCCCAAATTCTGGAGCCACTTTGCACTGGGCAGGCCCTAGCACACTAGAATTACCTGAAGGTTGCAACAATTTGTATCAGCTGCCAGTAGGCCCCCAGGGAACCCTGAATAGGAACTGGCAGGTTCGGGGACTCCCAGACACACATCGTGTTTTGGCCACTCAGTTCCCTCAGCAGAGGAGTTGCCATTGCACCTCTGTGATCCAGAACTTAAATACTACTGAGGATCCTCTTAAGGTCCCTTCCAACCCTGATATTCTATGATTCTATGATTCCATGATCTGAGCCTATGTCACCTTAAGCACTTATCTTTGTGGGATAGTGATCATCCTTTTCTTAGCTAAGCCCTTCAAGCATTAAGGCAATTTTCATAGATTCATAGATTCCAAGGCCAGTAGGGACAAATGTGACCACCTAGTTTGATCTCTTGTATAACAGGCCACAGTGCTTCCCCAAAATAATCCTAGAGCATCATTTTTAGGGGAAAAAAAATCCAATCTTGATTTAAAAATTGCCTGTGATGGAGAATCCACCACAACTGTTGGTAAATTGTTCCAATGGGTAATTACCCTCATTGTTAAAAAAATTACACCTTATTTCCAGTCTGAATTTGTCTAGCTTCAACTTCCAGACATTGGATTGTGTTATAATTTTTCTCTCTCATGTTTGTGTGTGTGTCTCTCTCTTGTGAGTGTTGTACGTCTCTCTGCTAGGCTGAGGAGCCTATTATTAAATATTTGTTCCCCATGTAGGTACTTACAGACTATAATCAAGTCACCCCTTAACCTTGTCTTTATTAAGCTAAGTAGATTGAGCTCCTTGAGTCTATTACTACAAGGTATCTTTAATCAGCCACATGGCTCTTGTCTGACCCCTCTCTAATTTATCAATATCCTTCTTGAATTGTGGACACCAGCACTGGACACATTATTCCAGCGTGGTTGCACCAGTGTCAAATACAGATGTAAAATAACCTCTCTACTCTACTTGAGATTCCCCTGTTTATGTGTCCAAGGTTTGCATTAGCCCGTTTGGCCACATCATTGCACTGGGAGCTCATAGACAGCTGATTATCTACCATGCCCCTAAAATCTTTTTCAGAGTCCCCATTCCTGTAAGTATGCTAGATTCTTTGTTCCTAGTACATTTTTTCCTAGTACATTTACATTTAGTTGTATTAAAATATACCATAGGGATCAGACCAATGCTATTAATCCTTCACTTTCACTAATAAGTGAAATAGCAATCTGAGACTCCATTTTTAATACTCCCCTTCGTGATTAGAAATCAGTGACACACACAGGGCATAAAATCACTCACTCATCAGCCTTCCACAGTACATAACCAAAATGAAGGGACTTAAGCACAGAGTCAGAATTAACTCTAATTTTCTCGTCTTTTGCTGAGGTGAGCCAAACTAAAACAGGTTGGGTATTTTTGAATGTATTATTGTTCAGTTTGATTAATGGCTGGGCAAGATTTAAGAGATTAATAGTATCAGATGAAAGGGTATTTTTAAAAATTAGTCCTCCTATTATAAAGAGGATTTCAATGCATTTAGATAATTAACATTAAAATAGGGCTTGCTTTTATTGTGTATCTGTGCATAAATGTTCTTCAATTAATTTGGTAAGGTTTAAAGCATAGCCCACATCTAATAACTGAACTGTACATCTGCGGATCCATGCTAGCATGAAGACAGTAGCTAGTTGGGATCTCATTACTGGAGAATAATTTATCACCAGTTCACTATGCACAATTTTAGACACTTTGATACAATAGCTTAAATGGTCAGTTGAGAGGCACAGTATTGAAAACTTAGATTTTAAGGCCAGAAGGGATCATTATGATCATCTAATAGACAGGAGCTGAGAAACACAAGACAGAAAGAGATATTTCTCAAGGATGTCAGTCATACAAAGATATTCAAGCATCCAATGAACAATATGATGCAAAACACAAATGAATTATAGAAAAAGGAAAAGGTCAGAGGGGAAATATCCATGAAATCAGTACAGATGTCATATTAAGGAGGTAAATACAAATAGGCACGTGGTCAAAAATAACTATAAATGTTTATATACAATTTCAAGAAAATTAAAATCATAAATAGGTGAAATAGAATGCCATGCAGTGTAACAGGATATTGATATAGAAGGCATTACGGAAATGATAAAAATCAGTGAGGTAAGGGGATACTTAGTTATAAACTATATCGGACAGAAAGGCTAAGCCAATCATGTATGGGAGTAGTACTGTATGTAAAAGATTCCATAGAATCTAGTGAGATTAAATTTCTGAGCAGAGAGGACCACACAGTTGAATCTGTAAATATAAATCCCAAGCAGTAAGAATGTGAAAATATTACTAGGGCTATCCTATTGGCCTATGGATCAAGAAACTGATTTTGAGCACACAATGTTGAGAGAAGAAAGAGGCAGCAAAATGTAACAAAATGATGATAACAGGAGACTTGAACAATTTGCATATAAACTGGTCAAATGGCACAACAGGACAACATTTAGAGAAGTAATTTCTTAAAACTTTAAATAATTGCTTCTTGGGACATCGAGTTATAGAATGCACAAGAGACAATTCTGAGTTTAAGAATAACAAACAGGAGTTAATTCAAGTTTTAACAGTAGCTGAGCCTCTAAGTAATAGCAACCATTCATAATTAGGTTCAACATCTTAGCAGGAGGTAAAGTACCAAAAATTGACATAATAGCACTAAACTTTAGAAAAATATATTTTAAAAAAATGAGGAGGCTGGTCACAAAGGCTCTAAAGCCAAAAGTAAAGGAAGTAAAATCTTTAGATGTGGCATTTTTTTAAGAAAAAAATAATAGTCTCAGAAAGCACATGTACCGCTGAACAAAAAGGGAATCAGGAAGGAAAGACGAAAATTAACATGATTTGAGAGTGAAACGGGGATTTTTAAAAATTTGGAAATCCAACTCTAAGGAAACCAGTAAAAATGAGCATAAATTACAGCAGACAATATGTAAGAGGGAAGTTCAGAGGGCTAAAAGGGATTTTTGAAAAGCAAATAATTAACAGCAGAAAAACAAAGAAGAAAATACCACCAACCCATCAAACTCATTGCCAGAGATGCTGTGAAGGCCTAAAGTATAATTGGGTTCAAAAGCTAATTGAACACATTCATGGAGGACAGGTCCATCAATGGCTATTAGCCAAGATGGTCAAGCAACCCCATGCTCTGGGTGTCCCTACAACTTTTACTGTCTGAAGCTGGGACTGGATGACATGGAATGGATCACTCAATAGCTTACCTATTCTAAAGCATCTGACATTGGCTACTGGAGGAAAGTAGGATACAAGGCTAGATGCATAGGTGCTGACTCCATGGGAAAAAAATTAGCAGGTGCTTAGCACCCACTGGCAGCCAAGCTCCCCCCAAACCCACAATGCCTCCCACCTGCTGGCAGCCCTACCAATCAATTCCTCCTCCTCCCTTCCAGCACCTCCCACCCGCCACACATCAGCTGTTCCATGGCATGCAGGAGACATTGGGAGGGAGGGGGAAGAATGGGGATGGGAACGAACTTGTGGGAGGGAGTGGAAAGAGGTGGGGAAGAAGTAGGGCAGGGGTGGAGTGAGGGCAGGGTGGGGATTTGGGGGCAGGGCTTGAGACTGAGCGGGGATTCAGCACCCCTGAGGAAGATTGGAAGCCAGCACCTGTAGTTAGATGGACCATTGGTCTGACCCAGTATGATCATTCTTATGTGCTTATGTTCTTAAATTCTTTAAGTATATCAGAAGCAGGAAACCCTGCAAAAGAATCAGTGCGTCTGCTGGGTCACAAGGGAATAAAGGGAGCTATTGTGGAAGAGAAGGACATGATGATTCCTTTGCATCAGTCTTCACTGAACAAGATGTTAAGGAGATACCTGATCTTTTCTGGTAATAAGAATGAGGCACTCTAAGAGATTGAGGTATCAGATTAAGAGGCACTGGAACAAATTGATAATTTAAAAAACAAGAAATCTCTAGGCCCATATGGCATTGTGACAGGGTGTGACTCATCACAGCGGCACCTCCTACTGGCTGTCTTGGGACTTAGCTCTGCACCTTCTTCTGGCGCTCTCGCCCACCATCATCTCTGCTTCTGGACCCATGTCACTCTCAGGACTGCAACATCCTATTCATCACACTGCCCTCCGGCTGTGCCACACTCTGGTTCTCCCCTTCCAGGGGACCTGCAATCTCCACCCAGCCACTTCCCTCAGTGTCAACTGCAGTCCATTGTCCCAGGGCCACTTCCCATGCAGCTCCAGCACCCTCTTCTGCCCTTCCCTCAGGGCTTCAGCCTGCAGGCCCTAGCAGCCAGCCAGGAGCTCTCTGTAGCTCCCCAGTCCCTGCCTGCAGCACTGAATTGTCCCAGTTTCTGGGGCTTCTTCACCCTGCTAGGAGCCTAATCTTTCCCCCTCATGTTCCAGTCAGCTACTGAACTCTGGTCTGCCTGCAGCCCTTTTTATATGGGCCTGCTGGGCCATGATTGGCTAATCCTCTCAGCCCCTTTCTGATTGGATGCCTCCGACGCAGCCTCCTTAGGGGTGCTTTTAACCCCTTTTCTACCAGGGAGGGGAAGCTGCCCATCACAGGCATATATCCAAAAATTATGAAGGAGTTCAAGTATGAAGTGGCTATGCAATATCTGGTTAAAAGCAGCTACTATACCGGAGGATTAGAGGATAGCAAATGTTGTACCTACATGTAATAAAGTCTCTGAGGGTGATGCAGGATTTACAGATCAGTATGCCTTACATCTGGCAAATTGATTGAAATGATGTTTTATTTTTCTATTTTTAAATTATTTGGAAAATCATGATATGATAGGTTTCTGAAAAGCAAAATCACATGTCACTAATCTATTAGAATTTTTTGAACATGTCAATAAAATAGTGGATAAGGAGAACCAGGTTACATAATTCATTTAGATTTTGAAAAGGCCGTTGACAAAGTCCTTCACAAGAGGCTAATAAAGCAAAGCTCACTGGAGACCTCTGCTTAATGTGTAGATGCATTTAAAAAAAACAAACAAGATATTAGGATGCATAAGGAATAGGATGGAGAATAATACAGAGAAACTATAATGCCATTATAGTAGATAACTCAATAGCAGTCTCATCTGGAATACTGTGCACAGTACTGGTCATCCCATCGCTACAAGAATATTGCAGAATTAGAGGTGATGCAGAGAAGAGCAACAAGAATGACATGAGGGCATGGGATAACTCTGATATGGAGAAAGATTGAAAAACTGGGATTATTTTCCAAAGGAAACAAATAAAAGGGAACATGATATGAATATATAAAATGATGAATGGATTGGAGAAGGTAGATCAGGTGCTTCTGTTTTCTCCATGTCTCATAACACAAGAAAAAGGGGACAGTCAATTAAATTGAAAGGTGGAAAATTCAAAAATGGTACTAGGAAGTACTTTTTCACACAATGTGTAATTAGATTGTGGGACTCATTGCCACAGAATGTCATTGAGGGCAGACCATATTAAGATTCAGAGAGATTGGATGGTTATATGGATTACAAGACTATTCAGAGTTATAATAGTTAATGTTAGCTAAAAAAGTACTGGAAGAGAGATGAAACCTCATGTTCAGGATTTAAGACATCTCTACTAGGGATTAGGATGAGAAATTCATGGTGGCCATATTAGCCCACATCTGCCTATTATGAGGTTTCTTTGCACCTTCCTCAGAAGCACCTTGTGCTTGCCACTGTTAGAAATAGGATAGTGGACAAGTTGGGTCTGTTTCAACGTGACAATTTCTATGTTCTCAGCTGAAAATTTCCCAAAGCCAAAAGAACAGGTTCTGGATGACATTTTTTTTTTTGGGGGGGGGGGGGGAGAGAGGGTTGATTTTCCTGTGAACAATCCATTTTTCATGAGGAAAACAGATACTGTCTGTGAAAGTTTTTATTTAATCAAAAACCTGATTATCCTTTGGGGACAAAAAAGTTTGGAAGCAAAACTTTCACTGAGCCGTATGCTGGAGCTATGCTACATATTCTTGAGTGCCATCTGCTGACACTTTATCTGTTAACTATTTATAAATATGCAGATACAGAGCACTCCTGTGACATATTTCAAATGCCACCAGACATCCTCCTCTTTCAAAAGATATTAAAAATGAGGCTGGCACAATATAACCCATTATTTTTTAAATTCATACCCTCTCCTGATTAGAAAGAGAGAAATAACCTAGAAGTACTCTAGTCTAAACAGGTCAACTTAAATGGGAAGGGGAGTTGCAGCAGAATTGCTGGGCGTGCAGCTTCCCCACATCCCACTACTGCTGAGTCAAGGGAAAGGTGCATCTCTGCCCTCACCAGGCCAGCTAGATCTCCTGGAAGGATGCCACAAAGCCCACGTTCTCCAGCAAGCTGTTATTAAAGTGCCAGTAGGCTCTGAGGTGAGAGAGGCCATCACAGTCACCAAATGGTGATCCGAGACCAGGGCTGGCCAGATGCTGGAGGAGTGGGCCCATGAAAGATGATGGCGAGATAAGTAGATGCGGTCCAACTGGAAGTGGCACGACTGATATGCCTCCACCCAGACATAGGTGACAATTGACACATCATCCAGGTGTTGGTCGTACCAGATGTCCACCAGGGAGTGATATTCAACAATCTCCCGGAGGATGTCTGCGGTGCCTGGGCACTGCTTGGTGCCTGAGCGATCCCACTCTTCAACGGTGGTGTTAAAATCCCCACCCAGAACCAGGCACTTGCGAGGCTCCAAAGAGTGGAGGAAGGTGGACACTTGCTGGAAAAAGCGCACCCGCTCCGGACGGTCAATATAAACAAACTGTCTCGTGGCCCATTGGCTAATTACCCTGATGGTCTGCGTGCAGCACACAGGCTGCAGGTTGCCCACCACTGTTCTAACGCCTGGGTGTGCCCCTTTTAACTCTTCTGCCCTTACATTCCTAGAGAATGAGTCAGCATTGCCACGCTGACCCCCACCTCCCTTTTTGCAGCAGCGTCTGATCTTCTTCCCCCCAAGAAGCACTGTTACCCTTCCTCCAGCAAGCCTGAACAATGTCCCCCTGCTTACGGTGCAGTGTGGTCATCCACACTAGAGTATGACTGTGCCACATAAAACCTTTTTAGCAAAGTTTTTATAAACTATATTATCTGTAATATAGATGGGACCATATGTGTCTGGGAAATTTGACAGTAAATCTGTTTTTAAAAAAAGTGAGATTGCAGCTAGCATCTCATTCCTCAATACATGATGGAAGGTATCCAGGTAAATTAGTACTGTTCTTGATAATATGTAGATGCTCAATCTACAAATGCACAACAGTGTCTTGCATTCACTTCTGTTTCTGTACTTTAACACTCAAAATCACACTTTTCCAGGTGCAATCTTAAAAGCTTTAATAATAGAAGATCAGACTGTGGTTGCTTAATGAGACTCTTTTTTTTTTTAACTGAGAGAGAAAAGTTTGCAATACCAAACATATCCTGATCTTCACCGTTATTTTGTCAAGCCTTGAGGTTTCAGTTAGCCAATTTCTGTTTAATTTAATCTGACATATATGTATGTAGGAAAGTCTTGTTTTGTGACTCAGAGCAGTTCTTTCAGGTAGGCACATACATGTGATTAATTTATATCTATGCATTAACAAAGAGTGCAACATGATACTTTAGAATATGTTCCAGCAATTAATAACTGGATCACCCAAGCCTGACCATACGGAACCTCCTGAAAGAGTCTACTTAATATTATGTACTGCCATCCCAGACTTCTGTTCTTCAGGTTAACCTCGATGTTACTTCTATAACATTCTTCCTTAGCTTGGACTTGCATGCAGGAGATTGAGGAAGAGCTTTCCTCACAGTTTTCTCTCCAGCTCCGCCATACATAGGCGCCGACTCCATGGGTGCTCCGGGTCCTCCACCTCCTGCCCATACCCCTCCCCCAAGGTGCCACCACTGCGCTTTCCCCCCCACGTCCCCACCCCCCAGGCCTGCCGCCCGCCGCACAGCAGACAGGCAGCGAGCCTGTGAGCTAAAAAAAGCAGCTTCGCAGGGCGACGCCTCCGGAGGAGGAACCCGGAAGCGGAGGTGAGCTGGGCGCAGGGGGGCTGGCAGGGAGCTGCCGGTGGGTGCACTGCATTTCCCCTCCCCCCTCCTTCCCAAGCTTGCAGCGCGCCTGGGGGAGGAGGCGGGGGCGGGGATTTGGGGAAGGGGTGGGGTTGGGGCGGGGCCGGGGGCGCGAGCACTCACCGGCGCCGACTAAAGTCGGCGCCTATGCCACCATATCTTCACTTAACCTTTAAGGGGGAGGGATAGCTCAGTGGTCATTGGCCTGCTAAACCCAGCGTTGTGAGTTCAATTCTTGAGGGGGCGATTTAGGGATCTGGGGCAAAAATTGGGGCTTGGTCCTGCTTTGAGCAGGGGGTTGGAATAGATGACCTCCTAAGGTCCCTTCCAACCCTGATATTCTATGATTCTATGATAATCCTCACCAGTTGTTCGTTATTGATTATTCACAGAGGTTTTCAAAGCTGACTTCTTTGTGGAAATTAATTAAAGGCTTGTAATATATAGGGGCTTGCTAGAGACTAATGGCTTATCCACTCCATATTTATAAATAGTGTTATATAAATACACCTCACTCCGTTCACAATCAAGGGAACTGCAATTTGCAAAGGCCACAGGAATCAGTGTAAAGAATTAACTGCTTCATTATGGGTGGCTTGCTTTTTTGACCTATCATGTCCCACATCTAATGTAAATGAGGAAAAAATTGAATTTAAGATGCTTGTATTGCACATGCACCTCTGTGATTGTTATGCTTGGGTCAGCATGACAGTGAACCAAGCTATTCCTGAAGAATTTCAGAACAGTGTGATGGTCATCGTTCACAGACAATGTGGAGTGCAACTGTATGTGAAGGAGTATAGTTATTTCGAAACCAGCAATAGCCTTATTTCCCTTGTATTATATTTGATAGGAGTAGACCATTCAAAAATTTCTGGTAGGAGGTGGGTCAAAGGACCAATCTGATATTTGATGCTAATTTGGAGTCCTTCTTCTTAATTTGCATTCTTGGGTATGTTCCTGATACCTGGAGATAACTTGATAGCAGGGCTGCATGGTTCCAACATGCAGCTTTGGTCGCTAAAAAACTAATCTTGCAAAAATGGAAAAATCTATCCACACCAAATATTGATGCATGGCTCAGCGATATGGCTGACCTCGCAGGTAACTAATGACTGACATTCTGCAGAAAGGGAATGCCCGAAAAAATCAAAGCAATTTGAGCTGACTTTTTAGAGGTCTATGATTAATGTAGACCCTGAAATAGACAGGTCGCTTCCCCTCCCCTCCCTTTATCTTACTGTCTTTATTTACTTTGTGTGTGATGATGAACCTGTTATTTTGGTATATTTCATGTATTTTGAAAAATTAATAAAAATATAAATACAAAGGAGTAGATCATGCAAACCTTGCACTTTATTGTTTATACAAGAATGGTATAAAGTATTCATGTATGTATACCTCTATATTATTTGAATTCAAGCCTTTTGTGAGGGGGAAAAAACCTGTTTGCATTAAGAAATGATTGGCTTGGATGGTGGCCAGAAGTTTAAACTTCTGTTCATGTTCCTTCCATGGGCGGGGGAGGAGGCGGAGAGTACATCTAAAATCATGCATTTTTCAAATGCACTTTCAAACTGAGTGGGATTGTAACATGTAGCAGGACCACACCGTTTTGAGAAATGCTTTGTTCCCTTTGCAGAATGTAAATGGGGTGTGATAGCTACAGTATTCAAGTAAGGGGCTGGATTGATATTAAAACTTATTTAAATGTATCCCCCCTATTATCTTGCCACGTATCTGATGTCGAATATAAGGCACTTTTCTCTCACTGACGCCTCTGGGCTATCCAAAGGATAACCCAGCTCACCAACGGGGAACAGGAAAGAAACAAGGGAAGGAGAGAGGGAAACAGCTTACTCAACTCTACTTAGCTACACCAAACACAGCAGGTGTTTCGTGTTTCTTTGGGTCATGAGACACAATTCTCGTTTATTCCGACCCCCACCCCTCCAGCCGTTGTGCTACTTGGCCACTTGCCTTGCAAACTACAGCCTGAGCAAGGGGCAGCTAAAGACGGGGCTGTTCGGACCTTTGACTGCATCACCCCCCCACTCCAACCCGCCATCCCCAACCTGAAGCAAGCGGCGAGTCTACCGCGGCCCTCGCGCATCGCCAATGAAACGCAGCCACCAGCACAACCCAGCTGCGCTAAGATGGAACTTTAAAAAAAACCCATCAGAAAATAGCCGCTTCCCCGAGCCACTCGCCCTGCTGAGCGATTTAATGTGCTCCCAACCGGCGCCCTATCTCTGGCGAGGAGCAAATAAGGTGTTAATTGCAGCCTCGCTGAGAAAATTGCTATTGTTCCAGTCAGAGGCAGGCGGCAGTTTGAAAGCGAGGAGATGTGTTTTCCTTGCAGCGCTATATCACTTAATCTGCATCGCGGTGGCACATTGACAGCTCCGGGGGGCGGGAATAGGAGGGGGGGGGGGGGTGTTATGCTTTAAAAGAAAGAACAAGAGGAAGGCGATCAAGTGCTGGATTTACTCCCCCCGCCTCCCTCCCAGCCTGTGAGTTTCTCTTACACTCGGTCGCAGCCAGCTCCAGCGGTGGGAACTGAGGCTGGAAAAACCTCTCAGCCGCAGAAAATAACGTTTTTCGGACGTGCTTGGTTTTGAGTAGCCGTGACGTGCAAAACGCACCGCGGGCGCTGGCGCTGGAGCCGAGAGGAGAGTCTCACACACACGCACACACAGAGACACCACTGAGGAAGGAGAGAGGAGCGCCCCGGTGCGCCCGGGCTGGAGCGGGAGAGCGGGGCGCGCACAGGCACCGCAGGCTGGAGAGGAAGAGCGGGGCGCGCAGCGCGCACTCACTCAGGCACACAGCGGAGAAGGAGAGTGGGGCGCGCACAGCACCCCCGCGCGCGGGAGAGGGATTGCGGGGCGCGCACACAGCGCGCACCCCACCGGAGAGGCTCCGAGGGGGAGCCGAGCGCACAGGCGCACACAGGAGCGCGCGCACACACAGACTCTCTCTCACACGCTGACTGACTTGCTCTCTTCCTAACACACACAGACACACACACAGCTTTACTCTCTCTCTCCCGCTGTACCCGCTCCTCACTTAGCATTCAAACAGCTTGCCGACATCATCAGCCGAGGATTTTTTCCCCCGGCCGCTGTCCGTCCATCAGTACCTGCGGGGGGAGGAGGAGGAGCAGGGAGAAAAGAGGAATGAGAATAAGTATATTCATAATAATAACAACAACAGCCAAACCCACCACCACGTCTGCGTTAGGGCAGCAGTAGCCTGTAGGTCTCCTCTCGGCTCATCGCTTGCCTGGTATCTCCGCTGATCGGTTTGTTGGGTTAGACTTTGGTTCAAGTTAACAAAAAAAAACAAAAAAAAATCTTCACTGTTCAGCCAGGTCCATTTTTTTTGCCCCCTGCAGTCTCTCTGGTTTGGGGCTTTTTCTTTCCCTTCACATGGTGGATTTGGTGGATCCGGAGCCAAAGCTGTGCGCGTGCTGGGGTTTCCTCTCTGCCTGTGCTTTTTTTGTTTGTTTTTGTTGTTGTTTTTCTTCTTCTTCTTCTCTCCTTTAAATCTTGGTTTTGAACCTGAGCCTGGGAAAATGGGAAACGGTGCTTCCGACAGAAGGGGAATCTCTCCATCACTGTTGTTGGGACGTGTGCCTGTGGTGCTAGTGTTTTAGAGAAATAGCCTGACAGCTTTCGGAGTGGAAGGTAAGGGTGTCCAGGGGCATTTGCCATTTCCCATTTCCAGGGATTATGACTGTAGAGCTGTTAGCTCGGGATTCCGGGGAGGAGGAGGAGGCGGCGGCGGCGGCGGCGGAGGAGGAGGAGGAGGAGGACAGGCTGTTGCTGGACGATAAAGAGAGCCTACACATGCAGAATTATCTCTGCATTTAGTTCTACCCAGCAGTTTAAAAGTTAGAGAAGTCTTGTTTGCGACAGGTCTGCTTCCCCGAGAGTAATTTCCGGCGAGACCAAGAAAACCTGAGGTTTGTGCATGGCGGGGGTACTTTTATGGGGAGGGGGGATCTGAGCTTAATAGGAAGTTAAAATAAGGGAAGTCAGTGGGTCTTCTGTTGGGGAAAAAATACGTGGAGTGATGGCGCCGTCTATGTTCGACCAAACTACAGTGTCACCTAGAAAATCAGTTGGGGATTATCCAAACTAAACGCCTGTTTGCTTTTCAGCAGAAGAGATTTCTTCCAAAATGGGCAACCTTAAACCTTGGTGGCCGTTCTTTAACCCCCTCCCCCACCCGAAAAGAAAGATCTGTTTAATCTGAGTGCCTGGTCCTTTCCCTGAGCAGCTTCACTTTTGTATTGCACTATTGTAAACGAAATGAAACCCTATCTGTTCATGCAGAGAGCGATAATTTAAAGTAGTATTTTGTTTCAATAGGTTTGCATGAACAAACGTAACTAAAATGATGGCTATTAGACTTGGTTTCCTCATGGAAAACAGCCTAGCACTGCGGACGTCTTTATTTTTCTAGTGCAAATATTGCACAGGAGGAAAAATCAGGGGCTTTTATTTTAAAATAATTAAGGAAAAACCCTCTTTGGTCTCCAGATTATAAAATGAACGCTTTTTCATGGGTAGAATTCCTAATTTAGACACTTATTGTCACATTGGCTTTCAACGCCTACACCATCCTGAATAATACTGCGCAGGGCTGCATTGCCTGCAAAGTGCTACAGCACATTTTGTAGAGAGGAAATTATTTCCAGAACTGCCTATACATTTCTATTTTAAAAAACGTTAAACGCTCTCCCGACCTTATTCCCGGAAGGATGAATTTGTTACTCAGTGAAATGCACGTTCGGAAAGGGGAAAATCCAGTAGTTTGGATAGATCCGGTGTATTGTCTGTCGTTACACCGGCGGCAGCTCTGATTTTGTTTTAAACCGCAGCTATAAAGAGGGTTAGAGTTAGTGCTGCTTTGCCCATCTCAAGATTTAGAGTTTGAATTATAATCTGGGAAATACAAAAATCTCTTACAGGGAATTTAATCCGCCGATTTATTCTGTGTTATGCAATGGGGGACAAAAGATGCCTTGCCATTTGGTGGGGGAGATAAAAGCTAGGCAAAGACACACGTCAAAACTCAGTAACTGTGTATGTGTCTGTATGTCTGTCTCTGTTTACAGAGCAACAGTGGAAGAGGCTGCAATCTAAAGAGTTTTTTAATTAACTTGGCATCACTTTTGTCTGCTCACACTTGTAAACAGAAAGCGAAAAGACACTCTTTGATAAGAGATAAGCAACTTCTCAAAGGTTAAAGCTGAAAACATTCCAGTTTTATTTTTTGGATAACAGAGGTAAATATAACCAAAGGTTCACTTTATTATCTTAGGCCACTGTTAGAGAACAGAAGATGTGAAAGCTGTTTCCGCGGAGGGGGCCAATAAAAGAGCTTTAATTGGAGACACTAGCAGAGAAAATGTAATATGTCTTTCAGCATTCAAGCGCACATCACAAATACAGTAGATAACCAGACTGTACAAAACATTCTTAATAAAGGGCAATTTAGAGACCTAGTTCGGTCCAGTTACACAGGTCCTGCTATAGCATTGCTCTCTATACAGCTCCCTTGGTTATAAATACTAATATACTTATCCACGTTATCTACTCCAAGAGGTTATATCACATTGAAATGATTGTCTTTAAAATGATTGGTCTCAATGTCGGTGTCAGGCAACCACAATTTCCATGTATCGAACCACCTATATTTCTTTTCCGGATAACAGTTTCAAGATTTTGTTAACACATATTAATCTCAGTGTTTCCTCTCCGGATTTTCTTTTTACAGAGACCTTTGTATACCAGGTGGCCACTGCAGAGGCATGTAGACATATGGGAGATAATGTTCCATCTGTAGCAAATAATAATTTGTGCATTTTTAAATTATGGCTGTAATTCATCACAATTACGTCTCAGACTTAATAGAAAAAATAATATGTAACAACAGCTGTTACCAGCTTTTCTGATCTGGTCTAGTGAAATTCTGTGCATATATATAAACGGTACCTAGGCTGTTGATTTACTTTTTAAAAAATAAAATAAATAAATAAATGTATAGATAGTCCTTCTTCTAGTCCGCCAGATGAAAGTCTCTCACTTGTATCTAAACGTAATAGTTCCAGATCACGCAAATACATGCTAGACAACTGAGGGCATTCCACTTAATAATCTAATAAATGTCATTTTTAAAATTGGAATTTAAGGAATTTGACTGTTGTGATGACCACGTGATGGCGCTGTTCACACAGCACCAAACAATTTCCTTGTGTTAAAACATAAAAATTACTTGCCCTTCTTTTTGAAAAGGGTTCTAACTGGAATCTTGAAAACAGCTGGCTGGAATATTGGAAGGAGTTTGATTTTCAATGCGTGAAGAATTCTACTTGCATTTTTATTTCATTTCATTTCCTACAGGCCAAATGACATAGGATGAAGGCTGTTCGTAATTTGCTGATTTATATATTTTCCACCTATCTACTGGTTATGTTTGGATTTAATGCTGCCCAAGACTTCTGGTGTTCCACGTTGGTGAAGGGGGTCATTTATGGATCGTATTCTCTAAGTGAAATGTTTCCTAAAAACTTTACAAACTGCACTTGGACGTTGGAAAATCCAGATCCGACCAAATATAGTATTTACCTGAAATTTTCCAAAAAGGACTTCAGCTGCTCCAACTTTTCCCTTTTGGCTTATCAGTTTGATCATTTTTCCCATGAAAAAATAAAGGATCTTTTAAAAAATAACCATTCTATAATGCAGCTCTGCGATTCCAAGAATGCTTTTGTATTTCTGCAATATGATAAGAATTTTATTCAGATACGCCGGGTCTATCCCATCGATTTCCCAGGATTACACAAAAAGGAAGAAGACCAAAAATCCTTCTTTGAGTTTTTGGTGTTGAATAAGGCGAGCCCGAGCCAGTTTGGTTGCCATGTATTATGCACTTGGCTAGAGAACTGCTTGAAATCCGAGAACGGGAGAACCGAGTCCTGTGGGATCATGTATACAAAATGTACCTGCCCTCAGCATTTGGGAGAATGGGGAATAGACGACCAGTCCCTGGTGTTGCTCAGCAATGTGGTGCTGCCCCTCAATGAGCAAACGGAGGGGTGTCTGACCCAGGAGCTGCAAACTACCCAGGTCTGCAACCTTAGCAAAGAAGCTAAACGGCCACCAAAAGAAGGTAGGTGTTTGTAATGGGGTCTCAGAGGTCTATTTCAATCTCAAATCACTATCTAGGGTTCTGCTCTTGCCTCTCGTTGATACTTAAACTTATCTGACTTGCACTCCACACTAGTTGTGGGGTCTGCTAACCTCCAGCCCGCTCCCATGAAAGGGCTAGGGAGAACTGTAGACACATCCTCAAACCACTTACACGGAGGAGGATATTTTAAAATTAATGTCATCTCTAGCAGAGCATACTAAGAGAGAATTTATACTTCAATGGGGATTTAAGCTGTCGCTGTTCTCAGCTCTCACTTATAATAATGCGGACACGTTGTGAGCCAGTTTTCCCTTTTTTATTGCAACCACCCAGCAATAAAATCTTATTCCCTTTGATACTACTCCTTGACTTTGCAAGGAAGAAATTTCCAAAGGCATGCGGGCAACCCGACCTAAGTGCCAGGACCCTAAACGCCAACAGGATCTGACCTCAACACTGCACAAGTACCAAGCGAATAGCAAATCCTGCCTCAATTTGTGGCTCAGGGAGACATATTGCACCCTTGGTCAGTAGAGAGACACACGTGGGCGGCCCCAGCTCCAGAGGAGATGATGGCTTTGCACGTGTGCTAATAACACGGGGCTGATATCTTAATCACCTGAGTCTGGAAAAGCGGGAGGGCGTGGAAGGTCCGAAAGCTGTTGATCCGGTCATCAGAGCAGACACCTAATTATAATAATTAGGGTCTACGTTCCTTTTTCGTCTTTTTTACTACCTGCTGTTCTGGTCCCATCAGTGCTTGGTGTACAGAGCAAGGGCAAGCTGATTTATTAAAGGTTTCAGTGTAGTAGCGGTGTTAGTCTGTGTCAGCAAAAGGAAAATAAGAAAGAAAAACTTGTAGCACCTTAGAGACTAACACATGTATTTCAGCATAAGCTTTTGTGGGTTAGAACCCACTTCATCGGATGCAATCATCATCGGATGATTTATTAAAGAAGATCCTAGGGACATGCCACGGTTTGGAAGCTGCAGGGAAAGGGAGACACGTGAGGTCAAAATACAGTTATCAAATGAGAAATGCAAAACAGAGAAATCTCTAGAGATAAGGAGAAAAGCCGCCGTCTGGCTGGGAATTGGAGCTCGGGGGCAGCTATTTGAGAGGGGCTGAATTTGCCCCCTGCGCGGGCATGAATCACTGAGCCAGGCTATTGCATTTTAATGCGGGAATGTTTCCTCTCTCCCTGGTTTCTGCATATCCACAAAGCTCCCTGTCTAGGAGCCAAGCTCCCAGCCCCTCTAATAGAAGTTGCCTTTGTGGAGGAATGTAACATTGACACGTTGTTAGGAGAGGATTTTCTTTAAGGGCAGCCAAGCCTGAGTGGTGTGGGAGAAGAAAAGCTGAACTACTTGCTTCAGTTATGCGCTGCCAAAGGCACTTCGAAGGAACGGGGGGAGGTGGTCGTAGGGGGTGGGGGACGAGGTTCCCCCGTGGTTGTCCTGCGTGTCAGTGTTTCTCCAAACGGTTAACAGGTGGGAGAAGAAAACAAAGTGATTTTAAATTACCGGAATGCTTGTCTCTTGTAAAAGTCCCAGAGAAGCCCTTGCAACGGTAGGGATGGTATTTAGCATCATTTAAAGCTAATTAGTGTCCCTTAGAATCAGAAACTTCCCCAACAATGTGATGTTAGAAGCTGACTATTAAGACAATTAAGCCGCAGAAAGTGTCTCGGCTTCTCTCTGCGCGGAGGCTGGGGAACCTATTAAGGTTCCCAGGCGCTAATTGTTGGGAGCGTTGCGGTCTTTAACCCACTCCTGTGAGCAACTGAACAAGTCCCCCGCGTCCAGTTTGCCCACTGAGCTTCTCCAAAGGCTACAGCTGGCAGGCAAAGTTGCTGCCTGCGCAGTGGGGGTGGTTTACTGAGAATTTGCTTGTCCGGATGGTAAGGGACGCATGAAGATAGCGCTAGGATTTAGAGGGGCTCTAATGGGGCTCCTGGCATGTTTTCTAAACGAACAATAGCAATTGTATTTGAGACTGCAGCGATAGGTTTGCTGTTTTTCCGACAGAGAAAAATAAGAGACCGAATGCAATAAAAATGCCGGGCCAAAGAGAGAGCTAAGAATAGCAATTCTGGTGTTAAGGTTGCCCACGTTTTAATGGACCCGAACAAGTCAACTTTAAATGTTAATGGGCAAACATATTTGAGGCTACTTAAATAACTAGCATGCCCCCCAGTCTTGGCTTTCCTCCTGCGAAAGTCTAGGTTTTCTAGACAGGAGTAATAACTTGACTGAAGGGGTCACGCCAGAAGAGCATTTGTAGTATCATTCCTCAGCGGCTGCATTTTGCACATAATTAAATTTTAATTGTGAAAGAGATGTCACTTCCCGTGCCATATTTTTATAATCCATTGACTGCTGCATCATATGGGATAGAAGGGGTGAGAAATTCAAGCACAGAGATGTCAAAATCATGTTTGCAAAATCTGTCCAGGGAGTTTTCAAAATATGCTGAACATCAGAGGAATGTATGTGTAACATACTCGGCAAAGATGTTTGTCAAACTGTGCTTAGTGAACTGAAGAGAGAAAGCTAGGGACAACTAAGTTTTATTTCTGCATCTTGGAATATGAATGTCTAGAACATGCCTCAAAATGTCTTTCAATTTCAATCGTATTTTATTTTAAATCTTACCCTATTTATGTCATTTGTTGATCATTATATTAGTAAATTCAACTTCATTATTAAAGGGGAAACCTCCCTAAATGTTTTGTAGAAAGAGAAATATTCTTATTTTTTCCAGTGTAGGTGGCAGCTTGTTTACTTTATGTTGTTGGGATATTTAACAGAATAATATATATTTTTTATAATTTCATTACTTTTATACAATTGGATTTGATTCATTACACTGTTATCTTAACGTTGTAATGTACTTTATCAACTACAAAATTAAGGCTTCGAGGTAACTTTTAATAGCAGTAGACTGCTTATTTTGCATTCAGTTTAAAGCATTTGTATACCAGCTTTCCCCATGGATAAATAATCTACATGAGAGGTATTATTTCTATATAGAAACCATACACACAAGTTGTATCAATGACTTACCACTGAGTTAAGTCTATGTCTCTTAGATATATTTGTATGTAAAATTGTGATTGATAGGCTCTGTGTGACATCAATTTAAGATTCAAAATGTAAACTTATTCTTTGCATGAACATTATGAATTTTGCCACTTATATCTGAAAACATCTACACATAAGATGCCAAGTATAGTTCTGTGGGTGAACTGATTCAGGTTAGATCAGCACTGTTAAAAATATTTATGTTGAACAACCCAGACAAAGGGAAACACTGTTGACAACTGTGGCGGTAAGATAGTACCACCAATGGTTTTGTTAGTGTAACTTGGAACTTAGTGGGAGTTGAGATTGATCAGCATTTCTTGGGACGAGGTCAGGGCCTTGCAGGATTGAGCTTCAAGGCCTTGATCTTCAAAGGTATTGAGGCTCCTGACTTCCATTGGAATAATTTCTCATAGCATTGTCTCTTGTCTCATAGCATTCTCAAAGGTTTATAATAGTACTAAAATATTTCAATGCTGATTTTTTAGGACAGATTTTGCAGAGGGCTGACAGCCTTCTGCCATGTGATAAGTACTCTCAAATTCTTCAGATTCTCCTCCGTTGAGCCTGACCATATGAGGTGATAAGCCGAACTGTTCTTTATGACTACAATTTAGAATATAAGAATGGTCTGACCCAGTATGACCGATGATCCATCTAGCCCGTATCCTATCTTCCATCAATGGCCAGTGCTAAGTGTTTGAGAGGGAATGAACAGAACAAGTAATCATTGAGTGATCCATCATCTGTTGTCCATGCCCAGCTTCTGGCAAAAAGAGGCTACGGACGCTCAGAGCATGGTTTTTGCATCCCTGCTCATCCTGGCTAATAGCCATTGATAGACCTATCCTCCATTTAGAAGCATATTGTATCCTCCGTTTAGAAGCACCTAGACAAGAACGCAACTGTTTTCACTTCTGAAGTTTTTCACTATTTTGAAAGTGCTAAATAACTTACTAAAAGAGATTAAAGACAGAATTTTCCCCTCCTAGATCTTGGTGTATTTTACCTGACAACCACACAATGGGTAGTTGTTTGTCCCATGGGGTGGGGGGAGATGCAATAGGAGGAACTAGCTCAAACAAGGAAGCTGTACCTATTGTCTTCCAAACAATATACTTCTGGAAACGTAGTATAACCAGTACTTCTGCAATACATAGATCATCTCTGGTGTCACTGATCCTAGCAACATGAAAATGGGTCACGTTTTTGTTAAGATGCAAATCCATTGTATTTGAATGTATGTAGTATATAATCAGGCTTTTCTTTAGTACTTCTTTTCAGTAGTAACACTACTACTATTTAGACTAGACAAAGCACTAGCAAATATACTGTATGGATAATTCCTGTACTGGAGGGGGACTGAACTAAATGACTCAATAGGGTTTCTTCTCTTGATCTTGTATGTTACACATCCAAGTTTTCTCATGCAGTTTTTAGTCAACATACATAGGACCCTATTCCACAATTGTTTCATACATGAGTAGGCACCACCATAAATTCAGCAGGAATAACTTGCATGAGTGAGGGTGGCAGGCTCAGGACTATACTCACTATGGTTACTACAAGAAAATATTACATTATTTTGTGTTTTATAATACTTATGTGATAGTGACTAAAGTTTACAATCTTATTCCACATTCTTGTCTCATTACAATTTCCTTCAGTACTCTACTGCCATAGAGCAGTAGGTGTTTACTGCTCTTCTCCAAAGTAATTCTAGTTAAGCAGGAGGGGTTGGGAAATTCAGAATAATTGGGTCTTGGCAATTGGCAATCCAGGGCTGCCCTTTAGCCTGATTTTGCATTACTTGCTCATCCACTATGAAATGATTTCAATGGGATTTCTGAGCACACAGGAGGAAATGTAGTGTTCGTCATTTCCTCACAAATTCCAATAGCATATGCACTGGCATCTGAACACATCAGCGGCAGGCTCTTTTCTAATTTCAGACATGAAGATACCAAGAGCATCAGAAAGGGAGACTTACTGTACCACACTTCTCCTTAAATTCACACATTTGTGACACATTATTCAGTGGTAGAAAGTAAGTGTGCAAATTACTTGTAAAGTTTACACCGAATATTTATACACTCTTCTGTCTACGACAACGTTTTCATTTTCATATTTGAGAAATAAATGAAATGCTGCACTGGCCAAACCTGCCCCAAGCCCAACACAAGATTGCTACAATATAGCAATAATGCTGTATTATATCATAATATGGCTTCATCAAAGAATTAAAATGTAAAGTTATAGTATATGAAAGGTGTAGAGGAGGGGAAATATGCCAAGCAGGACAAAAAAGGCAGAATGGAGCCGAATATATTTATATTGTGATATGCAATATTTAATGTGCAACTAGTATTCTAGTCTAGATCAACATTTAGAAGGAACTAAAATAACTAATTCTATCTTCCAAAGCACTGAGTCAATAGAAAGACCTACTTCTGGGCTTGTCTACAGTACACAGCTTTTAGCGACAAGGCTGTGTCGACACAGCCTTGTCGCTAAAAGTCAGTGTGTGTAAAAGCTCTCTGTTGGTATTTTGTCTGCACTTTTGCGGACAAAATACTTCCAGTCCCGCAAGCAACGTTAGCTTTGTCGCAGGAGAGCACTCCTGCCGACAAAGCTGCATTCACACTGCCACTTGCGTCGGCAAAACTTTTGTCTTTTGGGGGTGGAGGAGTGGGGCTTTTTTAAGTACCCATGAAAGACCAAAGTTTTGTCGACAACATCACAGTGTAGACAAGCCTTATAGGAAAAGAGTGAGAGGGTTTGTGTGTACGGTAGTTGTTTCATCCATGATCTGAGAATGCAAGTTGCAATGGGAAGATAAGCACTGATGGAAAACTACACTTTTCAGCTTTACATGGAGAAGAATTAAATAAACATTTGTATCAAATTTAATACAAGATATCCTTTAAAATAAACCTGGCATGTTGTTGTTTACAAGTAGCTTAATCTCACCAAGAATATAAAATACAAAGAAAGAAGTGAATTTTTTTATATGTGAGGCTGATTCTTGATAAAATGAGCATTCAGGTTATTTTCTTCAAAAAATAATGGCAGATGCGTTTTTCTGCTCACTTGGTCTGGTCCAAAGCCCACAAGTCAATTAAGAGGTTCCTGTTGACTTCAATAGGCTTTGGATGAGGACTATTATGAGTTATTTCATTAGGCAGTGATAAGCAACTCAACTCCTTATGATTTCAATGGATATTTAGGTTATGCTGCACCTCTCATGATCAGAACCTTGAAAGTTTGATTTCAGATATTCTTTGAAGTAAATGATAGCTCTGTGAAAGATACACTTAATTATCAGAATCTCTTTTAATTAGGAACACCTACCTTTGTTGTCAAGGATTACATGCTGTTATTGCTAATGATTGTATTTTAGTCTGTAATATATTGATCATTTCCATTCCTTTTATTTTAGCAGCTTATAAAACCTTGCTTCTTGTATTTCTTTTTGTTTAAAGTTTCAAAAGTTTGCATATAAAAATGCACTCACACTTTTGCACAGCCACTGGCTTCAGTGGACTTTGGGTCAGCCCTTGAAAGATCTTCCTTACACCCTTGAAAAAGAGAATAACCCAGCACTCATCATCCGTCACCACAGGAAAAGCCTGAATTAATAGATATACTCTGCAGTATTATTAGTGATTAATTATTTACTAGTTGTATATAAATCTGAATACCAAGTCTTTGGTGGCAGAGATTCAATTGTGTGTCTTGTTTGGCAGTGCTCATGTGAAGAAGATGGGCAGCATGTAGCTTCTTTAGGCTCAGTCCTCCTGTTGGAGTCAATAGAATTTCAGCCATTGACTTCAATCGAAGCAGAATCAGGTCTATATTGTTGTACAATAACAGAATATTTTAGACTTTCAATAAGCCAATTAACTGTAAAGTGGATTTGGTGGGCCTAGTAAAACAATGCAGTATAAGTCTGGCAACCACACCACAAGAGCCTCCCAAAAATTGGCTTCTATGGTCTGCCTCAGAAGCTAGATCCTTTAATTTTTTTGCTTGAGTCACAAATAAATACATTTTAAGTTTTATTTCAGTAGTGCAGCTGGGACTAGGACCCATATTATAAAAGACAGTCCTTACTCCAAAGAGTTTGCAGTCTCAATAGAAAAGGTAGATAAAGGGTGGAAAGGGAAACAATGAGAGAGAGGTTAAGTGTCTTGCCCCAGTTACACAGTGGCAGAGGCATGAATAAAACTCTGGTCTTCTAGCTCCTAATCCAGCAACCTACCCACTATATAACTCTACCTCTCCTACAATACATTCATGTATCTCAGACCAGTAATGGAATCTTAATTAATTCTCTCCCTAGTTATTTTAAAATATTTTATTATCCCATCTTGACATCTATCAGTACTGCAGTTTTGTTTAATTTATAATTTGTAAAAATACATAGGCAGCTCTATTTAACATTTCAATATACACAAAGCAATTTATTCTGAGAAGTTCTTTCTTCTTGGGGAATTAATTTTATGAAGTTTATTCAATCATGTTATGGGCTTTATCAAAGGATTCAAACTCAAAGTTGTTGTAGCTCTGAAATTTCAAACTGAAGTTTAGCGGTTCATCTATAAATATGCAGTAATTGTAATAAAACAAAGGTCACTGTAGAATTCCTCTGAGCTTCATTTGCATTCCGTGTTAACAAGAAATATAAAACATTCTGTAGGACAGACAAAGTTGTATATGAGTTATAGTACAAGTTTACAAATTATGCATAATTGATTTATAAATATTACAGTGTCTGAACCCCTTTTGTTTCTAGCTAAGTCCCATGGGGGAAGAAGATAGGATTTTTCAGGCTTGTGTTCAGTTTTGTTAATCTATTTGAGGTGATATAAATAAAGTTCATGTGAAATTAATAACACAATTTTCTGATGGGGTAAACATCATTAGAATTAATGAAAACAGCTTATAATAAACAATATATAATGTGGGTGTTGGTACTTTATTTTGAGGCCAATATTACAGTTCTTAAGATAAATTCCATCTACTGTCAGCAGGAATTTTGCCTGCATAAGGACATAATTATTATTCATAATGTTTATTACAGTAGTACCTATGGACCAGACAGAAATGGGGTCCCATTGTGCTAGAGCACAGAGTACTAGCACAGAGTACTAGATAGTCCGAGCCCTAAAGAGCTTACAATCTGAACAGACCAGGCAGACAGAGTGTGGGGCAAGAGGCATAATTCACAAGCGGAATGAACAACATGATGGCAGCAAATGGCACGTTGGCTCCATGTTTTTCATCTTTTGTAGGGGTGGGCTTAGCTAAGAAGGAGTAAGATAAATGGACAGGTAAGCAGAGGGAAAGGAGTGTGATGCTTCCTGGGAGTTCCCAAGGCTGTTTCTCTGCCTGACAGGCAGGGCCAGCTCCAGGAACCAACGTTCCAAGCAGGTGCTTGGGGCGGCAATCTGGAAGGGGCAGCAGTCCATGTGCCATTAGGGTGGCATGCGCTGCCCACGGCGGTGGCAATTCGGCGGGAGCTCCTATCTTGACCCACCCGTGGCGGCGGCAATTCGGCGGCAGCTCCTCGTGACAGCGGCAGATTTATCTTCAGACGCCTACGGTGGCAATTCGGCATACTGCTTGGGGCGGCAGAAATGGTAGAGCTGGCCCTGCTGACAGGGGTCACCTCCTTGACAGCACTAGTCACAGGCACAAGCACTCTTTACTCAGCCCATGCAGGCCAGTCCTTCTGCACGTTAGCGATAGGCACACTCCAACCCACAAGCCCTCCGAGCATCTCCCTGGTGCGGCTAGCCTCTGTTCCACTGGACAGTCAGTGTATTCCCTGATCCTCTATTCCCAAAGGAACAGTACACCACAGTTTACCAGTTACACCTTAGAATGCAGCTCTGCTTAATGCTCAATGTTTATAGTAGAAACAAGAGGAAATGTATTTAACAAAGAACAGCGATTTGAGAAGAAGGAAGTAGAATGAATGGAAACAAATGGTTACATATCAAATAAAATCATAACATACTTTCTAGAGCACAAACAAAATTAACAAGATATCGTCATGCCCTATAAAGCAAAAAAGCTCACCCCAAATCCTTCCAGCATATTACAGCAGGGCTGGGCTGTGGTCTTCTGTTCATAAGTCGACCCATGCTGTCCTCTTGCTTCCTTAGTAGAAAGATCCAGAGTTTTTCCTCTGTCTCTACAATTATAGTCCAAAAAGGCATTGTCTGCACTTGAAAACAGGATAACCCCCGCTGCTTGTGTTTGCCTGTCTAGAACCCCCTAGAGACTTCCAGTCACTTGAATAGCATTTTGTTCAGACTATAAATGGGTGCCCATTGTGAACCATACAATACTCAATTTACATGTAGACAGACACAGACAGATAGATAAAATATCTCTTGCCTGAAAGAAACCTGTTTCTCACTTTTTTGGTGACCAGCCTCAATTCACAGACCTTAAGAACATAATTTTCAGTATATATTCATAATCCTTACATGTTATTCACACATACATTTTGCAATAATTATGTGGACTAGCATGACACAGGTTTT
The DNA here is from genome assembly GCA_033296515.1 of Macrochelys suwanniensis. NCBI lineage: Eukaryota > Metazoa > Chordata > Testudines > Chelydridae > Macrochelys > Macrochelys suwanniensis. Next base: position 51,309,874 of record CM065777.1, read on the forward strand.
CAGTAGAGACCCTATATGACACTCTTTAAAAACCAGTATGTAGATACCAGGCCCAGGGGTTTCCCTGTAACCCCCTTTCCCCATGCATCCCTGTGCCCTCTGCCAGTTGGCACCAAGAGGTTCCTGAGTCACAAGGAGACATTGAAGGGAATTTGTGGGTGAGGGGGAGAATCAGGAGGATAGGACAGGAGAGAAGAGAGGTGGGTGTAGAGTGAAGCTGAAGTGTAGAGATGGTGAGAGAGGGGGAAGGAGAGCATTGGAGCAAACAGCCAATCAGCACCAGGCAGAGAAAGTCCAGTCAAAACCATAGAAAGTTCTTTAAATTTCCAAAGATCTTTGCTTTGGCATCTTTTACAGCTATTCCTGCCAGTTGGAGTCTCTGGCTGGTTCCCTTCTATAACATTTCCCCAGGGCCATATGACAAAGAGGCACCACCTGGGGCCTGCTTTCTCCAGAGAGGGTGGGAAATCTCCCCATCACAATTCTGGATCCAGGGGGTGCTTGATCCCATTTTACTCCTTCCCCACCAGTACAGCAATTCCTACTTTGGCTATCTCTACCAGCTGGAGTCTTATAAAGCAGACATGATACATAGTGCACAGTCCCTCTGTCAGGAGCACACGACTTCATAGTTCCTATTAAACTTGTCCAGGCTGCCCTCTTACAAGAACTTTTTTCCCAGCATTCCTTTCTGGAGCCAACCATATACATTTGGCAAAACAAAGTTGCTGTAGCCCGGAAGTAGCAATTTTGTAACTGATTGCTACCTGGTGTATCTTCCTCTATTCCAGCAGTTAGGTACTCTTTAACTCCTGTTATGTTTTCCCCCAGTGTCCCCTTTCTTGTTCTTGAGAAGGTGGTACATAATTTAAACATGCTAGTGGGTTTTCTTTAATGTTTATGTTAATGGACGGTGCAGAACATTGCAAAGCAAATTGCATAAATGACACCATAGCTATTTCTTTAACAGTCTTCTAAATGTATACAGTGGAAGCTTAGAAGTGGGCCATTTTCAGTTAATTACAAAAGGCACATGAGAGTTAAGTTGAGTCAGCAGTGCTCAGTTTAATGAGAGCTTTAAACTTATTTTAAAAATCTTTGATATGGCAGAAAAACAAAATATCGGATATAAACTTTGAGCAATATTTGAATTTTTCATGGTGGTTTGATGAAAAATAAGTTCATACAGAGAGGATAATAAGAGTTTTAAAAATCACCCCTTTTGGTAATTTTTAACTGAATTGTCTCGCTATTTTTGCCCCCAAGAAATCTAAACCAGTCTAGGATTTATTCTTTATCCACGTTATTGCTCTTGATGTGCTGATTGCTCAGCTATCAGTTACCCAAGGATAGTGATTGTCTATAGAACATTTTATAACTGAAAGACTGAAAATTTGTGCAATAAGCTAAATCTGATTAATTTGACTACAAATTTGCTGCTGTGAGAATGCCTCGTGGAGAGGTGGAGGGAGAGAAGTGTGAAAAGCTCTGTCACTAACTACTATCTATGGCTCCCAAGAAAGTTTTCTAAAGTGTGAAAAAGTAGACTGGGAGTTCAAATCTCACTTCTTCTAATGGCTGTATAAAGTATTATTGACTAAGGCTATTAGCTCCAACCTAGAATGCAGTCAGGGAAGAGCTGCTGAAAAACTCTTCCCCTCCATTTTTTAAACCATATCTGAGGACAGTGTTATAGGATATTCTGGGGTGGGTCTTCTCTCTTTTGAAACTGATCCACTTTGTATATGTAGTGAGTCATTGGAACAGGGGCTATAACTTTGGATCTCCCATATCCTAGGGGAATACCCTGGGCTTAGAGAATCAGCTGGCCCAATGACTGTTTAATTATGTATATCCAGCGGAACAGCTCCAGCACTAGAGACTGAGAGAGTCCCACCCTGGAATATCCTATAGCCCAGTGGTTTGGGTCTGCTGCTCGTGAGAAGTGGGTTAAAGTTCCTACTCTGAATCCAACAGAAGGATTTGAACATTTTTCTCCTGAATCCTGAGAGTTTTCTGACCACTTGGCAAAATGTTATAAGGGGAACAGCATCACCACCACTAGTGGTTTTTTTTTTTTTTTTTCAAAAAAGGGCTTAGGCACCCAACTTCATGAGAGAGGTCACAGCTGTGTATCCTGAGTGGATATTGATGCCTCCCTCTGGCCCAGAGTTAGGCATGTAAGTCTTTTTGAGGCCCAGGGCTTAGGCCACATCCCTCTCCTTGTCATTTCCTACTGGCTAGCAGCTCCCCACTCATCATGTTGGTTTTTATGGATCCTATTCTTAACTCTTCCAATGCATTGTACAGGCCGCTTAGGCACCTAACTCAGGGCTATGAATTCTGTTAGGTGACAGGGGATGCCTAAAGTTAGGCATTGGAATACTGAGCCTAAGTACCTTTTGTGAAGCTAATTCTGTCTCTCTGTGCCTCAGTTTCCCATCTATGAAATCAAGAAAATAGTACTTCCTTGCCTCACAGGGGTAGTGTGGGGATAAATACATTAACGACTGTGAGGTACTCAGATACTACAGTTATGGGCAGCTTAGAACTACCATAGATAGGTTATGTCAACACTTCTGAAAGTGAAGCGTTTCTCTGATGTGAAATGTTAACAGTGAACTCAGCAGTTTTAAGGCAGAATAACTTCCCAATTATGTGTGACAGTCAAATACGCTGATATAATTCATATGAAAGCATATGTGGGCACTGTTAAGTTTTTGTGATAGCGTGCAAGTTTGATGAAGCTGGAGTACGTATTGCTTTTGGGTATCTCCTAGAAAGGGAAGTGAAAGCCTTATGGAGTGTGTTATCAGCAGAGTTGGAGGCAATATGAAGGTGGAAAGGAATGTACAAGTCTTTCTCCTTTTTTCTTATTTCCATGCCTTTATGGTTTTGAGTAGACTGAATGTGTCCTGATGAAACCTTAACTGTCACTAAGCATAGTTTTTGTTCTGCTAATTTAGTACTAGTGTCTTCAAAATACAGCAGTCCTCCTCATTGAAAGTGTGTGTGTGTGAAATCTGAGCATGCCATTATATAGCATTTAAAGACTTTTTTCTTCAAATGAGACCAAGGCACAGGTCTTGCAAGCACTTACAGATATGAGAATCTTTACACACATGAGTAATCTCATTGAAATCAATGAGATTCTTCATATAAATAAAGTTACTTATATGTGTGTGTGCAGAATCAGGCCCTAAAATATAACATTCAATCACTCTATTAAAAATGTTCAATATAGAAAAGTAGAATTAGAACAATGTCATTCTTTATTAGTAGTATAGCATTATAAATGCAGGAAACCAAACTGTAGATGTTTAGTATGGCTGAAGTTATCTGGGAAGGCAACAAAAATTAAGGGAAATTATGAACACCGTGCAATGTTAGCTAATTAGACTTTTGTTAACATTTCCCTTTAGGATTGAGCATGGTCAGTTTACCAGAGAGAAGGATCATTTTGAAAAACAAAATGTCTTGCCCTCAGCATCTCTCTCTCCTATTGTGTAGAATGGTAAACCTACATTTATGTTTCCAGAATGTAGATAGACTGTTGTATCCTTTGATAATTAGTTTTCTGTTTTTCTGCAGGATGAGAGAGAGAAATGATTTTTGAACATACTGGGTAGTAACCAGCTCTTTTTAATATAGGTTGCAATCTTATGATAAATACAAACAGCTGAAACTTTGGGTACTTTACCATATTTGACTAGTCTAATCTTATAGTGAATTTTATAATTTCTCTCCCCTTCTTATGTCTCCCTTCACCTATTAATTAAATATCAAATTTTTCTTTCCCTCCTTGCCTCAGAGATGGTTTCATATACTGTCTTCACCTAACGTCTACAATGACTTTTCAAATCAATTCAGTTTTACAGATCTGTTCTCAAGGGCTAGTCTGTTCTCAAGGGCTAAGAACTGTATAGAATTAATAAGCTAGAGTGGCACCTATTGTCTCCATTGTTCTTTTACTCTGTTGAACATCTCTAAGAGTTTTTGTGGCATTTAAGACAGTTTCAGGATTCTGAAAGCATATGTACTTTTATTAGATAAAGAAAAGGTAATACCTCAAATGAGTTTGATTTACACTTGACTAATGCATTATATTAGATCCACCTGGATAAAAATGGAGTCATTCTAGCAGTGATTTTCTGGTTTCTATCTATGACTGGATGTTCTGCTGGAGAAACGGGTGTTTAACAGCTCATGGTCTTTTTCTGAATGTGATTTCATGTTAAAAATGAAATTTCCTTGTCCCATATATTTTGAGTATATGAAGTTATTCTTCAAATATACTTGTGTGAGAAGTGGACAGATGGGCATTGGAGGCTGGCATCATTTGCAGAGCAGTGGGAGTGACCCCTTAAGATTGATATGAAATAATAAAGAGGAGTTCAATTGTGACGGCACATAAAGGTGAGGACTGGGGGCTTGTATTTAGTATCATGGAATCTTAGATTTAAAGGCCAGAAGGGACCACCAGATCATCTAGTCTGACCTCCTGTATATCACAGGCCACCAACACGCTAAACCCAACAACCAAAATTAGACCAAAATATTACAGTCCACAGGAGACTGGACCATTATGTGCCACAGGCAGAGGGACTGAGGTGTACCAGTACCTGAGGCCCTGCAATGACAGGGAAGTGATTGAGATATACCCAGTTGATCTTGGCAAGTGACCCATACCCATACCCATACCCTGCAGAGGAAGGCAAAACCCATCCAAGGTCACTGCTAATCAGTAGAAGATCTTGCCGCTCAGAAAGTGTGTGTGTGTGTGTGTGTGTGTGTGTGTGTGAGAGAGAGAGAGAGAGAGAGAGAATGATCAGAACAAGGAGTCATAAAGAATGTTAGCAGCAGGATAGACTTGAGCAGAAAGAGATGGGTATCAGAAAAGCTAGTTCATGTAATAGAAAAGTTATGATGCTCTATTAAATAATTGTTCAGAACTATATCTGTGATGGTGTGTATAGATCCCACACTGTAGCCGCCAAGAAGTGATTAATGGGTGTATCATTTACTTCTCCAGCTGCGACTAAGTGGGTAATTAGCAACAGCTGGGATAAAAGGCGGGGGGGGGGGGAGAGTTGGCCAGTAGAGAGGCTGAGAGCTACCTTAGGAAGCACCTCAGCAGCATGGGAGGAAGATTCATGGGGAGACAGAGCTCCAAGGAGAAAAGAATAGAATGCGCAGTTTTGTGAAAAATGTGTGCAAACTGACAAACACAGGAGCAGCCCAGGGAAGCAGTGAGGGATCTTAAGAAGTAGATTTTTGCTGGCTTGGTTCCTGGGTTGCAACCAGAGGAGACAGTGGGCATGGGTTGTCTTAACAGCCTCCCCCAGATGGGGAGATATAAGCCTTAGCCATAAAGGGACAGGGACTACTGGTTCCAGATTGGGACTGAAGATCTGGTGTAAAGTTATTGGACTTTAGATTTTATTTGGTCTTTGTGTTACCCCAGAAGAGTTGAGGCTAAGCGAGGTGAGGCAACGTGACTCGGCTGGAGGGCTGAATCACAAGGAGGGATAGACCACTGGGTGGCCTGAGCTGCTGCCTTCTGGAGGTGACATAAACCGAGGGGCTGCTATGCCGGGCTCAGCCCTGAGGGGGCACAAAACTGGGGACTGAATTTTCTACAGGCATCTATACAATCAGATGTGGAAGTTAAATAAACATTTGTTTCTTACATTATGTAAATATCCTAAAATCATGCTGTAGTGCAATGTTAACAGCTAATGATTGAACTTTTGTCAGTGTGTCCATTATCAGCTCCATTCTCCATTGGGTTTACAATTTGGCTATGCAGTTTTACTCCAAACTGAAACTTGATTTAGAAGATCTCAGACCTAGGAGCAGTATTTTGCATGAAATTTAATTAAAATCTGTACACATTTATTAAAAGAGGAGATAGTTTGTTTTGGTGGCTTACTTGCTGTTTTTATCATCTGGCTAAGAGAGCTTTTTAAATGAAAAAGTTACATTTTGCAGATACTTAAGGGTATTAAGTGTATGAGCTATGGGTAGACAATAGATGTTAGACATATACATTAACATAACAATGACACAATATCAGCCAAACATCCTCATGCTAAGCATTGTCACAAAGTCACATATTGAAGGTATCATTTCAATTCTTGGTCACTCATTTCATGGATCTGGGCAAGCTGGTAAAGGGGAATGCCTTTATTCATCAGTGATTCTTTAAGTGAATAAAGGAGAATTGCTGTGGTATTCTGAAGAATGGTCTATCTGAACCTCATTTATTGAAGGATAGTGGATGTAACGTGAGAGCCAGAGAAAAATATTGGAAGTGGGGGTGTTTGTGCAGATGGGTTAATGTTAAGGAAACATGGGGAAATAAATAAAATTCAGAAGTTTCTATAATAGATGTAGTTAAACTTCCCTGAGAAAACGAATAATTTATTGGCAGTGTCACACTATGTGCCAAAGCTTATTCTACTTTCCAGAAGCCTTTGTTGTGAGATACAACAGGCTGTCTGGCACATCCAGTTCATCAAGAATCCTGCTATCACAGGACAGGATTTCCCCAGGCATACTGGCAAAAATACAGTACCCCATTACTCATGGTAATAATGCTGGAGAAGACATACTATGATTATAGCAGAATACTACATCTTCATACCATCTTGGTGGATAGCCATGCACTTTGCCATCCACAAAACTATCCCCCTCATGATCTGGAGTGCATACCAACATACAAGGCTCCAGCCGACCAAGCACGTGCTTGGGGCCGCACCTCCTAACGGGCGGCCAATCTTGGGGCGGTGCTTGGGTTTGTTTGGTTTTTTTACTTCGGCAGGGTGGCTCTTGGGGCAGGGTTTTGTTTCGGGGGGACGGTGCTTGGGGGAGGGCGGGTTGTTTCGGTGAGTTGGTGCTCAGGGTTTGGTTTTTTTTGTTTTGGTGGGGCGACGCACGGGGGGGGTTGTTTCGGTGGGGCGGCGCTCGGGGGTGGTGGGGTTGTTTCGGCAGGGCGGGGCGGCACTCGGGTTTTTTGGTTGCTGTTTCAGCGGGGCAGCACTAGTTTGTTTTTTTTGCTTGAGGCGGCAAAAAAGTTAGATCCGGCCCTGCCAACATATTTGCAGGCCATCATAGTACATATTTGGGAGTACTGGAGCTATGCTGCTTGACCACTGCACATGTAAGGCTCTCTGGGACTTGGAGGTGGGAGCTATCTCCACCCTTTTGCCCCTCTGTGCATCAGAAACCTCCTAAATCAGGATTTAGCTCTTTAAATTAATTATGCTGTTCATTGGTTCACTCTTTCCAAGCTTCTGGGGATTGGAGTTCTCAGTTTCTTACTATGCTGGTTATAATTTTATCAGATCGTTTGGCTGTAGAGTAGAAATATTATATGACACAGGCTCCTTGCATATGATCAGGATTTCTTTCTTCCCCAGTCCACTGCCAGAGAGACCTAATGATTTAAGGGGAAAATATTTTGAAAAACATTTGCTTTTTATTCACTGAAGGTGATATGCCTTCCCTGCCACCCTGCATAAATCCTGGGCTTTGTGCAGTGTATCACATTGGGGTGGGGTTACATAATCCACATTCAGCAGAGGGGAAAGGCATCAGGAAGTCCCAAAATCCCTGTGCAGCTTTTATTGTAATGTAGCCAATGGGCTGGAACAGGGATTTTGACTTCTCTGCACCTCTTATATTTGGGTTTATGGTCAGTGAACTGGGGTAACCAAGGACTCTGTAGCCATTTCCCCATTGTTCATGGTGGCTTATGGTCCCTGCCTGTCCACTCCATGGTTGCCCCGCCAACCACACACATAGAAAGCATAAAAGACTGTTTTGAAAGCCACTGGAAAGCTTTCATAGCACACACAACTGGATTTTAAATTAGAAGAGGATATAGATGTATGTGAATGGTGATGGACATAGGCACTTTACTTTTCTGTGAGCTCTCTTCCCCTTAATTGGTTCACTCTATTTTTTGTGGTGAACTGGAGAATTATTTGGTTATTTTTAGCTTAAGTAGCAAGCCAGACTATCTCTTGGATAGTTTGTCTGATCACAGAGTCAGCTTCTATGTCACAGAAAGGCATTCACATACTCTACTAGATTAGGTCCTTTAAAGGACAGACACTTACAAGACATATTTCATTGTAACATACAAAGATGTATCATTTCAGGATTTAGAGCTCAATCCTGCAAGGTGCTGAATACCTTTTCTGAATATTCTGAATTCATCTTAGTCTATGAGAGCTTTTTGTCTTAGTCTTAACATTCTTAGCATCTTAGTCTATGAGAGCCAGTCTATGAGGGAGCTTGACACTTCACACAGAGCACCAACTGCAGGATCAGGTCCATAATGTCACTCTGGTAACTAATACTTTTAAGGAAATGAAATTGCTATACTGTAAAAGTGTTTTTACAAGAACCTGGACTTGGTGTTTGATTTTCAGAATGGAGAGAGAAATGTAGAGAAGACAAAACAAATTAAAGTCATGAGGGCAACAGTACAATTTAAATGTAATGAAAATGTAGGAACTTTTAGAGTATCTGCCTTTTGAATAGTTGAGTGTAATAAAAAAGCAGCTACCAACCAAATTACTATAAAGCTGTTGGCCAAAGCTTGCTTGCTTTAGCGATGTTAGTAAGTTCTATTGACTTCAGTAGGACTTGAATGAGTAAGCTGAGCAGGATTTTGCATCATTATGTCTGTGCCATTGAATCCTGGTGCTGACATATGTATAAAAAAGAGTAGTAACTTGAACTAAACACTTGTCACTTACACTGTAACATGAAATTCTCAGTGAAAATGCAGCCTATTATATAGCGGGCACACTTCATTCTCTCACTCTTATTCTCTCTTTATATAATAGAAATGGTTGAAATGCCACTGCTGACTAGCACAAAAAAGACCAATTTATGTCTCTGACTTCATCAGGATACCATATTAACTATCACAGTGTTGTCACTGTTATCTTTTTTACAGATACATTTGAAGTACATAACATTCGGAAGTCAATTATATTTGAATTGGTTGTGTCAACTCAAATGTCACAATGCCATCAGTTAAGGTGTTTCAGAATTCTTTTAAAATAAAATTGAATGTAAACAAGTCTAAAAATCTTTTATTTTATTAATAAAAATATATAAATTGAATGTTTCAAAATATCTAAAGAAGAACAGAAGGAAATGTTTTAATTAAAACAATATATTCTTAATTTTCTGTAATTAAATATAAACTGAAAAATTCCAAATAATTCTAAATACCTACCACTGGTTCTAATATCACTTTCCTTTTGTAAACATGTTATCAGAAACCTTTGATGTCAGTGCTGCCTTACCTCTGTTCCTTTCTATCACAATGTATTTGTAATAACAAAGTGTTGTTTATGCAATTTTATAGGGTTGATTCTATTTGGTTTGAAGATTACAGAATGTTAAACATTGCTAGGAAGAAGTAATCAATGTGGACAGGTTGTCACCTCTCTCTGCAGGTGGACTGATGACCTTTTCAGGGCAGAGTGTTAGATGGTTTTGCTTTTGACTTGCCAGTCTCTGAGATGTCTTTATCATATTTCATTAATCTTCATTTATTTACCTGCTTAGTTTACATATCTCAGTATTTATTACATCTGTTACTTCATATAGCCAAGAAATACTAAATTCATACTTTATGTAATTCCACTGACAGCAGTGGCATTCATGGATGAGTTTGTCCTAGTATCAGAGGGGTAGCCATGTCAGTCTGGATCTGCAAGAGCGACAAAGAGTCCCGTAGCACCTTATAGACTAACAGATATATTGGAGCATGATGAAGAGGATCTTCGCCCACGAAAGCTTATGCTCCAATATATCTGTTAGTCTATAAGGTGCAGTGCTACAGGACTCTTTGTCCTAGTAGTTTAACATACAATTCAGAGAATATCGTAGGAATGCAATAGCATGAATTTCTAACTTTGTTTATTGCCAGGTCATAAATAAATGCTGTTCTCAAGAATTTTAAGTGTAATACCTTAAGGCAAAAACCTACATTCAGAATGATTTGTATGGGTGGATCTCCCAAATATTTGCTGATCCCTGTGTGAAAGGAGGGCACTAGAAAATATTCAGAACCTTTCTACTTGCCACATAGCTCTGAGTTGCAGTCTAGTCTTTGGGACATGCGAGGGCGGGGGTGGGACGGACTCAAAATCTTAATCCTTTGAGCACAAGTCAGTATTCAGTCAATAGTGCAATTGGAGCTATGTTTATGTGTGTATATTTCAAGCAGCTTGTTCTGCTGTCAATCACATAAAAGGGTCCTTCCTTATTCTTTAACCAGCTTTAGCACACAATATCCTAACTGTGATTAAAATGATCTGAAGCACATTGATTTTGCTGGAAGACCAGGCTCATAACAGTTGAAGTGAAAAATTGTTACCTAATGTATTATCCTAGGCAATGATCTTCAAGAATGGCATGTATGTATCAAGCATAGGATGTGGATTTTGTAACTGTCTTGCAAAAAACTTCCATTAAGTAATCATTAAGTAACCAAATGGTTGGGTAAAAGCAGTAGTTTCTGCAGTGTTATGTCATTGAAATAAGTGAAATGAAAAGCATTTTACATGCCTCCTTTTTTTGCCTGTGGTATGTCACCCAGGCTGTGCCATGCCTTTGGTAGCTTCTGGCACTGAGAGACAAGAAAAGAAATCACTATTGAATACTATTCTGGAAATGGAAAAGAGGAGGCAACCAAACAATAATATTCAGAGTCAGTTAAGGCTTGCAGGGAAAAGATAAGGCAGCAAAAAAGAAAAATGAGTAAACTCTAGCCAAAGGGGTTAAGATAATAAAGGTTTTCATAATAACATCTGAAGGAAAAATAAAATTGCAGAGATGGAAGAGGATGAAATTAATGATTAAACATGGCTAAGATATTAAACTCCTTTTTAAAATTAATAAAAACAAAAGAAACAATTAAGAAGCAAGCTATTAGAATCATTAAGAAGTAAGAAGACTGATCAAGAGCAAATAAGGGAATATTTGGAAAATTTGAATATAAATAAATCAAATGATCCTGATGATATGCATCCTAGGGCATTAAGAGAAGTAGCTAACACAAGAACTATATCACTAATAATGTTATTTCACAAAATCATGTGTAACTTGGTGGAATTGGAAAACTACAGAAAAGCAAACATACTACAGGGTTTTTTTAACAAAGGAAAGAATAGTGAGATTTTCAATTACTGTTCCATGATTCTAATTTCTAATACTAATAAAATTATGGAAGAGCATTGAGAGAATATTACTACATCTGAGGATAACAAAACTATTTAATAGTTGGCGTTAGCTTCTAAATTCAAAAATTTATTCTGAAACAATATATATTGCCTGACAAACTTGATTATCGTCTTTTTATGGAATTACAAAATGAGTGGCAGAAATGAATTCAGTAAATGTGTATATGGATTTTAGTGAAGCTTTGAACAAAGTGTCCCATAAATCTTGTTTTAAAACTTATTTCAAATTGTCTGTGATTGGAACTCTATCAAAAAGTCCATAAGCAAAGGTCAAAGGTACTGAATTCTGGGACCATGCAGAAATTGGTTTCTGGTTTCGTCTTACATCTTCAGTAGTGATCTAGAAAAGAAAATAATCTGCTTCTTAATGAAATTCACAGCTGATAATGCACATACCAAGGAGGCTAGCGAGATAATACAAAAGGACTTAGAAAGATTAGAAATATGGGCAGAAAATAAGATGAGAATCCGCTTGGAAGAATATTGGGTAATACATTTGTGGGAAATAATATGAAATACAACAGGAGGAAGAAACCTGGAAAGTGGTAATAATGAATGTCATCATGTAACAGGAAGCTAATATGACCATTTAAATGACTCTGGCACAGCCATTCCTGGAAGACTGTTTAGTTCTGAGCAACTTGTTACCAAAACATATATTGATGAATGGAGGGAGTTCAGAGAAGAGCAACCAAAATGAAGAGGAGGTTAAAATAGGGTAACCAGATGTCCAGATTTTATAGGGGTAGTCCCGATTTGGGGGGGGTTGTCCTATATAGGCACCTATTATCTCCCACCCCCTTATCTAGATTTTTCACACTTGCTATATGGTCACCATAGGTTAAAGTGATGAATTATAAGGAAAGATTAAAAGTGCTTGTGGATCAGTGAGTGAGTGAAGCTTGGCTAAGAGACATCTAAGGAGGGTAAATGGTAAGTCCATAAATATTTTAAGGGTACTGGGATCAAGAATGGAGAGGAATTATCTACCGTGGCTCAAAGGGGTAGAACTAGGAGTAATAAAATAAAACTATAAGAAAATGTAGGCTAAATGTCAGGACAAACTTCCTGACAGTAAGATCTATAGGCTGTGGTATAGTTGCCTAAGGGGATGGTGGAAGCCACGTCGCTAAGTTCATTTATTATTAATTATCTGTATAGTGCCAGCAGTGAGCGAGGTACTTAGGAAGGGAAATTAGGAAGACAAGGATCCTGCCTTGTAGAGTTTACTCTGTGGGTGTGTGGGAAGAGATGGAAACTGAAAAAGGCAGTGTGTCCAAGTGGTACAATTTAGTATGCTGTTTTAAAGGATTTTTTTATATATGTGGGCTATTTTTAAATGAAGTAGTAAATATCTTCAGTCAAGACACTAGGAAATGTTACAATAATTTGGGCTTGGTGGTGAGAGGTATTACAGTTTAGGACAACTGCACCTGTACTCCTCTGTGGTCCAGCAAGGGCACCCACCCTCAGGCTTCTGATTCCCCAGCAGTCACCTCTCTTGGGTGGAGACACATCTCTCTCTCTCTCTCTCTCTCTCTCTCGACCAAGGTATTTCCAGGCAGAACAGTTCCTTGTGTACCCTGTGAATTCCCTGGCAAAGTCAGACTACCTAAGCTGGTCTGCTCTGTTTTTCTCCTTAGAGGTTATAAACGGTGTGATTGGCACAAATAGACGTTACCACACAGCTAAGCAAGTACACTTATTCTAAAGGTAGAAGCATTACAGAGAAAACATATTAAAAACAATAAAAGAACTTGCTTGCTAATAAGCTTACCAGAGATCACCCCAACTCTATCAAGGCACCTGGCTGGTGAACAGTCCTTCAAACCCCACCAAGGATTTTTTCCCCCCTCTGTGGTCACAAGTTCATAGCATCTGTTAGCTCCGAACAAGCACACCTGCGAATTTGTGAGAGTCAATCTTTTATCCATTTTGGGCCTCTGGTCTTGTTCTCATGTAACAGGTGATCAGCGGACAATGGGTTTCTCCTCAAAGCGCAGCTTCAAAAGGATGGGTCTGGCAGTGGGCTAATTTGCATTCTCCTCCCCCAAGTATCTTCTAAGAAACCCACACAACTAAAAGTTCAGTCTTGTCTGGCTCATTGTTTTAAAAGAGTCCTTTGAAGCTCACAGTTCTTCCCAGGGTTTACATTAATCCTGCCTCTTCCTTAAAGAAGTTCCATGCAATCTCACAGTAAACATTTGCATTTTTAGTATAATGAACTGCTAAAACACTTAAACTTAGTTCAATAAATTTTAACTTAATTCAGTAAGGCTTGTCCAGGATACTGCAGGAACTTGCAATGTCTGTCACAAGAGGGACTGGATGAACTCACGGGTCCTTTCCACTTCTAATTTCTGTGATACATAAGTGCACTTCTAGAAGTGGCATTTCAATGTAGTCCCTTACTAACATCACTTAGAAATTGCCGGTGAATATAGTCAAGACTACCTTCTGCTATAATCACTCTGTCTGGGCTAAACACAATTTCTATTTTATGCAGGACCATTTTTATTATTTGTTTTGGATGTGTGTGTGTGTGTGTGGTGCTGCTCAAAACTTAGAGGAAAGCATCGTCTCCATCCAAGGAGTTTAAAATCTAATATATTTACAGTGTATACATTTTCGTTTAGAAAGTAAAACATTAAAGAAAGCACACTGTAAAATCCAAGCCAAAAAAATTAACATGCTGAATAAAATGGACCTAACCCAGAAGCACTGGATTGGTCTGAACAAGTGTTTTTCAGTTTTTTTTTTATTGATTATATACTGATAGTGCACAGAGCAGAATGTGTCTCACAGATTGATAGTTTTTAAAGCCAGAAAAGGTCCATTATGACCTAGTCTGACCTTCCTGAATAACACAGGACACAAACTCCTCACCCAGTAACTTCTGCAGCATATCCTCGACTTCTGTTTGAGCTACAGCATAACTTTTAGAAGGAGATTCACGCCTGCTTTCAAGAACTCAAGTAATGTAGAATCCACCACATCCTTAATTGTTCAAATGATTAATTACCCTCACTGTTTCAAACAAACAAACAAACTGTTCCCTTATTTCTAGTCTGAAGTTGTCTATCTTTAATTACCAACTACTGGATCTCTTTGGTTCCCCCTCTGCTAGATTATGTCTTCCCCTGGAGATATGTGTAGACTGTAACCATGTCATCTCTTAGCCTTCCCTTGGACAAACCAAATTGATTGAGCTTTTTAAATCTTTCACTCAGGCATTTTTTCCAAACTCAAATCATTCTTATAGCTCTCTTCTGAGCCCTTTCCAGTTTGTTTTAAAGGTATGGACATCAGAAGTGGACACAGTACTCTAGTAATGGTCTCACCAATGCCGTATGCAGAGGTAATATTACTTCCCTACTCTTCCTTGATATTCTGAAGATAATACCTCCAAAGGATTGCATTCATTCATATTTGTTTTTCATGTAGCATCTCTTGAATAAGGGCTACCTCAAGCTATATGTATCTTTGTTTATACTTTTCCCACATAGAATGGCATCACTTGGCAATATAAAAAAACAAGGCATTTTTACATATCAGTATTTACAAATATTAACCAAATGATAAAAAGACAATATGGAACAACTAAAATAGATAAACAAAATATGCAAACTTAACACTAATGCTAATTATCCAGAGTCAGAAGAGAAGAACTTATTTCAGTTCTCTAAGAGTGAAATTCCACCTGTGCAGAGGTTTGACGCAAGACTCATGTACCAGTTAGATCCTCAGAATAGGGCTTACGTGGGACTTAAGTGGTCACAGGATTGTGCTGGCCCTCCTATGTACTCAGTTGTCATACCTGTAAATCCAGGTTTCTTTCATCCCAGAGAGACTCCTTGGGAATTATGGGATATACTGAACTCCTACTCCACTTTCCCTGAGTTTCTTTTGTAGAATTAAGGCAAAACCCAATCTTCAAATCAGCCTCCAGCACTTTTTCTTGTTGCCTTGTCAATTCCCCATTCTAGGATTGATTCCTCCAAGAGTAATGAGGAGTGTTCAGTTACTCCTGATGTTGCCTCTAGACTGTCTTAGGGCTAAAGAGACCAGGTGTGTCACACCAAAGCAAAGAATTAATTCATTGAGGGCAAGAACTTAGTAGAATTACAAGAGAGGATTAGCCAGTTCTAGGAATAATAAGAGAACATTCACAGTTATATCAGATAGATATTTAAAACTGTATTTTAAAAGGCTCAAAGGATGAAGGTTAGGAAGAAAATTCCCTGATGGGCAGGGGTTTCTATGGGGTTTCTTTTACCATCATCAGGTTCGTCTTGACTAGGATTTAAAGTAGGGCTGTTGATTAATCGCAGTTAACTCACACGATTAACTAAAAAAAATTAATCGCAATTAAAAAATAATCAAGATTAATCACAGTTTTTATCACAATGTTAAACAATAGAATGCCAATGAAAATTTATTAAATATTTTTGGTGTATTTCTACATTTTCTAATATATTGATTTCAATTACAACACAGAATACAAAGTATACAGTGCTCACTTTATATTATTATTTTTATTACAAATATTTGCCCTGTAAAAATTATAAGCAAGAGAAATAGTATTTTTCAATTCACCTCATACAGGTACTATAGTGCAAGCTTTTTATCGTGAAAGTGCAATTTTCAAATGTAGATTTTTTTTCTTGTTACATAACTGCACTCAAAAACAAAATAATGTAAAACTTTAGAGTCTACCAGTCCACTCAGTCCTACTTCTTGTTCAACCCATTGCCAAGACAAACAAGTTTGTTTACATTTATGGGAGATAATGCTGCCAGCTTCTTATTTACAATGTCACCTGAAAGTGAGAACAGGCGTTCCCGTGGCACTTTTGTAGCCAGCATTGCAAGGTATTTATGTGCCAAATGCACTAAAGATTCGTATGCCCCTTCATGCTTTGGCCACTATTCTAGAGGACATGCGTCCATGCTGATGACGCTCGTTAAAAAAATAATACATTAATTAAATTTGTGGCTGAACTCCTTGGAAGAGAATTGTATGTCTCCTACTCTGTTTTACCCACATTCTGCTATATATTTCATGTTATAGCAGTCTTGGATGATGACCCAGCACATGTTGTTCATTTTAAGAACATTTTCACTGCAGATTTGACAAAATGCAAAGAAGGTACCAATGTGAGGTTTCTAAAGATAACTACAGCACTCAACCCAAGGTTTCCACGATAGATTGCACTACTCTAAAGAGATTGCACCTCACTGTATGAGGTGAATTGAAAAATACTATTTCTTTTGCTTTTTTACAGTGCAAATGTTTGTAACCAAAGATAAATATAAAGTGAGCACTGTACACTTTTTATTCTGTATTGTAACTGAAATCAATATATTTGAAAATTTAGAAAACATCCAAAAATATTTAAATAAATTGTATTCTGTTATTGTTTAACAGCATGATTAATCACGATTATTTTTAATCGTGTGATTAATTGCAATTATTTTTTTAAATCTCTTGATAGCCCTAATTTAAAGGTTTGTTTGTTAGAAAGTATTAGCTACCATCTTCTAAAACAGTGGTTCTCACCCTTTTTTTTACCTAGGGACCCCAAAACTTAAATAGACAAACCTGTGGAACCCCAACTAGATGCAATGCATGCGGGGACACAAGGGGTCACTTGCCCCCTTCCAGATTTTGCCTTCCATTTGGCCCTGATCCCTGAAGTGCTGATATAGCAGGGCAGAGCAGTGGTGTGTCTCCTTGGCTAGCTGCTGCCTGCTCTTGGAATCAGTGGCTGTAAGGCAACCCCTTCTGATGGCAGAGGGAGATCTCTCTTCTGCAGTGACACTGCAATTTTTGGTTGTGCCTCCCCCCAATCCAGACAGACTGGGTGGCCCACTGAGGTGAGTTGGAGGCGGAGGTAGCGCACCATTCTTGAACCCCACATCCTGGGCTGGTCCTTAGCGGATCCCCTGAAACCTGCTTGCGGACCCCCAGTTGAGAAGACAGTGTTCTGAAACTCTAGAGTTGACAAGACAAGTAGATTTCAATGTGTGCTAAATGAGCTGAGAGGGAGGAGGGGTGTTCCTGCTCCTAATTAGCATATGTTAAATTCTAAAAATCTATTTTAGACTTTAGTAGTCAGAAGGTGTTAGCTAGTACTAAACACACCATTCAATTCTAATCCTAATGACAAGATACTGAATTATAGACACCATCAATTAGATCTGATATGGCACTTCCTATGTTTCTATGAATCAATGTTTATAAAACTATATTGGAGGGAAAATTAATCTTTATTAGAAAAAATACTAAAATGCATTAAAATAATGTATTTGTCATTGAAGATATGGCATTAAGTGCTTTTTTTCTAAGGGATTACAAAATACCATTTATGAAGACAGAATGGCCTTTGAAATGAAAGAGGGATAAAAGGATGGAAGAATGAGTCCTAGAAAAGAAGCTATTCTGATATTGTAAGCACAGCAAGAGGTGCTTTCTGTGGAATTTTTTTAACTCTATAGTTATTTTTATAGCACAGCATTCTAAGGGCCTGCATAATTTTCGGCTTACTTATACACAAAAAACAAACAAGCAATATTGGCTTTTTTTCAAGAAAAAGCTGGAGCCATTTGCACAGTAGTTTACTGTGGAGACAGTTACAATGAACTCTGTGCCTGGAGGGATTTGTGAGAGCCGGCAGAAAATCAAGGAAATCTACATTCAAATACATTGTTTCCTGCTGTGTCCTGTAGAGAAGAACTGTATAGAGACTGCAGAATCTAAGAGGAAATACTGAACTTTCAGTAGTTGACAGTTTAGATAAATGTCATAGGTCTCTCCAACAGGTCCATAACAGTTGTTGTTGTTAAGAGAATTATTGTTCATATTGCCGCTATCTTTTAGGTCTGTAGCTAATTGTTTAGGCTACAGTAGAAATGCTGTGATTCTCCATGCTGTATATAGTGTTGAATTGTACATGAGGTTATGTCATGTTTATGCTGGTTGGTCTCATTGTATATTCCCTTACATCTAAATGTAACAAGTCACAAGGGTAAGGTGAAGCCAAAAATAAATTATTTATAAACATTGAGAACATATTTCAGTGAACTAAGAAAGAAATGTAAAAAGTAAAATTCCAGGAATGGTAAAAACAAACACAGCCAGACACAACATATATACAGGAAAGCTAATATATAAAACTTCAACGTTTTCTGTAACAAGTAATAAAATAAACTTGTTCTTTCATCACTTCACCACCATAAAGTGTCTTTCAGGGGAATCAGGATTGCCCACAGTTGCCTCTTCTCAGATTTTCCTTCCAGTTCTTAAAATTACAAGCTATTTTTTTCTAGGTACTGTGAGAATTGCTTGTTGCTAGAACCCCACTTCCTCATTGAGCTAACTGATAAAATTTCTACAATCATGACCTTTTAAGATCAGGTACAAATGACTTCCCTCAATGTTTTGTCTACCACTGAACTCTCCTTTTCACTCTAAATGCCAACAGTGTCACAAGCTTTCTTACCTTGACATGCTCAGGATTTCATCTTTTAGCATCCTGAGTCTACAGTCCTTTATTCCATTGCAAAGTGGCAGTAAAAAAATAATTATTTAAATTTGTAATATTTTTTGTCATATATATAGAACACTGTTAATCTGCTATCAAAGGTCTAGCTTCAATAAAAATACTCTGAGCTACCTCAACAGATATTCAAAGCTAAGTATCCTGAAATATCAGAGAGGTTGTATAAATTCTTGTTAGAGAAGGTGGATGGATTTCTAAAAAAATTATTGAAGATTACAAAGCACAGTAGATAAACCACAAACTGGTCATCAAGATAATGAAAACTTAGAGATATTAAGGTCATGTGATATATAGCTATAGATATCTTAAAATCTCTAAGTCTGTTTGCACCATTTATTTCTGGATAGAGTTTTTATTGAATCTATTTGTAAATTATCATCTCATGACAATGTTTGATTCATAAACCATTGGTGGAAAATTATTCAGCAGTTTATGTATCATGTTTTCTGAAATGTAAAACTTTCAGAAGAAATAAGTTCCTTCTTCTGAATAAATCCCAAGGCTATTATAGACTGGCCATTCCTCTCACTATCTTCTGTTCAAAGCTGATATTTTATGTGATTTAGATATTATAAGATGTCAATGACTTGTAAGCATCACCTACCACCTTCTTCTTAAATGGTATTCATTAGCAGACCTGAATGAATAACTCATTAATTTAGCCACTTTCTCTCCTCGGAGAATACCTGTGAGCAGATTATAGAATCAATGAAATATAGGGCTGGTAGGGACTTCAGGAGATCATCTAGTTTAGCCCCCCACCTCCATACTGAGGCAGGATCAAGTAAACCTAGACCATCCCTGACAGGTGTTTGTCTAACTTATTCTTAAAAACCTCCAAGTACTCCAGCTGAGGTCTCACCAGTGCCAAGCAGAATAAGATAATTACCTCCAATGTCTTACATATGACACTCTTGTATACATGCCCAAATGACTTTAGCCATTTTTTGCTACTGCTTCACATTGTTGACTCTTACTCAATTTGTGATCCACTATAACCCCCAGAGCCTTTTCACTAATTCCCCATTTTGTATTTGTGTATTTGATTTTTTTTCCTCTTCTGAAATGTAGTACTTTGCACTTTTTTGATTTCAGACCAACTCACAATTTGTCACGGTCACCTTGAATTCTAATCCTGTTCTTTTAAAGTGTTTTCAACCCCTCCTTGCTTTGTGTAATGTGCAGATTTTGTAAGCATACCGTCACCTTCTGAAACAAGAAGTTTCCCCAATACATTCCAAGAACTTACTGGAGATTGGATATTACTTTTTCAACAGCTATCTAGGTAGTTAAAGTCCCCTATTACTGCCAAAGCGTATGTTTTGGAGATGCTTATTATTCTAGAAATGCCTCATCCACCACCACCACCTCCCGATTTGGTGGTCTATTGTATACCCCTCCTATGATGTCACTCCCCTATTTTTTTTGTTCCTTTCACCCAAAGACTTTAAACTGGTCTGCTTCTCACATCCTTCTGGACCTCAGAACAAGTATACATAGTTTTGATATATAATGCAACCTCTCCTCCCCGTTTTTCCCTGCCTGTTCTTCATATATCTCTCTATACTAATATTTCAGTCAGGAGATTTATCCCACCAAGTTTCAGTGATGCCAATAAAGTAATAATTTAGCTTATGTACAAATTCTTCTAGTTCTTCCTGTTTAGTCCCCATACTCCTTGCATTTATGTATCAACATGTAAGATGTTGAGCAGATTCCCCCAGTGATTTCCCTCTTATTGCTCCTATGACCCAACTGTAATTTTCCATGTCTTCCCTCTCCCGCCCAACATCTAACCCTCTGTTAAGATTGCCTTTTTTTATTCTTGCCTGTGGGCTTTTGTCACTTTCCCCTTTGAACCTAGTTTAAAGCCCTTCTCACAAGGCTAGTGAGTTAGTGCATGAAGATGCTTTTCCCTGTCTTGGTCAGATGGACCCCATTGCTTCAAGCAGACCTCCTGTCTGGACCAGCATCCCATGGTCCAGAAAGCCAAAGCCCTCCTGCTGATCATTACTTCTTAAAATGAATTAATCCAACTATATTAGATGAACAGCTTTTCAAAATTTTCACTCTTTGGATTGATCAGAAACATTCAGAAATTGAGTTTTGTTGGTTAGTTGTAACTGGTCAGGCGCTGTGGTATTTTTTTCTGTTCCCTGAATGGATGATAGTGAAGACATTTCCAATACAAATAGTTGCATATATGAGTTTAAATGGAAGTCAGTGGAGCTGCACTAATTTATACCAGCAGAGAACGTAGCCCTTTCTGTCCAAATGAGAAGTTTTGTGAGTCAGTGTTTGGCTATGAAAGGAAAGAAATTTCTGTTGCTACTGGTATGCTATGAAAATCTAGCAGCCTGTAAATAAACTAATCAGGGCATTGAGAGTTTAAAATACTATGTTGGACTTAAGTACTAGTGACAAAAACCACTGGAGGCTTGTGAATTGAAATCTGTGCCTGACTTCAAGATAAAGAATTTTTCAGGTTGGCATTTTTCCAAAACTTAAAAAAGCTAAGACTACTGAAACAAAAAGTAACTTTTGTAGTTTCACATAGGAACCTATGGAACCCCTATTGGATCAATTTGTTTGTTTTTTTACACTCAATTCTCATTTCTAAGTTTGTAGTACTCCCCTTTTTATTTATTTGAAGCTGTAGTGTGAGGTCTCAAGGCTGTCATTCTGTCCAACTGATTGTAGAGAACGAGAGAAGAAAATCTATAGTCCAACCTTCACTTTTAGAGTGAAGTTACAGTACAGTTCTTCTTCAGAACCCTCACTCCTTTTAAATTCAGTTTTATTCCACTGAGTTCTCTATATCTGCATAATAAAATCAATGTGAATAACTGATCCTTATTTTGAAAACTAGACAGGCTGGTATACGGACTTCTATACATAACTCTCCCAGTATGACATTTGTTTCTCTGTTTTCAGTAGATCAGTTTCTAGTGTCTTATTTAGACAGCTAGGAATATGGAGTCATTTTGGACCGAATCCTGGATGGTGTTATCTCCTGTGAAACTATGCACTCTGAACTCCTAGTCAATGGCAGCTGAATCTCTTCTCACAGGAGGTGCTCACCACTTTGCAGAGTTTTGTGCACAGGAGCTGCTCACCACTTTGTGAAGGAAGTGCATTGAATTCAGATTGTGCTTCATTACAATAGGGACCAATTTCTGATGACCTTATTCAAACCATCCAATTGAGTGTGTATGTGTGTGTTCATTCATTGGGCATTTGACCCTTGGAGTTCTTGGTTTCTGCCTTTGTCTTGAGACCGAGTATTTGTGGGGTTTGTGCTCAGAGAGATATCTTCTTAACCACAAGAACCAGACACTTTTTTAAAAAAAATGAAAGCTTCAGTTTTGAGTAAGCTAATGTGTTGAGGTGGGAGAGGGAAAAAACAGAGTGGCACCAGAGAGACAGGTTTTAAAAACCTATCATTGCAAGCTGTCTCAGTCTGACTCCTAGTTCCATACAGTTTTGAGCCAGGCTGAAATGCCGCTTTTTTTTTTTTTTTTTGGAGCCATCTCGTTCTCTTGCAATATGTATGGGATATAGCCGTTTAATATAGAAAATAATTTGTCAATGTTTGACAAATGTAGGGATATTTATGTGAACTTGGTTTGATATTCTGTGCATCAGAATATACTAGTATATTACTGTTTCCATTCTTATCTGCAGATATTAAACCTACTAATTGATCATACATTTGAATTTTTCCTAGATATATTTGCAATACAATAGTAAGTGACATGCCAAGATGTTTTGATAGATGATCCAAAGCTTATAATATTCACATTGGACTCTAATTTTCCCATGTTTAAAAAAAGGGTGATAAAATTTACTATTTCCTGTGGTTTTTACTGATATGGAACCAAAAAAGGAATTTAGTTTAAAATAATTTTGAAAAAAGTGTATTAATCATTTTAGGCCTTCATACCCTAATATTTGTTTGGTCTATGTTTTCTGCAAAAGTGTGCGTTTGTGTATGTGTGTGTATATACATATTTCAAATCTACAATTTTGTTGCTGAGAAATGAGAAAATCCCTGGCTGATGCAGAATTTATAATATTTTGTTTTCTGCTATTGCTGCAGACCCAGCCAGCCATGTTGGGAATAAGCACAGATCAACTGAACACCAAATAGACCATTTTTTTCTGGAATACTGTACATTAATAACCATTTAAAAATGTAAATACCGAAGACTGTGCTGACAACTGTATTGATAGAAGCCCCTCTGTTGTGTTTTATTATGTTTTAAACATAAAAAGTAAGATCTGAATTCACATGCTGTACATTTTCTTGCTCCATATTCCCAATTCAGAGATCATAGAGGACAAAATGCCATAACAAAAACTCAGTTGTTCTAAAGGTATCACTCAGCAAATTTAGTTGACAAACGGAACTACTGGTTTTGTTTCTTTTGGTTTAGGGTATGTAATCAGCTTACAGAGAGCTGGCTATGTTTTGGCATTTTTAATTGTTGTCAAACAGTTTGAACTCCCCCCCCCCCTTTGATCATTACATTTAGTGCAGTGAAATAAATGACATGTAGAATGGCATACCAATTAAATAAGAGAAATCGTATGCAATTTAATAATACAGTGTGAACTTGAAGAAAGAGGCAGTCTTCTCATCAATTGTATCTTGTATAATTGTATTTTCATATAATGGGTATCCATTTGTTATAGTACTGCTGTTGTGATAAGTAACAATCAATCTATTATTAATTTCAGAACAGTTAAATAGCCCTGGATATACTCTAATTTATGTATTGTTTGAGCTTTAATGGTTATCTTCAATTTTCAGTGAAATAAATTATAGAACCACTTCTACTCATAATTTTGAAACAGATGATTTCTCATAATTTGGTGACTAGGACTTTTACTGACCATCTGCACCCTCTTTGTTCTTCTGTGGAAAAACTTCAGTCATCCGGTCAAGAAGCAGAACCAATGCCATGGGACCAGCCACCGACTTTGAATAATGAATTGGAAAAAGAAAAAATAGTTTGCAAACAACCTATAGTCTGAATGTAATTTGTGAAAGGTGTTTATTTATGAGCAAGGGTCAAACTTTGGGAGAAAATGGTGATGGTAGTCTTCCATGCTCTACTCACAAAATAAGCTCTGCCATTGTGAGTCACCAAAATGAGAGACTGCTCACAGTAGATAATATTGTGAACATCTATGCTATCATGCATGATTTCTGAATTCCACTGGGCTACTTGAGCTTCACATTCCTACAGTGGAGATTGAATATGACCATTGGCTATGCTAGCCTCCTTCGGCTTGACTTCTTGGCTGGGGGAAAAATAAGTCCCAAATGCCACCCCCTTATGAACAACATCTCATTTTGATGCCATAGAAAATGTGCAGATATGTGATCCTTCCTCTCCTTTATTACCTGAAGTGTGAAATAAGTAACAATGCTGACATTTAGATTATCAATACTGGGTATCTGACTTAACACCTCACTGACATAAATAGGGCAATTCACACCCTCTCTGAGCTATTGGTCCAGGCTCTCTGCAGATTCAGGTAGACCTCATTGGATTGTGTGGCAAATTGCCGGCACTACTATGATGGGTCCCGCACTTTCTCTTCTTGTGGGGGGGGGTTTCAGGGTGCCATTTCTTGCCCCTGAGCTGGGGTAACAGCTATCCTACTAGTATCCCAGGGAAGAGGCGTGGAGAGGGAGGGACCCGGGCCCACCCTCTACTCCGGGTCCCAGCCCAGGGGCCCTATGATAGCAGGTGAACCACTTGTACCAGTGATTCTTTCCCCTGGGCTACTTCCCTCTCCTGACCTTCAGCTTGTGGGGCTTCCTGCCTTCCCTCTGCACAAGCCAGGTGTCCCTTTACCTAGGATCTTGGTCTTCTTAGCCCGCTGCAGCACTTCTCAAAATTCTCCTCTGCTTTCCTCCGAACTGCTCTTTGTTCCACCACCAATCCACTCTGCTTCACTCCTCCAAACTGCTCTCTGCTCCACCTCCAAACCACTCTGCTCCAACTCCTCACTCTGCTCCAGCTCCTCCTCTGGCGGATTGAAGCAGGGGGATTTTATCAGGTGACTGGCTTCAGGTGCTCTAATTGGTTTCAGGTGCTTTTAATTAATCTACAGGGAATAAGGCTTCTCCTCATCCTAGATCACTCTCCTGCTGCCTTCTGGCCATGCTGTATCACAATTGGTTGCATTTAGTTAACTTTTTTTGGTTTTCTTTGCAGTCATTGTAGTTAGAGACTGTCTGTTTTGCTGTTTAAATGAAAGATGAAACTTTAGAGAGCAAGATGACCACTCAGAGAGGTGGCAGTGTGGTATATCATCATGAATCAACCCGATTCCAGCCCTGTTTATGAATATATTCAGAGAAAATCAGGCTTAATAAACAAATGACTTGCTAAATTAAAAAGGGAGTAGGGAGCTACATTTGTATTAAATATTTTGGGTAGCTAAAGACTAGATAAGAAGGATAGATTATGACTCTGATTAACCTAATCCTACAGTTCCTCCCCCACTTCCCATGTTATGGACTGGGAAGTGTATGTCTGAATTTTTAAATGGGAAATATTCTCTGAAGAATCCAGCCTTTAAGAACTTCTTTAGAATGTCTTTCACCTGTTACATATATGAATGAGGGATGACTGTGACTTTGGCTAAAATGAGAGGTGATGGATGATTGTTTAGATAATATCACTGAAAAAAAGTTACAATTCTCCTGATTGGTTTATGCTCTGAAAACTTTCTTTTCCTTAGAAAGGTATATAAACACTTTTTAAATGACAAATGTGGGTAAATGCAGCACAGCTAGTGACTTTGGCTAGCCATTCCATGGAATTTATAATGCAAGAAGAGGACCCAAAAAATCTATCCTTTAACAACTATAACCTTTTCCATTTCAAATTTGGTAAAAATAATCCTATGTCCTAATTTGTCACGGATGATTACTGTATAAAATAAGTTGAAAGCTTTTATAGCAAATGGGTTATGAATTAATTTTAAAAGCAGGAGTTTTCAAAAAGGAAATCAGTATTTTCAAAGCTTCATAAATTTAAACGACTTGTCCGGTTAACCTTATATTATTTTGTAGAAAGCAATCTTGCTAGAGGTTACACATGAAGGAATCTATGCAAAAATATTTTTTTCTCAGAAAATTAGACAGGCATGTTGAAATTGGCCTGGTAGTGGCTTGAGTCTTGGGAAGTACTCAGCACGCTCAGGTCTTACTGAAATTCAGCTCTTTCTAGGAGTTGCTTATAACCCATCAGGCCTATAATTATAGAATGGGAAGGATTGCCTGACTAGTGGAGGGATATTGTTAGTCATTTGCAGCACCTCTGCATTGTAATTGATTGGGAAAACCCCACCCCCAAAACCTAAACAACATTTCATTGTACTCTACCTCTCCTGAACATCTGCTCAGGAGCTGGAATGAATGAATATTAAATACCTAGCATTTCTTCCACTTGCAGAACAAACTGGTAGAAAGAAGAAGACTGCTAAGAGTGGAATTTTAAGTTTACCTTTCTCCTTTTCTCTTGGATGCCCAAATCTGAACTCACCTTCCACAGTTTCCCACTACCTGCAGCAAACAGAAGTTTTTTAAAGTTGATATTCATATAAAGGAGAAAAGAGTTTCCATCAACTCTTGGAATCACTGTTATCAAAGCCCCATATACCACAGACATATTAGACCTTAAATTTATACAGGGAAGCCCCCTGATCTATGCATCGGAGCTGCACTGAGTTATTCAACAGTTTATGAAAGTGAAACTTTGCTCCCCCAGGGCTTATGAGGCACTTATATTGAAGCCACGTCCTACTGCTGTCCGCCCCATCTTCCTACAAGTTTTGTTACAGGCTGTCATTTCTCCATTCCTAATGTCAGCCAAAGACTCTCCTGTGGAGCTACTATGACCTTAGGATGGGAGTAGCTTGGAAGCTGCTGTATGTCTACCTGACCTAGAGAGTAAAACTCAACACATACATACATACATACTCTAGTGCTGAAAGATGGCCCAAATAAGCTTGAGATATCCTTAGTGCTGTGCTCTCTTCAGAGGTATTCCCCTCGCAGTGCCTTCCATTGTTTCTTTTTAAGGGTATCTGGGAGAAAGCAGCACAGACAATGCAGAAATGGCAGCACGTTGAAAGACCTGTCCAAAAAAGTAGGAAGGGAAGCTCAAGAGCAAAAGTCAGTTGTTGCGATAAAATTCCCTGTTTGGATGCATATATGTCACAACATGATGAAGATAATTTCCTCATCCATTTGAGGAGTGCATGATCCTGTGAACTTGATTTATTATTTGTTTAGTGTACAACAGTACACAGCACTTTACAGTAGGTCAGATACATTAAGCAGAAACCACAAAATCTCTGCTCAAAGGATTTACAATCTGAAGACATGAAGGGGCACTCTTTAGAGAGTGGATAAACAGAGTGACTGTGGACATCATTGCTCATATGTTTTGTGGAATTAGGTGGGCTTTCAGGTATAATTTAAAGGAGGAGAAAGAGATGGCACTTGGTGCACATTAGTTGGGGAGGGGACCTTTCTTTTCAGCTATAAGATTGGGAAAGAAAGAGGCCACAATGTAGGTAAAGTAAGGAAGAGAAAAAGAGAGAACAAGGAGAGAGATGCTTGGGCAGAGTATAAAGATGCCATACATCCTGAGGCTTTTTTTTTTAATGTGTGTGGTTTTTCTGTTGTTTTTTTTAAAATATATATGATGTCTGTGTCCTGTGTCTGTGTTCTGGAAACCTGGAATGCCAGTATTTCACTAGTCAAAACATTAAGGTTTTCATAACTATTAAATATTAGTTCAGGACATACTGATATACCAGTATAAATGTATGCTTTCTGCCCCAACCATTCTTCAGGGTCAAATCATTTTATATAGTATTAGGCTGGTACATTGCAATAGGAGTTTGATAAGTCAAGCACTCTGTCTAATCAGTTGAAAACCATTGCTCTGAACCAGAAGGAAGAAGTGGTTACCTGGTGGTTGCACTATCAGTTGCTTGCCCTCTTTTCAGAACCATAGAAAGAAGGGAAGACAAGATTAATTCAGTGGGAGACAGTTGTGCCTTTTGAGATGCATTTAATTAGTCCAAAATGGAAATCAGAAATTTAATTAATTACATCCTTTATTGAGCATCTAGAAGCATCATTGTTAAATCTATAAATAAAATGTAACAAAAGTTAAAAAGATTTTAGTGTATTGTGACCTATTGTATCTTCTAAACCTAATAATTTTTATAAATTACAAAGTAGACTGAATAAAACATCTGCAGTAGAGAGTTTTCAATGTAATTTAATTTTCTCTGAAAGCATAAGAGTCAATAGAAAAGTTGCACTGTCAGTAAGTTTTTTGCTCAAAAAATAATTTCAAGAGATAAAAGGATTGTAGAAGAACTAGAAGATGCAACAAAAAAAAAAGTAAGAAAGAATTCTAGTCATGTGGCCTAATTTGCTAAAGTACTGAACACAGAAAATGCTATGACTAACAATAAGGTGCATTTTTTTTAATATTTTCAGTTTTGCTACAAAATAAACTCATGCAGTGTCAATGTGTTCTCACTACCTCAGAATACAACCTAACCACTTTATAAACTAAGTTTTAAAAACCTGCTAATATATAATGCTGTGCCTGCCACTAAAAAAATTAGCTTTTCTTTTTTTTTTTATTGAAGTACAGGAGATAGTGGTATATCAGATACCATATGGGATAACTTTTGATAAAAATGGACTTTTTAATGGCAGCCTCTTTATGGAATAAAATGTGTTGTGTGAAAGGCTTTAACCTTCTTTTGTGCTATTCTTCTATGCCCTTATCGGCTTTAGATTACTCTAGGCTGTAGCAGGATAATTTCCAACTCTGTGCCCCTTCTCTGCCAGATGAGCGATACAGCAATTAATACTTCGTTCTTAATTGGAAAGCCATGTTTAATTGGGACATTTTTTGTCAGGGATTTCTGATTAACAGAGGACAGCATTTTAATACCATTGCTGCTGTGCAAGGAGCTGCAGATTTGTGGTGAGGCTTCCAGATTTTGGAGGAGGCACTGAATGCATTGATAAGGATTTGAGCTTGCTACCTAATAAGAAACAGGGGGCTGCTGCGAGATTCCTATGGCCCAGCATGTAATTACTGGCTTGACATGAACAAACTAAGTCAGATACAGGTGTTGGTAAAATAATTCATATTCCACCAGTTTGAATCAGAGCTATGGAAGCTGTTTTCAGAGGAGCAAACAGACCGAACCAGTACAAGAGCAGAAAACCTCAGCACCACTAAATCACCTAACGGTATTGCCATTAAATGGAATTACAATCCCTATTAATCAGTCGCTGCTATATGATTAGGTTAAGTCTTTTCACTAGGAGATGTCCAGATGAAATGGCTTTCCTGATTTGGGGACAAATCCTGAGAAGTTCTGAGGTTCTCTCATTGATTTTAATGGCAGTTTCAAGTTCTCATCTCTCAGAAATTAGCTCCTGTGTGCTGTACTCCCTTTCTCTGAACTCTGCTTCCTGAATTGGAGACTGGGAAAGAATGTTTTCTTTGCAAATGGCGCAGACATCACTTCTACAAAAATGGAAGTCTGCATCAGTTTGGGCTTGGTAAGAACAAACAAGTCATTAAAGAGCATAAGAAAAATACAAGTTGGTTAGGTCTTTAAATACAACATCAGAAAAGGATCTGTGCTTTTTATATTGCAAAAGAAATATTAATTAGTGAATCCCCTAATCTTAACTACTAATTTACCTCTGCCAAGGATAGCTCTTCAGATGCATTCTCTGTTCCCAGTTCCCACGTGGTTGGGGAAAGCAAACAAGAATGAGCTCCTAAACAGCTATCCAATAGGTCCACTTAAACTTCATAGCTTTAGTATTTTTGAGGTAAACTGCATCAGCACATCTGCAAACCTGTGGTCTGGGTGATATAATGAACCCTCTCTTGCTGCTCTGACTTCAGTCTGTCTGTGAACCAGTAAAAGTCTCTGTTTTGTTGAGTTTGTGAGGCAATTCAGGGCTATAATGTTTCAGTGGATTCTTACCTGGAATGGGGTTAAATGTCAAGACCTGTTTCAATTTATAACTAGCTAAGAGAAAACAGAGTAAGAACAAACAGTGAGCAGTGGGTTACCCAAGGTTGTGCTAAGACCAATATTGTTTAATGCAGTGCACCCTGGGGGTCCACAGACTGTGTCTCAGAGGTCTGCAAAAGGTTGTCATTACCATAGAACAGTGGTTTTCACCCTGTAGTCTGTGGACCCTGGGGGTCTTCAGACTATGCCTAAGATTTCCAAAGGGGTCCATACCTCCATTCAACATATTAAGGGGTCCGCAAATGAAATTTTTTTGAAAACCACTGGTTTATGAACAACCAGGAAAATGGAGTTTCATGTGAGATGGCATGGTTGCCTGCAAATTTTGCCTGCTAAGTCTTCTCCTTTCTCCAGAAGTCATCCAAATTTGGTTGCTCTTTCCTGTACTCCTGAGCAACTACTTGCACCTCCTTTTTTTCAGGTCAGCTTTCTTAGGAGCCTGGAACAGGGTGCCCAAAACAAGCTCAGAACTACTGCAAAGATTTTCCCCTGCCTCATTCCCCTGCAGATCTTTGCTCATCAGGTGTTGAGTCATTGCTGGGCATCACAAATGTAGCTCGTTTTCTAAGTAGCTGACCAGCATGGAGATAAAGGGGGACTCAGGAGTCCATCCACAGCAGGCTTCAGAGGGTTCTGGCTCCCTGCATCAGAGTGAGACCCTTTATCTCTTCACCAGAGCTCAAGGGACATAGGTACTGCTGTCCTGGGGGTGGGGATAACATGGGGGAAGAAGGGGCCCAGGGTTAGGTTATAGGGACTCTCCAGGGGGAAGATGGAACTCAGGAGAATGAAGAGGGGAAAAATCAAGATGTGGACAGACAGATGGGTGATCATATTTTATAGGGAGAATTTTGTATTTTACAAGAGCAGAGGAGGAGATAGAGCAGGATTTTGGATTAAAAATATAGGACTGTTCACTGCAAAATGAGAGATTAGGTAAAGATTAACATTAATTACATTGCGGGGCATTTCTCTGTGTCTCCCTGCTTGCAGAAAGCTTCAGATTGTGCTCTGAGGCTTACATTTTGGTAATCAGGATAAATGATATAATGCATCTTCATCAAACATACAAATGAAGGCATTAAGTCATTTGCATAAAATCTCAAAAACTCCCACACACAGCCTTAAACAGGGATGGGTGACCTAATAATTTTGGTTACTCAAAACAAGAGAAGAATCTGAGGAACTTCAGCGGGATTTAAAGCTAGTTGAATAAGCATGATGCCAAATTAAATTACCTGTTAACAAATGCAAGCTAATGAACACTGGAAGGAATAATTTGAACTATTCATACACTTTGTTGGCATCTGAATTAACTGTAGCCACTCAAGAATAAAGACCTGGACAGCTCAATGTAAGGATTAGATACTTATATGAAAAAGTAAGAACTTCCACAGTTAAATTATAACGAGATGTAAACTCTCATGCTTCAGAGTTTAAACCCCAATGCTAGCTGTAGAAGGTTAGGAAGAAACTTTTCCTTAAGACCTCCATGTGATTTCTTACACTTTCTTCTGAAGCATCTAGTATTGTTTATTGTCAGACAGGAAACTAGAATAGACTGGTTTGATCTGGTATGAGAACTCCTGTGTTCCTAAAGTCTTCCTCTAGATTTTCAGAACTTTCCCCTAAGGACAATGCTGTGAATCATTAGACCCATTTCTTTTTTTCTCAAGTTCTTCTGTGTCACACTTTTGAGAGCTCTTCTACCAATCCCACAACTAAAATATCATGAGTCAGGCCTCAAAAACCATGAATTTGGCTTAAAATTGAGATAAAAATTAGCTTCGGTTCATATCTGCCTTCTGGTTTTTGAGACTGTAAGATGCATTTGGAATACATTTTAAGCTTCTCTCTGCAGCCATGAGGTTTAGAAATGAAAGCTGAGATTCTCTCTCAAACAGTTTGTTTTTAGGAGTTGAAGATTTATGTAAAAAGAAGTTGTAACACTGGTGGACTGTAATCAGCTGGAGAAGAGAGGTACAAAGCAACATGCTTTTGATCAAGGTTGTCTAATCCAAGTTTTAGGCTCCTGTCCCATTTGTTTCTTCCCTTTTGATCACCATCTTCAAGGAAACATTATACGAACGGGCAGCTTTCCTCTTTGTGTATGCCAACTCCATGACAGAGCTGTCAGGCAGAGGGAAAAAGTTCATCCTCTTAAAGGGGCATTTTGTGATGGTTTCTAAACAGGACAGGAGGAGTTTCCCTCTTCACATAAGGAAAGGTTTCTGCTGCTGCATGGCTTGCAGGTTACATGCACTGAGAAACATTTGTCTTTAATAGAGCCCACAATAATCTCTTTATATCTTTTTCACATGGTACTCGTGTTTTTATACCCAGTGTTTTAATAAGAGATGTAAATGCAGAATAGACCAAAGTATAATATACTTAATACTGTTTACCAAACTTAATGAGATTTCTTACTGATGAATTTTCTGACAAGTGCACTGTTGAGTGGTGCTTCAATTATATTTCAGTTTAAATACTAGATGTAATATGCAAACATTTCATTTGTATTGTATACTGATCTCTCATTTGAAAGCTTCCCTCATCTTTAAAATAGTTTGAATTAACAAAATATTTTTTCCTAACGGGCATATAGTTGTGTTTAATTAAAAAGTGTATCTTGCCAATACCAACTTTGTTTTATTTTTTGGAAAGATAATTGTGTTCATGTACCAGATAATATAAAAGAACGGTCTCTAATAACTAAAATGACTATTTTGTTATGCAGTCTTTAAGAATGTGTGCTCTCAAGAGGTATTCAAATTTTGTTTGTGACAGATTCTCATGTTTGTTTAATCTTTTGATTAAATTTGTTTATAACATTGTTTGCTTTTCTTTTGCTTTTATATTTTTATTTACTGTGGCCTACAAGTGTTATTTTTATTACTTTAATCTTTCTACCATTTGATCAGTTGCAACACCTAACTGCATAAATATTATATTGTTAAGATATAATAAAAGCTTATGTGGTGAAAAATATCAAATATTTGTACTTGATCTTCCTGATTTTGTTAAAAAATAATTTCTAGTTATGTGTATTACAGATTTTATACTTCTGCAGATTATATACTGAGGTTAAACAGCATTCTGTGAATTGTGTTCAGCAGATATTTTCAGTGTCTGCAACCTCTGGTTCTAAGACTACATCATGGTCTTTGAGGACTCTAACATCAATATCATGGGGGTAGTTCAACCAATGACCATAGATTGTATAAAAATTCCTAATTATAATACAGATGCCTCATGCTGCTGAGGTTATAAAAACCGACACAATCAATAACTCTTGTCTAATAATCATTCTTACAAACACTGGACTATCCCGTTTTGTTAAATTTTGGAGATGTCTGTGTTAATTTAGGTATAAATAAAATTTTCTGGCCTTTGCTTTCACTGTTGTTACTTTAGCATCCTTCCCAATAAATATATAAGTGCCTGCTCAGGTTCAATTAGTTTGTTTCACACACAGTTCCAACATGGGTAAAGAAAAGAATTTCCTTCACTTTGTAGTACTTACAGCCCTTTGCTAGGACTTCTAATTAAACACCCTCATCTAATTCCAATAAAAGTAACTTCGGAGGCACTTATAAACACACACACAAAATCTGCTTCCCGACTGAGAAAATCCAGATACTAATATTTGATTCTTCTCTAAGCTATTATGTTATAGTTGCTCCAAAGCTTCAAAACATGTTTCATGTATACAGTACGACATGAAGTACTGTGTATTTAGCATTGTGGTGTTAGATGTACTTAAATTAACATACATTGAGAGTATTGACACTGATAAAAGGAATAATTAAGAACTATTTAACTTAATTCATTTTTTAAAGGAAGACGAGTTGAGATGGGAGAAGTGAATTGCTGTTGTTTTATCCAGAGCTTTTCAAAGTTTAATTAATTTAAATGTTCTTAATGAGGTTTACTTAGGGCCTGACCTAACTCCCATTCAAGGCAATAATAATCTTTCCATTTATTTCTATAACAGTTGGATTGACCCCTTAGGGCTCACTGTCATAAGGATCTGAATGCCTTTTGAGAGCTGCTGAATACCCTCCACTATCACTGGCTTCTGTGGGAGTTGATGGTACCTGGCACGTAGCAGAATTGGGCACATGCTACATTTGGTAATGCACAATGGGTTGTATCAGAGGGCACTCAGTCAGCTACCTAGTGCGCCATTCTGTCTAGCCTGTTTGTCACCTCATGGTCACAAATGTCCAGGCTATTTTCCTTTTACCATGTGTACCTTTTATTCTTCTGCTCTTTTACACACACAACATAACACAGATATCTTGTAGCAGGAGCTTTCCAGTTAGCCTCCTGCCTCAACACAGGCCTTCTGAGCTTCCCTCTTGCTTTCTTTTCTTTCTACTTC
The DNA here is from genome assembly GCA_033296515.1 of Macrochelys suwanniensis. Classification (NCBI taxonomy): domain Eukaryota; kingdom Metazoa; phylum Chordata; order Testudines; family Chelydridae; genus Macrochelys; species Macrochelys suwanniensis. The sequence goes on from CM065777.1 coordinate 51,344,204, forward strand.
TATCCTGCCAATTACATCATTAACCCAGTAATTACCATAAAGGTGCTCATAATCCCCCAACAGAAAGCATGTAATGGCTCACAGCTGAGCCTACAGAATTCTTCATGCTGCTGCAGCAGTAGCAGTGTCCGTGATCAGAGTGCTGCTGCTAGCACTCTGTTAGGGGATGTTTCATTCTTATATGAAAACCGACGTTCCTATTTTAGTTTATACATCTCAAGAATAAAGATGCAGATAAGAACATTGGTTTATTTTGATTTATAAAACGTTAAACAGCACCAACTTCACAGAATCAATATTTAATTCAAAATCTAGAACATATGGCTCCCCTGATAGAGATAAATATTTAAGATGCAAATAACATTCATATCAGATAAATTTTCAAGTGCTCCAGACACACTGGCTTTCAGTGGCATGCAGGCTCCTAAGTGCTTTTGAAAATGGACATATGTCCCAAAGTCACTTACAAGATTTGGAAAATTGTACCCATAATAGAATTGTGCTGTTTTCTTTTCAGAAGGACTTATACAGATCGCTGTGGGGTGGGTTTTTGCCACAGCCTCGTATTTGAAATTGCACAGAGCTGTACTACTCCAGTTGGAGCACAACATGGCATTCTGCTCTGAGAGGCACAGTGCTTCCCGGAGCTCCCTCACTGCATTTGGGAGAGAGAAATTTGTGAGATCTTTTTAAGGGGAATGGATACAGCAAACTCCTCTCCAGTATAGTAGGCCTGAAATGCTGACAGCAGAAGGGCAGAGGAGAGGCATGGTTCCACTCAGGGCCGGTGCAAGGATATTTTGCGCCCTAGGAAAAACTTCCACCTTGCGCCCCCCCCCCCTTTATTAGGTTTAACCATGCATCATATAATATTTTAGTTGTCCTTACAGTTACATTTGAAATAACCTTGAGACTGATTGCAACTAAAATGTTAAGTATGTTTCCTCATATCCACTATAAAAGTACTGTCCAGCAACTAATTGCTCCTCAAGACAAGGATTGGAGGGGAAAGGGCACTTAACAATATTGAAACTAAAGAAAGATTATTGGTTCTGAACAAAAAGGGTTTAACCATTACATAAAAGATCACGTAGTATGAGACCCCTGCCAAGACTATATGATTAACTCCTAAACCTACCCTGTGTTTTTAAACTGGATTCTTTATGTTTATATTGATGAGAAATAGATGAAATGAGTGAATGTCGTAAATCTGAATAAAGACAATTTCTCTTTACAAAATTCATCACTCAGACTGATCTCTATGTTCAGCTCCATGATGTTTCCCAAGACCACTTCATATATAACTTCTGTCCCTTTTAGATATGTAAAAATCAATTAAACTGTACTATCTTTGTTGATGGCAATATCCATTAAGTTTTTAAAGATAAATTTTTCTGTTTAGCTGGGAACAAAACTATTTTTTTGCTATTTCGTTTAGTTAGTTTTGTGTCTCCGCTGACTTGCTATACATTTGAGTTTTGTTTTATGGCCCACAAAGGAGACAAGCTGGCCCTTATTCATAACTTTTAATTTTTAAAAATAATTTCACTTAAAGTGTAGCAAAGCTATTGATGAGAGCGACAAAAGGTTTGGTTCTATTTCAACACTGTCCAGAGTTCTCTCCCAGTAAAATGGGAGCTCTCATTCTGATGACTTAGGAGGTGAAAGTTAAGATTTGTTTTACGCAGGGAACTGTGCTATCGTTACTGCATATTGTCATTTATTTTTGAAATACTACAGCAGAGCTCAAATCCTGGTGTAACTCTGTTGATAAGTGTGGGTGTAAATACATACTGATGTGGGGTGGTATAGCTGTTTTATTAGCATGAATTTGGGATGGTTGAATCATCCAGGCTCGCAGTTACAAAAACATTTATATCTCACCCATGCCATCATGTATTATATTTATGACACTTATGTTACAGAGAGACTATTTTACAAATAGAGTTTTAAAAACTGTAACTGGGACAACTTTATTTATCTATCTTTCTTCTGTAATGTGCCAGATGCCACAGTTACCATGAAGGCAGCCATATAGGGCTCAGAGAGAGCCATGAAAACCTTTATGGATAACCTAAATTTTTCTATACCTAGAATATTTCATAGTTTAAGGTCTGATATCTCAGAATTTTCAGGACTGGAAGCAAGTACTGTGTTTCCCATTGGGAAGCTGTGACTTCTCCTTTTCCCAATGACCTAAACCTCCTATTTCAAGCCTTGAAGGGTAATGAGATCTCAGACTTGTCACTGGATAAGGTATGAATACTGTCCACTCTTGCAATTTAGGCTTGTGAAACTTTTTGGGAGGAAATAGGTTAGGAGAAAGATGGAAACATTTTGTTACTCTCCCCCCACCAAAAAATGGTGTCTCTTTTGAAAGCTATTCAGAGGTTTTGTGTGTTAGAAATTGTTACAGTAGGGATGAATTACTTGATAGGCTGCAGTAAGGCAGCCAGAGGTACTTGATAAATGTATCACATAGAAATCACTACCTCATACAAAGTGTAGTACGAATATAAATTCAACCCTGTGTGTGCATAAAAACCAACCCAAGATGGCATTCCAGCAAATACTTGAAAGAAAAGGCACCATACAAATTAACTCATTTAGAATTATAGTTAGAAGAATAGGGGAGGAAAATTACAGCTACTCTTGGGATTCCTCAGGTTGTGCTTCGGCTGGCCAAGGCATTGGTTTTTCTATAAAACATTTATCCAGATTACATATTCATGATCTCTTTAGTATTTCACAGTGGGCACTTGTAGAATGAGAGGTAAAAGTCTTCCACAGCGTGCTCATTTTTAATGAGCACAGAGTACTTGTATTTTATATCACAATCCAATCCCTTGTCAAATATAATAGGACAACTGCCAGTTGAGTCATGCTTACACGTATAACTCTTTTCTCAGGGATAGGAGGTAATCTGTTTAAATCCCTCATCAGGACTTGACTCATACCCAATATTAATATAAAAGTGTGCAACTAGACAGGTACCATACTGTCAAACTCACGTCCTCTTTGCTAGTTATCTATGGTTGCCCAAATAGAAATTCTTATATCATTTTTTGAGTAGTGAATCCCTCAGAATGGACTGAGAATGTTAAAAAGACAATCTAATGGCTAAGGATGCTTAAGGATTATTACTAAGTGTTTATCAGCTATGTTAGGTCACACATTAGTAGTATGGGCAGTATGATATAGCTCCATTGATTTAAGGGAGCTTACATTCATTTTATACCAGCTGAGAAGCTGAATTTACTCTGTTCAGTCAAAGAATCCAAAACAGTTTATAAATGTGGGAGGTAGATTACAAATCCAAATTATCTTCAGAAGAGTTAAAAAGATAGCAATAGAGGATCTCTTTAAATATTTAGCTGTCTGAGTAAACATCAAAAACCTAAATTTTCTAAAAAAGAAATTAAAGGATTATCAAAACATAATAGCAAAACAACCCTTCTCTAAATACTATTGTTTCATTAATTTAGATTTTAATTTATACTTGATTGATTTGGGGATCTTACTAATCAGATGTACATTAATTACAAGACTGATATATTACATTCTGTATTTACTTTTGGAATAATAAAACAAGTCTGATCTAATTCTAGGGGAACAAAATTGCCCTAGTAACAGTTTTTACAATTCTATTTTACATTTTATTTTTACTTTTTAAAATTTGTGAAACCAGTGTGATATAATTTATAGGACCATATCCATTAGAAATGGGGAAAAAATAGAGATGGGTAATTAGTCACCCTCCCACCCATGGAGAATTATTCTGTATATGTTATTTTCTAGTGTTTTGTACGGCAATAGTAGGAACTGTATGCAGTTTAAAATATTTTTTAAAAGTCATCTTCATTGTCGTAGTAACAGAAATTTGATTTACTCATGGAATTCTAAAATAGCTATTGATGGAAGAATGTTTTTGTGGTAAAGGCAGTGGAGTGAGACTCAAGAGATCTGGCTCTTATTCCCACTCTGTCACAGAATTCTTGGCTCTGCCACAATTTCTTTGTGGCCTTTGACAAATGGCTTATTATCTGAGTACACAGCAAGAAGGACAGGAGACTTGTTATGGGTTTTAATCAGGCCACAACTTTAGTATATAGATGTCTGGGACTACCCAGCAGATAAAGTGTACAGTACAGGCAAATCCATGCTTATTCAAATCAATTCTCAGGGGATTCCACCAGCCCCCCTTTGTTTAATCCATGCTTATTCAAATCAGTTATCCGTGGCTTCCACCCAGCCCCCCTTTGTTTCCATCCAGGTCCCTCAGCCGACCCATGGCTTGGACTTTACCATCCACCACCCTTGTTAGAGGGCTACAGAGTGCTATGAGAACAGGGGGAGGGAGTGGGGGTTGTCTCCCTGCCGTATCAATCAAAGGAGTCCCCAACCCTCTCCCCTGTTCTGTTCCTTTATTCAGTACCTCCTTTTAAGTCCTTTACCAGGCTATTTATCTGGTCACTGGCTGCCCTCCCTATGGAGTACCTGCACTGAACATCCGCCACAAGGAGGCGCCAGCAGTTGGCCTCCCCCACCCCAACCCCGCTGGGTTCCCAGACATCTCCAAATGGCTTCTTGCCTAGCAGCCCTACTGGGGCGGGGGGGGGGGGGGGGGAGTCATTGCTGCAAAGCTGACCACCAGTAAGAGCACCTTTTTTACAGCAGTTTCTGACCTCTTTCCTCCCCACCCCACCTCCCACCACAAAGCAGAGCTGCTCTTACTGGCAGAGCCGGCTCCAGGCACCAGCGTTTCAAGCTGGTGCTTGGGGCAGCAATGTTGAAGGGGCAGCAGTCTGTGTCCAGTTCGGGCGGCACACGCCGTCAACTGTGGCGGCAATTTGGCGGCAGGTCTGCCCTTTTGCCGGTCACGGCGGCAATTTGGCGGCTGGTCCCACCTTCAGCCGCCCGGGGCGGCAATTTGGCGTGCTGCTTTGGGCAGCAGAAATGGTAGAGCCGGCCCTGATTACTGGGTAAGCCCAGACAAACTGCACCACCTTTGTTGTGGTGCAGTCATTCTCTCTATGCCTTGGAAGGTAAATTCTGAGGATACCTCCATAAATGCATGGGACTTGCTCAGATCCGATTGTGATGGAGCCATATAAGTGTATAAATGTTAAGAAAAGTATGAGGAGCAGAATCATCATTAATAGATGACAAATTCTTCCTTGTAGGCTCACGAGAGTGCTGATTCCATTGTTAACATTTGTTTTGAGAGGTTTGTAAATAATTTTTATTCCCAACTTATTATCATTGGAAAATTAGTACACAAGTACCTACTCATTTTAGTCTCCATTTCCAAGTCAAACAAGAATTTTCTGTCATTAGAGATGAGCTGAGTCATTTAATTACATAGCTCCTATAGTCATAGACAGTCCTTGGCCAGTGAAACACGTTCTTTGGGCTGAGCTTGCCTTCTCTTGTTGCTCCCCAGATGATGGAAGCTTGTGCCTGTTTTTTGCTACTGTAGCTTTCCCAGTAATGTGACACACTTGTGAAGCCAGCACATATCCAAGCTGAGTTTGTAATCTTGGCATTAGTTTTGAAGGTTTATGGCTTTCTGACACCTATATTTGTGAATATAAATATTTTCAACAATTTAGCAGTGAATAGCCCAGAATATATTATTGCTAACCTTAGAACTATTACATCCTCATTCATACAGATGTTGCAAAAGCACCATGCCTTAATGCCTAAATCTTGAGATCTTTTTATTCAATATTTACTCAAGCAAAGCCTCATAGACTCCAATAGGAGTTTATCAGAGTAAAGATTTCAGGATGTGGCCTAAAAAGTAGCCCTTCCTTGGATATTTGAGAAGTTACTCAATATGTCAGATTAATAAAACTCATAACAATGCCTTGCCCAAAATATAATTTTTGGTGGATTTTTTCCAGGGTTTGGTATTTTTGTACAGTATCTAATATTGCTTCATTGTAAGGAGTTTGCATCCTAATATACTTTGGCCTTCTGAGTTGTGTGTCAGAATGTTATTAGTTGATCCAAAAAAATCTAGCGATTGCTTGAAATGTTGCTAATGTAAACGACACAATTTTAGTTGATTGGTGTGTTTCTACCATGGTGTCTGAGCAATATAATTGATGTACAATATTAAAAGGGTGAGTTCTGAGCCAGGTAGTTATTCACAGTGAGAAACAGGAAAGAAATTCTGGAGGAAGATGTGGCAGTTGATGACCTGGTAGCTATATTTTTTAATAACATAGTTATTAAGAGGTTTTTTTATCTCAACATATCCATTAATGCATTTTAAACATAACTTACTGATGACAGGCAGACAAATACATTGGAAGGAAATATTTGGAATATGTTAATCATAAATTTATTTGTGATGCTTCCCGGGGGTACCTAGGGTTGTGAGGCACTTCACTTCCACCTGCCCTTAGCGTGAGGAAGCCTTGTCTGTGCCTCCTGTAGGTAAGCTCTCAGACTCCACTTGCAACACAGACACTGCTCTCTAGGCCTATACAGACTCATACTGTAAAATAAAAATAATTTCCTTCCAATAGCGCCTTTTCCTTTTTTTCTCCTGGTGACTAGATCTGGAAACACATGTCTACTTGAGTTACTGTCTCAAAATAGAGACGCAATACAGCTTTCAAAGTTAATTTCTCCCTGAGGAAAGAAAATTCATTACTAAAGTGGTAGTCAGGTCAAACCTTTCCTGTCATCCTATCAGTCACCAGTACATATCCTTTCAAAATCTGAACTAAACCAGCTGCTAGATCCTTTCAGGGATGTAGATTATGGGAGCTATCAGAAGCAAATAAGTAATAATTAATATCTGCTGATTTTGCCTTAACATGTTAAGTTTTCAATAGAGCTGAGAGTGGCTATCTGCCTGAGATTTAATCTGTGTTTGCATTTTTTCCCTTTGATTCTATGTTGATTCTATGTTGTTGAGTCTTCACCGGTATGCGTGTTTTATTTTAGCAAAATATGGTGAAAATACTTTAAGTCCCATGCCTTAAAAAATGTAGTGTAGTGATCTTTAAAAAAGGCTTACTTCTTAGTCAGGACTTTTGAAATACTCGCAGCTCTAAATTTAATTTCTATAAGCAGATGGAGTTTAAGACAGGAATGACCTATGCAGAATATATTTTTACCTTCATTTCTTGGCTTCCCTTAAGAGATAGCATCCCTATATATATCCCTATATATTTGTAAGTAGATGATCCACTCTTGAAGAATTAACAAAGTCAGACATTACTTTAGTTTTAAGTCTTCCTTTCCCAGAATAGGAAGTTAAATTACTTGGCAACTTTTGCAGAAACTCCAGTGTTATTTATTATGGGCTGACTGAGTCCCTTAACTGACACTCAGAAGAGCATATAGACTCTAAATTAGTGTTCAAGCTCAATCCCTCATTAGAGTTTGGTTTTATTGTAGCTTCAACATATAACACATCATTAACCTTCTATCGAATTCTTGCCCTTCCCTTGGCTATTTATAGGGCTTCCTTTCAGGACTGCCTCTGTCTTAGCTTCCTAGTTACCTGTGGTCTCCACAGGCCCTTCCCCCAGGGCCAGTCTTCTGTGGAAGAGTTAAACTAGGCTCTGTGGCATGTTCCCTCCTGCCAGCTGGCAGTGTGAAAGCAACCCCTATGCATGGTTTGTGGAGTTGAGGCTCAGTGGTTATAGAGTGGGCATTGCAGGGCGAGGATTGAGAGAGAGAGAGAGAGAGAGAGAGTAGCTGCTGGACATAGCACACTGCCTTCCACATAGTATAGAATTCTCAGCTGAAATTTGCGTGGGAGTTGCTGTTGGTGGAACAGCAAATACTCTTTTCACTTTGAGACACGGTAAGCAGGGGTTGTTTTTGACACTCAATGTTGAAAGTAACATAAGGGATTTTTTTTCACTGACAAGTTATTGAAATTATGTCCTCAGGATAGTTAGAAGAGAACATACCACTAGATCCAATGACTGTTATCCTTCCCTTTTTAAGGACAAAGCTCTCCTGGTTACTTTTCTTTGTTTCTTGTTTCCAGATCTTGTCTTGATCTAGCGCCACACTGAATTATTTCTCTAACATTGAAGCAATAGTAACCTAAGTTAAAATGGCTAATGCTGCTTTCTCTGGGGTATATGGTTTGGGTTTTATCCTATGGTTTCCTCTTTTGTATCATCATGGACATAGTGATTTTTCCTCCTCTATGGGAAGATTCCTTGGATTCACTGCCATTTTTTACTGCAGGGTGAAACAGTGACCAGAGCGTGCTCTTAGGCTGTAACTGAGGCTGAATCATTGTGTAGGACAGGAGAAGAGGGGCTAGATCTGCCAGGAGGTTCGCCATGTGCAGAAGGAAGGAACAAGAATTACTTGGAGTGAGAAGGTGATGAGGCTTCAAAATCTATAGGGACAAGAACCTTCAAATATGTTGAAGCATGAAGTTATGTGGAGCATTGCCTCCTTCCTACTGGTGCTCTGATCCCATTGACCTTCCTGAGAGCATGGCTTTAGCAGCAGCCCTGTTACCAGTGACTAAGTTCCAAGTAGTATCAGCTATGGAGTCCATAAGTGTTAATGCCACCTTAAATGTCATTTATTCATTAATTCCTGGTAGGACATCTACAGATTGATCCTTGGCAGCAGCTGGAACAAAACTATAGAGAAGAATGGTCCCTTTCTTCTTTCTTGCAGCCCTCCATCTCTATAATTCTTGAGTTCACTTCCCATACTGCCTCAAAGGAGGGGCTTCTTCAGGGGAGGGGAAGGGTTGGAAAATGCTATAGAGATGGCACTCCCCCTTGTACCTTCATTTGCATGGTTTTTGTCCCAACTACCTGCAGAGCTGATTATCTGGTCTCCATTGAATATAGTTCTATGAAATCTCTCTGAAAACACTTTACTTTGTGTATAATGTAGTAAATCTGACACAGTGTTTATTCAGACTCCTTTGAAACTTGAATCATTTATATGAATGCCTTTCAGCACGGACTCCTCCTTCAAATATAAGCAAAATGAGATTTGTAAACCACAAAACTATCTCCCTAGATAGTATTTGTTCACCTTAAAAAAAAAAAAAAAGTCCCTTTCTAACTCCTCCAAATCCCCCCCGCCCCAAAAATCTAACGTTTGAAAATGTATCAGATTGCTCACTCTGCTTGTATGCCGTATCATTTCCATCCTCTTCCCCTCTCCCTGTCTTGTCTGTTTAGAATATAAGCTCTTTTGGGCAGGACTCTCTCTTACTCTCATACAGTTACTAGTACAATGGGTCCCCAATCTCATTTGAGACCTCTAGGTATTAAAATAATAAATAATAGATGTCCTAGTTTGGCATAATTAACAGTTTCTGCCTCGATGAGGCCCAGGATTGGTATTCCTGAAATCAACACTTTAGGGAGGCAGAAAAGGATAAATTTATCAGCCAGTGTAGGGGTCAAAGACAAGGAGAAGTCTGTAATTTTCTTTGGGAGCCATACCATGAAGTGCCTGTGTGGATGCAGGAGGGACCCAGAATTGAGGTTGCTCTTTCCAATTCTGCTACTGTATACACTTGCACTGCAGCCAATTACAATGTCGTTGTTTAAACTAGGAAGGATTCCATTGAGGAAGACATTTAAAATACTCTACATTTCTTTGCACGAAAAACAGAATATAGAGTTAATTGCCTAAGACAACAGTAGAAGAAAGTAGCAAATGGTCTATGCTATTCTGGCTCTTATACCACTCCTACCGCTGTGGAATCTGATCATCGTGTAGTATCTTCTGTCTCATATAAGCACTTAATAGAAGGGTATTAATTTTGCAACTTCCACAAAGCATCCTCTGTTATGTTTATTGCTTTATGGGATCTGTGTACAAAAGCCTGCTAGGATATTAGAACTCATGAGATACTCATTTAAACAGAAGTGCATTATTATACTTAAATTGTCTAAAGGCTATTTTTTCTATATAAGGTTCTAAAATATGAATATAACTTTTTTAGTAAAATCCTTTAAAATGAAATCTTAAAGAAATAACATTTCAGTTTTCAATTAAGCAGCAGAACAAGCAAGCATTGGAATTATACTCATATTTTTTAAATTTGTGAGACATGTATCAATGTTATAGCTGATTTTTAAAATGAGCGCAGCCAGTTGTTTTGTATGAGCTATTACAAATGCAAAGCTGACGTCTGACTCCTAGAACTTGACTTTATTATGTGTCAGTAGAAGGCCTATCAAAAGTGTGCTTGGCACTGTACAGCCCACAGAGAAAGACTTGGTTTCTGCTGCATTCTCTCCACAGAATAAAAATTAATGAAATGACAAGGGCCAGATTTCTACTATTTTCTAATCTACAGTTGCACAACAGCAAGGAGACTACTGCTAATTTCCATGTGTAATATACGTGAAAGTTGGTAAAGTGTGGACCAGATTTTGATTCCAATTATACTGGTTTACCTCCACTGAAGTCAGTTCATTTGGTGTAATTTACACACTGCAGGGAATAGAAGCAGGACCGATGAGAGAGGGGGGGAAGCCAGTACAACTTACCGGGGCCCGGCGGTCCGGAAGGGGGCCTGGGGCCCAGCTATGTTGCATATGTTTTTGTCTTTCTCGGTAGTATCATTATTTGTCAATTGTTTTTGGCATCCATTGTAAAATCGGTGAATTTCAAATACAATAATAATGATATACAAAATTCTGTCAGTTATTGGCTAATATAGACTCTAATCAACCAAAGAACTACTAATTACATATTAAGAACAGAATATAATTATATTTTAATGTAATTCTTAACAAAATATGTATTTCATGTTCAATGCACGCACAATTCTGAATAACGGCTTGCGAACCTGTGCCGTGAACTGAGCATTTCCGAGTATTTCCAACTTTATACGAACATTCGCATGTGCGAATACAACAAAGTTGTTGTGTGATACACATTGTGTTGTGTTACACATACAAGTTTAACGTTTCAAGTGTATGGTTAGTTCTGCAATGATAGTGTGGGTGCTTATATTATTGATATTAGTCAATAGGATCTTAATATTCTCATCAGGTATGAATATTATCATATTTATTATTAACATAAAGTTGAGATCACACATTTATTTTATATTGCAGTGAATTTAAAATAACTATAATACATTTTTTTTATTTTAGATAACTTTTTTTTACCCCTTTTCAATTCTTACCATGGATTATCATCACAAATCTGGTGCAAAAAAACGGGAAAGAACAAAAAGAAAGAGAGAAAAGAGCTGCTGTAGGTGTAAAGATTTTTAGCTGGTCCGCCCTTGCTGGGGGGCCCGAATTTTTTTTTTCACCGGGGCCCGAACACACTCTTGGAGGCCCTGAATAGAACGAGGTGTACATTAAATCAAGTTGAGTTTGTAGCAGCTCTATTTGTCTGTCTTCTCTTTTTTGCCTCTCCCAGTACATGTTTTACCTCTCCAGTAATTAACTTCCATGGTCATTTAATTTAGTTCTCTGTGTCAGGCCTTCCCACGGTATTGTATTTCCAATATTTATTCCCTCTATCATAGCAGCATTTGCTTGTTCAATTATAAGGGTGCGTCAGTTTCTCCCATTTTTTTGCAGCTGAGCAATACAAGTTTGATTAGGGCAGTGACTTGGCCATGACTCATTTATGGGCTTCATGTGTTTTTTCTCTCTCACTTTTTTCAATCTTCAGTTCATCAGTGCGCACTAGGGAGCTTGTTAGAGCACAGCAGCTGGGTCCAGACAGACAGTTAGTGCACATCAGGCTGAAGCACTGTATATGTACCTGCCAGCTTGCTGCACAGGAAGTGTTGATGTAGACATCCCTTCATCTTTACACAAGCAAAATTTCAGTTGAAGCAAATGGGTGTTTGGGGCACTAAAGATTACAAGACTTGTATATAAATCCCCTGGATTTTTCATGCATAAGCGGCAGATGCCCATTAAGAATAGTGAAATAAAATACAGTTGCAAACAACTAAAAATAACATCTGTACTGTATTTTAAAGGATAATGCAATGCTTTTGCCATTTTATGTTGGCATAAATCTTAGCAGATTTCCATGATGGTGAAAATCCCAGCAGAGGATTAAGTTGGAGCAGTGCAAAGTATTTACCCTCACCCCTCACAAAAGGGGTGACCATCCTTCTAGAATTACTATCTCAAGCTGTTGTAAATTTGAGTCATCTCATATTTCTTGTTTGAGCTTGTTTCTGAAACAGACAAGTATCTGAGTCCATATTTTCTTCAAATTCTTTCCTTCCGTCCTACCCAGTGGCTTCTGCTTAGAGAACTTCTATTGTGCTCTGATGGGTGTTAATGTTGTTCCCCCTCCCTTGCAGAGGAAATCCTGAAATAGGGTGCTGGTGGAACCATTCACCAGTCAACACTTCTCTGGAATAAGGAGGTATAATTTACACCTGCTTGAGTCAGATTTTCTGAACCTGGCCCATCATGTTCAAGTAGAAACAAGGGGTCTGATTATCTTCTCCCTTAACCCCGAGTAAATCAGGAGCAATGCCAAAGAAGAAAATGGAGGTACAAAAGGCATAAATGAGAAGGGAATTAGGCCTAGAATTTTTCAGCCATTGAGCATAGTTATTAATTAAATGATACACATTTTTGGTGCAATCTAGCTGTTAAAGGATTACATTTATCGCTTAGCTCAGAATTGATTTCCTTTTGTTATATTTTTAGTTTTCTAGACTCTTTTTATATAGCAGTGGTTTTTATTTCTATGTTCACTATCTGCCTTAGGTTTGACAAATGCTGATAGTTTTGCACTCTTTTTAACATCGAAAAATTTCTTCTCAGTTTGCAAGGGTCACATCTGCATGGAGAGTCCAGAGGTTTACGATAATGACTTGGCATTGGGTTGATTGGTAGATGAATGTTGAATGACTGAACCACTGCCCCTTAAGTGAAATACTGAGATACTGCAGATGTAGCTGTTGCCAATTATGACTTTCAGATATTCCTTGGGACTCCTGTACATCCAAATGCAATTGTCAACTGACCTAGAAATGTTATGGCTTTGTACGTAATTACGCAGTTCACTCATGTGATAGTGCTACTGCAAGCAAATACAGTAGCCTACAAATTTCAGTTCAGTTTGTAGTTTCAGTAAAAATAATTTAAATCTAGCAATGTATTGTTCAAGTGGTGTACAGAAGTAAAATATTTTTACTTACCCACACATAATTCAGTTGCAAATCCTTACAAAATGCATATGTATAACTTCCACATACAACTCCCTTGGCTGACGTTTTTTTCCAGACTGTATAGGAGAGCTGGACAGAGGACAGAAGTTCTATTTTGCAAAGGATTTTGATATTTTGAAATATTGCTTCTTTCATACCCCAGAACTTTAAAATTCTCCAAAGGAAAATTTTAAAAAAACAACAACAAACTTCTGGTCAGTTTAAATGTTTTGTTCTGATAAAATCAAAACATTTTATCCCCCATCCCTCAACAAAACAACCCTACTTGCTTTTTGCATTGGCAGGGCAGGAATGGTATCTCCTCCTCCTCCTCTTTGGTGATACTCCCAACAATTGAGCCAAACTTTATGGGTCCATGAGCTACTCCCAGGCCTTGGTTTGGATCTGTGGATCCTGCCTTTTATCTACATTTGTCTAAAAAGTGTCTGGTATGTCAAAATGTGTTACTTCCCCTGGGTGAGCTCTTGTGGCCTCTTTTACTCATCTGATCTAAGCTCTGTGTTGTCCCAACAACCCATCTGACTGCTAATGGCTAAGTCCAATTCCCTCTAGACTCCATCAATGTTTCTTTTTCAAGCAGAGGTATTTGTTAAGGGTTTGGGGATAAATGTTCAAAAGATAATCATCAAGACAGCTTGCTAAATGCATATATCTGGAATATGTGCCGCTTTTGTTTGATTTGGGAGGAAAAAGGGGATTTCAAAGAATTTTAGAAGCATTTATTGAGTACTGAATGTTCTCCTATTGCATATTAAGACAGCTACATTTAGTACCAAACAGCATATATCCTGTATGTTTATTTTCTTGAAGTTTAAAGGACTTCAAGCAGGTAGCTATAATCATGCACAAAAGGCTTAATTGTGTTACCCTTACATTGACAAGCTCTTATTCACACTAGTAGTCTAATTGACTTTAAGGGTTGTACAATAAAGCCCACAATTTCTTGTTGCTTTGCCCTTATATATTGAAATCATCAGCATATTCTATATGAGAAATTTCTGTGTATTGTCTTCATAGTGTCATCTTAGTATATTGATTACTTTGGACCAGTTTCTGGTATCAATATGAGAACACTTGTAGAGTAAATTACTACTTAGTTTGAGAATTTATAAGTTCCCTTACCTGCCCTCCCTGTCCATATAACATATTGTTGTAGTTATGGTTTCATATATATTTTAAATATTGTACATATTCCAAAAAATAAATTACATCTTTGCTTAATTTTCCTAAAGAATTAAAAGATTCTGTTACATTTAGTGTTGAGAAGCTCAGGCAGTACATAAATGGGTGCATCTAGAATTCCTATACCATAGGTATTTTAGCAAATATATACAGTACTTCCATCGACCTCTCCCTCTGTCAAAAGGGATTATAAATATGGCCCATTCCTGTAATCCTGGTACAGTCAAAAGCTCCATCAACTTTGAGAGAGTTTTGCCTGCATCAAGCTGCAGGATCAAGCCTCTGGTCACTTATTCTCCTCACGATAGAGTACCTAAGGGCCAGTCTACATGGACAAAATGACATTGGACATTTGGAAATTGTTACTGCATAGTAGTCTTTACATCATGTTATTGCACAGTTTGGTCTTGCCTGTGTAGATAGAACCAGATCATACAATGACCTTTTGTAACAGCTTTAGTCTTATGGATCATAAATTTGGTCCCTTAATATATTGCCTCCTGAACTGTACAAGGGCTCTTTCTGCTAATCCAACTGCAAGAGATGTTTTAGCAACTAATATGGATTAAGTCAATCCTTCATGCTGTGTGTGATTAGTTTTTGTCAAGTCTATTGTTGCTGTTTTCTGCTGTCTAGAATGTCTTGACCAGAATGGCCCTGTACATACAAAGAATTTATTAGAAAATTCATTTCTAGATGCGTAATACTAGCTGGGCACTGAGATGGCCCCATCACTGTAGTATTAAATTCATTGTATTAATTTAGATGGAATAAATGGGCCCAAAGAGTCAAAGATGTTTACATGACCCCATAACTGTCCAATACTAAACAGCTTTAAAAAAGGTTTGAGGTTTGGTGTACAGAGATCTTAGCCTGCTTAGTAGCATGGCAAACATAAAAATCCTTTTTAACCTTTTATTAAAGACACTGAAAAGGGGTGAGAGAGTTAAAGCATTTGACATGTAAAGTATTAAGTAAGGCTTTTATTTTAATAACATCTTTTGTTCCCTTTAGCTATAGAGAGGTTTTTATAAGGAAAAAAACCCGTGTTTGAGAATCTTTTGCATGATATTAAAGATGGTAATGACTCTCCTTTTTGGGACAAGAGAAGAAGTTAGTTTACATGGAGCTATTGCTGTTAAAGTCCAATCCTGTTTTCTAGAAAACAAAACAAGAAAACACCCATACAAAAGGGGAAAGAAAAGAACTGCAAGGATAGAAAAAGCCACTTTGAGACCTGGCAAAATTGTATCGGCATCAAGCTGTGTAGGCATTGCATTTAGCTGCCTTTCTGGTCACAGGCAGTGTTGCAAAACAGGCAATCTTGGTCAACTAAGCCAGACTCTCATTAGACAGAAGGCAAAAGGAGAGTGAGAAGTAAGGTAGGAAAGGAGAGTGAGAGAAATAAGTTAGGGAAGGAAAAAAGATGAATTTTTGAGGTGGAGAAGAGGGAAGGAGATAAAGTTTCACATCCTAGGTGGTAGTCAGGATTTAGCTGGAGGTGGCAGTGTTATCTGGATCCATCTCTTGGTCTGGTCTGGTCAGGACATCTCATTGGATTAGAACATAAGAATGGCCATACTGGGTCAGATCAAAGGTCCATCCAGCCCAGTATCCTGTCTACCGACAGTGGCCAATGCCAGGTGCCCCAGAGGGAGTGAACCTAACAGGTAAGGATCAAGTGATCTTTCTCCTGCCATCCATCTCCACCCTCTGACAACCAGAGGCTAGGGACACCATTCCTTACCCATCCTGGCTAATAGCCATTAATGGACTTTACCTGCATGAATTTATCCAGTTCTCTTTTAAACCCTGTTATAGTCTTAGCCTTCACGACCTCTTAAGGCAAGTTATTCCACAGGTCGACTGTGCGCTGTGTGAAGAAGAACTCCCTTTTATTTGTTTTACACCTGCTACCCATTAATTTCATTAGGATGAAGAAGATTTGAAGTCCCAGAATATGGTGAAGGTGACAGCCATGATGGTGACGCTTGTTCCTTCCCCTTCTTTTATCTTTGTCAGGCAGTGTTGCAGTAGCCAGCTTCCCTCCAACATCTTTTTTTAAGGACCTGAAAAGGGAGTGACGGGTAGAACAGTGATGTTTTGTCCACCAATTGATTTCCTGTGTCATGCTGTTCTTATTTACAAGGCATAATCTTAAAACACTTCTTGAATTACAGTAGTAGGCCTTTTTGGGCTGATCTGATCTCTTCTTGTATGCGTTTTTCCCATCAACATTTTGTTGTTATAGGTTATTGTGACATTTTATAAACATTTACGGTTGAGCTCACATTTAGGGTAGATTCATAGGCCCAATTATTACAACAAAATGCAGCCCAAGTATATAATAATAATGAATAATAAATAATAAAAGCAGCCTCTCCCATTTTCTTCCTTCCCAGCCTATTAGAGAAGTAGTTTAATCAGTTTATAGGATTTTTTTTAATGTATGGTTTTGTGGATGAATGGATGTGTTTCAAGTCTGTGGAAAAGGAAAAGGAAAAGCTAAGTGAAAGAAATGAGTACAGTGTTTACTTGTGACTGTGGTATGGTCCATGATCATTCTGACCATTTGGAATGGTAAGCTCCAAAGTATAAAGTCAGCTCTTGTGACAGTTGTCTCCTGCACTCATCATCTTCCCCCTGCTTGTGGACAATTTTTCAGTCTTGCAGTTGAATGTAGTTTTCCCTGGAAATCATGGTTGCAAATATGAAGATAATCTTTCATGTAGCTAAAAGAAATCCCATGAAGGGCTATGAATAACAGGGCATAGACCTTGAACTCAACTCTGTCTTCCTCTGCTCTACACATAGACGTACCACTTCAGTGTTGTCCTATGGAAACCCATTTTGATAAGCAGACAGGCAGGTATTTAGTACTAGTTGGAGCTTTATCAGAAAATTTCCCTTTATGCCTGAATATAAGTAGCAGTAATCAAGCCTAGAAGCATAAATGCATGGATTATCTAGCTCAGGTGTGTGTCTGATAAGTAGGGGTATAATCCTCTGGCCAATCACAGATGGAAGAGGGATGTTTTTGCTAGCATGGCTATTTGGCTGTCCAATGCCAATGAGGAGTCCAAGACTTCCTACTGCTGTAACAGTTTAGGGGCAAATTCCCTCAATAATGGAGACTTTCATAGAGGAGGCAAGTTCTTTGTGTCACTTGCCAATTCCTCCCAACCCCACCTCTGTCTTACTTGGCTTCAGCTTAGTTAGCAGCTCTTGATCCAGATGCTGATTTTTCGCCTAGGTATTGAGAAAGCTGGGGCAGATGACGAATGTTTGACACAATGACAATGGTTCTGCACACTGCTGGCACTAAAGCTCCTATTGTCTGACTAGTTCTCTCACTGTATGTCTACATGGCAGTTAAAAAACCTGTGGTTAGCCCATGCCAGCTAACTCGGGCTCACAGGGTTTGGGCTCACAGGGCTGTTTAATTGCTGTGTAGATGTTGAGTTCAGGTTGGAGTCCAGGTCAGGGGCCCTGTGAGATGGGAGGTTCCCAGAACTTGGGCTGTAGCCTGACCCCAAATGTTTGCACAGCAGTTAAACAGTGCCTTAGCCCAAGCCCAAGTCAGCAGGCATGGGACAGCTATGGGTGTCTAACTGCATTGTAGACATACCTTCAGTGGCTCCTGTAGTCACTCTACCCATTTTGGTAATGCACTGATCAGTTAAGAGTTTCACCATCTTTTGAAACATGCTGTCCCTGTTCACTTAAATGCCTTTGTTGAAGTTGTGGGTTTGTGCCTAAATTTTGTTTTAATCATGATTTGGCTCTTAGTACATTGCAAATCTTTTCTTTCATGTTTTATTGTCAACACAATGCCATTTATGTACAGAATTATTTATTTGTTATTTATCCATGCTGTTCCTCTAGAAACAATGTTCAGTTTAAATGTTACTTAGCCAAAACACAATGGATGTAATTAAGGTTACACAGATAACTGGCTCTGTGGATGAAGGGAAAGCAGTGGATGTGCTATTTCTTGACTTTAGCAAAGCTTTTGATACAGTCTCCCACAGTGTTCTTGCCAGCAAGTTAAAGAAGTATGGGCTGGATGAATGGACGGTAAGGTGGATAGAAAACTGGCTGGATGGTCGTGCTCAACGGGTAGTGATCAATGGCTCCATGTCTAGTTGGCAGCCGGTATCAAGTGGAGTGCCCCAAGGGTCGGTGCTGGGGCCGGTTTTGTTCAATATCTTCATCAACGATCTGGAGGATGGTGTGGACTGCACCCTTAGCAAGTTTGCAGATGACACTAAACTGGGAGGAGTGGTTGATACGCTGGAGGGTAGGGACAGGATACAGAGGGACCTAGACAAATTAGAGGATTGGGCCAAAAGAAATCTGATGAGGTTCAACAAGGACAAGTGCAGAGTCCTGCAATTAGGGCGGAAGAATCCCATGCACTGCTACAGACTAGGGACCGAATGGCTGGGCAGCAGTTCTGCAGAAAAGGACCTAGGGGTTACAGTGGACGAAAAGCTGAATATGAGTCAACAGTGTGCCCTTGTTGCCAAGAAGGCTAACGGCATTTTGGGCTGTATAAGTAGGGGCATTTCCAGCAGATCGAGGGACGTGATCATTCCCCTCTAGTCGGCACTGGTGAGGCCTCATTTGGAGTACTGTGTCCAGTTTTGGGCCCCACACTACAAGAAGGATGTGGATAAATTGGAAAGAGTCCAGGGGAGGGCAACAAAAATGATTAGGGGGCTGGAGCACATGACTTATGAGGAGAGGCTGAGGGAACTGGGATTGTTTAGCCTGCAGAAGAGAAGAATGAGGGGGGATTCGATAGCTGCTTTCAACTACCTAAAAGGGGGTTCCAAAGAGGATGGATCTAGACTGTTCTCAGTGGTAGAAGATGACAGAACAAGGAGTAATGGTCTCAAGTTGCAGAGGGGGAGGTTTAGGTTGGATATTAGGAAAAACTTTTTCACTAGTAGGGTGGTGAAGCACTGGAATGGGTTACCTAGGGAGGTGGTGGAATCTCCTTCCTTAGAGGTTTTTAAGGTGAGGCTTGACAAAGCCCTGGCTGGGATGATCTAGTTGGGGTTGGTCCTGCTTTGAGCAGGGGGTTAGACTAGATGACCTCCTGAGGTCCCTTCCAACCCTGAGATTCTATGATTCTAAGGTTGCCGGGTGTCTGGTTTCGACCAGAAAGTCTGGTAGAAAAGGAACCTGGCTAAAAGTCCAGTTACCTGCAGTAACTGGTCTCTGCCACCCGGGGGAGGGAAGAGCAGCAGGTGCTGCTGGAGCCTGGAGGAGCAGTGGAGCACTCAGGAACAGCTCCATCGGAGAACTGGTGGCTTCCCCGTCCTGCCCTGAGTTCCGCTTGTCCTGCCCCACTGACCCTCCACCTCCGGAGCCCAGCTCTCCTTCTCTTATCTTGCCCCACTCACCCATAGAGTCCTGCTCAGCTGGCAGGAGAAGGGTGGTAGAAAGAGCAGTGAGTGACGGTGTGTGGGGAAGAGGAGTGCGGGGCAGGGCCTTAGAGGAAAAGGCAGAGCAGGGGACAGAGGGAGGTTCCAGCACTCAATGTCCAATTTTCACAAATGAGAAAGTTGGTCACCCTAGAAGTAATCAGTGGGTAGTGAACAGAAACTGTTTGGATTAATTGGGAAATAGGTGTCTACTGTAGGGGTTGCTGCCACTTTTGCTGCCTGAAGCATACTACATCCATGTTGCCTGCTGCTGATATCCCACGGGGAAAGGGACATGGAATGGATCTTTACATGACAAAATAATTACTCTAAGTCTCATTAGAAATCGAGCTTATGTTGGATGATGTGACATTGGAGTGAAGTGTCCAAAAATATGCATTGTGATAAAACCTGGAGATGTCTCACAGTGTGCTGTGATAATGTACAGAAAAGGAGAGCCAAATCTCAACACAGAATAGTGTTTCCTTAATGCACGTAAACCATGTTTATTGAAGGTAAAAAAAAAAAACCCAACTAGAAAGTAAGTAAGTACATGCATTCATAATAAAGAAGTCACTTTTTGTGTCTAATTGAAGAAATTGCTCAAGAATATGTCATGTATATGCAAATATGACCCTGATATAGCTGCCAAGGTCAATGAGACCTAGAGTAATCTGCTGTGTAAGAGCAAATCATGCAAGTTAAAGCTGCCTGCAGCAGGCCTCCTGTGGCTTAAAATATGCACAGACTATTTCAAAGATTTCAAAAATATTAGACAGAAAAATATGGACAAGTAGATTGTTTGGGATAAGTCCCTTCTCCAGTTATTTTCTCCATTTGCGATGCATGTTCTCTTTGCTCTTCACCTATATCCAGTCACACACATTTTGGAAGATTTCCAAGGTCTGCATCACATTCTAGAAGGACAAATGTCACCATTGTTTTGTTCAAACAGAGAGCCACATTGTACTCATTTTCATTTAAATTATACTAAAATCCTAGTTATTCGGGGCACGGGGACTACACAGGATATGTTCCTTGATGTCTAAAATTCATTATATATTTCAATTACAAATACCTAAGCAGTGACTTTAAAACATTTTTTTAAAGAAAAAAAAGTAAATTTAGAGCTCATGAAAGGTGCCTGTTTGACAATTTGGAAGAATGAAGATCTATGTTTAACCACTGAACAGGAACAACAAAGAGGTTTTGTTTGGGAGAGGGAATTAAATTTTTCATTCTAAATATTTGAAAATGATTTTTGGGTTTTTTTGCTCACTTTTTTTGGAAACATTTTTATTAAATATTTGGGGTTTCTTTTCACTTTTCACATTCTCCCTGCTCTCTCCCCCTTATCCCTTTTTTTTCTTTTTTGCCACTGAGAAAGAGAAAAATATGGGAAAAGTGGGGTTGGTCGGTGGGAGGGGGATGGATGGACTAAAACACATTTTTTTTAAAGCAAACTTTTTTTAATTTTAATAAAAAAATAGAACCATTTTTCACAACCATTTTCAAATGAAGTCATTTTTAATTACAAAAAGTATTGTTTGAAAATTTTGGCCTGCTATACGAAACGTATCTCACTAGTTTAAATCTACATCAGCATTGCATAACTACCTGGAAAAGCATACAATAAACCAGCCTTATTGGTATGTAAAAAAGTAATAACTACAGTAGATGGGCTACATTCTACCTTCAGTCCACATATGGAACTTGTACTGAATCCATGTTATTTTCTTGTCTATCACTTTGAACATATACATTTATTTACTTTGTGTAGGTTATACGACATTTAGAGCAAGAAATGCATAGAGTAGTCATTTTGTTTATTCTTATAACATGATTTAGGAGCAGCTGTGTACAACCGTTATTTATGTCTGCCTCTTGAATGAAAATAATCTATCAGGGCAAAATTTCAAAATTACCCAAAGAGTAATATGCTCTTGGAGATGCTCTCCTGAGGGAAAGGGAAGACTCAGTTCAGTCAAAAGGAGAAAAAGTGATAGAGCCATGGGAAAAGATTACATCAAGAGAAGGAGAGAGCCTAGAGACAGTACTAGAACCTTGCTGTCTTAGTAATGAGTATGTATTCAAGATTGGTTTATGCTTTTGTTTTTCTTTTAGTTACAAACAACAAAGCAATTGAACTTCTGAATTTCCCTTATGATATCCCTGTTATGATTATGTTGTGGTAAGCAAAAGATCACTTACGGTCCTATTCAGAATAAAAGGTAAATGGCCTTTTGGAGGCTGGGCAGTCCTGAGAAGCTTGTGAATGGGGGTTGCTCAGAGGATTGACCTATTTAGAGGAAATGTTGGCTCAGTGTCACAGCAAATGAACAAAACTGGAGGGAGGGTTCGGGGAAAGAAAGAACATTGTAGCTTTGAGCATCAAAACTACCTACCCTCCATATACTGTTAATCCTTATTTACATTCAGGTCCTTTGCCCCTGCTAGAGCCACACATGCAGTAGCAATCATTCTAGAACTAAGATTCCATAATGGAACTGTCAGTTACACAAGTCCAGCTTTGTGTGCCAAGCTCCTCTCAGTTAGCCAGAAAAGTGCGGTAGAGTTAGTCAATAAGGAAAAAGGTACTTTCCTGCCTGGATGTCAGGCTGTAATAAAGGTTTATTATACAGAAGGGCTAGTAAGAAACTAATCTTTATTTCGTGGCTGAAGTCACATATTTATAAAGGTGAGATTGCAAGGCTACATATCCTTTGTCTATGATTCCATCTTCTCCCTTTCTTAAAAACTACAAATGCAAGTAACACATAAAGTTAACAAAAACCAGCCACAAACTGATTCAGCCTGTTAATAAAATAGACTACTAGGATGGAGGTCAGGATAAATGACTCAAACCTTGTGACAGATGATAGGATTAATCTGCCTCTGGCTGAACATCTGGCCTGAGCAGCTTCTGTTGACCATCATTCTAGAATTACTATTTCAGGCTGTTGTACATTTGAGTCATCTTGTATTTCGTTTGAGCTTGTTTCTGAAACAGACAGTATTTGAGTCCATATTTCCCTCAAACTACTACTCTTCTCTCAGCAACTTGCTTATATATAGGTACTCTTTAAAACATTAGAAGAAGAGCCTTTCTGAAGTCTGTGTGGTGTGTGACGGGTTGGTATCACAGAAACCACCTTGGTGCTGCCACCTGATGTGCCAAGGCTACTTCTGCCCCTGCTTCCCTGCCTTTTCCAGCTTGGAACTCCAGAATCCTGTCTGTTTTGAGCCAGATACCGCTGATCTGCTGCAAACCCAGACCCAGGTCTGAACCACATTCACTAACAGCCGTAGGCCTGCCTGGAAGCAGCTCAGGAAGTGCCCTTGCCTTTGACACCCAGGTGCCCAACTCCCAATGAGGTTCAAACCCTGAATAAATCTGTTTTACCCTGTATAAAGCTTATACAGGGTAAACTCATAAATAGTTCGCCTTCTATTTCAAAGATAGAAAGATATACACAGCTGTTTGCCCCCTCCAGGTACTAACACATACTCCAGGTAACTTAATAAGTAAAAAGTTATTTTAATAAGTACAGAAAGTAGGATTTAAGTGATTCCAAGTAGTTACAGAGAGAACAAAGTGAATTACTAAGTAAAATAAAATAAAACACGCACGTCTATGTCTAATCAAACTCAACACAGATATAAAAACCTCACCAGTTCCAGTCTTTCTTTTACAGGCTGTAGAACTCCTAGCCTGGGTCCAGCAATCGCTCACACCCGCTATTGTCTTTGTCCTTTGTTCAGTCTCTTTCATGTATGTCCTTGGCAGGTGGAGAGCCTCTCTCTTTAGCCAGCTGAAGACCAAATGGAGGGGTCTTCCCGGGGTTTAACTAAACTTTCTCCCCCATCCCTTCGTAGCATCATGTTACCCTGGAGTATTGGGATCACATGGGCAAGTCACATGTCCATGCACATTTCAGAAACTAGCCCAGTGACATTCTTGGCCAAGCTCAGATGTGGATTGGGCGCATTCTTTTCTCCAGACATGATCCCATGCTCTTACCAAGGCTATGTATAAAACCAGCAAATATAAAACCAATATTCATAACTTCAACTACAACGATGATACATGCATACAAACAGGAGGAATAGATTCAGTAGATCATAACTTTTACAGAGATATGTTACATGGCACATGTAGCATAAAGCATATTCCAGTTACATCATATATACATTTTAAGCATCTCCCCATAAAGTTTCATTGGGGACACCGTCACATGGTGCTTTGTACAATCTTTTCTGTAAGACTGTTTCCAACAGTTTATGATCTATCTCAATTGATTGTGGTGGTGCTCATAAAGCTGTGAAGGAAATTGCTTGTAACTAAAGTAATTGACAGCATTTCAATTTTAGTTCTGTTGTATGTTGGTCAGGAGTTGTGGTGGTGTTGTTTTTTTGGAAGCATATAATCAACTAGCAAGGAGATAGACCCTAAAGCAGGCCTGCACAACTCGTAAAGCAGCGAGGGCCATATTACTCCAAAGAAAACAGCTGAGGGCCGAACCCCCCCGGCCCTACGGAAACACCCCCCCGCCCAGCGCCACCCGGCCCTGCATAAACAACCCCTCCTTCCCCAGTGATGGGGCATGGAAGCCTGTAGAGGGGGAAAGAAACAGCACACATAGGGTGACTAGATCACAGCAGTAAAATAGCACGTATAGGGTGACCAGATCACAGCAGTAAAATAGGACCCGACCCCTCCCCGCTCGGCTCCACCATCACACCCCTCTTCACCCCCCCCAGGGGTCACTATATTACTGAACACAACAGTCAATCAATGCAGTTGTAGATAAATCTCTGCATTTTGCATTTTTGTATAACTTTTATATGACTTTGTATTGAACCTTGGTAATATGGTATAGCAGGCCCCTAAGGTAGTATAATTAAGGTAAAAGAAAAATGTCTTCTTGCTAGAAGTAGAATAAGATCTTCCCCCCACTTTGTATTCAGTTGCCCTTGTTGAATGAATGAGGTGTGAATGAGGAAGGCGTGGAAGGCAGGCACCTCCAGACAGCTGTAACCCTTGGAGAGGGGATGGGAGCCAGACCAAGGACAATCAAACTTGTCAAGTGGGCTGACTAGAGAAGAGCAGACATATTGATGGCCTTGGGGGTTAGAAGCAAGCACCTAACTTTGGGAACACCCTCTTTGCAGCATTGGGACAACCCCCAGCCCAGAGACAAGCAGCAAAAAGGACCAACGAATGCAGTCCCAGATTTTGAATCTGGGAGATTTGCTTCCCTCCAGCCACCAACTTGCCGCTTGCCTCCTCACCCACCCCCCACAGTATAAAGCCTCGCCGCCACTGCCCGCTCGCTTGGCTCGTCATCCCCCCACCCTCCCGGCTTGCCTCCTCAGCCCCACCCCCTGCCGCTTGCTCTCGTGCCACCCTGCCACTGCCTGCCCACTCGGCTCGTCATCCCCCACCCCGCCCGGCTTGCCTACTCACCCCCCGCTGCCCGCTTGCCTCCTCAGCACCCCCTGCCGCCGCCGCCAGCTCGCCGCCTTCCCCCGCCATCAGCTCACCTGCCTGCCCGCTGCTGGCCTCTTACCTTCTGCCGCTGGCTCACCCTCACTCCCCAGCCTGCTACTGGCCTCTTCACCACCCTGCCCACCCGCCGGCCGGCTGGCCGTTGGCTTGCCCCAACCCGCCGCTTGCCGACTCACCCCCCCCACCCCCCGGCGGGCCACACAGTGAGTCCACGCGGGCCGCATGTTGTGCAGGCCTGCCCTAAAGCATGTGAACTTTATATCTAGTTCCCTGCTGGGTTCCAAGTGACTTTTTTAACTCAGTTTTTGGCCAAACAATTTTTTTTCCTGACACCTTGTAATACATATATGTACATACTCAAGAATGCTGGTAAAAGAATGGTCTTTGTTTCTTGGCTCTAGACAACTGATATTTGTTGGGGCTCCGTTTGAATTTTTTTTTATTTGATGGGAAATTTTTGATTTTGCTGAAGTTTCAATTTTCCATCAAGAAAGTCTAAATGAAAGAATTTTATTTTCAAGTCAGGTCAACTTGAATTAAAACATTTGAGTTTGTCAGACTGAAGTGAAATATTTTCTTTTAGGTCAGTTGGGCGTTAATCTGCGTTCATCAGAAATGTCACAATGCTTGATGAGAGTGGTAGTTTGGATTCCTCATGCCCCCATTCTCGTCTATGGCTAGGCTCCCTGGCCAGATTAGCTCTCTCATGATGCACCTCTGTCTCCTACCTGTTTGAATCACTGTTGTGCTTTTGGGGGAGTCTATGACACATCCTGGGATATGTTGTTGGTTCTGGAGCTTGGCCCGCAGAGGAGAATGAAAGCATGAAGCACCATGGCAGTTCAGGTGGATGCAGTTTAATATTGAATCAAACTTGGTTGAAAGGAAACATTTTGATTCAGAAATGCTGAAATGTTTCACTTTGATCAAAAATAGCAAAATGAAGCATTTTGCCATTTCCAAACTGAAATTTGTCAGAACTTTCTGTTCTGTGAAAAAATTCAACTTTTCATCCTGTTTTGAGATTAAATCTAATTTTGAAATACTAGAATTTCCCATTGGACTGTCCAATTTTTGACCATTCTAATATCACTGTCCTGCAATGGGACCAATAGCTGCAGATTCCACTGGTTAGTGTTACAACCCCTATTTGCAGTAGTGGTTAGAACAAGCTGGCTTTAAGAAATTAGCCTGTCAACTAAAAACTTAATTATCTTACTTTGTGTATGATACTTGTATTAGGTAGTATAATAATGACATTTGATATACTTTCACAATGTGGAAAAAATTGCCTTTTGATTTTCTTTTGGTGATCTGATGTTAAAATTATTAATTTTCAGTTTATGAAATACATGGAACTTTAAAAAGTGACTAATGGTGTAAGGTTTTGGAAAAACAAATGTATCACTTTCTTTGCTTATCTGTTTGGACAAACATGTGAGGTCAATACCTTCAGTGTTTTTTGGTTTTGTTTTAAGACCTGTTTCTTAATAATTTTGGGAAATAATCACAAACATGCTAGGAGAATTTTTGACATTTTATTCATATCATTGTAGATGAGAAATACAAAATCAGTTTGTCGAATACAGGTTGCTGAACAGCCTTTTTTAAAAGAGAGATGGTCAAGAGTTAGCTATTACAGTTAAAAGGCATGAATGGAACTTGCATAAAGGTTTCTAGCTTCCAGTTAGAGCAGTTCAGTCTCCCGCATTATCAAGCCATAGAATAGCTGCTGTTCGCATAGTGTCGGCTTCCCTAGAGTGCACTACCAGTGTTCCTAGGAATGAGAGAATAATTCCATCCTTGTGCCCATTGAATACTTGGCTGTCCTTAAGATTAAAAGAGAGTCATCTGGTAGAAGTGGTTTCTGCTATATGAACCGCTGCCCACTGTGAATTGAATTACAAGCCCCAAACTCATTTCATGTAGACTACCAAAGAGCATTTAAAGTGCAGCCACATCCAATCATTACTCAGTCATTTCGCTCAATTTGAGTTACTGGCTTAAGGCAGTGGTTCTCAACCAGGGCCACGCATACCCCTGGGGATACACAGAGGTCTTCCAAGGGGTACATCAACTCATCTAGATATTTGCTTAGTTTTGCAACAGGCTACATAAAAAGCATTAGTGAAGTCAGTACAAACTAAAATTTCATACAGACAAAATAAGAAATTTAAGCAATTTTTTGTAATAGTGTGCTGTGACACTTTTTTGTATTGTTATGTCTGATTTTGTAAGCAAATCAGTTTTTAAGTGAGGTGAAATTTGGGGCATGCAAGACAAATCAGACTCCTGAAAGGGGTACAGTAGTCTGCAAAGGTTGAGAACCACTCACTGTCTTAAGCGCTATATCACGTTGCCAATATTCTACTCTACGTCCATAGACCTAAAATTAAGTCTATTCCTTTACTGGTGTGTGCACGTGTACGCACACATCTGTCTCTTTAAAAAGTCAGTTTCCCAAGGAAGGGCTGCAGTGTGGTTAAAATGTCTGCCTCATGGATGAGGCCTATTTTCTGTAGACTCTTGTGCGAGAATATGCATGTTGTTCTGACAGGTCTGCTTACCTGCTCTCTTCTTGTGAAAGAGGAAGATTTCTGTAAAACCCAGTAACTGAACAAGAAGGCAGGGTGGAAAGGTGCTGTAATACCCTTGAACCAAATCAAAGTTTCTAGGCTAACTATAAGCCTGGCAGCCTTAACTGTGACCCTTTAACATAATGCCACAAAACCCAAAAATGTATAATCGGCTTAATGTAATTTTACTATAAAAATTTAGCTTTAAGGGACAATAACAAGTTTTTAGACCATAAATTTGACCTTTTAAAATTAAATGGTCTAGGCATTCATCTTTAAAAAAACAAACAAACAAACGATCAGGGCCTTCAGCATATGAGTCCCTCTGTTGGCTTTGGATCATCTGTAAAGTAACACTCCTCCCAAACTTGTCCTGACATCACCAGTGGTGGTTTATGTACAAAATATGATTGAATGGCGGTTTCCTATTAAGGCACAAAACCCCTTTTAGATTTTTTTTTTTACACTCAAACTGCCAGATCCAACACAATACACCCACAGCCTTTCTGTGCAAAGAGGAGAATTTGGCTTTTCATGAAAAGCAAAAAAACAAAACAAAGCCAAAAAAGTACAGTGAAAGGAGGAGTTTTGGAACTGTCCAGAAAAGAATTCAGGCAAACAAGTGCTTCTCACACTCTGTCTGTTGTGCTCCTTCTGCCCACTCCACTGGAGAGAAACAGCCCAGAGGAGTTACAGCCCTTGGACAGCTTGTGAGTAGTGTACATGAAGGGGCAGTGGGGTTTGAAGGAGGTTGGGTTATTTCATTGAAAAACCAAAGGGGGGATTATGGAAAAATTACTTTATATTGAACATTAAATAAAGGGAAAAATTATCAAAATGCAAAAATGAAATACTATAACTCTATTTAAGGAGTTACCTACCAGCCTGCAGAACAAAACTGCATTAAAACTCGTAGCTCAGGGTTTACTATTACATCCATAATTCTACCTCCTCCCAAGCTACCTGTGGCCTTAACTAATTTCTACTATAAGTTTCTCTGACTGTTTCATGCAGCCTGTTTTGTATGAGGAAAATTACCCGTATTCTCCAAGCCAAAAAGTATAATCTTTCTGCCCATTCAGAGGAGGGTGAGAGAAGGGAGGAAAAAAACCTTGATGTGTAGGAAACAAATGATGTTACTCATTTCCACCCTCTAATATAAAACTCCCTTTAGGAAAACAACATTCTTTAGTGTAATCAATAACAAACAGCAATGTATAAAACAAAATGGCCACCCATTTATTAAACTATAGGTTTAAGATCAATGTTCTAATTACCCTTCCAAGGATAAATAGCCCCAGTTTGATTGTACTTGCAGTATAGGACACTCTAAATTGAACAGGAGACAGCTAGTGTAAGTAGCAGGCTTCCATCTCACTTAACTATTGGGCTGTTGCTCTGGATTTGTGGGGTGTTTATACCCCAGAATGTGATCAAGCCAATTGCAACCATATTATGTGCATTCAGTCTGAATTAATGAAATAGAACACCACATAGTTAAGGATTAATTTGGACACAGGCTTTCAGAAACAAGGTCAAAACTAGCTACAGTTTCTGCTAATCAGAATGGGAGGAGGTAAACAACTGAGTCTGAAACCCTTGGTGGTTGGAAAACCTTAAATCTAGATGCTTCTGATATTAAAAGTTTATTGAAAGTTAGAAAAGTGATGATCCAGTAGGGGTCATTGTGATCTATGTGTTTTGTAGAAGTTAGTTATAAAAGATTAGCTAATAAAGTATACTTTGGAGCCGTCCTCTGAAGCCATCTTGAGAGATGTTTTTCCTGAAACCCTTTGTCCCCGGTGGGTGAGCAACTGGCAACTGTGAACCTGCTGTTAATTACTCAGTACCGTTCCAGATGTTAGGCAAATATCTGGGATGTTCTAAACCTATTGCTTATGTTTGTGTGTGCTTAAATCTAATAAACTGCAGTTTTAGATAGAGCACGCTTACTTGCATGAATCTTATCAGACAGAAGTGCTATGTTCCTGTTGATTTATTCCTTACACAGCCAGGAGTGAAATAGTTAAGTTGTCCCTGTTGGGGTTTCTGAAAACCGCGAGTAACAGGGCTGGATGAGCAAACCCACGTTTTAACAAATAATCACTTTTTGTGAATTTATATGGTGGTTAATTCTTACCATTTAAATGTTCATGGAAAGCAGACATGAAAAGGTTGAATAAAGTGAAATCAAAATTTTGGTTCTAAATTTGAATTAACATTCATGGAAATTTTTCTACTACTTATTTTGTTGAGCTTTCTAGACTCCAATCACATCAAAAGAAGGGAAATGCATAGTTAAAGCACCCAGACAAATGTTAACTCTGTCCTATCGTACACTAGTGACTCAAAGAGAGAGAGAGAAAGTCAACATCCATTTAAAAATTAGTTTAATCTAATTTGGAATTACAAACACTAAAAATCTAATTACAACCATATGGCTTTTGCATAGTGTAACTACAGGGAAGGAGTTAAGGTTGTGTGGGTGCCCTAACTATGCATTCCCATATTCTAACAAGGTGAAATACAAATATTTTTAAAAAGGAAATGTGAGAATTATAATTATTCCTTCCCTGTAGTGTATGTGTCATATATTACTGATATGTACTCTCATCCTAAGTTCCCACCATAAGCAGCTTTTGTGTGGGAAGAAATCATCAATGAAGGTTCTATTTGAACTGGAAAGAGAGGATCAGATTGCATGAAGGACATTTATTGCTGAGGGACTAGGGGTGTAATTGGGGTTGTTTGTAGGTGAGATATGGAAAGTATGTAATATTGGCCATACAGAATGCATATTAAATCTCTGTTTCTTACAACTCTGGTTTTACATCACTAACTGCTAATGAAACATGGTGGGCTGAAAGATGGCAATAAGGTGCGCCAGGGTGCAGCAGCTGTCAACATGAATCATGGAACATAGCCTGAAGCCCTGAGGCACTCTGGATTTTGCTGAAAAGAATGTAAGCCAAGGCACAGCCTCGCTGAAACTAAAAGTTTAGAGCTCACACATCTCTCGCAGTGCAGGAACTATTATTTTGTTTAACCAGAAAGCAGGATAAAGAAGTATCTGCCTCTCCAAACACAGCATTGGCAATTTGCAGTTTTAAGGACCTTTTTTGTTTTTCCAAAGCACAGCAAAACTGTGGATGGGTACAAGTTCTTTAAGGATCCGATACAAGGGAGAAGAGAGAGATTCTTATTTGACAACACTGTGAACAGTGATGGTGTCATGATATTTTGGAGATCTGAGTAACAGTGCACTAGGGACCACCACCAGTATGAATAGTGTTCCAGAAAGGGAATTTTAGCTTAAATAGATTCCTACACATGGGTGTACAGCAGGAGCAAGATGAAAATCTAAGGATGTCTACCACCCTATCAGCATAGTATTTCATATGTGATACAGCATGGCCAGAAGGCAGCAGGAGAGTGATCTAGGATGAGGAGAAGCCTTATTCCCTGTAGATTAATTAAAAGCACCTGAAACCAATTAGAGCACCTGAAGCCAGTCACCTGATAAAATCCCCCTGCTTCAATCAGCCAGGGGAGGAGCTGGAGCAGAGTGAGGACAAGTTGGAGCAGAGTGGTTTGGTGGTGGAGCAGGGAGCAGTTTGGAGGAGCTGAATCAGAGTGGTTTGGTGGTGGAGCAGAGAGCAGTTTGGAGGAGTGAAGCAGAGTGGATTGGTGGTGGAACAAAGAGCAGTTCGAAGGAAAGCGGAGGAGAGTTTTGAGAAGTGCTGCAGCGGGCTAAGAAGACCAAGATCCTAGGTAAAGGGACACCTGGCTTGTGCAGAGGGAAGGCAGGAAGCCCCACAAGCTGAAGGTCAGGAGAGGGAAGTAGCCCAGGGGAAAGAATCACTGGTACAAGTGGTTCACCTGCTATCATAGGGCCCCTGGGCTGGGACCCAGAGTAGAGGGCGGGCCTGGGTCCCTCCCTTTCCACTCCCCTTCCCTGGGATACTAGTAGGATAGCTGTTACCCCAGTTCAGGGGCAAGAAATGGCACCCTGAAACCCCCCCACAAGACGAGAAAGTGCGGGACCCATCATAGTAGTGCCGGCAATTTGCCACACATAGTATGCACAGTGAGAACAGACCGGGACTTGTATAATCAGGAATCCATACCCAGAGTAAGTTGCATTTACTGTGGCAGATGGCATGAACAGATGGAAGAAGTGCCATGAACTTGGACAGTTGCAGGGAGTGTGGAAAATAGAATTGCTTTAGCCACTATGTAAGAGTGGAGACAGGCCAGGGAAGGATTTTGCCAGAACTGTTAAAGATGATCAGACAGTGGCCTGAGTCCTAGAGCATATAAAGATCAGACACTCTAGACAGAAAAACAATTGGTCACAATACCAGCACCAGTGCATGAGCAATATTGGTAGGAAGCCATATGGCTAAATCTCAGCTAGACAATCCAATGTGATTCCCAAGGGTGAACTGGATCCAGACACAACCATTCAAGAAATCACTCTGATAATATACAATGTAGTAAAATGCAATCTCAATAACAATTTAATCCAACTAAGCAAACCTTGTGGTAGTTGATGGCAAGTACTAGAGATGCCTCTGAGGAAATATCTCTTTAGGCCATATATCTCATGAACTTCGTATGCACAATACAAGAAAGTCAGGGCTAGTCCTGTCAATAAACAGATGATCCTAAGATGGTATATAGTTCTTTCAAGGTTGACGACTGTTTAGAGGGAAAGCAGTGGTTTGAAGTCTTCAAAGCAAAGGAGAACATAGAATGAAAAGATAATATTACTGTTTAGCTAAGCAGCATGGCATTGTAAAATAATGGTCAGGCAAATTACAGATCTGCATTAGACAGAAAGGTATCGAACTGGGTGCCGAGAAGATGTCACTATGTACTTTACATATTGATGATAATTCTGCCAGAGAGAGAATATTTATACTCTGATGTCAGGAATACGTTTAATGCTTGGGTTCTGGCACATAAAGCATGATGAAGTGTTCAGAGAGCTGGTGATTTTTGCAACATCATTTTGTCACTACAGATGGCTGCTCATGCCCATTGAGGAAAAACTTAGCACTGGTGTATTCCAGAGAATAGTGGACCAGGTATTGGAGAGGTTTCATGTTGAGAAAGTCATTGCAGCCAACATCCTCATTGCAGGTGAGAACAGCAGCACAGAGGCAGAAAATATTCAGAATGGCAAAATGCAGGGATTCTTGCAAAAATGAAAAGACAAAAACATAAAGTGAACCCCTCTTACCTCCACTCTCCACCAAAAAACTCAAGTCTTTTGTTCAAAGTGAAGGAGCTGAAGGCAGATGGCAATAAAGACAGGGCAGTCAAGAACATGTCTGCCCCAGGAATGTAAATGGTGTGCAGCACTTAGTAGTGATGATAAACTTCCTGTCAAACTTCTGTCCTGATTTGGGGGCAACAACAGAACACATGTGCCAGCATACGAGGAAGAACATGGAGTGGCACAGTGCAGTGCCATAGCATTGAGTATTTGAAACAGTGAAGAAGTTGATTATGGATGCCCTTGTTGTAAAGCTACTGATGAACAGGGAATACACTTACCCAACAATGTAATGAACTGGATAAAAGTTTTGGGAACAGTTTAATTAAAGGGACAGTCAACTGATTTACACAAGCAGAGGCCTGTTGGAAACTGACCCTGTGTGGCTATGACCAACAAGAAAAAGAACTCTGTTTTGTTTCGGTTAAAGTGATTCCACCAATAAACCAATGGTTACTGTGTACTGGTAAAATCAGATCACAAACCACTAGAAACCATTATGGCTAAGTACCTTTTAGGCCCCCAATGAGACTGCAGAGCACATTGATGCACTTTAAGTGCTATGAGGTACCGATCAGATACGGTCCTGTATGATTATTATTGTTGCTCAACATCCTAAAGCGGACATATATGTCAGACATTGGTGAGTTGGTGCAAAGACGTCAGAACATTGTGCAACATGTTGATTGACTCAATCTGTCAATTTCTACAGCAAAGCAGAAGGAAACCAAAGAAGCTATGGAATAAGACCAGGGCTGGCTCCAGCTTTTTGGGCGCCCCAAGCAAAAAAAAAAAAAAATATAAATGGCCGCCGCCAAACTGCTGAAGCAAAAAAATGGCCACCGCCAAACTGCCGAAGCAAAAAAACAAAAACAAAACGGCTGCCGCCAAACTGCCGAAGCAAAAAAAAAACCCAACCCAGACGCCCAAGAATCCCCGGACTGCTGCCCTTTACAAGGCACCACCCTAGGCATGTGCTTTGCCATCTGGTGCCTGGAGCCGGCCCTGAATAAGACACAAAGATAAGGTGGTCAATAGGTCGATAAAAGGTGGGCGGCCATCAGACAAAAGCCAGATAGAACTGAGTATGCAGGAAAGTTACATTTCTAGAACAGAAAGCTGTAATTTTGGTTACCTTGATCAAGGAGGTAATGCAAAAAGTACATGTCACACTTGAGTAATGACAGTTGTCGGTAACAGCTCCAAGAATGTGATTACTGACTTGGCATGCATGCATGTGTCACTCCTATATGGGAAAAGAGTAAGGCTGGAAGGTTTTGTGTTTTGCAACTGCAGGAAAAAAAACTTACTGACAATGAGAGACGTGCTATAGCCAGAAGTAGTAGGAAAATGCAAAATGGAAATAGCCAACAATCAGAGGAAGCATGTGAATGATTGCAGTGTGTCAACCAAACATCTGCTTGCTCTGAGGGCACCTCATTGTGGATCTAGCCTTTAGAAAACCACAAGGTGGATTAAATAAGTGGTTAATATGGTGGTGGACCTAGATTTTAAGAGGTGATCACTCAGGAAAGATACGTAGTATGCAGAAACCGCAGACGTCTCTATAAGGCAGTAGACTCAAGGAAGAAGAATGGGAAATCACTCATCAATAGTCATCTTAGATATCAGAGGAATAATAATATTGAGGCTAATACTTCAGAGTGGGAAGAGACTTTAGGAAGAAACAGGTTGCTAGATACCGAATTAGTGACAGTGGACAAGTGAAGCTGGACTGCACTATTTTTGACTAAGTAAACCACAATATCATGAAGAGTATGTTGCTCGTAAAGAGCCTGAGTTGCTAGTAAAGATTTAATTCCAGCTAGTAACCTCTGGCTTATGGATGTTTTGTTAGGGATGGAAGTTAAACATGATGTAATATGATAGTGTGTTGTTAAAATGGGAATGTTGTACAATGAGAACGACTAAAGAAGGATGATCAAATTTTGGGGAGGAGTAAAGGCTAAGGGGCTGTATGCCTGGGGTTTGCTCCTGAATGTGGCATGAGCAAATGTATTTAATTAAGCACAGTGTATTTAATAAGGATACCCTTTTTAATATCTCTATCTGCATGTTGCCCCACCTATTGCTAATGAAACAAAGATTATAGCACTTTCTATGTAAACCTGAATCATTCATAATTTGATGTCTTATATTGCCATTAGAGCTGGATTAAAAAATGGGAAAATTCATTCCATTTCTGGTCAAAATTCTGAAAACCTTGAACAGTTCTAATTGCCAGGTAAAAACTGTGAACTTGAAAAAATGCTGACTTACTGTAGTGTGGCTTGCATCCGATAAAGTGGGTATTCACCCACGAAAGCTTATGCTCCAATACCTCTGTTAGTCTATAAGGTGCCACAGGACCCTTTGTCGCTTTTACTGTAGTGTGTGTCAGTAAGCTAGTACAGTTCAGCTTTTATTCCTCAAAAGGATCTCTTCAGTACCATCTAATACATCTGATTGTGATGTGGTTTATTTATTAATTATAGAATGAGAGACTGCATAGAAGCCAATATTTTGCTTTGCTAAGGAATGTCTTTCTCTTTGCCCATGCATTATATGTTAGATGGGTAGGGTAGAATGGCATGGGGGCTATCACATATCTCTGTATGAACAATATGTAGTATTCTGGTTTTGTAAATTTACATTTTTATTTTTTTTAAATTGTTCCACATTCAAATGAGGATGCTTGATACTGTCTAACTTATAATGATACACATTTTATAAATATGTGCAATATAATAATATTTACAAATCTTTAGAGAAAAACATATACAAAATCAATTATGAAATCACAAACATTTTAGTACAGTCTTAATTTTATGGATGCACATATTGTAATACAGGTTAATTATAAAAGAAATATAAATATTAATATTCATGCACAGTATGAGTGAAAGAATTACTAGTGTTTTTGTAGGTTAATTTTTGATGAGATAAATTTATAAATAGGCCAATGTAGTTTTTTGTGTGCAATAGATATCCAGTTTGGTCATTCATATATTTGTATGTTTTTTAAAAACAGCACATTAAATAAGCACTTGCATTTTTAAATTGTGGCTTGACACAGTCTGACAGGCAACGTTTAAAAACATTATTCATGGCAGCACTTGTCATCAGTTTTTTGTCTTACATAATTTTTCACTTAACAGCATTGTGATTTGCAAAAATCATTATAAATCACTTGGGTGTATACTAAGCATTTGGGAAAATTAAAATGTATTCAACTTGCAGTGAAGACCAATTAATAAATAGTTTATTTTACTTTAAAACTCGGTGCTGTGAACATTTTCAACCTTTTGCCTCATTAACTGCATTTATAATAAAATACCTCTCCATTTAAATGAGAAGATAATTATAATACCTCAAAGCAAATGAGATGTTATTGCAATAATTAAATCCAAATTGAGATGAAGATAATTTAGACCTGCTGCTGGCTTGGCTAGTTAAAAGCAAATACCATTTCCATTGGTCACACTGAATTTTTTTCAGTTGAATTACATTATTGCATACTAATAACTTCCTAATACATGTTAGATTAAAATTGCTTATAGAGACTGTTAAATGGAAATGTATTGACCCCTGAAAATGCTGTGAATGTATTGACCCCTGAAAATGCTGTATTATTAATCACTTACAGTGTGCCACATTTTCCTCCCTGTGTACACTTGGAGCTATATGATCTCTCTACATCTGAGAGAGAGGATTTATCACTTAGCAATTTACACACACACATTTTACCTGAAGTTGTATATAGCATAGAGCCATATCTGGATATATTAATGGAGTCTAACATGTTAAGACTACCTACTTATAATCATTAGCAGAAATCCTAGTTTCCTCTGATTAAAAACAACAACAATTCTCTGATAAAAAAAAACATTAAAATCCATGTTTTTCCATGATTAAAATGAAATGCTGAACTTTAGTTTCTCTAACCACAATATAAATAGGTAACAGTTGAACACAATTTTTTATTGCTATATTTACAATTTTTAAGCAAAGTTGAAGCTTACCTGTGCCATTAATCATTATAATAAAATAAAATAAATAGAATTCAATTCAGGTGACAGCAGGAACCCCGTGGCTCCGGTTGTCAGCCCCAGTTCAATTAATATGGAGAGCTGGATAATGGAGGATTGGATAAATGGGGTTCTACTGTATATATATTTATTTTTTTCATCAAATGTAAAAAGTAAAGTTTCCCTGTAAAATGCAAATTCCATGTTTTTCTGTGGCAAATGAATTTCAAGAATCCCTGGTAATTAGTGTGCTACTCATCACCATGGAATAAGAGCACCTTCAAAGCATCTCAAACCCTGATTTACATGTGTGTTTTAGGAACAAATTTGTATGATGTAATATGATAGTGTGTTGATTTAAAAAGTATTGATATCTTAAAATGTCTGATTGCAAACTGTAACTTTCTATACGTTTGGTTGCTTAACTCTTACTACAGTTGAGAGATAGATACAAAGAAATTCTCTTGCTTTTTTTTTTTTTTTTTTAAAGCACCATTCTTATCTGGATGTAGTCTAGTGCTGGATGTCTATCAGTATTATCTTTTGACACTCAGGGCATTACTCTTTGGTATGAAAAGTAAGAAGATAGAAGATTATATGGACAATACAGAAGGGATTTTCAGTAATGTGATTTCTGTTTAGCAGAAGGCATGAACAAAATATTTGACTTTCCCCAAAGGTATTCTGTCATAAAATCAATGTTCATAAAAGTTTTTATCATTACACAGCTCATGCTGGAATTTCAGATGTACAGGTGGTGTATTAACCACAGACAGTACAACTTATAGTGTTTTAACTAATGGCCAATCTGGTAACTATCAAAGCGAAATTCAGATCAGGTACTTGAGCACAGCACGTCTGAGTTCCCTAGTGGCACAATGTAAATGGCACACTGAGATTTCATACTGAAATTGCTTTCAGATTAGAATCCAGTTACACTATAAGAATGAATCTAAGCATTGTGGCTTAAAAAGGGGCAAACATGAAGATATCTTTCATTTGCAGAGAGTTTAATTTGTCTTCTGCCTCCATTCCCTTTATTTTGAACAGCTTGCGAGGTATATATGGGTAAACTAATAAAGCATGTTGAGAGAGACAGTCTTATCAAAATAGGGTGACCAGATGATAAAAAGTAAATATCGGGACCACCACAGGGGAAGCGCCTTTTCAATTGTTACACTCACCCGGCATGTCCAGGTCTTCGGCGGCACTTCAGCGGCAGCTCCTTCAGTCGCTGACAGTCTTCGGCGGCACTTCGGTGGCACTTCGGCAGTGGGTAATAAGTCTTGCCGCCGAAGAAAGAAGTACCCACTGCCGAAGTGCCGCCGAAAACCCGGACGTGCCGGGTGAGTGTAACAATTGAAAAGGCGCTCCCCCTGCCTGTCACTGCCGCCTAAAAAAATATAAAAAAGAAATTGTCCTGAAACAAAATATTGGGACAAATGGCGTCCCGACCGTACTTTGGTCGGGATGCGGGACAAACTGCTCGATATCGGGACAGTCCAGAATTTATCGGGACATCTGGTCACCCTATATCAAAATGTAGGATGGCCATTTTTTACTTAGGTAGGCATGAACATACACATGCAAACATCATGTTGGTCACAGGGGACCCTATTCTCGCACTGCAGGAGTTTCTTAAATCCTCTGCTTAGAAAATGGGGCTGATGTAAAATTTGAGTTTTTAGGATATGCTCGAATGCTGATTTTAGGACGCTGTCACAGGGAGGCAGGATTCGCCAGTCTGGAGTGCACAGAACTACTTAGGTTAACTGAAAATGAGTGATAGAACTGCTTTTCCATGTGCTGTTCCCATTCTAATGCTTTTGATGCTGCCACTTTTGATGTTTGAAAGTCAGTGACATTCACATCTTTCACTTTCAGTACCCACTGCATGCCCTTAAGGAGATGGAACATTTAATCAATGAGTGAATACTGAACTGAACCACTGAACTTTTTTTAGTATTATTTCCAAAATATGAAAATCAAATGAGCATCAAAATAACATAACACAAAATTATTAGAAAAACCAAGACATTAACCATTTTTAAGAAAATGTTCCTAAACTTTCTTAAATTTATCCATTTGTTTGTCTAAATAGAACGGAAGCCCTGATGTGGCTGCTCTGCCTACAGTAGAGCTACAGTGAGGATTCCAGAACATGTGGAGCCACTGACAATGGGCTGAATTTCAGTTAAACTAGCATTCAGCCCTGCACAACTCAGTTCAATTCAGCCCTGCACAACTCAATTCAATTCAGCCCTGCACAACTGGAGGGTAGGGATAGGGTCCAGAGTGACCTAGACAAATTGGAGGATTGAGACAAAAGAAATCTGATGAGGTTCAACAAGGATAACTGCAGAGTCCTGCACTTAGGAAGGAAGAATCCCATGCACTACTACAGGTGGGAACCAACTGGCTAAGCAGCAGTTCTGCAGAAAAGAACCTGGGGATTACAGAGGATGAGAAGCTGGATATGAGTCAGCAGTGTGCCCTTGTTCCCAAGAAGGCTAACGGCATATTGGGCTGTATTAGTAGGAGCATTGCCAGCAAATCTAGGGAAGTGATTATTCCCCTCTATTCAGCACTGGTGAGGCCACATCTGGAGTATTGTGTCCAGTTTTGGGCCCCCCACTACAGAAGGGATTTGGGCAAATTGGAGAGAGTCCAGCGGAGGGCAACAAAAATGATCAGGGGCTGGGGCACATGACTTACGAGGAGAGGCTGAGGGAACTGAGCTTGTTTAGTCTGCAGAAGAGAAGAGTGAGGGGGGATTTGATAGTAGCCTTCAACTACCTGAATGGGGGTTCCAAAGAGGATGGAGCTAGGCTGTTCTCAGTGGTGGCAGATGACAGAACAAGGAGCAGTGGTCTCAAGCTGCAGTGGGGGAGGTCTAGGTTGGATATTAGGAAACACTATTTCACTAGGAGGGTGATGAAGCACTGGAATGGGTTACCTAGAGAGGTGGTGGAATCTCCATCATTAGAGATTTTTAAGGCCCAGCTTGACAAAGCCCTGGCTGGGATGATTTAGTTGGTGTTGGTCCTGCTTTGAGCAGGGGGTTGGACTAGATGACCTCTTGAGGTCTCTTCCAACCCTAATCTTCTATGATTCTATGAACTCCTTTGCTTCTAAGCTGACACCTCTAAACAAGACATACTTTTAGCCCAAGAAATACTGTCCAGCTGAATAACACGTGGAGCAAGGAAAACACTGTGGCAAGACCGGGGAATTTCATTTTATTTGAACATTTAAAGCATACGTATTCTGAGACATATACAACTTTGCAGTATAATACACTTTTGCCAATACTAACCTAATATGTATTAGGAAAATGAAAGATATAATAGAGCTCTTAATGTTGAATTACAGATATTGGAGTATTATGGGATCAGCGTTTTGAGGTCAGAGCAAGGTGTTGGGAGTAAAGAGTCTTGGAGTTTCTTCACTGCTATTTTTGAACTATCTGAGCTTTGATAATTCACATTTCTGCATAACTTTTCACCGCACAATTTAAACCATCTGTTAATTTAGTATAGCTTACCCACCTTGAAGGTAGGTTATGTATGTAAAGCACTTTGAACATCCCCCTATTAAAATGTTATGTGAGTGTAAATGATTATTTGAATTACGTTTATATGTATCGTGATGAGCTGAAATCCCCAAATAGTAAGAGCAAGTGGGGCATCTGGCACATAACTAATTTTAAACTGACCTTTTTTTCCTTCATTTAGTTTCCTCAATGTAGTTAGCTCTGACATCCCACAATGCATCATTCTGTGACCTCATAGTTACTGTCAGATATCTACTGAAGCATGTAATAGGCTCATAGAGGATCAAATGTTTTTTTAAATTAATGTAATGTGTTTCTAACGTAGGATTTACCTATTTGAAACCCTTTTGAAACTAAATGTATAATTAATACCTTAAAAATTGCATTTTGTAAAGAAAAGCTTCCAGTTACCTGCATCTCTAAAGATCAGCTCTAGGCCTCATGGCAGCTGTTCTAGTGGAATTCCAATGATGTGGTGCAGTTGGGCTCTAGTGGTAGCAGTGACATTCAGAATGATCCATGTTGGGGTACCACAATGAAGCAGGAAGTGACCAACTCAGTTTTGTGGAGTTGAAATCCTGATGAATGTAGCAATGTGTAAATGTCATGATTGTCTTCTCTGTTTTGCACCTTTAAATTTCCAAGAATCTGCTGTCTGCTGAGACAGCTGCCATTTATGAAGAAAAGTTAATGCTTCATATTACATGCTGTGCTCTCTCACAGAGAAATTTCTTGTTTGGTTGTTTCCCTTCATCTCAAATCAGTAGTTCAGATTTAAACATATGACATTGCTTTTTCTGTATGGAAAAACATCACAAGGAAGGAGAAAAAATGTTAGTTTAAAACATATTATGTGCCAAATGCCCGTTTGCCTTTGATGATTGTTTTTATTCTACTCACGTTTCAGGAGATGTAAACACTTCTTCACTAGCTAAGTTGTCAATCTATTTTTGCTACCATCTCTTATTGTTTAATTCAATGTTTTGTCTTTCATTTTTCAGTTTAATCTCTTACTATTTAGGATATCTCTGCTGGGTTTTTTTGTTTGTTTGTTTATTTTAATTCAAAGACTGATAAAAGCTTTTTTAAGGTTAATGGATTCAAAAATTCTCCATGAGATTTCAGAGACTTGAATGTCAGAGGTTCTTCAGGCAGGCTCTCTGGTAAACAGTGATATAATAACCCTCAGCCTTAAGGATAATCAGAATAATACAACTTGGGGCCTGAATCAGAAATAATAATCCCATTGCAGTGCTCAAATCATTTTCTTTCTACCATCCAGGATTTCTTTCCTTTCTTCGTTTGATCAATTTCCGGTTATCTATTTTTCACCATTCATTACTAACCTGTGACAGTCAGAGTTATTTTTGCTACCTAAATATTAATGTGACCTGAGAGTTTTTTTCTGACCCATAGTCAGTGCTGAATAGATTGCGCTGGGACCTCATAATTACTGAAGTCCTTACGATTCATAGGTTGTGCAGCAGTTAGGATTTATTAAATTAGGTCAGCTCCCAGACTGGGTGCATTGGTACTATGCATGTTATATACATTAAAAAAATAATAACCAAACCAGAGATATTTTTAATATCATAAAATAGCATAGAATGCTATAGGTTATAATGACATTGGGATGAGGCTATGACTTTATTGTTGCCAAAATGATTCATGTGGAATATTTGGTATTTTCAGTTCTTTCATTCTGTTGGCTTCCATATAAAACTGCCACTGACTTCACTGGCAGCAGGCCCAGATCCTGTGTAGACTCCTAGGTTTTAAGGTCAGAAGGGATCTTTATGATCATCTAGTCTGACCTCTTGCACATTGCAGGCCACAGAACCTCACCCACCCACTCCTGTAATAGACCTCAAACCTCTGTCTGAGTTACTGAAGTCCTCAAATCATGATTTAAAGATTTCAAGTTACAGGGTATCCACCATTTACACTTGTTAAACCTGCAAGTGGCCCGTGCTCCATGCTACAGAGGAAGGTGAAACCCGCCAGGGTCTCTGCCAATCTGACCCAGGGGAAAATTCCTTCCCAACCCCAAATATGGTGATCCGTTAGACCTTGAGCATGTGGGCAAGACCCACCAGCCAGACACCTGGGAAAGAATTTGCTGTAATAACTCAGAGCCCTCCCCATCTAGTGTCCCATCACCAGCCATTGGAGCTATTTCCTGCTAGCAGTCACAGTTCCGCAACATGCCATTGTAGGCAGTCTCATCATACCATCCTCTGCATAAACTTATTAAACAAAGTCTTGAAGCCAGATAAGGGGTTTTTTTTGCCCCCACTGCTCCCCTTGGAAGGTTGTTCCAGAACTTCACTCCTCTGATGGTTAGAAACCTTTTCAAACCTAACTTGTTGATGGCCAGTTTATATTTGTTTGTTCTTGTGTCCACACTGGTGCTTAACTTAAAGAACTCCTCTCCCTCCCTGGTATTTATCCCTCTGATGTATTTATAGAGAGAAATGATATTTCCCCTGAGCCTTCTTTGGATTAAGCAAGACAAGAAAAGCTCTTTGAGTGTCCTCTCATAAGGTCGATAGATATAGTTATCTTAACATGTTGTGATATGTACCACTTTTTACCCTATGTGTCATAAATAAAATGTTTTGTGATAAAAGTGTAGGTAGATAATTATTAGGTTCCCATCACAGTTGTTATACTGGTACCTAGCACCTACAAAATTAGTAGCATCTATATAATATATGTAAAGTAACAAAAATATGCTTATGTGATGTGAGGTTATCCTTAAAATGTAAAAACATTTCTAATATGCTCCCTGCATCTCCATCACTAAAGTTCTGTGATTGTACACCACTAACCATAAATGAGGTCCTGGTACATGACTGAGTGCTTCTCGGCACTATGATAATAAAAATAATAATGCTGGACCAACCTTAAAAATGTCTGGAGTCACTGTTAAAATAAGTAGCCAGCACAGAGCTCACAGCCTACGGGCAGGGGACCTGAGGAGGCTTTAAGCAATCCTTATGCCCTCCTGATGCTGGGCTGTTCTGGGAACTGAAGAGGCCTGGCATAACTTATACAGCTCTGAGGCCTTACAGAAGTCTCTCCAGGCACCTTATGGGCTCTCCAGAGCCCTGCATGCTGCAGCCCTTTCCTTGATACACCCTTTCTGTCTCCACATCATGCCACCACCAAGCCCTTCATTTTAATTGTCCCTTACCTTGTTATCACATCCCCATTTGTACATTCTTTCTCCTTTTGTGTATCTTGTACCGTGTGCATAGGATATATGTCTCCTTTTTAATTCTAAAGATTCGTAATTACTGCATAATCACATATGAAGTTATTTATACTTAATTAGATCTAATGATTGGTGTGGATAGAGATTCTTTCTCCATACATTCTACAATGAGGCTTC
The DNA here is from genome assembly GCA_033296515.1 of Macrochelys suwanniensis. NCBI lineage: Eukaryota > Metazoa > Chordata > Testudines > Chelydridae > Macrochelys > Macrochelys suwanniensis. The sequence continues at coordinate 51,388,342 of CM065777.1, forward strand.
TGGTACTGATGGGAGGGAAGCTTCTCAGAATTATCCTGAAACCTACTGTGGTAATAAGCTGTGTTCAGGCTGATTGCTATATCCACTTGTTAATTTCTAAGGAGCCTTGTTTTACCTGTATAACTACAGTATACTGCATTCATATATCGATATAAGCTGAATATTAGTGATGTAATGGATGGACATACCAGCCAGCCAGAAATAAGCTTTGAATGTCAACAAGCCCTAGAAGTTAAAAATAAAAAGGCGAGTCAGTCATAGAGACCTTTTAGGTTCACTAAAAGGAGAGATGATTGACACAGCCACTTCCTCATGTCAACCGAGTCTGTTCTTTGTCATTTAAGGCATTTTCAAGATAGGCTCCTGGAAGCCTGATCCTTAATCCATTGTCACACAAGGGCGATACTCTAGCCCAGAGCCAAAGTAAATTCTAAGCCTGGAAAAATTGTTGTACAGCCTCAAACTAGGCTAAATAAATTAAACTGAATCCTGTATTTAGAGCTGGAGGTTGGTCCAAATCCAGGTCACCTCTCCACCTCTTTATGGCTTGCTGCCATATAAAGGTGTTTTATTTTATAAGGCCTTGCGGAATCAACTGACCATATGTAAAGTCAATATTTGCTGTTTTTGCAGCAGTGCAGGTAGAGCCCTTAGAAATAACAATACACAGAAAAAGCATCCTGCTATGTTTTATCAATACTATTTAATATAAACAAGATTGCTTTGCTGTGGATGTTGGGTGTGTGTGAGGGGGGCACAGAGAGACAGACCAACCAAGATAGCACACTAATTCATCCAACTTTTTGTGTCATAATGTAGCAGTGGGTTCAGTCAATCCAGACTTCAGGTTTACTTTGAGAGTGAAAAAACTCAGGTCCAATAGAATTATAGACGGAGCCCCCAAAATCTGTAAAAGTCTCTGGGCTGGTTGTGACTGTATGAGAGAGAACATCAAGTCTGGTAATTCTTTGAGTGATGGTCCTTATATTTATTTCACACATGGATACGCATATGCGCCCTGTGCCTGAGTCCAGAAGTTGTTGATAACAGCATTCATTGGTCCGCACATGTGAGATTGGCTCTCCTCGTCTCCCAACCAAGGGTGTAACAGGCAGTGTGTGTCGACGCCTCTCTAGTTCCTTCTTACTGCCACATGGTCCGAGTCAGAATTGGATCCTCCTTCGCTTCATTGTATAACCAATATAGAACACATTTGTGAATAGCTATATTCTTAGATTAGTAGCTAAAAAGTATATAAAATAATATAGAGTACTTCTTTCTCCCCATTTGGGGAACCCCTCACCTAGCTTTCAGGACTATGCCCAGAGTTCCAGGATTCAAGAATTGTGTCTCCTGCCCTCGATCCTCTCCATCAGTGATTAGCATCAACACTGCCTATACAGTCTGGGTGAGGCTCATATCTCTGCAAAGTGCACTGTCTGTCACTCCTTCTCACTCAGAACTCAAGAAGCCCAGAAGTTTTGCCTATGGAAGCACCTGATGGAGAAGGCGGTGGAGCACCTCTCCTGTCTGGGTGAGGGAGATTCCCCCCCACCCCCATACATCAATCTAACTGCTTAGCAGTGTCCCTCCAAGCATGTGCCTTGGAGTGGAGCTCTCAACATCTAAGCCCAAGGACCCTTCTTCCAGGGCTCCTTAGGAGAGTAGAGGGCATTCTCATGGGTGCAAGGACAGATCCCCATTAAGGACTGTCTATAAGAAATGCATTTCCTCCCTGAGCCAGTCCAGGTTGGGTGAGACTTCATGAACGGAACCTAAGTCACTTGCTCCAATGAAGACCAGATCTGAGGGCAAGATATGTAAAAGGAAAGGTCTGCTGCTTCCGTTGGTCACCTTGGTACCGAAGCATAAAGATAAGTGTTTGTTGGTTCCATCTATGAGTGCTGGTCTAGGCCCATTGTCGGTAATGCCTCATCCACCTAAAGACTATCTGATCGCTGCTAATGCATCAGAACCCTTTGGACACTAGGGCGTATCCAGACTTATATAACACCAGAGAGTATATGCCCCCCCCTTATATGCTATCTCCACTTCTTTTCTGCCTGGCCCTCATAAGGGATGTCCTTACTCCAGAGGAATCTATATCACTATCGTAGGACCTGTTTCACCTCCAATGATCCAGCAGAAGTGCCCAGTACCAATGGCACCACCACTACCAATGGCACCACCACTACCAATGGAACAGTTCTCAGACTTGGATGAATCAGATAAGATGGCCACACTCGTATCTCCACAGAGGCAGCTGATGGGTGACACTCGCCATTCTGCCAGGTATGAACCCTGTAGGACTGGTGGTACTGATTTCCTTGGGGTCCCCTACAACTGATTGAGTCTTCTTTCTGGCCTTTTTGGGATCCACAGGATCCTTCTGGCAGGTGTTCAGGCCCTGGTCAGGAGTCAGTGTACAAGGAAGAAGAGGTGGAACTGTATCTGCAGGTACTAGTGGTTTAAATGGGTGTCTCTTCATCTTCCCTGGACAAAGCAGTCATTCCTTGTTCACCTCCTCCATCAGATGACCATTGCTAGTACCAGTAGCTGTTACAAAACGTGACCAGTGACCTACAGATCCCATTAGAGGAGGTCCAGGACCCTCACCACCGGCTCCTGGACATCTTGCACCTGCAGGGACTGAGTAAGGTGGCTTTATCCATCAATGAGACCATACTAGAACTGCCCTGACACTGAAAAAGGTCAAGAGAGATAGTATTTTGTACCTGCAAAAGGGGCTGAATTCTTATTCTCCCATCCTGCCGCCAACTCGATGGTGGTACAGGTGGCTACCGAAAAGACTAGGTCGCACTGTCAAAGGGACACCCTGGCAGAAAGGCCCTAAGAAATTGGACCTCCTGAGAGGCCTACAATTTTGTGTTGCTAATTACCAAACGCTGTTAGTGAAATACAATTTTAATACCTATTCTAGGCTGGCAGACTTCAGGCAAGCTTCCCACAGAGGACAGTGGGCCAATCTCAGTGTTTCTTAGATCAGGGGAAGCTAGTGGCAAAGGTAGCCCTCCAGAGTGCAGTAGATGCAGCAGACAGCTTCCAGAAATTTGGCCACTGTTCTAGTTATGAGGAGGGACTCCTGGCTGAAATCATCATCAGCTGAAATCATCATTCCTAGAGAGGTCCAAAACATTACCCCTTTTATCCCATTATCTGAAGTCAGAATTCTTCAGTGAGAAAACAGATGAGTCCCTGCATTCACTAAAAGACTCAAAATTATCTCTGTATTCTCTGGAAATTTCTACTGTGGTCCCCGGGAGGAAACACCACATGTAACCTTATAGACTGAGACCACCCCCTCTGGATGCTCCTTATTACCAGTGCACTGATGAGCCTCTGAGAATATGTCAGACGATCCAGAGGCCTTCCCTTTTCAGCCCCTGCTACTGTAGAGTCTCTACTCACTCTCAACCACCCACCAAGAATCATTCTTGACATATTGTTCGAGACCCATATACTACCACTGATGCCAACCACCTCACTCCCCAAGGTAACAGGGGATATCTTACATTCTTTGCCCACAACTGGAACAAGATCACTACAGACAGTTGGGTCCCAGAGATTATCCATCTCACAAAAGACCTTCTTAGTCCCCCTTCAGGGACCACTCTCATGATGTAATTCTTCAATGGGAAGTGGAATCCCTCTTATACTGAGGCGCAATAGAGAACATTCCACCTCATTACCATGGGAGAGGATTCTACTCCCCATGTTTCCTAATTTTCAAAAAAGACTGGGTGGAGACCCATCCTCGACCTTTTGACATCTCAACATCTTTGAAATGTGTGGTCCCTATCTGTATTCCACTACCCACCACCCATTCCCTCTGCTTTGGATCCTGTTAGATTGCAGTAAGAAGAGAAACTGGACTTGGGCACAAGACTCACATGCGTACCCACATGTAGAATACAGATAGGGACCACACATCTTGAAGAACCTCGTGTTACAGTAAGTAAACTGGATATCTATCCGAGACATAGGCTCCCAATAAGAGTAAACAGGAAGGAAATGGCAGAAGTAATATACTTTTAACCACATTGTTTAAATGGTAACTAAACCTGCTACATTAGTTCTGTTGCAACAGCAAGTTTATTTAGTATTTATTTAGCTATTTTGAAAAGATTAAGACCCAAACAGAAAGAGACTTTTAATAACTGCTGTTTAATATTTATAAAGGTAGTGGTAGTTATCACTGTTTTCCTGGTGCTTTCAAATGTGCAACTTGGCAATATCTGCTTTGACAGACACCAAGAGAGGAAACGTTTTTGTTTTTTGTTGTTGTTTTGTTTTTTTAAGGTGTGAAAGAAATAGGTGACTTTAAAAATCAATTTAATCTAATTTAGGTCCACAAATGCTAAAATACCCTAATCAAAATCACATGGTGATTGTATGGCTTCACTATAAAGTAGGATTAAGGTTGGTTTTGATGCCTTAAGTGCATTTCTGTACTTTAATATATATGGATTTCTTTCAATGTAACCTTGACTCTGAATTTCTTTGGTTTGCAATGCTTGATATTGGGATAACTAAACATCTTTTTTACCATGTAAATTACTGATCAGTACTCTTAATCTAAACTCTGTGTTAATATAGCTCTTTGGGAATAGGTTACTGTTTTTAGTAGGTAGTTTGGGCCTCACTTTGTTGGTAATATTTTGTGTGTATATAACTGTTCAGCATTAAAAAGACACGGTTAATAATCAGTTAATGGGGCAAAAAAATCTAATAAGAACCTGAGCAACTCTCATCTCAAGCATTATGTTATCAGGCAAAGGAATACAAAAGAAGAGTCAATTCACATATCTTGGCAGATACATCCAAGCCAGTGGGTATGTCCAGAAGGAAACAATGTCACGAATTGACAAGATGGCAGCTGTATTCAGCAACTTTAAAAGATCTGGTTATCAAAAATCTACAGTTTATAGACCAGACTATGAATCTTAAACTAAGATTTGATTTCCACCTTAACATATGGATATAAAAGATGGAATGCATCAAACGTACTTTTTTGTTGTTAGTCCTTCATAACTGAGAGTGGTACTGATGACTGTATTATATCTTGTGCATAAGGTTATAGATAAAAAGGCTGGTGCGCAAGTGATAGTCATTTCCACATGCAGCGCGTAGATAACTTGATGCCTAGGAAGAGATTACAATCTGTGCCTGATGAATCTCAGCCTCCGTGCCTCAAGATCCATACAGCAATGAATCTCAAACTGAGTAATCCCATTGACAACTGCTTCCTAGCATGATATATCAGTTGCTGATAACTCCTAGCTGTCAACATCAATGTTGCAGTCTTTCAAGTTATTCTTATGAAGCAGCCAGAAGAAACACTTATGTGGTTGCCCACTTTGAGTTCACCATACAGCTACTGTTTTGGAGTTCTGGTGTCATCCAGCCTCAACACATGACCAGCTCAGCCTAACCACTATGCGATAAGCATGATTTCAATATCTGTGAAGAGACTATCTTCCAGAAACTCGTTATTCATTCTTTATTCTGCCATTTGATGCAGAGTATGGCATGCAGATGTCATACATGGAATTGATCCAGAAGCTTAATAGGATGCCAGTAGCAGGTCCAGGTCTTACTCCCATACAACGAGTAGGACAGCACAACTGCTTTATAGGCTTTTTTAACTTGGTTTGAAGCTTAATACAATGTTACTGCTCGACTCTGGCTAATAGTCTGCCAAATGATGAACTGGCTTTGTTGATATGACTTGTCAGCTCCTTGTCTATAGTAACATCATTTGACAATATACTACCAAGATAGCAGAAGTCTGTAACAACATTCAGCTGTATGATACTGATGGTGACTTTTGGCTAGGTTGATACATGACCTCTATCTTTTTCAGATCGTCAGTCTGTACCTTTCTGCAGATTCTTCAAATCTGTCCAAAATCGGTTGTATCACTTCTAGAGTATGTGCCTCTAGAGTACAGTCATTTAGCATACAGTAGCTTATGAGCTATTGCTTCAAAGACCTACGGGGAAGATTGCAGCCTGCTTAGAGTAAATAGTTTTCCAGATAATTGGAAATGTGTCCTGATACCAGCATTCAAGTCTCTTGTAGCATCATCAAGCATTGCTGTATAGAAAAGATTAAACAAAATTGGACCAATTACATAATGCTGCTTAATCCATTAGTGATAGGAAATGGGTCAGACCGAGCACCATCTATGCATTCCATCAGAAAATAGCCTAAGAATGTTGAAGGTTTGTGGAAAACCAAACTTACGTAATAATTAAGGCTACCATTTAGTCACGGGTGTTTTTAGTAAAAGTCATAGACAGGTCACAGGCAATAAACAAAAAATCACTGCCCATAACCTGTCCATAACTTATACTACAAATACCTCTGACTAAATCTTGGGGTGGGGACATGGTCGGGGGGGCACTGCTGAGGGGCATGGGGCAAGTGGGGGGCCACTGACAGCGGCTGCTCTGGCTGCCCCAGGGACCGCTACTCAGGCAGTCTTCAGGGCCAGCCGCATTGGCTGCTGCTCAGGTGATCCTGGGGCCAGCTGCCAGGGCCACCTGAACAGCATCCAGTGCGGCTGGCTGCAGGGCTGCCACAGCAGCAGCCAGTGTGGCTGTCCCCAGGGCCACCTGAGCATCTGGCCTCAGAGTCCTAATAATAATTGCCAAAGCCCAGGTCTACTGAGGGTGTCAAATGCTTTAGCCAGGTCAATAAAAACAGCATAGATGTCCTGTTGCTGTTGGGCTACAAATATCATATTTTCCATTTCTTGCATTGGCCTAAAACCACATTGTGACTCTGGTAGCGTGCAATTAGCAATACTGCATGGCAGACGATCGGAGAGTACTCTGGTCAGAACCTTTCCAGCGATGGAGAGTAATGAGATACTGCAATAGTTACTACAGTCAGACTTTTCCCCTTTTCTTTTGTATTTGGTGACAATGGTGGTGTCTTTGAAGACTTGTGGTACATTTTCAGTACTCTGTATATTGTGAAACAGTCCATGCAGTCGCCTCTACATGATCTCCCTCCATTCTTGACTATTTCTGCAAGAATGTCATCAGAACTGGGAGTCCTGCAGTTCTTCATGGCACTGATTCCAGCGCTGATTTCATCAAGGGATGAGGCTGCATCCATAATATCATTACGTGTTGTCTGATACACTACTCTTACTAGTTCCTCATCTGTGATGTTAGTGTGTTCAAAAGATCAGTGAAATGCTGTCATCACCATTGAAGGATTTCTCAGTGATCAGTGTTAGGCCATCCACACTCTTCAAAGGCACTGTAGTGATATGTGTGGGACCATATATGTCTTTCAAAGCATCATGGAGGTCTTTGGACTCATAACAGTTAGCACAGCCCTGGATTTCACCTGCCTTGGCATTCCACCATTAATCTTGCATGTCTCTAAGCTTAGATTGGCTATCATGACATAGATTCCTCTATGTCATAACAGTGCCCACAGGGACATGTGACACAACAATATGAGAATGCGTCTCATGTTTTTTAGTGATGTAACTGTTGAATTTCTGGATTAACTCTCATCAAAGCAATTGTACTTTACCCAAGCTGGCAAGAGCAGCTTGGTATACAGTTTTGCGAAAACTCGCCCACTCACTGTTTACATTAGCACTGATAGTCAAGCCAGCAGATTGCTGTAATGTTACTGCAAAGCTGTGCTCATGTAGCTTTATCCTGCAATTTCTGTACATTGAGCCATCTGATTGATTTAGATGACAACTTGCGATGCACTGGTCGAATTACTAATAACAGTTTGTAGCTGATCTGTCCACCCTTCACATGACTGCAATGATTTTTTTACATGGTATGGACCTTCGCATTAGATGTTGATGTAGTTGATGAGATACCATTGTTGGGATCCTCGACATTTGCTTTTTGTCTGGTACATGGGGGAAGAAAAAGTATTCATGATTACTAATTGCCACTTGATGCACTGATTGAATAGAAGGGTTCCATTGCTAAGGAATACAAGAGATGAGTCAATTAACATACCTTGGCAGTAACATGCAAGCCATTGGGGATGTCCAGAAGGAAATAATATCATGAATTGTCAAGACAGCAGCTGATTTCACGAGCTTAAACAAGATCTGGTCATCAAAAATCAAAAGTGTAAAAGCAAAACTATGAATCTTCAATTCAAATGTGAATTCCACCTTAACCTATGGATATGAAAGCTGGAAGTACACCAAAGCTGCAGAGGCATATAAATGCTTTTGGAAGCAAATACCTTAGAAAAATACTAGGTATTAAATGGAATGAGTTTATAACAAATGCTGAGATTTGTCAGAGAGTTCAACTCCTTATCTCCAAAGTTATACAGAATATAAAATGAAAATATCTGGGACATATTAAAAATGAAGCCAGAGTGTCTGCCAAAGCAGGTGTGCCATTTGGCAGCTGGAACAAGCAAAATGGACTGACTGAAAAAATACTTCCATCACACAGTAGTTGGAGAGGGAAAATTTATAGAACTTAATGACATAGAGGATATGCAGAGAGCAGCTCAGGATAGACACAGATGGCAGAGCCTTTTTCATGTCCTAAGTGATATGACAGCATGGGAAGAATTCAGATTCAGATAGCACCATTTGTATGCACAGTTCTTTTGAGTTGTCCACCAGGAGTAAGTCAATAGTTAATAACTACAAAATAAAAATAATTTTTAGTTATTTCCTCCTTGGCACTTAAAAATGTGTCCTGTTTTCTCTGACTGCCTTGTAGGCCCTAAACTTGCATTGTGCTCTGCTCAGGCATGATGGTCTACTTCCATGGAGCTCACTGGAGGATTTGGGGCCTCAGACGGTAACTTGTTTGAGGAAGAAACCATCTGTATTTTGAGTCTGGTACAATACCATGTATGTTGTTGGCATATTGTGATGATTATTATTAATAAGAAATACAATAAAGTAAGACACAAATCCTTTATATTTATTGAGGCAGAATTTATAAGCAAAAAATACGTAGATAAGGTAGAAAAAAGCAGGCAACGAACTCTTTTTTTTTTTTTTTAGGTGTGACTTAATCAATATGATGTACCATGGCTACATTGTACATTGATTCCATGAGTGACACCAATTGAGGGAAGTTCAAAAGGTGGTGTTATAGTTCATCCCATCTAGTAGTGAGTTTAAAGAACAAAACATAATGGAAAAGAAATGTCATGTAGTATCTAACATTGCAGACGTTAGGAATGAAATTAAAACCATTGTACAAAACCTTTCTATGAGGGCAACAGAACAGAAAAAAAACCCCTCCAATCTGGAATATAAGATCCCAAGGAAAACTGATCAAGGCAGTGCAGAGAATCTAAAAAAGAAGTGTAGATGTATAATATTGAAACAGTTGGATCAGCAGAGGGAGGAAATTTGTCTAAAGTTGTGACGTGACGTTTAACAGTCATTAATTCATTAGATTTCACCCCCTGAATTTGATTAAATGTTGACTGAGTACATCGCTTCCTTGCACCTAGGTGGTGAGCACCTGCTTTTATGGTTAAGTGGCCAGTGTAGAACACTAAGCAATGAATTTGGCAAGTGGGTAGAGAAAAAGGGGAATTAGAGTTTGTTAAAAAATAAGTAAATAATGATTATTTCCCAGGAATGCAGATCATGGGAAAAGAATGAAGTCTAAAATAGGCAAAAATGTAGATTTAAAAACAAGTCTCTTCTGATGATACAAGAAGGGAAACAGCTCCATACTTTCTTTTAGTGTAATGCTTCCGTGAATTTTATTTCATGCCATGTTTTTATGGCAGAGCAAAAAATTAAATCCTTTTTGGAGTATTTTAACAAGATTGCAGAACAGGAAATATATATGATATTTTCCACTTTAAGAACACCACTCCTTTTTGACAGGGTTCAGTGTTTGTAATTTGATCTTTTTATTTATTGTTGGCTTTTGATTGATAGCTTTACCTGGAGAAATTTCATACTGTGCAGTAGCTGAATGGCCAACAGAAGAAGCTAAGCTACCATTCCGGAACAGTCAATGTTAGGGGCGTGCTCATGGATATTCAACAGGTCATGCCTGTCCAAAGTTGTTAGGGAGTATTTGGTTGAGGGAGTTATAATTTTTCTATGGACTTCAGCCATCTTATTTTTTTTTTTAAATCATTTTACAGTGCAGTGGACTGATGATTGTGCTTTTTTTAGTTTAAAAAGGTGATTGAGTATTTTATTATGTGAAATACTAGTAATAAAGCAAAGCATATGTAAGGTATGAATTTAACATTTGCTGAAGTTTTAGGAGTTGTTGAACCTTTGTTTCTTGTTTGAGCTTTTTCTTTTTCTCAAGGTCCTGCAATTCCCCTTCTAGTTGCCTGGCATCACAACTCCAACCAAACTTCATTTCCAGGCTTCTTCTGCCCATAATATTTCTTAAGAGGAAAGGGAGGGCAACTTCATAACATGGAAGAGAACTGCAGAAAATATAAAGCAACGTCACTCTGCTGGAAGTAGTGTAGGAGTTAAGAAGTACATCCTCTTACTCTCTACCCATGTGTAAATCTTTGATCTACGGAGGGTTTCCAACAGGCATTAAGGGCTGGTAGAGATAGTTCTGAGGAAAAAGTGAGATCTTATCTCTTCCACAGATCTAAATCATGTTTTCTAGCCTCCTCTCCAGGCTCAAATATCCACTCCTGATGTCATGGTGTTAGATTTATTATGGAAAGAAGGTCATATTTTCCAGTAGTGACCATGAATGCAAATGATGTACAAGCCAGAGTAGATCATGACTCTTCTATAAGGCCTCCTTTTAAAAGAAAAATTAACACACACCTTAGTGTGGCTCATTAACTAGATTCCCGGTTACTTTCCAATAAAAAGCTGATAAACTACTTTGCAATAATGGTACCGTCTAAAACCAAATTGGTACCAATAGAGACTATTATGCTTAGTGCAAACAAATACAAAAATAATATTTAGATTTTGAAAATTTAGTATTTTTTTAAGAAATCACAATTTAGATTTCATAGATTCCAAGGCCAGAAGGGACCATTGCTATCATCTTATCTGACCTCCTGTATAACACACATCATAGAGCTTCCCCAAAATAACTTCCAGAGCACATCTAGTAGAAAAATATCCAAGCTGGATTTAAGAATTGTCAGTGATGGGGAATCCAGCACCATGGTTGGTAAATTATTCCAATGGTTAATTACGGTTGCTCTTAAAAATGTGTGCCTTATTTCCAGTCTGAATTTGTCTAGCTTCAGATTCCAGACATTAGATCACATTATACCTTTGTCACACTGAAGAGCCCATCATAAAATATTTGGTCCCAATGTACATACCTACAGACTGTAATCAAGTCACCCCTTAACATTCTCTTCGTTAAATTAAATAGATTGAACTACTTGAATCTCTCACTAAAAGGCATATTGTTTAATCATTTAATCATTCTCATAACTCTTCCCTGAATCCTCTCCAGTTATCTACATCCTTTTTGAACTGTGGGCATCAGAACTGGACAGTTTTCCAGCAGCAGTTGCATCAGTGCCAAATATAGAGGCAAAACAACCTCTCATCTCCTATTTGAGATTCCCCCATTTATGCATTGCAGGATTGTATTAGCTCCTTTGGCCACAGCATCACACTGGAAGCTCACATGCAGCTGTCTATTCACCTCCCCTCCCCAAATCTTTTTCAGAGTCACTGCTTCCTAATATCCTGTCCCCCATCATGTAAGAATGGCCTACACTGTTTTTCCTAGGTGTATACATTTACACTTATCCATATTAAAATGCCAAATGTCTTGTGCTTGTGCCCAGTTTGTGAAGTGCTCCAGGTTGCTCTGTATAAGTGAACTGTCCTCTTCATTATTTGCCACTCCCCCAATTTTTGTGTCAACTACAAACATTCAGTGATGATTTTATGTTTTCTTCCAGGTCATTGATATAAATGTTATAGTGTAGGGGTAAGAACCAATCTCTGCGGGATCCCACTGGAAACACACCCACTCAATAATAATTCCCCATTTACCTTTTGAAACCTATCATTTTAGTCCATTTTTAATCCATGCAACATATGACATGTTAATTTTATATCATTCTATTTTTTTTAATCAAAATCTCATGTGGTACCAAGTCATACATCTCACAGAAGTCTAAGTATATTACATCAACATTATTACCTTTATCATCTAAACTTGTAATCTGATTAAAAATAAAAAAAGATATCAAGTTAGTTTGATGGAATCTTTTTTTCATAAACCCATATTGATTTGCATTAATTATTTTTCCCTCTGTGATGGGTTGGATCACAGAAAACCCCTTGGGAACTGCCAACGGACGTGTTGAGACTACTTCTGCCCTTGCTTTCTTTCCAGCTTGGGACTCCAGTGCCCTGCCTGGTTTGAGCCAGACATGCTAGCCTGCTGCAAACCCAGGCCCAGGTCTGAACAACGTCCCCCTCAAACTACAGGATTAACTGAAAACATCTTAAGAAGTGTTTCTGTCTCCAACACCCCGATGCCTAACTCCCAATGGGGTCCAAACCCCAAATAAATCCGTTTTACCCTCATAAATTGTTCGCCCTCTATAACACGATAGAGAGATATGCACAGCTGTTTGACCCCCACCCCAGGTATTAATACATACTCTGTGTTAAATAATAAGTAAAAAGTAACAGACAGAACAAAGTGAATTACCAAGCAAAATAAAATAAAACACGCAAGTCTATGCCTAATACAATAAGAAAACTGAATACAGATAAAACCTCACCCTCAAAGGCGTTCCAGTAAGCTTCCTTTAAAGACTAGTCTCCTTCTAGTCTGGGTCCAGCAATCACCCACACCCTGTAGTTACTGTCCTTTGTCCCAGTTTCTTTCAGGTATCCTTTGGGGTGGAGCTGCTATCTCTTGAGCCAACTGAAGATCAAATGGAGGGGTTTCCCAGAGGTTTAAATAGACGTTCTCTTGTGGGTGGACACCCCACCCTCCCTCCCCCTGTGTAGAATCCAGCTACAAAATGGAGATTTGGAGTCACATAGGCAAGTCACATGTCCATGCATGACTCAGAACTTACAGGTAGCAGCCATTGTTCACATGCTACCTTGAACGTCCTCAGGTGGACTTCTTATGTGGATTTGAGCCTTCCAAGAGACATTGTTCGTTAACTGTTTCTTGATTGGGCACTTAACTTGCACGTTCCTTTCTCAAGAAGCTGTCCAAATGCTTTACTAAGGCTACTTAGAAATCAAGCAAATACACAGCCAATGTTCATAACTTCAAAAACAAAAATGATACATGCATACAAATAGGAGGAATAGATTCAGTAGATCATAACCTTTACAGAGATATGTTACATGGCATATGTAGCATAAAACATATTCCAGTTATGTCATATATACATTCATAAGCATATTTCCATAAAGCCTTATGGAGTGGAACGTCACACCCTCCTTTAATTCTTTATTAATCAATTGCCATTTTGCCACTCCATTATCTTGCCCAGTGTCCATGTCCGGCCAACAGGCCTATAATTACCCAGGTCATCCTTTTGCCCTTTTTAAAAAGTGGCAGAATATTAGTTTTCTTCCAGACCTCTGGAACTTCCCAAGTGCTCAAAGCCTTACTGAAAATCAACATTAACCATCCATTGAGCTCCTGAGCCAGCTCTTTTAAAACTCTGGTATGCAAGTCATCTGCACCATCTGATTTAAAAATGTCTAACTTTAGTAGCGTCTGTTTAACTCCCTCCAGAGAGTAGTGGGATGAAAAGAGCATTATCATCACCATATGATGAGATTATATTATCTGTTTTTTTCTGAAATACAGTTGCTGTAAGTAATTTTGTTTATATTTTCTCTGCTATAGATAACACACTAAGTCGTCTTGCTCATCACAGGTCCTTACACTGACTAGCATATTTACTCCACAAATAGCCCCACTGAAATAAATGACACTGGTCATGGATGTGAATATGGGTATCAAGTTCAGGCCACTGTAGTCTATCCTTTGCCTTTTGTACCACATTGGTACATGACATTTCTTTGACCTAAAGTAACTAGCATTGCACACTTTTCTGTCTATATGTAATTATAAGTATATTGAAATTTCTTTTTAAACAAGGGACATTGTTTATCAATGAACATCAGTAATTGTTCTCTTTAGTAATCTCTCTTCATGTGATCTCAGATCTGTCCTATTCCCATTGTAACCCTATTCTTTTGACTTTCTAGTCAACTAATGATATGGGATGGTTTCCTAATCCTTTCTATTATTCTTATCTCTGTTATTCTATTAGGTCCCTATTGGGCCAAATATAAACATTTTCTTGGCCTTATAAAGCCAATTTCCCAGCCTCTGTATATTCAGTTTGCTACCTATACTGAATTTTAAGGAGGAAAGAAATATGCATTTGATTTATCAAAGACAAACAGAACACAGGGCATATTGCAACATTGCACAAATGATAAAAATACCATTTTTAGTAATGTCATAAAAAAGTTGTGATCAGTTTAGAGGAACATACATAGGAAATAATCTTGAATTACAAGCATCTCCCAAAATAACATTGTCTTCACTGTGAGTTCTGGGGAGATTCAAAGATTGCAGGATTAGGTCCATAAAGTGGACATTGCTCTTCTAAAAGATGTGCATTTACTGGATTCTGAAAAGAACATTACTAACAAAGATTGGGTGGATAAGTCATAAATAATTCAGTTTCCTCTAAATTTAAAGATGGTCAACAGAGAAATTAGTTCGTTCTTGTCTGACTGAATGTCAGTTAGCCAGGAAAGCATGGCTCTGACTGATAGTTTTGTTTAGCCCAGAAGACTACCTTACTCTTGAAAATATCCTGAAATCCAGCAAATGTGGGGAGTAATAATAATTCTACTGGGCTATGCAGACCTATCTGGCATTCATGATCATCAGAATTGAGTAACCAAGAGTTCATTCCCTTCAACTCACATACTCTGAGCTGGTCTGTTCTTAAAAAAGAGTGAATTGTTTTGAGATGACTTTCTGATGTTTTGGTTGAATAGGTTGACCTGATGTGGAGCTAGCCTTTGCAGTGTTCAAGGGCTTGAATAACTCAGATAATTGTGTGCCCTAAAATATGTTGCCAGTAATCTTTAAAATATAGTTTGTCCTAGAGCAGAACTTTGAAAAAATCAGTTCAAGCTCTGGGTATTATGGCTATGTTTTATAAATAATGTATACGAGAATACGTTTTTGAAAAAGGGAAAAGCTTTCTAGGTGATGTGAATATAGCTCAGTAAGTGTAGCCCACTGGTTAAAGAAATGAATCACAGAAATGAATCATCCAAAGCTTTCCCTTTCCTTGACTCAAGCTTTTCCTTTTTCTGACAATGCTAAAGATAACTCAGAAATAAACAAGGGATAAATATTACAAAGATCAACAGGAAATTGTTAAAAAACAGGTATTTAACAGTCCACAAGATTCCACATGAAGTTTATTTGCAATAATTTTACATTATTGCCAGCCCTCTTTTCCTTTAGTTTGTGTACTAAACATCCATTTAGCTTACCATTACTATCATAAAACAACATGCTATGCAATATGCTGACATGTCAGAAGGCTTATTAAATATGAGACAGATTCTGGTTACCCTTATTTATTGGTGCTTTGCCCCACCAGTAGTTAGAATCTAGTTCTAAATGAAAGGAAGGAAAGGCATTTCACAAGCCAAATTATAAAAAGATGAAGGTCCTTCCTTCCTCTGGTTACTTCAATCAAGTTTCCCCAGAGGTTTGGATACGTGCTCCACATACTATTATATCTATCTCAGGAATTAAAAATATATGACAAAGGAGTCTCTATCTCTCGCTGGAGTCTCTAATCACTCTTTCGGCAGATCCTCCCACTCCAAAATTAATTGAAGCACTGTTCTTTTAAGGAGACTTCTGAGAGCAAAGTCTGTTGATGTACATTTAGTTCCCAAATGCCTCAGCTCAAGTCCCTAATCTTATTTGGCCTCTTTCTCAAGATACATACCACATTTTTGCATTTGCAATTTTTCCTTTGCCTGTCTAAAATAATAAAACAAAGAAAATAGAACCCTCCTAAACTTCAACAGCAATATTCTTTTTGCGTCTTTGGTTCCAGTCCAAGCCACTCCAAGGACACTGGAAATCCAGTCAGGAATAATTCTGGCAATTCATCATCTTCTTCAAAGGTCTTAGATGTGGTAGGACCTGGGAGGAGACAGGTTGTGGGAAAACTATTTTTCAAATATTTGACAAGATTGAACAAATGTCACAATATTTATTCTTGTTTAGCATGTCTCCCATCTTCCATATGGTGTTCATGTCCCAACCACCTGGCATTTTTTTCTTTTATGATATTTTTTTATATGTCCTGCTCCATATTCTCATAATTGTTTTATCTTTCCATGAAATGTGTAGCGCAGGCCTGCACGACTCATAAAGCGGCGAGGGCCATATTACTCCAAAGAAAACAGCTGAGGGCCGAAACCCCCCGGCCCCAAAGAAACAACCCCTCTTTCCCCAGCGCTGGGGTGTGGAAGCCTGTAGAGGGGGAAAGAAACAGCGCGCATAGGGTGACCAGATCACAGCAGTAAAATAGGACCCACCCCCTCCCCGCTCGGCCCCACCATCACACCCCTCTTCACCCCCCAGGGGTCACTATATTACTGCACACAACAGTCAGTCAATGCAGTTGTAGATAAATCTCTGCATTATATGTTTTTGTATAACTTTTACATGACTTTATATTGAACCTTGGTAATATGTTATAGAGGGCCCCTAAGATAGTATAATTAAGGTAAAAGAAAAATGTCTTCTTGCTAGAAGTAGAATAAGATCTTCCCCCCACTTTGTATTCAATTGCCCTTGTTGAATGAATGAGGTGTGAATGAGGAAGGCGTGGAAGGCGTGCACCTCCAGACACCTGCAACCCTTGGAGAGGGGATGGGAACCAGACCAAGGACAATCAAACTTGTCAAGTGGGCTGACTAGAGAAGAGCAGACATACTGATGGCCTTGGGGGTTAGAAGCAAGCACCTTCCTTTGGGAACACCCTCTTTGCAGCATTGGGACAACTCCCAGTCCAGAGACAAGCAGCAAAAAGGACCAACAGACACAGACCCAGATTTTGGGCTGCACAGTGAGCCCACGCGGGCCGCATGCGGCCCCAGGGCTGCATGTTGTGCAGGCCTGGTGTAGCGTCTTCCTCAGCCATCTGTCATGGGCAGCCTCCAATCCCTCTTTGTTAGCTACTAGAGAGAAAGGTGGGTGAGGTAATATACTTTATTGAACCAACTTGCGTTAGTGAGAGAGACAAGCTTTCAGCTAGCTACTGTTATTGGCCAAGTCTCTGTTCCATATAGTGTGCTCAGTACAATCACATGGTTGAATCTGACCTTTAGTTCGGTGTGGAGACCTCTGTTTGACCAGATGTTGCTCATCCTTCCAAAAGAGGTATTTGCTTTTCCTAATCTCATCTGAATATCTTTATCTCAGCCATTTTCAAATGTCACCACACTCCCCAGATAGCAGAACTTGTCCTCCTGTTTGATTTTATTTCCATCCACGTACGACTTTGTATCTGTTGTCCAGTTTCCTATTATCATAAACATATTGTTTATCATATTGTTTTCTCTGCACTTACTTTCAATCCAATTTTTATTGCTTCCCGTTCTACCTCTGATGTAAGGGCTATCGTTCTGTTCCATGTCGTACCTAGTAAAGCAATGTCATTGGCAAAAAAAGGAAACATTGCCAAAAAAAAATCCTTTTGACTAGTCAGCATCTCCTCAGTGTCAAAGCCTCACAATGGAATTGGGAAGACATACTCTAGCAGCAAACAGTGAGGTATGTTAAGTGGTATTTCTTGAGCTCAAAAATGCATCTCTCCACTCCATTAACCAGAGTCATCAACAATTCTTGAGGAGGATTACTGAGGGGCATTTACACTTTGAATAAAAGCATCTCTCCCTCTAGATTAGCATAATCTCTCCTCCAGCTTCACAAGAATGACAAGTTGGTGATTGTGATGGCACCAAGAAGAAAAGTAACTCATGTAACTCAAACTAATTCATATGGTCAAAATCATATGAGGGGAAAAAACCTGGCTATATTACAGATGTTTGCAGATGTTTCAAGCCTTAGTCCTTGTGGCTCACTGTGGGGAGAAAGATCAAAGATCGCATATCTGGGAACAGAGAGATACAATAAAATGTAGTCTTCAAATCATCAGACTGTCTACAAATAGGAAGCTCTGACACTACAGCTTGTAGCCTGATCAATAGATTATGTATTAATTATATTGATTACTTAAGAATTTTCAGTTCTGACTTTGAGGGTTGACAGGTCCTTGTCCCAATATCAGGCCCAGTATTATTAAAATTACTATATAGTTGGGAATCCCAGTGTGCATGGTTGCAACATGGTAGGAACTCTTCTATATTTACAAATAGTTTATTAATACATTTAGAAAAGTCACAAACAAACAAAGTCATAGAGAGACTACAGAATGTATATTTGAACACCCATATACTTTCACCATCCCCTGCAGGACAACCTGAAATGTTAGCCATTGTCTTCCTCATCACCATCACCTTCCTCATCATCACTAGTGGCCATCATTCTGGCACCTCCCAAGGGCTGCATCTCTCTCTCTGCTACTGCCCACAGGCTGGGATGTAAATTTTATAATATGTTACACTGACACCACTATGTCTAATGCATATTCAGGACTATTTCCCCTCTTTCTTATTTGTATTTCCTCAATCTACTAGTATTGAGCTGTCCTCCTTCTATAGGTTAATATATTAATATGTGTAATTTCCATTTCAGCTCATGATCATATCCATCAGCCCATGCTTAAGTAGATTTATGGTTATTACTTCCGTGTTCCTTGCAATAGCACTTACTGGACCATCCTACCTCCTACCATTGAGCAAGCTCTTCTTAGTTCCCAAAATCTAAAGGGAACCATTAATCTATGCGGCCGACTTAATCACACTCACGCTAACTTATGCTTCAGCTAATATCTTACAGGATACAGACCTGTAGGTTTCTTATGTTATGGCTGAATATAATGAAAACAGCTAAATATAACGAAGGCAAGGCAATGAATATAGTAAAGGCAAGCTAACCCTATGGGCTACAAGCTGAGAACTGAATTGTTTAAAGCTGCATATTTCTCATGGGAATTCAGGTCTTATGTCAAAACCTCATCTGAATTTCACTCAACGGCATTAACTTAAATCCCTCAAAAATGCCTCCTTAGCACAACTGGCAGCCTGTCAGCTTCATGATCTGACACTCCTGAGTTCAAGTCTCACAAAGGGTTGCAGTGTCAGGGGGTTGTGGTGGATATTCAGCTGAACATGAACTCCCAGTGTGATCTCGTGGCCAAAAGAGCTAATGTAATCCTCGGATGCATGTAAGCAGGGCAGGGCTGGCTCCAGGCACCAGCTTTCCAAGCTGGTGCTTGGGGCGGCATCGAGAATGGGGCGGCAGTCTGAGTCCCACGGCGGCAATTCGGCGGCAGCTCTGCTGCTCTTCCCGCCGCCGAACTGCCGCCGCGGGACTCGGACTGCCACCCCATTCTCTCCTGCCACGAAAGCAATGGGGCGGCAGGTCCGCTGCTCTTACCTTGCCACCGCAGGACTCGGAGTGCTTGCGTCGGGGGCGGGGCCCCACAACGTCGCACGGTGTCGGGGTGGGGCCCCGCAACGTCGCACGGCGTCGGGGGCAGGGCCACGGCGACTGCTTGGGGCAGCAGAATTGTCAGAGCCGCTCCTGAAGCAGGGGAATCTCAAGTAGGTGTGACTGCTGCTGGAATACTGTGGCCAGTTTTGGTGCCCACAATTCAAGAAGGATATTAAGTTGGAGAGGGTTCAGAGAATAGCCACAAGAATGATTGAAGGATTAGAAAACCTGTGTTCAACTCAAGGAGCTCAACCTATTTAATTTAACAAAGAAAAGTTTAAGGGTGACTTGATTAGTCTATAAGTATCTATGTGAGAAACAAATATTTAATAAAGGGCTCTTCAATCTAGCAGAGAATGATATAATACTGTCCGATGACGGGAAGTTGAAGCTAGACAAATTCAGACTGGAAATAGGAATAAATGTTTAATGGTGAAAGTAATTAACCATTGGAGCAATTTACCAAGGCCGGGGTGGATTCCCCATCACTGATCATTTTTAAATCCAGATTGGACATTTTTTCTAAAAGATCTGCTCTAGAAATTATTTTGGGGAAGTTCTGTGGTTTGCGTTATACAGGTGGTCAGACTAGATGATAACAATGGTCCCTTCTGGCCTTCAAATCTGTGAAATAGTTATTTCAAGCCAATGAGTCAAAAGAAAATCTGAAAATCAAAGTGACTATCCCCAGGTGTGAAAAATTCTCTGAAGTCATCCTGTCGTTGGGGGAGCAAAACTTCAGAGAAGAGCCAGTTTGGGGCAGACTCAACCGGCAGGAGTAGACACATAAGCAGCTGCAGCAGGGATCCTTGAAAACCGATGTCATCAGGCTTCTATGTATAGATTTTTACCCTGAACATTCTTTCCCCCCTGCTGACTAGCTTTTTATTCCAGTAATTTCCATTGCCAGTCTGATTCTTCCTGCATTTCCTTCATTCCCATTTCATTTGACTCTCTCTTTCCAGTCTCTCACAGCCGCTCCAACATAACCCGATTCTTTTTGTCCTTGGGTGGAGATTTGGTGCCTTGTCCCACCTGTCTGCTTGTAGTTTTCCAGGACAGCCTCCACAGATCTCCATGTCTTTTGTCTGGATGAAGGCAAAGGTTCTCGTTTTGTCCAAACTGATGTATCCGCCTTATTGGTGACATGGCCTACTCTGCTTTTATTTCCCTCTTGCTCTTTTTGTTATATGTTTTTAATCTCACCCATAGATTAATAGTCTCACATTAAAATAAAAGATAACCAACTAGTTCAGTCTTTTGTATTTGTAAGTACAGTGCTAAATATATATTTAAGGGAGGAAGAATAGAATAGAATACTAAAGTATGGGGGGAATTTTGATAGCCTATAAAATCTAAAATGTTCAAGGCTAGCCACTGAAAAGTTGCATTGGCAGCAGAGAGCATTCAGGGTTTATGCTGCCATTTGGCAAAAATCACAATTTCCAGTATTTGAATTTTATTGGCAATGTTCTATCCATATGGTGAAATACTATAGTGCTGAATAAAAGTGGTTTAAAATGCCTGCATCATGATTCAGTTTTGTAATAATGTGAATTTGGCCAATTTAGTTGCGACAGCCAAGGGAAAAAATAGTATAAAAATTATAATAAATCACCACAGTTTAATCACTATGATAAGTTAGCATGATCTTTTGCAGAAATTATAATGTCACTGGTGCTGCATGCTTTAAAAATAAGGTATTTAAGATTCGGTACTGATGTCTACTGAGGATTGAACAAGAGTATTAAATGTACGAAAACTTTTATATAAAACTAGGGGCTGTGGCTAGTAAAAGTGATCATATTGGTCACAACATTGAACTAAAGAGTGATTCAACATGTTTTTCACAATAACAGTGGTGTGACTGGAGATGCAGAGTTAGAAAGTTTTGAAGCAGCTTATTTGGTTCTTGGCCATTTCAGTTTTAGGACAATCCATATCTTCTGCACTGTCCCTTTTCAGGTGAATCATATCATCAGAAGGATTCACTAGAACTCTAGAGTAGGACTGCATGATTTAGTTGGGGTTGGTCCTGCTTTGAGCAGGGGTTGGACTAGATGACCTCCTGAGGTCTCTTCCAACCCTATGATTCTATGTCATCAACAGAAGATAATGAATTCTCACCAAGCTGGAGAAATATGAAAAATATTTTTAATCATTAATAGGTTTTTTTAAAAATATATTAATAAAACTTCCTGTCCTCAGTGGGTATCTCCCTTCCTCCCATGACCATTTGTTTTGGCAGAGAAGTGGAGATGAAACTCCAGCCTCATGGGCTCTCTTCCCCTTTGGTTGAGTTCTAGAATGGGGTTCTCTGCCAGGGAGGAGTCTTTAGACCATGCTGTCCCTTTGAAAATTCTTTCTTGGTTGACTGAGCAAGGGAAGAAGTCGTCAACCCTGTTGAGGCATCATATATAACAGCTGGGCTGGGCATGGTCCTAGTTATGTTCCAGAGAAGTGTGACCCCAGCATTCCATATCCACAGTAAAGAGGGAAGGGGAGTGGGAGGGAAGAAGACTTCAGCTGGACTTGAGAGCAGTTTCTACAACTTTTCATCCTTGGAAACTTGAAGAATATCTGCTTCCAACTGTCATCAGTTGTGGATGTTAATTAGTGCTAGATAGATAATTCTAAAATGCTGTCCAGATTACTTCTATATATGCCATCTTCTTGTAAAATTAAAACAGTAGTAACAGTGGCATTATTAATGGTGAAGAATTAACATTTTTATGTTAACTAGCATGTTACCTATGAGGCAAGAGATAACACTTTTAATAGAGAAGTAAACTCTATATTGCACTTGACAAATGAAAAGGAGGTTAAAGCTTTGTGTACGCTTCGTCAAACAACACTCCTGCTTTAGAAGATTTCTGTTGTAAATTTTGTGTTTCTTGAGATCTGTGCATTGAAGGGTCATTTGTGCTATAGCACATTCCCAACTTTTGAATTTGGGAATATTTTTGACACCAGAAAAAACCAAAATAGAATAAAATGGAATCCCAGGGTCAACTTAAACCATGATGTAATTCCATTGATGCTCACTCATTGATTTGCATTCATCTTTTTCCCTCTTGTGCAGCTAAGCTCTTCAATCTAGGCTAATTTTTTTTGTTACAGCAAACAATGGAATAGTAATCAGAACCCTTGTAGCTTTGCACAGTCTTCTGTAGCATGGAATTCAAATGGAGGATTTGTATTGTTATCACCTGTAGTGATTAAGTTGCCTGTAGCATTCAAAGAGAGCCTTTCACTTATGCCTAGACTTTTTCATCAGCTGCCACACAAATGACGGGTCTCAACATGCACTGTGTAACACACAGTTTGATTAATGAATGTACCACAAACCCATTGTTTTTTTACCACCATGGTTTATAAGTAAAGGATTAATGGGTGAAACTCACTGATAATGCAGAGCTCCTTTGCTTTAGCTGTTTATGCCATTTAAGGCCACCAGCATGGCTGGGCTACGTTGATGGAACAGCTGTGCAGGGAACGTCCACATTGCCTATGTTCTATTGAAAGGAATCCAATGCTGTCTATGCAAAAACTAGTCCATGGGCCTGACTACATGTATGATTTACATGGATCCTGTGGTGCACACCCCCTGTGTAGTGGATAGTGAAATCATTTTTGACCTGGAGTAGCAAGCAGGGGCGGCTCTAACTTTTTTGCCGCCCCAAGCAAAAAAACAAAAACAAACCCCAAACGCCGCCCCGCAACAAAAAAAAAATACCCCCCAACACAACCACCCCGCCCCCAGCGCCGCCCACCCCGCCGAAACGCCCGGCGTTTTTTTTAAATAAAACAAAAAAACAAAAAACCCCGGAGTGTGGCCCCCCTCCAGGTGCCACCCCAAGCACGTGCTTGGTAGGCTGGTGCCTGGAGCTGGCCCTGGTAGCAAGTGAGGAAGGTACACTTCATTTCTGGGAGGCTTGCCTTTTGATTTGGGAATTTAAGCTATGCAATAATTCAAGCATTGCATAAGAGGAGTGAACTTCACTCAACAAGAATAATGAGTAAAAATATAAAACTACTATGAAATGGGTATCAAAATGCAGGATGATCTTATTTAGAGAAAATTCAATTGGGTTTTATTTTGCAGAGTTGTCTGCATTTAAAATATTTGTATTGCATACATTAGCACATGTATTAACTTTCCTGTCTCAGGCACCATAATTTCTTTTTTTTCCCTTCTAAATGTTGAGAAAGTGAAATGCACCAAATACAATTTGTAGTGTTCTAAAGGAATTAGACATATTCAGTTTAGACAATCATCCAGACCATATGCTGTTACATCCACAGAAATTCTTTCTTAGGCTGTATAGTTTATCACTTTGCTATTTAATATTTTTGAATTTTAAAATGATTCTCACGCTTCTTTGAATTTGTTCATTTGCTATTGATCTATAAATACAAATGATCCTATCACTTTATTATGAACAGATATTATTCACTAAACAGACAGCTCTGCAGATGTTTTTCTTTCTGTTTTATTTAAAAAATGTACTACTCTGTATGCCTGTGCGCTCAATATAAAAACAATAAGGACCAATGTCTGACAAACTGAATCCTCCTTCACTACAGCAATCCACGTATCCCTCCCCTTCAGGAAAAGCCTAAGGGAATAACAAATGGGTCTTGAATTTGTAAATGTACGGCTTTGGTGAACCACCAAGGAAATAAGAATCTTAAATGAAAGATCATCCAGAACTGAAAATGTCTTGCTGGCAGAACCCTCACAATTGAACCAGAGGGTTGTTTACATTTATGTCTGTTCATACCAATTTCTGTTTTATACTGAGACTTGTCTCAACAGCAATCTCTGGACTGCAGTCCTACCCAGTCATTAATTCTCTGAACTATTGTTTCGCTCCATGAGTTGATTTTCATTTTAAAGTATTTTATGTATCCAGCATATTAGATGATGCAGTATATTCTTATTTATTCTATATAAATATTGTCAAAACAGATGGTTTTGTTATCCTATATCCCTTATCAAGAAAATGGTTACCTGTACTATGTTTGTCATACTTTTTTTTTAACTGGAGGTCTTATTTACATATATGTTTGATTTAAGTACATACATGAATAAGCTAATTTTGCAAGGGAAAATACTATGATAATCAGAGACATGTCAAAAAAGAAAAAAAAAATCCCTAATATTTTAAAGGGCTTTGATATCCTGGGATGGAAGCAGCTGTTGTTATTTAATAAAAGAGTCGGCATTAGAGAGTGTAACTATTTCTTTTCTTGTTTTTTCCTTTTTCTTGCAAAAGGATAAATATATGGCCTTTTTGGCTTTCTTGAAGTATTTGAACATCATCATTTTTATATGTATTGAAGATTATCTGGTGTATTGTGTCATTAGTTATAAATAGTTCTGAATTCATTACACCATCTCAGTTGAAGGAATAAACTGAGATGCATATTCGTTTGTTTGACTCTTTTATAGAGCTGCCAATTTAACACAAAAATCTCAAGGACATGCATCCCCAGGGGTGGTAGTCTTATGCTTCAGTAATGGAGATTAAATTTGTGGTAGTTAGCTAGCTAGCTCTTTTTCTAACAAGGAAACTAAAATTCATTAAAAACTAATTAGGAATGTATAGGAGGTTAATACTCCATGTTAAGCCTTATTAATGTGAGATAAGTAATTCATAAAGTATCAAAGGACTGCAATGGACAGAATTAAAGAGAATTATGCTACCAAAAACTACATTAAAATAACATTAAGGGTCTTGCTTAAGCCTGCAAAAGGCAGGAAATTCAAAAGTAAAGTTAAATCTATTTTTTAATTCACTGTTTCATGCTTGGGGTGTTGGTATTGTCCTATATTAAGGAGATTTCAGCATTAGGCGATTTTTTTCCCTTGCAAGTTAAGATGCAGTATTAATTAATTAATCTCTAAGAGACTATGGATTATTGACCTAGTGGTGTCATATACGTAGGAAGTTTTAAACATACACGTTATTGACTTGATTTCAGAAATATCTTGAGATCATATTACTATACTAGAACTGTTTTTAAACCACTATGACTTGCACTTTTAATAATGAAATAAAATAATGGCCACAATATTCATGCAAAATTTTATTTTCTAAAATGTAGTCATTTTGGAAATCTGATTTCTAAAATAAGGGTTTTTAAATTTGTAAATAACTGCTTGGGGTTTCCGGGGGTTTTTTTTTTAGGCTACCAGGCTAAGACTTTAACTGAACATAAAAAGTGCACCATGTTCCTAAGGCTACATCCACACTACCCGCCCGATTCGGCGGGTAGCGATCGATGTTCTGGGATCGATTTATCGTGTCTCATCTAGACGAGATAAATCGATCCCAGAGCCGCTCCCCGTCGACTCCGGAACTCCAGCTCCGCGCGAGGAGTAAGCGGAGTTGACGAGGGAGCCTGCCTGCTGTGGTGTGGACCAGCGGTAAGTACTTTTGAAATTGATCCAAGATATTCGACTTCAGCTACGTTATTCACGTAGCTGAAGTTGCGTATCTTAGCTCGATCCCCCCAACCCTAGTGTGGACCAGCCCTAAGATCAGTACACTTCCATATATAAATACATTTTTACATGATCCTCAAAGAAATGTTAGTGAAATTCAACCCCCTGAAATCTGGAGTCAGAATGAGGAGGTGAAGCCCCAGCCCCTTAAGGTTACTCTAGCAGACCCTCTACACCACTTACATAAGATGTGAGGGCACTGGATCTCATAGCTCCTCTCTTAGCCCACTCCAAGGGCACCTCCATGCCACACACACTGCAGAGACTGTCCTTGCACAACAGCTCTCTCCATAGGGCGTAAGTGGTACGGAGCATCTTGTACAGACCCTCTACATCAAAATGAGTTTCACAGAGTATGCATTTACATACAAGACTTGAAAAAGGCATTAGCAGATTCATATAACGAGAGGGTTGTGCACACATGCCAGGGGTTTTTTGCATCTCTCTATTCTCCCCTGCCCTCTTTTACAGGAATTCCCCCTAATATTTCTCCTGCTGGGGGCTCTGTGTGCCATCTCCCGTGCCATCTCCCATACCAGAGATCCTGGTTCTCCCATCATACCAGTAGCGCTACGTTCGGACCCATTTCCTCTTTTTTCCCATGGTAGGGACCCTATGTGTTCCCTAACACATTTCTCCAATCTCCCTCCCTACAAGGGGTTCCCCATTCTCCCTCTATGGCAGGGGCTCTGCTTGAGGCTCACTTTCTACCCTTCTTCCCATACCGATGTCTCCCAATCTCCCACACTGCTAGGATTTGTATACTGTATACTCCATTCCCCATCTACCCATACCAGTTTTTCCCCATACTCCCCTCCATCCTGTGGCTGTGTGGATACCTTCTTCCCGCAAAGAGATAAGTCATTCAGGGTATCAACATGTTAAATTCTATTGGGAGGACCCCTAACACTGAGATGAGGGTAGTGCTATGCTGTAAGATACTGAGTGTTATCAACCAGTTGTTTGAAGAGGAGCTTGAGACTGTGACCATGCTAAAGAGTTGGCAGAGGCTTCATGTGTCCATTTTCCCTCTTTTGGTTTTGTGATTTTTCCCAAAATCAATAGGATTCTAACTATTGATGTCTAGACTTTGCTTGAAATTTTGAAATGGATCAGATGCTGCATTTAAAAGCACTCTAGAGAGAGCAATAGAGAAGTGCCATAAATGTTGAGAATACGGCCTTCCCAAGGTTAAGGTCCGTTAGTTCAACTCCTTGCCAAATGAGTGAAGATTAAATGGAGGAATGGCTGCAAGGACAGAGAGGAAACTTTATGTATTAAGTGTGCTCAGCACACTGTCATTCTGGTTGAGCAACTTTAGGTGGATGATACTCCAAACTGAAAAAATGGTTAGAGCGCTGGATTTGGTATTATTTCCTTAAACACGATAAGTGTCAGCATGTTCCAAAAGTCTTTCCTTTATTCACCTCTAGGTATTTGTTTTACGATGAGAAGGTCCCTTACAAGGCTTAGGGGACAAGTGGACACAAAATATCTAATTTTAATCCATAAAGAAGTGGTAGAGAAACAAAAAATAAACAGATAGTGGACTTGCTTCACTCAGAGGATAGCACTTGCAGAAGCAGGCATAGACCCTAAGACAGATCCACTGCCACTAGAGATGCCACAGCAAAGAGGGTCACAGTGACACAAGGCCTGAATCAGATCAGATACTTGTAGACTCTGTGTTAGAGCACATATGTTATATACAGGTAGTGGGAGGGCAATAGCATTTTAATTATAATATGTTAGCCTTTGCAGGCTTCCTGAAGTGAGTTTTACAGCAGGATTGGAATCAAGAGAGAATGAGATTTGACAAGTTAAACACATAAGAAATAATATCTTACATTTTAAGTGCTTTTTATCCCAGAGGAACTCTAAGTGCTTTATGAACTACATAAATGGATTACCTCACACACCTCTGTGGGTAGAACATGGTTGCAGTTTCACAGTGCTCAGCAACATGACACAATAGCATCACACTGGCAATGAAGAAGTCTCAGTAGAGCTTGGATTTGTTTCCCCTTGTCCCAGGATCCTCCACTGCAGATTTCCTCCTTCTCCCACAAGACCATCAAGGTCTCAATTGGTCCAGTGTGCATGTAGGGGAATGATTTGAGACTGGGCAGGCTCAGATGAGGAATGGATGGGTCAGGGAAAATGTACACTGCGCTACTTCTTGCCTTGTGAGATGTCCCTGGAAAATATGGCCTGGAGACCTTCCCACCAGGGATCCCATGGGCAGCAACAACCAGGAAGAGTCTCCTAGACACTTCTTTATGCTTCCTGGTATCTATGGAAGTCAGAACTGGGTGCAAAGGTACAGGGCTTTTGTTGCAGATGACCTTTGCCTCCCTTGAAGATTTCTGGAAATCCACAGAAGTTGGGTGCAAGCAACATGTTATTTTCCATGGGGGAAATGGAGAAACCCCTTATTTTGCTGTAATGTTTGGGGGGTATTTTTCACTTAGATTTCCTCCCCCTCCTCACTGGTTTTGCTGTGGAAGTGCATAATCTGAAGCAGTAGCTTCACATGACTATCATGTAGCTGTGGTAGTGTGTAGAATGGGCTTCCATCTTGAATGGTGCCTTACAAGTTTTCTTCCTTTCATAAGAGTCACTGAGGCTTTTTAAATCCCTCAGAATTGCAGCTTCCAACCTCATTCATGCTTGGCCTCATGTAAAAGCATACCTTCTTCTGTACGTTGGACATGCCACAGCAATTACCATAAAAACAGCCATCTTGTTCTCAACTGGTATAACGCTCCATCTTGCTGGGCTCATCTAAGCATCTCCTGATTTGTGACAAACTCAGTCCAAAGGATGTTAAGTATAAGCTGTAAACTTTGACACTGATAACTGTTTAGTTTCCTCTCCTCCTCTGTTTTGTACAGCCATATTTCTGCTCCAAATAACAGGGTTGTCATCACTACTGCATTGATTGCTCGAATGCATACAAGTCAGAGCTTTGCTATTGGTGTTCAGATTCTACCATGTCTCCTGCATGCCACACACATCAGTATTCCACCTTTCCAGTTCTTCAGTCAGGAGAGTAGTTTTTCAAATGACTCTTGTTGATCAAATGTTCCACGGTCCTATCCTCAGATACTGGCATTATTGCAGAAATGGACATGTAGTACCATCTTTATATCAGGCATTTCTCCGCCATCTCTGGTTTATGGAAGTTGCACTTCTATCTCATTTTTTAATATATATGCATGCTCAGAATTTTGTCTTCTAAAATACTTTGACCACAAAATGTAAAACAATATAGAAAAGAAAGAGGAGTTAAGAGTTATGGTTAGCAATTTGATATGAGGCCATTACAACTTGGAAAGTGAGAGAATTTGTGACTAAAAATTACTGTAATGTGAAGAATCTAGAGCTGATCATAAAAAAGCACACATTTTGCAAGTACATTAGATAAAATTTAATTTATTTTTTTGATCATTTTGAAATGTTGATAAAAATCTGTATTGAAATTTTTCCACCAGCCCCAGATGATTCCCTGAAACATTGTATGGACAGAATATGCTAGGTTCCTAATATTATTGCCAATGTAAATTTCCCCTGTTAGATACATAGATCTTCACATATCCATTAATTAAGATTATGATCAAATAATCAGTTTCATAGTTTCATAGATTTTTAAGTCTGGAAGGGATCATTATGCTCAATTGTCTGCCCTCTATCATAATATAAGCAAAGGAATTTGTCTCAGCATTGAGCCCAATTACTTGTGGTTTAGCGAATATATATGTTTTAGAAAGACATCTAATCTTGATTTAAAGACTTCAAATGGAGAATCCAACTAATCTCTGGGTGAACTCTTCCAACGATTAATTACATGTTAAAATCTGTGCCTTATTTTCAGCTTCTAGCCATTGAATCTTGTTATGCCTTTCATAGATTAAAGAGCCCTCTAGTATCTCATATTTTCCTGTGTTGCCACTTAAAGACTGTGATCAAGTAACCTCTAAAACGTCTTTTGAGATCCTCAGATCTGTTCTATGGCATGCATTCTAGAATAATTCTTATGGCTTTTCTTTCAACACTCTCCAATTTGTTGACCTCTATCTTAAAGTATAGTCATTGGAACTGAAATAGGATGACAAGATCGCAAGTATGAAAAATCAGGACAGGAGCTTGGAGGGAAAGTTAATAAGCACCTATTTAAGAAAAAGCTCCAACTATCAGGACTGTACCTATAAAATCAGGACATTTGGTCACCCTAAACTGGACACACTGGTACAGTAATATCACCAATTCTGTATACAGATATAATTATGCTGCTTCTCCTTGATATTCCCCTATTTATACACCCAAGGATCACGTTAGCCCTTTTAGCTTCATACAAAATTATGTATTATACACACACACACACACACACGTTAGCCCAAATGATTTTACTATTGTCTGTGGGTTTGTTTCTTAAATTTAAGACTGAACTGTGAGTCTGAGATTTGCAACCCTCCAGTGTATACTTAATAAATAACTGCTCTACAGCTAGATGTTTTCCTAAGAAGTGCAAAAGAGCCAGAAAGCAGCCAGCTCTTGTCAGCTGAAAACTCCTCCAGCATGGGGGAGGTTTTCAGCTGACATAGAGCCACTGTGCCCATGTTCTGTACAACCTGGACGCACTCAGGGCTACCTACGAGAGGCCTGGCCAGAGTGTGTTGTGCTCCAGCAATCCTTAACTGATATATGGTCTCTTAGGAACTATTACCAGCTGGTGGAGTTTGAGAAGCCCCAAACACTACTTAAAATTCCATGGGTTGTGCTGGGGCAGATTGGGCTAGAGCATCAGGGCTCTGTCCTCCCACCCTTCCATCTTTCCAAGATCTCCAAGGATGTTTGTCATCCAGGACCGGCAGTCACATCTATTGAGCCGTTCACCAGGGCCTAATGAGCTATTATGAAAATAGGTAGTGCAAGAGAACTTTTACAGAGCTGAGAGCATAGGATCCAACTCCGTGGGTGCTCCAGGGCTGGAGCATCCACAGGGAAAAATTGGTGGGTGCTGAGCACCCACCGGCAGCTCCCCCCAGCCCCGCGCCCAGCTCACCTCCTCCTCGGCTTCCCCAGGCAGGCGCCGCTGCAGCCAGAGGCTGAGCGGCTTTTTCACCCCTCACGCTGGCTCCGGCTCCGGCTCCAGCTAATCAGTGGCGGCACGCGGGGGAGTGGGGGAAAGCACAAGAGCCGGGTGCAGGTACGGGGCTGGTGGGGAGCTGCAGGGCCCGGTGGGTGCTCTGCTGCTTCCCCCCCCGGCTTGCAAGCCGGGGGGGGGGGGATGCAGCGCGCCGGGGGAGGAGGCGGGGGCGGAGCCAGGGGCACGAGCACCCACCGGCAGCTCCCCGCCTGCCCCCCCGCTGCGCGCCCAGCGGCCCAGCTCACCTCTGCCTCTCGGACTCGGAGGCTGAGCCAGATGCGAAGTGGCAGCCCACCGCTTTTCTTGGCTCCCTCTCCAGCTGGTTGAGGGGGTATGGGGAGGAGGCGGAGCCAGGCGGGCGGGGGGGGGGCTGGCAGGGAGTTGCCGGGCCCGGTGGGTACTCTGCTGCTTTCCCCTCTCCCCCCCAGCTGGATGCAGCGTGCCTGGGGGAGGGGGCAGGGATTTGGGGAAGGGGCGGGGCTGGGGTGGAATTGGGGCGGGGCCGGGGGTGGAGTTGAGGGGTGACGAGCACCCACCGGCGCCGACGAAAGTCGGCACCTATGCAGAGTATCTGCCTCACTGTGGTGGTTTTTATTCCCTCTTTATAAAAGTGATTCACTCACCTCACTATGACAGTAGGCTGCTTAAAATCCATTTTTATCAAGGAGTATCTGTGGTATCTATAAATGACACTTGTGGTATTCTTGTCCAGACTTCATACCACTATGAGTTTGAATATAGCACTAGTAGTGCAAGATCCCCACAAGAAAAAAGTTGAATGAAGTTTCCAGACCATTAAAGGACTGGTAAAACAGAGTGCTCTGTATTCAATTGTCTTGATATAGAAAGCTATTCCATTTGCAAATATAGACTGACAAACGGAGCCATAGACCATAAATTATGTACTTTGTTGCCCATCCACTCCAACAGCCTCTGCATCACATTGCCGTTGAAAAGAAATTGGTGCTATGGGAAACAAATCACATCAAGCGCAAAGCACACACTGCATATGTTTGAAACACAGGCTTATAAAGGTGCAGATTATAAATCCCGCTAGGTGTCTAGCTGAATCTTTATGTGCCTAAATACCTTCGTATATCTGATCCATAGTCTGCAACTTGCCACCGTTTTATTCAGGCCAGTAATATTGAATATCTGATAAAAGCACTAACAGAAGCTGTAGTGTTGTTTTGCTCCATGATCATAGTTTTTCAAGTGTCCACAAGGTAGATGCTTGACTGCCTTATTTAATTGCCTCTGCATCAAGGGCTTTAAGGAACCCTGCCATCAAGTGGTTTACTGCCCCATATAATATATCCGTTTCAGTGCAGCTACTCAAGTGTCCAAGTTTAAAATTTGTTTTCTGTGAACATTTGTGGGAGTAAAACACAATTGCTTGAAAATTTTGAAGAACACTGCTGACAGTGAGTATTTCTGGGAATTGTTTGTGGCATTAACACAGCTCTGTTTATAACCAACCTACATTACCAATTTACCAGAGTAGAAACCAAGACATCGAGGCCAGATTGGCTCCTCTGGGAGGTGTAAAGAACAATTGTTTGTTTAGGATGTTGTCTTTCCAGCCAAGAAGATTGGACCTACAATGTGGAACCAAAGGTCAAGGTGGAATGTTGCATTACTAGTTATGCTTTATGATACTAACATAAAAATGGATGTTAAATGTCTGTTTGGAATTGTCATGAAAGATAGTATCATGGTCCTCCTTAAACAGGAAGCATCAATTTAAAGATTACAGCTATAGCTACAGACAGAACCAGGTTTCTACACAAACTGAGCTCCAGATTTGTTTCCCTCTCTTACCAGGAGCCACACCCTGTTGGGAACTCTATAGAGCACACAAAGACAAGTAAACTATAATTATTACAAATGAGCATACAAATAAGTAGGAATTGGGAGAGAACAGATGTTAAGAATAGTTTATGCAAAAAGCAGCAGAAAGACTGATGAAAAAGTTTCATTATCTTGTGTGAGTGCATGTCCCTAGACATTCTGCCTGCTGTTTGGCTAGATCAGGGGTTCCTAAACTTAGTTCATGGCTTATTCAGGGTAAGCTCCTGGAGGGGCCGTGAGATTCTTTGTTTACCTGAGCATCCGCAGGTACGGCCGCTCACAGCTCCCAGTGGTCATGGTTCACCATTCCCGGCCAATGGGAGCTGTGGGAAGCAATGAGGGCCGGGCCACCGCTTTCCACAGCTCCCATTGCCTGGGAACGGTGAACCGTGGCCACTGGGAACTTCAGGCAGCCATACCTGTGGACTCACAGATACCAAAGCTTCTCACGGACCGCCAGGGCCTTACCCTGAACAAGCCACAGACCAAGACTGGGAACCCCTGGGCTAGATGTACACACTTCCTGTATCTTCCTGGCTGGAGGCTTATCAGATAGGCTGAACAGCTGCTTGTCTTTCATAAATCTATGAACACTGCAAATGTCTCTGTGCCTCAACCCTGGTCACCTCCATGACCATTCAGCCATCTTCTGAAACTGCCAACATATTGTGATACAGCATGGCCAGAAGGCAGCAGGAGAGTGATCTAGGGTGAGGAGAAGCCTTATTCCCTGTAGATTAATTAAAAGCACCTGAAACCAATTAGAGCACCTGAAACCAGTCTCCTGATAAAATCCCCCTGCTTCAATCAGTCAGAGGAGGAGCTGGAGCAGAGTGGGGAGCTGGAGCAGAGTGGTTTGGTGGTGGAGCAGAGAGCAGTTTGAAGGAAAGTGGAGGAGAGTTTTGAGAAGTGCTGCAGTGGGCTAAGAAGACCAAGATCCTAGGTAAAAGGAAACCTGGCTTGTGCAGAGGGAAGGCAGGAAGCCCCACAAGCTGAAGGTCAGGAGAGGGAAGTAGCCCAGGGGAAAGAATCACTGTTACAAGTGGTTCACCTACTATCATAGGGCCCCTGGGCTGGGACCCGGAGTAGAGGGTGGGCCTGGGTCCCTCCCTCTCCACTCCCCTTCCCTGGGATACTAGTAGGATAGCTGTTACCCCAGTTCAGGGGCAAGAAATGGCACCCTGAAACCCCCCACAAGACGAGAAAGTACAGGACCCATCATAGTAGTGCCGGCAATTTGCCACAATATGTGCCAGTGAGAGGGATTTGTATATCTGAGACCTGCCTGCTAGGGATTTGACCGAGACCACAATCTGATTTCACATTGAACAGCCATCAGATGGGTAATAACTTTTGAGTATTGCCCACCTAGTTACCCTAGAGACAAGAGGTTTAATATCTGTTAATAATCCCAACATTTTGCAGGAAGGTATTTTGTTTGTAGGCACAAAATTAGACCTAATCCAATATACTTATATTAAAATGTTCATGATTCTGAAACATATATCAAAGGATCCAAAATCATTCAATACATTTTACCTTTCTTCCTCGTGGGCACTTGGTCTCTGTGATCCATTACAACTAGGAAGCAGCCAACAGTAAAATCTTCACAAATGGAATAAAAACTGAAAACATCAAGAAAACTGATTCAAGAGGAAAAACTGCTCTTATTTCTGGCTGGATTTTTCTGTTTGTTTGTTTTTTGTTGGTTTTTGCTCTTCTTCCTTTCCCCACCATATGAAGGGTTTTAATGAAGGAAAACCAAGAGAAACGGCAGAACGTTTTTGTCTGAAAGTTGTCTCAGACAAAGATCACATATGTTTTCAAGTGGTAAGTAGCGAAATGCATTGGAGACCAGATACATTTATAGCAAAATTACTTGATTGAAGCAGTTTGCTGTTCTGCACAGGAAATGGTCACATGGTCAGTTAAATGATCCTTCACCGAAGAAGGGAAGTCTCTCATGAACAATTTTTAAGCTTGACAGACTCCTGAATGTGTCCACCTGGAAACAGTGGATGTCCATATTTGATGATTCCTGTAATCCTAAAACTGTGTCTGATTTTCTTCAAGAGTTTGTTTAGCCAAAATAGAATTTCAATGTCCTTAGCACATCTAAAGCATACAACTGATTCTTTTAGTTGGGGAGGGGCTTTACAAAATAAGGAAAGCAAAAAAAATGTGTTTGTGTGAAAGCCATAATTTTGGGAGAAAACATTCTGGTGCAGGCCTGAGAATCACCTCATCTGCATGGAAGCATTCCAGATGGATAAGACTCCCAAAATTACAAACTCTCCCAGCCAATGTAATTGTACTTGCTATTGCTAGCAGCAAAACATTTAACTGAAAGTACAGAAAAGACATCCATATATTCAAAAACAAGTCTCAAATTACCTGAAGCATCAAGTCATTCTGTCAGTCTATTGACAGTGTCTCTTCAGAGATGCTCTAAGGAATTGGGACCTATGAGGCTGCTGAAAATAGGGCTAGAAGTGGAAGGAATAGGCTATAAGGTTCATTACACCATGACTTGGAATCAGTAGACTCAGATCCAATCAAGAACTGATCTAGAAGAAACTTCAGTGTATCCCTGGATGTGAGACAAAATGACTGTCCTTTCAAGAGCACCATGAGGATCAAGGTCTCGGAATGTCTTGAAATAACTAGATTGGTGGAGAGTTTCTGAATCTGAGCAGAAAGCCCACACCCTTTTCTGAATATTTATTTATTCAGGATTGTTCATTTATACTTTCTTGTTCTAGCGTAGAAGCATAAGTATGCCATGGAGGTCCTGTTGCTTTTTCATGTGAATGGCAATCAAATGCAGAGGGAATCATGCGAATACATCCTGTATAACACAGGCCATTGAATGTGGCCTATCTGAGATCCCTCAATGGTGTAGAAGATTATGTGGTTCCTGATTCCAGAAATTTCACTGATAATCAGGAAAATCTGTAGAATACAGAAGTGTATCAAAATCATGCAACAGTTTCTACATCCAGTCATCATCATAAAAAGTAACTGAAATTCCTGGAGGGCAAATACTTGGTGTTCCCAGGAGAAATACAAACTGCAGGAATGGTTGACAGAAGGCATGGGGTTTGAACAAATCTTGAAAGAATAGATAGGAAAAGTAGATGAAGCTGAGGCACTCAGGATGTTGAAAAGTCCAGTCAGTATGTACAGATACTAATTTTGTACAGGTGGATTATAACAAGTCATCTATCACCTTCCTCCCATAGACTGGCAATCAGGAGTTACCATCAGGCTGGTGAGAATACAGGGAACAGAAAAGAAGCTAAAGGACATTGCATAAAATTGGAAGTGGGTCTGCAAGTGTGACCATCATTGTATAAGAACAAATAGACTAGAATGTTATAAAGTTCAGGGAACATTGGTGGCACAGATATATTGGTACACAGAGGCATCATTAGTTATAGGACAATGAAAATCCTAAGGAGAGATCTCCCACAGTATTCTTGACAGCAAGTTAAAGAAGTATGGATTGGATGAATGGACTATAAGGTGGATAGAAATCTGGCTATATTGTCGGGCTCAATGGGTAGTTATCAATGGCTCGATGTCTAGTTGCCAGCCAGTATCAAGTGGAGTGCTCCAGGGATCGGTCCTGGGGCCAGTTTTGTTCAACATCTTCATTAAT
The DNA here is from genome assembly GCA_033296515.1 of Macrochelys suwanniensis. Classification (NCBI taxonomy): domain Eukaryota; kingdom Metazoa; phylum Chordata; order Testudines; family Chelydridae; genus Macrochelys; species Macrochelys suwanniensis. Next base: position 51,425,190 of record CM065777.1, read on the forward strand.
GATCTGGATGATGGGATGGATTGCTCTCTCAGCAGGTTTGCGGATGACACTAAGATGCGGGAAGAGGTAGATACACTGGAGGATAGGGATAGCATCCAGAGTGACCTAGATAAATTGGAGGATTGAGCCAAAAGAAATCTGATGAGATTCAACAAGGACAAGTGCAGAGTCCTGCACTTAGGACGGAAGAATCCCATGCACTGCTACAGGCTGGGGACCGACTGGCTAAGCGGCCGTTCTCCAGAAAAGGACCTGGGGATTACAGTGGACGAGAAGCTGGATATGAGTCAACAGTGTGCCATTGTTGCCAAGAAGGCTAACGGCATATTGGGCTGCATTAGTAGGAGCATTGCCAGCAGATCAAGGGAAGTGATTATTCCCCTCTATTCAGCACTGGTGAGACCATATCTGGAGTACCATGTCCAGTTTTGGGGCCCCCATTACAGAAAGGATGTGGACAAATTGGAGAGAGTCCAGCGGAGGGCAACAAAAATGATTAGGGGGCTGGGGCACATGACTTACAAGGAGAAGCTGAGGGAACTGGGCTTATTTAGTCTGCAGAAGAGAAGAGTGAGGGGGGATTTGATAGCAGTGTTCAACTACCTGAAGGGGCAGTTCCAAAGAGGATGGAGCTTGGCTGTTCTCAGTGGTGGCAGATGACAGAACAAGGAGAAATGGTCTCAAGTTGCAGTGGAGTAGGTCTAGGTTAGATATTATGAAAAACTATTTCAATAGGAGTGTGGTGAAGCTCTGGAATGGATTAGGTAGGGAGGTGGTGGAATCTCCATCCTTAGAGATTTTTAAGGCCCGGCTTGACAAAGCCCTGGCTGGTTGGTTTGGTTGGTGTTGGTCCTGCTTTGAGCAGGGGGTTGGACTAGTTAACCTTCTGAGGTCTCTTCCAACCCTACTCTTCTGTGATTCTATGATTCTGTTATCTCTATCAGAAAGACCTGGATTCCATGCAGAAATGGGCCTTGCACACTGTTAGGGTGGACAGAACCTGTACTGGGCAAAATTAGCTTGTTCCCTTTCCTGCCAGGAAGAATCTTGAATGAACAACCCCAAAAAATCCTCAGGAAAAGGAGTAACTATTTCTGGTGAAATGAGGTTTGCAATGCTGTCCTTCGTGGCCTATTTGCTATTGGTCTAGAGGAAGGAAGTGTAACAGGATGGGTGAAAGAGAGAAACTTGAAAATCTATGGCAAGCAAGCATCTCAGGTGGTTTTGAGAGTCCATATGTCTGATATGTGTTTTTCTAAATTGATTTGGAAAACAAAATCTTTGGAAGAAAGATCTAAGGGAAAAATGGTAGGAGCCGAAGGTGATGGTTTTCCTCCTTTCTTTCATTTTCTCTTACCCTTTCGGATGCACTTGCCTTTTTGTACTATGCCACACACCATCTTATTGAAGTCTTGAACTAACCACCTCAGAAATGGTAGAGCAAACCCCTCGTAATACGCTGGCCACTTCTGAGTTCACAAAGGACCCATTGCCACATCCAGAGTCTCTTTCCAGGCAGTTTTATTTTCCACAACATAAGCATAATCGAAACAGTTCTTCAGTCCACCCTGGGCTACAGCTGCCATATTGACATTTTAATCCAGGGTCACTGCCATTCAGATTGTCCATTGGAGCTGGCAGGCTGATAGCATTAGCATCTGTACGTTCTCAGCAATGTTGCTCATATAAAAGTTGCTACCTTGTTCGATGTAATGGGAGGCTAGGCAAATCTGGCACACATTAAGGGGAACTGGAAGGAAAAATGTTTAATTACACCTCTGCCTGCAGAATTCCAATTCTGGCAGTATGCTCTACTGCAATAAGAAGGCATTGGTAGGAGTGGTAAAAATGGCAGGCTGGATTAGACCACACTAACCTAAACTGGGCCAAACAGAAAGTTTACTGGAAACTGATAGGCTAGTAATAGAACTGTGTAGAAAAAGGTAATAGTATTTCATGGAGGATTTAGATATGCTGACATTTTGGTTTAGTTCTTTTAGGATTCAAATAGTCTGGAAAAGGTGAAGGATTTTCCTGCCCTTCTGATTTGCCAGCCTCCTTTAAACACTCCTGGACACCATATTTCACCCCAGCCAGAATAGAAAAAAAAATAGCCAAGTCCCTCTGGCTTGTTGCTTCCACAAGCTGGGTCCTGCTGCTGAATTTCCACTCCAAGCATCTTAAGGCTTGTCTGCCATATTTTGGCTTTTGAAGTCAGCCCTTGCTACAAACTTCATTTTGGCCTGAGAGCACTAAGCATCTCGGGAGAACCGGGCACTGTGAAGCTCCAAAACCAGCTTCTGCTGCTTGAATTTTCATTTTTTTCCTCTTAACTTTTAGCACATACACTTCGATAATTACATACAGACTCACGTCTGATCTTGTTGTTTTTCTGCTATCAATTGATTGCCTGCCATTGGTGACAGTCACTCACATTGCATTAGAGAAACACTTTGTTTTATTGACAAGATTATTGTTCACCAAACCCATTGAAATTAGACACATTCTTAGTTGGTGTAAAATGCTGTATCTTCTTTGAGTATCTGGCACTGGAAATTATAGCAAGCATCTGCATTGCCTTTATAATGATGAATGTCATTATTTCATCCTGCCTGACACTGCTGAATCACTTCCTAGCCCCTGTGTGTGACTTCATACGACACACCATTTATGTTTGAAGTCAGGGATGTGATAGTTTTTCTTAAAACATTACAGGGGAAATAAGGGTAAGCTAGCCTGTATGGATTTCCTAAGAATGCAATTATGACCTCAAGATTAGAACAATTATAATTTAGTTCTATGAAAGCCAGAGTAGACAGCACCTTAGTTTAACAGTACATCTCATCTGATGGATGGTACTTCCAATATCTAATGTGCTACTTATCTAATACTACTTATAAGGAATAGTGCCTTCCTTGAGTTCCCAACACCAGCTTTTGAAAACGTAATGATGCATAGAGGTCACCGTGACCTACCAGAACCAAACTGGCTTGCCCTCATTTAGTAGTGGTTATTAAGGTTTAACAATGTCAGTGAACAAGTGACATGGTGTGATGGGATCCCTAGGATAAACTTGGAACTGAGGTACCAAGTGCCCCCTTAATTGTCCCCTATTTTATATCCTCAATAGATGTGCCTGGAAAACAGTAGCCCAGAGAGGTCCTTGTGGGCTTTGCAGAGTCATGGAGTTGAGCAATCCCCCATTGTATGATGCTTGAGCACTGGCAGTCCTCTTACAGCATTGTAAATACCTTGATTACAACTCCCCTGCTGATTAATGGTCCTTTAACATCCTCCTGGGAGTGGGTCACTTCCTTTGTTGTCATTGAAGAATTAGCAGTGGAGACTCTCAAACTTGAAACTTGAAACATACTTCAGTAACCACCATACAGCAAAATCTGATAATTTTATACACACAAATGACGTACATACTTTGACAGAACAATGGGTTTCAGCAGATGACCTGTCATATGATATCTTACATGGTATGCTTTATATGAAATATATCATAATTATATGATGGGTGAATATGGGGGTTCCAGGGTGCTGCTTTGAGGTACAGAGTTCCACACATGGCTATAGTTACATAACAATATGGATCCTAAAGGGACCATTTGTGATGTGTTACATTCATGCATATTCATCTCTCTTGGGCAGTATATTTTCTCTTATAAATGCTGCTGCCTCTTTCCCTAAACACAAATGTTAATCTTGTTGTTATACAATAATCTCCTAATTTTTCTGATGTGCCCCCACTAAACCTATAGTAATGAACTCAGGGTTTTATAAAGTAAATATAGCTAGTCTACTTGCATTCTGTAACTTCATATTGTTTCATTTTGTGCATCACTAGGTTTATAATCTTGTCTTTATTTATTACATACCAGTGAAATTTCTGCCTTAGAACTAATGTGATAATTATGGAGTTAGTTTTAAATAGTGGCATCTTATGCCAATATTCTATGTGTGAGAGCACAGACCTATAAAGTTGTCCCATTTAGTAATAAGTAGTTACTAGTCATTTTAAAAGGCAGGTGTGGTTTTATGTTTCTGTTAGGACTGTTAGGAATATATATCCTATTGGCACTTAATAATTACAGAGATAAAAACATTGTTCTAAAAAAATCACTTCATAACATTCCCACAGGTTGACTCTGCATTGTGTGAAGAAATACTTCCTTTTATTTGTTTTAACAAAAGGCAGTACTTCACACAATGCACAGGCAACACACAGATCCAACCTCCATGGAAATGAATAGAAAGACTTACATCGATTTCCAAGGGAGTTAGATTGGGTCTCTAATGACAATACTAACTAAACTGCCGTGGTCAAATTAGCAGAGCTAATTTTAAAGAATGGAAGAGGAACAAAACTGAAAAAAACATCTAGCATGACAATGAAAACTCTTCTACCAAGCACATACCACATTCTTTTAAGTTATGCTGAATGCCAGATCTGTTAAAGTGCATTGATTTTCCTGTGAATTCCAATAGTTTCTAATCACAAACAAATTATTTTGCTTTCCTCTGTGACTAACACAAATATGTGGGAGTAAGATTAAAGAGCTATAGTGTTCGAATTAAGTCTCATTTTTAAATGGCCCATGGGCCCATAAACTAATAAGATATAGTGACCCACTTAAGCTGCTTGTATTAGAGAAAATCTTGCAAAAAGTCAGTGGAACTCCATTTTGTTGCTGAAATTATAGCTGTAGCATGCTAAGCCTGCTTTTTACAATAATACAGACTTCTTAAAAAGGCAGAAGGCCTGGATAAACTGGGTCTGGAAGTCTTTTACATGCAAGCTGTGGAATTAGGCTACCTGATGCACTTATGATATAAAAGATTTTCTTTTAAAATTGGTATATAATTAGGACAGTTTAGATTTAAATACTGTCCAAATAATTTAAATAAAATATATGTCCTTAATAATGTCATTTAGTTTATGAGCCTTCTGTAATTTATCTTACCATATATGTATGATGAATGATGTCCATACTTTGAGTGTGAAATAATATGGTTTACACACTATGCAGGAAGTCAGACTAGATGATGATAACGATGGTACTTTCCCACCTGAAAAGCTATGAGTCTATATACTGAGATGAGAATATGCCCCATAGGTTTCTGAGCTCAAGGTGAAGTAACAAGTTGCAGCAAAAGAGTTTCATTTTGTCACAAATGAAGATAATCTGAACAAACAAACAAACAAAAACACCAAAGATCAAGTAAGTAGTGAGTGATTTTCAGATGGTGAAGTATAAATTTTGAGGAATTGAAAACAACAATAGGATTTTAAAGGAGAATAAAGGAGACATAACTTACTTAAAGATCAGTCAAGAAATAAGACATGAGATGGTCTGTCATTGCCTCTGGAATATATCTTCTTTAAAAAAAATATCTCTAGTTCTCTAATGTGTGACTTATGAGCAGCTTCTTCAAACAATGTGTCTTAAGAGTTATATCTTTAGCTTGGTATATAGAGAAATGGGCATGCAAATCCCATTAACAGTAATAGTTGTTTTAACTCCCCATACACACTTCTGCTTGGTGTATAACTCCTAAATGTTAAATTATTTGTAGGCATCACCTCCTTTAATTACACAATGCCCTATACATGAGTGCAACTTTTTAAAGCATTAACCTTTTCTAAACAATGCATCCTCAGCAGGACATCATATATACAGTGAACAGTATTTTCCATGCTTGTGTGGCATAAGAGAGTACATAATCTTAAATACTGTGTGCAGATAGTGGAGAGTTTGATTTTAACAGTGTGCAATAGTGCTAAAAAGCTTAAGTCCAAAACAACTCTCGTTCTGGATAAAGCTGTATGCTATTTGTAATTTATAGATTGTGTTGCATATTATCCTTGTAAAATGTTACATGCCTTTTTTTTTGAGAAGCACTGTAAATGTTAAAACCATGAGAACTATTGTTTTTCATGAATGCACGCAACTCAAACTTAGTGGGAATTGTGCACTTGAAATGAGAGGAGAATGCGCGTTTAAGAAGCTTAACTGACATAAATAGAATATAACCTTTGATATTTTTCCTTCAATGTTTTTGATCTATTCATGGAAAGTTAAGGTTTACCGCCAAACATTTAATTATTACTAATTTAAAAAGCTGACATTCTCAAAGTATGCTGTTGCCAGATGTGGAAATATCTCCATAACAAGGCAGACTCTCTAGCTGCATTATTAACATATGTCACAAATATTTCCATCTTATTTTCTGAATAACTTTTGAGATGGGGGATTGTTGAATTCTCTGACAAATCTTGACATTTGTTACTCATTCCATTACCTAGTATTTTAAATGTTTACCATTTAAATCCATGTGGATAGTTTTTTAAAAAAAATTATGTGTATTTATGCTGGTTTCCAAATACTTGTAAGTTTGGGGGTTTTGGGAATGTGTTGATTTTAAGCTGGAAGAAAAACGAGTGGGTGCAGACTTAGGATAGTTTTTCCTACACTAGTCTTATGTACAATATTCATTTTCAAACATAGCTACCTAAAATTAGTCACCTTTTTCCACATTTAGGCAAAGGCTCAGGCATCTTAAGAAAGCTTTGCTGCAATTTCAGGGGCAAAGGAACTGAATTCTCCATTGCAATGTAACGATTTTGCTGCAGGTACCACAGCAAAGTAAATTCATTTAAACCACTCTAGGGGTAAATCAGTGGCCTGGGTCAGTGGTCCCCAACCTTTCCGTTGCAGTAGCATCTTCATGTTCCCGGAAGAGTGTGGCGGGCGCCGGACAACCAGCAGTGGAGATGCCGTCATCGAGAAGCGTCGCTGCCGAAATGCCGCTGAAAAAGCGGGGACGACGCTTCTTGGCGTTGCCTCCGAGAAGCGGTATTTCGGCAGCTGGTTGTCCAGCGGCCATGTTCCTCGGCAGCGGGTTGTCTGGTGGAAGCACTCCCTTGTCGGTAGGCGGGCGCACATAAATGCCCCGGCAGGCGCCATGGCGCCCGCGGGCACTGCGTTGGGGACCACTGGCCTGAGTTTTTTGGAGGAGCTGCCCAGGTTACCAAGCCACCGTTTCTCCTTTCGGAGAAAAAAGTCAGGTCAGAAGTACCATAACAACTTGAGTGTTGGCATATGTGCTGTTAACCCTGATATTTACCCAGAAAACTGAAGTTAATTTTTTACACTGATTTGCAGCCATTTTTAAAATTTTTATAATAAGCACCAATAAATTTCCAGCAGCTTATAAACAAAATAAAAAAAAAAGAAAACGAAGGGCCTTAGTTATAGGCTAAAATTGCACTGATCATTTACCTAGCTGCAAAGAGGCTTGGTTCAGTAGAACTGATTTGTGAATTTGATATGTTTAGAAAGTTGTAAATCTTGGCACCATCACAGCCAGACACTTTCAGCACAGGTGGAAAGTATGCGCCAATCTGGAAGGCCTAATGGTGCCTTCCATGAAGATCAACAAAGAAATACATTACTAAAATTGTCATGGCATCAAATCTTTTAAAATACCTGAGTGGGGGGTATTTTTGTCTTCAAGAAATCTTTTTCGAATCCCTATCATTCATCAGCCTGCCACTAGATACCAATGAGTTTAAGCAAAATCTATTTTAGGTACTGTCAGTTGTCAACCTGGCACAGACATATCTAGTATTAATGAATCAGGCTGTGCACTTCTCACAGTAAAGGTATTTTTTATGATGCTCTTGTAACGCATATATAGACTTACTATTTATTGGGTGTTTGGAAACACATTTTTAATAATATGCAGAGTTTTCAGTTTCCTAGAGGACCCATATAGAATAGATACTTTGTTTAATAATACATTGTAAATGGAAATGCAAAGTAAAGTTTCACATACAGTTATTTTAGTTTTAGTAGTATCCTCCTGAGTACATTAAAATTTAATATATGCTGTACAAAAAGATAAGATTAGCATACAATTTATTTTGCTCTCTTAGGTGCCTAGATTTAATCAGGTGCACACAAACTGTTCCAAAAGGCATGATCCAAAGCCCATTGAAAGACTCACATTGACTTTAATGGGCTTTTGACCAATCCCATCCTCTATTGGATGTGAACAATTTGGAACATTTAACTGGCAACAGTATAATGTTTCATGGTTGAAGAAATGGCCTAGTCACTTCTACAGCGATAATAAGAGCTCATAATAAGTAATTGTATTATCCCATTTTTTATCTAAACAGTAAAAAGAGGATGTCTTGTAATTACCAGAATTGCAGAAGAATGTAATAATTGCTAAATTTCATTCTGTTTGTCCAGTGATAATAGCAAAACGTCTACTAAACAAGCTGTGACACAATGTAGTAAAAACATCTAAGTATAAATATGTAAGTTCCAGGGATGCAGTCTGATGTATTGTACTTATGCAGTTACGTATGCATGACTCTTGAAGTATGTACAGTAGATATAGTAGGCATATTCTGATAGTGATGCTTAATGTTTAAACTTCATAGACCCTAGATTCCTGGTAATTATTGCATACCAGAATTAACATGCATTAATACCCTAATTAAAGGAAGCATCCTTGTGCAAGTCTGCACTTTAACATGTGCTTAAGTTTCACTGAGGTCAATGGGACTTAAGCATTTGTTTAAAGTAAACACATTTAAGTAATGTTCTTAATGTGATGTGACGTGCCCAGAACTTTCTGAAGGCAAATGGTTGGTTTTGTTAAATCCTCATCTTTCTAACTTTTGCTCACCATGTCTCTACTGTTGCTGCTGCTGTGGCTCATCTCAGGGACATTTTGCTTGCTTCTGTCTACTAGTAGGAATCATCACAGAAGAAACCTCACAACCTTTTCCTTCCTTTCTCACCCATAATATTTTAATTGGTGGTATGGTGAAGTGTTCAGGGAGTGTGGCTGATGCACTCCCCACAACAGATCTATTACTGGTGGATAGGTCACCACATGAAAACTTCTACTAATGACAGGAGGACACACAACCTCTGATGAGGAAGCTCCAATGGTAGGTAGAAGGAAAACTGACATTCTCAAAGTATGCTGTTGCCAGATGTGGAAACATCTCCATAACAAGGCAGACTCTCTAGCTGCATCATTAACATATGTCACAAATATTTCCATCTTATTTTCTGAATAACTATTGAGATGGGGGATTGTTGAATTCTCTGACAAATCGTGACATTTGTTACTCATTCCATTACCTAGTATTTTTCTAAGGCATTTGAACGTCTTATCTTTGGTGGTTTTCCAGCTTTCACATCCTTATGTTAAGATGGAGATAGTATTTGAGTTGAAGATTGATAGGTTAGTCTTTAAGTTTTACATTTTGGATGACCAGATCTTCTTTAAGTTGGTAAATGTAGCTTCTGCCTTGATAATGCGTGACATTATTTCCTACTGGACATCTCCTTTGGCTTGCATGCTATTTCCAAGGTACGTAAATTGACTTCTACTGTATTCCTTTGCTTTCTAAAGTAATGCTTGAATTAGGCATTGCTGGGGTTATCATTACATTTGTTTTCTTGTAACTGATTATTATGGGGTCACACATCTTTTAGGTGATGCTGGACAGTTATTTGGTCATTGTGTGTTGCTTGAGCTGTCACTTAGAAGAGCTTTGTTGTCAGCAAAATCTAGATCTTGTACTGTGTTGAATCATGCGATCCCAGTGTTGTATACCCATACTCTTCTTCTCATAACGGCAATGCCAAACAATAGAGATGAGAGTTGTTGGACACCAGTGCCTATTTTGAACCATTTACTCAAATCTGTGTTTACTTTAACTGTATATGTTGCACTACGATATACATTCTTAATGATGTTATGTGGGATAGTGCCCCTATCCCACATAACTGGGGATAAATTTGAAACTGAATTTGGATTCTTATCAGAAATTAATGCACTCTTCAAACTTTTTGAGGTTCACCAATTAGTACAAACAATGCAATGTGGTAACAGGAAAGTCAGTATGATATTTGGCTTATATTTTCAGGCAATATATCACAGGTTGGTGATAAAGAACTAGTGAGACCAAATCTAGAACACTGCTAAACATACTGGGAACTTTAGTACTTAACAGATCCAAACAATTACAGAGAATAAAAAGAGAAGGATTATCAAATTATTAAGATGCTAGATAATCTTTTTATGAGGAAAGTTTAAAAGAGCCAAATTATTCCTACATTGCTGTGAAAATCTGTACTTTTTGATGATACATAATAAAAGTTGTCCTGCTGCAAACTCACAAGGAAAGATGATGGTTTTTAGTAGTATGCTGCATTAAATCTGACCTAGGATAATATATATCTATATCTATAGACATTGATATAGATATAAATATGAAAATAAATAACATCAAATATAATTAGAAACCTAGGAATTGGCTCAGAACAGTGATCCATCTAGTCCTGTATCCTGTCTCTGATAGTGACCAATATCAAATGCATCAAAGAAAGATGCAAGAAACCTCACAGTAGATAAGTGTAGAATAACCTGCCATGTAAGCTCTTCAGGAAGAGGGAAGTGATTGCATATATGTGTGTACAGCAACTAGCACAATGGTGTCATGATTCTTTTCTCTCTACACTGGCTTCCCATACAATATTCAGTCAAGTTCAAGGTCTGAGTCTTTATCTTCAAAACACTCAATGGCCTGGCCCCATGATATCTAAAAGGCTACCTAAAGCTCAAAGAGGAAGACCCTGGTTGACAACCCCTCTTCTCAGGCACCATGGGACTTTCTACAAGAGTAAAGCTCATCTGTGCAGTATACAGAGATTTTTCAGAGGGCAGTTCAAGAGTGTGGAATGAACTCCCTTAGGAACTAAGAACCACTACAAACCTCACCACCTTCCATTCCAAATGCAAGATGTGCTTCCTTGACCTTCCATTAACATATAATATATAATACACACATAGCAAAATGTGCACAAACAAAAAGAGCCTGCAACTGCAAACAACGAGTAACTATTAATAGATGGTGTCAGATTGCAAGGAGGTCTCAAGTGGGGTTCCACAGGGATATGTTCTGGGTCCGGTGTTATTTAACATATTTATTAATGACCTGGATGTAGGAATACAGAGCATACTGATCGATTATGTAGATGACACAAAGCTAGGTGGGGCTGCAAACATTTGGAGGATAGAGCTAAAATTCAAAGGGATCATGATAAATTGGAGAACTGGGCTATAGACAACAAAATGAAACTCAGCAAAGACAAATTTAAGGTGCTACACTTAGGGAAGAAAAACCAAATGCACAAATAGAGAATGGGGAAAAACTGGCCTGGCTGCAACACTGCTGAGAAGGATCTGGGAGTTGTGGTGGATCACAACCTCAACATGAATCAACAGTGTAATGCTGTTGCAAAAAAAGCAAAAGAAATTTTAGGTTGCATTAACAGAGGCATAGCATGCAAGTCACATGAGGTGATAGAACCACTCTATTGGCTGCTGGTTAGGCCTCTGCTGGAGTGCTGTGTCTAATTTTAGTCAACAATGTATAGAAAGGATGTAGAGAAACTGGAAAGGATCCAGAGGCAAGTGACAAGTATGATCAAAGGGATGGAATGCAAACCATATGAGCAAAGGCTACAGCAGGGGTCGGCAACCTCCGGCACGTGTGCCAAAGGTGGCACGCGAGCCGATTTTTCATGGCACGCGGCGGGCTGAGCCATCTGCTCAGCCCACCCGTGCTCTGGGATTCCCCCCGCTGGCTCCTACCAGCCGGGGTCTCAGCCCGCTGCTGGCCTGGATTCTTTCACCCAGGCTGGCAGTGGGCTGAGACCTCGGCTGGCAGGAGCCTGCAGGGAGAATCCCAGAGTGCGGGTGGGCTGAGCGGCTCTGCCCGCCCGCACTCTGGGATTCCCCCCTCCCTCCTGCCAGCAGGGGTCCCACTGCTGGCCCCACCAAGAGCCCACTGCCAGCCTGGGTGAAGGAACCCAGGCTGGCAGCAGGCTGAGACTCCGGCTGGTAGGAGCCCATGGGGGGAATCCCAGAGCGGCGGCTGGCTGAGCCGCTCAGCCCTCCGCAGCTCTCATATTCCAGCTGCTGGCCCCTTGCTAACTGGGGTCCCGCTGCCGGGCCCCACTCAGTGCCCGCTGCTGGCCTGGGTGAAGGAACCCAGGCTGGCAGCAGGCTGAGACCCCGGCTGGCAGGAGCCTGTAGGGGGAATCCCAGAGCGGGGGTGGGCTGAGCAGCTCAGCCCTCCGCAGCAATGGGATTCCAGCTGCTGGCCCCTTGCCAACTGGGGTCCTGCCGCTGGGCCCCACTCAGCGCCCGCTGCTGGCCTGGGTGAAGGGAAACCCAGGCTGTCAGTGGGCTGAGACCCCGGCTGGCAGGAGCCAGCAGCGGGAACCCCAGAGGTTAAAATGTACTGCTGGCACTCAAAGCCTTAAATTGTAGTGAATAAATGAAGACTCGGCACACCACTTCTGAAAGGTTGCCGACCTCTGGGCTAGAGGAAATGGGTATGTTCAGTTTGCACAATAGGAGATTAAGGTGGGGACACACATGATAACAGTCTTCGAATACTTGAAAGACTGCCATAAAAAATATGGGGAAAAGTTGTTCTCTCTTGCCAGAGAGGACAGGACAGGAGGTAATGGTTCAAACTACAGCATAGCAGATTTAGATTAAATCTCAGGAAAAACTTCCTAACTGTAAAAACAGTAGGACAACGGAACAGACTGCCCAGGGAGGTTGCAGAAGCTCCTTCACTGGAGGTTTTCAAAAAGAGGCTGGATAGCCATCTGTCTTGGATGGTTTAGACACAACAAATCGTGCATTTTGGTAGGGAGTTAAACTAGATGACCCTTGCGGTCCCTTCTAATCCTATGGTTCTATGAAACACCTTATGAGGCTGGGTCTATTTTAAAAGTCAAATTCTCAACACAAGCATATTATGCAAATTTGGTCAATTCTTTCCAAGCTCTGAAAGTGTAATGTCAGAAAATTCATATTTTAGCATAAATTATGTAGTGGAAAGTTCAATTTCTTTGTAGCAGTGGCACCTGAGGCATCAGAATGTGGGCATTTTGTATGGCCATGGCTAAAGTCTATGCCATGGGAGATTATACTTCCTCACAGTAATTAATTTCAAGCTTTTTATTAGTTGCCCGTAACTTTCTTAGCACAACTTTTTCTCATTACACTTTCCTTCACCCTTCAATTTCCATGTGTTATCACATTGCATCATCTAATTCCATGGCCAAGAGGGCTGACATTCACATCCCAGACTCTTCAGTCACTTTCAAGGCAATTGCTAGGGCATTGGATATCTCTCAATAGTGGTCTAAGAAGAAAACCTCCACACTGATATCAGTCCCACCTTCTGTACTACCAAGAAGAAATAAATCAATCTTAGCTGTAAACCAAAGTATGTGTTACTGAAATAAAATCTGTGTTTTTATTTTGCCCACAGAAGCAAGCCTTGAATCTATGGAATTATAACCTTTAGATTTGGTTGGGTTGTTTTTAGTCACAATAGAATTACAACCAAGAAGCAAACTTAGTATAAATCTTTGGTTTATATATTTTTTTCTTAACAAATAGAAATGTAAAAAAATGCAGAATTCCAATTCCAGGGCAATTTCCCCACTGGTGTAAGTTAAAAACAAAGAATTATTACACTTTATCGGATTCTTTGGAACTGTTCTGATGCATGTGGTGACAGGTCACTATAACCAGATATGATAGATCTATATAATTAGGATTGCTTTCTTCTTATTATTTATTTTATGGTAGTTCTCAGTGAATTTAATCAGGATCAGGGCCCTGTTGTGTTAGGTGCCATATAAATATAAAGGTAGATCTTCTTCCTGCGCAAAAGAGTTTCCTATTAATAAGGTGCCACCGAACTCCTTGTTGTTTCCTATTAATAAAATTCACAGATTGTAATAAACTAATACTTTGTACTTCAATACTTTACAATTGTATTGTGGAACTCCATAAGTCCATGCTTTGCACTAGTACTGTATAATTATACTTTACATCCTATGATCTCAAAGCATTTTGCAAAAACTAGACAATATCACTCCTCTGAACTAATCCAAAAAGTGAATCATGCTGTGCATGCCTACTGAGAATCACTTAAAAACTAAGGTGAAGAGGTGTAAAGTCATGATATCTGAGTGAAAAAGCTGAAAAAGAGTGTGAAAAAGACCTCACTGAATAATGCTAGCACAACTTGTTTATTTTTTAGTGTTCAATTCTACAAAGGTAGTAAACCTTTGTTTTGAATCTTACTCATTTATTCTGATGATTAAATTATCTTCTGTAAAGCAGGGGCATGTTAACTTTAATTTTATTAATGCCTGTAAGACTGTCAAAATAACTGCAGCCAAAACTACAAAAGCACTGAAGTGTAAAATAATGTGTATTTAGAGCTGTGAATAGCTTTCTGAAATTACAGTTAAAAGATTCATAAAATAAATAACGACAGTGGATTTTTCTGGGATAAAATGATACAGTTTAAAATGGCATATCTACAAGGTGGTGATAAAGCTGGGTTGGAAATTAAGTTCTAAAATATATTAAGTCAGATATTAATATTTATACTGCATATAGGGGCATGAAAGATGCCCCAAACAAAATTTCAGCTTAAATTTTAAAGTACCTCCTGCAAAGTAGGGTATAAGACATACTTTGCCTCCACACTTAATGATATTAAATGTGACAGAATAAATTATGATCAAGTATAATGTTAGTGTAATAATATAGAAATATTGGGTGTGCTTTTTTCTCTTTTATTGGTGTAAATCACAAGTAACTCCACTGAAGTTAGGAGATTTATATCACTGTAAAATCACTGAGCGATCAGAAATAGGCCAGTGTTTGACTTTATATGGTAAATACCTTTTATGGCACTTTCTTGAAGCATATTTTCATTTTCTGATATACTTACAGAAATGTAACATTTTGATAAAGGAAAAAATTAAAGAAACAATAAATTACATATTCCGTATTGCCATTCATCCTGAACATTGTATAACTGCATGAAAAAAAGAATTTGATTAATTCATGGAGGATAGGTCCATCAATAGCTGTTAACGAAAATGGTGAGAGATCCAACCACATGCTTGGGGAAACCCTAACCTCTGTCAGAAGCCAGGAGTGGAAGATGGGTGGGTGGATCATTCTACAATTGCCCTGCTCTGTACACTTCACCTGAAAGCTTTCGTATGGGCCACTGTGGAAGACAGCATACTGGGGCAAGATGAGCCATAGTCTGACGCAGTATGGCAGCTCTTATGTACTTACAGGTTCTCAGAGTACCTTATACACTGCATATATACAAAGGAATCCCTTTACCTACCATGGAAATTAAGCCATTTCTGGGATAACACTTGTTATACAATACATAGCTACACTAAACAAAAGTTTGAGAATGGAATGTGAAGAATACAGTGTTCCAATTAAAGCCACCACAAGAGTTTGGAAATATTTTTATTAACAGGTCATAGTGGGAATATTCTTAGAATTTTCCCCTTAGTGTACATCAACTGATTTTGGACATGTTTCTGCTCTCATTTACACAAATGTAAATAAGGAGTAGCTTCATCAAAGTTACTAATTTAATGTGTCAAAACCAGGGTGACATCAGAATCAGGAACAATACATGCTGGAGTTAAAAAGCAATGCAATGAGTTAGAAATTGCCTATGCAATCTTTTACCGTGTAGGGTTTAATGTGGTTGCATCACGCCAAGATGTGTATTTTCTTTTAAATCCCGAAAATGCACAGCAATTTAGAATCCAGTCAGATGAAATTATATAAGGGATCCAAAGGCTAAAAATTAAAGCAAGGCAAACTGAAATTGGAAATAGTCCCAACTCTTTAAGTGAAGGTGATTAACCATTAGAACAGCTTACCAAAGGAAGCAGTAAATTCATCATCTCTTGGAATCTTTTTAGGTAGAATAAGAGATGTTTCTAACATATATGATCTAGTTCATCCCCAGTTTGTTGGGCTTGACATTGTTATGATATAGTAAAGAAGAATATTTCTCTCCACTGTAGGAATTACTGAGCAAAATGTGATGGCTTGTGTTATGTAGGGGATAAGTCTAGATGATCTTAGGGGCCCCTGCTGGTCTTAAAATCTATGTATCTATGAGTCTATTAATGCACTTGGATTAGATTAAGATCTTTTTTAAAAAATGAATTGTTTCCTGGTAGCTTGGGTCCTTCTTTGGACTTGTAGTTGCATTTTTATTATTAAACATCTTATTCTCAATTACATTGTACATACGGTTTTCCAAGTATATGATATTGATCACTCAAACTTTTATACATGCTAACTTTTTTCCCAGATGGTAAATATGGTAACTACTGTATTTAGTGGCTTCTCCTTTTTTTCTTTTTCTTTTAACACTATAGCACTTTGTATAATCTGTAAAGTAATTGGTGACTTTCCATAGTATTTGCAATGGAACATTAATGCGGAATATTTTACCATGTCTCATCTGATGTTGCAGAATATTTTGTTTTTCAAGCTAATGATACCCCAATAGATACCTACATTGTCTTTTAATTTTTAAAGGGTCACTAGTAATTATAGCACTATTTACCCATAAGATTTCTCAGTGATAATTTGTTGTAGGAGAAGATTTTAAATTAACAGGCTCAAGATGATGTACAATGATGAACATGCTTACTGTTAGGTAAGGTTATGTACAATGCAGTAAGCATTGTTTTCTATTACATGCCATCTCTTAATAAATAAAACATTTTTCAAATATCTGGGACAAATTCTGTATAGCATTAACCTCAAAGAAGTCTGATATGCTGAAACTGGTCTATATTTAATATCTTGCAATAGGTTAGTAAATATAAGGCTAAAAATAATATTGCTCTCTAAATTTTGGGAAAAAAAGATTGGAATGATTCTGAAATGTCTCTTTTGCACCACTGAAATTCTCACATAGCTGTAGATGACCACAAGGCTTATTACAGTAAAATAAAAAAAACCCTGTACAATTATATTTTCAGATGTTAAGGCCAGATTCTGCAACCCCTACTATTGCTGAATGAATGACACCTTAAGTAAATACTCCCATGTGCTCCTCACTGCAAATAAAGGTTGCAGTCTCTGTTGAGCAATGACACTGTTACCTTAAGAGTTATTAGAAAATATTACTGAGGATATTGGTATCTAATTATACTAAACGGATTCATAATTAACTCTACAGGAGTGCAAGAATAATGCCTGCAGAATTAATTAGGACACAATTAGGGCACTTCTTTCCTTGCTCTGATTTATTTGGTTTATTGAGTCTGGTTTTAGAAATCAGTATATTTATTTTAATCTGTTTAGGTGTTTTTCTTCCTTGAACTCTGAGTTTTACAGCAATGCCAGTTATGGTGGAAAGTTCATTTTCACCCTTTATTTCTTATGCTCGAATTTTGAATCAAACAATTATTAGGATCTTTTACTTTAATTAACGATTCTTCTGGTCTCTCAGTAAATGTCCCTTAATTTGTCCTGTGTGAAATGACCATTTAGGACCTTGGCAATCCTAATGGACCTTCTGAGCTGTTCTGTTGGGCTGTTTAGCTTGATACAAATGCAGTTAAGTTTGGCCTAATTTACCTCTAGTGGAAATAGTAAATGGTAGCATGATGCCAGATCTTTAATTGGCCAATTTGTATGCCAATTTTTATTTTTTTCTTAATTGTTGACCTTGAGGATCGTACTGCCATGCCCTATGTAATTAGCCGGCCTTTTCAAGAAGGATGAAGAGAAAGGATCTCCATTTCTGTGTATTAGGGAGGGATTTAACTGGCATTTATCCAGCTCACAGCACATTCAGGATCCTGCGTATGTGTGAGACTTTAAGCCACCTTAGTGACTTCCCAATCCTATGTTGGTTTCCCTAATTCATCCCAGCCCGCAGCAGGGGATCAGCAGAGTGCATTGAAGTCCTCATCCAGAAGTCCCTTGTTCCAGGCACTATATACCACAAGTGGATGCCCACTTTAGAGCTGCTTTGTCCCAGCTGTGCAATTCAAAACAGCTGCAGAACATCCCAGGATATGAGCCATCTGGTCAATTTACATTAATTAAATTTTACAATATATGATTCCATAACCAGTTTTCATGAAATCTAGTGTTCCAGTAAAGTGCAGTATATTTTTATTTATTTGTATTACAGTAGTGCCTAGATGCCCAATCTATATCAGAGCCCCATTGTGCCACACACACACAGCCTATATCAGAGCTAGATGATACATACACACAGAAAGTCTCTTCTCCACGGAGAAACTTACAATCCAACATTATATATATAATAATATATGAATACATAAATAAATATGTAAATGCATTGTATTGCTTTGTATTTGGATATGAACACGCTTTTTCTTTATCATATTTTTTCTCCTTTGCCAAGTGTTAGCAGATTGTGTAGACTGACAGGTCAGTTTCCAATTTGGAGCAGAAAT
This sequence comes from Macrochelys suwanniensis, assembly GCA_033296515.1. Classification (NCBI taxonomy): domain Eukaryota; kingdom Metazoa; phylum Chordata; order Testudines; family Chelydridae; genus Macrochelys; species Macrochelys suwanniensis. The sequence goes on from CM065777.1 coordinate 51,443,603, forward strand.
CGGTAACACAGGCTCAGGCATGTTCTTAGTGAAATATGCTGTGTAGGTGTAACCATGCCAGTCCCCGGATATTAGAGAAACAAGGTGGATGAGGTAATATATTTTATTGGACCAACTTCTGCTGGTGAGAGAGACAATTTAATGAAAGATATTCCCTTACCCACCATGTCTCTCTTAGTGTAATATGTTTATTTGCAAACTACAAACAAGTCCTGTTTTCTGGAACAGGGGTGATAACAAACTGCACATAGGTAACTCCCATTTGCAGAATATTCAGGTCAGGCACAACAGTGCTTTCCCCCAAAGCAACTGCCTTGGACCTCTGTCTCTCTCGAGGACTCACACCAATCCCAGACAGATTCAACTGCTTAAAAACACACTGTACCCCTTTTGCTCCCTCAGTCCCTGAACGTTTACACCTGGGAAGCCCCTTGTCCAAGACTCCCCTCAGACCTCATAGCTAGGAAGGTAGTTTGGCCATTAAGACTTCTTGTGAGCCCTTGTTCTGCAATAGAAAGTAAGTTTAAAAAGGTCTAATGACCCAGAAAAAGAAGAGATTAGCCCAGGTAATGCCTTTTCATGACTCTTTGAAGGTGGTTACTGCATGGCACCCTTAATTCTTTCTATGGAGAGTTTCATTCTGTTTTTATACATCAATGACCCCTAAGGGTTTTTGTTTCTTCTCATCTGTGTTTTCCTTTCCCAATTGACTATTCTGCAGTCAGAAAATGTACAAATGTTAAAATTGCATGATGCTAAAATACAGAGAAGTTGCTTAATTTATGGTTCCTTTAACATTTTTGTATGAATTTTATCTGAGTGTGAGACATATTTGTACAAGTATCTTTAAATGGGAATAATATTTACCTCACATGGATGCTGGGAAGATTAAAGTTGTAAAGTACTGTGAAGGTGAACAGATTGATGGTAGAATGTTTTAGAGAGGTTTCATAACAGTAAGAATTCATCACTTTTACAAAATTACTAGCTACTACAGATCAAAATGTATCCCATTTTAATGCACCCAACACAATAGTATTTAGATGCCAGATACGGTAGTTAAAAAGAATAATTGTCATCCATAACTGAATGCATTCTCTACTCCTCCATCAAGCAGGAATACTTCTTATATGATATTAAGAAGGTATAAGAGAAAGGGAAAGTCTGACTCTTTGGGCAGGGAGGGAGAGAAAGAAGCACATCTAGGATGGAAGTTCTGTATCTGGTCAAAACTACCTTATTCAAGATTCCAAGAAATCCACCCTGGGCACCATCTGAAGTAATAATCCCACTGCTGATGTGTCCCTAGAAATCCTATTGTTCTTGGTGTTACATAAAGCCTAACACTGTCAGGCTCTCACCCATCAAAGTCTTTGTAGATGAGGAACAGAACCTTAACGTGGATCTGGAATTTAATATACCCTCAATGACTGATTATCGGGAGATAAACTGTGGCATACAGAAGCCGCCAAAGGTCTTCTGTCTTCATCACAATCTGCCTAACAATGGCATAGTTTAGTCTAGGAGTGATGATGTTACTGGTCCCTTTATGCAAATCTGCATTTTTGAGGAAGAAGCAGCATTTCCTTGGCAATTGTACAGGGGAAAAAATATTGAGCCATTGGGTGTCTAACTAGAAAGGAGTCAGGTAGGACTTTTTTAAAATCCTAGGCACATGATTTGACAGAGGAGAGATGGCGATGGTTTCTGCTAATACACTAAAGTACTTTCAACTATTTACAAACATCTGGATTAAGCTCATGACAACTGCCTTTCTTATAAGTGTTTTTCTTTTAAAGTTTGTGACAGCTTTGCCTGTTCTGCATGAGAAGGAAATATACAGCCGGGCAAGATAACAAGTAATTCTGAAATATTATCATAAACAATCAAAACTAAATTACATGTCTCCAATAAATACGTTTTGAAATGCTTTATCCAGTATCGTATTGTTCATTTCTTCAGTAATTTGCAATGGATCACCTCATAATTAGTGTGAATTAGAGTGGTTTTGTTATCATATTCTTCTTTTTCTGAAGTTGAATTTAAACACCTGAAATTTGTGGGACTTCTGCCATTATTTGTTATTCCTAGTCACAAGTTGAATGAGCTGGTCAGATTCTTTTCAAAGGTGTTCTCTCAATGTGGGAGTAGTAGCAACTAAGTAGTCAAGAGGTTCACCTGCAGGTGGATACAACTGTATTTTGAGGGCCAGAAGCAATGAAGAAAGACTCCAATTGTTTATGTTTTCCTTTGTCCTGCAAAAGCATTTCTAATATTTAGGGGACATTAGAAAAGGCATAATGTTGTGCTTTATTTTGGAGATTGATATTATACACTGTGGTAGATAGACGGTGTTAGTGTTTGAGCCATTGCTCCTTGTAGTACTTACGGACCTGATATTTCTCCCACTGAAGTTGGTGAGAATTTTGCCATTCATTTCAGTGGAAGCAGAATGAGGTCTTAATCTTGAATCCTATATTTTAATTTACATGAGTTTCCATCAGGTCAGAGAACAGAGCTTAAAACTGGAGCTGCATGGCTTGTGTGTATTTTATATAAAACATCTTTTTCTATAAACATTTTAAAGATAAGAATAAGAAAAATGTTGAGATATATATAAATTAAAGCTTAAAGGAAAATTGTCATGTCTGTTAGGTCTCAAACTCAACATAGAATACCTTTAGCACTATATTATTTTAAAAATGTGTGCTTCTGTTCCATATGAGTGTCCTTAAAAACATAAATCTATCTAGCTGATACAGTAATTGCTCTATTTGGTGTGGTTTATTATTTGATGTTGGAGAAATGCATTAAATAGAAACCTCTAAGGTTAAATAAAGAGCCCATTTTCTATCATGTACAATAAATATTACTTTATTGGTAAGTTAAATTTGTGATCTAAACAACTTGTCTTTTAAAATGAGTATGTGTCATTCAAAAACCATTTCCAGGATTAGATGATACCAATGAGGACTGTAAAATAATCTCAGATTTGGGACTTCATTTTATTATTAGAGAGTTCTGAGTACATGTCTAGATAGTCTGCAGTTGTCTGTGCATAAGTCGTTACCTTGACTACAATAAAAGTTTGCTGTGCTGATCCTGCAGTAAAAGATGTTTCAGATCATCCTTGCTCAAACACATGATCAGTATTCATCCAATTTAACTAGTGTAATTACCAAAGAATTCTATAAAGCTCTTCTTTGTGTTTGTCTAAACAATACCCCTTACAAAGATTTGTTTGCCCACCCCACAGCAGTAAACATACAGTTCTAGAATAGAATGATCGTTTGTATAGGAGAATCTCATGGATTTCCCATATGAACATTCCAGACTAAAAATACCTCAGTTAAAAAGTAATAAATTGAGACTAATCACTGCACCACCAAGTTGATTATAAAATCTCTACCATAGAGTTTGTTAGTGTGGGTGGGAATTATGAATGAGCGATGACCTAGAAACTTGGTCTGTCTTAAAGCAAGCCATGAGGTGAAGGTAATCTTTAAAGACAATTAAGAACTATTAGAAATATTGTCAGATATACAGCCTCTCACTCCTACATCCATTTGGAAGGACACATACAAATGGAACTGAGACATTCTTCTCTGACAGTGAAAGTTTAGCTGTTGAGAACTATATAACACTTTCCCCAGTAGTTTGGTTCAGTCACCCATTCTACCAGTAATTCAGTCTTCAGAAACTTCTCTTTCCTGCAGATCAGAGAATTCAAGGAAGTCTAAAGGCTAGCTGGAAGATTGATTTTTTTCAATTTAAAGATCATTTGAGTTAAATGGAGAAATCTATAAGGCTGGTATTTATGTAGTTTGCACTTTTATAACTGTCACCTCTTGTACCAAGGAACTCCAAACTTCTCTGAGCTCATGAATCATCTTGCTTGCAAATACGGGATGTGATATGATTTTCCTTTTAGTAAGACATTGTTTTGGGGGATGGAGCAAGTTGCTTAGTGTGGCTAAAGTAGTGGGTGATTAGATATTACATCAAAAGTTTAACTAGCCTTTTTTAACCAGGATCCAGCTCTTTGGCAGACTTCATGTAATATATAAATATTTTTAGATTTGGTAACAATCTTAGTGGTTAGCATACACTAAAATGAATAGCTTTTCAGAATAGGGAAACAAAGTCCGTCATCCACTTCTCTGTCTTTTCCAAACATTTCCAGGAGGAAATTGACTAAAAAATGATGGAAGCCTTTTACTAGTGCAACTACTTAGGAATTCCAAAATTTAAAACTTCCTTATCTCTCAACAGCTAAATTGCAACGTACTATCTGTAATCCTGTAAACATAATTAATGGAAAAATGGGCCAGGAGAGTATGTGAGGCAAAAGAGACCAAAACACCTCTCAAAAACAGAAACATGGAATAAAGAGTGAGGGGAAGAGTCAAAAATGTGGTATAAAGCAGTTTTTCAATGCACAGGAAGTGTTATCTCATTTCATAATAATTATTTTCATTATTTTTTTTCAAACACTGGCAAATGTCCCATTTTTTCTTTTTTCTCTTTTTTCTTTTCATCTATATATTTTTATTCAAGATGTTTTTCTAAAAATCTTTTACAAATTTCCAAATTGCTCTTTATGTTGTCCAACTCCATTCTTATAATCTTTTCTGTTTTTCCCCTGTTATGTTTTCCTTCATTTTATTATTACTTTTCCTCTGTCTTCCACTCTTTCCTTTATTTTCACTCTAATCTTTTTGTTTCACTCTAATCTTTTATTTACCTGATAGTGTTTTCCTTTCCTCCTCTGGCACTCTTTCTTAAACCTCTCCTTGCTTTCTCCACTCCAAGACATGAAATGTTGTAGGCACAGCTCCTCTCACTCTTCTTTCTGTATCTTTTCTCCCTCGTCCCCTTCTACTTTCTTTCCCAATTTTCACTGTATTTTCTACTATCCATCTTTCCTTTTCTTTTTCGTATGCTCCTGTCCTACACTCCTCACAGCCTCAAATTACTCTCTGCTGCCTACTTAGGGTAGAGGATTCTGCCTCTGCTGCCTGCCCCTTCCCGTTCTCCTGGCAGATCCTAGATTACTCCTCCCAGGCTGCATACAACCTCCAGACTCCTCTTTGCTGCATTCTCCCTAAACTCAGGGTTAGGGCTAGCTGGAAAACAACAATTCTGTTTTTCATCAAAAAAATTGAGGTTTTGAAATTTTTGTCCTGGATCAAGAAAAGCAGGGACTTGAACATGGGGCTCCTGCATACCAGGCTCTATATCACTGGGATATAGAGCCTCTCTCTTTCTTTGGCCCAGTGAATGGTTAGTTCCTTTACAGGGAGTGGTACAGCTCCAACCGGAGAGACTAGCTACATCTGAATCAGGCAGAACAGGGACTTGAGCCTCTGTCTTCCTTAGCTGAAGTATGTGCCTTAACCACCAGGTTTTGGTAATATTCTCTCTTACTCTGATTTTGAACAGAAACTCCATCCTGCACCTGAGAAACCTTCCTGACTAAATTTTCATCATAACCAATGTGTCCATGAAACATTTTGGTTTCAACACATTTTTAGATGGAAAATTTTTGTCAACATTTTTTGCCCAGCTCTCCACAAGATTCCCTTCACCTCATGCTGCTTCTACTACCCCATCTGACATACCCTCTCACCCATTCCCAGACCTCAGATTCCTTCCTGATGCTGCCCCTTGCAGCTCAGTTAGGATCTCCCAGCCAGGCCCATTGTAGCTGCCATTGCTCTGATGATTTTGTTCCTCCCCCTTCCCCTTTTGGAATGCAAGGTATGGAGGCAGCAGACTATGCTGCTAAGGGTCTCTACAGCATCACCTATGCGGTAGAGAGCACAGCAGAAGGGGATGTAGTAAATGGTTGTTCTCACCTAGAAACCCAGGTGCTGGTAGCAATTAAGTTCAGGGGGAAGTAATTGAGCAAGTTGAAAGATATGGACAACTGCCATCAATATGGCTTCCTGGGCAACTCTGCATATATATCTTCTGAGCATATGATTCCTTTAGATTAAAGAGGAATGTAGAATTCTAGCTATCAAGTCAGTCACTTCATCTTTTCACTGGTAGATAACAGTACACATTAAAACCAAATTCAGTCCTGTCTTCCACAGTAACTTTTTAAATATGGATGCTAATCTTAATTGTGAAAGTGCGGTCTAGGGGCACTATGTCAGGAAGTGAACGCACCGCACTTTGAAGCTGGAGTGGGATGGGGAATTTGTCTGGCTGGCCGAATGAAGGGGACAATGCTTTATGGGTTGGGGGTGGGAGGGGGAGGAGCAAGGGACCAGTGTGGTGACACTGACTCATCCCCTGGGAATGAAGGGAACAGTGCCTTTTGGCTTGGGCGGGGGCAGGGAGAGAGGTAAACTGCTGCAAAAGGGGTCAAGGGGCCAGTGTGGCAACACTGACTCATTGCCTGGGGTCTGGATGGGCAGAAGGGTTTAAAAGGAGCAGCCTTGTGCATGAAGCCCCTTTTATATGGAGCAGGCTGAGGCAGGGCCCACCCTCCCTCCCCTTTAGGTGGTGAAATACCAGGTTTGGTCAAAACCTGCTGTGGGCATTACACCAGCTGCCCCTTGTTTAGGGGGGCTGGGAAGGAATTTTTCTCTTACCCCCAGATTGGCTTAGGTGGAGTTGGGGGTTTTCCGCCTTCCCACAGTGGGTTTGGGGAGGGCTTTGTTGATGTGTGGCATCAAGGAAGGTAGGCTATATGTTGCATCTCATATAAGTGTCTGGCAGATGTCCAGTGCTGGTACTCCATAGGGCAGGTATACAGTAACCAAATAAATGGCATTGAAAAGGACTTAAAAATGAGGTGTTCATGAAAGGAATGGACTGGGAGGAGGGGTTGGGGCTCCAATGAATGATCCGGCAAGGAGCCAACCCCATTTCTTACAGCCCACCTTACCTCTCCTAAAAGAGGGGGTAGCTGATAAGGTCCCAGCAATGGTTAGGCTGGGGGGACCTGGATGAAAAAACAGGGGGAGCTGGTGGAAACCCCAGAGTAATTATTGAATTAGCATTACCTGCTACCTGCACTGTACACTTTTATCTGCTGGGTGGTCCAGACATCTAATATAAAGTTGCAGCCTGATTAAAACCATATCAAATGTCTCCTGTCCTTCTTTTGGTACAGCTGGACAAAGGTTTATTAGGGTTTTATGCCATCCTCTAAAACCTTATCTGATAATCACCACTGCCAAATGCAGAATATCAGACTTAGAGGAACCTTTGGTCTGACCCAATAGGGCCATTCCTACATTCCAGTCCTTGAATAATTCACTCTCTGTGTTGCAGGTGCCTTATTAGTGGTCTACTGGTTCTGCAATGCTAGTTAGGATAGAAGAAAATCTGAAACTTCATGCCCATCAAACTGTGTATTAAAGGGAAAGCAGTTTCATATCACACCAATAAAACAGGTCAGATTCCTTCAATTAATTTAGCCTTATAAGTTCTGTTAAAGCTGTTTCTAACTTCGGCCTTCTTGGGATTTAAATATTTTCCACAAACCTCTTATGGATTCTTCATTTAAGATGCTTAACTCAGCATTAAGTGAATTTCTAAGCTTTAAAACTTATAGCAATTTTCTCAGCCTTGAGTGTAAATGAGATGCAAGTCCCTTTTACTAATCTAGCCTGTCTTTTGTGTTCTCCCTCACACAGCTGAAATTGTAACAGTTCTGTTCTAAATGAAGTGAACACAAATTTTCATATAATTTAAAAAGTAATCCTTAAGCCCTGTAATTCTTGGGAGTTGAAGCTGCATTCTCTCGATATTTTGAGCTTGGAAAATACTATCTCATTTATCAGGATTGTCTCACTTCAAAAAAATATTTGTTTTGTTTGTACCCAACCAAAAAAAGTCTAACAACCTGTAAAGGATGTGTTGGTAAAATGGAATAGATATCACAATACCACAATTGAAAAGGACAACAAACATTCTCCCAAGAATGAATTCTAGTGAAACAGTAAATCTTATTGAGAAAAGCAGCTTGGCTTACAGTGTTTTTTTTTATTTTAAAAAAAACAGCAGGGGCTTTCTTTAGCAGATGCAGCATTCAACACGGAGTGCTTCTGCTTAGAGCTGTCTGAGAATTTTTTGACTAAAATTGTTTTTATGTCAGAAAATGTTGATGCATTCAAACAGAAACTTTTCATGGGAAAGGATCAGTTTTGATAAATTGTTTTTACTCTAAACATATTTTTTGGAAAGAAGTTTTAAAATAGTTTAAACTTTTTTTGACATTTTCAAAATGAAAAGTTCTTGTTCTCCAGTTTGAGATGACTTTTTGTTTAGAAATTTCAGCTATTTTTCATAAAGAATTAAAAATAGAAATGGTTGAAATTGAATTGAAATGTTTCAAAATTATTCAAACAAACCATTTTGATTGACCCACTCCAAAAAATAGTCAGTTTGCAAAAAAAATTCAGTTTGGCATGAGAAAATTCTGCAAAAACTCTTGTAAGATGAAAAATCCCTTTCTCCCTCAGCTCTATTGCAGATAGCTAACATAAGCTTCTATAAGCATTGATTTATAAGTTTCTCTTCCAAGCTAGTGTGGTAATGATATGGAAATTTTTTGACCTTATCTGTATATGATATTTAATTCCTATTTCGAAAATGGACTGAATCAAGATATACTAGAATAATGCAGGAAGAGGTTATTATGAGATTATATATTAGGTTATTAAGATTATGGATGGAGCAACAAGGTGGTATATTTTATGCTTCTTATTTGAATGAGCATCTTTTTGCTTTAAAAAAGCTGACTTTTTTTTTGATTGTGTATATTTGTATATCATATACATTTGTTTCTTGCAATGTTTACTCTTTCAGTACCAAGCAGTTTTAGGACCTAAATGATAGTCTCCAAAACGACCTTTTATGAGTGTTTCACAGGTATGAATTTCTGTGGCAATGCCATGTAGCACTGTTTTTTCTGCATTGAGAGTCTGGCTATTATGGAGAATTATGTTGTTATGACAGTTAGTGCTAGGTTATTGGGGAGTATTCACACAGCGATGATTGCTTAGTCAAATGAGTAGTCAAAGAAAGGATTTTCCTCTGAGGTCTGTCCATGTGCTCGAGGTACAACCTCTAGGCTCTGTACATAGAGTACTATGTAGCACGCATTTATGAGGTGTTAGAATGTATTTACATTGCCAGTTGAGGGCCTTAATATAGATTTTCAAGGCTTTAAGAGGATCAGAACCCAGCTACATCAATGATCATATCTATATCCCAGATCCATCTGTGCTCCTCTGGAACTATCCAGCTCACAAAACTCAAAGTGCATAAGAGCCAGAGAAAAAAGCACTCACAGTCAAGGGTTTGACAATTGAATGAACTACCAGAGGAGATTAGATTAGTTTAAAATCTCTTAGTTTAGAGTTTATCCAAAGTAAAATTAACCTAAAACTCACTCTTAGAAAGAAGTGCAAGTTCCTCCTTTTCGATGAAGAATCTCTCCCGCCGTAACAGGAAGCATTTGCAGAATCTCTTAGTACCTAGGAAGTGCTTAGCACTATGTTGATGTGGTATTGTATAACTGCCTAAGGTGGGTAGGTAGATCCAGTGAAAGACAGTAATTGCATGAAGTAATACAAACTTCAAGGATAAAAAAACAAAAGTTTTTTGGGAGAAAAAAATGTAGGAATTTGTGGGGAATATTAAAACTGGAAATAGTCTGGATTACTCTGATCACTGGTGGAATATTGGATGATATTGGACTGTGTGAAACTAGGGTGGGAACAGAAATAATATATTATAAATATAGTGGAGATTGTTTAATAATCAGAGGTGGAGAAAATGCCATTGGAATGTCAGAGATTCTCCCTAATCTAAGAGATAAATTGAATGAATGATAAATCACCAAAGAGAAAGCCGGTTATATGGTTTGAACCAAATTTCTGAACCAAGCAGTTTACCTCTGAGTTTTGCACCCCTTGCCCTCAAAAATAAAGTTTGTTTGAAAAAAATTGCAAAGATTGGCAGTTAAGTTTGAAGAAAAATACTTTATGTAGTGTGATATACTGACAAATATACTCTTCCTTTGTAGAGTAGATCTGTTATTTTTAAATACTGTTATGGCCATAATATTTATTTTAATTTTTTTGCCAAAAAATTGAAATATTTCATGCGGAAAATCCCATTCTCTGACTATCTCTAGACACCATATTATGTTTTTATGGCAGTAACATTAACACAAGTAATGAAGGTTGTCTCATTGCTGTTCCTGTAATATGATAGTGCCTAGGTGCTTCAATTAAGGATCAGTACTAGGCACTCTACAGACAACTAATCAAGAAGACAGTCCCTTCTCCAGAGTGTTTACGGACTGAGCATCAGACAAATTTGTCACACTTTTCTCCCTTTTTAAAGTTTGTTATGAAAGAGACTGAAAATAAGAAAAAAAAATCCACAACAGGGGTGTCTTGTGTGCTATAAAATTAATCTCAAATGGTGATAAGGTGGAAAGAGCAGTTAGGGGATATTTTTAGAAATAATTATGTCTCCTACTGCCAGACACAGACAACGTGACTCATGGTATGAAATAATATAACAACTCACTAAGAGAAATGTGCAGTAGGGAAAATGTCTATTTAAAAAAAAAGAATGTTCAGATAAAGCCTATAAGACATTGCTCAGATTTGTGCTTTGCTCAGCTTTCAGTAAAAATGCTTATGGTAGGAAATGTTTTTTGAATGTTAGTTTTCTCTTTCTAGTCCAGTCCATATAGGTTCTTATATCACACTCATCAACCGTAGTTAATCTGAGCATCTTCCAGTAATGTATTAAGCAATGTGACTACCATCTGTCACCTGTTTGTTCTCTCATCCTCTCTTGAGGGAGAGAACTGTGTGCAGTCAAGTGTTTTGTTTTGGAATTTATTTAACAATATATATGCACACACTTGTTGCTCCATGATTACCATATATACTCGTTCATAAGCCGAATATTTTTGGTTAAAAAGTGAAGCATCAAAGAGCGGGGGTCGGCTTATAAACGGGTCTACACCAAAATGTGATGATTTTAAAATCTATGGAATTATTGAATTGAATATCTAATACATTGTTGTTTTGTTTACCTGGAGACCCTCAGCTCCCTGTGGCCGCAGTTCGCCGTTCCCAGCCAATGGGAGCTGCGGGAAGTGGCGCCACTGGCTGGGAACAGCAAACTGCAGCCACCGGAAGCTGAGGGGCTCTGTGCCTGCAGATGCTCCAAGTAAACAAAACATCCCTACCTGCCAGAGGCTTACCCTGATGGGCTGGGAGCCAAAGTTTGCCAACCCCTGAAATACAGGGTCGGCTTATGAAAGGGTCATACAGTTTTTGCTATTTTTACCTATCCATCTTGGGGGGTCGGCTTATAAACGAACAGGCTAATGAACGAGTATATACAGTATGTTAGGGAAGAAAGGTGCTTTCCACTTAGATTAGAATGTGATGAGGCTTGTGCTGGTTTTTAGCCGCTATGTGAGTTTGTTCCAGTGTCATGGCCCAACCCGTGAGAAAGCTCCTGCACAGATGAGCTTTACCCTTACTGTAGAAAGTTGCATTATGCTGTTCATCATACCCATTCTATGAACCATTTTAAACTATTGTATCATGAAACAACAGCCTTATCTTGAAATTGTGCTGGGAAAAATAGAAAACCCCATTTTAGAATGAGATTCACCATAACTGAAAGATGAAACAAAATTGTCTTGTATCAGAAGTAATACTGCTAGTTACTCTTTTAAGATCTTGGGATACACAGTTATATTATATACTTGGTCCAAACGGTTGTCGTACAAAAATTATACCTTGCTGAAGGACAAGATATGAGCAGCACAGTAGTTCTCGAGATGCATATTGTAAAAGCAGCTGTGTTTAAAAGCACTTAAACTTTGTCCTTCAAAAATAATAGTGACAGAGGAGGCTTTTATTTATAATAAAAGACTTTATTTGTTATGAATCAGATGTATTATCATAATCAGCATCAGTTAGCAGTCTCCATTAGGAAACATTATTTTTGACATTTCCAGGACTAGCATGATATCAATGAGAATTGAAAAGACCTTGTCCTTTACTGCCATCTGAAGAACAAAATATCAAAGTAAAAAAATTTATGAAAAGTGACTTAAAATAAACAAATTAATTAACCTCACTGAAATGCACTTCTTGCTCTTCCTGTTAAAGCAATAACTTATCATTCAGCATTTCAGTTAATATAATACACACAAAGATGTTCTGAAGCCCAGAGCTATCAATCCAAATCTATAGATGTCAGTCATTTAAATGTAGTCAATGGGATTTGAGGTGTTTAAAAAAAATTGGATGACTGTATTTCACTAGGAAACTGCAGTTAACCATTTTGATTTCAAGATGAGTATCTATTTGTTCTTTCAGTTTTTATATTCCCAACAAAGATTAATTTAAGAAAAAATTACAGCAACTGTCTTTGTTGTTCAGTTAGCAAAATCAATATTTTTATTTCACTCACAGAATAATTCACAATTAGATGACAGAATGTTGAATGCAAGACAGAAAAGCAAAGATAGATCACAAAAGTTGGAATATTGGGCACTCTGCCCCCCTCAGATAAAAATAAAGTAATACGATTTGAAGCTTCAGTACCCTTTTTTCTGTATAAGGAGTAAATGAGTAGCTTGATGGATAAATTGAAATAGAACCAGATTTCACTGTGATTTTTTTACTTGGACATTCTCTTAAAATGTAGGTAATTTGTACTTGAAGAGATGAATAAAGACTGAAACTTACATGCTTATAAGTATTTAATTAGTTTCTATTGTGGACTTTATAAATTATCTCTGTCTCACACATACATGCATGAATGAGCATGGCTTAAAGGTGTGAGCAGGTTGTTGTGCCACTTTTGGTATGAGGTGACTGCAACTCCATTAATTTGTACTGCATGGCACCAATCAGTCTAGGTTGTGGAAAGAATCTTACATTCTTAGAACATAGAGAAAGGATTAAAAGGGCAAGCTCCAGTTTTTTTGCCTTCCGGATGAAATAAAACAACTGCAAATAAAGCTGTCAGTCTTCAGATATTTAAAAAAAAATGGGCGGGGGGACAAATAAACAGTTCTATCCTAACTTTCTTTAGGTTGGTTAACAAACAGTTTCATTGTTGGCTGGTTAGTTAGCAAGCCTTAACAAAAAGAAAGCCCCCAAACTAGTTCTCTTTTTACATATGATGCCTAATTGGTCCACACCATTTCTTGAGCAAGAATTCATGAGCTATACCTGGAGGTTTCTCCCTTCCTGAGCGAGACAATAATCTTTATGTGGCTCGTCCCTTTACTATTGTGGAGGAGTGTAACCTCTTTACTGTGCAGCATAGTACAGACAGAGGCAAATATAGGAACAGGGGAACTGACATAAAATTAGACCCAGTGCTCCATTTACTTTGACAATCTGCTTCCAGCAGTGGTCAGTACCAGATGCTTTAGATGAGAGAAACTCTGTTACGAAAAATTATGGAATAACTTGCCCATAGGAGAAGTGTTTCTAATTGAAATGCCTATGTCTCATCACATATAGTATGATTTGATTTTTTTTCTTATTTCTTAAATAATTTAACCATCTGAAAGTATTTGAAGGATATAAAAGACTACTTGTATCTGTCCAGGGACGTGTAACTAGAAGTAATGGAACAAGAACAAAGACATTTTTTTCCCTATGCATGCTAAATTTCCTAAGTTAGGTCTATTAGAGTAGTCTCCCAAAGCACAGAGGAAACACACTCTCACCAGAGAGATGTGAAGAAACATTATTGTACACTCTTCTGCCTATTTAAAAAATAAGAAACACTTGATGAACTATGAGAAATTCAAGACACTGTAAATGGGCTTAGACCAGTAGTCCCCAAACTTTTTAAGTCATGCTCCCCCTTACCTCTAATGCAGGGTTCCCAAACTTGGTTCACGGCTTGTTCAGGGTAAGCCCCTGGTGGGCCGTGAGATGCTTTGTTTACCTAAGCATCCTCAGGTACAGCCGCTCGCAGCTCCCAGTGGCCAAAGTTTGCCATGCCCAGCCAATGGGAGCTGCAGGAAGCGGTGGCCTGGCCCGCGCCACTTCCCGCAGCTCCCATTGGCCGGGAACGGTAAACTGCGACCACTGGGAGCTGCGAGTAGCCATATGTGCGGACGCTCAGGTAAACAAATTGTCTCGCAGCCTGCCAGGGGCTTACCCTGAACAAGCCGTGAACCAAGTTTGGGAACCCTGCTCTAATGTAATCTGCCTGCTCCATGCCACACAGGTTGGGGACCTCTGGCTTAGACCAGGCCCCTCGTAGTTAACATGAGATGCCCAAGATCCTATTACTGCATCTCACAATGTTTGGGAACAGATGCCCCAACCTTAAAATAGCTTCACCTCAGTCCAGAATACATCAGTCTAACTCTTGAGCATCTCCAGCTGTCGTGAGCATGTTAACCCAGCCCGTGACTCACGAAGTAGAATACTGGCTTAATTTCAAGAAGTCTTCATTGTTAAAGACCTCCATGAGATTGGACCAAGTTACCTGAAACAGTGCCTCTTGCTAAGGGACCAAGACTTCTTTCAGTTGTTACATTCACGGGAATGAGGAAACCGTCCTTCTCCAAGGGCCAAACTCATGAAAGCAAGCAACAGCGCTTTCTCAGCATCTTCTCCAGAAGTAGTAACAATGGCCACTGAGCTCAGTGCAGTGAGAACACAACATTCAAAATTCTCACTCCTTTACTGTTCTTTTTCCTCCGCAACAGTGACAACAACTAAGAAAATGATTATAGAAGGGTGGCATTATGCAAATATGTGTGCACCTACACATACACAAACACTCTTTGAAAGAAGAGGAGGAAGAAAAAATCCAGCAACCTTCCTCCTAGGAGGATGACGATATAAACTACACTTATTGGCCACTGTCCTATGTTCATTCTCTTGTGGGAGACACTGAGACATTACCGTGATAGGCACCTGAAAAGAACCTAGGTAAATAAATAATCATTTAAAACTAGGTTTCATAGAGCAGATATGGGCTCATTTAAAGTGACACACTATCGTAAGGAGGATATGGTGAGTGTTATTGCTCCATCACTGTAGACAGATGATACAGCATGTGCTCTCCCCAAAATGGGATTGCAACCTGAGCAGGAATAGGAGATACCTATACATTTGAGTGACTAGCCTCTGGAGAAGCTAGTATTAGCAGCAGAGCTAGTTAAGATAAGTCCCTGTACTCAAGTGAGTTCAAAAACTATCTTTGTACCTGTTTCCCAGGTACAAAAGAAAAGAGGGCATTCATTGTGTGCCTTTCTCAGCTTGTAGCTGTGTAGGGATGGGCAGAATTAAGACCATATCATAGATAACAATTCTGATCTCACAGGGATAAGGACAAGAAGAGCAAAAGAGATTTTGCAGGCTGCACGTTCTCCATGCATGCTGGTGAGCAGGGTGATAAACTGAGACCTAACTGGGCCAAGAGATTACTCCAGGGAACAGAGCCCATAAGCTCCTCTCCCATTGTTTCTCAGATCAATGATGAGCAAACTATTTTAGGGTGCAGAGACACAAGGCACACACACAGCTGACAGCAGAGCTTAGACGCAGCACAGGCTGTTCCCAACCAGTGTCCCACATACACACTTCTTTCAGCATGTCACCATTTTCTTTCACATATGTCAAGATACCCTTTTATACTCATCATCCTACTTAGTCAGCATGCCAGACAAACAAAAGTAATGGCAGAAAATTAAGGAGTTTATTGACAATAAAATTGAGCTACTCCTACCTGGTGTGGTAAAATTACTTTTGAAAAGATCAAGATAAAAATGCAAATGAAAACAGGAGGCGAGAGAGTCAGTAGCGTAGAACACTGCAGATATAATAAATATACCCCCTCTCTCAGTGCAGCTTTCTCCCCACCCCACACACAGTAAAACATTTTTGTTCAGTGAATGGTCAGTCTAACCACTGAATATGGCCACGCAACTTTTAGTCAGATGGTTGAATATTTCACAACAATGATACTAAGTGTGTGTACTTTATGCCAAATACACATTGCTACATAGGTACTGCCTGGTACTGTGGCAGATGTGTGAGCCCGCATCTTAGCATACACTGAACACATCCTCCCATGAAGGAAATGTCCTGATAGAGCACAAGTTTTGTGTACCTCCTGGTCTCATAACATAACATTCCCAGCTCATACTGCTTAAAGTCTCTTGCAGTTTTAATTGATTAAATATGATGGTGTGAATACCCCACTCAGATCAGCAGATGTTCACACATGGAGACTGAAGTTCTAGAATGAAGTTTGATGCAGAACATTATTTCAAAAATATCAACTGAGTCAGCAGCCATCTCAGCAGGCAGCGACATCTAAGACTTCCATAATATGGCCGCTACAAGACTCAACCAACAAACCACGCCCAGGAAGCACGGTGGGAACTTATTGACATATGGTGGAGCATATGATGTATCAGGAACAATTTAAATAAATCAGAAGATTAAAAATAAATGAATGAAGTCACTTGCAGCAATGTGAAAGAAAATGTAATTTTTTAAAAACAGAGTAAGATGGATGATACAAATGAAACAGAGTGAGTATGAATGGTAAGGGCTTTGTGGACTATAGATATTACTGCATCTTCTAATGTCTCTTTCTTTCTTCCCTTACTACATTTCTTTTTATCCTCTGCTGCCACCTCTAACCCTAAAGTGGTGAAGCATGTCCAATCACTGCATGCTCTGTCCAGAGAAAGGACAGATGGCCTTTTTCCCCAGACTTACTGTGGCATCAACACACCAGATGCATAAGATGGGTGGAAATGCATTGAGATTAAAAAAGAGAATATTAAAAACATGGCATAATGAGAATTTGGATTTTGGCCACAAACCTTAGGAGCCAGCTCAGGCGTGGCTGTTGCTGCTTTGCGTCAGTCCATCATGGCAAAGCAATTGTGAAGTCTTCTTTGCTGTCTACTTGAGGGTTCTCCTGGCATGGGGAAGGTTGGCTCCATACCATTCCTCCCAGCCCTTATCTCCCAACATAAGAGGCAGGCCAGAGTGATGCATTCCAGTAATCCCTTAGGGTCTGTTGCTGCTGGCCCCGCCACGAACCTGCACTAAGTTGCTAGTGAAGGCCAAACTGTAGGGAGCTGGGGTGGCCTCTCTCCGAACCAGAGGGTAAGGAGCCACTGTCAACCTGAGTGGGCTGAGCCAGGCCAAGCTTACTCCAGCTCCCAGAAGGTGAGGGGTGGAACAGGAAGTACAAAGGACAGGGCCCTTAGCCCAGTATGGGGAGGACCAGGGAGGGAGACAGACACAGGCTGCTGGCTGTTTCCTTTAGACCCTGCTGCCGAACCAGGGAATGCCCTAGACCAGGGGAAACCTGACCCAGAGGAAGGACTCGGGCTACCAGGACTGCCAATGGCAGAGTATCCCAAGGAACTGGAGGAGCCAGGCAGCTACCCGAGCCCGAGTGAGCCCAATTCTGAGGGCTAGCTTTAGCTACTGGGGCTACTGGCAGCTGAATACCCCGATGAGCTGGAGGAACCAGAGGGACCCACTCGAGAGATCAGGTAGGAAGTAGCTCAGGGACTGAACTGGACAGTGCGGTGAGTTAGTGTTTGGTCAGCGTGTTGCAGACAGATCCCCACTGACCCAGTGTCAGGACCTGTTCCTCCCGCCACTGTCAGGGCCCTGGGCTGGAACGCAGTGGAGTCAGGTGGGCCTGCATTCCCCTACCCCTGCCACTCTGTCTCGGGTGGCAGAATCCTGAAAAAGTATCAAGGACTCTTGCTGGCACTGTCCTGCCTGAGGGGCGCATCACAGATTCTTGCCGGTGCTCTCCTGCCTGAGGGACGCGTCACTGACTCTTGCTGGCACTCCCCTGCCGGAGGGGTACGTCATAGAATCATAGAATCATAGAATCTCAGGGTTGGAAGGGACCTCAGGAGGTCATCTAGTCCAAAGCAGGACCAAACCCAAGCCTGAGAGGCATGCCATGGACTCGGGCTGGTACTCCCGTGTTGCGCCAACTGTGATGGCACACTTCCCTCCGCTAATTCACCGTTGATGGAGAGGTGTGACCAAGGTCAAGCAGTAGCTCCCCACGGCCCCCAGCAGCTTGGCGGACCAACTGAGACCAGTTTGAGGAATCAAGGAGCAACTGGTATAACTTAAAGTCAACTTCCTCTCCATCCCAATGGTGGAATGCAGTTTGCTAATGATGGAATAGCAGTCCTCTTTTGTAATCTAGAATACAGTGTGTAAGTAAAGAGTCTCTGTTATTCTAAAGAAGAGTGTTTTATGTAGACCACCATCCTGGAATGGTATAAACCTGAGTGCTGTACAGATTGGGAATTCCCAGAACCCCATTTGTAGAGGATTGTTAAAGCTACTTGTATATTTCTCTCTCTACAAGCAGGAATGGAGGAAGCTGGGCAAGACTCATCTGCTCTCTCTACTCAAGTGGAGAGCAAGAGTCTCCTCTTTCTCATCTCTCCTGCTCTTTTCCCTCTAAGCACTGAAATATTTGAATGTGATAGCTGTGCATTTCACTCCTGGACCTCACTCCTAGACTGCAGTTTGTGGGATGCTGCCTCCCGCAATTCAGCAGCTGTAACATCACACTGGTCTTTTGTGGGAGGGGTCTGAATCCTCCCAAGCTGTCTGCAGAAGTTTTCTGCCCAAGTTGGCCAAACTTTTACAAGACCAACTGTTCTCATGAAATTTTGGTCCTCTTGCCTGGTGCAGAACCAGGCCAGGATTCCAATCTCCCTCTCTGTGTGGTTTTTGGATCTGAGCTAAATACAGGATGAGGAGCTCTGAGTTTTGGTTCGAGCCTATCTCTAATAGTTTGAAAAACTTTCCTTCAACGGGAGCAGTCTGCTTAGGGAGAATATAGGGCAGCAGTTAAAAAAAAAAAAACCTGGAACAAAAGAATTTTTGAAGGCTTCAACCCATAATAGAAAGGGGAGAGAGTTTCTCCCTGACATACTGTGGAGGACTAAACCTTCGAAAGATTCCAGGCCAGCCATTATTACAAGTTTCTGGTTTCTTCTAGGTTATAAGCAATGTAGAGCTGCAGTGCTCTGAGAAGTCCTTAATCTTGTTGTGATTGCATGTCAGATTAAAGGGTTAACCAGATAAACCTCTGTACTTTGGATTGATTTTTTCCCTTTTATTAAATTATTTTTTAATATAATAAATTACTCCTTCATGGAATCATGGCAAAGCAAATTTAAATACCTTAGAGTCTGGACAGTAAGTTTAAAAAAAGTTCTATAATTAACCGTTTTTTATTAAAATAGTAATAATGAAAATTAATTAGATTCTCAAGAATAATTGCCCTGTATTGTAAAAATAAGTTAAACATGTGTTTAGAATGAATCGGTGAAAATCAGTCTAATTATTTTTTCATGAACTGTGTGGTGTGTAATAATATGAGAACACACTATGCTTATAAAACTGAACTGGCTCTTTATTAAGAGAACTATTTACAGAGGTGCTATATCTGCAGCTAACATTTAATCCTGGTGCCTCCTCCAAAATCTTTCCTCCTGCAACTTGTTCTCCTTCCAAGTTCCATGCAGGTTGCTAAAGTTATTGCATCATCATCTCATTATTGAAAAAAACAAACATAGATTGTAAAAGACCAATTTTGCATACACTTACGTGATTAATTTCAAGCATGTGAGAAATCATTGTCTTAAGTGGAGCTTCTCACATGCTTAATGTTCAATGTCTGTTTAATCGGGGCCTAAGAACCTGCCTTGAATAGGAGTTTAAACCATAGTAAAAACAGGAACTTCAGCATTTGGCTTTTAATGATGAAAACCTTTTTAGATTGTACACATTGTTTAATACAAGGCATATTGCATATTAAACATGAGTATAGTATAGCAAGAACCAGTAAACACGCGATATTGATATGCTTATTTTATCTTTCTCTTCTTCACCTATGTACTATAGAAATCCATTTAACTTAAAATCCTGTTTTCAAAAGTGATCGAGCTGTTTGTTCCAAGTTAGTAGTAAAAATACAACGCTATTCACCCATTAATAAGTAAAATATGAATGGGTGTAAATGTTTGTTCTAAACCCCTCAAAAAACCCAACAATATTTCAATAATTAAGTGATAGAGTTTCTTTTCAATCCACAAAAATAAAGAAATTCATAGTTAAGAGGGGGCTGGTTAGGGGCTTAGTAAACAAAGATAGTGTTGGCAATACTAAGAGGTGTGGGACAGAGATTAAAGAGATAATTAAATAAAGGTCCCTAGCATTTGACTATGTGGATCATGCACAGCAGCCACATAGTGGGATAGGGTACCAGAGGGGGATATCCATTAATTCAGAAGTCATATAATCTAATAAAATTAGGGACTTCAGCCTACAAAAAGGACATACTTAGGAGGAAGGGTTAGTGGCAGGCAATAAAAGAATGTAATGGGTCCTTCATAATTTTAAATTACTTTGGTTGCCATCAAATATATCTGTGACTTTCATCATTTTTACTCTAGAATTTAGTCATTCTCCCCTAGATATATCACAATACGTTAGGAGGAATCCAAGTTGGTGTTGTAAAACAGAATAATGATGTGCATCTCATTTCGGATATATGAGATTCTTATGCTCAAAGTATTATAGAGTAGTGAAGACTTATAGATAAACTAAGTATGATCTGCATTTCCTAGAAAAGAAAAGAAATGAATTTCACTTTTACTTAAAATTTTACAGAACCAGATAAATTCACTTCATAAAAAAAAAAATTTCAATACATTTCCTGCTTAAATTACTTGAATTTTGGCTGCTAGCTTACAATGCTTCAATGTCTGCTCAAAGTGCTGATAAACATTAGCTACTTCTCTGCAATATCGGGGAGAGCTGAAATGTTCAGGTCTGGATCCACCTACACAGGAAATTGCCTCTTTCCATTTTGAAGTGGTATTTGGTATCTGCTTTTCATTAATATCATTTTGCTTCTGATGTGCTGATAATATTCTTGTGCATAGGATTAGCAAAGAAATATAAATTAACGATGTTGGGTTGGTACTTGCATACCACAGTGCAGTAGCACCAATGAATTGTATCCATTGAAGCTAAACACAAATGTGTGTCATGAAGTAGCCCTTTCTCATCTGGCTCTGTCACAGGATGTTGATACTTATTCTAATCACATAACCTCATTGGTCCCAGTCCAGAAGACATTGCTCTAGCAAAACTCCACTTGATTTCAATGGGAGTTCTGTGTGAGTAAAGATTTTTGTATTGAGCCCTCTCTGTCTTATGCCTACCATCTGTAAAATGATTATCACAATATCTGAAGAAATGCTGGGAGGCCTAATTTTAGACCCAGAAATGTTGGAGAACTATAGGTCAACAAGCTATGATATAGAACTTTCCTAGTATACTGCTTTTGTGATACTAACTTCCAGTACCAAGAACTTGAGCACGGACTGTGATTTAGCAAATGGAAATTCATTCTGTACACAACCTAGAACTTTAGTCATTGCAAAATATAACGGAGTGCTTAATTTCTCTTGCATCATCTCTCAGAACTATCATACCTTGGGCAATCCCATCATGAATCCAAAATAATTCTTTTTATATAATCTTTGCCCTTGATATAAAACTAGAAATGACTAGTTCGGAATCTTTTATATGAGAAATTATTATACAGATGCTACAACAATAGAAATCTAATGGTATTTATTATATCTATTTATTTTCAATGCTTCCTTATCTGTCTATTCTAGTTTTATTTCTGAAAAACATATAGTGTTATAGAAGAGATTGAAAAATTCTGAAAGCATTTTCACGTCTTCAGCCAAATACTTCAAGAAATCTTCATTTTCAATAAATGTGTTCCTGACATGCTTTAGAAATTCATATGCCAAATTTCTTTCTGAACTCAACATTGAAAGTAGATGTTTATAAGGGAGATTTCTTTTGACCCATAAATATAACACTAGATCTAAATGGAGAAAAGTATCTCAATGTATTAACACCAGTTGATTTAAAAAATAGTATGTCTAATTTCTTTTCAACATTGAATTTTGTCTTCATATTGAAACCTCAGGGTTTATTTTAACTAAGATAAGTCACTCCTTTATTGACACCAGATATATTTCTTGATTGAGCAACATCACCACCAATACAGATGAACTCTAAGTACATTCCTGAACATTTGAAGCTCAGTTAATAAGAAACCATTCTAAGCACCAGTGATCAGAGCTTTGATTTGTCTCCCCAGTAAAGAAAAAGGGCATAATTGAGACCTGTAGGAGATCAAAGAAGAAAATTCTATAGATTGCTGTCTACATGATTGATAAAAGTTAAGTGCCATAATCAAGCTCAGGAGGTAACAAAAGCATTTGTGAGAGGACTATTTAAGTAGAAGCAAAGTGAAATGGAACCCTGTCACTCTAAATCTGGCTACTTTGATTTTGAGACTGAGAAATACTTGGTTCTTGAAAGAAAAGGGTCGACTGAAAACCAATGTGGGCCTTAAATAACATACGTTTTTCCTTCAGCAATAGTTGGTGTAACCCTTCTGCCAGGTAGTGTCAGCAGCAAGAAGGGCAGGGTTCAATATTTTGGGGGGGGTTCCCTTTATGTTACAAAGCAAAACCAACTGAAGCCCCCACCAAAAAAGTAAACACCACCCTTCGTTGCCTCTAACAGGCAATACTTCCCCACTTCCTAGCACTGACTTTACTAAGAGGGGAGGGAACACATAATTAATTTGAGAAAACACTGCAACAATGATTCAAAAGTATGTAAACACTAAGTAAACACCTGCTCGACAGTATCTTGGGCAGTAATCCTTTGCCTCAGTTTCCCTTTCACACACCAGTCCCCTTTTCACTCCTCTGCGCCTGATTCACTGATTTGTTGTCCAAGGTCAGTGAAGTCCCAGGGTCCAGTGGTGGGAGAGGAGAGGAAGAGTGATGCCTCTACTTCTGCCCTGCTTGCGGCTACTCATTGCTGCCACCTCTGTTTGCTACTGCCTTTACCTGCCATGCTGTGTTTTGAGGTTCCCACACCCAGCCCAGTTCTTAGTGATTTTAGTTCTTAGTGATGTCACTGGGTAGTGGGGAACCTCACAGTTGCTGCCTTCTCTGCACTGCTTTTCACTGCAGCATTGCCCCCGCACCAGGTGTAAGCTCAGCCCCGCAGACTGGCCTATCAGTGATTTCAGCTCAAACGATTTCTAGCTCAATAAATCTAATCAGCTCTGTCTTTACCCGTTGGAGGGAGAGGGTCAAATGTTCTCTGTTCTTCACTTCAGTTTGCCATCACTACCCCATGCTCAACGAGTGAGGTTACATTTATAGCTACACTACCTCCCTCCTCCCACACCACCCCAGTTAGGGCATATTAAATACAGTTCTGCTGCCCTTTAGTCATACAATAAAGATAACATTTAATTACCCCTGCACCCAATACTTAAGTGAATTTTAACTTAAAACAGCCAAAATTGATCACTTTAGCAAAGTAGGTATATCTATGGTATATCATGTCAGCAAAGTAGCGTGTCTATACAAATATGGTCTTCTCCTGAGGTCTTTTCCCCCAGTTCATCAATAGATGTCAGGAGAGAGCTGATTCAAACTACTTGCTTACATCTGTAATTGCTTTTTATCTTCAAATATCTTTTTTTAATTGTGAGGATTTAAAGTCAGGGTCCAAGAGACAGGTCAGCATGTTAAGTTTAACCAGTAAATTACTGTTGAATTTCTCATTTTTTTAGTAAAGCTTCCCTCTGCACATAAAACAAACCATAGTGTAACATTTAATGTCTTTTTCATAATCTTTCAGTTTGGGCAGGTAATGCATTAGAATTTTAGGAAAGGAATTACTTGACATATGGATTATTAGAAATATCTGAAGATATGTCAGAATTGTCTTTCTCAATTGGAGACAGAGTGAAAATAGGCCTTTTCTTTATGTGCTGCAGTGCTAATATTATATCCACTCAGCAATTACATACTCTGTCCCATAATCATATACTGCCACATGCATCCTCGTGGTTCTTTGCCTACCAGTTGAAAGGGAGTTCCTGACATTTTAGGAACTCGCCTTTCATCACCTTTTTGCTTTTCAAGATTCATGTGTGGAATTAAGGGGAGTGTAAGTCATTTACCATCTTTTTAATATGTGAGGGTTAGCTTTTAGCCTGAAGGGACCTCCATCTTTTGATAACTTTGCCAGTTGCGATCTGTATCAATTTTCTTTTTGAAGTTCAGATGCAGCTTGTGTTAATCCAGCTGCCTGCGCACCTTATTAATAAGTACTCTCAGTTCAGTGCACAGCAGAGATGCCATTTTCCTTAGTGTTTATTATGGTTGCTGTTCATTGTACAGGCTCAGCAGTGTTCTAGATAATTTACAGTATGCTATGCATACAGTTTCATTTGTGATCTGCATATGTCAGCCTATAAAACCTTTAACATAACTTGTTAACCCTCAAGTACACATGGTCCTTCTGGGGAAAAAGCATGTGGATTTTGCAAACCTGTTCTAACGTTTTGTTTCTGCCACATACCTCTTGATTTCGTTCTGAATGTATTTGTGCAGGAATTGTGTTACGTCTGGGTCACCAAGTGTTTCATAACTGAGTGAGGACACCCAGGGATGGAGGGCGAGTTGGTTGGTGTAAGCTAACGGCATAGTTAGCATTACTTTAAGTTCCAATGGAACTAGAAAGGTAGAAACCAACTGCAGGGAATGCTCTGCAGACTTGATTTCTCCTTTCTTCTGATTTAATAGGTTTGGGAAGTGTATTCGTGTTAGAGTTCTCCTTGACCAAAGGGAAGTTTCTGTCTTGACCAAAGGGAAGCTGCTAGCTGGAGAATTTCATTTTGAGTCAGGTGGACAGGGTTGATAGGCCAGAGCCTAATCTTGCCAACCCTAAGCATTGAAAATAATGAGTCAGGCATCCAAACTTTGTGAGATTGACTTAAACATCATGAGATTTATAAAACAAATATACATTTGGAGCTTTTTATTTCCTTCTGGGTTTAGAACTTTAGGGTATGCTTGGGTCATAATTTCAATCTTTTCTCCGCAGCCAAGAGGAATAGAAACTTAATGTTTTTTCAAATGATATATGACAGTCTCATGTAGGCAAATAGTTGCAGGAACTGTGGCTTTAAGAAAAATGCCAAAGGGGCTCTGGAACTGAACCCTAACCATGTCTTGAAAGATTCAATCTTTTTGGAAGCTTAATTTATGCAAAGGTCTGTTCCATGTTGGGAAGATTGGCAGAGGCCTGCACCGTCCTGAAAATAATTTGTTTAACTTTTACAAGGGCTTCTTATGACAAAGGAAGGTTTTATTTGAGCAGGGAGCTATATTGTTATGAGTTGCTAAGGGAATCTTTGTAACCTGTTATTTCAGCTCATACAGGATGTAACATTTTGAAAAAGTATATTTCCTTACATTTTTAATGCTCCTAAGTCTTTTCTGTTTCTCCCCTTCATGGTATGTGAGATTATGCCCACAGTTCACATAGGGTTGCCAACCCTCTGGGATTGTCCTGGAGTCTCCAGGAATTAAAGATGAATCTTTAATTAAAGATTGTCATGTGATGAAATGAATATA
This sequence comes from Macrochelys suwanniensis, assembly GCA_033296515.1. Taxonomy (NCBI): domain Eukaryota; kingdom Metazoa; phylum Chordata; order Testudines; family Chelydridae; genus Macrochelys; species Macrochelys suwanniensis. Next base: position 51,469,194 of record CM065777.1, read on the forward strand.
TCCAACCAAAATAGGCAACCCTAAGACAATCACATAGCAATCTGGGTCATGACCTGCCAAACCTTTACCCATGAGTAATCCCCATATAAACAGGCTCTATTAAGTCAATGGGACTTCTTTCTTGAATAAAGACTATTTCTGTGAGGGTCGGTTTGCAGGATCAAGCCAACAATTGGCATAGTCAGTACAGTGTTTAAGCCCAGATAGCATACATGTTAATGTAACCTTCATAGAGTCATCCTTGAAAAAGTATATTTTTCAGTTCTAGTATTTCTTTTTTTATACTAGTAGAGTTTAGAATATTGGAGTCTTTTTTATCTTGTTCTGTGCTTTAAGATACCCTTTTGTTATGTTGCATATCTGAAATATTGTAGCAACCATTGTCATACTTCACGTATTCACTATGTTTGCATTGGATTGTTATATCTCCTTGTATACTATAGTGTACTGATGACCTCCGAGATTCTTGACTTTGTAGTGCGTAAGAATTTCTCAGCTATCTCCTCTGTATTTGTGTACACTGTTGTGCTATGATTGTAGGGATTGAAAATCACATTAGTTAGAGGCCTGGGGCTTCCAATATTCAGTTATGGCCAACTGCCAAAAAGCTGGGGGATCAATCACTAGTTTAGGATTCAAAATATTGAAGAGTACCATGGATAGAAACAAATGTTGTATTAGGAAGTGAGGATTTCTGGATCTCCAGTAATATAAAGCATTACTTTCTTGCCCTGGCAGCTTGTTGATATACTGTACCTTAACTAGCCATCATTCAGATTACCATTTTATTTTTGTTCCATTTCAGTACAGTCATGATTTCAACAATGTATATTTTGAGAAGTATTAGTGCTAATGACTACTTATATACTATCTGCAAGTTTGGAGCTTGGAATATCAGCTTTCAAAATGTACTAATCCTGTACTGTCATTAACATGTTGTATAGCCTAAGGCAGTGTTTCCCAAACTTGGGATGCCGCTAGTCCAGGGAAAGCCCCTGGCGCGCCCGGCTGGTGTGTTTACCTGCTGCGTCTGCAGGTTTGGCCGATCACGGCTCCCACTGGCCGTGGTTCACTGTGCCCGGCCAATGGGGGCTGCGGGAAGGGCAGCCAGTACATCCCTCGGCCCGCGATGCTTCCCGCAGCCCCCATTGGCCAGGCACAGCGAACTGCGGCCAGTGGGAACCGTGATCGGCCGAACCTGCAGATGCGGCAGGTAAACACACCAGCCAGGCGCGCCAGGGGCTTTCCCTGGACAAGCGGCATCCCAAGTTTGGGAAACACTGGCCTAAGGCAAGTCACTTAACCCTCTGCCTCAGCTTCCCCATCTATGATTGAGACTGCAACTTCACCAGGGGTATTGAGACAACTGATTAATTAGCCATGACTAAACTGTAAACATCAGACTTTTTTTTTCAGCTAGCAGAAGAACTATTCTTTGAGAGAAACCAAAATTGCATTATTCAACTGAAATGTACAGGATCAATCTATATAAGCAGATGTTAGCTGTGTAGGAATTTGACCAAGACACTCTGGCTGACTCTCTTATTTATGTAAAATGTACCAGTGGAATTTAATTAAGAACCCTCTGGTTTTATTTCATCCTGGTTTTATTTGCCCTTAGCAGAGTGCTGGTGCATTGGTTTGTTATTAAATTGGAGAGAAAAGTTCTGTATCGAGAGTCATTAACATCATCTTTTGCATAAAATGTGGCTGTTCCTTCAGGTTCCAATATGGATCAGACCTCACCCTGGTTCTTTCATGAGAATAGTAAGAGTACTGGAACAATTTGATTTGTCTGCATTAACATTTTTAGTTAGTTACTAGGGAACGTTCGCCTGAAATGTGGCATCTCACTTTCAATGAGGTTTTGTGTTTCCCATTTTCCAATGAGTTAACCAAGATATAAGGAAGTAAATATAAGAAATGTAGATTCTTTGGCTTTTTGCTTGTTATAATCAGTCAGTGACACACGAACCCTAATAAATTCTCCATCTTAACAGCCATGTCTTCAAATGGTAGCACTATAATTTAATTTTTCATGTAGTCTTATGTAGACAGTCTCAGTGGGGTGTTTGAGTTCCAAAGTTAAACTTGAATGTTTTTCGTGCTAGATTGGTTAGTTGCTATTTTGTTTATCATTTGGATAACTTGCTCAACAAGAAATCTTTGAGATAAAAACAAAATGGCAAATATTATTAAAGACATTCTTGTTACCCATTCTCTTCACATTAGTGTGTCATATTTTTGTAGTACATGCATTTGAAGTGTGTAAAAAAGTTATTGTTTATTTCCCACCAATGTGGTCTTGAGGGAACAATGGAAAGAATAGATGTCCCTCTGATTGAGAAAGGTGAACGATCACACTTAATAAAAATGTGCAAAAATCTTTGAGATATCAGTGATGGGAAAGGTAAGGTTGAAAAATGTCAGGCTATACACGCAGAATGTTGAGTGTGTGATTTGGGAAAACTAGTACTCATCAAATGCCATATATGTGTCCATTATTTTTAAAAATTTAGTTTATTTTAAGATATCAGTAGAAAGGAAATCTTAATTTGTATGTGTTTGCCAGAAGAATCTCACAGCAGCTACCAGGAATTCAATGTGATTGGAGTTAAATAAATGTATTTAAGCCTTCATCTGAGGTGAGTAGTATGGATTTTCTTTTAATAAAATTTGAAATGTGGTTAAAATCCACTTGTTCTAGGACTGATGCCAAAAAAATCAGCTCTGACACCTTTTTAAAGTATGTTGCTCTGCTCGTAGTGCTGTCTGTGCATATTATAATGGTAAAAAAGTTCCCTTGCCTTTTTTTTTTTACTTTTAAAAACTCTGTTGCCTGCAGCATTGCACGCTGGAACAATGCACACTGTCAAAGACTAGATAACCAATTTACTTGGAAAATGAATTAATGCTTTCCTCATCTGACATTAATTTTGTTGGAATTGTTTCTGAAGTGGAAACTGTTGGCTTGGAGTGTAGAATAATAAGAGTTACTACTTTTGGCTCAACAGGCTGAACTGCCAAGAATACAAAGTCATGTCACCAATGTGACTGGAATATCTAGTGACAAGTCTGGTGGGTTGTGTTACATCCATGGTTTCGTCCTGTGTTTTGAAATAATGAGCACGTTGATCGGGTATTAAAACTTGTGCTTATTAAAAAAAATCAATGTAGGAAGCATCTATATGGATTATTTGATGGAACCAAGAACATATTTATTGGACTGTCACTAATATTTTGTGTTGGGTCTCCAGTTTGCATTTTCTCCGTAAAAACATTATTTGGTTTCTGAATAAACTGCTGTTTAAATATTGCTCTGGTGGCAGTTGGTCTGGCCTGATGGGTTGTCCTGAGGGCCTATGAGTGTTCCCCAGCTGGCTTGCTTTGAGCTGGATATATAGCCCTTTAAATATTGCAGCACTGGGTAACAAAGGGCAGTTTTTCTCCCTTGCATAATCCTCTGTTGGGAGGTTCTTCCCATCCATCTACTGATATGTACTTCTGAAGTATAACCACTAAGCGTTCCATTTGCACAAACCTGTTAAAATTTATTTTTGTATCAGGGCCAGCTTAGCCTTTGCAATGTATTGTATAGAAGTTTCATCTTTTAACACCAAATTCTGTTCAAGTTTGTAGCTTCATATTCCCTTTTCATTAATGTGGATAATATTTCATGGGCTATTTGGTAGTGAGGAAAAATAGTTATTGTCTCACGTGTTAGGTAATTTGGAGAGGGAATAGTTCTGGACATCACAAAGCGGTGAAAGCCACAGTAGCGACGCCAGACATTGGACCTGTAGCATCATCTAATTTTCTTTCCTAATGTGGAACATTTACTGACTTTGCGGTTGAACAACCCAGTCCTGCAGGGTGCTGAGTACTCCATATAAGGTGCTAAACCTTCAACTTTGATTGACTCTAATGGCAGCTAAGGGCACTCAGAACCTTCCAGCAGCTACTCATCATCTCATAGGAACAGGTCCTAGGCAGTCAGCAAGGCCTTGGTATCTTATTGGCTGAGGTGGCCATGGGACTATTGGAGGAACCTTCAGGTCTGTCTAATTTGATTAGGTCCTAAAAGTGATATTGGGAGAGGAAAGCCGCAGATTTATTATGTTCATTCCTTTACCTGTTGTTTTGATACATTCAATAAAGTTCTGGCAAGTGCTCCAGTTTTTCACCTTAGATCTGTGTTGTGTCACAGAAAACTCTAGGGATTCTTTTTACCTGAAAGTAAAATATAGCTTCATCCATTCCTTTTCACAATGTGGCTTAGAATGCTAAAGAAGCTTCAGTTTGACTTGTGCAGGCGTATAATGTATTAATGATTGTGTGTAGTGGTTAATTTGGAAGTTGTCACAAGCTAACAGAAGCAATAACATGGCTGCTAGTTTTTTGCACCTTTTCTAAACTGTTATTTTACTTGACTCATTTTAAAAACATTGGCCACCCTTAAAATTTTGACATTTAACTTTTTAGAGTAATCATAGGAAAGAAAAAGAGAATAAAACAGTGTGTTTCACAAATGTAATTGTTACAACTGAAACTGGAACATATATTAATTGTGAAAAATATATTTTTCAGATTTGGCCCTTTCTTTCAACATTTTAATAAAAATAATAATCGGTTTGTATCAGGCCCAGCTTAGCCTTTGCAATGTATTGTATACCCTGATGTTCTGGCCAGACATTTAAAGATATTTTGGCACCTACAGGTGCAGATAGGTTCCCATTTCAATGAGAGTTAGTCACATAGGCATTTTGAAAATCCCAGTAGGCACCTGTCTGCATCTTTAAAAACTGCCCCACAGTCCCTATCTAAAATTCCCCCTTGCAGCTTGAGATAGAGGAGGTATTCTTCCCTTTTCATTCTGAATTGCTGCTGTGTGCAGTTTAACAGGTACCACTATTCTCCATAGAGATATTTGTAGATATACCTGTATATGAACAGGCAGATCCTGGGGCGAAGTTAATCTGCACAAAATTAATCTGCACATACAGGTGTGTATGTCTGTGTGCATGCAGTGTGCACCTGTGTTCTCGCACATGCATATGCAGTGATTTAAAGTCCACCTTTTTGCTTCTCCCTGATCCTGGTGCTATTCTGTGTAGAGCTGATCCCTCTGTGCTGTGGCAGAACAGGCTTGAGAACTGCAACAACCATGGGAGGCCAAAAACTCATCTAAGAATTGGTGTAGTATAGGGGCATCCTAGCTGTGCCTTATTGTGTGCCTTCTTTTCCTATTTATGCTCACAAGGAGTATAAGTAGCATAAACGCCCCTTCATCTGGTCTATGCCTTCTGGGTATACTGGAGTGATCCTCTGTATTGCTTAAATCAGAGTTAAGGCCAGATTATTTTGGCAATGCAGAACACTCTGCCAGAGGATCTGATTCATAATTTATAATCAGTTTTTGAGGTTTGTCCAGTGCCTTTGATGTACTAAATAAATGTCAATTTTTATCAAGACAATATCAGAGGATAACTCAGCCCACACTGAGAGTTCATAAATCCAGATTTAGAAAGTCTGAATTGAGGAGAACTCAGTTAGCTCAAATTGTGCCTTGTTTTTATGACAATTTGGACAGCTAATCTTCTTCTACTTCAGCCATTTTGCTAAATATGAGATCTTAAATGTTTGCACTTTTCTACTCCTGCTTTGATCTTTGTACCGTGGATTTATTTTACCTTGTGGTCTGTTGCTCCCCACTGAATACTGCAGTGTCAAATCTCTAGTATTTAATAATAAAAATTCTAGTGGTTCCACTCTCTGTATTCTCTGCTGAGTAGACGAGACCAGTAACCACTGAAATTGACTAAGTGCATGATCCTGCAGAGCAGGATTGGGGATCCTGAGAGCTGAGGCCTTAGTAACTTGCAGAATTGGGCCCTCGGTTAGTCTGCTTCTAGATTTAAACAAAATACCTACCTTTTTCTAGTAAAATAGGATTAGGTTTCATTCAGTTGCTAACAGGGCCGGCTCTACTGTTTCTGCCGCCCCAAGCAGCGTGCTGAATTGCCGCCGCGAGTGGCTGAAGAGATGAGCTTCTGGCGAATTGCTGCCGCAGGCGGCACATGCCGCCCACACAACACACAGACTGCCGCCCCTTCCAGATTCCTGCCCCAAGCACCTGCTTGGAACGCTGGTGCCTGGCGCCGGCCCTGGTTGCTAAACAGGAATTGTTCCAACAATGCATGACACATTCATTTAATTAACTATTTAAATTATTTTAAAATCATCAAAACTGAATACGAGTTCAAATCCGGAGATTAGGCAAACTAAATACTTGTGCATGTGCCCTCTAAGGCTATCTTTTTAAAGAACCTTCAAAGCATTCTAATTAGCTTGGAAACATTTTTTAATAAACCAAATTGAGAAAGATCAAGTACACAGTAGTGTGTTTCAGTAGTATTCATATTTTCTCTTAGAGCATTCACATAATCTTTTCCCTTTATTATAGTTGGAATGTCACTTTATAATATATTAAGTGCTCAGCAATTTTATTTGTCATTTGCAATGACAACATGCAAGTACTGTACCAAACAACATACTGTTCTTAATAGTGAAGAGATCAAAATGACATATTCAAGATTTTGTTCAGAAATTGTATTTTTTCAGATTGTTGAGATACTAATGTCAACAAAGTATAATGTGACCTTGTTAATACTTGGAGGCATGATTTTTTTTCAAGTGAATTTAGCGTTAAAGAAAGGTGTGACCACTGGAAATGGAAACTTTATATTGTATTTATCCATGGAACAGATACAGTAGTATTTCAGCCATGTCCCTGAAATACCATTGATAAAAATTAGAAGATAGTTGCCTCTGCCAGTGATTACTGTTTGCAGTGGTGTAGCCGTGTTGGTCCTACGATAGGAGAGAGACAACGGGGGTGAGGTAATATCTTTTGTTGGACCAACTTCTGTTGGTGAAAGAGAAAAGCCTTCAAGCTCCATAGAGCTGTTCTTCAGGAGCCTAAACCCCATTGTCTTTCAAAGATATTTAGGTGCCTATTGATGCAGTTAGGTGCCTAGTGGGCTTTTCCAAAGCACCTAGGGATCTAACTCCCATTGAAATCAAAGAGCAGTTCCTAGGCACTTTGGAAAAGCCCACTAGGCACCTGCCTGCATCGGGGTCTAAATACCTTTTAAAATCTGGGCTGTAGTCTATCTGTCCTTCAAAACCCTTTCTATAAAATTGGGATAATAGTACTTAATAAGGATAAATGCATTAAAGATTGGGAGGTGCTCAGATAATATGGTAATGTGGGCAGGGCCGGATTGATTATCCTGTGGGCCCAGGGCTACTAGATTTTGTGGGGCCCCTGTATACAAGTCTTTTTCCTGGGAGGGAGTTTGGTGCAGGAGGAGGCTGAGGCAGGGGATTGGGGTTCAGGAGGGAGTGCGGGGTCTGGAAGGGAGTTTGGTGCAGGACAGGATTCTGACCTGGGGCAGGGGGTGTGAGGTGTAGACTCCAGCCGGGAGGCGATTACCACAGGTGTCTCCCAGCCGGCAGCGCAGCAGGGCTCAGGCTGCCTTCCTGCCTGCCATAGCCCCACACTGCTCCCAGAAGCGGCTGGCTTCTAGCACATCTCTGTGGCCCCTGGGCGAGGGGAACAGTGTGTATCTGTGAGCTGCCTGTGCCCGCAAGCGCCGCCCCCATAGCTCCCATTGGCCGGTTTTCAGCCAATGGGAGTTGTGAGGACAGTGCTGGAGGCGCCGGCACCGCGTGGACCCGCCTCCCCCCACCGCCAGGGGCCACAGAGACATGCTAGCAGCCAGCTGCTTCCGGGAGTGTCATGGGGCCATGGCATGCCGGAAGCCTGCCTGAGCACCACTGCGCCACAGGACTTTTAGTGGCCTGGAGTTGGAGATTGCTGCCTGTGATTTATTTTTGCGGGCCCCCCATTGATCTGGGGTCCTGGGCTGCAGCCACTAATGCCCCTGCCTTAATCTGGCCCTGAATGGGGGCCGTATAAATACCTAAAGATGGCTACAGATTCAATGGTTCAAGAGCTTTGTAATAATAGATTGAGCCTTTCACGTGTAGTTTAAAAGTTTGAATCCAACTCTGAGGGATTCACTATTACCATTCTGTGTCTGTTGAAGTCATATGTGAAATTAATTTACATTCTTTGTGTGCGATCCTTCAAAGCCTTAATCACACAAGTCGTTCTTACTCAAATAATCCAATTTAAATCAATAGGATTGTGCACATGAGTAAGACCTGGTCTACACATGGTTATAACTATTTTGGATAGCTGTGTGGTGGTTGCGTTTTTTGTTTTGTTTTGTTTATTTTAACAAAATAGTTATACCAGTACAATCCCAGGAGTGGATGCAGCTATGTCAGTATATTTTATCCCCTTCCCATATGGGAATAGCTATATCCATATAAGCCCATTTATACTAATATAACTGCTTCCACACTGCTTTAACGATACCAATATGGTCAACATGATACAACTTTTGTGTATAGACAAACCCTATTTGTTTACAGCATTATAATTCGATCCTTAATGATTTGGTGTCCTTATTACTAAAATTAACAGTTTTACTGGTAATCTTAGCAAACAGCCAAAGTGCCAAGTGGACACTAAAAATTAACTTCCTTTGTACTACTCAGTGTGATCTCTCCAGGTCAGGGTTTGAAATGCATCAGTGGAGAAGTTTATACTGCCACAATTCAGGATGCAATTTTCTGCTGATAAATAAGATGACTTCACTGTCCAAGGCTGTCAATTCAGCAATTTTCCATGAAATAAAAGAAAAAATATTGGCATACTGACCTTAACCATGTCCCTTTCAAGATACATCAACTGATTTTTTTTTCGGTCCTTTTTTTATACAGAAGAAAGCAGAAAGGTGATATCAGAGAAAGAACTTACAGCAAAGTTTGTTATACTTTATTTACTTATAATATATATTTAGTACTTCAAAATGAGCGTTTGCAAACAGCTAATCATTAGTATGCATTTCTTTATGAAGGAAATATTATATATTAAGAGAGATGTTTTCTTTTAAATACAGGTGTGGATCCCTTTATTGATAGTGTAAGTTACACAAAGTGCACATCAAGAACAGGATAAACCTGTGTGTTCTTTTTGACTTATTAAATAATGACAAATGAACAGCTGTCAGGTCTACAAGATAAATAATAATGATGAGAGAGAATATATGCAAATGAGCCATTCTCCTCACACCAGAATTCTGGGAAGAGAGAGCCAGTTCTTAGTAAACCTAAAATGTTAACCTAATTATTGATAATACACTCAATCTGTAAGAGGTATTTAGCTGGATATGTTTGATAAAATCAATTTTCTAATAAAAATTAAGAGAAATAGTAAAAGAAACCAGAGGCATAAAAAAGGAAGTAGTTACATCTGATGAGATAAAGAAGACCTTTATATTGGGATAAGGATAATTATATGCTGTGTGCATCAAAAGGTTCCAGGAAAAGCTTTATAGTATGCTTCAGACTCCAGAAGAGCTCTGTAAAATTGTAGCTGAATATTAATCAAATATCCTAAAATAACTTCAATATTGAGGGCCAAGTCCTTTTTCTCTATATTGAAGGCAACTGAGCGAATGAATCATTGTGCATATTGATGTACTTATGGAGCTGGCGAGAGATCCCCTTCCCCCTCCCCCCGCCCCCCGCACTGCTACTCTTCACAAAACTGATTGGCTGGGGAGGGGGAGTGCTGCTCCAAAACAAGGGCACCAAATTAACTGTAACCCCTCCCCCCCCAGAAGAGTTTGAGTGAAGGAGCAGATGGGATGTGGGACAGTGGACCAACCCAGGAAAATTAGGAGAGAAAACAAAGAGGCAGGAGCCTTGAGCTACAGCAGGGAGGAGGAGGGAACTGCTTGGAAGAGAGCCAGCTGCTTGCAAAAGCAGATTGTTATAAATGCCCAGCCTGGAGCTTACAGAACACCTGAGACCACACATAAGAACTCACCATTCTGAGCTCACACCTCACGTCAGCATCAAAGTGTGTGGACAGGATGGACTAACCCAAAGGTGGGAGGGGATTGCATTGGCTGGAACAGAGGATATGTGTGTGTTGAGCCAGGCATGGGGGGCAGTGAATGGGGGCCTGTCTTGCTGTATGCTGTGTCTGGGGCAAGGGAGTCTATGAAGCCCCTGCTAGAGAGCCTAACGTGGGTCTGTCTACTCCTGGCTTTGCCTGGGTTAGATAAAAGTGTTGTTCCATTGTTGTGTGATACTTGCTCCAGGGGTAACTCTGACTCCCCCCACCCCAGGAGGGAGGGCTGGTGTTTGTGCAGAGGTGAGTGGCTGGGAGACCCCTTCCCAATACTATTATTGCTCTAACACACAAGTAACAATATGAAGAGGAAAAGATCAACTACATTTAATAATTTAGGCCATCTTGAGGTTCTTGGGCGAGATAAGCTTCCAGTCAGGGGTAGGAAAGGGAACCAAATGGCCCATTGCTGCCACACTATTTCAAGAGCCATGCTGTGAAGCCTTAGAGAGCTAATTGGGTGATGATCCTTTTTGGTCCTTCAGGGCAGCTCAGCAGTCAAATTCTGCAGATGACAACAGCATTCATTGCAAAAATTAGAGGACAGTCTGTTTGCATCAAACAGCAGAAGCATGAGGATATGCAGCCAAGAGATGACAGGAAAGTATCTGTGCCAAAGACAACTTCTGGAAAAGAGTCCTTGTATCTCCCATCTGGCAGTGGGAACCGCATGGAACAGCAAGGAAAAATAAACACTCCTCTTTAAAGTGAGTGTACCAAGGAGTAGAATCAGTTCTCTTCAGTGTAGTAACATGACGGGGAGACAGGCACACATGACAACATATACATCAAGCCTACTGTAGGACTGTAGTGACACACTGACCTGCCCTTACATGTGCCAGCATGTACACGCGCGCACAGACACGCACACACACATAGAGCCATTAACAGACCTGTTTTGGAGGAGTGGAGAGGATTTGTGAATGAATGGGCTCCATGAAATGGATGGGTAGAACTTTCAGGCACAGTAGTCCTCACTAACCTATTTGCTGACTTCATACATAATTGAACAAGATGGTCTACAAGAAAGAATCCTGCGGTACCCCTGAAGAAGTCTTTCAGCTTCTTGAACAACTGTCCAGTCCTATCCTTTGGGATCTCTATGTTCTGGGTTAGTTTGTGTATGCCCTCTGGTGTTGAGGCATAATTAATGCTTGTAAAACACTTTTCAGTCCTTATATGAAAAGCACTTTACAAGTGCAAAGGATTATTTATTTTTATTGCATTGTCTGGACTGTTAGGGCATGTCTACAACAGGAAAATGGTCATGTTTTGAACCCACGTATTTTCATTTACACAGTTTTAAACTAGACTTTGCACCTAATCTAGACAGGACAAAGCCACAATTAAGAACATATTACTTCGTCACAGTCAACCCTAGGTGCTGTGCACCCTAAATGCAACATTAGCTAACATGCAGTGAAACACGACCATTTACCCTACTCTAGTAATGCCGTTGGAACCAGCACATCTTTGCTAACCTGGGAGAGTCAACATTTCAGTTTCTGTCATTGTGTGTGATTGATATGCAATTCCAGATTCAGTAATAAACCCAGTCATGGTACAAATCCTTCTTACAGCTTGTGATGATACTTTATGAACTAGGGAGCTTAGGCTGTGCAATCATACATGAGTTGGAGAAGATCAAAATTGTAGAAAAGACATAACTTCCATGTCTCAGAATGGTTGTTCTTAGATTCAGACCCCATTCTACTCAACAAGACTATGAAATTATGGAATTGCATGGAAGAGCCGTCCTGGAGACTGTCCTGCAGAATGCAATTTAATTTGGACCACTGAACACTATTGTTCATTATGCTCAGGGCACATAAGCATGAGCTGTGAAAATTGCCGCTCATGACAATACCCTGCATCAGACACCTCACAACTGCCACAAATATTCTGAGGGTGGCTATGGCTGATCGTGTGCTGATCCCTTATTATATAAAAGGATAAAGTAGGAAAAATGGGTTGATTTTCTCTCATATCAACAGCTGTGAGAGTTCCAAGAGATGAGGTGGGATCCCCAGAGGGGACTTAGGTGCTACAATGCTTAGCCTAACTTTTAGGCACCCTGCCACCAAGTGGAATTCACACCCCTGAGTGAGGGCACCCAGGCTCTCTAAACAATACAGGGGGCGAGTTATGCAATTAAAAAGGGATTCACAGAGGCCAGCACAGAGTAGAGAGCTACCTAAGCTAGCCAGAAGGCTATAGAGTCATTCTCACTCTTTCTCTGGCCCAATTACTCTTTATACAAAAAGCAATAACGTCAACAGGAGAGATAGTGACCTGTACCCCAGAGTCCAGTGGGTAGGACATTCACCTGGGAGGTAGGAGGCCCAAATTCAAGTCCCTGCTTCATATCAGCTATAGGTGGGATTGTCACCTGGGTCTCCAAGCAGATGGCCAGTCAGAATGTGGCTTCTCCCCCCTGCCCCTTGTTCTTACATGTACTTTTTAAAAAAATTCTGTTGCACAGCTAGTGTGCTGTGACACAGCAGTTGGGAAACACTGCCGTAGTTAATGGTGACACAGCCTCATTTGTAGTGGTATAAAAGGAACAATTCTGATTGTTCCTTGGACTTTGTATTTTCTTGCTTAGTTAAATCTTCTTTTATTGAATGTGTTTAGCTTTAAGTGGGAAAATATAAATATCCTTTAAAACATACAAGATAGAAATACCACAACCACAGTTGATTTTTGGCTGCTTCCAACTGCTTCCTTAGATATTTTCTCCCACGTGTTCCTTCCTCATTCTCCACTCAGGTTCTTATTGACTTGTTTTTAAAGAACAAAGTTAACACATTCTTATGGCACTTTTACCTTATCCTCCTCCTTTCTCTTCATCAGCAACACTGAAATTTTTCATCTGCTCTCGACCCTCCATCCCTCTCGAACCTCTCCCTCTCCCTCTCCTTTGTCTCATTCCCTTTGCAGAACAAACATTCTTGAGTCTCCACTATCATTTTAAAAGATCTCCACTGAGCCAGATGAGAGGGAGAGGTTAGGGAGGAAGGGAGAGTGGACAACAGATGGGAAATCTCAATGTTGGTGATGGCCAAAGGGAAGGAGGATAAGGTAAAAATGCCATAAGAACTTGTTATTTTTTTTCTTTAAAAAAAGACCTGAAGAAGAGCTCTGTGTAGCTAGAAAGCTTATCTCTTTCATTAACAGAAGTTGTTCACTCAGCGTCTTTCCTCCTTCACTTCAGACACTTCACTTTCTGCCATTTGGTCCATCCCCACTGTCTATTACAGATACCCAGGCCCGCCCTCTACTACAGAGGGCTCAGGTGCCCTCATTTCAGGAGCCAAGGCCTGCCCTTATAAATCCAGATCAGCTTGTTCCTCCTCAGCTAGGCTCTTCTCACTCAGCCCTCAGCTGTGGGTTAATTAGCCCCTTTCTCAATCTACATTATCCCCTTCAGGGCAAGTTTGAGGTGAACACCCATGACAAGTGGCTTTCCTATAATTCCATCTTGATTCCTCTCCAGCTTCTGCCCTCTAGATGCCGCTGCTAGTGCTCTCTCCAAAGTCTCTAACTGCTTCTTCCTGACCAAATTTCAGGACATGTACCCCACTGTAACTTCCTTTAACAGATCAACTGGCTTTCTATCAACCACAATCTCCTTGAATTGTTGTCCTCCATTGCCTTTCATGACTCTGTCTTCTCTTGGTTCTCTTCCCACTTCTAAATATACATTCAGCATTTTTTTTTGAAGTTCTTAATTTTAAAAAGTAAAGCCCTTTCATCTTTATTCTAACCATTTCAGTGTGCAAATTGATGGTCATCTTTGTTAACAAATTACTTACATTATTTCTTTTAAACCAATATTTTTGTCATCTACCTAATAAGGGAAAGGAATGAAATATGAATTTCAAAGTAATATTTCCCATAAAAAAGTTAAAATAAAGTGTGACAACTCAGCAGATTTGACTTCTAGGAAATGTTATCAGTTTGGATGTAGTGACTGATTTTTTATTAATCATAGAGGATATTTTTCTTATTGACTTCTGCTGAGAGATTGTACATATACATATAGGCCCCTGATCCGGCAAACATGTATTTACATCAATAGTCCCATTGAGTTATTTTGACATCTCACATAAAGTCGTTCACATTCATAAGTGTTTACAGGATAGGGCCATAGCTTGTGCACAGGTAAAGAACAGGTAGTATGACCGTAATGAAATCTTCTGTGCATTGTAATTTGTTCTTTAAAGGTTTACATGTTAATATTAAACACTTACATACTTTTAATTTTCAATACGATTTACAAACATCAAATATTGCCCCATGAAGTATTTAAGTATGATTGTTTTTAAAATCTACACGTTAACTTTTAGGCCAATTTCTGCACTAAATCCAACACAAACTCAGCACGGTATTGGATTTTTTATGTGAACTTGTATAACCCAAAGTACCCAACTGAAGAACTGCAATGTTTTAAAATTTAAGCAAGGCTAGAAAAGGAGAAACCTAGAAAGCAGTGGAGCATGTTAACTAAGAAATAACCTTATTAGCTCACATAAAAAAACCCAACCATTTGTGAGTTTTTCAGAATGTAACCATAAAATATTATACCCTAAAATATTTCACTCCCCAGCAGTTACTTCAGATAAAGTTTAAGAAACTGCTGAATATGTTCCAAATACGAACATCTAGCAATATCTTTTTGCTATGAGCCATCCACACAGATGATGCAACAATATGTGTGTTATATAATATGCTGTCTGAGAGTGTGATCTCATAGCTCCCACTGGTGGCTGACCCCATCAAGGATAAATGCTTGCTTGCTAATTACTCCCTCACTCACAGCTAACACAGTTAGGGCTCAATTCTGCAAAGTGCTTGGGCACTCATTTGATGTCCTGGATGCCTTCAGCTCCCACTAGTGGCATTCAGCACCTCACAGATGCGCTCAGACCGTGTAAGATAGAACTTTTACTCATTTAGCTTAAGTGTCTAGGAGTTGTACTTCAGCTGCTGATGATTCTGGATTTTGGACTCTGGTGTCTGACTATATGTAGCTATGGGTTCGTTCAGAACTAAAGCTGGTCAGATTATTTTTTGTGAATAGTTTATCCCCATTTTTTTCTGTTTTTGAATTACCTGTTCTGAACTGTTCAGCAAAGAGTTTATAAGAAAAAAATAGAATATGATTTGTTCACAAACAAGTCACTTTATTTTCTGTTAATTATTCACATCATATAATTGGTCACCTAAGTCACATGGAATTTTTTCTTTCCATGACTGGATCACCTTAGCTTTATAAACAAGAGAGGTCTCCCTTTCTCTGATTGTAAATTAATTGAATATTCCTAATTATCCAATGAATTAATTGTGGAAATAATAAACAGAGCTTTTTAAAATGGCTGATAGAGCACTCTTAGTGCAAATACCACTACAAATATTTGTTCACAGTGCTTTTGGTATCTACAAAAATTCTTCTGAATAAAAACTTGCCAACTTAATGCTAATAAATAACTAGGAAAAAGGGGTCATGAGTACCAGTGACAGGTTTTATTTACAAAGGAACACTCATGCATGCTTTTTCTCCTGTATTCATCATACTGTATTTGTTACACTTAAAATAACCTTCACATTTAAATTACCGATCTAAAGTGATTATGAGGTATACAGAGAAGTTGAGGTTCATTAATTTAGCTTGTTTAGTAAACTACCCATATATTTTCTGTCATTATTTCTGGACTCAACACATATACCATTGTAACAGGCTGCTCACCATGCCTCACTACATAAGTTTGCATAATGATTTCCATTCTAGCTCCTTCCATCCAGGACTCAGAACTAGGGCTGGTAAAAAAGACAAAATAAAAATGAGATTTCTACAAAACACACATTTTCACAATGTGTGCTTCCCTGAAAAATTTGTCATTGGAAAACTAGAAAACTTTGACTGAAAAAAAAAATTGTCAAGTTTTCAGGCAGATATTTTGAGGTTTTAAGTTGCAGTTTTGGGGTCTTAATTATTTCAATGAAAAAACAATTTTTCTACTGAACATTTTGACTTTTTTTTCATTTTTATAAAAATTTTCCGCTGAAAATATCCATTTTCCAGCCAGCTCTCCTCGGAAGTCATGAGACATTTTGGGATTAAATTTTTGATGACTCTATCTGCCTCAAGGTGATACTTTGGGGAAAGTTTGAGAAAAAGTATTCAGATATTTTTAAGCTCAAGTAGTGTGTGATGGCAAAGCAGGGGAAGAGGAATAGGATAAAAATAATATTTCTTGCAATTAAAAAAATTTGGCATGTTTTGTTTTAGAGATTTTCAAAAAATTAAACATATTGGGAGATATTTTAAAGGCATAATTAACAGCTGGATAGTAAGAGTTGGGTATCCATTTGTGCCTTTGTAAATGTCTCCCAATATGCTCAATTTTTTTAATAGTTAAGGTTGTAATTTGTGAATGTTTCTATTTCCAGTGGTGTCTCATTCTGTAAGCCCAGCCATATGCTGCTAGCTACTTCCCATAATACAAAATTGATTCTTTTTTCCTTTTTGCCAATTGTACATTTTGCAGGATGAAGAACTAAATGTGGCTAATATATGTAGGACCTTTTCTCCACTCCCTGTGCCTTATGTAGTATTTTGTTTTGTTTTAATATTTGTGCATAATGAACATGAAAGGCTACTCTAATGAGTGGAGAATTCTGATTTGGTAGTTTTTCACACTCAGTTTGCACAGGTTCTAATGACTATGCAAGGTACAAGGCACTGGAGAATCAGGTTTGTGTAACTTCACTGGTTTTAGTGGCGTTACTCCTCATAGTATAAGTGACTAACACGCCCCACCAGTACAGGCAGCAAGTGACAGAGCATCTTAGGGTTTGTTTGGTTTTTTGTTTTTGTTTTGTAACTGTCTGAGCACAAAATTAATGTACTTTTCCATGGTGATGTGCAGGGTATTTTTGACTGTCAAGTAGAAACTATTGAAACCTCAGGACTATACCTATCCACTGAGTCTTTCCTGTGGATAAATGAGTTTGCTGGAACAAAAGCACATTAGAAAGTGATATCAGGAAGCTTGCAATTCTATTAGTCTGAGTTTTTTTGTCAGTGGAATCAATCTCACTCATTTTCCCATACATTTATACAAGAATGAAAGAGTAAATATAAAGCCCTTCTCAAAGGTTTTTTGTTGTTTTCTCTTGAAGAGAAACCATATTTGAAATGTTGATACAGTATCTGCAGTTACACAGATGGTTGCTAAATTAAATTTACTTGATGGGCTGTTGGTTTTCTTTGTATAATCAGATTCTTGATCAAAGATATGAAAAGATAATATACATTACAGTTTTGATTGGTGATATACAGGAGGGACTTTCAACTGTTTTTTCAAGTACCGCTTGAAAAAAATCCACATTAACAGCAGTAATTAGCGGCAAGTAGCCTTGGATTTTCTAGCATGGAAAACATATTTAGCATTTGTTCAAAAGCTTCAGAGCTCATTTTAAAAAGTTTGACTTATGGTGATAGGAACTGAAGGGTAACAATGACACAGAGTAAACAAAATTTGCATAGCAAAAACAATTTGACAGCTCAGTTCATAAATATTGCAAATGAGGGTAAAATTTTGTTTTATTTTTAAAGAGAAATCTCCTCTGGACCTAGATTCTTTTTTCCTCTAGTCTTCTTTGAGGGCATTGGTATAATGTCCTTTACGTGTGTACATTCTAAAATCCTTTATTTGAAACTCAAGTTCATGTACAGAACTGTACCATACAGTCCACATTTAGTACTTTGTTAACCTCAGTCATTACTAAGGGCAAAAATTTATTCCCACTCAGATCTACACTGTGAATCTCTTATCAACAGTCTGGATCTCTCTAGTTTTTTCTGCACTTGTGCACATGAAGAGTTCCATTGATTTTAATGGAAAATTAAAGGCTATAATATAAATTCTAAGATCTGCAGTGAGGATCAGAGAGGACAATATTGCTGTATTTCAGTAATTATTTTGGCTCATTTGGACAGGATACTGCTAAAGTGCAAAAGTCAGCGTTCCTTACTACAATATGTTACTAGCAGGAGAAAGTCTTAATGTGGGGGAGGAGGGAATACACACATTTCAGGAACTTGTTTTAACTAGCCATTTTAGAAATGTAGGCATTTTGTAGTCTAAACAATAATAGCAATAACTAAAGGGCCTTAAGGATTCTGTGGGTTCTTTGTAGGTTCCATGGACTGAGGACTCAAGAACAAGTTACACAGTATTGCTCTTGCTGAGTTCAGATGCAGAGGTCTGGAAATCCCCTTTAACTACAATGGAAAAAAGAGGTCACATTTCCTGACCAAACCCATAGCTAAGTCTACATTGTTAAAGTCAGACTGGTGCAAGAGAGTTTGTTTTGACAAAACCCTGACATTCACACATAAAGAAGCACTCTTGGAGACAGCTTTGAGAACAACTTCATAGCTGATCATACTTAAAATGACAACACACAAAGGTTGTCTTGAAGTTTGCTTTTGACAAACAGATAACGTGCAATGCCATGTCAGTCACAGCCTGCATGTTGATCCGTGGACAAGCTGTAACCATGGTGCTTAATCCATCTTGCACATGTTTCCATCGATGGTGCACAAAAATCAAAGGAATTACTCACACACGCATAATAATGGGCCACATTTCGTGTGCTAATTACTAATTATTAATCATGTTTATTACAGTAGTGCCCATGGGCCAACTGAGAACAGGTGTCCCTTCTGCTAGACATTGTACAAACACAGAATAAGAGTGAATCCCTGCCCTGAAGAGCTTACAGTCTAAACAGACAAGACAGAAATAGTGTAGGAGAAAAGTGATAGAACATACAGGCAGAGTGAACAATGTGATGGCTGTACACATCAGGCTGGTTTTCTGAGTTCTTTGGTGTTATCTTGTTATGTAAATCCTTTCAGTAGGGTTATGTTAGATGGGGATTAGCTAGGTGGAAAGACAAAGGGAGGGAGGGAGCGGAAGAGGGTTCGAGGAAACAGCCAGTCACCACAGTGGTGGGGATGTTCACAGTGAAAACTGCAGAATACAGTCTGATGACATCATCAGTGTTCATATTTGAACTGCTTTTGGAGCTGCTAAACTGGTTTCAGTCTTTATCTGACTCCTCCCTACAGTTTCATTCCTAAAGGTCACATGGCGAGAGGGAGGAGGGATTCTTCATGGAGTGTTCATATGTGTCACCTGTTTGACAGCTATTAAAAATTATAGACCAAATCCTGGCCCCACTGAAGTCGTGAAAGTTTTGCCACCAACTTCACTGTAACCCAGATTTGGCTCTCTGTCCCTAACATGGTTGTGTACTTTTCCAGAGAAGAGAACAACCTGTTGCTTGAGTTCTGCTAGATTTACTCCTTTGTGGTTCATTTTGTCTGCTTATGTCATTTTCTGCAGGAGGGCTACCTCCACAAAAGACACCATGCTACAAGCTTTTTGGCACAGTCAGGAGGCCATCATGAGTTGCTAAAGCACCTGCTGCAAATCAGCCTGTTATTTTGACAATCTCAATTGCCCGTGAACTCTAGATTCCACTTCCTTCATGTTGTTATTTCTTGGCACATAACTGTCAACAGGTGTGATTAAATGTGATGAGGAGGCATGTAGTTTTAATGCTTAAATACTTCAGAAAAGCAAGGACTTTTTGCAAAGAGGAATGTTATTTTTGCAAGGGTTAGTGGTTGTTTTTTATTAGAATCAGATTCCCTACTACTACTACTGTTTTCCTTCCCGCTCTCCTGGGTTCTGAAAAATAAGATGAAAATGGATCAACAGCAAAACTGCTGCCAGAACCCTGACTGTGATGCTAATTTCGTGAAATACCATGGGAACAGCTCCATAGTATTTCTAGTGACAAACATCTATATTTCTGATGGTAGGGAAAAAAAGATGGATGTGAAGAATGGAGTGAATGACTAGAGAAGAAAACATTAAGTGAGGAGTGGAGAGGAGAGAAACAAAGAATGAGATGTGAAATGGCGGAGAAGAGATGACAGCATTTTGGAGATAGGGGAGAGAAATTAGAAAAAAAAAATAAGAGGAAAAGAAAAGTAGAGTGTAAAGAGGGGGGAAGCAAAGTAGCTAATGGTGACAGGAAAGCCTTTTTGAAGAGGGACAGAGAGAGATGCAGCAGTTTACTGCAAGAAACCAAGAAAATTAAATAAAAATAAAGATTTTTGGAAGCAAAATGAAAGGAAAAAGTAAATTAAATACAGAATGTTTAAAGATATGGAGAGAAAATATGAATCAGGAACAAAAACTCTTGGGAAATGTTTTCTAAATTAGGTGATTTACTGGAATATAGTCCATATGTAATTCATGATATATTGGCAAATGTTCTTATTTTTCTGGGAACTATCAGAATTAATTAGTAATTTAGATTAGTTCCACATCAAGGAAAACAAGAGTCAAACTCTTCAGTTTCTTCTACACCTACACCTTACTTGAAAGGTTTTCCTTCTAAATTTATCACTTGCTGGCATCTAAGCAGTCACCTTTCATTGCTTGACACCTGTACCCTAGGGCAAGGGTCTGATGAACTTGTAAACAGGCACTATGCCTGCTGATGAGATGAGCATGAAGGGAGACAACAGACACCATGCATGTGCATCAGTTGTGAGGATTCAGAACACAATTCCTATTAAAAAATGCTTGTGCCTCTATTTGAAAGGATGTACTACTTCCAATCCTGCTCACCAACTTTGAAGGACCAGAGCTGGCCCAACTTGCATCTGCACTGTGGAGCCAATCAGAGCTTCTCATTCAGGTTTCATGGTGAGGAGATCCTCATGTGTAGCCATGTACCACATGTGGCCATCCAATCCCCTTTCATATTAAGAAGTAGAGTCTCTGGCTGCATCTTGGCCAGTGCCAAGGGACAATGCCAGGGTTACTGAACATGAATGGTGCTTGTCCTGATATTCTAGTTGAGGAAACTTGAAAGGGGCTATGCATATCAGATTGTTTCCCTCTGACAGCTGCAGAATGGATCTGTAAGCCATGAAGAGGAGTTGGGGGTAATATATCACTTTCCCAATACCCTAGACAAATACTAGTGCACGATGAAATTTTTCAGCCACAACAGGTTTCATCCAGAAAATGCTGATTTGATAGAATTTAAATGCTCCACAGGAACATGTCAATTGTCTGGCTATACCTAAAGAAGTTTTCATCTCTACACCAAGCCATAAAGCACAATTCCCTTCATTTGGCCAGCCAGCCAAATACCCTCCCACCTCCCGCTTAAAGGTTCAGGGTGGTCATTCTGATGAAACTTTCAACAGAAAGCAGGCTGGCCTGCCAGCCCACCTACCAGTTCATTTGCCAGCCTGCCTCCTTGGGCTCCCCATCTCTTTGATAGTGCACCTGGGAACAACCTCAGAACTGGGCTCCTTGGCTGTCTGGGAGCCCAGGGATTTGGAATTAGAAACTTTAAAAACATTCTGTTTCAGTTCTTCAACAATTGATTTTTTTAAAATGTCACCTCTGCAGAAAATTTCATATATCCGACTTTTCATTCACATAAAAGGCAAATGATAGTCTAAATGAAATGCTTCAATCTTGTCCAAATGAAACATTGCAATAAGTTCCCATTAAAATGTCAATGGAATTGTGAATACCAGGAGGTGTTTTGTTTTAATTGAATCAGCATTTTATGACAGAAAACTATTCCATCAGAAAAGTTTCAACCAATTCTAATTATCATTTGTCTGGTGTGCAGATGGCTTACATGACTGTTTGTGCCTTAGGTGCACTGTATTGCCTGTTATTCAGTGAAAGTCAGCGTGGCTTATCGGATAGGGTACTGGAGTGGCACTCAAGGGATCTGTTTCTTTTCCTGGCTCTGCCACTGGCCTGCTGGCTGACCTTGGACAAGTCATGCCACTACTCTGTGCCTCAGTTTCCTATCTATAAAATTGGGACAATGGTGCTTACCTCCTTTACTAAAATGCTTTGAGATTTATTAATGAAAACTGTTATAGGAGTGCTACATGGTGATATCATTTAAATCCCACAATTTGGCTCTAAAAATAGAAATGTACAACCCTGTATGTTTTATATTTTCCTAGATTTCAAGGCCAGAAGGCACCATTGTGATCATCTAGTCTAACCACCTGTATAACACAGGGCATAGAACTTCCCCAAAATAATTCCCAGCACATACCTTTTAGAAAAACATCCAATCTGGATTTAAAAATTGGAAAAATGCATCACAACCCTTGTTAAATTATCCCAATGGTTAATTATTCTCACTGTTAAAAAATTTACAGTTTATTTCCAGTCTGAATTCATTATGCTTCAACTTCCAGTCATTGGATCATGTTATACCTTTCCCTTCTAGATTGAAGAGCCCATTATTAAATATTTCTTCCTGATGTAGATATTTATAGACTGTAATTAAGACATCCCTTAGCCTTTGCTTTGTTAGACTCAAGGAGCTCAATCTATGTTTATCACTAAAAGGCAGAGTTTCTAATCCTTTAATCGTTCTTGTGACTTTTCTCTGTACCCTCTGTAATTTATCTACATCCTTCTTGAATTGTGGGCCCCAGAACTGGAGAAAGTATTCCAGCAGTGGTCGCACCTGTGCCAAATACAGAGGTAGAACAATCTCTTTGCTCCTAGTCAAGTTTCCCCTCTTTATGCATCCAAGATGACATTAACTCTTTTGGCCACAGCATCACACTGGTCACTCATGTTCAGCAAATTATCAACCACCATCCCCAAATCTTTTTCAGAGACATTGCTCCCAGGATAGAGACCCCCATAATATAAGAATGGCCTGTATTCTTTGTTCCTAGATATATAAATTTATGTTTTGATGTATTGAAACACATACTGGTTCCTTATGCCCCATTTACTAAGGGATGCAGGTTGCGCTCTATCAGTGACTCCTCCAATTTGTGTCATCTGCAAACTCTATCATTGATGATTCAGTGGGGAATGGGAGTACTTCCTTCTCTGCCTCTTCCCAATCTGGCAAAATTTAATATTAATATATCAGCAGTAAATGCCAACAAAAATGGTGTAATGGCATGTTAGATTATAATTTTCTTCTCTGTGTTGCTTGGAAATTATGCATATATTAACAGAGTCCTAAAGCAGTTATTCACTTTTCCTGATCTTTGCTGCTAGTGATGTGATCAAGAATTTTATCATTAGGAAATTGGATATGGAGGCATCAAGGCAAGTCATTTGACTATTTGTAATATGTAAGAGTTAAGAGGTTCAGGCCCCTAAAACTTCATTTGAATGGTTTTCTGAAATATATTTCAACTACGGCTGTCAAGTGATTAAAAATTTAATCTTGATTAATCGCGTGATTAATCATGCTGTTAAACAATAATAGACTACCATTTTTTAAAAAATGTGTATGTCTTCTACATTTTCAGATATATTGATTTCAATTACAACACAGTGCTCACTTTATTTTTTTTATTATAAATACTTGCACTGTAAAAAGCAAAAGAAATAGTATTTTTTCAATTCACATAATACAAGTACTGTAGTACTGTCTCCTTATCATGAAAGTTGAACTTACAAATATAGAATTATGTACAAAAAATAACTGCATTCAAAAATAAAACAATGTAAAACTTTAGAGCCTACAAGTCCACTCAGTCCTACTTCAGCCAATCACTCAGACAAGCAAGATTGGTTACAATTTGCAGGAGATAATGATGCCCACTTTTTGTTTACAATGTCACCTGAAAGTGAGAACAGGCATTTGCATGGCACTGTTGTAGCGAGATATTTACATGCCAAATGCGCTAAAGGTTCCTATGCCCCTTCATGTTTCAACCACCATTCCAGAGGACATGCATCCATGCTGATGATGGGTTCTGCTCAATAATGATCCAAAGCAGAGTGGACTGATGCATGGTCATTTTCATCATCTGAATCAGATGCCACGTGCACAAGGTTGATTTTCTTTTTTGGTGCTTCAGGTTCTGTAGTTTCCACATCTGAGTGTTGCTTTTTTAAGACTTCTGAAGGATGCTCCACACCTCGTCCCTCTCAGATTTTGGATGACGCTTCAGATTCTTAAACCTTCAGTCGAGTGCTGTAGCTATTTTTAGAAATCTCACATGGTACCTTCATTGTGTTTTGTCAAATCTGCTGTGAAAGTGGTCTTAAAACGAACATGTGCAGGGTCATCATCCGAGACTGCTGTAACATGAAATATATGGCAGAATGTGGATAAAACAGAACAGGAGACATACAGTTCTCCCCCAGGGAGTTTAGTCACAAATTTAATTAACACATTATTAGCAAGAGCATCATCAGCATGGAAGCATGTCCTCTAGAATGGTGGCCAAAGTACATAAATACCTTGCAATGCTGGCTGAAAAAGTGCCATGCAAATGCCTGTTCTCACTTTCAGGTGACATTGCAAATAAAAAGCAAGCAGCAGTATCTCCCGTAAATGTAAAAAAACTTGTTTGTCTTAGCGATTGGCTGAACAAGAATTAAGCCTGGGAGGACTTGTAGACTCTAAAGTTTTACATTGTTTTGGTTTTTAGTGCAGTTATGTAAAAAAATTTACATTTGTAAGTTACACTTTCACGATAAAGAGATCGCACTGCAGTTCTTGTATGAGGTGAATTGAAAAATGCTATTTCTTTTGTTTATAATTTTTACAGTGCAAATATTTGTAATCAAAATGTTTTGACTGACCCCAAACAAACATGTTTCTGGAATTTTCATTTTCAGAAATGTTCAGTTTTCATTTCACTTCAGAACAAAGCCAGATTTTGAAGTCTACAAATCCTTCTGAAGTGGAATTTCCATTCTTTACACAACTCTACACGGGAGTGATTCTGGGTTCAGGCTCTACACTTATAAAATCTAGTCAGAATTTGTGAAAATGTTATTGGTACTAAAGCTCCCCTTTAATATCAAATGGACTATAAATTACAAGGAAATCCTAAAAAGATTAAGGAAAAAGAGAGTAGTCTAGTATCAGAGTACACTATCACCTTGGTGCTCTTAGTTTGACCAAGACATTGGTTTACCGCTTAATCTGGCACTGACAGTATTTTGGATGTTAACCATTGTGATGCGTGACGGACTGAGTACAGTAGCTGAGACAACATTTAATTCAGCAGATGCAGGTACAGTAAATGCCACCAACATTGTTGAATGTTATGGGTTAGCAGACAAAGGATAGATATTTAAAAAGTGGAGAAATGGCAACCTTGATGTGATAAGAAAACCTTGTATTTGCCCTGGTTTGGCCTCAACCGTGATTAACCACTCTTCCTTTTTCATGGTGCAAGTGGATAGTGGAAAAAGTCATTAAACAATTTAAACATCTGTCACTGGTAAATGCAGCTAGAGGAGTATTGTATGGCTCTTGAAAAATGTATATGAAATACCTTTACATGAACAATGTAGTAAAAAATTGTGTTCAATATGAACGGCCTGAAGGGCATTATTTTTTACGCATCTGGGATATTTCGATATGACGGGAAATTCTACATTTTGAATGAAGTGTAACTTTGTGGTTCTAAAATAATAAATAATTAAAGCAGAGCTATTGAGATTGTAAGATTCAGGGGGCAGAGACTTGTGTCTTCATATTAAGACCCTGAAATACTAGCTTCAGAGAAATAGCATGACAGGTTAAGCAGTATGCTGTGTTACTACAGCACTATTAATGTTAGATCATTTATAAGAGACTTGGAAGTGGCTAGTGTTTAATCAAAGCAGTGCAAAATGTTGAAAAGAAAAATGATATTAAATATAATCTATTGCCTAAACCTTATTTTCTTATCTGAATCAATGTCCTAAATAGCTTATCTTCTGGGGTATACTATACAATGATAATCTTTTTGAATGTTCCCTTTCTTAAATTCTGTTCTGTAGGTTTTGCCCCAATTTGTCAGAACTAACTTCTGTTACAGATTCTTTATCCTCATTCCCGTCAGAACCACTCCATTGCAGACCACTGAACAGCCTTAAACTTCACTACAATTTTTATTTTTCTCGAGAGCATCCCAGTCTGGAGAATACCCTGGTTTTTAGACCAACAAAAATAGATGTGGAATAAAAATCAGATCCTTTTTTTTGCCAGCCTCTTGTTAAGGAAACCAAGGTAGTAATAGACAATATACTAGAGGCTTGGGTTGTTGTTGTTTTTTTTTTTGAACATGTAGTTACTACAACGATTTCATACTGTATGTGTTTGTTAATATGCAGCTATACAAAATTAACATTTAAGTTTGGAGAGTCAAATTTTCTGGTGATGTATAACTGATTATGAATTTGGTTAATTCATTCTGCTCACTACAATAACAAATTCAACGTGTTTTGTAATTATTGGTTATTTGACATAGTTTTTACAGCTGCAGCTCTTCATTGCTATTTTAAAGTATTTTACAGGACTAGCCTGTTGAAATTAAGGCTGGGACTTATGGAAATGAAGGAATGGAGTTAGTGAATTCAGACTTTGGTTTAGCTCACAAGTAAATACATGTTGATGGTGTTCTCCCTAAAGTATACCTTCTGTCCATCCCCCCAGCAACTCCCTTCTTCCCATCATCCACCCACAAAAATCATTCAGCAGACTTCTTCTTGTCAAGAAATCCAGCAATTTAAAAGCTAAAAATCTAAAACCCATATATGTTTTAGTAAAGCAAAATTATTATTTAATTTTTAAAATAGATTTAAGCACTATAATGATGGCAGATATGAACTGTATTAAATGTGCATTAAGTTTAGCTAAGTAGGTTCTTTTACTATACTATAAATGTATCATGCAATTTATCAAGATGATGAAAAGATCCTAAAATAACTATCAATTTACCTACTATATTTAAAGCTTGTCTCTTAAGAATTAAATCACATGCAAAATAGCAAGCTCTGAGCAGATTTGATTTTTTTATACAAAATGAAAATAGATTAAATTTTTTAAAAGGAATATTTCTTAAGCATTGTTATTTATGTTGTTTTTCCCACATATTTATAAGATCATCAACATTACAAATGTCCAAGCAGCTTGTATATTGTGCATTTCATGTTTGTTAATGAGTTAACATGACTAACCTCCTCAGATA
Organism: Macrochelys suwanniensis; assembly: GCA_033296515.1. Classification (NCBI taxonomy): domain Eukaryota; kingdom Metazoa; phylum Chordata; order Testudines; family Chelydridae; genus Macrochelys; species Macrochelys suwanniensis. The sequence continues at coordinate 51,496,325 of CM065777.1, forward strand.
TAAAAGAGGCCACATATGTTATTAGGAATCAAGTTTGTAGTCTCTCTCTCAAAGGAAAAACTGCTAAAAGACATCATGAACCTACCAATTGTGAACATCAAGTACATGGGTTATTCTTCTGATCAGTTAGATATATTTATCTTGATTTACAAGTATGATGACACATCAGTAATATGGCTGATAATGTTGTAATATTGAATACTAACCTATCTTTTGACTGAACTACATGCCAAAAGCATTTTTAGTTGAACTAGAAATATGAGCTTAATTGTGGCTGAATTTGATATATGAGAGCTAGAACAGCAGGCCTGATTTTTTTTTAATCTCACTAATCTTGGATGTCCCTGAATCATATGTCATTTGCCCTCATTTTTTCAATAAGCACATTTCTATGGCTGTACTCTGTTTTAGCCTTTAGGTGGCAGCATTTGAGAACAGTTGTAGATCTGAGGTTGCCACCATCTGGAAAAAATGTTTTGGGCAAAAATTAAATTAACTAGCTATAAAACCAAACCATGTAGCAGCTCTGCTCATTATACAATTCTCTGCAAAGTTTATTCAGAAGTAAATGAAATACAAAAAAGCTTTGTCTTCATAACAGTGATTTCCCCTGTCTATTAGGATCTTTTAAAAATATATCATTGGCAAATATTTTATTTACTTTTAGAGCCCATTTTCCCCTTTTCATGCTTTCTTTGTCTGAATAGGAAGGCACCATTTATCTTGCAATATGTATTGATTGTAGAGGGTGCTGCAAAATAATTATGGCCAACACCATTCCAAGGGTTTAACTTTCTTAGCACACCTATTTTCTGTTACCCCAAGGTTGTTTCTGGATCCAAAAATCCGGCTTGTTGCAAGTAACTATAGCATCAGGATTTTGAAAAAATGTACACATACACGAACAGGTGTGTGTTGTGTATATGTATATAGTTAGATAGATCTCTCTCTCTCTCTCTCTTTCTCTCTCTCTCTCTCTCTCTATCTGTGTGTGTGTAGATAGATAGATAGATAGATAGATTCCAGTTTATTGCAGACATATAATCACACACAAAAAGTTTAGGCTAAATGTTGTCCTCAGTTTCAACTATTCAAATCCACTACAGTCATTAGATGTGACCTAGGCCAGAACTGTGCCGTAAATATCAAAATCAATTACAGCTTAGTTTAATTTATTATTTATAATAAATTGATCTCACTGTCCCAAGTGATCAAAGCTCTGTAGTTAAAAGTAAAGGATTTACATAATTTCAGATAGAGATTTTACATGAGTGATCATATATGTGCTTGTGTGTGTTTGTGTATTAAACAAATCAGAGGTTCTCTTACTATTTCATTCTGAAGAGCCACTTCATAAGAAAGAGCTCCCCTCATGGATCATCTCCTCCCCTCAGTTCTCACTTTTTGCTTCCCAAAATGTTCTGTTCTGTGAACTACTGGCAAAGGCACTACTGGCCATTCTTAGTCCAATGACCACCTATTCAGAACACTGCAGTACATAATTCACATTAATCACATTTGCACATAAGGCTGGGAATTATGCCAAAAGTTCAGCAATCTGACTGTGGACTCTAAACCTATTTCAGTATGGAAAAATATCATCCAGATATTTTTATTCTTCAAAGTTCTGAACACATACATACTTTCTAAATTTGCTAGTAGCTCCAAGGATTTCCATCCATGCATGGGTTCATATTTCAAGTTTGTAAATAAATAGAAGAAATGTCATTCTCACTTACATTTATTAGGCTGTATTCATCCCAGCTGTAATCTCCCTGATCCATTGAATTAAACCAAAGATAAATTTGTCCCATTCTCCTTTTAGATACAAAGGTTCAAGAACAAATGCAAACACTTTTTAAAAACTTCATAGAACTATGTATCTAAGAATGCCAGTGACTTGATGATGCATACAGTAGTAACTCAGAGTTACGAATACCAGAGTTACAAACAGACCCGTCAACCACACACCTCATTTGGAACAGGAAATACAGGATCAGAGAGAACCAGAGACAAGAAAAAAAGCAAATACAGTGCAGTACTGTGTTAAACATAAACTACTAAAAAAAATGTATGCAGCATTCTTCTTCTGTATACTAAAATTTCAAAGCTGCATTAAGTCAATGTTAGGTTGTAAACTTTTGAAAGAACAACCTCATTTTTTGTTCAGTTATGAACAAACTCCGTTCTTGAGCTGTTCGTAACTCTGAGGTTCTACTGTACATGTACAGGAGCAACATTAAGTTTGTACATTCACTGCTTGCAAAGGGGAAATTTTAAGAAGGAAATTAAGGGAAGCAGAATGCAGTCAGTCTATTGTGAACCCAAATTGAAGATCCTTGTACTACAGGTTGTCAAGGCAAATGCTTTTAAAGCATTCTGATAATGTACGGTATTATTGTGCTAATATCCTCTGTTAATCTACTCTGCTTTGCAAGAGGAAGGTAGAAAACACTCACCAGAAAATGTATAACTGCTTCTTCATGTTTGCTCTGCTGAATGTAACTTTTATCATAGATTCAGGAACTGCAAGGTGAGAAAGGATTATTGTGATCATTAAGCCTGACCGCCTGTATAACACAGGCCATATAATTTCCCCCAAATTGTTCCTAGAGTATAGCTTTTAGAAAAATATACAATCTTGATTTTAAAATAGTCAGTGATGGAGAATCCACCACTTCTCCTCCCGGGTGTTATCTGGGTTTCTTTACACTGTAATGTCGTAGTGTAGACACTTCCTACATCGACTGAAGAGGATTTTCCATGAGTATAGTTAATCCGTCTCTCCAAGAGCCAGTGACTAAAAAATTAACAGAAGAATTCTTCCATGCTCCCATCTCCATCTACACTGGGGTTAGGTTGACCAAACTATGGTGCTCAAGGTATGACATTTTTTACAACCATGAGTGACGTAGGTAGGCCTAACGTAATTCAGGGAGGTGGTGTTCCTATACTAGCCAAGAAACTCCTTCTGTCAGTGTAGTCTGTGTCAACATTATTGGACTATGCCAGCATAGGCTCCATAATGTAGACATACCCACAATGTCCCTATGTAAACAAACCCATAGATATAAAATCAAAGAAGCCTAAGTGACAAAGGAGTCTTCTTAGCATATGTGCAATGGGATTCAGGTGGCACATGACCAGGATTCATCACTGAATTTGGTCTGTTAGTTGGATCATTAGCATTCCTGGCCTGGGCTGTGTACTGATGAGGAGCACAACATGAGCGCTGATCCATGCCCCTCCCCCCCCAAAGGAGTGAAAGAGAGCATATGAAAGAAACTGATGTTTGGGTAAAATTAGGGTAAAGAGTGCTAGCCACAGTTGCAATATTCCATACACTGAAGCAGAGCAGCCTTGGTAGGTAAGGGTGAGATTCCCTGAGCCTAGCATCTGGATTACTTAATGGGAAAATGTGTTAGAGAGGCTATTTAAATTTAGATAACATGAGACATGGTATACTTCTCTTCTTCCACTTGTATTCACAAACCATAACAGTCATTTAAGTGAGGTTGTAAAATTATCTTTTGAACAATAATGTTTCCACAAACAGTTAATATCTGATATCCTGGACATGTGATAAATTAAGTCTAACACACATTAAAGGAACCTACTGCTGCTGCACACATAAATGAATAATTAATACAGTTTTAACCACCAACATTTTGTACCATTAAATAGAGTACTTCACATTCCCTCTAATTTCAAGGTCTGCATGAGCATATGTTATTATAGGGGAATGTGGAATTATTTATTTAGGAAGAAAGGTGGTGAAGTTAAACAGAGATATAAGAATACACAGTGAGGAAGAGCTGCATACATATTGGGATGCCAATTCATAACCTTTTTACCAAGACACTTAGTCCCTCTGTGATGCACATATAAATATATTCATATGCATATTGGATGTTTTTCTGTTAATTGAGATCATAGATGTTTGGAGAGTGAGACTGACACGGATGGCTTCTTTGTCATGTAGATTATGCAGTACCTTAACTTCCGTGGTAAATTTAAAGAGAAAGTAATAGAGAGAGAGGGCTCATAATGAACCATGTATCATATAAAGTATAAAGGCTGTGAACAGTGTGTCCAATGCGGTTGTAATCTTCTTGATTCTTCACTAACACCACTCTAAATCCGGATTAACACCGTTGGAGTTAATGGAGTTATGCTGACACAAAACAGCTATAAAGGAGAGGAGAGTCAGGCCTTGGATGATTGGAAGTTAGCAGAAGAAAGTGTCATTTTTTTACCTCTCTCTTACTGAAAGGATGGTCTGATTGTCCTAAGCACAGCATTTGTAGAAAGGTTAGAGGGGACTGGCATGCAGATGAATCCATAATCTGTGTGAAAATGCCTCAGCCATGTTTCTAATGTGACTACAGTAGAAGATGATGAAATATATAAGAACAAGAAGCATTTCCACAATGTGAAGGTGTGGGCAATGCCAGGGAAAAAAAATATTGTTGCAAAATATGAATCTCATGCTGATGATTTATACAGTTGACACATCTGCCCTCAGCTAGTTGTTGCTATCCTGACTATTCAGCACTGGTTGACTCTTTGGTATGTATATTTTGAATTTAGTCTGAAATAATGGGTGTTTTTAATGATTCATTGCAGAATAGCAAGCTTATTTATAAAGCAATGCCTTCATGTTGCAGGTGATAGCAGATACCTTTGAAGAGTATATGAGAGATCCTCCCTTCCGTACCTCAAAATACGCTGCCAAAAATGTCATATTAAATAAGATAACTTTTAGATTCTTAAAATTAAGGTTTAAATGCCCATATGACACTGAAGAACAGCATGTTACAGCTTGTTTCTTGGAAAGTTTGACAGGTGTGTGCAGTTTCATAAATGTTTCTCAGTGTGTGACATTAATAAGGATATTCCTCTATTGTAAAAGAAGGCTCATCTATGGAAAGGTGAACAAGAAGACAAAGCAGAGTAAGAAGCCTTAAGCAATGGATGAGACACAATTTTTCTTAGGTATGCTATTCTTTTATAAACAACAAAAGATTAGAATTTACATCAGTGTAGAAAATACATGTGTGTACGTGTGTACAAATTAATATTTTATTTCTTACTTTTTGGTTTTCACTAAAATGTCATGAAGGGAAAACCAAAAAGGAAAAAATAAAACAAAATCAGTTTTGTGAACTGACAGCTTTGCTCTCATGAGATTGCTCCTCTCTTTCTGTCTTCTCGGTAAAGCAATCTTGAATTGGGCAGGTTGGTAAAGTTGAACTGAGACTGGGAAACAGAAGCAGAAGCTGGGACTATAGAGCTGTCAACATTCAATATGTTCCAATCACCTACATTTATCTGCTTTACCTGGCCTATATTGGAAAGGTCATTTTAAATTTAATGCAGTCCATTTTCATTTGGCTTTTTTGCTTCAGCATTGATCCAAGTCACTCATCTCAGATAGATCTTTGTCTCTGACAATCTGCCCAGTATTCTATTTCTGTCTTTTGTCTTCTCTGCTCTGTTAACATAGTAGATTTTATATATAATAGAAAGAATGGGAAGAATCCCTTCTTTTGAACACAAATATTAATCAGAAGTAGTAGAAAATGGCAAAGAAATACTGACTACAGATTAAATTCTCCCCTCTGATGTGTGCTTGTGACTCATTCACTTCCATGGTGGCCCTGTGTGCACATCTGAGAACATAATTGGCTCTTTTTGCTTGGAGGTTTGAGATGATTTTAAAGCTTTATCCAGCTTTGCTCTACTGGCTGCTCCTGTGTTTTCCCCATTTTCATGTTATATGTGGGAAGTCCCATTTACATTTACTGGCACAGGATGAAAATTAAAGCAAGAATTAGATCAAATAAATGAGATCCTGAAAGGGAGGGCATTTGATTCAGAGATGTGATCATAAGGAGGAAGCCTGTTTGCAGATACAGAATTTGTTGATATAGGTTGAAAATTTGGATTGTTTTTATATACACAATACACACACCTAAATATATGTGAAAGGTTATCTGTTTACTGTGATACAATTATTTAAATATACTGTGTGCTGGATACAGTGTGTGAGGATTCACTTTGCTCTCTGAAGCCTAAAGAATTAGGTGAATAACAGCTGTCAGCTGCCTTTCCCTTGCTGTCTGGGAGGTTACAGGAAGCCTTTGTGGAAATGGATTTTGCAAAACAGGAATGAATTTTGGGTATATGTCTAATAAGGGTATGTCAAGGCTGATTCCCCACTCTGGCACTCTGAGTGCAGAAGGTGGGGGCCTGCAAGGATTCTAAATATTAACATTGGCCACTCCAGGCTTGTATTAAACTCCCACAGTTACAGCTTCTCTCTAACCTTGGATGGGTAGATGCTACCACAACCCAAGTGCAAAAAACCCCTTTGAAACCAGAAAGACGCACTTGGGAATTCCTTCCTGTGAGGTACCCTCAAGCCCTTTCACTCCCCACCTCCTCCGGGGAAGAGAAGAGAAAGAAAAACAAAGGAAATCAGCTATTGCCACCAGCTATTTAAACTACACATGCACAAACCTCTTAGGGACACAAACATCCAATCCTGTTCTTAAAAAAGGTAAATTTTATTAAAAACAAAAAGGAAGAAAATACGTCTGGAACTTAGAGGCTTTTGCTAGATTTAAAAAAAAACACTTACAAAATTTAAACATCAAGAATAACCTTCTTAAGGTCCAGCTTAAAGGTTACAAACAAAACAAAAGCATTTGGGGTTAGCACAGAGGAGTCCACAAGTCAATAAGAAATAATCAGAAATAAACCTAATCGTGTCTTCCTAGACATTCCCTAATGTATTTACATATTTGGGGTTTCAGATAAGCAATCTCTAGGTATGATCTGAATGTTTTTCATACCTGGTTTAAAGCTTCTCACAGCATAACTGCTCCCCGTTCCCCTCTTTCCTGGAGAATGGCAAGACACATACAAAGGGAAGTTTTTTCCCCAATTTTAAGAAGTTCTAGCCCTCCCATTGGCTCTTTTGGTCAGGTGCCCACTCCTTTCCTTTTACCTGTGGACTTGTTAACCCTTTACATGTAAAGCAAGTAGAGAACAGCTACCAAGAGGGATTCCATAGCTAACTGGCTGTCTGGGTGTCCACAAAAGGGAGCTATCCCCCCTCTCATTTATCTCAGGATATGTCCTAATTCTCATTTGCAATTTACCATACTAACAACTATTTCATTAATAAACTTAATGAAAACTCCTACTGCTGTAAGTATAGAATTTCTGGAGTTTGTGTATGTTATAATGTGAAGTTGAATTACATTTCATGGATTCTGATGTCTGCCTGACATTGGAGACTTCAATTACATTTATATACAAGGTAAAAGAATAAAGTTTTCTTCCTCATCTTTAATTCCCATTAATAATGAACTGTCTCTCACTTAAACCAGTAGGCAGTGTATACATGATTGTCCCTTTTTCATTTGCCAGTCCAAACAGGTGATATTTCATATTCTTCTTTTCACATAGCCAATGAAGTCTCTTTATTTGTATTTCAGTTGTTTCCTTCATGTCTTTCTTCCAAAACCAAAACAAAAGATAGTAATTTGGACTGGTTAACTCTTTCTGAGTAATTGAAATGTACAGAATTACCAAAAGGCATTTTGGTATCTTAGCAAAATATAATTAAAAGTAGACACATGCGTCCATCTTTAGTTTGTACTGCAATGTAAAGTTACATGCCAATTTTTCATTTTGAAGCAAAAATAAGAATTTATTCCTCTTGTCTGAAAAGCGACATTTGCATCTGGATTGTCCAAGTGGACTGTGTGATGATAAATTAAAGCATTTTGCCAAGTTGCCTAAGTAGAATAGGAAGGGTTTCAGAAATGGACTATTTTTCAGGACAACATCTTAAAGTAAAATTCCAGTTATATATGTATATATAATGTGCCTATCTAGCTAACTAAAATACCTCACAAGTGGTATGTTTTCATTCTGTACCTAGACATTGTACGTTATATGAGGAAAGTATTTTCCCCATGACTGTATTTGTACAATAAACAATATTGTCGGCATACACAAAGAGTCAAAACATTCCTCCAAATCACTGCTGTAGAATGCAGTTTTATAATACATTGGTGGTCTGTTTTAGGATTAGGTTGAGATGCAGAAAATTTGCATACCTCCAAAGTCTGAGAGATGTGCAATTAAAAAAAAACCAATTATATACGCTCAAATAACAAAGGCCTCAACAGTCCAAAGTATATACGTAATTAAATACAGTAGAACCCCATTTAGCCAGGCCTACATTATCTGGCTCTCCATATTAATCGAACAACCAGCCCACACAGATCCAGAAGCAGGCAATCTCTCCTGTGGCCACTAGATGGCAATGCAGCCTCGCACTTTCCATTCTCTGGATTATCCGACTTTTTGATTATCCGATCTGGCCCCAGTCCCATTTAGATCAGATAAATGGGGTTCTACTGTACTGCATTTGTAGCATTGACAACTAAGAAACAGTCTGGATCAAAACTGGGGGAAATGTGATGGGAATTAAAATTAACATTTTTTCTACAAATATTTAATATTGAAACACTGGAAAATTCTAGTTGTTGAGTCTGGATTTGGTAAGCAGTCATGTAAAATTTTCTGGGAAAATATATGTTTTCCAGAGGTTTGAAATCTCATGGAAATTGATGCTCCATGTTTGGGTGACTAATCTTGCTTTCTCTCTAGGAATTAGGGTGACCAGACAGCAAGTGTGAAAAATCAGGACGGGGGTGGGGGATAATAGGAGCCTATATAAGAAAAGACACAGGAAAGAGCACTTGGGAATTCCTCCCTGTGGGGAATTCCTCAACCACTTTCACCCCTTCCCCTCCCCTACCCCCCCCCACCCCCCCGCCCCGGGGAAGAGCTGAGAAAGAAAACAAAGGAAATTAGTTGTTGCCACCAGCTAATCAAACAGCATATGCACAAAATTCTTAGGACACCAAAAATCCAATCCTGTTCTTAAAAAGGTAAATTTTGTTAAAAACAAAAAGGAAAAAAATACAGCTGGAACTTAGGCTTTTGCTAGATTTTAAAAGAGCAATTCCAAAAAATTAAGCACCCAAAATAGCTTTCTTGGGGTTCAGCTTAAAGGTTACAAGCAAACAAAAGCATCTGCGGTTAGCACAGAGGAGTCCACAAGCCTTAAAAAATAAACAGAAATAAACCTAATTGCATCTTCCTAAACATTCCTAATTTACTTACATATTTGGGTTGTTAAAAGTAGTTCTAGATATGATCTGATGATTTTAATATTTGGTTCTAACTTTACACAGCATTCCTGCTGTCCCATCGCTTCAGCACCAAGAGAACAACTTCTGCCAAAGGGAAAGTTTCTTTCCCAATTTTAAAAGTTCTAGCCTTCCCATTGGCTCTTTTGGTCAGGTACCCACTTTCTTTTCTTTACCTGAGGGACTTTTTAACCCTTAACAGGTAAAGTAATTAGAGAACAGCTACCAAGAGGGATTTTACAGCTAACTGGCTGGCTGGGTGTCCATCAAAGTGAGCTGCCCCTTCCCCCCCCCCCCCCCCCCCACACCCACACACACACTTTATTTATCACAAGCCCAGTCAGACAAAATGCATTTTAATGCAACCAAATGCAAAGTTATACCCTTAGGAACAAGAAATGCAGGTCATACCAATAAAGTGGGAGGGAGAAGAACAGTATCCTAGAAAGCAGTGACAGTGAAAAGGATTTAGGAGATCATAGTGAACAAGCAATTGAGCATGAATTCATAGTATAATGCTGTGTCGAAAAGGGCTAATGAAATCTTAGGATGCATAAGTAGTGAGTAGTAGTGAGTAGATGTATGGAGGTGATTTTATCTCTGTATATGGCATTATTGATATGGATACTAGAATATTCCATACGGTTCTGTGTTCATACTTTTTTCAAAATTGAAGAGGATGCAAACAAGAGCCACTAAAATCATTCGGGGGTGAGAAAAAAAACCTTACAGTGAAAGACTTAGAGCTCAGTCTGTTTAGTTTATCAAAAAGAAGATTAAGAGGTGACTTGATACAGTGAATAGTCACCTTGACAAGGAGAAAATAATGATGGTGTCTAATGCTGATTGTCGACATACGGGGATTCAGCAAACACATAAGCACCTTGACAGGGAGAAAATACTGGGTACTAAAGGGCTCTTTAATTTAACAGAGAAAGGCATAACAAGAACCAATGGCTAGAAGCTGAAGCCAGGCAAATTAAAATGAGAAATAAGGCGCACATTTGTAATAGTGAGGGTGATTCACCATTGGAACAAACTACCAAGGGAAGTGTGAATTCTGACTTCAAATCAAGACTGTTGCCTTTCTGGAAGATATGTGTTACGTTGACAGATCCCAGTCTGCAGGATTAAACCTGAGACGTTGGGAGTTAAATGCATAAACTCCTTCTGCATGAGCTAAAAGCCACATGCCTTTACCTAAGGCTGTAGCAGACTCACTAATCTCTAGACGGTCTAGGTGCCAGTAGAAGGGGACAGAGCGCCACACCAAGCAGGCATGGGTTACATGCTTTAGCCAGACACAGGTTCTTGGACTCAATGTGGTGGTAACGGGGTGACATTTAAAAGTCTGTGATATACAGGAGGTCAGACTAGATGATATAATGGTCCTTTCTAGCTTAAACTCTATGAATCTATGAAAACCATCTTTGAGCAATTTCAAAGCAGTTCATGATAGATTTTGTGTTACCATGTTTATATTTGTATTGTATTTATAAAATGCACCTAATTTTCACCTGGTTATGATAAAAATAGGCTGTGAGGAGCAGTATCTACATACAGATGACAGTACAGACCAAAGCATCTCATTAGCTACCACTTACATACATGATAAGCAGGGGGTAATGTTACCTTAAAAGCATGGCAAAAACTCCACCTTGCGGGTTTAACCATATGGGCAGATGAGAAGTTTTCCAAATATACTTTCTGGGATTTCTCAGAGGGAGATAATGGAACTGCTCTAGCATGGATCTGTAGGGCAATAATGGTCAAAGTTATCATAATCTAAAAGAATAGCTGTGAATACCTGCACGTCATCCACTAAAATATCATCTACTTGCTGACTTCTGTGCACTCTCCATATATTGCTAGACCACAAGCCAGAATGAAAGGGACATGGAGGAAATGTGAAAACTTCAAATTACCTCAAAGAAGCCTTTCTGCCACCATGTCAATAATCTTTCACGAAAAGAAAGGACTAATAAGCACTTGTTAGAAGAAAAGAGGCCCCCTTCTGTTTAAAAATGAGATATTAACAATCTCATACTCTGTGTACCCAGTATCTCACAATTGACTTTATTATCTCCGAGGGGCTTGGGTCCAATGTACATGTTGCATGCAATATTTCCCCAGGATTCACCAAGCTGTCTGTGATCTGGAATGCTTTTCAGTGGATGACATTTTGCTAAAACAGTGGTCCCACCCTGACATGCACAGAACTTCACAAACTCTCTACATTGCAATCAATCAGTCTTAGAGCAAGATATCTACCATTGGCACTCGAAACACTATCCTACAGGCTTCCTATGTCAGGTTATTTGTGTATTTGATCTATAGGTAGAGGATCCTTAGGGACACTATATCAGTGATCAAGGAAAAGGTCATTTTAGAATGCCAGTGGCGTAGATGTCCAGCTGCAGAACATTTTCCCTTAGAGAAGTCTGATAGATCTAGAAGAAGATCATCAATGTCTCCAAATGTACATTGAACTGAATCATGTGGCTTAATGGGAGCAAAGCTCAGCCTTTATCTCACACTGCAAGAATAGTAGTTCTTCACCCCTTCAATTACCAAATTCCTCCCATAAACAAGATCCACAGTGTTCCCAGCTCTCTGAATGAAGCCCCAAATCACCTGGCATGAGCCATGAAGTTGTCACAGTAGCTGGTTATGAGATCCTGAGCAAATCGAAAAGAGACATGGTCACTAAAATCCCACAAGGCAATAGGTATACCTGTTTACTGCAGGCCAGATAAGCACTACATCAGATTTCATGGGACATGTCATATACTTAAAAGGCATGTAGAGATGTACATTTTACATTTTGATAATTCTGTGTCATGATGGAAAAGATTTATTTTCACTTTTGCAAACCTGATATAAAGCCAAAGATACATATAGTATTTCTCTGCATATAGTATTTCATTGCAACAGTTTTTGAACATCAGTGACTGGATATTCATACATTTCTACAGGCACTCAAAAACTAACTGCACTCAAAAACAAAACAATGTAAAACTTTAGAGCCTACAAGTCCACTATGTCCTACTTCTTATTCAGCCAATCGCTCAAACAAGTTTGTTTACATTTGCAGGAGGTAATGCTGCCCACTTCTTGTTTAGAATGTCACCTGTACGTGAGAATAGGCATTCACATGGCACTGTTGTAGCCGGCGTCGCAAGATATTTACGTGCCAAATGCGCTAAAGATTTGTATGTCCATTCATACTTCAACCACCATTCCAGAGGACATGCGTCCATGCTGATGATGGGTTGTGCTCGATAATGATCCAAAGCAGTGCGGGCTGACGCATGTTCACTTTCCCTCATCTGAGTTAGATGCTGCCAGCAGAAGGTTGATTTTCTATTTTGGTGGTTTGGCTTCTGTAGTTTCCGCATCGGAGCCTTGCTCTTTTAAGACTTCTGAAAGTATGCTCCACTCCACATCCCTCTCAGATTTTGGAAAGCACTTCCGATTCTTAAACCTTGGGTCAAGTACTGTAGCTATCTTTAGAAATCTCACATTGGTACCTTCTTTGCGATTTGTCAAATCTGCAGTTAAAGTATTCTTAAAACGAACAACATGTGCTGGGTCATCATCCAAGACTGCTATAACATGAAATATATGGCAGACTGCAGGTAAAACAGAGCAGAAGACATACCATTCTCCCCCAGGGAGTTTAGTCGCAAATTTAATTAACACTTTTTTTTAACGAGCGTCATCCGCATGAGCATGTCCCTCTGGAATGGTGGCCTAAGAATGCAGGGGCATACGAATGTTTAACATATCTGGCACATAAATACCATGCAATGTCGGCTACAAAAGTCCCATGTGAATGCCTGTTTTCGCTTTCTATTGACATTGTAAATAAGAAGCGGCCAACATTATGTCCCGTAAATGTAAACAAACTTGTTTGTCTTAGCAATTGGCTGAACAAGAAGTAGGAGTGAGTGGACTTGTAGGCTCTAAAGTTTTACATTGTTTTGTTTTTGAGTGCAGTTATGTAATAAAAAAATTCTACATTTGTAAATTTCACTTGCATGATAAAGAGATTGCACTATGGTACTTGTATGAGGTGAATTGAAAAATACTATTTCTTTGGCACTTAGGAACTTAGGAGCCAAAATCCTAACTTAGGATCACAAGTGCTTTTGAAAATGGAATTTAGCTGTCTAAATCACTTAAGATTTTCAATGCTGTACAGAGCAATGCCTAAATACCTTTAAAAATCTGGGCCTAAATATCTAACTTTCCTTCTGGAATGTTGCTTAACACGTTTCCCATCCTACATACCTATGTCAGACAAGTGACTGAGAGAAGATGATCATTGTATTTTTGAGTGAGAAATGAAATCCCCTCCAATAAGGCTTAAAAGTTTATTTTACTCTTTATTATGTACTTTTAAAAACAATGTTATTGTCACCTATGAACTATATATATATGCAAAAACAGAAAGGTAAGAAATGTAAGTGACCAAATCATGTTTCTTCGGATCAGAGTGACTCTTTTTAGAACTCTGGTCTCTGTTTCTTCTACACTGTCTTACTGTCAATCATCTATCTTTTATCCCCTGATCCATAACTTTGTGCATACTCAAATTACCAAGCTACCTCATCTGTGTATTTATCTATATACACATTCTAACCCCCCTAATTAAAAAATGTTCATGCATAAATCATAACTAACCTAAATTAATACATTCTTTATTCTTATTTGTCTGATTCCTGGCACATCTATTCCTTGCTCTCAATTTTTCATTCAGCTGTCCCTTATCTTTATCCTTCTTACTGGTTTGTTTTAGTGGCTTTGGGTTTTTACTTGTTAACTAGCTCCTGTCTGTTTACACCTGCCCATTAGTCTTGGCAGAAATAACTCCCTATTGAGTCTCGGTTTCACCCTGGTATCTGCACAGCCCAAAAACTTTACATATAAGGTACACAAATCAAATTTCTAGTTTACATAACCTTGATACTGTCTCAGCAAAGTCTGGAGTGCTGTATCAGCAGAAACACACACAAACAGCTCCTTTATATTTTTCTATAATATTATACATAATATTAATTTCTTAAACATTATTTAGTATATATATGACTAAAATAATTCATTACAAAGTTATCTAACAATATTACACCTGGAAGTTTTTACACCAATATTACACCAATATTATTACCAACTCTAGTTTTGTCAGTCCAGCAGAGAAAGAAGCTTCTAGAACTAAAGTCCCTCCCTTGGAAAAATCTTACCTCCAATCTCCAAATACTCATATCTGCTGACTGTTAGCTAAAGTGAACATACTGGGTCAGTCTAGCCCAATATCCTGTCTTCTACAGTGACCAATGCCAGATGCTTCAGAGGGAATGAACAGAACAGGGCAATTTATTGAGTGATCCATCCCCTATCTTCCAGCTTCTGGCAGTCAGAGGTCAGATTCCGTGTGTGTAGAGGGAGGAGTTTGAGGAGTTCATTTATAAGACTGGTACATTATTCTGTTTTATCTATTCATCTTGTTCAGACTGCAAACTTTCTTTTCTAAATCAGTTTTATGTAAAATTCAGGTGATACTTCTAAAATTTAAATGAATGCTGATATTATTACTTTTCCCTGTTTATCAATTTTACTGTGGCAAAAAAGAACAGAAAAGCTTTTTGATGTGCTATTTGCTATAGATGTTATTGGATACAAGAATTGCACAGAAAATGGCAGCTTATACTCACAGAGCGCTTTACTTGAGCTGTATTATTGTCTGTCTGTAGAGAAGTAAGAATTTGCATAATACTCCATGGGTCTAAACAAAAAAATCAGGCAGCTTAAGGCAATGTTGCAGGATGGGGGGAACTCTCAGTATAATATTGCAGACTAACTGTACCTAATAATTAATAAAATTATAGAAGCAAAAAGCAAAATACTTTATACAATTTTACTTTTGTATTAAGTGTGGAGGACAAAAATATTGAAGTGTTATGATTTTAATTTTTAAAGGACTTCATTTGAATGGAATAATAAAGTAGCAAAATAAAAATATGACTAAGATATAGCAATGCAGGAAAATAATAAATTTTAGATCTAATATTTAAAAAACAAAAGAAACATAAATTGTTGGTCATTTGTCAGCCCTTTATTACTCTGTTAACACACCAGTGTATCTCCTTAAAAATCAATGGAGCATATCACTGGAGTAATACAGTGGAGAATCACACCCTTATAGGTTTGTGGATTTGGAGTTTATTCATTATAATGTAAACTAACTTTAGAACAGTTCTGGGCTTTCCCCATCTTAGCCTAAATACAAAAATTAACTGGAGAGTTATTGCTGAGAAAATATGAGTATGTGAAAAGAATTCTACAATATATCTCATGCATGCTGGTCTTGACAATAGTAGAATATGGACCAGATTTAGTAGAGACAAAAATGATGTAGGTGTAGGATATACACTGGGGTTTGATTCTCCCCTGTCTTGCTGTTTGTCTAGCCACTCAGACCTCTGCATAGAGCATATAAAATGCAGACATATCCAAGAGTAATGTTTTTTACTCATTTTGCACAGTGAGAATTGCGGCCTGTGAAGTTTGACTTAGTCAGCAAATGGGTGTAAGAATCCAAGTACCATAACTTGCACTGATTCAGCATTCGGTTCTTGTTTAAAATGAATCGATCTTAGATCAATTTGATATTCAACGCTAACCAAATTCAACCCCTGTATAAGTAGTTATGATTGCCACTGAAGCTAGTGGAAGTTGCACTCTGTTATGATAGGGATGAACTTGATCAAGAGAATACTGGCAGTGGTTAATATATAAATTAGGGCTGTCAAGCATTTAAAAAAATTAATTGTGATTAATTGCCCAATTAATCGCACTGTTAAACAATAAAAGAATACCATTTATTTAAATATGTTTGCATGTTTTCTACATTTTCAAATATATTGATTTCAATTACAACACAATACAAAGTGTACAATGCTCACTTTATATTTATTTTTGATTACATGTATTTGCACTGTAAAAAACCAAAAGAAATACTATTTTTAGTTCACCTAATCCAAGTACTGTAGTGCGATCTCTTTATCATAAAAGTTGACTTACAAATGTAGAATTATGTACAAAAAACTGCATTCACAAATAAAACAATGTACAATTTTAGAGCCTCCAAGTCCACTCAGTTCTACTTCTTGTTCAGCCAGTCGCTCAGACAGACAAGTTTGTTTACATTTGCAGGCGATAATGCTGCCTGCTTCTTGTTTACAATGTCACTTGAAAGTGAGAACAGGCATTCTCATAGCACTGTTGTAGTTAGCGTTGCAAGATATTTACATGCCAGATGCATTAAAGATTCATATGTCCTTTCATGCTTCAACCACCATTCCAGGGGACACACGTCCATGCTGATGACGGGTTCTGCTCAATAACAGTCCAAAGCATAGGTGCTGACTCCGTGGGTGCTCCGGGGCTGGAGCACCCACAGGGAAAAATTGGTGGGTGCTGAGCACCCACCGGCAGCTCCCCGCCAGCCCCCCCACCCCCGCACACAGCTCACCTCGGTTTCCAGGTTCCCACTGGAGGCGCCTCCTGCTGAAGCAGCTTTTTTTAGCTTTCACGCGCAGCCTCCCACCTGTTAGCTGTTCGGCGGGCGGCAAGGGGGGGGCTGTGGGGGAAAGGGCGGCGCCTTCGGGGTGGGGTATGGGGAAGAGGCAGCACCCACAATTTTTTCCCCGGTGGAGGAGGCGGGGGCGGGGATTTGGGGAAGGGGCAGGGCCGGGGGTGGAGTTGGGGCGGAGCCAGGGATGGAGCTGGGGGGGCGGGGGCACGAGCACCCAAAAGACCGCCACATGTTCATTTTCATTATCTGAGTCAGATGCCACGAGCAGAAGGTTGATTTTCTTTTTTGGTGGTTCAGGTTCTGTAGTTTCCACATTGGAGTGTTGCTCTCTTAAGATTTCTGAAAGCATGCTCCACACCTTGTCACTCTTTAGATTCTTAAACCTTGGGTCAAGTGCTGTAGCTTTAGAAATCTCACATTGGTACCTTCTTTGCGTTTTGTCAAATCTGCAGTAAAAGTGTTTTTAAAAAGAAACAACATGTCATTCAAGACTGCTATTACATGAAATATATGGCAGAATGCAGGTAAAACAGAGTAGGGAACATACAATTCTCCCACAAGGAGTTCAGTCACAAATTTAATTAATGCATTATTTTTTAAATGAGTGTCATCAGCATAGAAGCATGTCCTCAGGAATGGTGGCTGAAGCATGAAGGGGCATATGAATGTTTAGCATATCTGGCATGTTTTTACCTTACAATGCCGGATACAAAAGTGTTATTCAAATGCCTGTTCTCACTTTCGGATGACATTGTAAATAAGAAGAGGGCAGCATTATCTCCTGCAAATGTAAACAAACTTGTTTGTCTTACCGATTGGCTGAACAAGAAGTAGGACTGAGTGGACTTGCAGGCTCTGAAGTTTTACATTGTTTTGTTTTTGTGTGCAGTTATGTAACAAGAAAAAAGATCTACATTTGTAAGTTTCACTTTCATGACAAAGAGATTGCACTACAGTACTTGTATGCGGTGAATTGAAAAATACTATTTCTTTTGTTTATCATTTTTACAGTGAAAATATTTATAATAAAAATAATATAAACTTTGATTTCAATTACAACACAGAATACAATATATCCGAAAATGTAGAAAAAACATCCAAAATATTTAATAAATTTCAATTGGTATTCTATTGTTTAATAGTGTAATTAGAACTGCGATTATCGAGGTTACTTTTTATAATTAATGAGTTAATCGCGTGAGTTAACTCTGATTAATCAACGGCCCTAATATAAATTAAATCATGGGGAAACTTCTTTCTTACAAGGTACTTCTATTGCTACACATGCTATTCCAAGTTGCTTTTGGCTTACTTTAGCTCTGTCTTTGGTTATTTTTGTGTTTTACCATAATAAAATTGGGAAATAATAAAAGCTATCACTGTACTTTATCAGTGATATCTCTTGTTTTTCCCTCTTGCCCATCCTCTCAGACTTAACACTTAATTGTTCGATTTCATTGATACATTGTGATATCTCATGAGGTAGCCTTGTCTTGAGAATATCTGGTTCACCAGTATATGTAAGATATTTTGTTTTATAATTCAGCCATATTTCATTTCTTAATGGACCTGCAGTGGCAAGAGTAGTAGTATTAATCCAGCAATGGTCGTTAAGAGCTAATGGCTTCACCATGCTATTTGAGGTATACAAGTTCTTGAGCCATTGTACCAGTTACTGATGTATGATGAATGCATACCCCATATAATTATTCCTTTTTTTGAATAACTTTATGAAGGTCTGTGTATCTGTGTCTTTGTCAGAGGAGCAAGATTAAAGGTCTTGTTGTAGTCTCTATTTATACATTTTTAAACCAGGTGTGTTTTTTTTTCTGATCGAAATATGAAGTTGTATTCTGAGATCAAAATATGAGTGTGTATTCTAAAATCAAACCACACAATTTTGGTATCACACATTCAATTACAGTAATGCTAACTGGAGTTGAAGGAGTCAAGCACTATGTATGGAATTGAGAATAAAATGTCCATACTAGAGGAATGCATAGAGAAAATGATATATATCCTTAATGCAAATGCGGACATATTGATTGTCGCAAATACTGGTACATGTACCATCCTGACATGTGCAAGTACAGTATAATACACAAAATATAGAATATACCTTATAATTTAAATTTATTATAACTGAAAAAATATCCAAACAATTTGTGAATAGATTTCAGTAATAACTTCCTACTGCATGCAACTTTACATAAGGTGCTTTTTTTTAAACATCCGTGAAAGGACTGAATACAATTTTTAAAATTGCCGGGTGTCTTAAGGACCTAAGTTCCATGTTCAAAAATGGATGTGAACATCAGTGGTACTTAGGAGCCTAAGTGCCTAAGTCACCTTTGAAATGGTACTTAGACATGTAAGCCACTTAAGTATTTTTGAAACTTGTTCCCTTTTTGTCTTTTCAGGTTTTAATATTTCTAACTTCTGATATCTTACTTCAGAGTAACTCTAGGATATTTTGTTTGCAGTGTTGTTGTAGCCACATTGGTCCCAAGGTGGGTGAGATAATACTGTGTATTGGGTCAACGTCTGTTGGTGAAAAAGACAAGCTTTTGAGCTGCACAGAGCTCTTCTTCAGTATGTCTAGGCTATTTTGTAAATTTGAAGAGATATTATAATTGCTTCAGCTAAATTAACAGTTTCTGAGTATCCTTTACATGAAGTTAGGTCATGTCTTAACGGACATTGGCTTCCCATTATATTTATAACATAAAAATATTATACCACTTAATGCTAAAGATAGCAATCTGATTGTAAGTATTCATCTAACTGTAAATTTTATTTGGTGTCGGGCAGAAGGGAAATATTCTAAAAGTGCCCACAGTCCAGATTGTCACTATTATTAAAATCCTCTTTGTGTAGACATGAGTCATAAGGTATCTTTCTCCCATTATGTCCATAAAAACAACTCAGTAAAGTCTGCCTTCACAATCCAGATCTAACTTTACCCTTTAGCGACAGAACTTATTCTATTCAACATTTAACTCTTTGAAAATAAAGGAAGCATCACAAAAATAAATAAATAAATACCACCACCACCATCAGTAGCCAAAACCCCCCCACAATAGATTGAATAGGTAGCCCTAAATTGGGTCCCTCCAGATCAGAGTCAAGGAACACTGGCAGACTAGTGCAGAGAACCTTGTTCATCCTCTGCCTGTGCGGAACTTGTGTTCTGGATAAAAATAGTGGTTAGTCTCCAGTACTGTCAATGTAAATCTATTTAATGAACATTAAATTAAATTTTTTAAGTAAAATATGAAAAAGTGAATGAATGAATGAATAAATAAAATCCTAACTACAGCTTTCCCTTCTCTGTTAGGAGAGGAAGGTGTAAATAGTTGCATGTGAGAATGTGGGTCTGGCTAAAGAGGCATTCTCGTGGCCAGTGATATGCATACTGATAACATCAGAAGCCTTGCTTACCTCCAGGAGGATAGGTAAGACATCTGTGCTGCTATCTTTAAAAAAAAAAAAAAAGACACTGGCTGGTCCACAACGTGAGTGTGTATATATTAAGCCAAATCCTGAAGTCCCTTATTCACAGCCAGATTGTGCTGCTGAGGTTATGTGCCTGAAAGGTGCCTTCCTTGTGTGGCTGTCACTCCTCCGATGAGAAAGAAGGGATTAGTACCTCCACGGTACCATTCTCCACCTTTCTTGGGAGGCCACAGAAGACTCTTTATTGAGTCAAGACCTGTACAGGGAGGAGGCAAGGTCTACTTGTGAAGTGCAGAACTATTGGGTGGTGGCATGCTGGAGACAAATATTGTCCCCTCACTTGTTAAGCAGAGTATCAGAGAGGTAGCTGTGTTAGTCTGGATCTGTAGAAGTGAGAAAGGGTCCTGTGGCACCTTATAGACTAACAGACATATTGGAGCAAAAGCTTTTGTGGGTGAATACCCACTTCTTCAGATGGCATGCATCTGAAGAAGTGGGTATTCACCCACGAAAGCTTATGCTCCAATACGTCTGTTAGACTATAAGGAGCAACAGGACTCTTTGTCGCTTGTTAAACAGAGATTCCCATAGAACTCCATTACAGCTTAGGGCTCTTTAACTTCATTTATTATTAAATATTATTATTATTTTATTAGTTCATTATTTATTTATTATTGCAGCCTGCATGCCATGGTGGGGAAATCCTCCTTTACGGTGTTCCCAAGGGAAGCCATGATACGAGTACCTGACAGCCTGGTTACAGTGGAACTTCAATGCTATGGAGTGGAAGTGAGGACTGGTGTTATAGATATTTTACTCAGGCCTTATATAGGAAAAAACCCTTTGAAATTAATGGGAATTTTGCTTTAGCAAGACCTGAGGATCATTTTGTAACAAAAAAGCAGTGGAAAGAGCTACAATTCTTCAATTTATTGCAAAACTTTGCTGTGTAAATAAATACACATCCTGCCATCTAGTGACAAGAAAATTTTTTTTGTACTGACCAGCTGTGGGTTTGATTAAAGACACAAAAGATTAATCCCATGCCTAAACCTGCAAATGCTAAACGCTGTACTACTTTACTTATGGCAGAGTCTGGATAAGGGGCTACGGAAGAAGGAAATCTGCACAAACCTTTTCCAAGCTTCTTGCGGCCTGAAATAGACTGAATCTACTGAAATAAATAGAGCCCTGCAAATCTGTGGATATCCCCTTTATGTCCACAGATATCTGTGTACCATATTTGCAGATCGCAGATCATATGCGGATAAAAATTTTGTATCCATGCGGGGTTCTAGAAAGAAATGAGTGGTTTTGCTGGAACGTTCGTGGTGCAATATGGCTTTTTATCCTGACTCCTTCCACATTTCTCCATTCCATTTTTGCAGTTATTTTGTGCACCTTCTGAGTAGGACCATATTTATGCTGGTGTGGGCTGCATACTAAGCTGCTTGTGCATAGAATTTGAAGGTAGGTTTTGTAGAAAGTTAATACATGTAAGCTCCTGGCAGCAAGAACTTTAGGATTTGGCCTTTAGTCCATACTAAGGAGGAAACAGTAATTGTGTTATTTACATTTTAGGATCAAGAAGAAATAACATAAGGGTGATACGTTACCCTGGAGGGCACAATAGAATGCCATGGCCGAGAAAACAAAATGATAGATTGCCTTTGAGAGTCAAGGGCCCCTTATTTGTGAGGTACTGATCACTTCCTGAGATTTGCTGCACACCTTTTTCTTTCACTTGATTTCAGTGAGAGCTGGGGATGCTTTAGCACCTCACAGGATCAGGTTCTAAAAGAGTTCTCTGCATCACTTTTCCAGCTCAGAGTGTCTTTCACACTATTCATATTATGTAGAGAGTAGCACACAGACAACAGTGAGAAATAAATCTATATTCTGGGGTTCTAATGACATAGCAGAAATCATGAGAGCAAAGCTCAAGTGATTTGTTATGTCATCTGAGCTCCCAAATGTATGCGTAGCCTGCTTGCAAAACTGCCTAAGCAGCCCAGGCATAAAATCTACTTGGCTGTCCTATACCTTAATTTTGATGACGACAGAAAAAAATCTCATTATATATTATCCACCAGTCAGAAGGAAAATACTCATTGGTGAGTAGAATTTTGCAAAGCTGTTATCTAGTTTTATGTTGCACAGTTTTCCTTCTTTGCATTTTTGTACTATTAACAGATGTTTTCTTCTTTGTTCCTACAGAGAGCACATGGCACCTCTCCTATAAATGCCTACACTGATGTCAAGATTTTAGCTTCTCACTTAAAAATATGAAATAAAAAGATTAGTAAATAGGAATAAAAACTCCCATAACATTTCATGAAAAGTAAAGGTAACGCTAATGAGGCTGCAGATAAACAATGTTAAAATTAACTCCCGCTCTGAAGCTTTCCCATATTCAAATCTGCTGTTATCATTTTTCAATATCAAAAAACATGGGACCATGTTACCACACTTTGCAGTTATAAATGAAAGAAAATTATCAAGCCACATCCAGATTGATGGATCTGGATTTGATGTGGCTAAAACTGCGCTAATTCCTGGCCCTTTTACTTGTAATTGAGATGACATCACATTGCTGGGAGGTACTTAAATTTCAATGCACATGTAAAAGCTAAAGGCAGCAGTGTGAAATACATGTAGAGTGGCTATTCCTTTAGAACTCTACAACAGGAGCCTGTTGTGGCCTAGGGTTTAGTAGATGTGATCCATGTGTTTATACATATACACTTCCTGACCTGGCAATGGTCTATTCACAGTCTTCAACACACAAAATTTCCACTCCTGTATGCAGGGCCGGTTTTAAGCCGATTTCCCCGATTCCCCGGAATCGGGCCCCGCACCACAGGGGGCCCCGCTCCGGCGGGAGGTTTGTTTGGTTTTTTTGCTCGGCGGGACGGTGCGGGGCCCCGTCGTTGTTCTTCGCGTGGGGCCCCGCACCTGCTAAAGCCGTCCCTGCCTGTATGCGTAGATTGTGGAGGCGTTTCTGTATGGTGTTGGTTGCAGACAGAACATCAGCGTATATTACCATTGTAGTGCAAAACATCAAAGCTTTTTGGGTGGTTTATACTGCATGGGTTTAATCCAAAAGCCAATTAAAGGCAGCAGAAAGATTCTCAATAACTTCAGGGAGCTTTGGACAAGGTAATATATCTGTCCTCTTGGGTGAAAGAAAGCATTGTTTATGATTCAAGGCAACTGTTTAATGCAGTAATTTAATTTACATTAATAAATTATGACATATTGTAAGAGGAGGAAAGGATATCTCCATTACACTCGAGAACATTCAAAGGTATATCCATCTGAAGAGCTTGTCAGAAACCTATATCCCCAAGGATTCATGGTCTCTGGATTAGGGGACATACGTCCCCCCACAGCAACAACAAGATTTAGCCAAGAATAGCAAGAGTGAGCAAACTTCTCTTGATCAGAAATTCAATTAAAAGCACCGGAAACATATTGCAGCATTCTGTGTTGAGCCATCTCAACCTGTAACTGTAGGATACCTCTGTGCCGGACAATGTCTAGCAATGTGGTACTACTCTATCACCATTCCCATTTCCCCGCATACAGCTCCCTCAAGATAAGGTGAGATTTGGTAATATTTTAGCAACACAGAAAGTGTTAAAAGTTATATATTTATGAGTCTGCTTTCCCACAAATTATTGGAGAGGAAAAAACATGACTATTCAGCTTTTAAAATTAGATTAATTAGATGTTTCCCTTACAGTTCTTTTATCTCTTCTTTAGGGCTTAATTCTGCTAGATGCTGAGCAACAACTCCTGGAGGTGCTGAGAAATCTGTACTTGCAGCTCTGAATGGTGCTCAGCATTTTGCAGGACTGAGTCCAAAGCACTACCATTTCCCTGTATGCCTTTGGAATGCTTTATTCTTGCAAAGGATTCTTTGGTAGAATTCTTTGTAGCACTCATTTTGGCGGTTGAAAGATGGGTAAGCAGCATTCTGCAAGAATGGTGCCAGTATCACTCAATACATGGGTGGTGCTCAAGAAGCAAACTTCTCTCTCAAGATAATCTGCAGATCACAAGTGCTCTGCTTTCCCAGCTCCTTAGAAGTGTCTGAGAACTATATATCAGATGTCCTGCCACTAAATCTCTGCTGTTTATTTCAGTTTAAATGGACATCCAGACTACATCTCCCCAAATTGTTTTAATAAAGATCCCATTGTTAATTTATGTTAGAAAATATAAAATCACAACATGAATGATAAAGGTGCCCAGCCAGAAGGAAAAACTTCCTTAAATTGGGGGGAATTTAAAATATATATTCAATATTTTAATTATCTGTAATAAATATTTCTAGGTTTTGACATATATATAATTCACAAAATATTTTATTAATTATATGTTTCAAATATTCTCTTTAGAATGCAAAATACGCTGTTATTCTCAAATGAATAGTTACAATTTTTCATTTAAAAGAAGCTTATAAAAGAATATTTACAGAGACAAATACTGATTTTGAAATGCTATCTTGAAAATTATTAGAAAAGGCCAAAAAATACCCATCCTCTCTGATGACTGGCTGTTGAAACTGTATGATTGTGATTTATTAATATTTTCTTAACACTAAAAATTGAGACAGTCTTGGTATGAGAATGAGATTTTTTTAAAAATTACATTAAAATAATCTATTTTATAATAGCATTTAGTGCTTACGTGGTGCTTTACAGACATTAACTCTGTAAAAGCTTCACCCACACCTTTTGGGGCAGGAAGGTAAGTATTATCATCTCCCCCATTTTATAGATGAAGAGACTTAGGTTTCTGTTCTCTCTCTCTCTCTGCAAGTAACATGCCTTCAGAGAAGCAACTCTGAATTTTTAAACTTCCAGAGTTTCATACACATTCCAGTAGAGAGAATTGCCTCTTTGCCTCATGGATCACCTGCCTATGCCCCTTGCCTCCCAACCCCCACTGGCTTTGAGTATAGAGCATCTGAGAGCAGAAGGCTTTTCTATACACCTGTGAGGAAAAGAGGGGAACATGTTCCAGAGGCAGAAATACCACTTATGTGGCACTCGCAATCACAGAGGGAGCACTGGATGAATGAATTTGCCCAAAGCCAGAGAGGGAACTAGTGGCAGAGTTGGGATTAAAAATCAAGAACTGTTGGCTTCAACACTGAAGCCCGTGTTATCCCATGGATTGTTATGCAGATTTCCCCTTTGAAATAAATGGGGAATTCTGGTTAAATATTGATGGCAAAATATAGCTCTGGACCTCACAGGGTATGTTTACGCTGCAGCTGGGAGTGTGCTTCCGAGCCGGGTAGACAGACTCACTCTAACTGGAGTAGACCTAGCCCATTTCTGCCTACCACAATGAGGTACACTAAAAATAGCAGTGCAGATGTTGCAATACGGGTGGCAGCACACGCTAGCTGCCCAAGTACAAGCCTGTCTGGCTCCCAGAGTCCATGCTCGGGTGGCTAGCCTGTGCCACAGTGTCCACACTGCTATTTTGAGTGTGCTAGCTGGAGTGGCGCTGGCATGCATCTGTTTACCTGTGCCGGGAGGCACACTGCCAGCTGCAGTGTAGACATACCCATAGAGTCTTTATATTTGAGTGTTTTTCAAAGCAATGAAGGGAATAAACATGACTGTTGTTGAATTCGGTCTCTATAATAAGCAGTTTATGGCCATTTTATTATGTGGCATTGGCACCATTCTCATGGAAAGCTGCTTGCCAGTCCATCAGTCTGAAGCAAGAGTGCAGGAATGGGAGCTTTATGCACAAGGAACTGGGCTCTGTCACAGAACAGCAATAATTAACATTGTGGTGGTAATTTTCTGGTGTGGTTTGCACTGATTTAAAATATAAGAATATAATGTCTCCATTTGAATAATTGTTTTTGTCTTGTAACATGCAGCTGAATTATAGTACAAGTGTCACTACATTGAATGTTTTTATTGTTTCTTACAATAAAGTCATGTTTAAAGTTCTGCAAACATGAATTTAAGTATAGTTTTTAAAAGATGAGTATAGCAAAATAAGCTGATAATTGCCATAATCATTTGAACTTTACCAGTAATGTCCAGGTATGTTTAGGAACATATTGCATGAGACAGTATGTACCTTTGAGAAATGTCTACACACAAGCTTTCATAAACCTTTATTCTGTCTTTAGAATTTGGAATGATGGGAGATCATACAATTAAAAGTCAGCGACCTCGATCTGTTCATGAGAAAAGGGTCCCTCAGGAACAAGCTGATGCTGCTAAATTTATGGCACAAACTGGTAATACATTAGTTACATTTTTCTATTTACTGTTGTTAATTTTAGCAAAGCCACTGCATGTTCCATAATCTTTTACTGCATACCTGTCAGTTTTCTAAGCTGATATTTTTGAACCATTTATTTATTTATTTTTCCACCAGTTAAAGTCCATAAATAAAGTAGCTGAGAATTAGGTAGAACATATAAAAACATGCACTGTGAATGTGGATACTGAATGATTTAATATGAACATGAGTTTATTTAATAATTAAAGCAGGATTACACATGAAAGACATAGTCCAGTTTAGAGATTAACTGTATTTTACAGTGACCATATATCAATATTTTTCAAAAAATAAATGTTAAGGAAGTGTGTTAGAATTTTAATATAAATAGAACAACTGAAATCTAATCCCTTCTTTGGGCATTTATCATATTAATTAATTATTAGGAGACTTTAATGTGCATGTATTCAGCACTTAGTGTCCTTGGTCCAACATAATACTCTATTCTCTAGATTCTGGATTCATAATTGCTAATTATATAAATAGGTATGAATTCGATGTGCAAATTATCTAACAGTTTTATGTCTAAGACATATTTTCCAAATTTATTTTAGCAACTGCACCTTCTTCGGATAAAGTTACCAAAATATTACATAAAGAATCTACACCCAGCTCTTGTCTCTAAAAAGTCAG
The DNA here is from genome assembly GCA_033296515.1 of Macrochelys suwanniensis. Taxonomy (NCBI): domain Eukaryota; kingdom Metazoa; phylum Chordata; order Testudines; family Chelydridae; genus Macrochelys; species Macrochelys suwanniensis. Next base: position 51,523,565 of record CM065777.1, read on the forward strand.
CATTTACCAACAATTACCACACAATACTATCTATGGATCCAATCCAGCTCCCTTTGAGGTCAAAAGAAAGGCTCCCATAAACTTCAGTAAAGGATGGATCAGGCCCTAAGATACTGAAGTCCTGTCCTGTTCTAATTATAGGGTAATAACAGTGCATCTCAGATACCACTGTGTTGTAACAGTTGGTATATGCTGACTCTTTAATGTGCCCACTTTACTGCATTCTAATAAATTACTGCATCAGAAACCTTGTGCCACATAAGCATTGTATGGATTTGAAACAATTTACACTGTATTCCATAGATACTAACCTAGAAGATTGTCTGCATTTTTCCTACATAATGCTTCAAGTTTAATATTCATTTTAGTAAAATGAGCTATGATTCCATTTAGTGAAGTTGCATGTTGACTTTCTTAGATGTAGAGTGCTTTACACTTTTAATAGATTTTCAGAAGTCGTATAGTGAGTAATGTAAACATAAATGTATAAAAAGCTATAGTGATCCGGTTTTATAAAGATTTTAGAGGACAAAGGGTGCTGCCCTCCCACCAGTACCTGGGACTACTTTTATGCATGAACCCAATCGACATTACTGGAAGATGCCTGCAGTTATATGTCGGACATAAATGGATGAAATTATCTCAGAAGTTCCTTATTTTCATACAGTTTTTGTTTAGGCACAACGGGAGCTTATTACTTACAAATTTAGTTCAGACTGATGATGTCAGTTTCTTATTACTTAGACTAACCCTTTTGATTTAATGCTGTTTCTTGATTTCTTATAATTACCCTAAAACATTTCAGAATCTGTTTTAGCGTCTTATATAAACTCACTGTAAACCTACTATTGAACAATAACTATGCATCCATTTGCAGTGCATTTTCTATGGTTTTTAGAGAATTGCATTTCAAATAAACCACCAATACCATCTACTCTGGAAATATGGTGACAACACAGTGGGATATGGAAGTTTAGAATTATACAGGCTTGGTTTCCAAGCTCCTGTTTTGAAAGCACATGAGATGCGTGTGCAGAGCATACAAATTCACATGCCTAATTCTAAGGACATATCTTTTGCATACTGTAGGGAACTCATTTTAAATAATACTGTGTTCTTTTTTAGAACAGTGTTATTAATTTCTATCTTTTCATTTTGATTTTCCTTTGTAGTGATCATTTCATCTTTTCACTGTAATGTATTCATTTTCTTGTGATAAAACTAATGTGATATCTTCTCGAACAGAACCACAGGGGTTTTCTAACATACTTCATAGATTTACTTATACACTAAGAAAACTAGTGGAGTTTTGAAAATGGAAATCATATAGATTTCTTTCAGTTTATATCATTTCTTGTCATTTTAGTCTGTTTAATTATTTTTATGTAATAAAGAATAATTAAAAAATAACTATAGTGCACCTTTTTCAGGCAATGAAAGGGCAAAGACACAGCAGAAGTACAAATTGCATTCTAGGAAATGCATAATGTGCTGAAAAAATAGTTATGAGAAACGTTCAGTACTGTTTTGCGAAGACTGGAGCCAATCCCTTTTACACCAATAGGGTTGGATGAGGCCTAATATGCAGTACTAAAATAAAGTGTTTGTATGTGTACAACATCTGTGTACAACATAAAAAGGCAGTACAACATAAAAAATTCAAATAAATAATTTCCTAATTTAATTATCCTATGTTTGTTATTTTTGTGTTCCTGAAATTATCCTTTCTTTAGATGTTATGTAATGTAGAATATATAAATGCAGGTAAGTGTTTCACAGATCAATGAGACATTCCAGACAGAATTTTTTCCTACAGGTCTAGTCTAGCAACTCAGGAAAAAGGATTGTTAGTTTGTTACCACTTAATTTGAGATCATAGGTTTAACATGGTAGGTATAAAGTAACCAACAGCTAAAGAGAAAACAAAGCATAGTCCTTTTTTTGTAATATTCAGAAGGAAAACAGAAAAAAAAAGGAAGTGCAATCTGGGATTAGGCAGACAGTCAAAACCTAGGCTTAATCTAGAAAAAATTGAGTCCATATTTGATATTATAAAGGACATCTTTTTCTAGCAATTACATAATGTGTCTTCCACCTCTGAAAAATATTATCAAATAAATCATGCTTCTTTGAGCAAGGATTAGTAAAAAGTAGCATGATTGTGCAAAAGGAATGGAATATTTTGTGAGACAAATCTGTTCTTTATGTTTCCTAATCTCACAAAAATTGCCATTCCTTGTGCATGACATGTCATGTTACTTCTTAGGGCTTCAATCCAACAAGCACTTAAGCATGTGCTAAACTCTGAACATCTATGTAGTCCCATTGCCTTCAAAGGGACTACTTGCATGTTTAAAATTCATCACATGCTTAAGTGTTTTCTAGATTGGGGCAAAGATGTACTGTTGTGTGGTACATAGATTCTTCAAGGCTTTCAGTAAACAGTTTCCATCTTAAAACTCGCTAAATACAATCACATTCCTTAATACTAAGCTGCTACTTTTGTCCATTACATTGTGAAGGTTAAAAACAACTTTTTCCAGTATAAGTTATCAAATAGTTTAAATTTTTTAATACTGCATTCTGAATTTTAATAGCAGTGCACTGTCACCAGGTCTGTGTGGGATAATGGGTAATTTGCATTCAGTATATAAGACTGTTTTACATAATGAGGAACAAATTGAGAAGCATTGCTTTGACTTTTTGTGCTGTTTGACCTTTCATCTAAACCACTTTTACAAAGGCAAAGTCAAGTGTCAAAGCTGTAGGAAAAGAAAGAAACTAAAATGAATGATTTGCCTGGAATAGAAGTGCAGATGCTACTACAATAAGTTGTTTTACTACATTCTTCACATGGACTATAGCGTATATCGTATAATACTAACTATTACAGTTACTGGTTGCCTATAGAATAGTCATACCTACTACATTACTTCCTCTGATCTCAACGCAAGTCATGTAACAGCCTAATCAAAATCATAAATGACAAGAGGGATTATTAAACAATAAACATGCTTAATTTTCTACTTGATCCTTGTAACAAATGAGTGTAATGCTTGCAAGATTTACATTTTGTGAGCTTTCACACCTTAATAAACCTTAAGCAATTCTCATTGTTCATAGATGTTTTTGCAATGTTCTACATTTTTACGAAAGGTTAGAGCATTTGTATGTTTTAATTATAAAGTGTTCTGGCTTGGTACTGAATAAGTGGCACATTGTGCTCTGATTGGTTTCTGGGAGGTTTTGAATATACTTAGGATTCCTGTTTAATGGAGTAGTGGAGACCAGACATGCAACAAAAGTGATGGGCTTGCTTTGTGGAGAGAAAGGGGCAGGCCGGATGCCCTGCTACAAGAGCATGGTTTCTGGACAAATCACTATATGACATTTACAGTACTCAAGGAAGACACTACCTGAGTCTTCCTGGCTGCAGAGTTTTCATGATTGCTGCTGTGGGCAAAACCTTGGAAGAATAGATAAAGATACAGGGATACAAACAAGATTTTTAATTTTTAATAATTACTTCAAGATAAAAGATCATGGAATGACATTGATTTTTAAATATAAGTTCCAGTTTGTTTCAGAAGGGACTTAGGTTGAAAATCAATGGCCTAATAAGGCCCATGGCATTGTATTTTACAATGACTGTAATGAAGCTAGGTGAATACAATTCCATGATTACTTAGAGATTGTTCAATTAATTTGCTACAGCCAGGTTCATACCCATTCTGTATTTTCCTAGCATGAATGCCTTCAGATAAAGAATTTCAGAGACACAAGTGAAAATGAATTTTAAACAACCTTGCCCAAGTAGTCACACCAGAATGCTTGTGCACGCATCAGGTCAGGGAACAGAAGTAATACCATGTGGTAGATTTCACCACTAACAACAAACTGACTCAGCTCAAATAGGAAATATTCACAAATCAGACCCGATTTTGTCACCAATGCTCATATTGAGTAGTACTTTGTGCCAGATAATCCTATTCATTTCAGTATGATTGCTCAAAGACTAAGGTAGTACACATTATGAGTAAGAGTAGGAGAATCTTGCTTTTGGTGATAATCCATAGAATTAAAAAAAAGTCAGATATTTTAAAATAACAAATGCGTTTGAAGATATCGCAATCTCCTTACACATATTCTGTGAGCAGAAACAGCAGATATATTTGTTGGCTAAGTTATTCACTATAGATTATTTGTTCTATTAAGTTATGACTACATAACTCAATTGAAAATAGCAGTAATTACTGTATGAAGTAACAGTTTCTAGAGCAGCAAACAGTTTAGGCCATCCCCATATCAAAGGCTAGTAATGAAGCACTATGATGAAATATTAAATCAAAGTTCTTAGCCCACCATTCAGCTTAATAGTCTGTGTAGCTACAGTAAAGTGCTGAAAGATTCTTTTTGTTTATGGGTAAAATCAGAGGGTCAGGAATCTTCTCTCAAATGCTGCTCTCACCCAAAGGGAATTCAATACTTTTTGTTTTGTTTTTAAAATTTGACTCTGCTGTCATCATTCCTTAAACTATCATCTAGCCTTCATTTTGGAGTGATAAATACAATCAGTCAAAATAAATCATTTTTAGCTATGAAAAACTAGACTTTTCTGTTGTTTTAGTGTGCCAAGGGCAGTGTTGTTTCTGGACTGTTGAAAGACAGTAGTTCTAAGGAAGCTGTAAATGATGCCAAGTGGTCAAATTGGTTTTTCTCCAGCTTTTAAGTATGTTTGTTTTCTATTCATTGAACGTTTTTCAAAGGTGCTTTCTTCCCATTAACTTTTAAGTTTATTTTAGTTTGGTTTATTTGTCTTTAAATTAAACCTGCATGCCATAATAAACTCTGGCAAACAAAAATCTTTATTAATACTCATGACAGTATTCATGTTTGTTTGTTGTCTTGAATACAGGTGAATCTGGTGTTGAAGAGTGGGCCCAGTGGAGCACATGTTCAGTTACTTGTGGTCAAGGGTCGCAGGTGCGAACCAGAACTTGTGTATCACCTTACGGGACACACTGCAGCGGCCCTTTAAGAGAATCAAGGGTTTGCAATAACACTGCCCTCTGTCCAGGTAGTGTTAGCAGCCAATCAATAAAATTGTGGATGTTATTGAACTGTATAATGCTAAGAATTTCAAACTACCTTTTTCTTTAAATATGAATTGCATAGAAGCACTTTAATTAGAATGGAAATTGTTCTTCTTATTCATCTGTGACCCTTACATTTATAAGTGATTATTTCCTGTTTCAGAGCAGCCAAGGAACTGAAGAGGACTTTTTCCTTCAGTTCCAGATTTAAAAAAAAAATATTGTATCATCCTTTTTTTGCTTGTCGGTTTTCTGTATTCTAGATAAGGGTGGCGGGGGGAGGGAGAGGAAAGGCACAATACAGATTGCACTTTTAGGAGAAGAAATCCTGATCACCAACACACCGTAAATGTGCTGAGTAGAGTAGATGTAAAAACTCCATTGATCAACAATGGTGGTGAAGTTAACATATAATCAGAAACTGCATTTGTTTAGCCATTTAGTTTGCTATGACCTGAATGATGAGAATCATTCATGAGATCATGAGAATGTCCCTTGTGGAATTTCCTCTACATTCTTCTGTCAAGGAGGGGTAAGATTTGCCCATCACAGGGAAAAAAAACCCCCAAGAGTCTGGCCAGCAAGTCCCCCTGACTCCATGAGCATACAACAGCAGGCACATGGCCAACTGGATAGAGGGCCTATGCTTCCACTACAATTCTGGACTTCCTGCGGTAATACTCATGCTCTATTGGCTGTTATTGCCTTTGGGGTCTGTCTTATCATAGAATCATAGAATCTCAGGGTTGGAAGGTACCTCAGGAGGTCATCTAGTCCCACCCCCTGATCAAAGCAGGACCAACCCCAACTAAATCATCCCAGCCAGGGCTTTGTCAAGCCTCACCTTAAAAACCTCTAAGGAAGGAGATTCCACCACCTCCCTAGGTAACCCATTCCAGTGCTTCACCACCCTACTAGTGAAAAAGTTTTGCCTAATATCCAACCTAAACCTCCCCCTCTGCAACTTGAGACCATTACTCCTTGTTCTGTCATCTTCTACCACTGAGAACAGTCTAGATCCATCCTCTTTGGAACCCCCTTTTAGGTAGTTGAAAGCAGCTATCAAATCCCCCCTCATTCTTCTCTTCTGCAGGCTAAACAATCCCAGTTCCCTCAGCCTCTCCTCATAAGTCATGTGCTCCAGCCCCCTAATCATTTTTGTTGCCCTCCATTGGACTCTTTCCAATTTATCCACATCCTTCTTGTAGTGTGGGGCCCAAAACTGGACACAGTACTCCAAATGAGGCCTCACCAGTGCCGAATAGAGGGGAATGATCACGTCCCTCGATCTGCTGGAAATGCCCCTACTTATACAACCCAAAATGCCATTAGCCTTCTTGGCAACAAGGGCACACTGTTGACTCATATTCAGCTTTTCGTCCACCGTAACCCCCAGGTCCTTTTCTGCAGAACTGCTGCCCAGCCATTCGGTCCCTAGTCTGTAGCAGTGCATGGGATTCTTCCATCCTAAGTGCAGGACTCTGCACTTGTCCTTGTTGAACCTCATCATATTTCTTTTGGCCCAATCCTCTAATTTGTCTAGGTCCCTCTGTATCCTATCTCTACCCTCCATCATATCTACCACTCCTCCCAGTTTAGTGTCATCTGCAAACTTGCTAAGGGTGCAGTCCACACCATCCTCCAGATCGTTAATGAAGATATTGAACAAAACCGGCCCCAGTACCAACCCTTGGGGCACTCCACTTGATACCGGCTGCCAACTAGACATGGAGCCATTGATCACTACCCGTTGAGCACGACCATCCAGCCAGTTTTCTATCCACCTTACCGTCCATTCATCCAGCCCATACTTCTTTAACATACTGGCAAGAATACTGTGGGAGACTGTATCAAAAGCTTTGCTAAAGTCAAGAAATAGCACATCCACTGCTTTCCCCTCATCCACAGAGCCAGTTATCTCATCATAGAAGGCAATTAGGTTAGTCAGGCATGACTTGCCCTTGGTGAATCCATGCTGACTGTTCCTGATCATTTTCCCCTCCTTTAAGTGGTTCAGAATTGATTCCTTGAGCACCTGCTCCATGATTTTTCCAGGGACTGAGGTGAGACTGACTGGCCTGTAGTTCCCTGGATCTTCTTTCTTCCCTTTTTTAAAGATTGACACTACATTAGCTTTTTTCCAGTCATCTGGGACCTCCCCCGATTGCCATGATTTTTCAAAGATAACGGCCAATGGCTCTGCAATCACATCGGCCAACTCCTTTAGCACCCTCGGATGCAGTGCATCCGGCCCCATGGACTTGTGCTCGTCCAGCTTTTCTAAATAGTCCCGAACTACTTCTTTCTCCACAGAGGGCTGGTCACCTCCTCCCCATACCGTGCTGCGGAGTGCAGCCGCCTGGGAGCTGACCTTGTCTGTGAAGACAGAGGCAAAAAAAGCATTGAGTACACTAGCTTTCTCCACATCCTCTGTCACTAGGTTCCCTCCCTCATTCAGCAAGGGGCCCACACTTTTCTTGACTTTCTTCTTGTTGCTCACATACCTGAAGAAACCCTTCTTGTTACTCCTAACATCTCTGGCTAGCTGCAATTCCAACTGTGATTTGGCCTTCCTAATTTCACTCCTGCATGCCTGAACAATATTTTTATACTCCTCCCTGGTCATTTGTCCAATCTTCCACTTCTTGTAAGCTGCTTTTTTGTGTTTAAGACGAGCAAGAATTTCACTGTTAAGCCAAGCTGGTCGCCTGCCATATTTACTTTTCTTTCTACACATCGGGATGGTTTGTTCCTGCAACCTCAATAAGGATTCTTTAAAATACAGCCAGCTTTCCTCGACTCCTTTCCCCCTCATGTTATTCTCCCAGGGGACCTTGCCCATCAGTTCCCTGAGGGAGTCAAAGTCTGCTTTTCTGAAGTCCAGGGTCTCTGTTCTACTGCTCTCCTTTCTTCCTTGTGTCAGGATCCTGAACTCTACCATCTCATGGTCACTGCCTCCCAGGTTCCCATCCACTATTGCTTCCTCTACTATTTCTTCCCTGTTTGTGAGCAGCAGGTCAAGAAGAGCTTTTCCCCTAGTTGGTTCCTCCAGCACTTGCACCAGGAAATTGTCCCCTACACTTTCCAAAAACTTCCTGGATTGTCTGTGCACCGCTGTATTGCTCTCCCAGCAGATATCAGCGTGATTAAAGTCACCCATGAGAACCAGGGCCTGTGATCTAGTAACTTCTGTTAGTTGCTGGAAGAAAGCCTCATCCACCTCATGGTCTGGTGGTCTGTAGCAGACTCTCACCACGACATTACCCTTGTTGCTCACACTTCTAAATTTAATCCAGAGACTCTCAGGTTTTTCTGCAGTTTCATACTGGAGCTCTGAGCAGTCATACTGCTCTCTTACATACAAAGCAACTCCCCCACCTTTTCGGCCCTTCCTATCCTTCCTGAACAGTTTATATCCATCCATGACAGTACTCCAATCATGTGAGTTATCCCACCAAGTCTCTGTTATTCCAATTACATCATAATTCCTTGACTGTGCCAGGACTTCCAGTTCTCCCTGCTTGTTCCCCAGGCTACTTGCATTTGTGTATAGGCATTTAAGATAACTCACCGATCGTCCTGCTGTCCCAGTATGGGGCAGGAGCCCTCCCCTCTTGCACTCACCTACTTGAGCTTCCTCCTGGTATCCCACTTCCCCACTTACCTGAGGGCTTTGGTCTCCTTTCCCCTGTGAACCTAGTTTAAAGCCCTCCTCACTAGGTTAGCCAGCCTGCTCCCAAAGATGCTCTTCCCTCTCTTTGTCAGGTGGAACCCATCTCTGCCTAGCACTCCTTCTTCTTGGAACACCATCCCATGGTCAAAGAATCCAAACCCTTCTCTCTGACACCATCTGCGTAGCCATTCATTGACTTCCACGATTCGACGGTCTCTACCCTGGCCTTTTCCTGCCACAGGGAGGATGGACGAGAACACCACTTGCGCCTCAAACTCCTTTATCCTTCTTCCCAGAGCCACGTAGTCTGCAGTGATATGCTCAAGGTCATTGTTGGCAGTATCATTGGTGCCCACGTGGAGAAGCAGGAAGGGGTAGCGATCTGAGGGCTTGATGAGTCTCGGCAGTCTCTCCATCACATCATGAATCCTAGCCCCTGGCAAGCAGCACACCTCTCGGTTTTCCCGGTCAGGGCGGCAGATAGATGACTCAGTCCCCCTGAGGAGAGAGTCTCCGACCACCACCACCCTCCTCCTCCTCTTGGGAGTGGTGGTCGTGGAACCCCCATCCCTAGGACGGTGCATCTCATGCCTTCCAATCGGTGGAGTCTCCTTCTGCTCTGTTCCCTCAGATGTATCATTCACTCCACTCTCTGCACTAGCACCTGTGGAGAGAACATGAAAATGGTTGCTCATCTGAATATGCGTTTCTGGTACATGGACTTGTCTCGTACTCTTTCCTCTTCTGGAGGTCACATGCCGCCAATTATCCTCACTGGCCTTCTGTCCCCGCTGCGTAGCCTGCTCTGAATCTTCAGAACACTGTGCCCGCTGAAGCCTATCCTGGCGTCTATCCAGGAAATCCTCATTTTCTCTTATGGAACGCAGGGTTAATACTCGTTTCTCCAGACCTTGAATCTTCTCCTCCAATATGGAGATCAGCTTGCACTTTGTACAGACAAAGTCGCTTCTATCCTGTGGAAGAAAGACAAACATGGCACATCCTGTGCAGGTCACAACAGCGGATTGCTCAGCATCCATAGTCTCTTCCTTCTAAGAGTTTCCTCACTTGTGGCAGAAGCTACTCAGGGAAACCTGCAAGAGGGATGCCGCAGTAGGCTCACTCCAGGCGAACTCCCAGGCAAACTCCTCCTGTTCGCTGCTCAGCTGGTTCGCAGCTGACTGTCTTTTTATAAGAGTCAGGCCCAGCTGGAACAAAGCACTCCCAATTCACACTGTTCAAACAGGCAATCAAACAATCAAGCACACGGTCAAACTGCCAAACTGTCCCCTCAGCAGACACTCAGATACTCACTAGCGCAGTCCCCCTAAGGCAGTACTCAGCGTACCTCCGCTCAGACAGACCCCAGGCAAACTCCTCCTGTTTGCTTCTCTGCTGTTCGCTGCTCGCCAGCAACAATGTGCCCTTGTTGCTGTTCGCTGTTCGTTGACCCCAGGCAAACTCCTCCTGTTTGCTTCTCTGCTGTTCACTGTTCGCTTATAAGGGGTGGGATGCAGCAGAAAAATAATAGAACTATAGAATAGACTATATTACTTTTTCTATGAAATCTCTGCAGTCGAAGAGGTACATGCATTTCCCTCCAGGTACATGCATTCTCTTTCCTTCCTGCAACACAGGATCCCAGGACTACAGAGAGCTGTCTGCAGGTTATGAGGAGAGGCAAATGATTCTTCCCTTCCAAGTAGGGAGGTGGGAGAGATCCAGGCACGGAGCATACTGGGGCCCTATGTAACTGGATAATGATTTGTAGACTCAGTGTCCTAAAGTTATCTTGTGTTAAAGACTTGCAGTTTCACCCTGGTAGAGGGGACATGTTAATGGTGGTTATTCCTATACAGTTTGTATATCAATTTCTAAAATGTTTTGGGAACTTTTGAAATGAAAGGCATTATAAAAGCACAAAACAGCTTACCCAGTAAACAACTAATTTAATGAGAAATTTTGTCAACCTTTGATAATTTTACACTGTGTTCTAGATAGAAAATTCCATATGAATTGCCTAATATTTTATGATGTAGGAACTCCAGAGCAAGAATGGAATGGACCATTTTAAATGTATCCATACAAGAATACTCATTATTTCCAGGAGAGATTAGGATAGCTCAATAAAAAACAAAAGGTGGTATACGTTACGTAAGAAATCTCTTGATTTAAAAATAGCAAAACATGAAGGAAATAATAGCAAACTACAAAAAACAAACAATCATAAGTCTACTGAAAGACCCCCTTTTGAACTGCATGGACTATAAGCATTCAAGTACATAGCCCAGAGCTCAGATTTCTGCCCACTATAATGGTCCTTCCAGCACCACCTGAAAACTAATGAGTAACCCTCCTGCAGCTATTCTGTTATTTTCTAGGATAAGTTTATATGTGGTCTCTCTTCTGAAGAGTTAAAACCCTCATCAAACTCATCAAAAACCAAACCAAACAACCCACCATTATTAGCATGTGATGCAAAAGTCAAGTAATTTATCATCCAAGTGCACAAAAATAATTCTTAAAGAATATGATTTTAACACACTGTAAAAAGATACACACACAAAATGACCACGTAATTCCTCAACAACATTTTCCAGAGTAGCCAAGGCTTCACTCCTCTTGCCTGAGAGTATGAACTCCAGCCTCTGGGCATAGCTTTATTATTAGGACTTCTTATATCCAGATACCCATGATGGGTAATGGTTCCCAGCTGTCACTGGCTATCCTGTGTAGAGATGAGATGGGAAATGGATTTCCCATTCCTTAAATATTTTTGAGAGTTGGACATTTTTCCTATCTCAAATTGGGATGAAAAGTCAAAAATCTCAAAAATATTAATGAACTGAAAAAAATTCTTGTTTCACGTTGGTCAAAATGTTACAATTCAATTTTGACCTCCCATCCCCCCTTTTAAACCCTTTTTAGACTAATTCACTTAAATTTCTTGTAAGACTAATCCTGCAAACATACTCCACATGCTCAAAGCCCTGCACCTACAGCCCCAGTGACTCCAATGACACTCTACATAGCTATCAGAGTCCAGCTGAAACCATCAGTGTACAGGATCAGAGCCATAAACCTTTACTTTTCCTAAAAATGACTCTTGAAATGCTCAGATAGCTGTACAATTATTAGCATGTTTAAACACCCTCTGTCCTCAATATATTCCGTCTCAGGGTTACCCCTGGTTAAAGCAAGACAAAACAGTTTGTTGGCAAGCAAAAGAGAGCGGGGCGGGGAAACAAAACCTTAAGAAAACACCAACTTGTATATACAGGTACTGACTTGTGTTTCCTATTCCATTCACCTCTGCCATCCATTCCAAGCAGTTACTGGAGACTATCATTTAGAACGAGCTTTTGCATCCCAATAAATACTATCTGGATAGCCAACTAACAGCTCCCATGCCTCATGTTCACTCTGATCACAACAAACATACAAAACATGAACAATACTGTCTTCTGGCTGTATAATCTATGAATGCACAGTCTCCTGGGGAATGCTCATTGCACAATGTGATCCCTCAAAAAAGGCCAGTTTTGCGAGATGTTACAATGTTTCCTCATAAGAAATGTTGCCCCCCAAGAAATAAAAAAGTAATACACAGTGAGGTACCTGGGATGTGCCCCAAGTCCTTATCCATGAGGTTCAGTGCATGAACTCTCCCTCTTAGACTTTGAAATGGATAATATAGAAAACAACTCATCTCCTGATCAAGGATGGCAGTGCATTTTCACTCACCGTCTCTTTATATCCCCCAAATCCTTCTCCCTGATATCAGTAAAGTACATTTACTAGTACAGTAGTGCTACTATCTTTGGGAGAGCTTTGAGAGTGGTACACACTAGTCCCACTGTTACCAGATGGTGAGCTGAGCCACAGACTGGTTCCTTAACATGGGTATTCCAACTATTAGCAAAGCCACTTGACCAGTGATTTCTATGTTTTTTTTCCTCTGTTGGATGTCATTTCTGTTTATTATTAGCATTGAAACAACACCTTATGGAATAGTAGTTACTCCTGATATTGAAGAGAACTTTACTGGTTAGTTTATGAAGTGACTATTTTTTAATTCTTTATAACTTCAATAATATATCCCCTATAATATTGATCATAGGGGAGAATGGTAGTTAGCTCACCAGGTGTCTTGATATCCAGGGTCCAGCCAAAACAGTGTGTCTGATGCCAAGTGGTGGGTAGTAACATAGCCATCAATTAGCCATCAAGTAATCATTGCTTGATGGCTAAGTCCTTGGTTGGAGCTAAGCTGCCTCAGGACTCAATCCTGCAGTGGTACAGACTTACTTCATCTTGTTGGATAGTTAATAACAAAGCTAAACACCCTGATGGAAAGGTCTGCATTTGTGCATAGCTGGTTCTCCCACCTCTGTTAGTATCAAATGAAAGACTAGTAGACTGATCATTGCCCTGTTTCCAAATGCAGTTGGGCAACTAAAACCTTTAGAAGGAACCTGTTCAAAATATTCATTTGAAATTTCCATGCTGTACCTGCAGTCTGGTGGTCCAGAAAGAACACATGGTCAGCCTAGACTATCAAACACTGATCATCTGGCTGTCAGCAATACTATTTCTTGGGAATTGTTGGAAGCATGTAATTTTCAATGTCTGGCCTTCATGTCATCTCTGTTTACATTTTCTTATAGAGGGAGAATGTCTGTTCACCTTATTTACACAAATACTCTCACTGAGTTGGGACTGCTTGTATACAGTGTAGAAAATTTGGCCAAAGTTCATTTTTCTGTAAACACTTGGGTATAGCAGCACTCTAGAGAGTCATCAGGAGTATCCTAAAATAATGAAATAATTTGCACATGCAGAACTGCACTTAGACCACTCAGCTATCATCACAACACTCTCTGCTGCTCCCACTTATTTCATAGTATTTCCCTCTACTCCCCTGTGCTATACACATTTACTCTTAAACTTAAATATCAAATATTATTATTTTATGAAAGTTGTTAAAGCTGTTTTATAAGCAGGCTGCGAATGACTTCCCTTATTTTCACTCTGATAGAGGTTAAACAACATCAGTCAGAAACTCACAGAAACTAATTATTGATAGGATCCACATTGCTGAGGGCGTGCATATTTTGCCATATTATGCATCTCCACAAGTACATTATCTCCACAGGTGCAGAGCTAAGCGCTATCACTTTGCTTTTCTGGAAGTTATCCTTAGCATTTGACAACCTGCAGGATCAAGCCTTCACTTGGGAGGAAGGTAAAACCCAAGACGCAGAAAGACAAGAGGCTGTCTAGGAAGAGTAGAAAGTACAGTCTATCCAGAGAGCTAGAGGAAAAGATTGTAGATAAGGGGTGCAGGTTGCAAAAAGTTTGGTGAATTACCTGTAGCCAATTAAAGTCAAGATTTTCTAAGTGAATATGGCTTTTGGGGTACAAATTGTCACCTTAAAGGGGCTTGATTTGAGAAGGTGGGTGCTCTGAAAATCATGTCTCTTTGGCATGTCTAAAGTTGGGCGCCCAAAACCTCTAGTCACTTTTGAAAATGTTGACCGAAATCTAATTTAAGCCAGAGCACTTTTATTTCATTATATGAAGTTGTGTCGCTGAACATCATTGGCCAAATTATCTTTTCTTCTTTTAACACAGAGTAAATGAAAGTATCTACCAAAAACTGCCAAAATCTCTTGGAAGGAGGGTAACTAGGGTAATCTGATGCCTCCCCTCCAACCTTGCAGAAGTCGCTTAGGGTGAACACTGTGGGTTTCCACTTCAGCATGTTTAAGCCAGGAGATGGTGGGACTAGAGAATAGCCACTCTGCACGAAATATTTTCTCAGCCAACTCATGGGGAAATACGCACATAAATCAACATTGACCCTATCAATAATTAGTTTCTGTGAGTTTCTGACTGATGTTGTTAACCTCCATCAGAGTGAAAATAAGGGAAGTCATTGACAGCCTGTTTATAAAACAGCTTTAACAACTTTCATAAAATAATAATATTTGATATTTAAGTTTAATAAGAACTACTATGTAATATTCCCAAAATAAAGAGTTTTCTTCCCATCAAATAATTAATAAAAGCAATGATGCAGACTAGCTTTGCTACCAGTGTTTTTGAAAGAAGTGTTTGCAATAACTTGAACATCTTTTTTGATCCTGGATAATGAATTTCACAACTGCAACTGTATTACAGAAAATATTAACTTCTCTCTGGGCCAGATACCCAGCTGGTATAAACTGACATAGCTCATCTGGCCTTTAAGCTTTCAGCACATTTTAGCTGGGGTTCTTTGCACTTTGTTAATGATGTTAAGCAAAGGAAAATGTGTGTTGTTGCTGTGGGCCTTTTCCCCTAACTTCACTAATTACCTTCTAGTTAAATGTACATATGTCATCTGCATACAAGAAAAGACAGTGTGAACTGTTGGGTTGTATTTTGGCAAGGGGTTGGATACCAAATAAAGAAAGATTATAGAGATCCAGTTTTACCATGAAAGACTTGCTTTTGAACCCACAGATTTTTTAATATAGGAGATGGACCTAAACCAGAACAGAGAAAAGGCTGGTTTAGCTTTGAACCCCGAGATCCAAACTCAGCTACTGTTCTGGCTCTTGGTCAGACTCCAAACAATAGAAACTATTTTAGAATTATGGTTTGGTTGCAGTCAAAATTTTGCAAGAACACTCTTGTAAGATTTTTGGCTCAAGATGCGCGTGAAATACCTTTGAAGAACAACTCATGAGAATTCTGCAGTTTTGAAATGAAATCTTATGGGGACAATTTATGATATTCGGACATCATAAAATCTAAGACTATCAAGCCTAAACAGTAGCCCTAACCCTAATATATGTCCAGAACTGAATAACATTCTCTTAGCCCATATCTACTTAATACCAAGAGCTTTCCCATTTAATATCTTTTGCAATGTAATGAAAATTTACCATTTATTCTTGACTTTCCCGGGAAGAATTGGTTTTATATGTTTTGTACTCTTTGAAATGATCATTGTTTCAGCATGAGCCTCTTGTTCAGCTATAACTGCAGCAAATGAAATTATTCCCTTGTTGTTGTTCTTAACAGCTCTCCAGAATCTGAACTGACAAATTGGTTTCTCATGTTCATCTGATCAAAATAATTTTGATCCTTGGAGTAAGGGCCGAATTGAAAATTTAATGCATTGCCAGTGAATGCTGTGGTTGAATCATAACATCTCTCCGTGAACAGTGCCTGGTTTAGACAGACAAAATATAAAGGCTTAGGCAAAAATATATTTATCAGCTTATTAATTTTCAGAAGCTTTGGGTTTTATCATTTAACTAAGTTGTCAAGGTTAATCAAGGTTTTTAAGATTAATAGACTAAAATCTGTCAATTTAACATTCACTTAGAATGCACCTATTTTTCTGCTAATGCAATGCATATTGATGTAATGTTTAGATGAGAAAGTTAATGAAGCTAGCAACTTGAAACGTAGGGTGTGAAATAATAATGGTATTTTGCAGACCTTTTTTATCTGGCCAACTCAATTAAGCTTTCAGAAATAGGGGACTCATGTTGATGAAAAAATATAAAATATCTACTTACATGAAGCTAGACATTTCTTGTCAGAAATTGTCTTCTCTGAAGTTATCTATAAAACTTTCAATCTCAATATATCTTCTGAAAAGACACTTTGCTATATTCCTAAGAAAATGAAATTCAAGCTCTCCACATGCAGAATTCCCATTGACATTGCATATCATTTCATGATTATGTCCAACGGGGTAAATCCAGTCTCCACTCTACTGAGATTCACCTGGTTGTGGAACCAGTGTGGTTTTGCTGCACAAGAACACAAAGGTTTTGACTAGGGGAGTTGAGCAGGGATTTGCGACCTCTGGACAGGAGAGAGCCAGCACCATGGAGGTTCACTATTAGGCAAGGCTCAAGGGAAAGTGAGGACAAAACCAGAGAATCTGTTACTGCTGATCCTCAGCAAAATGATATGGATGTGTTGGGGCTGTAGCACACCACTCCATCTCCCCAGACACTCCATGGCCTGTTAGGAGGGATTCCCTGTAGAGACAACTGAGGTGTGTGTGACACACACCAAGCTTGCTGCTCAGGATGGGTGCTAAGTCCTGGGATTTTATCCTACATATTCTTAGATTAACTAGAATATAACTAAAACATTCTTTGCAATATTTCTCTCTTTAAAGAGGTTACTCCCCTGGAACTGAGTGTTTACAGAATTTTGTTAATTATTTATAAAGTGCTTTTTATGTGGTATCTGTAAATTTGACTCAGATTCTTCTTGAAAAAGAAATGCAATATGAGGATGTATAGGCTAAGATACGATGTATGTCAGTTTCTTCTATGTTGAAAACAATAGGAAAGAATGCTTGCTATAACATTCCTTATTTGTTATGTGAAGTCATTGTTTATATAAAATATTTATGTGTATGTATTTATATCATATGATAATCTCAGAAAGTAATTTAAATATTCTGGTCCAAAACTCTGATGTAGAGGGGCATGCATTATTAAATCTGATAATCCCCACATATTGTCATATCAGGAACTAATGCAAAATGGAGGTTAACCTGAAAAAAAATATTAGGACCATATCCTGTCATGGATCCATTGAAATGGATGATACTTGCAAGAGGAGGTCCTTAATGTACCAGAGTCACAGACTAAGAAATGACTATATTTTCAAAAGAAACTAGTAATTTTGGCTGTCTCAGCTTTTAACTACCTGTCTTGAAACATCCAAAATGGATCTAATTTTTTTATGTGCTGACTACCTGTCCACTAAAACTCAAACCCCTTTAAAATGTCTCTAGCTGGGCACCCAAAATCACTAGTCACTTTGAAAATGTAGGCCATACTTCTTACAATTTTTTCTTTAGTTTAATTGTATTGAGATTAGACTAACTCATAAAAGATCAAATACAATTTGTCAAAGCTCAATGTAGTATATGGAGAATAAGATGTTAATTTTGTCAACTGAATTTCTAAAGCTAATTTGTATATGCTACTGATGCAAACTTCTAAACACTAGTTTTTTTCTGGTGTTGGGCAAAATAGTCCCTTTTACAATGTAGTTGTTTTTATTTTGAATTTTCTGTGTTACCGGTGTCCTGTTTGCTTTGTTACAGTACATGGAGTTTGGGAGGAGTGGTCACCTTGGAGTTTGTGTTCATTCACATGTGGTCGAGGCCAAAGAACAAGAACAAGGTCATGTATACCTCCCCAGTATGGGGGAAGATCGTGTGATGGACCTGAAACACAACATAAACCTTGCAATATTGCTCTCTGCCCTGGTGAGCTTGAATAATAACTATTTGCTCAGCTACAGTAATTTACTGTAGCTTGTTTCTGACTTGCTTCATTATTATTTATCGTGCACTTGAATATTTGGTGAGCAAAGTCTTATAGGTAGGAAGTATTATTATCATCTGTTATTGTGGTAGTACCCAAAGGATGCAATCAGGATTGCAACTCCATTGTGCTACGTGCTGTACAGACACAGAAAGACAAGGTCCTTCTCTCAAAGAGTTTACAATGTAAACTCATCCTGCATTGGGATGTGCTATCAAGGAGCCCTGTATTCATGTGGACTCCCATTGATTTCAAACAGATTTTGCATGGTGTGGGACTTTTTGCTAGGGGATCCCAATGCAGGAGGGACACCTAAGAAGACAAGCAATATACCGAAGGTAGGGAAAAGGGGAAACTTTCCAAGTGTGTTCATTTTGAATATCCATTATGTACATTTTAAATATACCTTTCTAGGTGATCTTAATAATAATAAATAAGCACCTTTTTATTTACGCACAGTACATGTCACATATTTAGAAACAGTAGGAGACTAAGATTTTCTTTCTAATTATTTATATTAGTTTATTCACCTGTGAAGAGGGAGGATCAGCAGATTTATGCACTGTTTTAATTTCACTTAAAACCTAAGCACTTATATGGTGCATAGGTTTTAAATTGGCCTTTCACACTGAAATAAAATAAATAAACTGACTTTATTACAAGCCACTTTCTTCGTGCAATTTAAAATGTCTGTGGATTTATTGTGATTATTTTTACTCTTTACAAAAGTTATATCTGTAAATGAAATGACAAAATTATCTAAATAATTCCATGAGGTTTTGCTTTACAAATACTCTCTCTTAAGCTTTTTCTAAATCCGTTTAATCCTAGGGCCTTCTGCAAAAAAACTATTAAAAAGGGATGGGGCCACTGTAGTGCATGCAATTCAGGTCATGAGTTTTGAGTGGCATGCAGTTCAACGTTGCTCATGGATAAATGTTGCTGCACAGACATGAATCATTGAATCCAGACTTTGAGAAAGGTTTCAATGCTAGAGTGAGACAGGTAGCAATATCACATACATGTCCGTACGTGGAAACTTCCCATCAAAAGATGGTGATGTTTGCATTAAAGCCTAAGTTTTGTTGAAAAGTCATTTCCTTCAAGACGTAACATACGTCAGCTTTCTTCATCAGCCTGCCATAGCTTGCCAGCTACCATTCCCCAGAACTGTAATCTGATAAACAGGAATCAACAGATCTCTTTTATGCTCTGACCTCATTTTGTAATCTACAGTTATAGGGTGTTTCCCAACATAAGACATGTGGAAAGTCATTTATTTTGCTTTTCTTTGGTATGATAAGATATTATGGGATATCCTGTTCATCATTTATCTATTAACTCTATGCAATGGTTTGAAATATCTGATTTTCACCCCCCATATTTTTGGCAGTGAAATTTGAAATTCATTTGCAAAATTTAAAAATAAAATACATTGAGAGGAAAACCTTGTGTTAATTCAAAAAAACATTGCCACTCTAAAAATGATATCTTTTGAGACTGTTGCATTAACAAATGAACAAGAGAGAAACCAAAGACTAGGGCATCAGGTCCCTAGAGAATTAGAAAAATAGATTCTTCGAGGACCAGACCTGTGACAATTTTCAATTTTTTGTGCCTCTTTTTTGTGATTTATTTAATTTTGCCCGCTGTTCAGTTTTTTCACACATTCTGTGTTTCTGGTAACTTGGGCCTGTTGGAAGACACACAAGCACTCACCACCACTGTAAAATTCACATGGGTCTACACTACTGCTTTCAAAGAGAGCAGAACAATATGTGAGCAGGAAGAATGCGACCCTAGCACACTTACACGAGCCTCCAGAAAAGTACATAATATCATATATGAATCTCAACTGAAATTGAGGACGTGAGAAATACCAGATAGGAGTAGAGACTATGCTACTGTAGTGTGAAATTCACCTCTGTGCTGAGGGAAAGCACAAGGAATGTGCCTCCTCCTGAACCCAATAACATTTAAACTGTCATAGTAGGGTTTATGTTGGACTTATGTGGTGCATAGGAATTTTGCAGGCTCTCTGTACAGGAGTGAATTTCACCCACAGCAATTACATGCCTGTGGATAATTTGCCCTTTCCTGGCTTAACAATGAAACATTTAAAAGTAGCGGCTGATTGTTAGTTATTGTCTTAAGCAACAACGATAATGTGCTTGAACAATATTCAGTACTACAGTCTGAATCATCATGCCTGGCTCTCTGCAAAGGAGCTATTTGAAGGTGTATCAGAAGGTGAGTTTACAGGCCCATGCTTCTATTTGCTGCAGGTAATAAGGGCAAATGAGGGTGGTACACCAAGTACAAAGGAGAAAGAGACTGTAGGAAAAAACAGTATAGTAGGATTCTGACCTATATGGTACAGAGTGCCATCAACTCCCATTAATTTCAAAGGTATGCAATTACTTTCAAAACCTTTAATTTATAATCATTGCTTCACCTACCTTCCCTAAATAATAGTACATAGTAATGGGTAACAATGAAGAGAGAGGCATTAAAATGTAATTTCCATCATGTTTTCCTCTTTGCGTAAGGCAATAGATAAAAACGGTTTTCATGGCTGGAGAGGCTTCAGTTTTCTGCTGAATAGGTTGTCAGGCTCTACTGTCTGATATAGACTTCTGTTCATAGAAGTGGTACAGAGACTCCTCCTGAGGGTCGAAATGACAGTCTGGACCTATACATAGAATGCTTCCACCGACATGCACAGGCAGAAATTGTGGAAAAACAATATCGCCTGCCTCATAACCTGTCGTGCAGAACGCAATGCCATCCACAGCCTCAAAAACAACTCGGACATTATAATCAAAGAGGCTGATAAAGGAGGAGCAGTTGTCATCGTGAACAGGTCTGACCACCTATGATACCCACATGAGGAAGTAAGGAAATAGATCAACAGAGCCAGACGTGTACCCAGAACCCTCCTGCTGTGGGACAAGCCCAAGAAAGAAACCAACAGAACACCACTGGCCATCACCTACAGTCCCCAGCTAAAACTCCTCCAACACATCATCAGTGATCTTCAGCCCATCCTGGACAATGATCCCTCACTTTCACAGGCTTTGGGAGGCAGGCTAGTCCTCGCCCACAGACAACCCACCAACCTGAAGCATATTCTCACCAGCAAATATATACCGCACCATAGTAATTCCAACTCAGAAACCCATCCATGCAACAAACCTCGATGCCAACTCTGCCCACATATCTACACCAGCAACACCATCACAGGACCTAACCAGATCAGCCACACCATCACTGGTTCATTCACCTGCACGTCTACCAATGTAATATATGCCATTATGTGCCAACAATGCCCTTCTCCTATATACATCAGCCAAACTGGACATTCCCTACGTAAAAGGATAATTGGACACAAATCAGATAGTAGGAAGGCAATATACAAAAACCCGTGGGAGAACACAAAGATAGCCCTCCTGCAGTCAAAAACTTCAAGACCAGACTTCAAAGAGAAATTGCTGAGCTACAGTTTATTTGCAAATTTGACACCATCAGCTCAGGATTAAACAAAGACTGTGAATGGTTAGCCAACTACAAAAGCAGTTTCTCCTCCCTTGGTGTTCACACCTCCAGATCAACTGCCAGCAATGGACCTCATCCTCCCTAATTGCATTAACCTTGTTAATCTCAAATCTGATTCTTGCCTGCATATTTATACCTGACTCTGGAAATTTCCATCACATGCGTCTGACAAAGTGGGTCTTCACCCACGAAAGCTTATGCTCCAATATATCTGTTAGTCTA
The DNA here is from genome assembly GCA_033296515.1 of Macrochelys suwanniensis. Lineage (NCBI taxonomy): Eukaryota > Metazoa > Chordata > Testudines > Chelydridae > Macrochelys > Macrochelys suwanniensis. The sequence goes on from CM065777.1 coordinate 51,545,461, forward strand.
TAAGGTGCTACAGGACTCTTTGTCGCTCTTGTATTAACCAGAACACTGAAAATAACACTTTACCAAAAACCAGAAGAGTCCTCCTTTGCAAACTGTTCACCAGCTGTATCTCATTGGTTTGTGAGACACTGTTTATTTTTACTTCGGGTCCTGGGAAAACTGTGGTGTCTCAGATGCCACTACATGACTGACTGGCAAAGGTTCATTTTTAATCTCAGTTTTTCATTGTATAGAGTGTAACTTTAGCACCCTCGTGGCCAAGATGGAGTCTGCTCTGCAGGCGGCTCTGGCCACGAGAAGGCACGCACAGGAATGCAGCAGGGAAAGTCCCTTCCACCCCAGGGGCACCTGTTCCAACCCTCCCAGAGTGAACACACACACACACCGAAAGAGTACAATGAATATAAGAATGGGAAATGTTTATTTACAGAGGGATGAAAGGAGAAAAACAACAGGGGGAAATATAGGGGGAGCGGTAAAACAGGATTGCATTCAACACAAGGCCCCACGGGCCCAGTGGTAGCACAGTCTGAAAGGGCAGACACTGAGCAGTGTGTCTGCACACAGAGTTCAGGAGCCCAGGGAAAAGTTCCAGTCCAGTGTGAGTCTTGGGTGCCCCTGGTCATCTCCAGCACCAGTGAACTTTCCCCAACAAACCCCTCTGGTGTCCTCTTCTGCCGCTCTCTGCAAAGCTACACAGAGCAACAACCTCCCCACTTAACTAGCTAACAGCCTCCCTCGTTCCCAATGCAAAGTCACAAGCCCCAGTAATCACAGCCCCATACAGCTTTGGGCAGCAGTGATACTGGGTCCAGCTACGGTTTGACCTTCTTGGTCGATTCCTCCCTGGCACAGTGCTCCTCCTGGATCCTGTCCTGGGGCATCCCCGGTCATCCGCTCTGTCCCTTCCAGGCTTTGGGCAGGTTCCTGGCTGCTTCACTAGGGCCTGCTTGCTGCAGCGCTTCTCTCTGGAGCTCCAGGCACACATCCCTGTTGCTCTCCCCTCTCTCTCTGCTCCTCCTCCCGCAAACAGCACTTCCTCCTTCTGGAACAATCAGCAATTCCCCCCTCAGGAAAAAGATTTAAAGGGGCCATGCTCTCCAAACCTCAAGGGGGTTACAAGAGCGATATAGATGTATTTAATTTTAACTTCGTGATTTGACTTTCAATAATTTTGTTTAAGAATTCTGCTTCCTCTATAACTGTTGAGATCACGAACCCCTAAACACTGTGCTGCCATCCCAGCACTGCTTTATTTTTGTGATTTCTCTATCTTAGAGAAGTGAAATACAGACTCTTGAGGTCAGGGTGGTCAGTTGAAGTTACTGATTTACAGTTGTGTTGTTTTTAAGTGTAAGTGTACTTGTAAGGCCAGTTTTTCAAAGAAGGACAATAGGTGAATAACAGGCTATTGCCAGCTAAATTTGTGAATTCATATTGGGTAATGGTTTGCAAAAAATAGTTGCTGTTAGTCAGTGTGAATGCAGAGTTTTGACTGGTACAGTGAATGCTTGAACTTTAGTAGGTTCACCTGCTTTGGAAATGTGACCCAGTGTATCAGAATACAGTCTGTACAAACAAAACAATCCCACCACAAACAAAGAAAACACCAATAATGTAAATGTCATTGTTGTAAGACGTTTAAAGTGATGCTTTCTGGTGCAATTTCTGTCTTTAAAAATAGTTTTCAAAGTGCAGATGAAATTGGTTATGATAGAACTAACCATTCTGTTACTGCATAGATGTGATGGTAATGTTGGCTTGTCTGTCTTTTATGTGTTGCTGTGGTAGTTGATGGACAGTGGCAAGAGTGGAGTTCATGGAGTCAGTGCTCAGTGACATGTTCCAATGGCACGCAGCAGAGAAGTCGACAGTGCACTGCGGCTGCTCACGGTGGTTCTGAATGCAGAGGTCCTTGGGCTGAAAGCAGGGAGTGCCATAACCCAGAATGTACAGGTAAGTAGGATCCTCTACGTTGAAATGATTCATGTGGAAAAATCTGACTTAGTGCAACATTCATGTAATTAATTTGCGATTAAAAAGAGATCTAAGGCCCCAATCCTGCTGGCCCGCATCATTTAGGCTCTAATCCTACAACTGTCTCTGCGTGGGCTGACCCTGTGCCTGTCTGGGTCCCATAGACAGCACTCCGGCTCCTGCACTGATTCATTTCTAGAACTGAGGCCTTAATCCTTACTCACATAAGAAGCCTACTGACGACAATGGGACCGTGTCAGTAAAGCTGAAAAAAACTGGGCTCTGAAAGGCTGGCACTCCTATGTGTTAGCATTATAAGTATTTCTTTAAAAACAATTATGTTTAGAAATAAGAAGCTGAGGACTAGAAAACAATGCATTTCCAGAAACAAGAAGAAACTAATTCTCAGTGTGAGTAAATTATACTTACACTTAGTTTAAGACTGCTTTACGCTGCCAGGGCATGTAAAATCTGGCCTTTAAATAACATGTGGGGGATTTTTTTTTATTTTAAAGCATATTTTATTGTGCTATTCATTGCATACACATGTATACAATAACAAAATACAGTACGTACAGAGAAAAGAAAAAATACAAAGACGACAACATCCATGTTAAGGCTTCAGAGCAGTAGCTTAACTCAAAGCCTAAGTGCAGTGATTTTTTTTAAACTTCAGTTGTGATGCACTGAGGAACAATCAAAGAAGTTTGATTTTCAGAGGCACCAAGCACCTACACCTGCCACGGACTTTATTTTTATTTACATGCATGAATAATGTTAGGAGCCTATCTTTAGTGAACAAGTTTGAAAATTCTGGCCTTAATAGTTTCTTACAGCGCAGTCTGTGACAATTCTAATAATGACATTCCTCCAAACAGCTAACGGTCAGTGGAACCAATGGGGTCACTGGAGTGGATGTTCCAAGTCATGTGATGGTGGCTGGGAACGGCGAATAAGGATTTGTCAAGGTGCAGCTGTGACTGGGCAACAGTGTGAAGGAACTGGTGAGGAGATCAGACGATGCAGTGAACAGAAGTGCCCTGGTGAGAAGCAAATATCAATACTATTATTGTATGTAATTCAGTGTGGTTTCTCATTGACAGAAATCACTTTAATATATTATATTTGAGGTAGGATCAATATATAAAAAGCAATCATCATAAATGGTCCTACCATGCCCTGGATCCAGACAAGCAAGTGCTATTTCTGTCAAAGGATGAAGTATTTTTTTAAATAAAATTATAATGAAAAAAATTGAAGCTCTCAGAAAAACATTTAATTACATAGGTGCAACTGCATTATTTTGAGGAGATAATTTGTTATAGAAAACATCCCTGACAATGCAGCTTCTGAGAAAATTAGGTCGGTTTGGTTTGGTTTGGTTTGGTTTGTAATTCATGGATTCAGCCTCCTCCTTTTATCCTCCATACAAAAGGCCTCTATGTCGTGCATCTGGGGCATCCAAATGGAAAGAAGATAAGGAGGGGAAGAATGAACTCTACTGTAATGTATAGAATGAATGAATACTGTATGTGAGCAATATATTATAAAAAAAGGAAGGTGGTTAACATGAAAAGGACGTACATCTTTCCAGTTTTACTATACATAGTTAAACGCATTTCTTTGCAGCATATTTTGTGTTGTCCTGCCCACAGATTTAAGTCTTCCTGGGTGATACTTAGGAACAAATTTGAGCTACTACTAAAGTGATGACTGAGCAAAAACAGTTGGTGGTTACAAATTTATCTTTCTATATTTATCTGTGTGGAGGTATTGACCTGAAGCAGAATAATTATTACCAGACAAATACAAGATAACAAACAGAGGCTATGTGGTCTAGTGATTTTATGTGCTAGTCCTTCATGCTGGAAGTCTTGTGTTCTAAATTCTGAATAGGATAATGACAAAGTGAATCTAGCAGTCTCTCTCACCCCTGAACAATTCCAGTTTGCGTTTCAATGCTTGCATTCTCAGCTCTGGAAACACGGAACTTGAATGGTAGGAACAATGCAGGTCAGGAATTGGGGGGTTTATCAGGTCTGAAACCTGTGTTCTCAAACCACATATTCATAAGCAGCAAAATCTGTCCCCTGACATTAATCCCATCCCCAAGAACAGAACTCAAAATATTAAGGTAAAACTATGAACTAGAACAACAAGTTCCAAGAGCAACAAAGGAGTAATTGTAGTTAAAAATCTCTAATAATATTTTAGAGTAATTAACTACATGAAAATGTTTTCTTTGGTGTATAGTTTTAATATAATCTACATTAATTGAAAAGCAATACAAAATAACTGTGTAGTAATCATAAAGAAATACAAATTTTGACATAACATATAATTTTTCCATAGTAGTGCTGCACAGTACACTAAAACAGGATGAATGTGAATCTGCTGGATAAGCAGACATTCAGATAAACCAGTCTCGACCTACTAAATATTCTTTAAATCATTTGTATTTGTGGAATTAGAGGTAAACCCATACTGCTACAATCCAATTTTCAAAGGTTGCCACCTGCTGTTAATAAAATATTTTACAAACATATTTACAAGTCAAATGCACTCAGAGCATTATGTGCTGTTCACTAAATTTGTTTACTGACTTGATTCACCAGATCACAGTCAGCATGCTAACAGGAGTCGTCATAATCTAAAACTTTTATCAAATGATAATAATGATGCAGGAGATTATACACATATTTATAGAAGTTTAACGATACGTTTGACTTCACTGTTTCGAGGCAGAGTTACTGTTTATCTCCCAGTATAGCTAAGATTTAAGCAAAGATACTGGATAATTTACCCAAATAAAAGAAAAGTTAAGGCTTCAGTATGAGAATGACTCTGTACTTACCAGGCCCTTTTTCCTTTCAGACATTTTGAAATATAGGTTAAAGAAAGTTGCTAAAATCACCAAGGAACGATCATCCAAATTTAACAGTTTTCTTAATTTGCTGTTTCTTTTATAGCCAGTAAACATTGTTCAGAAAAGCAGCACTAAAAATGTTTGTGTCTAATTAGTTTCTCTTTTTATGATAGATGATCATCAAGCATGTGACAAACACAAAAGGCCTGATTCTTCTGTTATTGACATTAGTTTTACGCCAGTGTTACAGCCAGATCTTCCACTTTTGTATATAATTTTAACCAATTTACACAAGCTAAGGCAATTTACACCATCTGAGAATGGCGGGAGGGTCAGCGGGGCACCAGTAAAGTGGCAGCCCATTCCCAGAAGGAGCTTTATGAAAACTTGCAGCCACATGACTGGGCCAATTCAGAGAGAAGGGCCCTTCAAATGAGCCAACCATGATCAATGGGAGTGAGAGGGTAGGACAAAGCCCATGCTATTACCCAAGGCCATTCTCATCCATGTGAGCATGAGATCATAGAATCATAGAATCACAGAATCTCAGGGTTGGAAGGGACCTCAGGTGGTCATCTAGTCCAACCCCCTGCTCAAAGCAGGACCAAACCCAGCTAAATCATCCCAGCCAGGGCTTTGTCAAGCCTGACCTTAAAAACCTCTAAGGAAGGAGATTCCACCACCTCCCTAGGTAACCCATTCCAGTGCTTCACCACCCTACTAGTGAAAAAGTTTTTCCTAATATCCAACCTAAACCTCCCCCTCTGCAACTTGAGACCATTACTCCTTGTTCTGTCATCTTCTACCACTGAGAACAGTCTAGATCCATCCTCTTTGGAACCCCCTTTCAGGTAGTTGAAAGCAGCTATCAAATCCCCCCTCATTCTTCTCTTCTGCAGGCTAAACAATCCCAGTTCCCTCAGCCTCTCCTCATAGGTCATGTGCTCCAGTCCCCTAATCATTTTTGTTGCCCTCTGCTGGACTCTTTCCAATTTATCCACATCCTTCTTGTAGTGTGGGGCCCAAAAATGCCATGAGAAAGGGGACACCTCTTCACCATGCTGGCCAGGCTTATAGGGATGCCTCATCTCCTAGTCCAGCCAATGTCCCTTCCCCCCACATCAAGCTTGGAAGAGTAATCTAATATCTCAGATTTTAGTTAACACATTTCAGAAGTGCGTCTTTTTTCTGACAAGATCAGATCACAGCAGCCCATTTTCAAATGATCTTTATAAACAATGAAGCCTGCATAAATTTTCTTTGAAAAATATAATTCCCTTTCCTTTTTGATGACATCTTGTGTTCAGTCAGTGTTAGTTTTGGTTTTAAGTTAATGGAAGCTCCTATAATGTTTTTCCATAGTCTTTATATTTATGTGTCATTCAGTTTTTACTCAAAACAAATCCATCACATTCACCACCAAGTGCCTCTTCTCAGCAAGGAAAAACATAACATATGAATTGCTTTGACTTGATAATTAATGGAAGGGATGACAAATTATTTTCTACATTAACCTAAAGATGACGGAACACAATTGCTTCTGCTAAAGAATAGCTAATGCTTTCACACGAAAGATAAGAACATAAGAACTGTCATACTGGGTCAGACCAATGGGCCATCTAGCTCAGTTCCCTGTCTCTGACATTGGCCAGTACCAGAGCTTCAGGGGGAGAATGCAGAACAGAGCAATTCTGGAGAGATCCATCCCTATCTTCCTCTCCCAGCAGAGGAGATATCAACGTTTTATGATAGAGTATGAGAAAAGGGAAAATATTTTAATATCATTACTTATTTGATGCCAATGCTTTAAGTTTTGTTTAAATGTGGAGACCTGATAAATTATCTCCAGCTATACCAGCTTTTTTACAAGATTTGTGAAAACTTTGCTTTGTTAGTTTTGTTAGGGTACTGGACCAGGACTCTGGAGACTTGGGTTCTAGTCTAAACTCTGCCACTAATCTGCTGTCTGACCTTGGGCAAGTCACTTCACCTCTCTGTACCCCTGTTTTCCCTTCATATCCTTTGTCTGTTTTGCTGATTTAGATTGTAAATTCTTTGGAGCAAAAAATTACTGTGTGTGTGTGTGTAGAGCACCTAGTACAATGGGGCTCCAATCTTGACTAGCGCCTTTAGGTGCTACTATAATACTACTAATAAAATAATACTGAACCAATCTGCATTACTGTCACTATGATCAGTAGAATAAAATGAATAAAGATATTAATAGGCAAGGTTAGGTTCTAATTCTTGACTTTAATGATCAACAAAGTGTTTTAAGCCATCCCGAATTTAGAAGTGCAGATACAGGACTCGATACTTCAAGATACTGAATCCCATAAATTCCCACTGAAGTCAGTGGGCAAAATTCCAAACAGGTTGAAGGTGATGCAATTTATCAATACATTGATAAGTATAGATTCACATTAGCTTTTAAAACAGACTTTGGATATGCAGTCAAAAAGAATACCAAAGAAGACTGTTACAAGTGTTTCCACTGTACCAAATAACAAATATGTAATAGTGTTTGTAGAATGCTTTGAAAATTATATTGTATAGCCTCAAAATAATTACTAGATAAGTTACACTTGGGAAAACTCATGTAATTATTAGAGCTGGTCCGGAATTTCATGATGAAATTATTTTTTTTCTATTAAACATAATAGTTTTGACAAAAAATGTGTTGAGAAGAATTCTCAGGCCCAGGATGGAATTCCTGGTCAAAAAGAGAAATCCACCCACTCCAGAATAGCAATAGCCTGATGAGTAAGGCTCTGCCTGATTTAGAGGAGGGAACATAAGAACAGCCATACTGGGTCAGATCAATGGTCCATCTAGCCCAGTATCCTGTCTTCTGCTAGTGGCTGGTGCAAGATACTTCGGAGGCAATGAACGCAACAGGGCAATTATCCTCTGTCACCCAGTCCCAGCTTTGGCAAACAGAGATTGAGGAACACACAGAGCATCGGGTTGTGTCTCTGACCATTTTGGTTAATAGCTGTTGATGGATCTATCCTCCATGAATTTCTCTAATTCTTTTCTGAACCCCGTTGTAGTTTTGGCCTTCACAACATCCCCTAACAAAGAGTTTCACAGGTTGTCTGTTGTGTGAAGAAATACTTCCTTCTGTTAGTTTTAAACTTGCTGCCTATTAATTTAATTGGGTGACCCCCTGGTTCTTATGTTATGTGAAAGGGTAAATAATATTTTCCCATTCACTTTCTCTGATGATTTTATAGACCTCTCTCATATCCCTCCTTAGTTATCTCCCTGTGTCTCCCACAGCCAAGTGAGTGCCCTAAGCACTGGGTTGTTGGCTATTTTGTGGGGGGAGAGTGGGGCTCTTGTGTTTGGTTTTTTTGTGTGTGTGTGAAAACATTTGGAATGTCTCAGTTTTGTTCTGCATTGGAATTAAACTAATTTTCAAAACCCTGATATTATTCACAAGACGGAATTCTTGTTTTCTGGCCAGTCCTAGTAATTATGTATTTCACTTCATATCATTACTTTGGGCCAGCATGGAAATCTTTGGTGTTCCGATGCTCTGCCTGGGAAGACAGGGCTGACTCACTTCTTATAGTACCTACCAATGCTGTCTCCAACTTTGCTTTCACAAAACACTTTGAACACCAAGAGCTCAACACACTGGTGGCATAAAGGAGCATAAAGGAGTGCATTTTTGCCAGTGAGGACTTAGGCCTTGAACGTATTGCTTTCCAAGAATCCAGCTAACAAACATTTTTGACCGCGTTCAAATTTCAGGGCAAATTTCCTGAACACAATATTTGTCTAATTTTAATTAAATTCTGACCAATACATCTCACAAAAGGGAAAAATTGTAAACACACTTGGAGGCATTAGTTTGCAAATTCATCCTAAACATAATAAAGGGCTGGAGAGTAAGTGGGAGCAAGCCTGTTGAATTTGTATGTTGACAGTTTGTGTTTTTTCAGGCGCGGAGTTGGTTCTGAATGCTATAGAAGTATGTGAATGCTTTTCAATATTTCATTTCAATTGTGAATTAATGTTATACATTCTGAGATGATATTAGACTTCATAGAGAATCATTCATATACTTCTATAACATTCTATATTAAGAGAGCACCAATCATATTTTTTCTTTTAATATATTCAATTGATAGCCTCAGTTGCATGAAACTTTTTACATTTATATTTTGCTCACTGGGCCAGCCCATGATACAGCTCACTCCCATCTCAGGGGGACAACAGGCATAGATTCTTATTCAGTAATCTTCAGAAAGGTATTAATAATATAATGCTTGGGGCTGTCTAAAGGCAACTGACACGGATCTGTCACCATTGTAGTTAATTTTATAATGTAGGGCTTATTAAAATATAGGATTAAAAGTTATCCCAGATCAAACAATGTAGGTGCCGGTTTTAATGCAAAAAACCCCACCTTAATTACAATTGTTGGGTGTGGTAGTCCCCATAATCAGTTTTCACTGTAAGCAAATCAGTTTTAGTTATAGACACTTAATATGAAGGCAAATGCTATTCCTTCCTCCTCTCCCCTCTGTGGGTGTCTGTCAAAGGGCATGCTGGTCCTGCAGCTCCCCCTGCCGGCCAATATGGCTTTGCTGAGGCCTGCCTCACTTTCCCCTTAACTCAGGCTCACTGAAGGAGTCCAGTCAGGACAGATATTCAATACATTTCCCCTTCTGGGGTTCATTTTATTAAGTCCTGCACAAAGTTTTTTAAAAGAAAATTCAAACTTACAAAGTCTTCATCCCAGTTTCAACTGGGCCCAGCCCCTCCTCCCTGAAGGAGTATCTTCTCTTTAAAAGTTTGTTAGTTAATTTCTTTCAACTCCATCCCAAACTGGGCACAATCCCTCCTCCCTAAGGGTCTATCTTTTTGCTCACCTCATGTCTGGACTTCAGCCGTCTCCCGAGGCCTTCCCAGCTGGTGCCTTCCTCCTTCCAACTCAGGGCCCTGCAGGCACTTCCTTACTTTCTTCGGTGTCTTCAGACATCTCCCAACCACCTGCAGCTGTCTCCCCTATTGTAAGGCTCCGTAGCCTTCCCTTAAGTCCTCTTGGGCAGCAGGTAATTAGTCCAAGTGCCCTGGACTCTGCTCTCTCTTAAAGGACAGTGCCCAATAAGCAACTGAACTGCCACCCAGAAATGTGGAGCTGGCTCTGGGGAGACCACAAATGGGGATCTGCAGCACTTGCATGCCACAGAGCTGTGCTTCAGGAGGCAACATCTGCAGAAGGGCCAAGAAGAATTGTGTGGGTGGGGACAGCTATGAATATCCACCTGCTGAACATCCACAGCGTTTGGGGAAAAGAAAGCAGCAGCCCCAGAGTGGCCTAAAGGAAGATTTTTCTCTATCCATCTCCATAGATTCCCATTGTGCCCCACCTGCTTACTGAGATTACGTGTGGGAAACAAGATTTGGCCTGTAATGGAACAGTTTGAGGGAAGGGCATTATGTGCAATACAGCTGGTTTTGCCAAATTTGCCCCCATGACCCTGGTGTCCGTGACACTGGGTTATGGTCCTGTGTCTCTGCCTTAGATTAGAAGGAGATAGTTACCTTCTCTGGACACACAACACAGTCTCTAATTTATACCAGTAAATGATGCAAGTGATTATATCAATTGTTCACATTACAAATATTTAAAAATTACTACAACAGTGACATAGAACACACGCAAACAGAATCATAGAAATTCAATCTCACATGTAACCCACCAGGCTACTCTGAGGGCCTCCCAGTCAGTCCACTGGACTCAGTGAGAACTCTTCCAAATAGCTGCTCTGAGTTAGTCTCTTCTAGCCCCTTCCTCGCCTTTCGTTTGGCACAGTCTACAAAGATCACAGAAATCCCAGCTGAGAAATTAGCAAAGGTTACACAAGTGAATAAAGTGATCATAAATCATCATTTATGTAGATACTTTCACAGTGTAAGATGTTCTGTACATTATTTCCCATTTTGGGTGCACCATGAAGAGAACATTCTGCATCATTTCTATACTGTATTCATTGACATGGTAAACGTGTAGATATAATCCATGTTTGCTAAACTAGAAGTAAGAAAAGGAGATAGCCAGATTCTACGGTATTTAAATTACCTACCTGACATCCCACTTAATGTCATTACCCATTGTTGGTTTAATCATTAATGAGGTAATCAGTTCCTGTAATCTAGAAGGTGAATGCAAATCCGTGGTTTTAGTTTTAATTTAATTTTAAATCAGCTCATTAAAGAATAACCATGCCTCCAACTTCTCAGAGTCAGAATTTAATAAGGTTATATCTTGGGGCCAAGATGGCATACTGTAATACAATACTGTATCATCAGCAATCATAGGCAGAGAGGAGAAAATGCATAGAAGTTGAGGGTTATTATCTGAAATAGAAGTTAAGAGAGCACGGGAAAAGACCTTTGTGACATCCCCATTTACAAATAAACTCAAGTGGCTTACTGACCAGCATCCTGGTGATCCTCAGCTACCGGGCAACAGTGTCAATTAACTAGCACTCAGACTGGAGAACCAAAATAGCACAAAGCCATCTGTCCAGCCCCTAATCCTGAGTTGCTCTGTGCTCCCCCAAGCTGTAGTTGAGGAGTGGAGCTCTACGCTTCTAGCACTGCAGAGGGTTTGAATTCTGTGAAAAAACACCCCCACACACGTAATTTAGCCACTACAAATAGAACCAAAATAGGTCAGTACTGTTCTCAGTCTGTTTTACTTCCTACTTAAAATGCAGTACCTTGGCACACTTCCAAATAATTGAAAGGTCTCCACACATTTTCTACCTTCAATTCTCTCTCAGATAAAATGTATAAATTACATTTGGCCACCCACATATAAAATTCAACATTTGGAAGGGAAAGGAGTTTGGAATATTAACGTAAGTCCTGAGGTGATAGATTAGTGAACAGAGAGCATATGAAGTGTTCTAATGTGTATGATCAATTAATTTATCAAAGGGCTTTATAATTTATCACATAGCCCTGTAATTTATCACACATCACCTACAAGTATGTGGTATTAATTCATGTGATAATTTTTAGAGCCATGTGATAGATTAGTGAACAGGAAAATTGATTTTAAACTAATGAAAATTTACCATATTTAAACTATATATAAAGAGAGAATTTCTGCCCCAAAAGCATCCAAGCAACCTTTCACTATGTAATTCTATATAATCTGTTTGTTTGAGTGTTGGATGGAGACTGAATTGGGATAAAACACATTGAGGAAGCTTGTAAAGCCAAATTAGACATTATGTAGTCAATATAAAGGGGAAGGACCCCTACAAAAAAGAAAGTCAGTTGTAAGTCAGCTGTGTAGGCTGTGTCAGTCTTCAGAGCCCAAAGACCACCACTTAACTTTCTTTTTTGTTCACAAGGTCAAAGTATGACAGTAATTTGAACATGCTTATGTCACCAGATGTTCCCCATTTATCATGCATCCCTTGCTTTCCCCCATTAGAACATTGGCCTCATGAGTTCACTTTTAGACTGCCTTATCTGAAGCAAATTAGCATTCTGGATAAGTGAAACAGCTCACTTTCTTAGGGTTTTGCCATTAAGGGATATTCTTGCTTCTCTAGCATCATCAACTTTCCTTGACTTACGATTCAGGAGTGCTGATGCCGAGGCAAATTTAGCAAGCAATTTTCGGAACGGCTGTGATTCATATTAGTATCACTGAGCCATCTGCAAGGAGCTCTTTGTCATCCACAAAGACAGAGTTCACTGCTTCATGCAAAACTCTGCATAGCTTTGTCAGTAGAAGTACAGGGAAAGGGTTATCTTGTGGGAAAGGAATTGGAGTTGAACTCAAGATACTGGGGTTCAATTCCTGCCTCAGCCATAGTTTTCCTGTATAACCACGGTGAGTCCATTAATCCCTTTGTGCCTCACTTCCCTATCTGGAAAGTGGCGATAATTATACTTCATTTCTCTAACCCTTTATCTTGTCTAGCAAGCGCTTTGAGGAAGGGACTTATTATTATGAGTATATACTGCATTTAGTACAAAGGGCCATAGTTTCTACTCTAATACAGATAATGATGGAAGGAAAATATTCTCCATTTTTCTCTGCTACTCTTGGAATGATTTGAGCTACTCTTGGAATGATTTCCGAGGAATGGAAAACCTGTCGTATGAAAGGAGACTCAAAGAGCTTGGTTTGTTTACCTTAACCAAAAGAAGGCTGAGGGGAGATATGATTGCTCTCTTTCAATATATCAGAGGGATAAATACCAGGGAGGGGGAGGAATTATTTCAGCTCAGTACCAATGTGGACACAAGAACAAATGGATATAAACTGGCCATCAGGAAGTTTAGACTTGAAATTAGACGAAGGTTTCTAACCATCAGAGGAGTGAAGTTCTGGAACAGCCTTCCAAGGGAAGCAGTGGGGGCAAAAGACCTATCTGGCTTCAAGATTAAGCTAGATAAGTTTATGGAGGGGATGGTTTGATGGGATAAAGTGATCTTAGTCAAAGGTCAGTTAATTGCCATCAGTGGTAAATAGGACCAATGGTCAATGATGGGATGTTAGAAGTTACTACAGAGAACTTTTTCCTGGGTGTCTGGCTGGTGAGTCTTGCCCAAATGCTCGGGGTTCAGCTGATCGCCATATTTGGGGTCAAGAAGGAATTTTCCTCCAGGGTAGAACGACTGAGGCCCTGGAGGTTTTTCGCCTTCCTCTGCAGCATGGGGCACGGGTCACTTACTGGAAGATTCTCTGCATCTTGAAGTCTTTAAACCATGATTTGAGGACTTCAATAGCTGAGACATAGGGGAGAGAATTATTCCAGGAGTGGGTGGGTGAGATTGTGTGGCCTGCATTGTGCAGAAGGTCAGACTAGATGATCATAATGGTCCCTTCTGACCTTAAAGTCGACGGGTCTATGAGCTGCTAGTGTTTTGCATCACTTCAAATGGTTAGACATATCTGTCAAGATGGGTACTTTTTAGAGTTAATAAATTCAAAAAAATACAAACTGGGAAACAACAAAAATATTGAACACCAAAAGGAATCTAGAAGTCTTGATTATGTGAAAATGCTACCAGTGTAGTTTTCTTTTACCTTGTCCATATTTGCTAGTAGGAGTCTGTTACCATGGGAATGTGAAAGTAATTTCCATTCCTTTTAAAAACTTTTTTGTGATAATCAGTAAAGGTCATTTTGGCTTATAGACACTCTGCTTCACATTATTGGCCTCACTCGCTAACAACACAATTGCGATGAAAGCCATTTAAAAAGAAGTAGTGACCTACTCTCTTATTTCCAGAATATCTGCTTCACAATTGACATGCTTATCACATTTAATGTTTCAGCAATGGCTTTACAATAATTGCTTTGGGTGCAACTAAAGTTAAAAAAAAACAAACCACAAAAGCCTCAAAGAGTTTTCTGCATTTTTCGTGCCTGTTAACCATGCCTGTTAACCACACTGATTTGCAACAGAGACAAAATGTTTTAAATAGAAACTGCTACAATGTGGTACATTTTTAAAAGAGTTAATATTGCATATGTATGTATGTATGTAGGCGAGAGAGAGAGAGTAAATGCAACAGATTGTGAAATGAAAGCCCTAGCAGGAAGAGAGATCCTATATAAAAGTCAAAGGAGATCTTACATTTATGTGCTAAAGCATGTTAAAATGAGCCCCTAAAGACAACAATCTGCATTTGTCAGAAAGTATGGGGTTAAGGTTGAGGATGTATTTTTTCTGATACGCAATGTATATATTTTACAAAAACCTGTATTCAAATACTCATTTTTCAATCACAGCACCTTATGAAATATGTCCTGAAGATTATTTGATGTCAATGGTGTGGAAAAGGACCCCAGCTGGTGACATGGCATTCAATCGATGTCCTCTCAATGCCACAGGTACAGTAGTACATCAAATTTACATGCTGACAATAGAGGGGGGAAAACTGTTTTCTTTTTTGTTAAAACTGCCCTTCCACCTGCGTTCAAACACATCTAACCGTTGCCCAGATACTACAGTGAAATATATAAACATATATAATATAATGAGCAATAATTAATTGCTAGGATGTATCAGGCAGTTTGCTGAAAATCAAGCAGATCATAAAGCCTTCTAATTAAAACTCCTAAATGCCAATTATATGACACAGCAAATCTGTTACAGAAACATGTATTGCTTTTTGAATGCTGCTGATGCTCATTTGCATGAAATTGTTTCTGTGTTCTCTAAAATAATATAGAATGTATCCTACATAGGCTTTGTTCACTCTGACTATTCTCAGTTATATAAATATTTTCTCTGTTCTTTATGGCTCACAGGCACCACTAGCAGACGCTGCTCTCTCAGTGTTCATGGAGTGGCCTTCTGGGAACATCCAAGCTTTGCTAGATGCATATCAAATGAGTACAGACACTTGCAGCATTCAGTAGGTGCAAAGCCAGCTTTAGTACTTGCTCTGTTTATTCTTTGCTAATCATCACAATATAAGCATTTAACTGTTTACCCTTCAGTCAGACTTCTGATGAGGAATAGGGGTGGGGGAGACTTGAGGAAGGATAATTTATATCCAATGTATATAATTTTGATGATATAATATGTATATCTGCTGCTGTTTGAATGAAAGATCCCTTTGTCTCACTGTAGCAGTGAAAGGAATGATGAAGGCTCCCTTTTTCATTGTATAAAATTTTTATCATGGTTTTGGGGATTAAGGCATATATTTTAGGCTTATTAGCACATAAAATGGGAATAAATGAGATTTACAGGAATTCAACCTACTAAGGTCATGTTATAATACTTTACATTTGTTAATAGCATGCTAGCAAGTGAGGAACTATGATGCCTCTTTCCGATATCAAATTCAGAAGTTCCACTTTAGGTAAAGTAAAAAGAAGAACAGTTAAAGGGTAAAAAATACTGCACTGGATTGCAAACAAAATAAATAACAATATGATATGCTTTTCAAACATACGTAGAAAGGTTTCTTGATAAGATATAATGTATAAATATATTAACAATGTCTTTCAAAATATATTTTTAAAATTCTGTTCTCCCAGTTAAGGACTCTTCCAGGTCATTCCAGTGTGGGCAGAGCCCATTTTAAGATTCTCATGGACACTATTTTTTTTTCTTCCCAAGATATATTTTCCTGACACCCTTATTACTCCCCCTCCTCTTTCAAAGGTCACCGTTAATGCTGCTCCATTAATCATTCAACAGAGGGGCACTAACAGCTGTGTGTTTGTGACGGAATACGACTACTTCCCAGCCTCTCAACCAAGCGCAACACTCATGTAATGTGCTTAACAATCTCTGGTGGCTTAATCCGATTTCCCACCTGGAGGAGATTGTGATGAATTCCCCTGAGCTGTCATTCTGTTTCATTAGATTCCAACTTACTTGAGACAAGGGATGCAGTTTCAGCATTAGCCAACAAAAGCATTATTTTTAAACTCAGACAAGGAGAAAGCACCTGTGCTGGACCAGACCTCCCCTCTTCTGCATGCACCTGGCTAGGAGTTGTGGTATCCCTCTACCTTTCATTCAGGAGAGCAGAGCAAACAATATGGCTTGTAATTATTTGCCATTCTTAACATTTTTTAAAAATGGAACATGTTTTGTGTATACTTAAAAATAATCTGCCAATTAATATCAGTATATTCTGTGTTAATTAGTACAAACCTACTGCAAATGAGTACTATAGCAGCATCAATAAATACAATATCAAAGTACTAGAGACAGGATCTTGCAGTACATTAAAAATGATGCAAACTGTATTTTGGGGACAAGTTCTGGAGGCCTTTCAGAAAGAAAGGAAAATTAGGGGCTTGATTAAAGCTAGTCCTTGCATGGCAGCATACATTTGAGATATAGCAAGGTGGCACAATGGATTAAGGAGCCTCTGGTCCCTTCCTTCCATGACCTGCAGGAGCGCTGCCCAGAATTGCAGCCTTTGTGCTTGAAGGAGCAGAAGAGATGGTACTTAGTTGCTTTCACCTAGGTGCACCTCAATGGAAAGGTGGTGGGAGGGGCACAGAGTAGGTGAAGGCATGCCTCCACCCCTCCAAGCACCAGCTGTGTTGCACCCCTTAAAGGGATGTCAGAGATTATGCCCTACCCCTGCACAACTGGGAAGCTTCCCTTTAAGGCAGAATGTCTCTGTGGGGTGAAGTGGCTCTGCATCACGCCCACTGCAGTGCCGTAGCTAAATGCTATGATTTAATCATGTATCTTTTTGTATAAAACATCTTAGTAATTTCCCAGTAGATAAATAATGTGCCCTAAGTGCATTGGTTTCTTTGCTCTTTTCCTATTACCGTGTTGCAGTTTAGACACACTTTGCAGTAATTTCCATTACAAATGGACAGTTAATACTTATATATTGCCTCTTCTTGAAATGGGAAATACTATAAATACTGTATATGTAACAACAGAGGGTGATACATTTCCAGTTTTTAATAACATTCACAGTGGTATATTGGGTTACAAATATCTCTTGCCATGGAAATAATTCAGATCCGAAAAATCTAAATTATTCAGAATTTTCATATTGGTTCTGACTTTGAGGTGAAATCCTGGCTCCACTGTAGGCATTAGACGTTTTGCAATTGACTTCATTGGGATCAGGACTTCACTCTTAGAGTTTTATGTATATTGTTTGTTTTGTTTAAAAGTCTCCATTACTGCTGTGATGGCATAGGCACATTCCACATCTGAACAATTCAATGCAGCAGACTATGGAATATCTGATGGGATTGTTAGCCTTTCAAAATTCAATAGCTGTTAAATCATCCACGGCCTGATGGAATTCACTGAACCTACCGTTTTGGAGCAAAGGCAAATAGAATAGCCACAAAACAAAACCTAGAATGTTGCACTCAGCGACACGTACAGAAGTTGAAGTATTTCGTATGAAATGGTGAAAGGGTTAAACAAATTTTATCAGGTATACATGAAATAGAGCTGACACTTTTAGACTAAGGGTGTTTCTACACTGGGCAGTTAACCCAGGTGATTGGCAGCTAGGCCTGAGCATCTGGGTTATCCTAGCCTGAGTGTGAGCATTCCCACAGCAAAGCCATTCTCCTATTACAGTGTCCTCTCTGTTTCTGCACTCACCAGTGTACGGGCATAACCCATGGTTCTTTGTGCTGAGATGAGTTCTTGTGGGAGAACTCATCTGTCCTTTTGGGGGAAATCATGGGAAGCACATTAGAGGATTACCAGGACTCACATGATTTTTCAACAGTGTGACTTATCTGGCTAAGAAGGAAGAGGCCCTGTTAGTTTATGGAGTCCCAGAAAATCCTTCTTGGGGAAAAAAGGTGTCATTGTTAAACATTACATCGCCCAGAGCAGATTTACATCCATTCTTTTATAAATTTCCTTTTTCAAAATATTAGAAAAGATTAGTTCATATTGTGAAATAATGTTTTGGCAAAGAACATTTAAAAATAACTAAATCTTCTTTTAAGTTACAGACGCATCTAAAAAGCATCTTATCTGAGCGCTAAATTTTACTCTAGTTGGTACACATGCAAATTAAAGGAAACAAATGGATTTCTTTTACACTTACTTTAAAAAGAAATTGTCAGCCTGTCAGACTCTATGGTGCTGCTCAGAGTGCAACTGAATGTTAAGGAATCATAGAAAAGAAAGATGGAAAAGCCCTGTAAGGTCATCCAATCCATCCCCCTGAGAGTGGAGGATTGTCCTCTCTCCCTGATACATATATTAGGGTTGGTATCCCTAAAAACAGGGTTTTGTAAGGTAAATTCTGACGGACAGCATTGCTTTAGTACACATGTACATTTACAAAAGCATTTATGAAATATTTTAGTGTGCTTAACTTACCAGTCATATTCCTTTACAAATGAGAGCAGCAGGGATCAGGTCATTATACATTCAAGTGCTATGAACTGCATCCTCAAAATCTGAGACTCAGCTGAATCCCTGTAAAAAAATCAGGTCTTAAATATACAAAATAAGAAGTTATACAGTTCTGAAATAAATGACATTCTTGAAGTAGAGTTATTGCCATTTAAATGCAGTATGTGAACAATACTTCACACACACTATGGCTACATCTACATTTGAGCCGGGTGATATGATTCCTTGTGTAGATGTACCTGTGCTAGCTCTGCTTGAGGTGGGGTGCTAAATATAGCAGTGTAGCTGGGGTAGCACAGGCAGCGGCTCGGGCATGCTATCTCGCTAGCTCAAGCAGAGGTAGCATGGTTATGGCTACATGAGCTGGGAATCTTATCTCCCAGCTCCAATGTAAATGTAGCCTCATGGATATCAATGGCAAAACTCACACTGACTTCAGTGGGGTCGGGAATTCACCTGTAGGATAAAATCCTGGCATAAACATCAAAGCCAGCATATGGGCTGCAGCTTCTAGCTCAGTATGCTGTAAAGTGAGGTTAGTAGGACAAATCCTGCCATTCTAGAGCAGGCTGTGATATGCAGGCCTGTCTCATTGTGCTGCAGAAAGCTTTTTACTACGCTTTACTGGACATACACTTTCCAAAGAGTGCCTAAACACATCACCAAATTTTGTACTAACTCTTCCTCTCAGCCTGAACCCTTTGAGTGAACATCGTGTGTGCTGTCTCTTTAATGGGAGTTATACACCAGTGAGTCATGTATGCTTAGGAAGATTACCTGTAGAACACACATTTTAGTTGCACTGCTTTCACGCAAAGACTTGTGGTTCTTTATATTTTTTCTCCTTTACTCACCAGTGTAGACAGAAAGGATTTATCCCTAATAGATATTATTAAAAATGAAATAGCAGGAGGCATGTTAAAATTTGCATATTATTCTGTTCAACCCAAGGCTTGTAATAATGGCAAGTACAGTTTCTATGTAATTTGGTCCAATCTTTTTATCACAAAATGCATTTGAAAATCTCCTTGCCAAAGGTAGTGGAATTACTGGAGGTAAAAATACCCACATGACTTTAAATAGAAACAGACTGTGTCCAGCCCTTACACAGAGTACAATGAAGAGCTCTCCTCACCGTACGACGTGGCTTACAGAAGGACCAGGCAGAATTACTGGCCCTATACACATCAGAGAAAAAATGCTGATCTGCCCCAACACGCATTAGGAGTGCACACTGCTCCAAATGTGGTAGAAGAAAGGAGGCATGTTCACAGTAGAATGGTACAGTCTAGGCCTAGCTACTGCTATATCTATCTAAGGTACTTATATAGTCCCCATTATTGTAGTATCTAAGTACCTCCAGGTCTTTAATTTATCATCATAATACCCTTGTGAGGTAGGGAAGTTCTATTGTCCCCATTTTACAGGTGGGGAACTAAGGCAAAGACTAAGTGTTACTCAAGGTTACACAGGAAGTCTATGGCAGAGCAGGGAATTGATCTCTGGTCTCCAAAGTCCAAAGTTACAGCCCTAATTACTGGACCATTGTTCTTCTCCCCCTCACTTAGAATGTAGAAAGTCAAAGCTGAGCTCCCATAGGTTGCAGGGGAGTGGGGCTATTCTCTCTCTAACTCTGCTCTCCCTGTTCTGTATGGTGCCTCTCCCCATGGCAGTTTAGAGAAATAGTTTGAGATGTGGTGTGGGGATTGGCAGTGGATTCACCACTCCACAGCTTCAGAAGCCTTATACCTCCCTGGCTGAGGGTATTGAAAGAGATTTACAGGAAAACCAGCTAACAGGAGTGTGTAAGATGAGCAGTGTCCCCACCTGAGCAAGCCAGCAACATCCCTTATACCTTCCTGTTAGAAACTTTTGTCTGGTGTATGCCACCTTCCAGCCACTCTTTAGAATTTTCATTATCTGTCTGTGTCTGTTTTCAGCATTTGTAAAATGGGGATAATAATTAGAGCTGGCTGAATAATGGAACCAGTTATTCATGAATAACTTATCCAACATTTGGCACAAAACAGTCATCAAATCACTTCAACAAATAATGTTTGACCATCTTAGACAGCTGGTTGAATAATGTGAAAAATCATTCACTGAATAATTTAAGGGACAAAAAGATGCCAAAATCTATCAAATAAACTTTTGGAAAATTATTTGGTCAGCTCTCCAGATAATACTTGCAGAGCTTAATGAGGACTAATTTTAGTACGACTCTATACTTTGAATATGTAAAAAGAAAAACGCTATTCTTTGCACTCTGCAATCATATGGTCCACAGTTCAATCAATTACTTGCTCTTTTTCTGAGCACGTTTTACATGTATTTTGTTATTACATCATTGGAGTCTAGAAACACACACATCTAAAAATAGATGCATTTGTTACTTCACTATCAGAAATTATCATTATATTGTTAATTTAGATTAGTATTTATATTTATGCTCCTAATGTAAAACCAAGATTCCCACACAAAAATTTGAAATATTAATTCCCAGTAGTTGAAAATATTTTCTAAATATCTAAATACCAATTAACTCCTCTGAAAGATACTTTGTCATATCTTATTTATTGTCACAATGAGAAATTCCAAATTGAATTAATAGGAATTGCTGTTTGTCATGGCACGCATGACTTTGAAGCAAAAGACCTGGCAAATACATGTGTTTTAGCTGTTGGAGGCCACCAAAATGCCATCTGACTTGTGGCCAGCTTGTGGTATGTCAGAGTTCAAAATCAAGGATGTGACATTCTTTTCATTTCAAGGAGTTTCATTATTATTATTATTATGCATTAATTATTTTATATAATGGTATAAAAGGTACTCGTTATTTTTGCCGCAAGCTCATTCAGTAAAGAGGGCCCAATTCTAGTTATCATTATGGTTTGTGGACAAGGGTATTAATTAAATTGTAGATTTTTAAGGCCAGAAAGGGACCAGTTTGATTATCTAGTCTGAACTCCATCATAACACTGGTTATAAATTGAACTACAGCATATTTCTTATAAAGATATCCAGTCTCGACATAATCTTCATATGATGGAGAATGCATCACATCTCTAGATAACTTGTTTCAATGGTTAATTACCCTCACTGTTAAAAATATGCACTTTATTCCTAGTCTGAATTTGTCTAGCTTCAGCTTCCAGCCATTGGATCTTGTTATGTGTTTTGTCTTCTACATTACAGACCCGTCTACCATCAGATATTGAGAGCTAGATACTACTGTCAATGCACATCAAAACATTCACTGATATCAATGAAAGTTTGCGCAAAAGACAAGGGGTAGAATATGTTTTTTATGTAATAACTAAATTTTAGTTGCCATTAATTATTATTTTTATTCATAATGAATTATTGCTTCCCCATCCTTCATTCTCTTTTTCTCCCTCTTCTCAGTCTTGATGTTCTTCCTCTGTTCTCACTGCATTTCCTTTCTTGATTCATCTTCCAGCTGAGTTGCTCCCTTTTCCATACTCCCGCCTCTAAAACAATCAACCAGCTGTGTGTTCGCATGTCTGATTCATTGTTTCCACTGTCCACTGACTCAGGAAGGTTACACTTCCTCAGTTGCACTCAGTTCATATTAGATGTTCTTCACCAACCGTGAGGTCTAGAAACTTCTTTTTTTTAAGTGAAACCTTACATTCTGAATACAGTACACATAAATATATAAAGTGGGCTGGATCTGGCCTGGAAGCTGTATGTTTGACCTCCTGCACTGATTTATGGCTGCTTCTTACATCATTTAGATAAAGAAGATAAAAACTGTTTCCTGAAAATTAAGGGCATATGCTTCAGAAATCTCTACAATGAATGGATCAGACTCCCTGAAGGACCAGAATCAGAAACAGGATTAGCATCCAAGCGAATAATTTTGAAAGACAATCCCACCACCTGGTCCCTTCCAACCCTGATATTCTATGATTCTATGATTCTAAATGCCGTGACAGAGAATTGTTCTTTGCATCACACCTGGACAGACTAGACCACCTCTGGTGCTTGAATGCAGGTGCTGTAATGAGGAAATGAGGAAGAAGTACTTTTGATGCCCTGACCAGCTCTACAGATGGTAGCCACATTAAACATCACCTTTAAATGAAATAGAACATGTAGGACAAGTTGAATGGTTTGTGATGGAAGAGCAATTACTCATCATAACCTCATGGGAGCTTTCTGAAAGGAATGGGTGAAGCAACTGTGACCAGTGATGCTCACTGATCTAAAAGAATCAACATTTGACCTCTGCCTGAACCCCTAAGAAAATGATCAGACACCAAAACTGGCACTGACTCCAACTATGAAACCTGACTGATTTGAGGTCCTGAAAACTGAGGGTTATTGAATTCCAATGGGAACTGCTCCACCACCAGGCTCTCAAAGACTTAGAAAAGGGGAGTTACCATGAATTCATCACTAGCTCAAATGACTTGTCCATGGGGACCATTAAAAAACCTTCTCCAGAGCAAACAGCTTTTGGAAAAGACAAGATAGTCTTGATAACATGTCACTGCTCCACGTCAAAGATAGAGTAACCTATGCACCCTAAAGTGAAATTCCTTGAAGTGGCTCTTGGCCATTCAAAGACTGCATAAGATTTGTATACTGTACTGAAAATGCTAATAAATAGTGATGTCTATGAAAGCACATAATCAATATGTCTTGCTTTCTAAATGTCATCAGAAATATCTGAAAATCTCTCCATTGTTACTTCTTATTTTCTAAATCTAATTTAAAGAATGAATGGAGCCCAATTTTCAAATGTAGATGACTAAAATTCCATATTTAGGCACTTAGATGCCAAACACAAGTATTTTGCGCCAACTTGGGTAATTAATCTCCTGAATCAGTCATGCATACATGAAAATCAGGCTCTTATTCTAAAGAGGAGATGAAGTTAGATTAACTCTTGGGAGTCTGGGAGCAAAGATTCACATAAGAAATAACTGACTAGTTTCAAGTGATTAATCTAAGGGTGAAAGGGACCTTGAGAGGTCATCTAAACCAGCCCCATATGCTGAGGCAGGACCAAAAATGCCAATACCATCCCTGACAGGTGATCATCTAACCTGTTCTTAAAAACTTCCTATTCCAATGCTTAACTGTCCTTATTTTTTCCTAATACCTAACCTAAATTGCTAGAGAGTAATTTGATTGCTTTTTGTCTTACCTTCAGTGAATATGGAGAACAATTGATCATCATCCTCTTTATCGTATTTGAAGACTGTTATCAGGTCCCTCTTCAGCCTTCTTTTCTCAAGACTAAACACAACCAGCTTTTTTAACCTTTCCTCATAGGTCAGGTTTTCTAAACATTTTTCTATTTTTGTTGCTCTCATCTGAACACTCTCCAATTTGTCCACATCTTCTTATAGTGTGGTGCCCCAAACTGGACAAATACTCTGAGGCCTCACTAGTGCCAAGTAGAGCAAAACAATTATCTCCCTTGTCTTACATACAACACTCCTGTTAATACCACCTCAGAGTGATATTAGCCTTTTTCGCAACTGAATCACAATGTTGAGTCATATCTGTGATCCATTATAACTCCCAGATCCTTTTTAGCAGTACTATCACCTAGCCAGTTGTTCCCCATTTTGATTTTGCCATCCTAAGCATAGTACTTTGCACTTGTCTTTGTTGAATTTTATCTTGTTGATTACAGAGCAATTATCTAATTTGTTAAGGTTGAATTCTCCAAAGTGCTTGCAACCCCACCCACTTTGGTGTCATCCACACATTTTATAAGCATACTTTCCACACCATTATCCAAGTCATTAATGAAAATCTTGAATGGTACCTGATAGACCTCTGCAGGACCCTACTAGATATGTTCTTCCAGTTTGACAGTGAACCATTGATAACTACTCTTTGAGCATGGTCTTTAACCAGTTATGAATCCACATTATAGTGTTATCGTCTAGACCACATTTCCCAAGTTTGCTTACATGAGTATATTCTCATACTAGTGTATTGGGAATTATGCAGATGAATTTTTGCATATGAAAATGATAACATATCCCATAAAATTGCTTTTCTACTCCTTCTAGTTCATGCCATAATTTAGCTTTCTCTTCCTGCTCAGCAATATTATTCACTATATTGCAATTGGTAGGCTGAAATATAATTTGATCAAACAAACTCTGAGGTGAATAATGATTTGCCTCAGCTGCAGCTCATTAGAGCTGATTTCATTTTTTCCAAATTATATTACAAGGGCAGCTTATCAGCCAGTCAGTGTATTCCTCAATGAAATGACTGTTCTGCTTCCCAACAATGTATTGCCACCTCTGCTAGTTTACTGCTTCATCTCTTTTTACATTGTTGCAGGGTAGAGCAGACTCGGTTAGTTTTGCAGTGATTTGAACATGTAGTTCCCACCAGCAACCCCTCCTTATTTCTGTCCCATACTTTGGTTCATGTTGTAAAATCTTCCCATTCCCAGGCCGGTGGGCTCAGGTTGTTCTGTCACCTTCATAGCTTGGCAAGAGGTTGCAGCATACTCTTTTCCCCTCATCTCTCAAAACACCTGATCAGTGCCATCCGTGCTCCTCCTTTCCCTGGTTGCACATTTTGCTTTCCTTCATTTCCTGTCTCTGGGTTTCCACTGTGCTGAACTGAATGAGGAAGCAGACAGCAGATGAAGAAAGAGAAAAAGAGGATCAAGAAAAAAAGGCAACTACTTGCTACCATTTAGCAACTACAAGTGTGCAGAGAGCAACCTGTGGTGGAGAATTCTCCCTTTCTCCCCAGTCGCATCCTGGAAGAAGAATGGACTTAAACGAATGGAGAAGTCCAGCACAGGCTCATTTATTGTACCCTCTTTTCACCCTTTCTTAGCAGAGTAGAGTATTGATGCAGAAAGTTTTTCCTCACATATGAACTTCAGAATCTGGTGCAGAGAAATATAAAGATGAGCTCTTCCTGTTTCTTCGCAAGTAATCCCTTTGTTTAATCCTCATTTAATCCCTCTAATACAGTGGTTCTCAAGCTTTAGCAACCCAAGGACACCCATTTTGATTTAACATTTTTCCGGGCCCCCCAAGCCCTCGTGTTCAGCCCCAAGCCCTACCTCCATTCCACACCTTCCCCCAAGACCCCACCCCCACCCCACCTCTTTCCACGCCCCTACTCACTCCATCTCCCCTCCCTCCATCACTCACTCTCCCCTACCCTCACTCACTTTCACGAGGCTGGGGCAGGCGATTGGGATGGAAGAGGGGCTGCGAGCTCTGGGAGGGAGTTTGGGTGTGGGCTCTGGGAGGGAGTCTGGGTGCGGGCTTTGGGCTGGTGTTGGGGTGCGGGAGTGGTGAGGGGTGTGGGCTCCGGCCAGGCGGTGCTTACGTTAGGCAGCTCCCGAAAGTGACTGGCACATCCCTCTGGCAGCGACTCTTAGGCAGGGGGCCATGGGGATCTCCACACTCTGTCCCTGTCCTCAGGCACCAATCCCGCAGCTCCCATTGGCCGCAGTTCCCAGGGAGCTGCGGAGTTGGAGTTCAGGGCAGGGACAGCGTGTGGAGACTCCCTGCCCCCCCACCCCCCGTCACCTAGGGGCTGCAGGCATGTGCTGGCCACTTCCGGGAGTGGCACAGAGCGAGGGTAGGTAGGGAGCCTGCCTTAGCCCCATTGCGCCGCCAGACTTTTAGCACCTAAAATCTCCCAGTTTGGAGTTAAGGGAGGGAGGGGGAGGAGTTGATCAGCATTGCCTGTGGACCCCCTTGGGTACCCTCAGAACCCTGCAGTCCCCAGTTTCAGAAACTCTGCTCTAATATACATTCAAATTAGTAAAGAATAAATCTTCTCTCTTCCCCTCCAAGATCTATGTCCCCTCTTTCCTCTAGAAATCCTACATTAAAAGAAAGACTGAGGGCAAAAAAACTTCACCCCTGCTTTGGCCCCTGGGCTGTCCATATGAAAGGACCAGAGAGGCACAAAAGGGCCCTAAAAGCCCTGACTCTGACTGTGGGAAGATCCCCCAATGCAGGTATTGTGGGAGACACCCAGAAAGCTGTCTCCTGAGGATCCCCTCACAAGCCCAGGTGTGCTGGGGTGAGGCTTAGGGATTGGGACACAGGGCTGTGCAGGAGATACTGGGTGGTCCCAGGAGTCTCCTGTAACTTAGACAGGCCTCCAGGGCTTTCTATATTACAACAGGCACCTCTCCAGTCCCCAGGGCAGCCAGGATCTGGAGGGTGCAAAGGTGGTTGAAATCACTAAAGCCCCTACATCTTCTTGCCTTTCTTCCTTTACATTTCTGTACCTCCTCTCTTTAAATCCCATGTAACATCAATAAAGTTTCCTGCCTCACCCTCCCCAATCCCTCTTATCACGTCTGCTTTCAAAAAAAAAAAAAAAAAGTGAAGTGAACTTTTCTCCTGTTGTTTCTGCCGCTGCTCCCTAATGCTGAGTTGTGCTACAGCAGTGATCAGCTCTGAGTGCTCCCTGATCACATTGATATTCTGAGCCAACCAACACTGCAGCCGACAGGTGAACTCCACTCCAGAGGGGAGAAGAAAGATGAAGGCCATTTAAGAACTAGATAAAGAAAGCACTCATGCAGTTGTTCCTTAAAGTATATCACCACAGTAAAACCGTTCACTGTAATGTACCTTGCAGAACGATTTCAGGAATTTGGCTAGGCCATTGGAAAACAATGGTTACAGTACATTACACTTAAAATAATCATCCCTCTGTTACCCTTTGCTCTCCCCACCTGTTTGCTGTTTCTCCATGTTGTTTCTCATCTTGTACTTAGATTGCAAATTCTTTGGAGCAGGAACTGTGTTTTTGCTGTGCATCCAATGTGTCAAAGATGGAGCACCAATCTGATTTATGGTCTCTGGGCACTACTGTAATATAATAATAATGTACTCAAATGGGGCCAAATCCTGATTACCATGTGCACACAAACAAGGTGACTAGGATTTCAACCACCGTGTCAATATATAATCAAATAAATACATAATTTGCCTATATTAATGAGAGAGAGAGAGAGAGAGAGAGCGCACTTCAGGAGGATCCCTGATAAACAGGATGTACTGTGTAAAAAAAAAAAAAGGTCAAATTATTTGAAGTACATCCCCTCTCTATATCCCCCAGCTTTGGCAGTTCCCTCAGTATGGAGAGCCGTGACAGACTTATTCCCCCAAGCAATGCTATGTCTGTCATAAAATGAAAAAAACCTTTCAGACTCCTCATTCTCTTTCCCCTCAACTCCTGCTCCTGTCAACTTGCATTATACATGGATAATGCAAAAACTTAAAGACATGCCCTCTGGTTTAAAAAAAAAACCAAACTCAATCACCTCTCACACAGCATTCCAGTGTGAGCGGAATTTATCACAGATAATTGCAGTTCTAAGTGGCAATACTTAAAACATCATATAAACCCGGTTCAACAAACTCAGTGACAAATTCAACAAGGAAAAAACTAAAACAAAAGAAATGGAAGTTCCTTTTGTGATTGTTTCCCCCAAAGCCATTTCTTCCACTATTAGAGAAAAATCCTACAACCTTCCTATACATAAATTTTGTGGGAGAACTTAAATGTAGAAACTTACTCTTGGCCATCTGTACTAAGGAATGCGTCAATGCATACCCCCAAAAACTCAATTACTATATTTGTGCATTTGTATGTCAAAATCAGTCCTGGGGGAATGCAGCTACACATGATGCTTCTTTGGAGACCAGAGCTTTAGGGCTGGAATTAGTGGCAATAAAGCAATTAATAATAGTATAATAAAAAGACTGTGGAATTGGTGAGAGTAGTAAAAATCTCATGAAAGCCTCCTATTGGGAGATAGAGGGAGGGCAATTAGAATTTAGGAGCTCTCTGGGCAATTCTCATTTTTCATCTAAAAATATACAAGAGCAGCACCGGCAGTAGCTGATTTTCTGAGATTTTCTGCAATACACACTGTAGGTAAGCGCTACACATACAGTTTGTCTGGTTTATATGCAAAGATTCAGCTTGCCAGTGAACTATGTGTAGTACTATGTATGTTGGGGGGGGGGGGCATCTATGCTCATACACTCCTTTTTCTTTCAATAAACTGTTTTGGTAACTGAATGACACCAGGGGCTGAAATGCTCTATACAGTGAAAACAATTCTCCTCTTATTTATACCAGTGTAAATCAAGAGTAAGTTCACTTAAGACATAGCGTTGCACTGGTGTAAACCTGATGCATGTGAGAGGAGAATCCAGTAACTTCACAGAACAGGTAGAGTCACAGTTTCTACATTTTTCTTCCAATGAGCTTCCAGTCATAACCACGAGGAACCACATCTAGAGCAGTGGCTCTCAACCTTTCCAGACTACTGTACCTGTTTCAGGAGTCTGATTTGTCTTGCGTACCCCCAAGTTTCACCTCACTTAAAAACTACTTGCTTACAAAATCAGACATAAAAATACAAAAGTACACTAGTAGTGAAAAATTGCTTACTTTTTAATTTTATCTTATAATTCTAAAATAAATAAATTGGAATGTAAATATTATACTTACATTTCAGTGTACAGTATATAGAGCAGTTTAAATAAGTCATTGTCTGTATGACATTGTAGTTTGTACTGACTTCACAAGTGCTTTTTATGTTGTTTATTGTAAAACTAGGCAAATATCTAGATGAGCTAACCACCCCTCTGGAACACCTCTGCGTATCCCCAGGGGTTCATGTACCCTTGGTAGAGAACCGCCAATCTAGAGAAAAGAAGAAAATTCAGTTTCCTTGTCCATTAAGTTCTTAGACTCTGATGAAATTTTTTATAAGAGTGCAAATTGCAGCGGTGTTTTTTAAAGTATACAGCTATCTACTATGACCTGAACTGGCACCACCAACTCATTTCACTACAACATATTTGGAAAAAGTTATTTATTGCATTAGCAATCCCTTTAATAAAAGCTTTAATGCCAAAAAGGAGAGATGATTGTTATATGAGATTAGATTGTAAATATTCAAGGAAGAGGAATATTCTCTTCTATGTGTTTTTAAGTTCTGTATGTTTGCCTGAGTTATTATTATGGTACTACCATAATTTTTTTTTAAATAATATGAATGTAGTAATATTCTTGGACTCTAAAAACTATTTTAGACTCGATTTGTTTCCAATACAAATCCTTAATAATTAATAAAATAATAATACATTAGTTGAAAGAAAAACATATGGAACTCTGATTTCATATTCCTGAAACAAAATTAAGGAATGTTGACATGTTTTTCTCCCCCTCAGTTCAAGTTTCAAAGAGACGGATTCCCTGCAGAGACACCAAGTTAAAGGTTAAACACTGCTATGCTGAATGAGTTCAATGCAGCCTAGATATGTCTACTGGAATGGGTCTATAAAAGACACAGATGTATTTTTAGGCCATTTACTTAGGTGCCTAACTCATATTTGATAATTTTGGATAAAACCTCTTTGAGCCTCAATTCCTTCTAGACCAGGGTGGGCAAACTTTTTGGCCTGAGGGCCTAATTGGGTTTCTGAAATTGTATAGGGAAGGCTGTGCTTCCCCAAACAGCCAGGTGTGGCATGGCCCCTTCCTCCCTCTGACCCCCCCCGCTTCTTGCCCCCTGACGGCCCCTCCGGGACTCCTGCCCCACCCCGCCCCTGCTCTCTGTCCCCTGACCACCCCTGGACCTCCCGCCCCTAACTACCCCCCCTCCTTGCTGACTGCCCCCCGGGGAACCCTGTCCCCATTCAACCCCCCTGTTCCTCGCCCTCTGATCGCCCCGACCCCTCCACACCCCCACCCCCTGACCACCTCCCGAACTCCCCTACCCTCTATCCAACCCCTCCTCCCCCTGCTCCCTGCCCCCTTACTGCACTGCCTGGAGCATGGGTGGCTGGCGGTGCGGCTGCACCAGGACAGGCAGCCACGCACCGCGTAGCATGGAGCACTGGGTCAGGCTGCAGTCTGCTCGCAGCCCCGCTGCCCAGAGCATTGCGCCAGCAGCGTGGCATGCTGAGGCTGCGGGGGTGGGGGGACAGCAGGGGATGGGCCGGGGGAAGCCTCCCCGTCCAGGAGCTCAGGGGCCGGGCAGGATGGTCCCGCGGGCCAGATGTGGCCCGCAGGCTGTAGTTTTCCCACCTCTGTTCTACACATAAGATTCGTATAATAATAATGATATGTCAGGAGTGTTGTGAGGATAAATTAATTAATTAATGTTCATTAAGGATATGTCTACACTGCAATTAATAACTCATGGCTGGCCTGAGCCAGCTGACTGGGGCTAAGGGAGTTGGGCTAAGAGGCTGTTTAATTGTGGAGTAGACATTCTGGATCGGCCTGGCGCCTGCAAGGTGAGAAGGTCTCAGAGCTCAGGCTGTAGACCGAGCCCGAATGTCTGCTCCATAATTGAACAGCCCCTTAGCCCGAGTCCCACAAGGCCAAGTCAGCTGGCATAGGCCAGCCACAGGTGTCTAATTGCAGTGTAGACTAGGGTGACCAGATGTCCCGTTTTTATAGGGATAGTCCTGATTTTTGGGTCTTTTCTTATATAGGCTCCTATTGCTCCCTACCCCCTGTCCTGATTTTTCACATTTGCTGTCTGGTCACCCTAGTGTAGACATACCCTAAGTGTGTTGAAATCCTCAGGTTAAGACTCTACAAAGTTTTAATGCTAAATTAATTAATTAAGGACTAGAAAGAATATTTTAGGATATATTTTTCCTTCAACTAATTTTTTTATTTTTTTATTGTTATGTAGGGGTCCTACATTGAAATGCATCAATGGTATTAGCAATACCAAATCATTAACTCAAGCATCAAATGGCAACATTAAAAACAAATAAAGGATGGGAATATTCTTAGTGATTCTTTAAACTGTTCACTTCTTAGAATCTTTTATCGTTTGAATATTTGTTGTTCAGAGTCTTTTCAGACTGAGTATAACTGTTCAGATTTGCTGTAACTATAGTATTGTATATAAATTATCAGTTTGATACTGGGGCCTAGATTTGACATTGTCAAGGTTAATTTTTATACCCTTTAGATGGGTCATAGATGCTGACAAATCAAGGGATGCAGAGAGGTTGAACTCTGAGTCAATGTCCAGCTAAACATTTCAGTAATTTTTTCAAGTATGTAGATATGCCGAACGTGGTGCTACAGGCAGGGCTGACAATTGAAGTATCACTTTAACAGCTGCTTCATTTCACCATCTCTCGGCTCATAAACTTTATTTTCAATGAGCTTGCCTGGAAGGCTACTAAAAAATGACCTCCACAGAATGCTAGAAAGACCTTGAGTGTTGTCCAGAGTAACTTTCTTGGGCAATGGAAGGCAGTGAATAATCCTGTGGCATAGACAATAACCAGGATGTAGAGATAAATATTAACTCTTATTGTCTGGGTCTTCTTATGAGAACAATCTGCATCTTCACCCTGAGGCTGTGTCTACAGAGTGGTTTTTCCATTGGTTGATGTAGTTAATCCACCGTCCAGAAGGTGGTAGCTACGTTGACAGAAGAATTCTTCCATCCTCCTAGCTGCAGCTGCGCTGGTGATTAGGTCGGCCTAATCACGGTGCCCAGGGTGCTACATTTTTCACAGACCTGAATGACATAACTAGGCGTATGTAACTCCTATTAAGCCTGACTGTCACTTACAGTACACATGCAGAGTACTAGTCATATGGGGCCAGATCCTCAGGTGTTGTAAATGTACATAGCTCCATCAAAGGTAATAGAACTATGCCAGTGTACGCCAGCTGAGGATCTAGCCTGTGATTAAAGTGGTGTGTAGCAGCTCCATGCCTAACACTAGTAATCCATTCAATGTATTTGTCTGCAGATTCATGCAGTGCTGTGAAAATATGCTCAGTTGTTTCACACAACAGCAGTGAACCTGCATGGCGTGGAAAGGGGTGCAAGGGGGATTTGTGAGCCATACAACAGTAGGAGAACAAGGACAAAGTGCAGTTATGTCAATGGCAGTCCGCATCTTGCACCAGTTCCTGCCTCACATGCAGACACACACCACATTTACTATGCAGCCCGGACTCAACTCAGGGGTGATGTAAATGGTGGGATACACTATATTTTGCTAAGATACGTTGGTGGTGGGGAGGCTGCTGTATCTTACACCTTCCTATTTCCTCCTGTTGGTTGCTCTTCTGGCTACAGCTGCACCCTTCCACTAACTCTCACTCACTTGCACTCACTTTCACTGTCTCACAATATTGTAACTTCCTCCACTATTTATGCCACTCCTGAATTTGGCCCCAAAAATCTAATACTTACCACTCTTTAGTCTTATAAAATCCCACTGCCTGTGAGAACATTTGTGTCGGCAAAACTCCTGCTGCTGGAACCATTTTTACCATGTCATCATGTAGTACAAATGTGTCTTGCTGTGGGGGCTATGTCTGTGCTAGGGCTCCCACAGGTACAGCTACAGGTTTGTAATGTTCTGTAGTGTAAACACACCCCTACAGTGCCTTATATGTCCAAGAGCTTTAAAGACATTAAGGGAATTAGTGTTGTTTATTATTTGTACTATGGTAGCACCTAAGGACCCCAGTCATGGATGAAGACCCAACTGTGCTAGGTGCTGAACAAAGATGGTCTCCACCCCTGACAGTCTATAATCTAAGATGAAAGATGACAAGTGGATACATGAATGGGTGGAACACAAGACAACAATAAGATAATAGTGGTCAGCATGATAAGCAGTGGTCACAGCTAGCCACTGAGTGGGTAACTGAGTAGGCATCAAGACAAAGGAGAGCTTCAAAGAGGACAGCCAGGTGGCTTTGTTGATGTTTGCAGGGAACTCAAAGCCACCTCACTATCTTCTTTCAAATCCCTCCTTAAAACTCTCCTCTGTTGCCAAGCCTATAAAAAACATAATATGGTTAGGCAGCCGGTAACCACTGCTAGATTTTGTCACCAGGGCTCAATTTGTCACAAGGACAGAAGTCCATAGTGCCTCTTGTTAGGCCCTACAGTAGGAGCATTCCATGAAGGAGCTGTGGCCACAATTTCCTCTCTGCTTTCCCTTGCTCCTGGGATAGTAATATTTTATATCCGCATATATTGCTACTAACCATACCACCCTCCACACAGATAGGAGGGCTGTAGACAAGGCTCCCCCTATTTAACACCCTTCCCACTCACTCCTTATCTGTTTCCAAAAGGAAGTAACCATGTGTAGGTAGCCCAGATAGAGATGTAAGCAAGGTTCTTACTCTCTTACACAAGCATGCAGTCCAGTTTAACTCTAGCTAATTAATATTGGAGTCCCCATCTCTCAGTTATGTAGCTAGGTATTATCTTTGTTTTACTGGTGAGGATGCGGGGGTACAGAGAAGTTGTAACTTGCCCATGGCTACAGAGTCAGGAGCACAGTCAAGTACAGAATTTACATATTCTGACTATGCATTCTCCTGCTTCTCAAGTGTGTGTGTCATGGAATATAAAAGGGGAAAGGAAGACATGTGGCCAGGGACAAGGATTCTTCGATCTGTATTTGGATTCACAGTGTTTGTTTTGTTGAAAAGCAGTTATTGTGAATGTATAGATGTGCAGCTAAGACAGCCAGTAGTAAACAGAGGGATAGAAAGTGTCTCTATTGCATATTTTTTGTCTTGCACACATGAATCACTTTCCCTCCCTGGTGGTTTTGGACAATGCAGGATCTGGTCTCTCTCCACATGTGCAAGTATCTGTCTGGATGCTTATATGGTCACCATTGCATTTGTAACCTTAATGGATATATTTCATGTAACCCCAGTGGGGGAGAGAAGTTTAATTATCTCAAGATTAGAGACAAGGAACTGAAGGATAGATAGATGAAATTACTTGCTGCAGGTCACTTAGAAAGTC
Source organism: Macrochelys suwanniensis (assembly GCA_033296515.1). Classification (NCBI taxonomy): domain Eukaryota; kingdom Metazoa; phylum Chordata; order Testudines; family Chelydridae; genus Macrochelys; species Macrochelys suwanniensis. The sequence continues at coordinate 51,580,007 of CM065777.1, forward strand.
TGTACTATCGACAGGAATTGAAGCCAGGTCTCCTCAACCCCCCCAGTCCAGTGCCTAAATCACAAGAGCTTCTATCCTCTCTCATGCCCATTTCGTACTGTTTGTTTTCTTACAAGTTCACTTTAAAAATCTTCTCTTAAGTCTGATGGAAACTGAAGAAAATGAATTCTGTAAACAAGTTTCTCACCTAATTACCCTTTTCAGTTTTCTGTACACTGAAGGAGGCATTCTTCTGAAACATTTGTCTGAAGAATTCATTTGCCTACATTAATATTACTACTACTTGTTTGTTGAAACTGAATCATAATTATCCCCTCATTCTTGTAGTTTACATCTAGAATTAGATCCTCACCCTGTTCTGCCTGCAGCAGCTGATGACCTGGGAGATGAAAACCACTGAGGAGTCCCCTGCCCTGCAAAATAGGGGCAATCCCTGGCTCAGTTAGAGCTGCCTCTATACCCAGAGTATTCCTGGGGCATTGTCAGGGCACTGCTGCACTCTGGAAATCTCCTGATACTGGAAAGGTCCCTGGGAGCTGTGGGCAGCTGGGCGTAACATGGAGCAGCCAGAGGCTGATTTTTAAGTTATGCTGTGGTTTCGTCCCAGAATTGGATGCGGGACGAGCTGAACACATTTGCACACCCAACACCCAGCTATGCCGAGTGTATCTAGTGTATCTCAGCAGCATCTAAGGGGGTAGCCCGAATGATACTATAGTGTGAATAATATTTAAATTTTGTGTGTCAGAATGTACTTGCATTTTATATATCACTTCCCTTAAAACATTGTTGATTTTTTTCATGTACTGCATTTTTTGCTACAATTTTTTTTCCTTCTTTGAAATTAAAACATAACAAAACAAAGGGTGGCAGAGGAAGGTAATCTGGGTACATTTATCCCCTTTGTTCCATGCCCCCATCATGTTGCATTACATCATTGTTCTTTCCTTTGAATATCAGTAATCAGGCCAAGATAAAAAGCAACTGAAAGTATATTTTCAGAGGTGGTGTCAGTCAGTTTGGCTGCTAGCTTTTAAGTTGCTTCTGAAGCTATCTTGGATAGTGTGAAGATCTGTCCGGGCTACTTCATCTTTTTTCAACTTATCTTGGATTCAGAGGAACTTGCACTTTCATATGGTACAAAAAGCAGGTTTCTTAAAACCTCTGCATTCTTTTTCAGCACATGCTGGCCTTATGACATCCCTCTTTGTGATATGCTGCACATCTTACTTAAATATTGAGTTTACTTTAGAAATATTTGAAATCCACAAGATCAGCTTCCGACCAAGGATCGACATATTCTTCCATCTCTATGCACACTATGGGCTACATTTTTCACTGGCCCTGCACAGATCTGCAGGGGGTGAGCAGGCAAAATAAGCCCTCCCTCCTTGATTGCTGCACAGGAGCTATTCACAGTTCCAGTTTTTGAACTTCCTGAGCACAAGGTTTGTTCCTGGATTGCACCTCTAATAATGTTAGTTCCCTTAAAGGGGCCAGGATGGTCAATGACGGGTCCATATCCTTGCCTCCATTTCCACATTGGTCAACCAAGCTGGGCTGGCAAGACTGATAGCATGTACTGCAAGCTTTTAAAGGGTACCATTTGGGGTGCTTTGGCCCTTGTTCCCACATGATTCCTGAACCCTTGTATCTGAATCAGGCACAATGGCTCTACAGCTGCTGCTCTGGAAAAGACTGGAAATACATGACCATACTGTGACCAGTAGGTTAAACAGTCTGGCCCAATGTATTTCTTTTGGAACAGAGCCATTGAGAAGCCTTTGGGCTCAATACAGGGGTAACGGTGTGAAACATAATTGCCTGTGATATAAAGGAGGTCAAACTAAATGATCTAATGATCGGTGAGAAATCACATGCTTCTCATTTTATCCTGTTCTAAAGTTATTTGGTCTCATCCTTAATAAAAAAAATACATTGGTTGTTAGAGCAGTGGGATTCTTGAAGTTCCTAAGGATGTTTGGATTACATTATGTTTATTGTGGTTGAGACATTTTTAAATGCAGTGAAGTAGGTTCTGATATTTATTTCACTCTTCTGATTGGCACAGATTAAAGAGCATCTGGCCAAAGGACAGAGGATGCTGGCTGGTGATGGAATGTCCCAGGTGACCAAAACACTGTTGGATTTAACTCAGAGGAAAAACTTTTATGCAGGGGATCTTCTGATTTCTGTGGAAATTCTCAGAAACGTGACAGACACATTTAAAAGGGCAAGTTATATCCCTGCATCTGATGGTGTCCAGGTAAGAGAAATTCTGTAGAATAGGGTAATGATTCAGCTGCCATTATTTAGTCAATGTTCAGCATCATCTATTTGCCCCAAGAGCAAGTTAAATCTGCTCAGTAGGTGTAATAGAAACACAGTAAATATTAATTATGAATAGGGTGAAGTGTAATAGGGCAAAAGGACCCACCTACATTTAAGTGAACAAACGTCTTAGAACAACGTAGTGTGTCAAAAGTACAAAAGTCTTTTTTATAATGATTATTCTAGTAACTTTCCATTCTTAGTGGTGGTGTTTTTTTTATTTTAATTTTTTTTTACATCAAGCAGTTCTGCAGCATTGTTTATTCTAGTTCCTTTCATTTTAAAATCTATCCAGGATGTTTAGATGCTTAAGTCATTCTGCCATTGCTTCTGCAATTCAAATAATTAAAGCTCATTAAAAGAGAACAGGAGTGATGTATAGTGCATTTGATGTGAATTTTGTATTTTGCATATTAGATTAACTCTTCCTGTGCCATAGGCCATAGTGTTTATTTCAGCATAATATGCTGCCTGTCTCAATATATAAAGTCCTCACAAATAAAAGTTTGGCAGGACTCCCAAATCAGGTATTGTTTTTTTTTTTTCATCTGAGAATTTTATATGCATTTTCTCAGAGTGCAGATTTACTTAAAGGAAGATATTAAAAAAAACAGTGTACAGGCAGTATATCACTTAGTAAATGGAGGGTTCTGTGATAATTCATAAAATAATCATGCTGTGATTAATGTACAGCATACATATATATATGTGTGTATGCAAAAACAATTGAAAATGTCTGATCTCTTTTAGAAAGACAGTAATTTCTCCAGAGTTAAGGTTTTAACCAGCTTTCCATTATACTCCCAATTTTCTGTCTTTTTCTTTCTCTCTTCCACATACACAAACCTCTTTGCTCAAAATAAAAATCTCTCTAAGATTTCTTGTGTGTGGCCCTCATCCAGTGGAAAAATATGCATCCCAATTTGAGGTGAATTGAACAGAGCATTATTAAAATGTAGAGTGTAGAAAAATGAGAATTTTTGTTTTTAATTTGTAGAAAAAAAATTGGCACAACATGTCTCAAAAACAGTTTGGACTGGAAATTCCATTTTAAATCTGTCTTTCATGAAAGGCAGTAGTGGCTTTGAGTATTTCAGTCCAATAGCTCCAAAGTAGCCTTTCCAAGGCTCACAGAGACTACAAAAACATTTGGTAGAAACAGCTGTGAGAAACTGCTTGACATAAGTGGTTTCTGTTTATGGACTTAGCAAATGGGGTCACACTCAGCTCAGCAAAATTAGTAAGAACTTGATTCTGTTCCCGTTAATATCAATGGCAAAATTTGTGCTGATATCAATGAGGCAGAACTGGTCCCTAAATCCTTAGTAGGCCTAGCCAGGAGAAACTAATTTATGTTTGTTAATTTGTTTTTCCTTTAGAAACATAGAGAAATTCTGAAGCTGAGGACCAGGGGAGTAAATGGCCAAAAAATATTGCTAAACTATAGTTCAGGTTGTAAATATATTTCAGTTAGGAGATATAATAATTGAATTTCGGTGGGAGTTGGATGCCTAACTCCTATAGTGTCCTTTAAAAATCCCAGCCTAAAAAATCCCACCCTAAAAAGATACTGAAGTATCAAAAGAAATAGGAAATTTAGTAAATGTATAAATATAAAACTTAAAACTCATATGCACACATTCTGGAAAGCATACAAACATTGAGTGAAGGCATTCCGAGTATAAGGATGTTTAGAAATCAGTGATGGAATTATTACTTATAATATATGGTGAAATCCTGACCCAGTGAAGTCAATGGAAATTTTGCCATTGTTTTCGGTGTGGACAGACAAAATTTCACTATCTCCAGATATTACATCTCGTGTCTTGGTTTTCCTACCACACATTATTATGCTTTCTAATCTATGGCTTCTGGACAAAATATTAAAGAAACCACAATGAAAATTTAAAAGATATTTTTATAATTTAAAAAATTTGTCTGTTTTTCTTAAGGAAAATAAATGTGGACCTTTCATTAAATCCTCAAATCTTGACTGATCTCCCTGAGAAGAAGTAGATAAAGAACAGAATTCTTTATATCTTTTTAATACAAAAATGAGGTTTTAAAAAAACAAGAAGTCATAATTTAGCATTTTGTTTGAAGTCAGAACAGTAGATTATGAATTCTGGATAATTATATATTTCAAAAATGTCAGAAAGATTTTACTACAATTTACCCTTAGATTACTGGCATTTTCCAGACTGCTAGCCAAATTAAAGTTTAGAAGGGAGTGCTGTGGGTGTATAAGAATGTTCAATTTTATTTATTCCATTCTTCTGGGTATTCCCTTTATTATCTGAAGACTTGGGGTTGTGCCAAATACTAATATCAATATAAATACATATTGCAATAGATATCATCCATAGACTTTAGATGATGATGGGAATGACCAGATATCACCGTGCCTCAGTGGGTCACAGCTGAGGATACCAGATTCAGGACAAACTGCTGAGAAATAGGGCAGACTCACCCCAAAATGGGTGCTTATTCTATTATCAGATATACCAAGCCAGAAGCAAAAATAAACTTCTATCTCACCACACTGGTTAACAAGAAGTCCAAACTGCAGTCTCCTTATGCATCCCAGCCCTTGTTTCACCACCCAGACATTAGACTTAATGATGAGTGGTTATTTAAAACCAATTTCATCAGATAGCCAAGTCAAAGTATAACTCAGATCTTACCCAATAATGACACTTTGCCAAACCTTTAGTATCTAATATCTAAAGGATTATTTATAAGATAAAAGAAAGAGGAGAGAGTTATAGTGGTCAAGGAAAACAAATACATACACTCTTTGCAAAGTTCTTGGATCAGGTTTGTAGCAGTGATGTTACAGACTGTTGGCTTGTAAAGTCCCTAGCAACTTCCAAAAGATTAGAAGGTCCATTGATTGGAATGCTCCTTTTAATGTAAACCCATAGTCCAGAGATCAGAGCAGGAAAGAGGCAAAATGGAAATGCTTCCAGGGTTTTTTATACCTTCTCCCATGTGGAGGGAATGCTCTCAGTCTTAGGTTGTGGGAAATTACAGGCACAAGATGGAGTCCAGGGTCACATGAGCAAGTCACATGATCTCGCAGACTTCGATCACTAATAGGCGTTACCCATATTCTGGCTAAGGTGTCCACAGGACGGCTCACCAGGCTGCGACAAGTTTCTTGTATGGTTCATTGTGAAAGTTAAATATTCTTAAATGGGTCATCTACTTGAATAGTTCATTCATAATCTGCTGGCCAGGCTGGATGTAAATTACCCAATGTGTCGGCTAGTCCACACTACCCACCCGATTCAGCGGGTAGAGATCGATCTTCTGGGATCGATTTATCACGTCTCATCTGGACGCGATAAATCAATCCCAGAAGCGCTCCCCTGTCGACTGCGGAACTCCTGCTCGCTGAGAGGAGGAAGCGCTGTCGACGGGGGAGCCTGCCTGCGCCACGTGGACCCACAGTAAGTATACTAACTTCGATCTAGGAAACGTCAACTTCAGCTACGCTATTCTCGTAGCTGAAGTTGCGTTTCCTAGATCGATCCCCCGCCCCAATGTGGACCAGCCCTGTGTTACCCCAGGAGCAAACACAATTTGAAATACAGGTATACAGTCAATATTCATGACTTCAGATACAAAAATGATATATGCTCATAAAGAGGATAATCATACTCAGCAGATCATAACTTTTCTATTTGCACCATACATAATATACTTTGTACAAGATTTGTTGCAATTGTCTTAGCAATATTAAAGCTATAAACGGTCATGTTTCAATCATACAGCATCACACCAGAGAAATGGGATACAATTAGAAGACTTCAGTATATTTTTTGTGCAAACTAAAATGCCACTGCTTCCAATGTAGTAGAGAATGAGCTGTTTGTTTAGTCAGAAAATATAGCTAAAGTATCACACACCTTTTTAAATATGCAACTCAGGTGCCAAGTTATTCATTATAGAAAAGTTATTCTCTGCATATTTCAAGCTTTTGCTAACAATTGGGGTGTTTTGTACACAGCATCAAAAAGAAGAATAAGATTGCAGGAGACTGTTTAAATAACATGGAATAGGATCCTGGATCAATGAGTGAAGCTGACAGTACATTCATGAATGGCAAAAGAAGCACCAGCAGCTAGGGTTTTTTGTTAGCATTGAGATGGTTAGAAAATATATTCTGAATGAGCATTAGAACTAAAATGATGGTAATCGTGTTATTACCCCAAAAGAAAAAAATAATAAGACAGAATTAAGGTTGTAAATAATATAAAACAGCATTTTAGAACATTAGCCAGAACTAACCTAGGTTTAGTTGAACTATGCTCTGCCAGAGTTGAAGAGGTGAGGCTATTAACCAGCTTTACAATCCTCTGATCCTGTGACTGGCTGAGAATGAGGCCTGTCCCCTGTGTAAATTACAACAGTCTGACAATTGTTTTAATTTATGCCTGGCTGTACGTGATCCTGAGGAGCCATTGCTGTAGCCAGAAATCAAAAGGGCCTAGGATTACCCCCCATTTCCCCAGGACATGTCCCCTATGGTGGGATGCAAAAGTGGAGGTGACTCTGAAGCCTCCATGCTACCCAGGGATTCAGATTGTCGGGGGGCTTGGGGGAAGGAAATCCTACCCTAGCCATGTAATAGGATTTACAGCAGCTTTAAACCCCCAGAGTGGCTCAAAGCAGCCAGATTGGACTGAAGAATTGCAGACTTATTTACAGCAAGAAAATATTTGAAAGGAATTAATTTAAATTAAGAAACCATAGTTGTCTGAACCTGACTGCAGTTGGAGTGAATGAAAACTAAGGACCTCAGAATTTGGGTCTCTCTATAGTAGAGTTTTCTATAGAGCCCATCACTGTCCTATCTAAGCAGTGATAGAAAATGAGGGAGCTCAGCTCCATAAGAACATCCAGCACCTCATGGAACTGGGCCATTAGATTATTCACCACCCATTCAGAATTTAGTCCCCTGACAGTCACTGTCTCTCCTTATATCTGTGTCCTGCAAAATGCCTTCTGATATGTATACTCTGTGTGTCGTGACCCAAGGAATGGCAGAAATATTGGTAGGTCTCTTAGAGAAATGGCAGATATATTGGTAGGCCTATCAGATTCTTGTGCCCATTTCATATTTCGTAATTTAAACTGCAAAACCACATCACGAAGAGCTACAAAAGGATCTCACAAAACTGTGTTACTGGGCAACAAAATGGCAGATGAAATTCAATACTGATAAATGCAAAGTAATTCACATTGGAAAAGATAATCCCAACTATACATATAAAATGATGGGGTCTAAATTAGCTCTTACCACTCAAGAAAGAGATCTTGGAGTCATTGTGGATAGTTCTCTGAAAACATCCACTCAATGTGCATTGGCCGTCAAAAAAGCAAACAGAATGTTGGGAATCATTAAAAAAGAAATATCATACTGCCTCTGTATAAATCCATTGTATACCCACATCTTGAATACTGCATGCAGATGTGGTTGCCCTATCACAAAAAAAATATTGAGTTGGAAAAGATTCAGAAAAGGGCAACAAAATGATTAGGCATAAGGAGCAGCTGCCATATAAAGAGAGATTAATAAGACTTGGACTTTTCAGTTTGGAAAAGAAATGACTAAGGGGGGATATGATAGAGGACTATAAAATCATGAGTGGTGTGGAGAAAGTAAATAGGGAAGTGTTATTTACTCCTTCGCATAACACAAGAACTAGGGGTCACCAAATGAAATTAATAGGCAGCAGGTTTAATACAAACAAAAGGAAGTATTTTTTCATGCAACGCACGGTCAACCTGTGGAACTCCTTGCCAGAGAATGTTATGAAAACCAAGACTATAACAGAGTTCAAAAATGAACTAGATAATTTCTTGGAGGATAGGTCCATCAATGGCTATTAGCCAGGATGGGAAGGGATGGTTTCTTTAGCCTGTTTGCCAGAAGCTGGAATGAGCAACAGGGCATCATTTATGATTCCCTCTGGGGCACCTGGCATTGGCCACTGTCGGAAGACAGGTTACTGGGCTAGATGGATCTTTGGTCTGACCCAGTATGGCTGTTCTTATGTTCTTATTAACCAGCTCTTCTGTGTAAATTACATGCTACTGGTATCTGCAGTCTGAAAATCTCCATGCATCTCAGCTTCCACAGCTGCTATTTGTGGGGCATAGAAAAGGGATGGAAATAGAGGAAAAACAGATGTACTGTAACTTGACTCAGGAAGCTAGATATTCTTGTCACCTGTTTCATACACATGACTTATGGACAAATAAAAAGTACATGTTAAATAATGACCTTGATTCTAGGCCAGTGGTTCCCAAACTCAGTCTGCGGCTTGCTCAGGGTAATACTCTGGTGCGCCGGGCCAGTTTGTTTATCTGCAGCCTCCACAGGTTCAGCCGGTCGCGGCTCCCACTGGCCGCGGTTTGCCGTTCCCGGCCAATGAGAGCTGCGGGAAGCAGAGTGGGCCGGCCCGCTGCCAGTGGGAGCCGTGACCGACCAAACCTGTGGAGGCAGCAGGTAAACAAACCGGCCCAGTGCGCCAGGGGCTTACCCTGAGCAAGACACGGACCGAGTTTGTGAACCACTCTTCTAGGCTGATTATCTATATGCCTGATTATATATTCTCACCAAAAACCTAACAAATGCTACTATTAATAAATAGTTTTCTTAAAAAGAGATGTAGTTAAAATAATCATGAGTAAAAATATTAGTAGCAAGATGCCATAAATATGAGTAATATGTATAAACAGTGCATAGAGGGAGGAGTCTCTGTACAGCACCGAGTGCAGGTATCACAATTGTTTTCTACTGCTGCTTTGAGGTGCTGGGAGATTCTCTCTCTTGCACATCCACAAGAAGAGCCATGCAAAATATGACTACATAACAAAGTTGAAATATTACATTTCAAATTATATTCATATACTTTTGACAGGACAGAATTGTTTGAGTTAATTTGGGTATGAACACTGTATGTATTTAATAATTACTGTATATCATCTAGGTCCCTTCATTACAAGTGCTATAAAATGTTACATTAATACAGTAAGTTAGTCAGTGCATTCATTATGATTAATAAGTATCAATGGTCTTAACTATCTATATATTTCTAAATATATTATAGATATCAATCTATCTAAAATGTGTGTATCTCCATTTATATCTGTCTAGCTATTCATAGAATATCAGGGTTGAATGGGACCTTAGGAGGTCATTTAGTCCAGCCCCCTGGTCAAAGCAGGACCAATCCCCAATTTTTGGCCCCCTCAAGGATTGAACTCACAACCCTGGGTTTAGCAAGCCAATGCTCAAACCACTGCGCTATCCCTATGTATTGTTATACATAAAAGGCCTGATTCTCCTTGACACCATCCTGGCAGTGTAAATGTGATTTACTCCCACTCTTAGTTCCTTTTACACTTGATGGATCACTTGATGATTACCTGTTCTGTTCATTCCCTCTGGAGCACCTGGCATTGGCCACTGTTGGAAAACAGGATACTGGACTAGGTGGACCATTGGTCTGACCCACTGTGGAGGTTCTTATGTACACTGCCAGCCTGGTATAAAAGGAAACTAACTGCAAATGAAAATCAGGCCAGCCTGTAGACAAGTCCATTTATATTTATAAATGCACCCATACTGTATGCACATTTATTTTAAATTTAAAATGTATATGCATTATTTTCAAAACTGTTTTTAAAAAAGAAACCTGCGTAAATATACTGTCTCTGCCAATAAAGAGACATACATATATCTAAAGCAGGAGAGAAGAGTATGCACATTATAAGATAACATACAACAACCCGTTACAAAGTAAGCATGACATAGACCATAAGACTCAAGAACATGAAAAGAGAGCTAATACAAATACACAGCACTCTTCTCAAAGAGAGAGAGAGAGAGAGAGAGAGAGAGAGAGACCAGATGTTTAAGGTGACACAGAGTCTCACAAAGATTGAAAGGTAATATTGTACAAGTGCTATGATATTTTTGACAAGTCATTCTAGCAATCTCTTCCTTCCACAGACAGGACACCTCTGACACTGTAGATTTTCCAGGCACTCTTCATTTTCTATAGTGTAGCCATTTATCATTTTAGATATGAACTGTGACATGCAGGGACAAATACTTTGCTGACCTAAATCTTGTGCAATGGTACTGAAGCCAGTGGTGATGTTCATGGTGTAAGTCAGCACATAATTTGGTCCCTAATATGGATTTTACACAAGGGCAAGATATACAAGTGTATAAAATATCCACTGGGACTAAGATCTAAGAGCCCAAACTTGCATTAATGAACTCCTAAAACTTCCATGAAGTCAAGGACTAAGCCTATGTCTATATATAGATTCAGTTATAGAATTTATAGGAATCTAATACCTTCCTATGCAAGTGGGATGTGGCAAATTAAAATGTTTGTTACTTAAAAAGGAAAAGGAACATTATTTAGCATCCAGAATATAAATTTGGTTGGGGGAAAATATGATTCCTAGATACTAGACTAGTTTTGGATATAAAGCATATGTTAACTGAAAAATGATATGGCTTGTAGGTGTCTTACATTGTGCTAATAAGGCATTAAAAAAAGAAGGAAAGAAAGAAAGAACAACCAATAAATCTCTATGGGCATTTTTGACATGAAAATCTGTTTACATGGTCCTTGATTAACCTTTCTGAAACGTAGAGACATTTGGAAATATCCATGTGAGCCTTGCATCCTTTTACATATCTTGAGAGCTGAAAGAGGAAAACTCTTAGAGATGAAGGATTTCCTTTGGAAAGAATTTTGTAGGTTAAATTACTTGACATTTAATTTGCAGAGTATATTTTATGATGGATTATTGTATTTATAGTCCTCACGATGCAGTGCTGAATGTGAATGGATACTTTAAGTGCTTGAGTAGATAAATTCCGAGGGCCATATCCAGGACCCATTAAAGTCAGTGAACAGATTCCTGCTGATTTCAGTGGGCACTGGGTCAATCCCGGAGATCATTTTGCTTCTCTTTTTTCGTTACTGCATTGATCCCTAATGTTCCCTCCCTTATGCATTCCTATCATCCAATTTTGTATCACTGAAGCCAGTGGAATTTTTGCCACTGACTTCAATGGGAGAAAGACCATGCCTTCAGTTATGTCATTTTTTAAAGTCTCTTTTGTACTAGTTCAGCAAAGCCCTAAAGCACATATGTAAGTGCTTTGCTGAATCATGATTAGCAATGTAAATTATTGGCAATGTAATTCTCACATCTTAAATGGCATCATTAGCTTCCTCTCTTGGGGCAGTGTGAGACTATGGAGGAAAACAAGTGTTTTCAGTGTGATCCTCCTTCATGTGATGCAAAGAGGAAGCTTCCCATTCTCCCAAGACCATATGTTGTTAGAGGTAAACTTTAGGAGCCGGGTTAATTTGGTGAACATTTTATTTTGTGAAAATGTTTTCCCTAATTTTGTGCAGTTTTATATTCCCCAAATTTTGATATTTCCAGTCCTGAGAACTTTGGTACCGAAAAATTCTTAAAAATCAATTTTATTCACAAAATCTCATGTGCAATATTTTTATGGAGAATGGGAATATTCTGAACAGGGAGCATGGTGTAATTCAGTGACACTCAGACCTCAGTGGTTCAGGACCCAAATTAGCGATCAGCATTCCCAAAAGACCCACAGTAGTGTGAATACATTGCTTCATTTACTATAGTACTAGTTAAACAGTATGACAGAAGAAATATTTAATTTTATATATTTCTGTGAGAATATATATATCATTATTATAAATAATAAATATTATAAACATAATTCCCAAGAAAATAAGTTAATAGCTTAGTGCAAGTTGGTCACTTAATTAGTTAATAACAATAAAAGCGTCCTCATTGTTCATAATAAAGTTCATTAATAACTTTAATATCATGTGCTGCAAAAAGCTGAAGGAGACACATTAAAGAGCCACTTGCAGCTCACAAGCCTCAGTCTGAGTATCACTGGTGTAGTTAGTGCATTGATTAGAGAGCTGGGTGCCAGAAACAACTAGTTCTGTTTTCATCTCTGTCACTGACTAGCCTCAATACTTTGTACTTACAGTAAATATCATTTTTAAAATGCTACTTAATTATGCTTCACAACATCCCTTTCAGGGGGGTTAAAACTAATGGTGTAGGAGAAAGGAGAGCATATGATCCTTAATCCAGTTTCTGAAGTGACTTCCTTCGTGTCCTTGAGTAAGTCACTCACAATCTGTTTTTCAGAGCTTCTGAGTACCCATTACTCTAACTGAAGTTAATGACAGCTACAGGAATCTTTTATAAATGAATATAAAAATCATTAGATAATTAACAGACTGCAGACAAAATTGTATGAGTGCAAGAAAACTGATACATATTTGAGCTGAACAGGCTCTGCACAAAAAAACCTTAACTCCTATAGACAAAAGAAATTGTAGATAAAAGTGGAGGGGATGCAGCTGATGGAATTAAAAAACAAAGTTCTGAGAAACACTTGAAATAAATTGATTTTTTAAAGTATGCTTTAAAAGCTGTCTAGCTTTTAAAGATGGTTGTAACTTTACGTGTCATTCATATGATTTGCTTAAAGACATTCAATACATAGGGCAACCAAATATAGAAAGTAACAGCTAGAGGCAATTATATATTTTCTGTTTAAGCCGCCTTAAAAAGACAAAGTAGCTGGCACACCTGGTTGGAGAGAGACCATAGACTGCCTGTTAGTTTATTTATTGTTACCATTTTGTTAAGAGTTTTGGGGCCTCCCAGGTCAGTTTCCCATTTGGAGCAGAAATTGATGACACGGAGTCAGGTATTTTTAGTGTAATTTGTTTATTTTCAAAATGTATACAAGTCTTGTTTTCTGAAACAAATAGGGGCTTAAAAATGGCACACAGGCAGTTGCCTTTGGTAGAGGCCTTGGGCCAGGCACTTCTACCCTATCCTAATAATAACATCCTTCTTGCTCTGTATTTTTCCACGCACTCTCACAGTCAAAACTTCTGCTTAATACATAGCACTCTGTTTCATCCCACAGCCACATAACCCCTCTATTCCAAAAATGTCATTGGACCACATGTTCTCAAGAGGGGTCCATGAAACATCATTAACCCTTTTGTGACATTATTGCATGAAAAAAGGAAATTTATTAAGCGTTCCCTGCCTAAGGAGACTGAATTAAACCTAGTCTCCTTTACCGGTTTCTGGGTGAGGTGACTGCTTCAAAGCCCCTAAAGGCAACCTATTACAATATTTTACTGCCAGAGACATCCATTCAAATGTAGATAAAAGCAAGTGAAAAGAATATCATGGTTTACCGTCAAAGTACTTCCCAGTAAACATTGGCCCATATCTCACAACCATTGCATTGTACTCAGGAGTAGAGCTGAGAGGATAATTGATTTTTTGGTTTGATGCCCCTCTCTCTCTCTCTCATGCACACACACACATACACACAGGCAACCCCTTACTGTGGAGACAACTCTACTAGTACAAATGTGCTTATACTGGTATAACTTATTTTCATTACCATATGGCAATAATCTATACTAGCTTAAGTGTCTCCACACTAGTAGAATTGTATCACTTCAACTATATCACTACAGTTAAACTGTTGTGTGAATGCAAAGACTAAATTCACGTACTGCATTATTTTAAAGACTGTATTAATGCTGGTACTGATGCTGAAAGAGTGGATATATTGGCTTGGCCTTAGCATTAGGCAATATTTATCAAAAGTAAAATTGATTCACCAAATTCTACATTATCCCGTGCACCACAAAGAACCCAATCTAAAAATCCACAAGCAAAATTCTTCATCAGTCAATGGGGCTTTTGCTTTGGTGGAAGGACTCTTGTAACATTTTTAGGTCTATATTGCATCTGAAGTGAAATCTTGCACTGTTTAAGTATAAAATAATGCTACTGCATAATTTTCTAACCCTTGTTTGGGAAATATTTTCCACTGGTACGTTCATTACTGTATAGTGAAAAAGATATTTTGTCTATTTTTTTTGTTTCTCAAACTTACCTGTCGAATGGAAAAATTCCATGGCAAGTGAGGTGGAATCCTTGTTAGTATTAATGAGTGATGAGCAAACCTGAATGGTTTTGAAATTTCCAGTACTTCCAGGTTTAGCTGGAATGGAAATACAATTAGCCTGGGACAAAGTATTTAATTATGTTTTCTCTTGTGGTGATTGAAACCAGAAAATGCAGAGATGCAGGAAAAATTGGAGAGACCATTAGGTTAAATATGCATATTGAAAAGATTTTGGTTAGTTATTATTACCTAAACCGGTAATACTGAGCCCATGACTATATGGTTGGACACAATAATTTTGTGGTCTAAGCCTCTCTGGCAAAGTGTACTCCGTCCTTCTTTGTTCTATTGTAGTGTCTGGTTGATCTCTTATACTGGTGGTGGGAAATTGACCACAAACATGCATCAGTAATGACAATTGTTATGGGGTTTGGGGTACAATCGAGACCAGTAAGAGTTTGTATCACCACTTGCCCTGCAACTCTAGGTGCCTTAAAATGTGTTGCTGCTTTAGCTCCCATCTTGGGATGCTCAAAACCAGCCTACAAGTATCCAGGTCACACCCTGAAGTGTCTCAGTGTTAGATAGTCCTGGTTCAGCAGCTCTGACCCCAGCCTGTCTACAGCCGCTATTTGGCTTCCACTAGCCTTATTACAACCACCAAAGTGATCCCAACACACACCCATCATGAATTTCCCCCAAACCATGCGCCATGTCTAGCCCTCTCCTGGACAGTTTAGAGAAATAATAAGGTTTGTTTGTTCCTCTAAAGAAATAAAAGTACATCACAGCGTATTAATGGGAAAATACATCCTTCCCTTTAAACACAGCACTGAGCTGGTTTATAGTAAAAATTAAAACAAAAATATTAACAATAGGACATAGGTTAAGTGATGCCAAGTAAAAGGAATAAAGTTAGAAAAGGTTATAAGCAAATCAAAGTGAAAACACTCATTTAAAAGTCTAAAACAAGGTACAGACTTTGTTCAAGACGGTTTCTCTCACCAGACTTCCTTCTTCCCAGCTATGGCTGACTTTTCCTTGGTCAGCACCTTCCACAGATGTACAAGGTATATACAACTGACAAGAGTTGCTGACACAGAGTGGTGAACCGCCAATGTGCCTCTGTCACAACAATACAAAATAGTTCTTAATTATAACTTGATGACGTGAGCATTTGTTATATTTCTGAATTTCATTTTACTTTGATTTTTTTTATTTCAATTTTGCAGAACTTCTTTCAAATAGTTAGTAACCTGCTAGATGAAGAGAACAAAGAGAAATGGGAAGATGCACAGCAGGTAAGATTTGTCTATATTGCTATTTACTTTCAAAAATTACCAAAGTAGAGTTTCACATTTTGCCCTAAGTATTCTCAGTAGTACTCCCAAATCCTGTCTTAATTATTTATATATTTATTTTAGGGCTATCCAGGGATTAAAAAAAGTAATTGTGATGAATCACATGATTGATGGCACTGTTAAACAATAATAGAATACCATTTATTCCAATATTTTTGGATGTTTTCCAAAATTTCAAATATATTGATTTCAATTACAACACAAAATACAAAGTGTACAATGCTCACTTTATATTTATTTTTATTACAAATATTTGCACTGTAAAAAACAAAATAAATAGTATTCTACAATTCACCTAATACAAGTACTGTAGTGCAATCTCTTTATCATGAATGTTGAACTTATAAATGTAGAATTATGTACAAAAAATAGCTGCATTCAAAAATAAAATGTAAAACTTTAGAGCCTACAAGTCCAATCAGTGCTACTTCTTGTTCAGCCAATTGCTCAGACAAACAAGTTTGTTTATATTTCCAGGATATAGCACTGCCTGCTTCTTCTTTACAATGTCACCTGAACACGAGAACAGGTATTTGCATGGCACTGTTGTAGCCGGCATCGCAAGATGCACTAAAAATTCATATATCTCTTGATGCTTCAGCCACCTTTCCAGAGGACATGCGTCCATGCGTCCATGCGGATGATGGGTTCTGCTCAATAACAATCTATTGCAGTGCAGACGGACGCATATTAATTTTCATCATCTGAGTCAGATGCCATCAGCAGAAGTTTGATTTTCTTTTTTGGTGGTTTGGGTTCTGTAGTTTCTGCATCAAAGTAAACAAATGTAAACAAGAGTGTTGCTCTTTTAAGACTTCTGAAAGCATGATCCACACCTCTTCCCTCTCAGATTTTAGAAGGCACTTCAGATTCTTAAACCTTGGGTCAAGTGCTGTAGCTATCTTTAGAAATCGCACATTGCTACCTTCTTTGCATTTTGTCAAATCTGCAGTGAAAGTGTTCTTAAAATGAACATGTGCTGGGTCATCATCCGAGACTGCTATAACATGAAATATATGGCAGAATGCAGGCAAAACAAAGCTGGAGACATACAGTTCTTCCCCAAGGAGTTCAGTCACAAATTTAATTAAGTATCAGAGGGGTAGCCGTGTTAGTCTGGATCTGTAGAAGCGACAAAGAGTTCTGTGGCACCTTATAGACTAACAGACGTATTGGAGCATAAGCTTTCGTGGGTGAATACCCACTTCTTCGGATGCATGCAGTGGAAATATCCAGGGGCAGGTATAAATAAGCAGGGAAGAGCCAGGCTAGAGATAATGAGGTTAGTTCAATCAGGGAGGATGAGGCCTTCTTTTAGCAGTTGAGGTGTGAACACCAAGGGAGGAAAAACTGCTTTTGTAGTTTGCTAGCCATTCATAGTCTTTGTTTAATCCTGAGCTGATGGTGTCAAATTTGCAAATGAACAAATTTGCAAACATTCACCTGCACATCCACCAATGTTATATACTCCATCATGTGCCAGCAATGCCCCTCTGCTATGTACATCGGCCAAACTGGACAGTCCTTACGCAAAAGGATAAATGGACACAAATCAGATATTAGGAATGGCAATATACGAAAACCTGTAGGAGAACACTTCAATCTCCCTGGACACACAATAGCAGATTTGAAGGTAGCCATCCTGCAGCAAAAAAACTTCAGGACCAGACTTCAAAGAGAAACTGCCGAGCTTCAGTTCATTTGCAAATTTGACACCATCAGCTCAGGGTTAAACAAAGACTATGAATGGCTAGCAAACTACAAAAGCAGTTTTTCCTCCCTTGGTGTTCACACCTCAACTGCTAAAAGAAGGCCTCATCCTCCCTGATTGAACTAACCTCGTTATCTCTAGCCTGGCTCTTCCCTGCTTATTTATACCTGCCCCTGGACATTTCCACTGCATGCATCCGAAGAAGTGGGTATTCACCCACGAAAGCTTATGCTCCAATACATCTGTTAGTCTATAAGGTGCCACAGAACTCTTTGTCGCTAAATTTAATTAACACATTATTTTTTTAACAAGCATCATCAGTATGGAAGCATGCCCTCTGGACTGGTGGCCGAAGCATGAAGAGGCATATGAATCTTTAGCACATCTGGCATGTAAATATCTTGTGATGCCAGCTGCAACAGTGCCATGTGAATGCCTCTTCCCACTTTCAGGTGACCTTGTAATTAAGAAGTGGGCAGCATTAGACTTTAGTAAGGCATTTGATACGGTCTCGCATGATATTCTTATCAATAAACTAGGGAAATACAACTTAGATGGGGCTACTATAAGGTGGGTGCACAACTGGCTGGATAACCGTACTCAGAGAGTAGTTATAAATGGTTCCCAATCCTGCTGGAAAGGTGTAACGTGTGGGGTTCCGCAAGGGTCTGTTTTGGGACCAGCTCTGTTCAATATCTTCATCAACGACTTGGATATTGGCATAGAAAGTACGCTTATTAAGTTTGCAGATGATACCAAACTGGGAGGGATTGCAACTGCTTTGGAGGATAGGGTTATAATTCAAAATGATCTGGACAAATTGGAGAAATGGTCAGAGGTAAACAGGATGAAGTTTAATAAGGACAAATGCAAAGTGTTCCTACCTAAGTGGAGCAATCAGTTTCACACATACAGAATGGGAGGAGACTGTCTAGGAAGGAGTATGGCAGAAAGGGATCTAGGGGTTATAGTGGACCACAAGCTAAATATGAGTCAACAGTGTGATGCTGTTGCAAAAAAACCAAACTTGATTCTGGGCTGCATTAACAGGTGTGTTGTGAGCAAGACACGAGAAGACATTCTTCTGCTCTACTCTGCTCTGGTTAGGCCTCAACTGGAGTATTGTGTCCAGTTCTGGGCACCGCATTTCAAGAAAGATGTGGAGAAATTGGAGAGGGTCCAGAGAAGAGCAACAAGAATGATTAAAGGTCTAGAGAACATGACCTATGAAGGAAGGCTGAAGGAATTGGGTTTGTTTAGTTTGGAAAAGAGAAGACTGAGAGGGGACATGATAGCAGTCTTCAGGTATCTAAAAGGGTGTCATAAGGAGGAGGGAGAAAACTTGTTCATCTTAGCCTCTAAGGATAGAACAAGAAGCAAAGGGCTTAAACTGCAGCAAGGGAGATTTAGGTTGGACATTAGGAAAAAGTTCCTAACTGTCAGGGTGGTTAAACACTGGAATAAACTGCCCAGGGCGGTTGTGGAATCTCCATCTCTGGAGATATTTAAGAGTAGGTTAGATAAATGTCTATCAGGAATGGTCTAGACAGTATTTGGTCCTGCCATGAGGGCAGGGGGCTGGACTCGATGACCTCTCTAGGTCCCTTCCAGCCCTAGAATCTATGAATTATCTCCCATAAATGTAAACAAACTTGTTGGCTGAATGAGAAGTAGGATTGAGTGGACTAGTAGGCTCTAAAGTTATACATTGTTTTGTTTTTGAGTACAGTTATGTAACAAAAAAACCCTACATTTGTAAGTTACACATACATGATAAAGAGATTGCATATACAGTGCTTGTATGAGGTGAATTGAAAAATACTATTTCTTTTGTTTATCATTTTTACAGTGCAAATATTTGTAATCAAAAATAATATAAAGTGAGCACTGTACACTTTATATTCTGTGTTGTAATTAAAATCAATATATCTGATAATGTAAAAAAAATCCAAAACATTTAATAAATTGAAATTGGTAGTCTATTTTTTAACACTGCGATTAATCACAATTAATTTTTAATCATGATTAATTTTTTTGAGTTAATTGTATGAGTTAACTGTAATTAATTGACAGCCCTAATTTATTTGTTTATTTTTGAGGCAGCACTGAGTCCTTATTTCAGGTTTGGTTTAGTTTTATTTTTCTTTTCATCAAATAGTCATTAGACTTGTCCGTTTTATGGAATGAAAAAGTGCTAAGGTACAGTTAAAAATAAAATCATATTTTATGAGACAGAAACAAAAGCATCTGAAACTAATAAATCCTGTGCAAAAGCATTTTAAAGTTCTTATACAAAGCTCATCACAGCAAATAATCATAAAAAATACATGCATATTTCATTATATGAGATGAATATTTCACTTAGTATAAACAGCATTAACTAGCTGAAAGTGCTAAAGAGATAATTCTTTTTCCAGCGCTAAGCAATCTAATTCTGTGTTCTTTCTAAAGACAGCAGAGGTAAGATTTGCAAACCAAGGGAATTTTCACCATTTTTTCCTGCCAGCTTGCATAAGATGATTTGCTTTGAGCAAACTGCATTTGTACGCTACTTTGGATCCCTGAGATTGTGCTCTGCATTCTTCTTTCTGGTAGAAAGAAAGCCTAATTCAATATCAATACATTGCTGACTTTCTATCAGAAAACAGCTGCAGCAGCTCAACGTCCTTTTTCTACATTAACTGCCAGCATCAGAAACCATTAATTATGGAGAATATAGAATACAAATATACAGCACCCACTTTAATACATTCCTTTTGTTAAGAGGTGATGTAAAGAGCTTCATAGAGGACACCATTTGTGGTCTACAACAATACATTTTTATTGGGCCTGCAAAACTCAGAACTTACGCTACATATTCTTTATCGCCATCTACTGGCACTTTATGTATTAACTACATACAGGAACTCCTCACTTAACATTGTTGTTATGTTCCTGAAAAATGCAACTTTAAGCGAAACGATGTAAAGCGAATCCAGTTTTCCCATAAGAATTAATGCAAATGAGGGGGGTTAGGTTCCAGGGAAATTTCTTTCACCGGACAAAAGACTATATTATATATATACACACACAAAGTATAAGTTTTAAACAAAAAATTTAATACCGGTACACAGTGATGATGATTGTGAAGCTTGGTTGAGGTGGAGGAGTCAGAGGGTGGGATATTTCGCAGGGAATGCCTTACTGCTAAATGATGAAATAGCACTCCACTGAGCTGTCAAGGATTAACTCTCACACTCTTCAAGGAAGCAGGAAAGGAGGGAGGGCAGACAAAGACACACACTTGTGTTTGTTTGAGAGATAGAGATGTGCATTTCCAATTAGGTATCAAGAGTGGGGTCAGAAGTACAATGCCTTATTAATTAGATCAGCAAGCCGGCAGCTGCAGCTGCTGCCTAAGGCAGCAGCTCCCTCCGTCATGTGTCCCCCCTGCTCTATGGAAGATGGGGTAAGCGGGGTGCAGGAGCGGGGGGGAGGGAGACACCCTGACATTAGCCCCCCTCTTTTTACCCTTCCCCCCACAGCAAGCAGGAGTCTCAGGGAGCAGCTCCAAGGCAGAGGGCAGGAGCGGCACATGGCAGTGGGGCAAGGGACAGCTGAACTGCCGGCAATTGCTAGCCTGCTGGGCAGCTGAGGTCCTTAGAAGGGAGCATTGCACAACTTTAAACGAGCATGTTCCCTAATTGATCAGCAACGTAACAACGAAACAACATTAACCGGGACGACTTTGAGTGAGGAGTTCCTGTACTTTACATATACACAGATATAAAGCACCCATGTAACACCTATGGCACAACGGTTCTCCTGCAGTTATTTACTGTGAAATTCTAACTGTAGTGAATACTGGCAACAGACTCTTTTGATTGAAATGCAGCCTTCGTACTCAGTCCAGGAACTGCTTGTTTTGTGTGGATGATATTGATATTAAAACATTTTTTACCTTATAAGAAGTCATTGGAAAACTAAATTTTAAATCTGCATCACTCAGGGCAGCATTTGCACCTTGCCAGGATCTTGAACACCACAATTAATTTGTATAAAAGAAAGTAGGTTGTTGCTGCCCAAATCTTTAATCTAAGGGCCTGCATCAACTACAGAACCAAGCATGCAATTGCCCCCCTTGGTCTGAGAGGCTCTGGAGCTAGACACATCAAACAATAGGAAGGAGCAGTATTGGATGTTGGGACTTGTAGTCTCCAAAAGCAACACATGCATATTAAAAAAGAGAGTGGCTGTATTCCCAAATGCAGTACAGTACACGGTGAATATCATTTACATTTTGTATTTTGACCATCCCTTATGTATGAGGACAAAAAATGTATTGTGTGCAGCAGGATATCCATTTTTAAAAAATGTATAAATGTTTATTTTACAGGAAAGTATCCCTTGTCCATGACACGGACAGTAATCCCTTCAATGATTTACTGATGTATATGTTGTATATGATATCAGTTTATCCACTAAATTTGTTAATAAATGTAATGGTTTCTAATCTCTTGATACTATTGCATAATGAATACATATTTTTTGTCCTAATGCCCTCTCAGGACCATGAAAATGAAATATGTTTTCTTGTAAATGGACTAGCCATTTACCATTTGGCAATCATATAAGGGTGCAATTCTGCTGTTGCATAGATCAATATGAATGCCATTAGTTTACTACTTTATCTCTGTGCTAGCCCTAATAATAATGTTAAAAATGAATACACACAGATTCAAGAATGCATTTTATAGTTAAACACTGTTTCAAAGCAGTAAAGATGATACCATACTGCAAAGAACTATAGGCCAAATTTAGCCTTCATCTACAGACACAACTCCAATCAACATTGTTGGAGGTTGCCTGCACAGATTTGAAGGCAAAATTTGTTCTAAGGTTGTTCCTGGAATATGACTCTGAAATACACTAACTGTTACTAAGGGCTGTGGAGAGCAAAGAATTTGAATCCTTTTCTGTTAGGTGCATTGATTTATGGGAAAACATCCCACAGATCTTGGGCAAAACTGATTTTGAATGATATTGTGAGAGATCTTGTCTGCTCACCTGGGGATAAATGATGCATTGAAGACTAAAACATATTGTTTTGCAGTAACTTAAAACTTTTGACATTAAAACATGATGAGTACAATTTAGCTTTCGAATGTCCCAGCTCATTTTATTGTACTTGGTTAGTATTTTATGTGAATGCTACAGAGTTTGTGAAGGTCTTGCAGTTATTGTGTATCTGACTTTCATTTATTAGATCTATCCAGGATCAGTGGAGCTAATGCAGGTGATTGAAGATTTTATACACATTGTTGGAATGGGGATGATGGACTTTCAGAATTCATATCTAATGACTGGAAATGTAGGTAAGAAATAGGAATTTCTTTTATCAAATATTTGAAAATCAAAACATGCAAGTATGTACTCTATACCTGCTGTCTATATGATTGGGATCCTCTTCTAAACTTGTGTTTTGGTGTTTGGTCATCTGTTGTCTTGTTTATTGCTCTATTTAAAAGTGAATGCTTGAGTAGTGAATCTTCTACTTTCTCATCTTTCACAACCTGAATATAAAGCTTAAGATCCTAAATAAAATCCAAAAAGTAGTCCATGTTGTGCTATGCATATACTAGAAGCCTGTGAGTAAACACAATGATTCAAATAACAATTTGAGACATTAAAATTAATAATTTAGTATATATATATATATATATATACACACTAAAATTACTAATTCTAATGTCTCAAATTGCTATTTGAATCATTGTGTATACTGTATAATTTTAGTGTGTATATATATAAATAGTAAGTGTATATATATATATTTATATATAGTGGATTTTGTTGACAATATTTCTACTAATTTTTTATTAGTTAGGTTTTCAGTTTTTCTGTGTGTGTGTGTGTGTGTATTCAAAATTTTGTTTTGATATACTTTTTAAAAGCCTTGTTAGAGCAGCTGTACAGCATTCATAATGCCAGTGGAGACCGAGACAATATACTAAAATAATATTCAGAACATATGAAAGATGTCATCAACCTGGACTCAACCTATTAGGGGCTGTAATTATCTCTGAAGTATCAGTTCATCTAGGGCATGGAGTACTAATGCATTTGAAATGACCCAGATTGTAAGGCAATTTTGTGTATTTCATCTTGTTGCCATAATTTGCAGTGACTACTATCAAGCTGTCTGGAGCTGGCTCATGAATATGGGTGCCAGCCTCTGGGCAGACTGTTACAAACCAGGGCATAAACCCTAAATTGGTTGTGTGTTTTATGATTAGATTTCACCAACCAAGAATCAAGCACTATAATAGCTTGAAGATGGAGTCACAGACAGTCTACTTGGCCACTCTGGCTATCTTGCCACCCAAGAAAACCTGCCTTTGTGATAGATGGTACCTTGCACCAAAAATCACAACAATATTCACGTTACTCCCAGTCCCAAAGGATCAGTCACTTACCCCAGGTCAAGTGCACCCAAGTTCTCACACCAAAGACAATGCTTGAAACCAATTCTGTAATAAACTAACTAAAGGTTTATTAACTAGGAAAAAGAAATAGAGTTATTTACAAGGTTTAAACAGGTAAACATATACACACAAATGAGTTGAGGTGTTAGGTTCCAAATAGCAATAGAAGCCACTCTAATGTGCAAGCTTTATATGTCCTTCAGGGCTAACCAAAGCTGAGCAGCTTGGGGATCCTCGCTTAAACCTTAGAAATATTGCCCTGTCCAAATTCCAAGTAGCATGGTGATATAGTTCCTTCTGGTCAGGGAATTTTATTCCCTTCCCCCAGAGTTCAAACTGTGATGGAATGGTTATGTTCACATCCCCTCTTCATGGGTGTGGGGGGAGCAATCAACGGAGTCTTTTGTCCATTAATGTTCCATAATGGTTCGCCTGGTGTCTATAGGCCTTCTTTTGCTGGGCAGGAGATGACATCCCTTGTGGTAAACTATTATCTCACACTTGGCAATGCTTCTTTCCTGACTGTGTGGGTTTTCAGTTTCATAGCAAACAATTTTATCATTACAAAGCAAACACTTATGGCTTGTCTACACTGGCACTTTACAGTGCTGCAACTTTCTCTCTCAGGGGTGTGAAAAAACACACCCATGAGTGCTGCAAGTTTCAGTGCTGTAAAGTGCCATTGTAGACAGTGCACCAGTCTACATGCTCCTAGTGCTGATAGCTATTCCCCTCATGGAGGTGGTTTAATATTGCTAGTGTGGTGGTTTAACATTGTGACAGCACTTTTACATTGCTAGTAAAGACATGCACTTAAATATTACCTTATAACATGGGCTACAGATATAAGTGAGACTAATGCAATGCACAAGCATTTCATAAAGTCCAAACATTTGAACACATTCTTATAAACTTAACATGTATGTTAACTAGAGCTGTGTGGTTGGAAGGGTTTTTATTTCTATATTGAAGCAGGTTATCTCTGGATAAAATAAAACCACTTCTGACCCCACACTCCTAGTTATCACCTACCACCCTACACTGGAACCCATAACGGATATCATCAAACAGCTACAACTCATACTCAGTGGGGACTCCATCCTGAAAGAATTCTTTCCTGAACTCCCTTTTCTGGCTTTCAAACAGCCCCTAACCTCTCCGAGCTCATCATCAGAAGCAAGCTCCCCACAGACCAGGACACACCAACTCAAAGTGGTACCAAACCCCTCCATAACAACAGATGCAGACATATCTCCACTGCTACAATGGAACTCCCTGCCACACACATTTCAAGATCCATGGTCCTACACATACCTATCACAACAGGTGGTGTACCTTGCCCAGTGCATTAAATGCCCCAATACCAACTATGTAGGTGAAACCATACAATCACTATCCTCTCTAATAAATTCACACAGGAAAAAGATAAAAGACAAAAACACTACATAATGATCACTCTATCTCTGACATATCAGTCCTCATCCTCAAAGGAATCCTGCACAACACTTTGAAAAGATGAGCTTAAATACATAACTTTGCTAGATACTAAAAACAACCCACCCAGCTGCTTCCCCACACTTCCTTTCATCCTTGTGACTGGAGGGGTTTTAATGGGCCACTTCACCTTGAATGGTCCCTTGAAATATGTGTTAACTACTTATGCTAAACAGTCTCCTCCATCTTGTAATTAGCTGTGACTTTCTGAGATCATGTCTACACTACAAAATTATGTTGACCTAACCAGGGCCGCTTTAGCGGGTGCGGGGCCCCACGTGAATAACGATGGCAGGGCCCTGCCGACTTTGTCGGAGCAAGAAAAAAACACCTCCCGCCGCCAATTGACGGAGCAAAAAAACCCCGCCAGAGCGGGGCCCCCTTGGGCGCAGCCCGATTCCGGGGAATCAGCGCAATCAGCTTAAAGCTGGCCCTAGACCTAACTTACATCAGCATAAGCTACCGCAGTTATTAAATTGCTTTTGTGTGTGCACACTTTGCTTGTGTTGGCGGTGTGTGTCCTCACTAGGAGCACTTGTATCAATTGTATTGTCAGTGTGGATATTGTGGGACAGCTTCTGAAAGCCAGTAACAGTCTAGGTAAGCAAAGGAGTGTCAACACAGATAGTGTGTCGACCTAATTACATCTACCATTTCTCTACACTGCTCGGGGAGGTGGTGTTACTAAATCTGTATAGCGAGGCTCTTATGTAAAATATATTACCTCACCCACCTTAGAATATCAGGGTTGGAAGGGACCTCAGGAGGTCATCTAGTCCAACCCCCTGCTCAAAGCAGGACCAATCCCCAATTTTTGCCCCGGACCCCTAAATGGCCCCCTCAAGGATTGAACTCACAACCCTGGGTTTAGCAGGCCAATGCTCAAACCACTGAGCTATCCCTCCCTTGTCGCATCAGAATGTCAGTCTCTTTTAAAGTGAGAAAGTAGAACTGATCAGAAGACACTATGATTTAAGATTTACTTGATTTTGAAAACACCATACAAAATGTTCAAAATATTGCTAATGAAGAACCAAATTTATAACCAGAATAAGTATACTGGTGTTCAGTTACAAATATTAGACTTATTGTTCCAATATTCTTGATTCATGACCAACATAAATCACTACCTTGATGAATAGCACTATTTGATAATATTTGTTGAATAATTTAGCTAGTCAATGACAGGGCAGGTCTATGCTAGAAGCACTGTAGCGTGTGTGGTGAAGATGCTCTATGCTGACAGGAGAGTACTGTCCCATCGGCATAATTACTCCACCTCCGTGAGAGGCGGAAGCTATGTCAGCAGGACACCGTCTCCTGCTGACATAGCACCGCTGTAACTCGCGTCGCTCGTGGGGAGGGTCTTTTTCACACCCCTGAATGACATAAAGTAGATAGAGATAGTGTAAACCTGCCCATATTTTATTAATAAATTATTCATTAAATATGTCTTTAAGTTATTTGCCCCACTTGAGAATTGGGTGAACCCTAGAATTGTAAACAATCAATGATGTAGGGCATAGTCTTGTATTGCGGAAGTTCTAGGGAAAGCATCAGAAGGTACTCTCTGTGCCTCAGAATGTTTAAAATGTTTAAAATGTATTGTGGTAGTACCTAGAGCCCCCAATCAGGAGTTATTGTTATTATTTATCATTTGTATTGCCATAGCACCCAGGAGCCCTGGTTCTGGACCAGGTATTAGGGCCCCGTGTGCTAGGCCATGTACATGTATATAGCAAAAAAAAAAAAAAAAAAAAAAAAAAAAAAAGGACATTCCCTGCCCCAGAGCGTGTGTTTGAAACCATTATTATGGCAAAATCAAAGATTTGTTGATTAACACGGCACAGCCCCTACCTTTTGGCATGTTTGACTGCAGCCCAATCCGTTTGTGCTCGGAAGAGTGACTATAAAAATGGCATGTAGGGATCCTGTGTATATAGCTTCTACATCATCCCCATATCAAATGGGAGGTAACAACTTTCATTCCGAATCAGAAATTGTGGTGTGCACTAGCTACTCGTGTAACTGCATAAATTTAGTCGTTTTCCTTTGATCATCCTCCTCCCTCTCACACCTAATGTAAATGTTTTTTAAACTCTTAGGCCTAGAGTCTTACTTAGACTATGTGCCCATGCAAGCAAGTGAAAGGGATTAAGAAAAGTAAGAGAAACTTATATACCTATACTGGCTAGCTGGACGTTGGGTCCTTGTACATAGGAGCAAATGGGTTATCCACCTGCATTCTCCCTCGCTGGAGCCAGATGGCAAGGAGGGACAGGAAATGGGCATAGTCTTGGCTCCACTACCTCTGCTCACTGGCCACAGTAGTTGAGCTGGTGTGGCATGAACAGGGAGAAATTGATTGCTATTATAGTCTGTAAATTACTACCCCCTGCAAGAACAAGGATGGGGTGATCTCTGAGTCACAATGCCTTCCAGGGTTATTTCTGTTTTGGTTAAACTTACACGTCACCTCTTCCTCAGGGCTGTTCCTAAACTCAGGTTAATTAAGGCCTTTGGCTGCTGCAGCAATACAAATAAATAATAATTTTTAAAAATGCAGGCAGTTTCTACTGACAGTCCTCCAAATTCACCCTGGGATCTATGGGTATGTCCACATTTTGAGCTGTAAATGTAAATTACAGCTTGAGGAGACATACACATTGAAGGACATAAATTCCACACCATGTAGAGGTCAAGCATAGGAGTTTATTACGACAGCGCTGCCGGAGTGTCACCTGCTTATTAGGCGAAGAGACACTGCCAATCAATTGATTACAATGGAATATATGGATTTTCCATGGGCGGGGGAAAGTGACGAGGTGGGCAGTTCACACCCCAGGATAGGCTAGCAGCAAGACAAGATAAGCACATTAGCCCAATGGTCAAAAGGTTACATAATGTCTCCGCCCATGGTCTCAAGTTCACTAATTAACATTTAATTAGTACTTTAATAAAATGTATTAGTAACATATATGTATATGTTGAGTTCAATTTGGGGTCCATCGGAATGGAGTAGCCCCTCTGATCATTTAACAGATGTATTCCTAGGGATTAAAGCAAAAACAATGAAAAGTATATGATAATAAGAATTGCTGTCTTTGTGTGTTAAGGCAGGCTTGGTCCCTGGGAAAGACAGGTGGGAGGCCTTATCTTTATACTGACATGCCAACCCTTCATAAACTCAAGGTTGGTCTGTGGGAAGATCTCCTCCAGAAGAAACTAACACAACAGGGACAAGATGCCTTTGTCCCACACTTGCAACTTTACAGAAGATACAATAATTTAGTTATTGCTTCAACATCTGGCATATTGCTGACCAGACTTAAACAAACAAAGCGAGGCTATCTCTTGTTCATTCTGTTTTCTCTTAGCTAATCACTATTCACTAGGCCTCTGGCCTCTTAGCCAAACTCTGGACTTTTGGGCCTCTAAAAGTTGACACAAGTCCATATGCCAAATTGTTATACAAGCAGCACATAGATTTTAACCCTTCACACATGCTAGCTTTAATCAAGCTAGTGTGCTAAAAAATAGAATGTAGCCACACTGGTGCAAGTAGCAGAAGGGACTGCCTGCCCCTAGTATGTACCTAGCATCTTGGACTGGTAACTGCTTGGGGCAGCTAGCCCCTCCCACCACTTACATTGCCACAGCTACATTCTATTTTTAGCATGCTACCTTGATCAGATATGTCTCTTCATGCTGGAATTTACACCTCCAGCTCAAAATGTAGATATAACCTAAGAATCAAGCTGGGTTTTTCCTTTTTGCACCAGTAATAAAGGTTAGTCATACCAAATTCTGCCCTTGATTAAGTACAACCCCACTGTCTGCAAATTATACCCTCAGTGCAACACAGTTGCTTTCATTGGAGTTACACAAGTGTGATTGATTGACCATGTAATTGGAATGTAATTTTGTTGCTATTACATCAGAAGGAATACACCCAGCTCATGCTCTCTTAGCTGTATAAACTCTGTAGTGCTAACAAGCATAAAAAGTAGTAGAAGTTATTTTTGTCACAAAAGTAAGCAAATATGTTGAATACAGAAAGCAGATCTGTGCAGAAAAAAGGGGCCATTTTTACACATAATGAACAGAGTAGAACTGTACTATAGTTATTGTCATGTTCTGTTTTGTAAAAACTGAATATAATAATTTTCAATCCCCTCAGACATTTCATGCATCCATTTGGAATCCCTTTTCACATAAACATGAGAAACAAGATTCAATACTTACGATGAGTTCCTTCTTTTTCTGATGTGCTGCGAAATAGAAAGATTCCAGTTCTGTAGCAAATTTCACAGCCTCAGAAGCGTCCTTGGTTTCCATTCACTGATTTTAATTTGCATGTCCCTATCCAGTTGAACAGAAGTAAACTGATCCATAGATCATTTATCCTGGGCATCCACACTTGTAATCAGGTTTGACAAATATGTCAATCTCCTCAGATCTTCTGTAGATGGAGTGTCTTTCTCCTTACTAATCCTTAGGTGATCTCTGTCTAACTCGGATTCAATGCTTATTCTGAACCACACATCAAAGTGTAGTTATAAATAATAAAAAAACCCTCTCTCTTTTCTAGGACCAAATTTTGCAGCACAGTCAGAACAGGTCCATTCACGCTAAATCTTGCCCCATTCCTTCTCTATTCTTCTCTCAAACAAAGGAGGAGTTGCTGGAACAAACTGAAAAATTAAAGAGCAACAAGTCACCAGAACCAATAGTTCTCCATCAAGAGTTCCTAAGGAACTTAATAATGTGGCTGAGCTGCTAACAAGAAATCTTCAATCTTGTTAAAATCAACTCCTGGACTGGAGGATTGGGGTGCATCAAATGTTGTACTTGTCTTTAAAAAATGATCTGCTGGATCTGGAAATTATGGAGCAGTGAGATTTACTTCAGAACCAAATAAAATGCTTCAAACAATAATGAAAGAGAGACACTTATATGGTAGGACAGATCAGGATTGTTCTGTAAAGGAATATTGGATCTCTGTTTTGAACTAGATTTGTTTCAGTGTAGCAGCAAAGGGATAGTTAAAAGAAAACTGGCTGACCAAATTTACTTGTTTGTAGTGTTGTTGTACCCATGTTGGTCCCTGGATATTAGAGAGACAAGGAGGGAGAGGTAATATCTTTTATTGGCCCAACTTCCTTTGCTGAAACAGATAAGTGCTCTGTGTAGCTTGAAAGCTTGTCTCTTTCACAATAGAAGTTGGTCCAATAAAAGATATTACCTCACCTAACTTGTGTCCTTGATCTTTCAGTAAAGTCCTTTACAAGATGCTATTAAGGAAACCAAGTAGTTCTGGAGTGAAAGGTATCGTCATGGTTAAGGCACAGAAAATAAACAGAGTAAATGGGACAGCAAATAATGTGGAAAATATTATGGTATCTTATAAGTCAACAGTAGGCCATCAACTAGAATGCTGTGTTTGACAAAAAAACAACAACACTGTAGCACAATAGAATGGGATCTGAGCAGGGAAATAAACATTCTTAGAGAGATGGGGAGACTTCTTATTGAAGAGAGACTGAAATGTTTAGTGTTGGAAGGAGATTAATAAAAAGGAATATGATAGATGTATGAAAAATAATGAATGGTAAGAGAAGATAAACCATCCTTACTTAACCTTCTAACATAAAAACATTTAGGGGTCCTTCAGTTAAACTGTAAAGCAAAACATTTAAAACTGAGTGACCAATGGAGTCCATTGCCATAATCACTGAGGCTAGGTGCTTAGCAGGAATAAAAGGAAAAACAGAATTGGTCATTTATATGGAGAATGGGAAAAATCACAGTTACACTCGATAAGATAAAGCACATCAGAAAGGATACTGGTCTTCATGCTTCTGGGCATAAGCCAAATAATAACTGATAGGCTTGGTCTACACTACCAAAGTATGTCTGTATAACTCCGTCGCTCAAGGGGGATGGAAAATCCACACCTCTAACCAACAGTTATATCAACTTAACTCCCAGTGTGGACAGCGCTGTGTCAACAGGAGAGTTTCTCCCATTGACATGGCTACCACCTCTCAGGGAGGTGGAAACCTACACCAACAGGAGAAGTTCTTCCATTGGCATAGGTAGCATCTTCACTAAGGGCTTGTCTACATTACCTGCAGGATCGACGGGCAGCGATCGATCCAGCGGGGATCGAATTATCGCGTCTAGTCTAGACACGATAAATTGACTGCCGAGCGCTCTCCTGTCGACTCTGGTACTCCACTGGAGCGAGAGGCACAGGCAGAGTCGATGGGGAAGCTTCAGCTGTTAACTCACCGCAGTGAAGATACCGCGGTGAGTAGATATAAGTACATTGACTTCAGCTACATTGTTCACATAGCTGAAGTTGCATAACTTAGATCGATTTTCCCTCCCCCCCCCACCCCAGGTGTAGACCAGGCCTAAGTGCTACAGTGGCAGAGCTGCGCCAGTGTAGACAAGCCTCTTCATCTGAAGCATCTGGTACTGGCCACTATCAGAGAGGGACAGGGGCTAAAAACAACTACTGGCCGGATCCAATATGACAGTTCCTACGCTCTGAATCATTCATTTGGGATTTCATTTTGAGCTGGGCCAAATGTAAGGAAGGAAAGTCTAATCTTGGCCCTCTGAAAATCTATAGGGAGCCATAAGGTAGAAAAGTATTTTAAATTAAATTTAAATAATTGAGATATGCCTTTCTCATAGAACTGGAAGGACCTTGAAAGTTCATTGAGTCCAGTCCCCTGCCTTCACTAGCAGAACCAAGTACTGTCCCCTGACAGATTTTTGCCCCATATCCCTAAATGGCCCCCTCAAGGATTGAACTCACAACCCTGGGTTTAGCAGGCCAATGCTCAAACCACTGAGCTATCCCTCGCCCACTCACCCCCATTTTAAAATGATTGCCGTTCCCATAGCCTCTTTCTTTCTCATCTGAGGGTACATCCACACTGCCCGCCCAATTCGGCGGGTAGCGATCGATGTTCTGGGATCAATTTATCGCGTCTCATGTAGACGCGATAAATCGATCCCAGAAGCGCTCCCCGTCAACTCCTGAACTCCAGCTCGGTGCGAGGAGTAAGCGGAGTCGACAGGGGAGCCTGCCTGGGCTGCATGGACCCGAGGTAAGTAGTTTGTAATTCGATCTAAGATACTTCGACTTCAGCTACGGTATTCTCGTAGCTGAAGTTGCGTATCTTAGATCAATCCCGCCCCCTAGTGTGGACCAGCCCTGAGATGTTAACTTCAGATATTTTCACCTCTATGCTTCTCATGTTCCTCTGTGCATCTCTTTGTTAATGAGTTTGTGGTTGGTTCAAGTTCCCTCGTCGTATTCCCTTTTTTTGGAACATTTTTGTTCATATTTAGCAAATGGATGCTTACCTCTTCTATCTGTTTTCCCACACCAGTTTAGGCATTTTGTAACAGTGATTCTGTGTCTTATCTTATAGTTCGTATCTGATCTTACAGTATGGTTACATTCTTACATTTCCAACTGATGTTTGCCTTGAGATCACTTTTCATCTGTACTGCTAAAGCTGATTTAATTTTCCTTTGCTAAGCTTCCTTGCTAGTAGTTTTCTTTCTAACTGATTCACATTACCCCCTGACCACCTTCTGTTGCCTCCTTTTTTTGGCTTTAATTTCTTCCAGCATTTGTAGCTATATCTTCCATCTCTGTTTAAGCCAAATCAGTGCAAGGATTTTTTTTCACCATTGAAATCTAACACAGATTCTTGACACAGACATTGCCACTTTCAGAAGCAAACACATCTAAGAAAAACAGGTGTTACTTATAAACAAAGCACATTTGCTCTGGAATCATTAAAGCACAATAAACAAGAAACCCTTTTATGCCACTTTCAGAGAGGCACTTTTCAGAGTAGGACCATGGCTGTCAGTTAAGATCTGCATAATTCACAGGGAAATTACTTCAATCTTCAAGAGAAGGAAGAGAAAAATATTGCTGAAAGTTTTTTTAAAATGAAGTTGTGAGGCACACATAATATGATATGGTGCTGGCCTAGGTAAGCTGCAAGATATTTACAATATCTACTTAGCTCCTATTAACGCTTTGAACTATTTCTCTTTAGCAAAAACTGCACTATCAGCAGAAAAATGTACATAATGTTTGTGGATCTTCGGGAACTGCACAGGTCTTAGTTAAAATCCTGGGAGTTTTGCTGTTGACTTCAGTGTAACCAGGATTTCACCTAAGGTTTAAGTTTCAGCCAAATATCTCTCATACATAATCTGTTGCCTCATGCTGTGAGAAGTCTCCTCCTCACTTGTGCTGTGCAGAAGGAATATGTGGAAGCAAAAGTGGCTCTAAGCCTCCTTTCTTTTTCTTCTGAGCCTGTGTTAGCTAGGGACCAAGCTGGCCCATGGCACAATTAGTGGTGTAGTTTAAGGGTTATTCTAACTTATGCCAGTTTGTGATGGTGTGTAAGGCCTTTACTCTGATAAAGATCATTCCCATGTGAGCCAATCTGGCCCCCTGTGGCCTCCAGACATCCCATGTCTTTCCCACCCATACACCCTCTACATCCTGGAAGTCAGGAGGGTCTGACATAGAGCAAGTTACACTAGTTTTACATCAGCTGAGGATTCCTCTATGCCAGTGGTTCCCAAACTCAGTCCGCAGCTTGCTCAAGGAAAGCCCCTGGCGCGCCGGGCCAGTTTGTTTACCTGCCACCTCCGCAGGTATGGCCGCTCGCAGCTCCCACTGGCCACGGTTTGCCGTTCCTGGCCAATGGGAGCAAACCGCGGCCAGTGGGAGCCACGAGTGGCCGTACCTGCCTGCTCTGCTTCCTGCAGCTCCCATTGGCCATCCTAAACAACCCATTTAGGACAGCTTTTAGGTCTCATTGCATCATACCAAAAGGCACTTCTCCCTCCATATTCTATATTTATCTCTTCTCTCCCCTCCCTCTCCATGCCCATATCCATGAAGATTCCTGTCAGGTACCAGCCGACAGGTCTGGTAACCTCCTGGTCCTCTGGAATGCCTGTGCTGGGCTCTTCCGTTTCCTATGAGTCAGTTAGCTGGGAAAACCACAGATTCATTCCCAGCTACAATGTTACATTACCTGACATAATCTTCTAGAATACCTAATATATAAAAGTCAGGATGAGTGACTCCACTCCTGGGGAGGGCTTGGGGTTAGCTGGCCATGTTGGTGTTAAACAGTCACAGCTGAGGAGCTGAGGTATTTCAGGATCCATGTAGTCTTCCTTGGCTATGAAACTCAGTTGTTTCTTGGAACTTTGTACCATGGATGCCGCTTGATACAAAATTTGCTTCTAAATAGCTAGGTTATTGATACTATATAACTGCTTATATGGCTCCTGGTGACTATAGTATCTGAGCACCTAGTGCTAGTGAAAAACAAGAAAATGTAGTTCTACAGAGTTTCTAATACAAAGAGAGAGTGAGTTCTCACCATCAGTCTCACTACTAATTCCAGTCCTTTCTGGCAACTTTTCAACTTTTCTTCTGTGGAGCATTTGTTCATCCTAATGGTGTCTGACCAGTCTATCTGTTACACTGATGTGAGATTTAGTGCTGGGTCTCTTAATGTCAGCACTTCAGGGTTGTTCAGTCACATGCCATAAATAATGTGCAGATCTGTAAATGCACTAAAAAGCTGAGCTGCTTTTAGGAATTATTCTTGTATTTTGGTCTATTTCTTGACAATGGAAAAATAAAGTTATAAAACAACTAAGATTTTCATTTCTTCTTTGATATATAAATTAGTGGCCTGAAACTTTCAGTCAGAAAAGCAACTTTGTTTTAATTTTACTAACTAGCACACATACTCTCACCTTTAGCTTGTAATGAAATTATTGACATATCCTTAAACTGAGCCATGGCAAAATAAAATAACAAGAGCCCTTTAATGAACTTTGAGCTTAACAGGAATTCAACAGGTATAATTTCAACATTCTCCCTCAACAGAGAGAAAATTTGATCTGTCAAATAAATAGGAGTGAAATTGCTGTAGAACTACCTGAAAGAGCAACAAGTCTCTAATCACGTAAAATACTGGACTGTTACTGAGAGAGTTGGTGGTTGTCTTATACCCACCAATAAATGGTCATTTAAGAAATGAATCAACACTGGATAAACACCAATCATAATGTTCACAAGATCAGGTGGATCAGTTTTGTAGGAAAACAGTTTTCTGGGGCTTCATTGCACTGCTCATAGTTCTGAATAAGAGCAAATATAAACAGATTAACTGCTTTCTTTGACATAAAAGGGAAGAGATCAGATGGGGGCTAGTTAAGCAGCTACAGCTGAAGAACTACATTTAACAAGTGTGCTCACAATAACATTTTGGAGAATTAGCACTGAAACCTGAGACGTTTATCTGTGCAAAGAATTAGTTATAATCAATATAAATTGTTCTAAATTTGCCTTTTGAAGTTTTGAACAGCAGTGAGACAGTCTAGGAAGTAATTTTAAATATTAGTAAGATCTGCTCATTGGTCCATCATTAGTGAGGATGCTGTAGTTTACCAAAATCAATGGACGATACAGAAAAAAATGAAATTTTTATTTTTCTGGACAGAAGGAAAGTGTTTGGAGGATGGGTTGTGATTTAGATGGCTACTGCATTAAAGCAAGTCTTTATTGCTACCCCATTCCCTGTCAGGCAACCAGGGCAGATGGTTTCAGCTTCTTTGTTCTTTATCACCTTCTTTTCTCTTTGCTGTTTTGCATTGGTATGTACCATGACAGCATCTAATCTCAGTCCAAAGGGCTAGATTAGGCAAGATACTTCTTTTGAATCTGATCCCACTACTATTCCATGAACCAATAAACAAAGTGCACATTGACCCCAATCAGTGGGAGTGTTGATTTAAGTTGTTGAGTTTCGTGTGCAGGAGTCGGTTGGTGTTGGTGGCCTGTGATACACAGGAGGTCATACTAGATGATCCCGTGGTCCTTTCTGGCCTTGAACTCTGTGACTCGATAAGACTTAATGAGTTTTGCATTGGACTCATAATGAACAGATTTCCTATCCCCCCCTTTCCATTTCTGTATTTCAGACAGGTCACCAAAATAATTTATCCAGTCTTTATAGAATGAGGAGCAGGAGGCTCAAAGACTTGCTTGATCCCCTTAGTCAATGTTCTATTACTAGGCTAGCCAACCGAAGCTAACGTGAGTCCTACTAGCACAGGTAACAATACCAGTGAACACAGCAGTGCAGGCTTCAGAGTGGGCTAGCTAGCCAAGTACATACCCAGGGTCCATGCTATGCTTGTAGTACCCATGCTGAAGACCTTTGTTTTTCTCCCCAGTCAGCAAGAGCATCCAGCAGGACTTATCCAGGAGAATTGTCCCCATAATGGCTGCTTCACTGTTCAGAATGTTAGACCCATTCAGTTTCAATGGGTTTTAATCATTAGCCTGGTGGATGTCTCTCCCCTGTGGGTGAGGTTTGTTGAAAATTGTGTTAAATATAATGAGCTCCCGTTTTTAGTCCAACATGCAATCTTAGACCTCAAGCATATAAATTATGCTTTGGATACAAATCATACTATGCAATTAATACAGACACTTATGCCCATATATCTTCACACATCACATTCCCTGAAGTTCTGTAGGGTTGCAAAGTTCCAATGAAACAACAATGCTATGTCCACTCCTGATGGGGTGGACTAGACCCAAAGGCCCCCCGCTGGAGGCCTCAGAGTTCTGCCACACCCATCCCAGGAAACGAGCAGTGGAGAGGTCCTACAAGCAGGCTAGAGTGGTTGCAGGGGAAGCAGCCAATCAAGGCCCAGGAGGGCCATATAAAAGGATGTGCAGAGCAGAGCAGTAGTCAGTTGCTGCTTGGAGCAGGAGAGGAATGGACTGCAGGCCTAGCTGCCTGGAAGAGCAGCAGGGCCACAGATGGTTTTCTAGAAGGGACCAGGGGAGCATTGAGGGAACTCCTGGCTGGCTGCTAGGACTGAGTAGGGACTGAGCCTGGGAAGGGCTGAAGGAAGATAGTGTCTCTAGGGAGGAAGCCCTAGGGATACAGCCCCATACCAGGGATAGACTACTTAAAGACCAAAGCCCATGGAGGGCAAGAGAGAGACACCACCACAGGGGTACTGAGATAGGCCCTGGTGGACAGTATGCCCCAGCAGGGGTTTGTGCTGGTTAACAAGCAGACAGTATGCCTCAGCCAGAGCATTGTGTCACTGACAAAACCACCTGAGAACCACTGAAAGGGGTCACCAGAACTAAAGAATGCAGACACACCCAGCCAGAAGGAAGCAATTGCAAGAGGTGGGTGCAAAACCTGTTACACCATTATAGAAAAAACTCAACCAATATCACTCAGATCCTTGTCAGTTATCTCAGAAAAACCTACTCTTTTGTATTTCCACTGTGAGTTTTACAGGAATCAGAAGCAGGTTGTTAGCTTTTACGTAAGCACTGCAGTGGGTTGAAGGTTTGTTATTTTTGGTATAGCAAACTGTAATCGTTTCCTGTGTTAAGTATTTCTACATTCAGATATTCATTATTCCATAATCATTAGCATCATCACACTCATCTTACTCATCAAAGCACTTCTGCAAAGAAAAAATAAGGTGGAAATGCTGCATAGTTCTGTAGTGAGAATATTTATTACCCAGCCAAGCATAAAACTACAAATCGTCTTCTCAGGCTAGAATATTTTTATTCTCCTTAAGCTGCTTCTTTCTTTACCAGTAATAAGTAAAATATAGTTACTTATTAAGCAATGGGTAATTAAACATTTTACCCATTGCTTAATAAGTTTTTATATACAGTTTTTATATACAGTGGAGTCGCATCATACGCGCATTTAACTTATGCGAATTCAACTATACGCGCTCGGCAAAAAAAAAAAGAGAGAGAGAAAAATAACAATTTAAATATTGTACCTGTAGTGCAGGCGATTCCGCCCGCCATTCCACTCAATGAGAGTTTGACTATACGTGATTTTCACCTTGCATGCTGACTTTAGAACCTAACCCCTGCGAAAGATGCGACTCCCCTGTATATATTCATCCACTGAACTTTGGATCAATGAATAAATTTGACCAATGGGTTTAGATCCTTTCAGATTTTCTTTCTGGTGTACATTTTCAGAGTAAAAGTGACTCATTTTACCTGAGATCTCAGTTGCTAACAGTCTCTAGAGGGTGGGATTTTCCCCCTCACTTTTCTAAAACTGTATGATTTGTGATCCTGAATAAATAAGACTGTCAGAGTAGTGGAGAGAATTACTCATTATCTAAACCAGGGATCAGCAACCTTTGGCACGTGGCCCATCAGGGAAATCCACTGGTGGGCCGGGACAGTTTGTTTACCTGCAGCGTCCATGGGTTCGGCCTATCACAGCTCCCATTGGCTGCAGTTCACCATTCCAGGCCAATGGGGGCTGTGGGAAGTGGCAGTCAGCACATCCCTTGGCCTGCATCACTTCCCGCAGCCCCCATTGGCCTGGAATGGTAAACCGCGGCCAGTGGGAGCTGCGATCAGCCAAACTTGCAGACGCTGCAGGTAAACAAACTGGCTCAGCCTACCAGCGAATTTCCCTGACGGGCCGCATGCCAAAGCTTGCCAATCCCTGATCTAAACTTACCATAGCTGGAGAGAAAGAATGTCTAAAACTAGGGAAACTGCTATAAAAATCTTAAACAAGCAAACATCAAAATTGCAGAGATATAGCTAATTTAGTTCTGCCATTCTATCCTATATAATGGACACAATTCAGCAGGTAGCCAAAATAATAAACAGTGCAAGAAAGGCTAAGAGCAGAATCTAAATTAGCTAACCTATCAGTATTTTAAGATGGCCTTTGTTGAAACAGATCTTTTAATGACCCACAGTTGGCTAGGGGTTTACTGGTACCAGTGAGAATTCGGAAACCAGTGTGCTTAGTGCACAGTCATTTATTTGAGAGAGAATTACACAAGCAATTAAGGTTACACGGTATACATTCTTTTCCATAAGCCTCAGTTCCGCAAGCATAAACCCTCAGTAACTATGTTGGCCTTACACATTAACCTGATTGGCAAACAAAGCAGATATATCTACCCGCTCTAGATGGAGACTATGTCTCTTTCTTCTTTCCCCTCTCAGGCACTTAGTCAGTCCCTCGAAGGGCCTTGGTCACCCTGACAACCTCTGGTTCTAAGGTCCCTCGAGGTGGGATCTCAGTTCCTGATGACTTCTGTCTCACAGTCTCAAACCTCTTCGGATATTAATTGCAGAATTGATCTGATCTCATTCAACTTGTTTAGCATTTATATACCTTTTTGTTCTCAAAGGAGTCACATGTTCCAGAAATATGCCTCGTAGGCATTTATTACTGGTTTTCTTCATAATTTTGGAAGGGATTGCAAAGCGGACACACAGACAGACCAAAGCTCAATCATCGTTTACCTTCTCATAAACCATTCACTCAAGCTCTTAGTGTGAGTTTATCCAAAAAGGGTCATTCTGACCCATGTTTGCCACGTCACCAAGCTCACTGATTGCATGATCTTACGTGTTCTTTACTTTGTGCATGGGTTCTCTGCTGATATATTCCAAAGTTCGGAGTTAAAACACACATGCCCACTGAGCCATTGTTAACCATTCCAGTGCAATTTCAGCACCTCCAGTAGTATTCCACTCCATTTATCTAATGCTAAGAGAATCCTGCTCCCAGAATCCTCTAGCAGGTTCAGACATACCAAACTCATGCTTGCCACATTCATTCATATCAGTCACAGCAATTCATAATAATTTGGCACATTCTCTACAGTCTTCAGTCTAATCAAAAGAATAACGGACCTTATGATAGAAGGCAATGTCTGCAGGATATTAGTGTAAATAATCATTTATAGCACCTAAGTATCTCTGTTTTAGTTTATTGAAGCAGAAACTAAAGGAATGATATAAAGAAAGTCTGTTGGACCATTGTTTATATATCCCTTTGGTCCTGAGTAATTAAAAGTCAAGGTGTTCTAAAATAATCACCTGTTTTATGACAGGCCAGGTTTTAATAGGTGCCCTTAATTGCTTGAGAAATGGAAGGTCTGGGTTTATTTACTCATTTGTCCCAGACTGCTACATCTTCAGCTTCACAGAATATCACATCAACAGCATCACAGAATTGCACTGGACTCAGAGGGATAGGAATTAGGGGACTATATTGATTACCTCAAGTTGATGGGGTAAAGAGACACCCAAAAGATGATGATATAATGGTTTTATATGCAGTAATGCCTAGTAAGCCGCACCCCATTCTGTGAGGTAGTAAACAAAGACATAACAGAAAGACGGTCTCTTCCCAAAAAGCTTACAATTTAACATGATGGACTATATAAGATGGTTTAGAGCCATTCATAAATCTCCCATTCTGTGTTTCTGTGTACTTCTAATGTACCTATCACTGTGGTGTCTAGGCATATATATGATATTAAAGCTATGATGTAGAGCTATTATCTAAGAAATTAGATAAAACCGTGAATCAGACCAGCCATTTAGTTACACATTACTAATACAGAGAAGATTAACTGGAACATTTTTATATCAAATTTGCAACTAGGCACTTTTTAATAATTGAGAAATATAGTAGTAAAGTTATTTCCATAGGTATCAGCAAACAATGCATATTGTAAACATACCAAACCAGATCCTCAGCTGGTGTAATTCAATGTAGTTCCACTGAAATCAGTGGTGATATGTGTGATTTACATCCAGTTGAAAATGTGGCCTACCATCTGTTAAAGTTGTTACTTTTACATCATAGTCTGCTTTAAATAAATAAAATCCAGCTAGTATAAAAGATAAAATGACCTACTACTGTTGAAAGAAAAGTACTTTTAGCACATTATCTCCTCTGTGACGACTGTAGATTTTAATCCCAAATGACTGTACATTTCTTGTTTCCCTCTTTCACACTGCAGAATCTAAACATAACTATTGTGTTAACAAACTGACTGAACAGCTTTCAGTTTTTGTTAATTCTTTGGGGATTTTTAATTGCTCTGTATTATCAGGTTAAGAAGAGAAGTCTTTTATGGTTAATAAATTATTAATCATTGATTTGGTAATGAAAATATAAGAAATATTTGAGATTAAACTTCAAAGTCCTATATACATTTTGGTTCTCAAATTAAATTAGAGAAGGAGAGAGAGACTTATTTTTTAAATGTGAATATTTGGGTTCTGAGTTAATTTTCAGGAACTATCCTGAGCCAATTTCTGACCTTACATATACTTATTGAGAGTAACAGGAAGTGAGGAAGTTGCTCAGGTGTAACTGTGACTGAGGGAATACTATGTAATA
Source organism: Macrochelys suwanniensis (assembly GCA_033296515.1). Lineage (NCBI taxonomy): Eukaryota > Metazoa > Chordata > Testudines > Chelydridae > Macrochelys > Macrochelys suwanniensis. Next base: position 51,621,718 of record CM065777.1, read on the forward strand.
TTGCTAATCCCAATAAATGAGTCAGGCCACCCAAAATTCATGACATAGGCTTACAGATCATAATGTTTAAATATATAATTAGGGGTTCTTTTTATTTGCCTTCTGGTTTCCAAGCCTTTCCAGCAAATTTACCTCATGTTTATTTCCCTCAGCCAGGACTAGGGCTTTTAAGACACTTTTAAATTGTTCTGTCCTCAGTGTAAAGGGGCCTGAGCTGGAGTGAGGATTTGTGAAATGGAGCTAAGGCTTATTCCAACAGGGAAGGGCCAGTGCAAGGAATTTTCGTGGCCATGGCGAAACTTCCTTGCACCAGCCCTGTGCCCCCCCCCCCCCCCGCCAACTAACGCCACCCACCCCCCCGCAGCAGCCAGCTCCACCCCTCCCCCTCCCTTGGCAGCTAACCCCCCCACAGCAGCGGCTCAACCCTGCGGGCCGTGGCAACCTCCCCACCCGCCCGCTAGGCCGCGGCGGGCTTGGCTCCCTGCGCCACCCGTGGGTCGCGGCGTGCTCGGCTCCCCGCCGGGCCGTGGCATGCTCGGCTCCCCGCCGGGCCGCGGCGGGATGGGCTCCCTGTGCCCCCCCGCAGGCCAAGGCAGAGCTCGGCTCCCCGCACCCGCCCGTGGGCCGAGACAGGGCTCGGCTCCCCGCACCGCCGTGGCAGCCAGCACCCGCCAACGGCAGCTCACCACAGCCAGGGGCAGGGGCTGCAGCTCATGGGAAGCTGCATTCTCGGCGGCGAACACCACCGGGAGTCTCCACCCCCCAAATGCTGGCACCCTAGGCAACCGCCTAGGGTCGCCTAGTGGGCGCGCTGGCCCTGCAACAGGGATAAATACAGCCCCCTCTCCTCATGGAAACTCCAGGAGGAACTCTGTAAGGGAATCCCCTTGGACTTCTCCATTGCCTGAGTCCCCTTTGGGGGATTTAAAGTGACAGGAAGCAATCTGTCCCATTGAAAATATGGGATGAATTAACAGTAGGGTGTCCACTGATCTGCAGTTGCATAGAGGTATAAGCAACTAGAGGCACAAATATTCAAATTTCATATGGTGGGTGCAAAATAGCCTGGCAAATTTTGTCACTGAAAATTTTGCCTACATGCAAGGAGACTTGGACACAGTCCTTGTGAATATTTACCCTTAGACATTTAAAGCTTTTTAAGGATACAGTTTGAAACACATTGTACAAAAAAGATGTATTGTTTACACTATTTGAATGGTGGTGTTTTAATACAACCTAAGATCCTAAGATTCAAACATGCCCTTTAATGTTGATTTTCATCCTTAAGGTAATTTTTGCTAGATTTTCAGTAAGGTTTTGTACTTCAGCTGTGATGTCACCTACATTAGTTAATACATACTAGTATTAATTATCTGCATTCTTTTGGTGAGTTATTGTTCTAAAAATTATTTCATCCAGCCTGATGCTCTCTTCCACCTAATCAAGAAGTGAGCACTCTCTGTAGAGATGGGTCAGGAAACCCTGAATGGGGAGTAGCGTGTCTGTGACATTCCCCAGGATTGTCCCATCTCCCCCTGGCCAGGCCCTGTTCTGTTGGAACTTGGTTGGAGAGTAGCTGATATCTATGGCATGCTCTCCAAAAGAGTCTAGAAATATTCAGAGGGTTATCGTCACATAAATTAAAGCTGTCCCATGCAGCAATCACTTCCTAACCACACCTGCACAAAACCCTTATCTCAAATGGAGCAGAGGAATGGAGAGAAACTGGGCTGTCAAAGATGAAGGGAAAGCAGGACAGCCCCTCAGCAGGTTTGAATCTTCAGGGTGCAGTGGTCATGCAATCTGCCATCTATGCACACTCCAAACCTTCTCCCCTTCTGAGGGGAACAGTTACCAGAAATTCTTAACGTAAACCTCAGTGTGTTCCTTGGGCCCTTTGTCCCCTTCTTAGCTTTGACCACCCATATGTTGATAAAGATTAAAAGTAGTGACTCATTATGCCTTTAGGCATCTTTGATTGTTCATTGTGGAAGCATGGAGTGAATGTCCTTTATTGCTCATTTCATTCTGAAAATCACATTGCTGTGTGGGCAATAAAAAAAAAAGGTTCTCCAGTCATAGTCAACAATTCACAAAGAACAATTAATTTCTGTGAAATGACTGACATTTAACGTTATCAAATTTAGCTTATACCTGATTTTTGGATGAGTAGTTCTGCTACTAAAAAGTATGGCTGGTCATTGTATGTTGCTTCAACTATATTACATGCACGGTTCTATTTAGAATTCATTTTCAGATGCTAGAAATGTAGATATCAACTCTGATATAAATTTAAGTGATCTTGACTGCACATCAGCAGGATAAGGAGTTCAAATTCTAAACTAATTTGGCTGCTTAGCATTACTATTCAATGGTAGAAGTAGAAAGAGCTTGAAATGCTTGATTAGTATTTATGATTTTTTTAAATTATTTTATTCCACCAGAGAGTGTGAGCGGGGAGGATTCAATTATTTTCTGAATTTACTTTTTGTCTTTGCATGGGTTTGAAATATACATTTAGGGTTTTCTTTTGAAAACTGGAAGAGTCAGGAGTTGAGTAATTAATCTTTTCTCTTCTATAAGGCATGTATCTGCGTGTACTCTGTACACTTTATTGCAATATTTTCCTCTATTCAGAATTTTAAAAACTCACAATTTATTCTTTCATTCTTTTATTCTTACAGTATTGTTAATGTGTTTTAGATTCCCTTACAAAAGAGTGTATTACTAATCTGTCTCACACTTACAATTGTATAGATCCATATTTTTTTCATATTTCCTAATATATTTTCTATTGATACCAGGAGCTACTAGGTCCAGTTTTCTTTGAGTCATTCAGCACTCCCTGTGCTCTCCCTACCCTCCACCCGTGCCCCTTTTATCACTGTTGGTGAAGCTATCACAACCCCCTTTTGACACTGTTGGGAATTGGGAATTGAAATCTCCCTCCCCCTTGGCTGAATGATCCTAGTCCTGACTCAGACCTGTTTGAAAACAAAGTTCTGCTTCTTTCTTTCTGAGGTGTGCTTCAATGAGTATCTATCTTCAGCTTAAATATCTGCCTCCAAGTCCAATTATCTTAAATAGAAGCCAACTTTATTTACATAGTACTAAAAATAAAAATAAAGATATGAAATTAAAGTTGGCTAAAAAGATATACTAAGTTAACGAGTCACTATCCAAAAGTATATAAAACCAGGCCCCATACCTTAGTTAGAAGTTATTGTTTAAAGGCCAAATTCTCCTCTGACTTATACCTCATGCCACCCTGTTGACTGCAGTGGACTTTTGTGAAGAGCAAGTCAAGGCAGAAGTGGAAGGGTAATAACAATTGAACATATTACACAATGGCCGGTCATTTCTGGTGACTCCCATTTTCTACACCTGGAGTTATCCTCTCTATGGAGTCCTCCAAAGTCAGTTGTTCTCCAGCAGGTGGTCTCTTTGTGTCAGGTGAGACCCTAGAAATATTCATCTTTCCATAGGCACTAGAGCTAAGAGTGCTGGGAGTGCTGTTGCACCCCTTGGCTTGAAACAATAATAACAACCCAAATACATGGTTTCCGCCTTCAGCACCCCCAATATAAAAAATGTTTCAGCACCACTGCACCTTTCCTTTTGTGAGATGAGAGTTTTACCTAGTTTAATACACTACTGTGGAATGATCCCAATCTTGAGTCAATCCAGATTAGTGCAGTTTATTTCTTCTTGTTAAAAAAAACAAGCTTGATTAGATTAGCTCTTATACAAAACTGATTTTCTTCCTTATATTTGCTTATGCCAAGTTCTTGTCTCTTCCTGTGTTAATGTTTATGTGGATGTTGGTGTGCATTATCAACAACAAAGTTTTTCTCTACTTCCAATTAATTCTTTGCTCTAAGGAGTGCAACTAGCATGTTGTTTTAGCACATACACACACAGTCTCATTCACTCACAGAAGACATTCAGCATCTTTTGAGAATGCTTCATTACCATGCAAATGGAATCAGTCCCTGTGCAAGTTACATAGCATGATTTATAGAACTCAAATATTTAAATCATCAAGATTTAATTAGCAGGTATAATTTATATCAGGATTGGGCTAGATCCCAACTACCATCGCAGGGACTTCTATTATTGCAAAAAGACATTGCTTTGGAATAATATCAGATAGCTGGGTAGCCTTACACTGACCCTTAACTTTATACCTTTGTTGTTCAGTTTAGTAATGTTTTTTATGAATGTTTGCCACTGGAGTGCAGTTAGCTTTAGTTTCCAATAAAGTACCATTTAGATACTTTGGGATTAGAAACAAAAAAAACCAATTTAGTACATCAAAAATATTGTATAAAAGCAATAGTACAGTAAAAACTACATACAACAGAGAACAAAAAATAGCAACTTAAGGCTCAGAAGCAATTTCATTCCAACATTCTGTAAAATCCTGTTTATTAGGTAGCAATACTATAATCAAGATGTAATGGGGAAAAAAGACAAACTATGATGACACTTTTTGATTGTCCAATGCCAAAGGGAATTATTTGTATTAGGAAAGCCACCTGCTGTATGATTGTCCAGTCTCAAAGGGGATAATTTATACTAGGAAAGCCACCTGGATTGTGGTTATAATTGGCAAATAGTCAAATACTGTAGAATGGCATAAATTCATTTATTCTGACTACATAAAAGTGCTGACAGTGTAGACGATGATAATGATTGCAAAGATGTCAAATGAGTAAAACTGCGCTCAGATTTAGACGATGTTTTATTTTTCAGATCAAAAATGTGGGTTATTTTGCAATAAAACTGACATAAGTTTTCAGTAAAATAACTACTTCCAACCTCCAGTTTCATAGTTTCAATATTAATAAGCTAGCTCTCACTTGTTATGACATATCATTCTAAAATCAGGAAAAAACTATAGCACAATCTTATAAAATAGGTCTTTCAGAAAATAACATTTTGCAAAATTTCAAGAACAAATGATTTGGGGTGAATGTGCTCATCTCAGGTGTGCTGCATAAATGGCTACCTCACTTGGTTTCAATACAGAATTGTCCTTCTCTAGAACATTCCATATTCCAGAAAGGGATTAGCTCTGTCTGAGCAACACATTCACTTTTGGGCCAATATTTCTGAGAAATAGGGCTTTTTTGTTTCAGTGAACCCCTATTCTCAATTTGTCTGATGTAAAGGAGGTGTGAGTGATGTAAACAATGTGCCAAATTCCAAAAATAAAACAAAACAAAAAAATCTCCGCGGTGGAATAGCTATAGTGGATAGTTCAGTTAGATGCAGAGCCACTGAAGAGATGCTAAATGGGCATACTATGTATGTATGCTGCACATATCTCTGCTAATGGAAAGATTGAAACACAAAACATTGGCAATTAAGAACTGGAATCCGAGATGGCAATTTGTGACAGGTTTATTCTGCATACTGTATGTCTCGTGCAAAGCTAAAGAAAATGTATCCTTATCCTCAGATCAGTGCACTGAAGTGCCTCAACATGGAGACTCTCTGAAACACAGAATAGTCTCTGGAAATGCAGCACCTCACTAATACTCCAAACAGATCAGTTGGGAATCAGAAGCATGTGCACTGATGACACACCATGAGTGTAGAATGCCATGTCATTTTTTATTTAAAGATGTTGAAATATGAAAAATATCAAAATAGTACTTCTGCCATCACTCTTCTAATTAATTCCTCTCCACAGATTGTTTCCGTAACTTTAATTTATATTGGCTCCCTTCTATTTCTGCTCTCTCTCTTTTTTGAGATGGGCTGATCAGACTTGAACTGAACATTTTATTCAAAGTGAGATTGTACCATTGACGTATATAATGACAAATGGTATTCTTCTTCTCTGTAGGCACAAATGTCTAGTTAGTCTGTTTCACCAACTCTGTGCATGGCAGTTGTTTTATTAAATTGTACATAATAACACTTAACATCTTCTCCTTAGTTAATTTAGAACCCGGCAATGTGTACTAATTATTCTTTCTAAATACTATTATTTACTATTTGTATTGTGGTGGTGCCTAGATGTCCCAGTTAGGGAGTGGGGCCCCACTGTGCTATGCACTCCACACATAATCTAAATAAACAATGTGCATTACCTTGGAAATTACATGTTCCGGTGCCTTAGGATAACACTTGTTGGGAATCCATTTTATCTCCCCTCTTGGAAACGTACAAATTAGACATGTATGCAAGTAAACAAAAGCATTTGTTATAAATGTGTGGGAGGAAGGATGGAGTTGGGGTTTAAAACAGGAGCAAGACTGAGTATCAGAGGGGTAGTTGTGTTAGTCTGTATCCACAAAAAAAACGAGGAGCACATTAAAGACTAACAGATTTATTTGGGCATAAGATTTCATGGGTAAAAAACTCACTTCTTCTTATGCCCAAATAAATCTGCTAGTCTTTAAGGTGCCACCGGACCAAGACTGAGAAGATCTGGGTTTCTCTTCAAAGTTCTGCCAAAGATTTATTGTGTGTGAACTTGACCAAGTCACTTTACCTCTCTGTGCTTTGGTTTACCCATCAATACAATAAGGGTGATAATTACCTGTCTTGTAGGGACTCTGTGTTTTTATTAACTGTTGTGTGCAAAGTGCTTTGAGATCATAGGGTGGCTGGTACTATGCAAATGCAAAGTATTATTTCATTATTATTAACAGCCATGAGTAGAGCAGGAAAGAATGGTTCACCTGCCCCCATCCTCATCGCCTCACTGGACTTGACAGCAGCCAGTCCAGAGCGCAAGCTCCAACTGGCATTAACACCCCCACCAAATATGGAGCACAGCAGCCTATCAATGACCAACAGCCTCCAGATACCACTCTCACCATCCAACATCAGCAGCCAAAGCAGAGGGAGAAACGCTTCACGAGCCCAGCCTCCTGACATCACCTAAAACAAACTACTGTGTGTGTTTACACCCTGGATGTCTCTCCACCTGCCTCTATCGCAGGTCATGTCCTCTTTTGTTGATCTTCCTTGCATCACGCACCACCTCTCCCTTGCTCCTTCCTTCCTCACACCCTTCCTGCTCGCTACACTTCCTATGCCACCATTTCTGCCCTTCCTATCTCTGGCCTTTTTGTTGTGCTGAACTCCCTCACCACCATGTCACCATACTCCTCCAGCTCCAAATGTTTCCCCAGCCCTCCTTCCCTCAGAAAAGGGAATAATAATCATTATCATAAGAACGGCCATACTGGGTCAGACCAAAGGTCCATCTAGCCCAGTATCCTGTCTTCTGACAGTGGCCAATGCCAGGTGCCCCAGAGGGAATGAACAGAACAGGTAATCATCAAGTGATCCATCCCCTCTTTCCCATTCCCAGCTTCTGGCTAACAGAGGTTAGGGACACCATCCCTGTCCATCCTGGCTAATAGCCATTGATGGACCTATCCTCCATGAACCTACCTAGTTCTTTTTTGAACCCTGTTATCATCACTGCTTTTGTTCAACACCATAGCTATTTTAGAAATAAATCATTAGTGCCAGGGTACATGCACAACAAATCTAAGGAATGATGATTTTATCACTGTAATCCTGATCTTCCTATCCTCCCAAGGCGCCATTGTCCATAGACTATAAGACATTGGGGATGGGAAATGTGGCCTATTTGTCTGCATGATGCTCAGCATGTTTTTGGGTGCTCTGTAAATAAATACATCTTATGCTGTTAACATTTTCGTTAAGAAGTACCTCATTTTGCTTGTCATATTGCTCCTTAAACCATGCACCTCATTTCAAGACTAGAACATACAAATTAAGGTTTTGGTTGATCTGAACAGAACCATACATAAATTGATACTTTTAAACGTCAGTTTGCAAAGAATGTCTCATTACAATAATAAATATTTAGTATTTACAGACTGCTTTACTTTTCTATTAATCTGCCCAACATTCTATGATGTAGGTAGGAAGTAACTTGCAAATGGGAAAGGGGATGCAGTGAAGTTACGTGACTTGCCCAAGGTCACAGTAGAAGTCAGTGTCTGAGCCAGGATTTAAACTCAGCAATTCCTGATGCCAAGTTCTGTGTTCAAACCTGTAGAACACAATTCCTCTCGGTCTCTCTCCATCCAGTAGAGTCAGTTCATGGTCTTTAAAGCAAGATACCCTGTGACTTGCATTCCTAGCAGCCTTGTATATGGACTATAGTGAGTACACCATTCCTTTACCTGAGAAAAAAGGAAAATTCAGTTCCTGCTTCCATTCTAAATTTGTAGCATGATCACAGAGTTGATATAGGTAGCTAAAGACACAAAATTTGGATTTAGATTTAGATATCAAACATCTGAAATTTCTGGGTTGTTTCAGTTGGGAATTCAGCCTATTATGAAAGTCAGGGCCATGTGCAATCATTGGTTCAGGATCTGTACAGATACAGGGTTTGGGTCTATCAGACACATGGGAATTATTCATGGTAATTACTTCTTTTAAAAAATATAACATTACCTTCAGTTTACCTGTATCTAAAAATACCTGATAATGTCATTTCAGATTATGATGGAGGTGTTCATCAGTAAAATCCAGATCCATTTGTGAGCCTTCTCTTCCTTTACCCTTCTCTCAGGGTGATATCATGTTTTCTGTGGATTCTATGTTGATAATTTCCAAATATATTTTTCTACCACAGACCTTGTATTCTCTGACAAGTTCTGCATTTTTGCCTGTCTTTTCATTATATCATCCTGTTGACTGGATGACCACTCAACACCTTAACCCTGATGAACGTGCATAACATTTTTCTTCCAAAACCCTTCTCTCTTTCCTTGATGACTACCTCAAAGTCATTTTCGGCTCCACCCTTTCCTTCTCTGTTCATATCCAGGCAATTGCTACATCTTGCTGCTGCTTCCCTTTGAATTCTCTCGTTCCTCAGTACCTCCATTACCAAGGCTTTAATCCATATTCTAATCCTCACCCATTTATTGAAAACCCTTGCTCTCTGGCCTCTCTCTGTCTCCAGTCTATCCAAAATGCAACTGTCAGGATCCTTTTCCTGTCCTTCTCTAACCATGTCTCCCATCACCTGGCTCCACAATTGCCAACTTTCACGCAGTAAATAAGCACCCCAACTTTCACAATAAGCCAGAAATCAACCTAATCCCATTTCAAAACAAGGCCAGAATAAGCCAATCCCTAAGAACCCCAACACTCTATGTGACTAGATCCCGCCCCCCCCCATGGCATGCAGTCTGGGACTGTGGTGGGCCCGCTGTGCACCCCTGACTCTCCCCCCCCCCCCCCCTTTGCCCTTGCTTGCCCCCCACTGCTTGCTCCTGCTTGCCAGGAGCTGATAAAAAAAAAGACGCAACAAGCTACAAGCCAAACAAGCAACACGCTATAAGACAAAAACTAGCCAACAAGCAACTCACAAGTCAGTTAAGCAAAAAACAAGCCCAATTTCTCTGGGGTTTTTTTTTTGGGGGGGGGGGCGTTTTTGGCATGTCTGCCTGGCTCCCTTCCTTTTGTCTATAAAGTTCAAGCTCTTCTTAAAATGTCAAGGCATTCTAGAGTCCTACACCAACCTAAATATTAGACATTGTTTCCTCCTAAACTTCTCCTCTCTCCCTGAGAGCTGCCTTGGGGCCCCATGCTGAAAGGTGCTCAACCCCATGAACTCCTTATAATTGCAGTGAGAGTTGAGAGCACCCAGCACTCTTAGAAACTCACAGGACACTGTAAGATTGGGCCCCATGACTTTTTTTATTCTATTTTTGCCTTTAGCATGGCTCCTTGCACATAGAAACACCTTCCACTTAATGTACAACAGACCCCCATTCACTCCTTATTTCAGAAGCTTCCTTCAGGAAGCACTTCACCTACCATGAAGATGCATCCCTCTGTGATTGTCTGCATGGAGCTTGTTTGTATGTAATGAGTTTATTATACTGTATATTCTTCATAATCATGCCTTAAACTTGTGAGCTGGAAAAGAGAGGATGTTCTTTGTATGTCACATTGCCCAGCAGTAAAGAGCCATATTCAGCTTATGGGGAGCACAGATAATAAATGATTAATAATTGTGCCCCCCAAAATGATGATATTATTTTTCTAAGTGTCTTAAGTGAGTTAAAGGGCTATGCAGTGGCAGTGTTTGGAACATAACATTTAGCTGTGGTGCCACGACCATTTGTATATCACTAACTCTTCCCCAGAGATCAAGATTTAATAGTTTCCATCTTTTGAAATCGTCTTTTATTTTTCAGACAGTAAAACTTGTATTGTCTCTAACAACCTTAGCCTATAATTACTTTAATTCTAAGATAAGATAAATTTTTAATTTTCCACTTTGTTTTCCTTGAACAAGACAGAGATTTGGAGAGAAAAGGAGGATTTACAATTTTACCCAATTGATTTTACGACCTAGTACCTTACCAAGGTTATTTTTGATCTCCAGATTTTTCATCAGAACAAATGTGGGATCTTTAACCACTAAGCGAATGCAGCTACAATAAACTGTCAGTTCACAAGTCCTCTCAAATGAAAGCATTTCTGAGCTGCTCCTAATAAATAGTATAGAATAGAATAGATCGATTCTGTTGAATCACTAAAGCACACATAAAAGGAAAGGGACATGCTTGTCTTATAGCCTATGAAAATGTATTTAGTTTAATTACATGAATAATAGCAAGAATTCCAGCATTTATTAAATGTATCCTGATCACTGCCTTATGTTGTGTTGCCTTTTAACCTGAGTTAAATATTATACCTACCAAATTATTGCTGTGTCAGTTTATTGCTGACATGTGTTAAAGTCATGTTTAGCTGTGGGCAACTATGTGACCTTTCATGTGTGTTAATTATTCTTCACTATAGCAGTTTGTAAGTACAAAATAAAATTGAGCCCTCTAAGACTATGGTTCTCATCTCTGTGGTATGTATGTTGTTTTACCTAGAGGTAGGCATCAGGCATCTTTCATCCCCATCACAATGACTCTCTAGAGAGCTCAATACGGAAATATTCATAGACCACATGTATGGTGCTTTCTTAAGAAATTTTCTCTGATTGGGATATCGTTAACCATCATACTGATGTGTTCATCAGAATAAAATTACACTCTCCCATCACTGTACTGGCTGTTCGGTACTAACAGCAATAACAAGTTTCTTATTCTTAGTCAAGAAGGGTTCAGTATGGCATTTAAGGCACAGCTCTGTGTTAGCTATCCAGCCCCCGAAGTAGAATTCCTCCCAGAATTCTCCTGCACTCAGAGGGATTCCATCCCACCCACTCTTAATCCCCCTTGGCCAATGCACAGGGGTGAAGGACTTTGGCTCTGGCAGTTCTCTACCCCTACCCATGGCTTATGGGATGTCTTGTTCCAGGATTGCATTTAGGGATAATATTTGTGAGGTGCTACTGCTCAGGCACAGCAGGAGTGGGCAAAGATCTCTTAGTGCCCTCCCCTCCTTGCATACTCTTGGAGCAGCAGGGCATATATCATGTCTTCTTGCTTTAGGACTAGACTATGTGTGGATACTCATAAGGAGTAGATTTGTTAGAAAGAAAGGTGATTTTTTTTACATACATTCATTGCTGACCATAGATGAACTTTAAATATAACATGGAATACTACACTGTATACTGTATACTGCTGTAAGATTTCATCTTGTGTGCACTGTTCTATGAGTGAATATTACACTAGGTAGCTCTACATAGGTCCATTCAAGCACTGGGTTCCATCACACCTCAATCCCTCTGATATATATGACTTCATCAGTAGCGCAGCCAGGTCCGGAGCGCAGGGGGCGCGGCGCTATAAAAAGGCGCCTCCCCCTGTACTCCCCCGGCAGCGCTCCGGGTCTTCAGTGGCACTTCGGCGGTGGGTCCTCACTCACTCTGGGTCTTCGGTGGTACCCGCCGCCGAAATGCCGCCCAAGACCCGGAGCGCCGCCGGGTGAGTGCAAGAAGCGGCGCTTAAAAAGAAGCGGCGCCTTTTTTTAGTGCTGCTAAAAAAAGGCGCTGCTTCCGCCGCTTCTGCTCACAGGGGGAGCGGCCGCTCCCCCTGCTCCCACCCTGGCTACGCTACTGGACTTCATGGTATTTGGGGCAATCTCGGGTGGAATTATTTTTGTGATATTCTTTGTGATAAATGGTTTGTGACTTTGGTCCTCAGTCATTGCTGGTACAGAACATGAACTGACAAAAGTCACAGTCTAGATAATGCATGAATTAACTGAAGATTTCTGAGAGGCGCAACTATTGCACAGTTGACTGAACAAAACCTTATTACCCTGAATTTTCCACTGCCACACTAGTAGCCTATTATGTGTTTCATTGTTTTGACATTAACCTTGAAGTGGACATTGGCATGGGAGAATTCAAACAATTTTCGATATGAGCAGGTAATCTGTTTGAGATGTAATCTGTAAAGAGTATAGAGAGGGAACTACACATGGCAGGTACATGGCTAGTGAGCCTTGTTATGATGTTATTATGTTACATGTGAACAGATGGAGTATGAAAGTGTTTATCTGATGAATCAATTAATTGTGAACCATGAACACACACATGTGCAAAAGTCCCCCAAATATGTGACTCTCTGTAACTATATGTTACACATCGATCATGTCAAGGGATCAGACCCTCCCACAAGCAAATCTACATGAATACAATTTGACAAGCACATAGAGGAGGATTTCAAAGGGGATCACCAGGACTACTGGTATGCAGAGATCCATAGCATATCCAGAGATCCATAAATGGGTCTCCCCGAGAAGAGGATTTCACCATTACAGATTATCACAGAATGCCTTTAAAATGAAAGGTTTGGGGCGGGAGCTAAGTGGATATGGTAAATCTGCTATGAATATCATCTTTAATATACACATCTGGCTTTCTGATGATGTGCTAAAGAGGACTTTGCTCCCTGTATATCCAGGGTGAGCTGAGTGGAATGAGATTATTTATTCAGCATTTAAAAATGCTAAAATGTATAAATATGTTTCCAGTTGATGCATATTTATGTCTAATACAGACATTTATTTTACATGAAAAAATCTGGAAATAAATATACACATTTGGTGTCCTGAAGTTCAATGCAACAGTGGTTTTATATGTTGTATGTGTTGATGGCAGATCTATTAGTTTTTCCTTGGAAAATATGAAGGGATACTTAGAGGGAGCAACTCCCCTGAACTGAGAACACAAAACCAATTGGTATTATCAACTCAGGTTTGTTGAATGCAGAAAAAAACATACATCTAGTATGCAGTAGGAGAGCAAGTCAGGAAGGGGCAGGAAAAGAGGAATGATGGATTAATTATATACAACCTTTCCTTCCAGTTTTGCTTATTCTTAAAAGCAAAATGTAGAAACTTTCCTGTGGTGTTTTGGTTCTCAAACTGCTATGAAGCTGCTACCCCAGGCAAAAGCCCCAGACAAATCTAGTTTGAGAATAAGTTTGGTACTCAAACAGCAGATGAGCGAAGCTCTTCCTGAATTTGGCACTAATTTAGAGTAAGGTATTTAGAAGGACAACATCTTCTTTTCAATATATTTTACAGGGCAAATGTATGCTTTGCTTCAGCCTCAGTATACTGTTGCCTTTGTTTAGCAATTTTTGACTGTGCTCATCTATTTATAGTAGTATTGTAAAGTGAACCCTGTTCTATGTGGGTGAAATTCACCCCTGTGTAGGAGTAAAGTACAAAGCTGTGCACTACTAAAATCTCTCAAGCTCTGATATGGGAGTTAAATGGAACTTAAGAATTGTACAGACCTTGTGCTGGCCTTCTACACGAGTAAAATTTACCTAGCCGTTTTCCCTAATTACATATACTGTGTCAATGCACCAATGCATTGTAAAATGATGAGTCCCTAGTCTCCTCTAATTTATTCCTGTGTAAATCAGTGGAATTGAGGAGAGAATCAGGCCCAACATTCTCCACTCTGTTTAAAAAGTAATGGCAGCTTCAAAATTCAGAACCAGATTTCAAACATCCCATCTACAGGTATTTAGATCTGAGGCTTTGTTTTCAGCCCCTGAGAGAGCTAGGCACCAATTTTGAAATTTTGCTCTAGATCCAGGTTTAGATTCTGAATTCTGCTGCTGAAAGTTGAGGTCATAGTTTGGGTCCATGAGCAGAATTCCTTAGACCAGGGGTTTTCAAACTTTTTCTTTCTGAGGCCCCCCAACATGCTATAAAAACTCCATGCCCCACCTGTTTTCTGCATGTAAAAGCCAGGGCAGTGTTAGTGGGTAACAAGCAGGGCAATTGCCAGGGGCCCCATGCCACGGGGGTCCCCATGAAGCTACATTTCTCAGGCTTCATCTTAAACCCCAGGTGGCGGAGCTCAGGGACCTGGGCTTCATCCCCATGCAGTGGGACTTCAGCTTTCTGCCCTGGGCCCCAGCAAGTCTAATGCTGGCCCTGCTTGGAGACCCCCCTAAAACTGCTCGAGGCCCTCTAAGGGGCCACGGACCCCTGGTTGAGAACTACTGCCTTAGAAATCTCTATAGTATGACCTAAGGATTTGAGCCCCCTACTCGCTTACACACAACTGTGCTATCTCTCGTTAAGCTAGCACAAGTATAATTAGCAATGTAGCCATGATAGCACAGGTGGAAGCAGCAGAGGCATGGCTTATCTGTGCCAATTATGTACCTGCCTAAAACTGGTGCCTAACATGGGTATATGTAAGTATTATGTTTACAAACCAAATAATGTTAAAGCACTGGGAAACAGACCATTATAAAAAAATGGCCCACATCATTAACAGAAAAATCTTTGTGTGAGAGAGTAATGTATACTGTAGATTACGATAATAATGCATAAACTATATATGAGGACTTCTCATATTGTAAGTTAAATTATTGTTACTCAAGCCAGTGCTCCATACTTTTGTTCTTCTGGGACCCAGATCTTTTTTCTTTTCTTTTGTTCTACCTTCTTTTCTTTTTTCCCCTTCTTATTTCTTATATAATTTTTTACTAAACTTTGTATTGAATATTATAGCTATTTGGGATGGTACATAATTGTTGTGGTATTTCTTGGGATTTTATGTACATTTTATCACTGTATGTAAGTGCAAGAAAAATACTCAAGAGTGTCTCTGGATGTTCCTTTGGTGTCGTTCTTTTTGTTTTATAAGCTTAGCATTCAGGTCATGAGGTTTTGTTTTGGTGATTAAAAAATTACATGTTGCTTTTGTTTCTAATGAACAGAGTGCTGAAGTCAGAATATTTGGTTATAAAAGTATGTGGTAATTGCAGCACTAAATAATTCACGTGCCAGTAGCTGGAGCATCATTCCTAATGCAAATATAGCTTACAGAGAACACGATAAAATAGAGTGAATAAAATGTCATTCTGTTTTATTCTCTGTGTAAGATACTTATGTAAGGAAATGACATTTGAGCTCCTGGCATGTGAATGACCTGGCACCTGAATTATATGCAGGCTTCCCTAAATGCCCCTCTGATTTCAACACTCACATCACAGTAAACAGTTATCTTTTATGCTGCAGATTAAAATTGAGTCTGAGAACACTGAAGCATCATTTCACAATGGAAATGCAGCTGGTCGTGCTCCAAGATCTCTGTGATGAGTCACATATTAATATTCAATGTGAATGAAATTTAGTTTTAGAACTAAAGTATGATGTACCGCAGTGCTGAAGATTTGTTACTGTACAGAAAGTGATGCCCCTTTATGTATCCTGCTGGTATCTTAATAGGAACTGGACTATGACCTCTGTCCAGATTCTAGTGAACTATGTTCCCATATCTCCATTGTCATAGCTGGCATTAATGGACACACATTGTCAGCAAAGTGGCTAAAGAATGACAGGGCTTGGTGTGATCTGATCATCTACTCTGATCCCAAGAGGTAATCCTTTCAGAACTGGGCTGTGGCCTGTTCACAGTTGAACTTGCATGGCTGTTGCCTGCTTTCTGGTGAAGAAGAGAATTTCATTCTCCAGAGTATAGATCTGGCAACTTTCACAAAATTTAACTGAGAGCTTTTTGTGTGGTTGGTTTTTATTTTTAGGGAAAGAACAAATGGTCTAAACCACATATAGGATTATTTTGTATTATGAAAGCCATTAACTGAACATGTAACTCGTGTATTATTAACCGCTTATCCTTAATGGCAGTTTAGGAGCCTTCATGTCTGAGAAGTGCTTAGGTATCATGATAGTGGGCTGAGTAAAAAATATATAGATAGAATCCAAAGAAATACAGTCCTAGACCCTTAACATTTCTCCACTTCTAAAATGATTTTCTGTCCTGCAGAATGAATTCCATTGAATAACATTGATTTCCTGTTTTGTTTTGTTTATCTGAAGAATGAGGAACAGTCTTCCTGATGTACAGATAAAATAGTATAACTTCAGAATGATAGACAGATACTCTGTGACTACCATGGAAATATGTGTTAAGCAGTCTGAACATGTTAATTGTATTACACGTATTTACTTTTGGAAACTAAATAAACGTGGTTTTAAATTGGTTTGCTGTAAATAAAACTCTCTAATTAGGCTCCAAAATTTCCTTTATACAAGACAAATGTACTTAATATTGGAATTATAAAAGCATGTGAAAAACATGCAATCCACTTTATGCTCCAATAATTCTGAAACACTGGAACTCTACTTTCTCCCCCCTACACACAAACACACATGCCAACCAAAATCTGACAAGGAAAAACATTCCTCTAGGGCTGTGAATTTATATGCCAAATTGTAACCTGGAGATGATTTTAACTGTCACAATAAACCCCTGGTGATAGTTTTATAACGGAGAGCCCTGGAAGAGCCTTGAGTACAACCTCACTAATGTGATGCTATAATACATAACCACTCTAATTTGGAACTAAGAGCCAGTTGTCAAATAACACATTTGTGGAGTTAGTAGTGTTAACTTATTTTTCCTTTAAAATGAAATCCACTTATGAGATGCTTAATAGTTTCCTGCTTTAATTTTGCTGCTGTGATTGTCTTTCTCTTTAACCCCTCTATGGAACACTTGCAGTTAAATCATTATGCAAATCACAGAATTGACCTCGTGTGCAAATTGCACCAACTCTATTATCCCTGTCATAAATTAATTAGGAAAAGCATTGCACAAAAAATGCTTATCAACACGGTTTACATTAGGACTGGGGCTACCTCCAAACAGATTGCTTATCATCTCTCTGAATGTGCATAAAGACTTGCATCACTGTCAGCTGATTAAAAGTAGCCTGAATCTTACTAGACACTGACAGTGTTGCCATGGTATTGCACTCAGATTTCAAGGCAAAGATAAAACGGATTTCTAGATTAAAAAATGACTTAAAAAGAGAAAGAGAACTAAGATGAGTAAACAAAATTCCAAATTGTCTATTATAAGGTTTGTGTCTTTCTTTCTGTTCAGCTCAGTGATGTATATTTAGTTGTGATTTTTTAGTTAAAAAAACCCATACAATAAATATTTCATGGTGAGGGACTGTTGTTTTAAGGGAAACTGATCATGTGGTATATTTTGTTACTCTGCTTTGTATGGAAACAACACTGGCTTTTAGTATGTGAATCTCTTTAATGGGTCTGTCTCCAGATATTTTTGTGCCCGTGCAGGGGATAGAGGAACTGTTATTGCTTCATTAGCCTGATTCTAGCAGTTATATCTCCCAAAGCAATTTACAGCATCCTCTTCCTTGTACTGTCACGTTTAATAATTTCAGAATTTGCTCTGAAGACACAGCTCAGATATGTGCTTATATGTGAATTTCAGCGTATGAGCCAGCGCATTCAATAATCCTTGTTAAGAGAGTTAACATAAACCTGGCTGACAAGTGATAGAATCAATGCCATAACATTAATCCACAGTAGAACTATCTAATAAATTGAAAATAAAGTGTGTGGTCCCAGTTAATATCCTTATAAATTTTCATTTTATCTGAAATACATTATTGTACATTTTTGTTACTACTTTACTGTTATGACCGCTTAATAATGCTTTGAAGTGTAAAACACGTTTTATTTGATTTTATGATTTCTCTTAATAGTGGCTAGCATTCAGAAGCTTCCTGCAGCATCTGTTCTAACAGACATCAATTTCCCAATGAAAGGAAGGAAAGGAATGGTTGACTGGGCACGAAACTCAGAAGACAGGGTTGTCATTCCAAAAAATATCTTCACTCCTATGTCATCAGGTAAAGAAGCATTCAGGTATTATATTTTATTAGAGGATAAGTGTTTATTTAATAGTTAGACTGAGGAAACTGGGAAGCATGGACTCCTTAGGCTAGTACTTAATGTATCAGTGCTTTTTCTAACCATCTCTAAAATGAGTATTGTAATAATAATAAAATACTTACCCAGCCTTAAATATACATGGTGAATCTTAATTAATGTAAGTAAAGAACTTCCAGATTCGTGGACAAAAGGTCCTGTAGAAGTGAAAAGCATTTGCTTCATTGTATTGCCAATATGTTCAATATTCAGTATTAATACATGTCAGGCAAAATCTTGGGATACAGCTATTCTGCACAGCACTCTCGTTGCAAACATATGTTTATAGATGACTTAAAGCTATTCTATGCATTGCCCTGGTCCTACAATCGCTGTGATAGCAGGGCCAATCTTCCTCTACCAGATTATAACATCCTAAAGGCTGATCTAACTTGTACTGGCTAATCCTCCCCAGATTAGTTACACAGGTTTTAGGGCCAACATATACTAGTGGTGCGGTGCAAATAAGCCACATTGGAGCATCTGCCCCCTTCATAGTAAAAAAATGCCCTTTAAAGATAGTTTCTCTGGATATATCAGAATGAAGATAAATACGTTGGAAAGCACTGACAGAGTTTACTACATACTGATGGATCTTATCAAAGAGTAATTTTAAGTGGATGATGGGATGGATCACTTGATGATTACCTGTTCTGTTCATTTCTTCTGAAGCACCTGACATTGTCCACTGTCAGAAGACTGAGCTACATGGACCTTTGGTCTGACCCAGTATGGTCGTTCTTATGTCTGATATGTTCTAATATTATAACAGAGTTCTGCAGAATATATTTCACGATGATGATGATTAGGGCCTTACCAAATTCACGGTCCATTTTCATAAATTTCACAGTCATAACATTTTAAAAATCTTGAATTTCATGATTTCACATATTATGCAATGGCATAATATAAACATATAAAGCCCTTAAGTCCGCATTTCTCAAACTGGGGGTCCCGGCCCAAAATGAGGTTGCAAAGCTATTGCAGGAGGATCACAGTATTGCCACCCTTACTTCTGGGCTGTCTTCAGAAGTGGGTAGCTGGAGAGCAGCAGCTTGTAGACGGGTGCTGAGTTCTGAAGGCAGTGCCACCACTAGGAGCAGTGCAGCCTTCAGAGCTGGGTTCCCAGCCAGCAGCCAATGCTCTCTGGCCACCCAGCTCTGAAGGCAGTGTCACCACCAGCAGCAGCGCAGAAGTAAGGGTGGCAATGCCCATCTCCGAAGGCAGCACAGAAGTAGAAGTGGCACTACTGTGATCCCTCTACAGTAGGCTTGAGACCCCCTTTTGGGTCGGGTCTGCCAGTTTGAGAAACGCTGTGTACTTTTACTCTATAGTACACGGTAAAAGAACACAAAAGACCAGATTTCATGGTCTGTGACACATTTTTGACGGTCGTGAATTTGGTAGAGCCCTAATGATGATTTCTTTAAAAATAAAAACATATATTGAAATGATAAATACTATCCATAGAGGCACGTGCTGACTTAGGTATTTTTAACTTTTATTTTTTATTTTAGAACTAGATGAATCCACTGTATTTGTGCTTGGAGCAGTGCTGTACAAAAATTTAGAACTTATTTTGCCCACTTTAAGGTAAGAAACTATTAAGATATGCAACATAAATTACATTACTTCAGGGACATGACTGTAGGACATCTCAAGGTGAAATCAGTCAAGAACCATATTCATTTATATAGTTTTTTATAGTATAGTATAAAGTTTTTAAAAATTAAAATTGTCTTTCTTTAATACATCATCATGTATATTATGTTCATGACCTGTTAATCAAATTGCTATATTGTAAATGTTGTTTAATCTGAACTTTAGCTCCGGGGTCGGGGAGAAAGGAAGGGAGTTTCCTTTGTAAATATGTAAGCTGATGGATAACTGTAAAAAATACTCAGGCTTCACGTACTTGTGCTTAAAACTGATGCTCATCAGTTTAGTGTAAGTGCTCTAGCAAGGATATACTGATTATGCCTGGCCTCACTTTCACAAAAGCCACCACTGTTAGCTTCCAGATACATTTTCAATTCAATTGCATTAGCAGAGGACAGTAGGGTGTTATGGAAGGACTTTTTTGGAAAGAAGAAATGAATACATCTGTACAGCTCAAATACTTCAGTTCTGAGAGCTTCACAAGTACCTAAAGAGAAAGGGAGAGCTCATTTTACTCCCAGACAGCCTAAAATACTAAAAACCAATGTTCCTTTTTTTCACGCACCATTGAATCAAATACCTCCATGCTTCATGGGTATTAGCCCAACCTGTTTCATACAGTCTTATGTGCAGTAGCTACTACTGATATCTTTTTTGTTTCACAATCAATCACAGAACATTGTTTCATAATAGTTATTAGTGAAATAGAAACCCCAGATGCTTTTCTCTCCCTTGCCCAGAGTTGGAGTGAAATCATGACCAAAAGGAGATAGGAGAAAACTATGCAGATTTTTTTTGCCAATGATAATCTGAAAAAAAAAGAAGAAA
The DNA here is from genome assembly GCA_033296515.1 of Macrochelys suwanniensis. Lineage (NCBI taxonomy): Eukaryota > Metazoa > Chordata > Testudines > Chelydridae > Macrochelys > Macrochelys suwanniensis. The sequence goes on from CM065777.1 coordinate 51,642,430, forward strand.
AAAGAGGTTAGTCCTGAAGAAAATAGCTTTCCAATTAAGTTCTAATGTGTTCTGCCACTATTTTTTAGGGTAGAAATCTCTACGCAATGCACCATTCTACTGGCCCCTCCATGCCTTAATTAACTAAATATCTGCCTCAAATGACAGGACATTACCATCTAGAGAAGTACTCTTAAGGAACCGTTCACACTTATGGTACTGCATAAAGAATAAATCATACTGTTCTCAAATTTTGGTGAACATTTTTCTGTTTGGCATGCTAACTCCTGAAATCAGGAAAGAAGCCAGGAAGAGTTGTTTATGGCAGCAGTTTCTCTCTATTATTCCACACTCTGAGATATAGAGCCAAATGACTATTATATTCAGCTGTCTCTGGAATACCTTAGGGAAAGTCTGCCAGCCATGGAAGAGCATCAAGGTGGCCATGAATCATTCAAACCTTTATTTTATAAAGAGCTATCAATGGCCATGCTCTGTCAGCACTCCTAGTTTCTTAATTTTAATTTATAGAAAACAAGTCTGGACTACTGAAGTCCATCCATCTGCACATTCAAAGCTATTCAGGGCACTCCTATCTGTACTCTGGATGGATAGGAATTAATGACTCATTGCTCCCCCCATTGAGGTTGATGGCAAAAATCCTAAACTACTAGACTTCTTCGGTGAGTGATTGGGTCCTAAATGCATAGCGAATGGGGCATTGTGAGTCTTGAAAGGAGTACAGCTATTTTGCATAAGATTTTTGCCATTGACTGCTACTTTCAGCTGGTTCTTGGCTTCCACAGAAAGCTGACCTCTCCTCTGACCAACTGATCAGCCTTCCTTAACAAGTGGTTATGTGAGCTTCCAAATCTGTATGGCTTGGTGTTCTAAGTGTCTTTATTTTTAAATAAAGCCTTTATAACTGCAGATGAGAAGATAGAGTTATCTCCCGATGCCCCTCAGTGTGTTCTGTTTAAATAGAATCAACTTTTGAGCTGCCCGTATTGTGATACAAATCCTGCAAATGTGGTATTGTGGGTTATGTTTGGGTGTGTGAATCAGGAATAAAAACCTAGTATGTGTATAAAGACCTTCTGAATGAGGGCATTAGTATCTTATGTACATTGTTACACTTCATCAATATTTATTGTGAGCGGCGAACAGAGGACAGGAAAACAGAGGGAGTTTGCCTGAGAACCATCTGAGAGGAACTAAGGTGAGTGCTGCATTAGTGTGACTGGGTTGTGAGCTGGGGGGGTGAATATCTGAATGTCTGTTTGCTGTGACCATTTGTTTGATGGGAGCTAGTTGCAGGGACTGTTTGATGGTGTGTTTATTTGTTTTAAAAGTGTGATTGTTTGACCATGTGTTTGTTTGTTTGTTGTTTTGAAAAGTGTGAAGTGGGAGTGCTTTGTTCCAGGTGGGCCTTGAGTGGTTGATTTGAGAGAAAGCTTTGAGCCTGGCCAACTGCTTCAAGCCAGCAGCCTTATAAAAAGGCAGCCAGTTACGAACTGAGTGAGTGCCAAACAGAGGACAGGCAAACAGAGGGAATTTGCCTGGGGGGAGTTCCCACACAGTGTTTTTGCCTTTCAGGCTTCTGTGAGAAGTAAATACAACATTTTAAGACGCTTTTAGAAGGAAGATGAAGGAACAGAAATGGACACCATGTAGTCAAGCATGAGGGTTTATTACGCACAGCGCTGGTGGAGTGTCACTTTGCTTGTTAGGCTCAGTGAGACACTGCAAACCAATTGATTACATTAGATTCTATAGGGTGTTAGTGGGGAGAGAGAAGCAATGGGGTGAGAGTTCCTGAGCCCCTGGATAGGTTCTAGCAGCAAGACAAAATTAGCACAATAAGCCAATAGTCTAAAAGATTACATAATGGCTCCGCCCATAGCTCAGGTTAACATAGTTGCTAATACACAGGTCATTCCTCAAAATTCTACTCTTAAAATTTGTAAGCTGAATCCTGATTTCAGGTCCATAGAGTGTCTTTCCAGACAGGTGGGTCCACAGGTACATTCCTGGAGGGTTTTAAAGCAAAAGAATAGTGAACAGTACACAGCAATGACAATTGTGTTTGGTTTTACCCTTGCATTTCTGTGAACTAGGATTGGCATTAGTGTGGGAGGGATGCATCTGTGGAAGGGAGGATGTCAATCTCATGCTGACATGTTAGGCCTCTCCCTGAACTCTGGTTGGCTTTTGGGGAGTATGTCTGTTATCTCCTTCCTGCACTGGGGAGTAGACTTTGAGGCTCCTCTCAGTGCGTTGTGTGCCTGTAACTGTAACTCCTGATAAGCCTTCCAATTACTGCCCTCCACTTGGAGTTATGCTGTCTCAGCTCATTCTGTCTATAGGAAACAAACAAGGGTTGTTTCCTGCTTCTCCCAGTTTTCTTAGCCATGTATTGTCCATTGTTAACTAGACCTGATGCCTCAAACCAAGCTGTGGAATTTGGGTCTATGTGAAAAGTTCTTAATAGAGACTGTGGTCAAGAAATCTGATGAGGTTCAACAAGGACAAGTGCAGAGTCCTACACTTAGGAAGGAAGAATCCTATGCACCGCTACAGGCTGGGGATCGACTGGCTGAGCAGCTGTTCTGCAGAAAAGGACCTGGGGATTACAATAGATGAGAAGCTGGATATGAGTCAGCAGTGTGCCCTTGTTGCCAAGAAAGCTAACGGCATATTGGGCTGCATTAGTACGAGCATTGCCAGCAGATTGAGGGAAGTGATTATTCCCCTCTATTCGGCACTGGTGAGGCCACATCTGGAGTATTGCGTCCAGTTTTGGGCCCCCCTCTACAGAAAGTATGAGGAAAAATTGGAGAGGGTCCAGCGGAGGGCAACGAAAATGATATGGGGGCTGGGGCACATGACTTACGAGGAGAGGCTGAGGGAACTGGGCTTATTTAGTCTGCAGAAGAGAAGAGTGAGGGGGGATTTGATAGCAGCATTCAACTACCTGAAGGGGGTTCCAAAGAGGATGGAGCTCGGCTGTTCTCAGTGGTGGCAGATGACAGAACAAGGAGCAATGGTCTCAAGTTGTAGTTGCAGTTGCAGTGCGGGAGGTCTTGGTTGTATATTAAGAAACACTATTTCACAAGGAGGGTGATGAAGCACTGGAATGGGTTACCTAGGGAGGTGGTGGAATCTCCTTCCTTAGAGGTTTTTAAGGCCCAGCCTGACAAAGCCCTGGCTGGGGTGATTTAGTTGGTGTGGGTCCTGCTTTGAGTAGGGGGTTGGACTAGATGACCTCCTGAGGTCTCTTCCAACCCTAATCTTCTTTTTCTAATCTTCCTCATACTGAAATTAGATTGCTGATACATATACTATTTACATCCATCAACTAATCAGGTAATGGAGTGTGTTGGTTTTCATTGTCTGCAGCAACTACATTCATAATTTGACCTCAAGATATGACAACAAAGGCACTAGAGCTCTAAATCATCCTAATTGAGCATTCATTCAGATACAACTCTGAATCTGAAAAACGCCAACAATGTTTTATGCTAAATAGCTGTATTCACTAGACTCTTTCCTAGAAAATTGAACTGAAACATACATTGTTAGAATTAAAAACTAGAGTGAATTGTATTGATTTGAGTGGTGCTACACCAATTTATTAGGACCTGGTTATTACCACTGGGGAGAGGTGGAGGATTCCATTCCCCTACTAATATATACATCCTCCAGAGAAACTGTACTCTTTGAATTTCATCAACACTTCGTAAAGCAGAAATTGCAGTCTTCTGAGTATTGGAGGTTAGGGTGGAGCTTTTTATTTATAAGCTTTTCATTTAACAAAAAAAATCTAGTTACATGATTCCATTCTAGTTGTTCTAATTGACTACAATGGCACTATTTCTGGAGTAAGATGAATAACTCATGTAAGTGTGGTGAGTAGACACAATGTACAAAATAAAATTAGAAATGGCATTTGATAAGCATCCTACAATATGTTGCACTAAATTAATGACCGATGCTGCTGCCAGAAATATATTAACAACTAAACAGTGGGAATAAAGTAAAACAAAGTAATGAACCACTAGCTAAGCCAAATCAAGATTCCTTGTGTTGTGCGCTGACAGCCACGGAATTTGGGCCCTGGCAGCATGAAAAACTAAGTGACTTTGACTGGTGGAAGCTATGAACTTAAAGTTTTGCTACTGGCCCTAGAGAGTTCAGTCCCAGCTATGACGGGATGTGATGAGAGGAAAATAAATACTTAATTATATGAAATCTATTTAACTGTAGTTGTAAAAGTGACACTCCTTAAAACATGGTCTAAAATGTCTGCAAATCTCTGGATTACCACAAGAGAATTCCTTTGTGCTTTTGAAAAAAAGAAAAAAAATGTTTATCATTATATTTGGAGGGGGGAGGGATTTTCCAAGCCTTATGCAGTACAGATAGATGCAACATTTGTTATTCTTTATTAACAGGTTTAGTGTTAACAGCTTTCATACAACAATTTACAATATAACTTTTATTTGTCACATGCAATGCAGCTGGATGTGAGAAGGAGGCTGGATAGTTCGGTGGACTGGTAGTAGGGAACAGAACCTTTCACCTATAGATTCCTGGGGTGAGAACCACAAAGGGGACTTTGAATCAGTATTGCAACACCTAATTTTTAGGCATCCTGCCACCTAGTGGAATCCTCAGGCTTGAGTTAGACATCCAGGTTCCTTGTACAAGGCATGGGGAGAGTTAGATGCCTAAAAATGGGAATCACAAGCCAGCCTGCTGAGTGGAGAGCCACCTAAACTAGCCTATAGGAGATGCAGAGGACACTAAGCCCTACCACTCAAAGGGGAGTTAGGTGCCTACCAGGTTTCACAGCCATCAATTTTCTCCAAGAGTCAGATGCCTAAGTGAGGTCAGTCGTTTCTTGCAACAACAACAAAGATTTGAGGAGGAGGTGTTCCCCTTATACCCAGTGGATAAAGCACTTGCCCAGGATGGTAGAGACCCAGGTTTCAATTCCTACTCTGCCTGATGTGCTGTAGGGACATGAATCAAGGTTTCCTATGTGAGTGCCCCAATCACTGAGCTATGGAGCTATTCCTCTTTGTACAAATAATTAAATATTCATTGGGCCAGAGAGAGTTATAATGACTCTACAGTCCCATGATTAGGGCACTCACCTAGGACTGGGGATTTGAATCAAGGTCTCCCACATCCTGCATGAGTGCTGTAAGTGGTCGGCTCTTGAGCATAAGGGGGTACTACGACCACCACCTACCTTTTTCTGCTATATTTTGCCAGAGTAGCTGTGCTCAGAGCATGCCTACTAGATTGGACCCCACAGGTGAGACAGGCAGAGGGGATACCTAGATTGAGAGTTAAATCAGGGCTTGGGCGTGAGCTAGGTGCCAGTGTCCAGATTGAGACAGTTTTGCACATGCCCACTAGCAGGGATTTAGGTGCCTACGAAGTTAGGCAGCTGAGTGCGGGTTCTGAGGATCCACATTTTGGATTTAGGCACCTGAAGTAGAAGGTAGGTTCCCACATCCCTCTGTGAATCTGATGTGAACAAGGCCCAGACTTGTAGTGACTGAATTCTATCACCATATGCCAGTAGTATATGTGAAATGAATTGTGGTTGTTCCAGTTCCCAGTAGAAAGCAGTTTCCCACTACTACATCTGGTCATAAATTAAGGATTTCATTATCCAAAGCTGTCAGTATAGTGCATCTCAAAAACTTCTATATTAGGAAATTAAGGCATACAATGAGTGTTAACGCCTGATTTTACTCTGATTTACTCTGAGGATAACTTCATTAACATTAATAAATCCTGTAAACTCGCTGAGTGAAGAGAATTGGGTCTATTAACGTTAATTGTTCTTTAAAATACCTTTTTGAACCAGGCAAATAAGTATGTTATTGCATTTATGTTATTCTATCCACTTTACGGTGACTTAGAATTGTGTTACATTTTTTTCCAAAATAAACAGGCACAGTGGATATTTTTCCCCAAATGAGAGTTATTCCCTTCCCATGCACAAGTAGAAAGATGGAAAGATCTCATTTTCATTTAGTAAACACATATTTTGCAATATTGTATGCAATACTTTTGTACTGTAATGTGCAAGACTTTGTTTTCCTAATAATTTATTGAAATTTCTAGGGCCTCATTGAATACTGTATACACTGAATAATGTTTCCACAGCTGTGGTGTAGGCCCTGGGGTCTCTCAACATGCATATTGTTGTTACGTTCTCAGAAAATTGATTTTCAGCACAATAATTTTCAAAACAACATTATGTATAATTCCCCTCTTGGGTACTATGAAGGAACACATGGCATAATGCTATACATAAAAATAGTTTTTAAAGTTTTGTCCACATAAAATAATAACAGATGCAATGGAGATAATTTTGCAGTTAGCAAAGCTTTTTTTCCTCCACTCAGTTTACATGCACATCCTCATACTGTTGTTACTGGATTGAAATGTGCTCTCCCACATCTCACCCATCCTTCTCAACTCTCCTCCTCAGGAGCTAGCTCTGGCCCCAATCCAGAAAAGGCTCATCAACTTCAACAGGTCTGCTCATGTGCTTTGTTGAACTGGGGACAGAACACTCACTATGTTACAAGATGGAGCCCTATGATTTTTCTAATTATTTTTTCCTGTAACATACATGACATTTACACAACACCTGGTGGTTTGATATGATACAATGACTTTATTTGCATTTACTTGAGTTTGCCACATATCTTACTCAAAGCTCCACCTCTCCTGATTAATGTGGCTAATCTAAACTCATTCTATCCCCCATCCACTGCATCTGACCTCACATCACCATGAAATCTCTATATCTAGTTATAATGGAAGAAATAGGTATGTTTGGATATACATTTTTTGTTATTTATTTATCAAATCCAATTTACTTATAAAATAAAGGATTTGATTACATAACTGTTATTTTAGAAATACTATTCTGAACTATTACCTCTCAGATCTGAAACTAATAGTATAGGGCAAAATCCTGGAGCCCTTACTTAGTCCTCTCAGTCAAAACACTCATTGGCCTGAATTTTGAAGCCTTTACTCAGGCAAAGTTCTCATTTGAATTAATAAAACTTTTGTCTTAGTAAATCATTTCAGATTTTGACCCCGGTCATTTGGATCTTTATCACTTGTCAATGTATTTCCGTACAACAAGACAACTTTGGATTTTCTTGAAAATAGCAATACATAGCATGCTTTGCACTTATCAATGCATCGTTAACTCTGTCTTTGATTTCAGTGTGGACTTGATTCCTGTTTAACATACCTTTCATGCCAGAAGTGTCTGAGGCACTTCACCAAATCATAAACAATAAGTAGGGGTTCATTAAACAAAAACTTTTAGAGAACAACTCTAATGTTAGTCTCTATTTAGAAACAGAGACTCAGCAGGGATAGGTTGCATACTTTAAGTACATTGATGTAAAGTCTAGATCCCTCAGGTTAAGAGCCCCAAATTGGGTACAGTCAAAAAATGTTGGTCAATCATAAAGTCTGACATGATTCACAGTGTCAATCATTCATTTATGTAAACTGGACAAAAGACTTATGTTAAAGACTAATAGGCCAACTTTGTGTCCTGTGTGATCTGTAAGAGAAAGTCAATGTGTATTATAATTTTGTTTGGCTTTGCTTCCTTTCAAATTATGCCATTCTATTAAAGCATTTATGGGTACATTTTCTGTGCAATGCATGGGAAACTAGGCATAGTATTAACGTTAATGTTAATAGCTGTTTCTCTGTAGTTCTCCATATTACATTGAAAAATTGTTCATTACTGTTAAGTATTAGTCTGCTGCAGTAGTATGTTACTCTCAAAAGGAATACGGAAGAGCTTTAATTTAGAGTGTTACCAGAATTGAAAATAGGAGGTTAACTAAAAAACAAAGTATTTCATTTTTTTATATAAGCACTATAACCTATTTACATTTTTGAATTCTTCTTGTATGACATGGCCAAGTAAACTAGACTGTAGAATTCATGCCCTGCTTCAGAAACAATGGTTTGATTCCTTGTGCTGTCAGTTGAGCTATGTTTCTAATATTGTGGCAATGGCATTTCATATCTCAGTGCGCCAGCAAAATGGAATCCTCTCTCAAGCACTGTTCCCTTAGGGAAAATAAAAAAACATTGAAGATTTGTGATGTCATGTTATTGTAACAAAATCTAGATGGACTAGACTTTTCTGTAATAGATGGTAAAGTCTGCCCTATTAATATGTGCTCCTGTGAACAGTTGTGCTTATTTTTATAGTGAGTGGGGGTGGGTAAAAAGAACATTGAAGGCATGCAAGCGAGAGTGTGAGAGTCACAAGCAATATACCTGTCTGGCAGCTGAAGGCTCGCTCTGAGCCCGAGGGCTCATAAGCAGCATGGATTATATACATCATGTAAACATCTGTTTATCCTAGCATGCAGAGGTAGATTAGGTGTTTGTGGGGCCTTGGGATAGAGCAAGTGGGGGCCCCTCCCTACCCGTTCCGCCTGAAGTCCCCACTGCCCCCTCCCACAGCACTCCTGCCAGGAAAATGGGGTTGGGGCCCAGGGACTTGCCCCGCCCTGCTCCCCCCATCCCCAGCACTCCTGACAGGGAGCAGGGTCGGGGCACAGGGGCGCCCATTTTTCTGGGGTTCCCCAATTGGCTGGGGCCCCTGGGGACAGTCCCCATTGGCCCAGTGACTAATCTGCTACTGCTAGCATAGGCATCACCTGATAAGTACTGGGTTCTGTCATAGAGAGGTGACAATAAAATACACATATAGATACTCTACATAAAGGTAGATGAGGATATGGTAGGAGCTATAGAAAGCTAACAGCTAACTATTTTCTAAAGTGAACACGTTAACAAAGATCTATTTTAAAAGGAGATTTGTAAGGTCCTGATCCAAAGTCAATCGAAAGACTCCCATTAACTTCGGCAGGCTTTGGATCCCGCCCAGAAAGCACCAATATGGATGTTTAAATGTGTTTGGATAATGCAGTTGCTTAAACGTATCTTGAAATGATTTTCAATCATTAGAGTCAGCCTTTCTCTGCTTAGATATAGAACAATCAGCCCAGTAGACTCTCCCAAAGCACTCATTTATCTTCACATTGTCTGGCTATGCTGGAAGAAGGACAGGAGGCACTGGAGGTGGTTTAATTAGGCCTCAAATTTATTCTTAACTCTCTGGGAGTATCCTGTAGATAAAAGTGTACAGTGCAGGAAATTCCATAATCATTTTCATATAATACCACGGGGCTTCCATCAGCCCTCCCCCTTACCAATCCTGGACACCAGCCAACCCACTGCTAGGACTTCACCATCCCCCACCTGAATGAGGGCTGGAGGGGGCTATAAAGGAGGGGGGATTGGCTTCCTGCCATACCAGTCATAGGTGCCTTGAACCCTCTCTCCTTACCCCCCATTTTCTCTCTCTTAATGAATACCTCCTTTAAATCCTTTACCAATCCATTTTATCTAACCACTGTATCCTTTCCCTATGGAGTACCTGCACTGGACATCCACCCCATGTTTACATAATGAGTCGCAACATCATAGCCTAACGCCCATTCCATGCTTGCCCCAACTGAGCCCTCCCAAAACCAGAGTGGGGGAGGCAAAAAAAATCCTCACTTCACCTTGACCAATCTGGCAGTGAGGGGAGAATTCCTTCCCAGCCCCCCAAGAAAGGAGCGACAAGGGCAAATGCTCACAGCAGATCCTGAAAATCTGCTGTTTCACCACTTCCATGGGAGAGAGGGGGGCTGCTCCACCTGGTCCAGGAAAAAAAAGAGGACTTTGCCTGCCTGGCATGGACCTATATAGTACTCTCTTTCTTCTGGTCACCCGGGGGAGGGATGGACGCTGACCTGCTTTGCAGCTGCTGTAAAAGTCACTCTAACCCCTTAAAGTGGGACCCATTTTCCTGTGTGGTGTGATCATTTTTAAAGTTAGCAGTTGGGGAAAAAAGGCGAAGGCAGCACTTTGAAAGATGTTCTGTCTCCTTTAAAACAGGACCAGTAGATCAACCTTGAGACTAATGAATTATATGCATTTAAAGATTATCTGAAGGTTTGTTTGTCCGTCTGTCTTTCTAATCAGTGACTCATACTTAAGGAATGATGCTTTTGTTGGCATTGTTAATCTCTAATCTTTACTGTGTCCGGGAACGGTTGGTAACACGAGTGATTATACTTACCGGTCAAAAACAAACTTATTTTCTAGCGTAATTTTTAGGTATAGAAACCACCTGAAAATATCCAGAGGATCTTTCTTTTAATTTGTTAACGTTAGAGGTGACTGTTAATATTAACTGAATCTTTTGTTTCTAAACATTATTTTTCAGAAATTTTACTGTTGTTAATTCCAAAATCATTGTCGTCACTATAAGGCCTGAACCCAAAACAGCGGATTCATTTCTAGAGATAGAGTTAGCACATCTGGCTAATGTAAGTATTGCTGCAGCGAATCTTTATTTACAGTTGTATTCTTCTTTAAATTAAAAAAAAAAGACTAATTTTCCTGATAAAAGCAAAGCACAGAGATACACAGCATACTCTGAATAGACTGTTTTCATGTTGCGTGTATACAGACCCTTTGTTTCTGTCATTCTTATCGTTTTCATTTATACAGCAATTTTCATAGGGAACTCTACATTAACTGCTTTGATAGATACAATGGCAAATGTAGTATTTGTCCATTGGTTTCCCTTTTGTTACCAGATGAGGTCCATAGTGCAACACATGCTTCAGGCCTTTTCTTACTTTTTTCTTTGCCATTATGTGATACATGAAAGGCCGATTCATATTTGACTACACTATCAGAATACACTATCAGAATATGAAAATGCAGACTCACTTCAGTTTGCAAGTTCTACAAATTCACAAGATCTTGTTTTTTCTGCTATTTTCTTGTCCTGTAATCTTAATTTAAAGAGTTTAAAGCCAAAAAGCCCTCTAAATTTAATTCCATATTAAAGGGTGACTAGAGTTGTACAGAAATATCAAACAATTTCTTCCTGCTGCTTTCAGCTACCTCTTGATATCAAAGAAAACTTTTACAGTAAAGTTGTGTGAAGTAAGTCATCCAGATAAGAACAAGGCCTATCAATATTGCTAGTGATGTCTGAGACATCATAATATGCAGAATTTCTGCCTGACTTTTTACATTGGTAATGAAGAGTTAGAAATTATATTAAGTCAAGGAGGAAAGGGACATTTAAGAAAGGCATATAAAATAAAGTTATTGTATTAACATAAAAGACTTCAAAGTTAATGGCATTTTGTTACATTTAATGGGACAAGTTCTCCATTGGCCTATGCAAATGCAATTTCGCTGACAGTAATGGAGTTGCACTCAGCCTCCTGTGAATTTGACCCAAACACTCTGTAGGAAACTGGATGGCTATCGGAATTTATGTGGCAATCTGTCCCATTCAAATCTAAGTTTTTGGTTTACATCCAGCCCAGGCTGGAAGTGACAGAATATTATTACCATATACTGACTATTCAGTAGTTGGTATGAAATGAGTTTTATGGTCTCATCCAGTTTCTGGTGATCAGGTATTACAAAGAACATCATAATTGGTCCTCATGGTCAAGTTTAGCAGACAGGAAAAGATGGTACTACTAGAGGTAGTATTTTAAAGTAAGGGTTGACACACATTGATGTGGCAGTGTGGGGAAGCTTTTACACTGTTGCAGCCAGTGTGGTACCTTTTCTATGGATTAACAGAAACTTCAATCTGCAGCACTGTCAGGAACAGAAATTTCACTAAAAAACATAATGGGCTGTATTCAGTCAGACTACTTTGAGGCATGGACCACTAATGAACATGGAAGCTTGATCTTAGTACTTCATGTCTATTTATCAGAAAAGCCAGACAGCTTGTGGAAAATATTTCCCTTATTGTATTTAAGTAAGTCAGACACAGAGATCTTCAGACGAGCTCAAGATACTTCTAGATCTTTGATTTTTGTTTACATTATTTTACTATTTATTAGTTGTGGAGTTATTTTTACAGCTCATAACTAAGGAATGTGAAAGGATCATTTCATATGTGGAAACTTGAATGGTTAGTCACAAGGCTATAGCCCACGTAGACGAGGGAAAGAAAAGAGAAGATTGTAATTACTTTGTTCATAGCTGTAAGATAAGAGGTAAGAAACAATCAAGGTAATATCAGTAAGCTCTGTATCAGTGTTGAAATCAACTGATAAATCCAAAATAAGCAATTAAAATGGCATGAAATAAACAAGGCAAAAGGAAGGTTAAATGAATGTCTTCACAAGTTGATTTCTAGAAAAGACATTAAAGAGGGACCAGTTTCTTGAGCTTGTTTGTTTTATTATTCTTTTTTAAAATGTATAGACCCAGCACTTGCCCATTTTCCAGTTCTTTAGAAAGGTTCATTCTGGCAATGGAAGATGCAGGACATCAATTGTGATCTGGCATTGTCTACCTTTCTGTAACAGGATATTAATGAGTACTGTATTAGCGCAGAACTAGGAAGTGCTGACAAGGCAAGAGGATAGTAACCTTGTCAATAACGTTATGGACCTGGCACTGTTTTCTTCTGGCTCAGTTTTAGCTCAATAATATTTTACTCCAAATATCTGAAAGTTTTCTCCAAATTATACAGCCAGACCACTGCCCCCATGTGGAATCTCACCGAGGTCACTGTAATGGCACATGAACATGGGAGTTATCCTGTACCCATCCAATTGCAGAATCCTGACCTAAAAACTGGGAAGAGAAACTGATTTTACAGTTTTGAATGGCTTTAATGTTTCGTGGTTTTCTGTTCATGATAGTTTCCCAGATGAGATTTTATATAAAGAAGAGCAGTTAGAGATGCTGTGGCACATTCTCTGATTTGTGTCTTTTGCATTTTTAGACTGAGTGATCTTCATTTTCTTTATTAGAATTTACCTCCGTTGACAATTAGAATCTAATTTTCTTTAATTATAATGTCTTAATATACCATAATCTGTCTTTGAACTTTGTAGATCACACACAGTAATTAAGGTGAAAATGGTTTTACTTCATCTTTAGACTTTGACTGTTATACATTAATGGCTCAGAGTTTAATCATGATGTCAATTAAGCAGGCTAATTATTAAATTAATTAAATTAAATATTAAATAGGAATTAAAATACAGACATTTTATTCCAATTAATCTTTTCTAGAAGTTGTCTTTGTGTTGTTGCACTTTTCAAACTTTGTCTCTTTTAATATTATCTATACTATACCAATCAAAAAAGTTTGTTGTTGGATGGATTAATGATTATTTTATGACTTCTAAAATGTGCTCATGTATCTGTGGGGTATAGTTACATTTTTTTAATTATTCTTTTTGTTAATTTATTTGTCCACTGATTGATTAAACTAAATTCTATTAGATGAGATGTAGATGGGCTCCTTGCACAAACATGCATAAGTAATTGTGAAAAAGACATATGCGCATGTGAAAACTCCTGTTGTTCACAGCTTTATTTTCAAACAATGAAATCTGAATTTAAAAATTCCATTCTAACTATCCAGAATAGGTGTTCATGTGCTCAAAATAAATTCATTATTATAATTGCATTTTACACACAAATTTGGCATTTATTCATAAAATTGAATTATTTTACATATATATATCCTACCCATCAGTGGTATACCCAAATATCCTATCCATCAGTGGTGGGTGGGTGGGTATAAATACAACCCCCTCCCAATGGGTAGGCTATTTGGAATACAGCACCGTATTTAAACTTGTAGATGATTTTAAATATAGCGCTGGCCATGATACTCTGTAACATGCTAATGTAGCTTGCAGTGTGTTGCTCACAGTACATGGTATTTAATGCCATCCAGTATGATCACAGGTGGATTATATGAGCAGTATGATCATGATTGTGACATTTTTCTACTAGTTATGCTGGTAAAGGGATCAACATCATGGACTTCATTCCAGAAAGAATGTGAAATATCATCTCCTAACTTTGCAGAACCGCTGCTTTTATATCAATGGACAATGCAGCGGCAATCTAGTAATATTGTGGGAGTTAAAGCTTCTGGTTATGATTACTTCCACTGAAACTTTGACTTCCAATTATTGTGGGCCTACATAGCATGCACAATTGTGCACAATATTTTGAATACTGAAAGTTTTATGTGCCACACCTAACTATTTCTATTGCCAATGTGTTAAGGATTTTTGGAGGAATATGGGTGACATTTATGCTGCTTTCAATGTTACAGCTTCATCTCCTATTCATTTCTATGGTGACTCAACATACTCCCCTCTCCATGTGAATGAGCTCCAAAAGGGTCACATATTTGTGACCTGAAAACTACATGGATTTATCACTTCTTTAAACCTTCCCACAGAGTCCTCTATTTGCCTTGGTTACTGGGCATTGCTTGAAATTTTCTTCTTTAAAATCATTCTTTTAGCTAAGCCTGAACAGTCACCTTTTTCTCAAAGTATTTTCAAGTCCTTTCTTCTTGCAGTGTGGAAATAGAAGGGTGTAGGCTGTCTATCACCAGAAAAAAAATCACAGCTACGTGAATATATACTGGCATCAGTTTTAGGCATAGATTTTAAGTATGATTATGACTGTATAAGAATGAATATAGTGTGGCAAATTGCTGGCACTACTATGATGGGTTCCGCACTTTCTCTTCTTGTGGGGGGGTTTCAGGGTGCCATTTCTTGCCCCTGAACTGGGGTAACAGCTATCCTACTAGTATCCCAGGGAAGGGGAGTGGAGAGGGAGGGACCCGGGCCTGCCCTCTACTCCGGGTCCCAGCCCAGGGGCCCTATGATAGCAGGTGAACCACTTGTACCAGTGATTCTTTCCCCTGGGCTACTTCCCTCTCCTGACCTTCAGCTTGTGGGGCTTCCTGCCTTCCCTCTGCACAAGCCAGGTGTCCCTTTACCTAGGATCTTGGTCTTCTTAGCCCGCCGCAGCACTTCTCAAAACTCTCCTCCGCTTTCCTCCGAACTGCTCTTTGTTCCACCACCAAACCACTCTGCTTCACTCCTCCAAACTGCTCTCTGCTCCACCACCAAACCTCTCTGCTCCAGCTCCTCCTCACTCTGCTCCAGCTCCTCCTCTGGCTGATTGAAGCAGGGGGATTTTATCAGGTGACTGGCTTCAGGTGCTCTAATTGGTTTCAGGTGCTTTTAATTAATCTACAGGGAATAAGACTTCTCCTCATCCTAGATCACTCTCCTGCTGCCTTCTGGCCATGCTGTCTCACAATAGGCAGATTACTTCAAGTCTCAAGACACTTTCAATCTGCAGAATCCTCTGTTTATTCTAATGTTCCTGTTATTGCCAATTGTGATTCTTCCATAACCTCTTCTACCGATGCTTCAGAATGCTTTGGGCCAGTGGTGCAAGATGCACACACTGGATCTGTATGTGCCTGTTATCCGGTGTCTTGTCATGTTTTTAGTCTTTTATTTTAGATTATGAAGTCACTTAACTATGTTTGTAAGGTGCAGTGTGAATTTAAAGTGCTACATGTATTTTAAAATTATTATACCAAACTCAGAACATTTAATACAGTCACTCAACTAGTGAACTACAAAATCAGGACTTCATTAAATATCTTTGTAACTGGAGTCTGGAAGAGAAAGCTATGCCTTTCTGTAAAAAGGGCGGTAGAAGAATTCTAACACATGGGTGGATGTTTTCTTTCATTAATATTAAGTGTTTCTTAAAAAATATTGTCCACTGGCAGCCTGTACAATTGACTTTTTCAGTACTATCCTAAGATTAGTATATAAAAATGAAAATAACTTGATCATTTTAAACTATTCCTCGCACTTTCCGTTGTTTTTGTTTTCCATCAATTTTGTGTTGGAGGAGTTGTGCTCTTGTGCTCAGTGTCTATTTGTATTGATTCCTAACTTTAACATATCTGTGCCAAAAGTGCTATATGTGACTTCTAGGAGAACATTATATGAACATCATGACAACATATGACTTGTGCAAGTAAATAGAACCTTGAAATCTGTTCCTTTAGATATCTACAGTTTTGTTTGTTATTCTGTATTATACATCTACTGTAGTTTGTGTATCTGTGGTTTCATGCATACCCAATCTTTACAATAGATGGCTAGCCCAATCTTGCAGTCTTTACTCAATCAAAATGTTCATTAAAGTTAATGTACACTTAGTCTGAAAAAAGATTTGTTGGACTGAGCCCAAACTTTGAATTTTAGTCACTTCACTTCATATTGGACAGAAGAAAATAAGAGCAATAATAAAGAGCCTTCAATTTTCTGAAATATTACCCCACTTTAATAAGTGTAAGAAACTGAGATTTAGGGCCCAGGCTCCCACTGATGTCAATGGGAGTTGAGTTGGGCTCATACTGAGCATGAAAAAGTCGATTTAGCCCTTTTACCATTAATGGCACAAAAGATCCAGAAGGCCATTAATTTTCTCCCTCCATTAAATAATCTACCAGTTTAGCCAGTTTCTAAAGTGAACTTCTCCCCCTGCAGCCTTGGCATTGGGCCCTTGTAAGGGGCAGGAAGAGAATGTGACCAAAATGTTACTGTGCCCCAGCTATTCTCCATTGGTGAATGGCCTGTTGTGGGCTACTTTAAAGTGTGTGGGCCCAAGAACTGGCATCAGAAATAGGGAGTCTCAATCTAGGCATAGTTAAGGCCTTGTCTACACACAAAAATGGTACTGATTTAATGAAATCAGTTTAGAAACTGATGTAGTTAAATCAGATCAACCCCCTAGTGTGAATATTCTGAAATAGAATTAGAAGTGTCTACAAAAAGGGGATGCACCAATTTAACTACATAGAATCATACAAGATTAGAGTTGGAAGAGACCTCAGGAGGTCATCTAGTTCAGCCCTCTGCTCAAAGCAGAACCAACCCCAACTAAATCATCCCAGACAGGGCTTTGTCAAGCTGGGCCTTAAAAACCTCTAAGGATGGAGATTCCACCACCTCCCTAGGTAACCCATTCCAGTGCTTCACCACCCTCCTAGTGAAATAGTTTTTCCTAATATACAACCTACACCTCCCCCACTGCAACTTGAGACCATTGCTTGTTCTGTCATCTGCCATCACTGAGAACAGCAAAGCTCCATCTTCTTTGGAACCCCCTCACTCTTCTGCAGACTAAATAAGCCCAGTTACCTCAGCCTCTCCTCATAAGTCATGTACCCCAGCTCCCTAATCATTTTTGTTGCCTCTCTTATATACAGTGCAACTCCTACACCTTTTCTCCCGCTCCTCCTGTCCTTCCTGAATAGTTTATACCCATCCATGACAGTGCTCCAGTCATATGAGTTACCCACCAAGTCTCTGTTATTCCAATCACATCATAGTTCCTTGACTGTGTCAGGACTTCCAATTCTTCCTGCCTTTTTCCCAGGCTTCTTGTGTTCATGTACAGGCACCTAAGATAACTAGCCGATTGCCCTACTTTCTCAGTATGCATCAGGAGGCCTCCCCTGTTGCACCCTCTTCCTTGTGTTTCCTCCTGGTATCCCACTTCCCCTACCTCTGGGCTTAAGTCACCATCCCCCAGTGAACATAGTTTAAAGCCCTCCTTACTAGGTAGCAAGCTTACATAAGTTGCTTTGCTGATTTTGGTAAATTGGTACCTTCTTTAGTTAATGACAAGACCTAAAACTCTGCCTATTGAGAATAACTAATCCATTGGTTAACCTGATTGGGCAGCATTTTGAGAGTCTTTTATTCATTCTTTTCGGAGTGGAAAACGGGGGTGGAATTGAAATTACTTAAAGAATATGAACTGGGCAGGCTCCACGTTTAGGTAACTGGCATATTTGGACCCAATACCACAGTCCTTTTTCCTAGTCAAAATTCTAAGTGGCTTCCTGGAGACATCTACAGGACTATTTCCTGAGTAGGAACGATAGGTTCAATACTGCAAGGTGCTGAATACGCTCTGCTCAGTGCCCGCAACTCCCACTGACTTCAATTTGTTTTTGACTCCCATTGATTTCAAACCCCTTCAAAGTGAGGGTAATCTTTTGGGATCAGGCCCTGAACTAGGACTGCGGGATTGAGCACTTTATTGGTTATGTACACCAGTAACTAATGGTATTGTTTGTTTGTTTTAGGGCACGTTGAATCCCTATTGTGTGCTGTGGGATGATTCGAGAATGTAAGTGACAGATGTTTGCTTCTATTACTATGGATTAAATATTCCAAAACACGTAAAAATATTTAATTTGCCAGACAGTCAACAGTGGTCATTAGGAGGCCATGGAAAATGTGCAATCCACAGAGTGAAATGATTTCCTTTCCATGCTCTGCAGTCACACTGTAATGCAGATTTGAAAGACAGTTTATTTGTTTTCTGTTACTAATCCTGAATTAGCAGAATATCTCACCAACAACAATCATAGAGTTTAAAGCCTAAAGAGATCACCAGATCATATAATCTGACATTCTGTATATCACAAGCTACCAACACCACCAAATGCCCACACACTAAACCCAACAACCCAAATTAGACCAAAGTATTACAGACTACATGAGACTAGTCTGTTATGTGCCACGTGCAGAGAATAAAAGGGACTGAGGTGCATCAGTCCCTGAGCCCCTGCAATGAAAGGGAATTGATTAATTGAGAGATACTCATGCGGCCGAGGAAGCTGAAGCTGCTGAAAGGTTTCAAATATTGGGAGTATCGTGGGAGATATATTAGTCATCAGTGAGTAGGTGGGACCATCAAAGAGTCATGATAAGTAGAATTTATTATGGCTCTGCAATTTATCACGTGGATTTCACCACCATCTGGTATGCATGTATACGCACACTCTTTTATGAGACTGGTGCTTTTTGTCTTGTTTCTGCATGTAAACTAATCATTTACCAGGGGTCCAGAAAGCATTCATTTGCTCTATAGTTCCCCAAAACATTTTCCCCCAGTCATTTTTGGAAAAGTTGGGGATCTAGGGATTTAGTATTAACTGTGAGGGCATTTTAGGATTCATGATGATTTTCTGTTGGCCTGGTAATTACTTGTGTTTGGGGCATTTTATTTGAGTCCATTTGATTATATTATGGAATTTGTATTTTAGTATTGTGAGTTTTAAATTATTGCAAAGCTCCCAGTACACTGGGCAGATTCTTATCATTTATAAATCTAAATAAATAAATATGTACAACATTATACAATTAGCTGGGTACCTTGGGTTGTTGTCTTGTTTTATGTTTCATTTTGTTTTGTGTTCGCTTTTCTCTAAAGCATCAGGAATTTGCTATTGCCAGAAGCAGGAGATCAGATATAATGGTTTAATGGTCTGATCTAGTGTTGCAAATCCTGTGGAGCTCTGTTGTGCTCACATCCTTCAAAAATGGCTAAGTTCTTTACAACCCAATTTTCACAAGAACTTTGGGGATCAATCCAACAAGAAAGTAGTCAGCATTTAGTAAAAGATGCTTAGCTAATCACTGTTCCACAACAACAATAAAAAGGTGCTTTAAATTAAGTGTTTTTCAGATACGGTGAATGTTTGCCTTTAGCTTCTGCATCAGGTAGCTATAACTGCTGAAATTTTTAGCCACCTTCCTGGCAAGTCTCCCAGATCTTAATCTCAATGCACTACAATTCCATATGTGGTAAATTATATGTTTCTCTGGTGATGCTCTCAGTTTAATACATGCCCCGGAAGTGGGTGAAACTTTCTCTTCCTGGATTTTAAACGTTTTACACAGGCTATTGTTCAATGATTGAGAGTTCTTTCTTCATACATTCATGGAGAAGCCCCTTAATCTATACTGTGAGCTGTTTGATCACGTCTGGCTCTGCATTCTTGTTGTATTTTTATGGAGCATCTTTCTTCTCCTATTCTTATTATGTGGGTGTGTATATGTAGTATGTCTAATTGTTTGGAGAAATTATGTTTTATTTCATTCCTATCTATGGAGTAGAATTATATAACTTTTTTTATCTAGATAACTTTTTAGAAGGCTTTCCGTTTATCTGTCTATCAGGCTGATAGGCTTTCTGTGTGTCTATCAGCATCTAGTTATTGCTTTTGTATAACATTAAGTCAGGTACAACTAACTACATAAAGGATCATAGCATGAATTATATATGTTAAAATACAATTTCTCATAGTGCTGCAGCATTCATTTTGGCTGACACTTCCAAAATATGCAGTACCTCAGTTATGCTGATTTAGAATGGGGTTCTTTAGAGGTTTGGCTATTCCTTCGGTGTCTCCACTTTCTCAGATGATTAACTGAGTAGCATCAACAGCAGAATGTATGATAGTGGACGTTTATTTATTTTTCTCAGGAATTTATGTGACCATTTTAACCTCTGCATTTCATTCCAGTTTTGGCCTTCCATAACATTTTGGAATGCTGAATGTTTTTCACATCAAAGCATGTGAAAACATATAAAGTATTTTTGATTGAAATTCTGAGCTGAATTGGTCCACTGTCTGAAAGCTTTTGAAAAAGAAATCCTCTCCTCACCACCAAATTATTTGACATGAGCAAAGAAAGATTTAAAGCAACTACTGTAACAAACTGCATGCCATACATTGGACCCATATTCATCCAAAACACAGATGGGTGGTTGACCGGTTCCTCTCCTCCCTATCACCTCACATCCTTCATGGTGTGCAACAGATAACAAGCAGTGTGCAGTATAACACACTGCTACAATCAGGGTACCCTTCTCACTGTTCTGTGCCAGTGCCATTCACAGATATAGTACCGGTGGTCTGAAAATTGGTCCACATAGGGATTGCCATACTGGATTAGACCAGTGGTCTATCTAGTCTAGTGAGCTGAATGGCATTGGCCTTCAGAGGAAAGTGCAAGAAAGCCAACAGTGATATAAATAGAATAAACAGTCCATAAATAGGGCCCTGCCAAATTCACGATCCATTTCGGTAAATTTCATGGTCATAGGATTTTTAAAATAGTAAATTTCATGATTTCAGCTATTTAAATCTGAAATTTCACAGTGTTGTAATTGTAGGGATCCTGACCCAAAAAGAAATTGTGGGGAGGGGTCGCAATGTTATTGTAGGGGGGTTTGTGGTACTGCTACTCTTACTTCTGCACTGCTGCTGATGGTGGCTCTGCCTTCAGAGCTGGGCAGCTGGAGAAAGGGGGCTGCTGGCCAGGAGCCCAGCTCTGAAGGCAGAGCCGCTGCCAGCAGCAGTGCAGAAGTAAGGATGGCATAGTATGGTATTGCCACCCTTACTTCTGTGCTGCTTCCTGCAGAGCTCGACCCTCAGTCAGCAGCCGCCACTCACCAGCCACATGGTAGGGTATTGTCACCCTTACTTCTGTGCTGCTGCTGGTGGGGCACTGCCTTCAGAGCTGGGTGCCTGGCCAACATCTGCCATTTTCCAGCCACCCACCTCTGAAGGCAGTTCAGAAATAAGGTTTGCAATACTGCAACACCCCTAGAATAATCTTGCAAACCCCCCTGCAACTCCCTTTTGGGTCAGAACCCCCAATTTGAGAAACACTGGTCTCCCCCATGAAATCTGTATAGTATAGAGTAAAGGCACACAAAAGACCAGATTTCATGGGGGGAAACCAGATTTCACAGTCCATGACGTGTTTTTCATGGCCATGAATTTGGTAGGGCCCTAACCATAAGGGATATTTTCATAATCTTTTACTCATCTGACCAAAGGCAATGTTTCTTAATTTCAATTAGTGGTTTAATTATGCTCAGTATGACTGGATGGGAGCTCAATATATCATCAGTCAAGTCCCCTGCACTCAGTTCAGGACTAAGTAATAACTAGACCATTCCCGACATGTGTTTGTCTACGCAGTTCTTAAAAGCATCCAATTATAGACATCCCACAACCTTCCTAGGCTCCAGTGCTTAACTACCCTGGCAGCTAGGAAGGTTTTCCTAATGTCCAACTTAAACCTCCCTTGTTGCAATTTAAATCCATTGCATCTTGTCCTATCCTCTGAGGTTAACAAGAACAATTTTCTCCCTCCTTCTTGTAACAACCTTTCTGTACTTGAAAACTGTTATCATGTTCTCTCCCAGTCTTCTCTGCTCCAGCCAAAACAAACCAATTTTTTTTCAGTCTTTCCTCATAGGTTTTGTTTTCCTGACCTTTAATTATTTTTGTTGCTCTTCTCTGGGCTTTTTCCAATTTGTCCACATCTTTCCTGAAATGTGGAACCTAGAACTGGACACAATACTCCAGTTGAGGCCTAATCAGCATGGAATAGAATGGAAGAATTACTTCTCGTGTCTTACTTAAAACACTCCTGCTAATACATCCCAGAATAATGTTAACATTTTTTTTGCAACAGTGTTACACTGTTGACTCATATTTACTTTGTGATCTACTGTGACCCCCCGATCCCTTTCTACAGTACTCTTTCCTAGGCAGTCATTTCCCATTTTGTATGTGTGCAACTGATTGTTCCTTCCTAAGTGGAGTGCTTTGCATTTGTCCTTATTGAATTTCATCCTATTTATTTCAAAGCATTTCTCCAGTTTGACCAGATCATTTTGAATTTTAATCCTATCCTCCAAAGCACTTGTAACCCCTCCTAGATTGGTGTTGCAACCTCAGTAATGATAAGGAGGTGGGGAGAAGCAAGAAATAACAGCTGCAGAAGCAATCTGGTACATATGATGCTGATGCTGCAGCTGTTTCCCTGTCTTCTGAATGGCCAAGGTACTTGCCCTGATACTGTTTCTCCATCCATTGTCAGCCACCTTGGCCACTGACATTGAGCCATGACTCTTCATTACCTTCCTGTTCCTTTCCGCTATTAAAGGAGGCTTAGTCATATGTTCCCAGATGAAGTTCCCAGAATTTCCCTCTTCAAATTAGGGCAACCTTCAGCTTAGCTCCTAATTCAGATATCGGCTTCCCTGATTGTTCGACCTTCCCAAATACATTGTTAACCTGGAGCTAAATTTGCACATCAGTTCACTGGGGTCTACGAATAGAATTGCCTAGCTAGGAGATGACCAGTGTTGCAGGAACTCTGCTATGACTCCTGCCCTGGGCTCCCAGCATCCACTTGTTACCCCTTGATAATGGTAGCTCTTTTGGAGAAATGCCTATTCCTTGTTTTGTATGTAGAATCAACACTGATACTGCTGCCAACTCTCCATTTTGTGCGGAAATCCTCTGATGCTGCAACAGAACAGAGGAAATCTCTGATCTTTCTGGAAGAGACTATGTTCCGTTCTGAACTGGAAATAATAGATGTGGAATCTCATATACTAGAAAAGTATCAGGTACTAAGGCTGAATCCTGGTGTGTCTAGATGAGGATAGCTTAGTAGCAAAAGGTCACTATACTCCAGTTTTGCACTCCTCCAGTGCTGGAGCCATTCTGTTTAGGTCTGGTCCCCATTATGGCATCTGGGGATCTCTGAAGGATGTCCCAGCTATATCCCTGTGCTTACTGCAGAGAGGGATAATGTCATGGGAGCCTTTATGCTATCTGTGTGCTATCTGAGGATTCCCCTATGCTGAGAGGCTCCTTCTCTGGCCAGTGAGGCTGGCCTTAGGAAAGTTTTGCATAAGTGGGACAGGGCAAAGCTATTGTAACTCACAAAGGGATCTAAAGTTGGGTTTTATGGGCTAGCTCAGCAAAATTAGTCAAAATGTCTTCTGCCCATACTCCTGAGAATATTGGCTGTGTCAAGCCAATCAAGAAACCAGGAGAAATATGACAAAACTCAACCAGCCCAGCTCAAACCTAATAAGTAGCCCACAAAACCTGTATTTAAATGTGTAATAACAAAAAAATGACAAAAATTGAATTTAAAATGTTAATGTAAAGCATCTGGAAAGACATTCTTTGTCACAAAAATTTGAGTGTTTTGAATTTCAAGTCTGATATTTTGCAAAGCACTCATAAATACCTCTTTGGCTAATTTTTTTTTCTTGCAAGGTAGTACTCATATAAGACTCATTCCCTGTGTGCACCTTTATTCTTTTTGTGTCTTCAAACTGACACTTCTTCCCTGGCCTAAAAAACATCTTCCTTTGCTAAAGACTGTAGTGTTCATGCTGGCTCCTATGTAAGTTCTCAGCCCAATATGCAACTGAGTCATGCGGATTCTTCTGCAGATACTGGGAGGGTTAATTAATCACTCATCTAACTAGATGCCCCTCAAAGAAATGTCCCAGAATGACATCAAGCAGTATGGATGAATGTTATGTGATGAAATGCTAATGTAAGAGTGGTCGCCTCAAGTTTGGCAATGGCCTCAGATATAATTGAAAGGAAATAATGTGGTTCCATGCAAAAGAATCTAGCCCGTTTGTCAGTCATTGGCTTTAGCTGTTTGACTACATACATATGCCTATGGGAATCACATAGGATCAAGAGGAAAAGAGGAACTAAAGTGAACAAAGTCACAGCTTCATTAGAATGAGATAGTTTTAGTAGTGGAAGACTCCAACTACTGGGAGTAAAAAGAGACTTGGGCATCATTTTCAATGTTGTAAGCAGATCCCATTTTAATATCTGAGGTGTCCTACTAAAAAGATAATTTTTTGGCTTATGCCTCAACCAGTGCTTCAGTGAAAGTGAGCTAATCAAAAGCTATGTGTACCTACCATTCCATGGGGGATCTTACAAAAATGAGAAAGGGTGATCTAGTGGGTAGGGCAAGTGACTTGGACTTGAATTCAAGTCACCTACTTTCAATTCCTGACCCAGGCAAAGACTCCCTGTATGACCTGTATGCCAGCAAGCTAAAAAAGTATGGATTGGATGAATGGAATAAAGGTGGATAGAAAGCTGGCTAGATCGTCCGGCTCAACGGGTAGTGATCAATGGCTCAATGTCTAGTTGGCAGCCGGTATCTAGCAGAGTGTCCCCAGGGTCTGTCCTGGAGCTGGTTTTGTTCAACATCTTCATTAATGATCTTGATGATGGGATTGATTGCACCCTCAGCAAGTTTGCAGATAACACTAAGTGGGGGTGGAGAGATACATATACTGGAGGGTAGGGACAGGGCCCAGAGTGACATAGACAAATTGGAGGATTAGGCCAAAAGAAATCTGATGAGGTTCAACAACCAGGCAGAAAGATCCTTGCTTTGGGGGAGGGATAGCTCAGTGGTTTGAGCACTGGCCTGCTAAACCCAGGGTTGTGAGTTTAATCCTTCAGGGGGCCATTAGGGATCTGGGGCAAAAATCTGTCACGGGACAGAACTTGGTCCTGCTAGTGAAGGCAGGGGACAGGACTCGATGACCTTTCAAGGTCCTTCCAGCTCTATGAGATAGGCATATCTCCATCTCCATGTTGTTGTTGGCATCCGTTAGTCTCAAGAGACGATGGATATGTGCCCATGGGGAATGTTTAGTTGATGGCTGTGCAGTGTCTGTTGTGGCTGTGAAGCCCCACACGAGAGTGGCGGTCTCGATTGCATTTGCTGCATTTGAAGGCGGTGTCAGCTGTGGGTTGGAGCCGCTGCTTCCTTTTTCGTTGAACCCGCTTTTCCTCGGCAAGCTGCCGCAGCTTGTCTTCACCAGTTTTCAATCCAGTAGTCAGAGCGTGTCTCCATCTGCATCTGTAATGGGCGAGCTCTTCCCAGCTGTTGATGTCGATTTGAACAGTCATCAGGTCCCTCTTACAGACATCCTTGAAGCGAAGGTGGGGCCATCCTGTAGCTCTATTTCCGGAGGCAAGTTCGGCATACAACAGGTCTTTGGGGATCCGTCCATCTTCTATGGGACTTAGATGGCCAAGCCATCTGAGGCAGCGTTGACGGAGGAGAGTGAACATGCTGGAGATCTTGGCACGTTCCAGCACCTCGTTGTTCATTATTCAATCACTCCAAGTGATCCCGAGTATGCGACGGAGGCAGCGCATGTGGAAGGCATTCTGTCTCTTTTCTTGCGAAGAGTAGGAGGTCCAGGTTTTGCTGGCGTAGAGAAGAGTGTTTAGCACACATGCGTGGTACACAGCGACCTTTGTGTTGATGGTCAGCATGTTGTTGTTCCACACTCTCTGTGACAAACTGGCCAAAATTGTGAAGGCCTTGCCGATTCTACGGTTGATCTCAGGGTCCAGTGAGAGGTTGTCCGTGATGGTAGATCCGAGGTAGGTGAACTGACTGACCACCTCTAGCACATAGTCATTGATGGCAATGCTTGGATGTTCCGCATCCTGGGCCATAACTTTGGTCTTCTGAAGACTGATTGTCAACCCGAACTCTTCACAAGCTCTGGAAAAGCAGTCAATCAGACGCTGGAGATCGATTTCTGTGTGGGTGGCCAGGGCAGCATCGTCTGCAAACAGCATGTCTCTTATTGTTGCCTCCCGTACCTTGCTTTTGGCCTTTAGTCGAGCCAGATTGAAAAGTCTCCCGTCAGACTGGGTGTGGAGATAGACTCCCTCTGTGGAATTTCCAAAGGCACGTTTCAGCAACGCTGCGAAGAAGATGCCGAAGAGTGTGGGAGCGAGAACGCAGCCTTGTTTTACTCCACTGTGGATATCGAAGGCATCGGAGGACGAGCCATCATACAGGACTGTGCCTTTCATGTTGTCGTGAAAAGACTGGATCACGCTCAGCAGCTTCGGTGGGCAGCCAATCTTTGCCAGGATCCTGAACAGCCCATCTCTGTTCACAAAGTCGAAAGCTTTGTTCAGGTCTATGAAGGCAAGGAGTAGCGGCTTATGCTGTTCTCTGCATTTCTCTTGCAGCTGCCTTAAGGAGAAAACCATATTGGTTGTGGATCTCCCTGCTCGGAACCCGCACTGTGACTCTGGGTAAACTCTGTCAGCAAGCTTCTGCAGTCTGTTCAGGATCACGCATGCAAAGACTTTACCCACAACACTCAGGAATGATATGCCTCTGTAGTTGTTGCAGTCGCTTCTATCACCCTTGTTCTTGTAGAGGGTCACGATGTTGGCGTCTCTCATATCCTGAGGTACTGCACCTTCATCCCAGCACTGACAGAGGAGGTCGTGGAGGTGCTCTAGGAGGACATTGATGCCACACTTGATAACTTCTGGTGGGATGCCATCCTTTCCTGGAGCCTTTCCTGTGGACAAGCTCTCAATGACTTTCTTCAGTTCTTCCATGGTGGGCTTCTCGTCCAGCTCAGTTTGAATGGGAAAACCATCCACGGTATTGAGGGCAGCTTCGGTGATGGTGTTTTGCCTGGAGTACACTTCAGAGTAGTGCTCCACCCATCTATCCATCTGCTTGCTCTTGTCCTGGATGTTTTCGCCTGTTGCAGACTTTAGTGACACTCTCCACTTCTTTGTGGGTCCCATGGGCTTCTTGATGCCATCATACATTCCCCTGATGTTTCCAGTGTCAGCAGATAGTTGAATGCTCCGGCAGAGCTGGAGCCAGTAATCATTTGCACACTGTCGAGCTAGTCTCTGTACTTTGCTCCTGGCAAATCGATACTCTTGTAGAGTCCTATGACTGGGGGAATGCTTATACTCCAGGTGAACAGCACGGCGTTCTTCAATGGCTGGAGTGAGTGTGGTGGAGTTGGCCTCAAACCAGTCATTGTTCATTTCTCGTTTCTTTTTTTTTCCATCTCCATATATATATATATATATATATATATATATATATATATATATAACAAGGACAAGTGCAGAGTCCTGCACTTAGGATGAAAGAATCCCAAGCACTGATGCAGGCTGGGGACTGACTGGCTAAGCAGCAGTTCTGCAGAAAAGGACCTGGGGATTACAGTGGGCAAGAAGCTGGATATGAGTCAACAGTGTGCCCTTGTTGCCAAGATGGCTAACGGCATATAGGGCTGCATTAGTAGGAGCATTGCCAGCAGATCAAAGGAAATGATTATTCAGCACTGGTGAGGCCACATCTGGAGTATTGCATCCAGTTTTGGGTCCCCCACTACAGAAAGGATTGTAGACAAATTGGAGAGAGTCCAGCGAAGGGCAATAAAAAGTATTAGGGAGTTGGGGGACATGACTTATGGGGAGAGGCTGAGGGAACTGGGCTTATTTAGTCTGCAGAAGAGAAGAGTGAAGGGGAATTTAATAGCAACCTTCAACTACCTGAAGAGGGTTTCCAAAGAGGATGGAGCTCGGCTGTTCTCAGTGGTGGCAGATGACCGAACAAGGAGCAATGATCTCAAGTTGCAGTGGGGGAGGTCTAGGTTGGATATTAGGAAACACTATTTCACTAGGAGGGTGGTGAAGCACTGGAACAAGTTACATAGGGTTTTTTTTAAGGCCTGGCTTGATAAAGTCCTGGCTGGGATGATTTAGTTGGGGTCAGTCCTGCTTTGAACAAGGGATTGGACTAGATGACGTCCTGAGGTCTCTTCCAACCCTAATCTTGTATGATTCTGTGACCTTGGGCAAGTCACATCATCTACCCTGTGCCTCAGTTCCCCATTGGTAAAGTGGTGGTAATAGTGCTTCCCTACCTCACAGGGGGTTGAGGCTAAAATCTGTTAATGATGGAGTGGTACTCCGCAACTATCATAATTTGGGCCATATGAGTACATAGATAGACAGAATGACATAATGCATTACATGGTTTTTAGTGAGCACTGACCAACTTTTTAAACAACTCAGGTAATATTTTTCTTTTAGTAATTGGTGTTACTTTTTGGCAGGCAATGTGTCACATCTGCAGCTTGCCCTTAAAACTGCCCTTGGCTGGTTAAGGAAAGGATTACTAGGATTTGGTGGTCCTTCCCTGCCAATTTCTACAGCAAAGATCAGATAATAATATGGCAGATTTTCATTTGTCCATATGGCATATATCTGTCATAGCACCATGTGCCCACCGAATACCCAATTATTTGGAGGGCATGAGAGAAGCAATTCAATAAAATTTTTATTATCTTGAAGGTTTTGTTCAGGTTCGGCTTGAGTCCTGGCCGAAGGGTCTGATTTGTTCTATTTTCTTTTTCCAATCAGGTTCACCCATTTCTAATTTACACTGACAGGAGTTCATGCCCTTGCCCTAAATGTGTGGGAAATTATGAATATCTGAAAGCAAAAAATGAATTGTGAGATTTTACAAATTTCAGGAATTCACTTCAGGCCAACATTTTGGTGTTTCTGCCAGTAAAAATATATTCATAGTGAAAAATACCTTTAAAAAAATCTCCTACCTCAAATAATGTTTGGTTTGTTTCAAATTTGTGCATGGTTTCATTTTGCCACTTTTCTTCAAGGGAAAATAGCTTCTTTTAGAAAAAAAAGTCTAAAAGCAAAAACAGGATTTTCCCACGGTTTTGCCTGCAACATAAATGGTTTCTTATAACTCTACTGTGCCCACAGACTTATAGCCTATTAGCATGATAATTTCATGTTGCTAAAATTGAAATGGATCATTGATCTGTCTCTCCCGCCTCTTCTCTTTCTTCTTTAAAATTGGCATGATAATGGGTCTAAATCACTTTTTGCTCTTTACTTTCAGGCCAGTTTTTCCACTTTTTGAAAAGATTCAGGACGAGACTTTGAAAATCAAGGCAAAGGTGTCTCAAACTGAACACCTTAAAAAAAAGCACAAATCTTACTTTACATTTCCATGTAAAGTAATATTTAGTGGTATTATTCAGACCAAAAGGGCAGTAGAACAGGGCTACATTTTTCTATAAGTAAAATAAAAACATATTGAAAATGGCAAAAGTGTACAAAAATTAATATAATTGACTTCTTTGGAACTATAACCGTTTACACCAACTGAGGCTCTGCCTGTTACATTGACTTCAGTTGGAGTAGTGGGTGCTCAACTTTTAGGAAAATTAGACTCTCGTTGTCTTAAGCTGAGCTGCTTTTAAAAACAACACTTTTACAAATATTTGGCTACCAGCCTAGTGAATAAAACGCCTTCTTTGTGAGTGGTGAGTCAATCCCAGATTTAAAGCTTCCATGTTTCTGTTTATGAATTCTCCATGGCCAAGTTAACTATAAATGTACCTTACTTAACAGATAATTGTTTCCTCATAAAACTATCTTTATAAATAGCTTTATAGATCTTTGTATGGATGAATCTGTAAATACCACATTACATATTCAGAAATTTCTTATTGTCCTCCAGCAAAGTACTCAGCTAAGGCCCCAGTTCTAAGGAGTAACATACTCTGCAAGTAGCTCCTCTGATTTCAGTGTGCAGCTACTTGTGGAGTAAAAAGACTAATCCAAAGTCCACTGAAGTTAATAAAAAGACTCCCATTCACTTGAGTAGGCTTGGATCAGGCAATAAGTTACTGCTTAACATGCAGGGATGAGGGTGGGAATCAGGCCTTACTGAGGATATTTTTTTAAAACACGATTGTGAAGACTAATAACATTATACTGTGATGCAGAAGAACTTATTCCACTAACATTCTGCACATCTTTTATTAGAGAAAATTGAGGGGCTGTCTCTTTTTTCAAAAAGAGAGAGAGAGAAGATCTTTTTGATTTAAATCATTATAAAATGAATCAGTGTATATGGGAGGAATTCATAATTCAGATACTTATTGTCACACTGCCTTTCAGTAACACCTACACTTCTCTGAATAGGGAGATGCATTGCCTGCTAAGAACTACAGCTAAAAGAGGAAATTAATTTAATCATTGCTGATAATTTTTAATTACTGCTGCTAAGTGATGAATCAACCTCATTTTGTGAAGAACACAATTGCTATTTATTGCCTGTGTATAAATGTATAATTTGGGAAACTAAAAATAATGTGGGTTTTTTTGAGATGTCAGGCAGGTATAATTTTGAAATGTATATAAAAAAGGGTTAGTTGGTGCAGGTTTGCTCTCAAGTTTTAAAGATTGGAATATAATCTTCAATTTTGAAACACAACATCCTTACTTGAATGTAATCTGTTGGTGGGTTTGTAGTGCAATATGAGAACAGAAGATAATAGTCTAATCTCTTGAAGTAAGGATGAGGACAGGACAGAAATGTATCACAATTTAATTGTACCATCTATGTTTCCAATAAAAATGGAAAGGGTGAATTCATGAGCTTAACTAAGAGAGATAGGAGATAAGTTTCAATTAGAGTCCTTATTTTACATATTAATGGTCACTGTGGCATGCTGAGGGGACAGCATCTGTGCCTACGACCTGGTCTTGGAATTTGATTGAAACTAGTAGGAAAACACAGTACATGCATATATCTTTGATAACACTCTATCAAGAGATCTTCTGATACTGTGGTAAATAAAACACTGTACCTAGATGGGGATTTAGTTCTCATGCTGTCACTTGAACAGTGAGGCCACCGAAGACATTATATGCCTCTCTGATGTTCTGTCCTGAATCAAATCTGGCACATTACAGTGTAGGGTGCTTGTGAAGGACTGGTGTTTGTTGACACTGTCCAGCCATCGCATTTTAAGTCTTCTAAGGGATCTTTTCCATCCTGCTTTCATTGGGTCATAGTCTAAGAAGATTCTCACAGGGAAGTTGGTAGGCATTCAGAGCAGAAGTCTGTACCACCTAAAGAACTTTGGGTGGCTGTTCAAGAAAGCAGGACCAGTTTAGTTAGAACACTGATCTCTTCATTCAACTTGAATTCACACCATTTGATGTTTTTGATCATTCAGAAATGATATCCAACTTCTTTTCAATGTTGATAATGAGAGGCCATGTTTCAGTCCCATAGGTCAAAACACAAACCACCAAAGTATTAAATATCCTCAGCTTCATCTCTCTGCTGTGTTTGGTTTGCAAAATATGTTGTTAATGAGGCACCCCATTACTGAAGATGCTTTTGCAGTGTGGGCTTTAAGTTCTTTCTGAAAGCCACCCATGTCATCACCAACAGACCCAGGGAAGTCCCCAGTAATCTCTGCTGGGTTGTGTCCCACTAAGATGCTGGATCCCTCAGTGTGTTTGAAATTGCTGATTTTAAGAGTTTTGGTTTTACCCCAATTAATATTCATGCCAATTCTTGTCACTGAGATTTCCAGGGTTTTATGTGTCGCAACTAGTTCATCCATTGATTAATCAACGACCACTATGTCATCAGCAAAATTGTTGTTAATGATGTTCTTATAATCAAGGCATATACTAAGGGTATGTCTACACTAGAAATGTAAGTCGACCTATATTAGGTTGCCTTACAGCCACCACAGTAATTACGGCAGTGGTGCATGTCCACACTACCCTCCTTGGGTCAGTGATGCATGTCCTCACCGGGAGCGCTTCCACCGACCTAAGAAGGGACAGTGTGTGGAGCTCCACTGGAAGCTCCCTGCTGAGACCTTGGCTGCACCACAGGCTCCTGAGCTCCCTCCAGGCTGGCCCCTCTCCACTCCCTGTTAGGTTGACATATGTTTCCTGTTACACTGTTGTTTTCAGCAGTGTAGTGTCCCCTTACCTCCCTGCTGCTGGAGCCTTTCCTCTCTGCAGTAGGGTGACTAGACAACAAACGTGAAAAATCGGGACAGGGGGTGGGGGGTAATAGGAGCCTATATAAGAAAAAGACCCCAAAATCGGGACTGTCCCTATAAAATTGGGACATCTGGTCACCCTACTCTGCAGGAAAAGACTCCCCTCCTCCCCCAGCAGGGAAAAGGTAAAGGGAAGGCAGTAAGGTTCCAGCAGTGGGGAAAGGCTCTATTAGTTCTCCAACACTGGAGCCCTTACCACTGCAGGCACCGGCTCTGGCAGTGGGAAAAGACTATCAGGTCCCTGCTGCTGGAGCCCTTCCCCACCCAAAAAAAGACTCTTTGCAGGGAAAGGCTCTGGCAGAGGGGAGACAGCTGGGAAAGGTTCCAGCAGCTCCCTGCTACTGGAGCCCTTCCTCACCACAGGGAAAGACTCTGGCAGTGGAGAGGCATTGGCAGAGCCTTTCACTGACATACCACAGTGTGGATGCAGCCTTCTTTTCACTGTGACTTGTAATTACACATATACTATACACTGCCACCAGTGGAGTGCAGATGTAGCCTAGGAATCACATGCATGTATCCAAAGATGGAATTTTGCCCATAGAACTTTGCTCTCATTTATAGCGTTGTAAAATTAGGAGTATCTCCACTGAAGTCAGTGGAGTAGATCAGCATTACACTTGTATATGTGAGTTCAGAATTGGACCCAGATGTCCCAGTCTAGTAAAGTATGTAAGCACATGCATAATTTTAAGGACATGAATGGCCCTGTTGAAGGCAATGAGAATATTCACATGCTTAAAATTATGCATTTACTTAATTCCTGGGCTAGGTCAGGGTGTTAGTCTCTGTTACCTGTTTTTGGAGCCGTGAACTAGAACTGAAAGGCCTATACCTGCCCTGTCCTATGTCCTATAAAATTTACTAGGGAGGTAAGTAACAGAGTTCTATGGAATTGTAATAAAGATCTAATCAAATTATTCTGAATTCTATGGAATTGTAATAAAGATCTAATCAAATTATTCTGAAATCTTATGGAATATAATAAAATTTGAACTGTCAATAGATTTTTGAACCATCCTCTAGAATTCTGTTGCTGACATATAAATTAATTGTTTTCTACAGGATAGTTTAAAGAACATATAGAAAGGTTATCATTTCCTCTTGCTTCCTCTAGAAGATTTTTTTAAGGGACTTTGCTGAGCTCTCTAATCCGCTCAAGTTTCAAGACTTTTCTACGTGAACAAAACATTTATGACCGTGAACAAAAACTAGAAAGCATCCTTTATAGTATCTATCAATGTCTAAACCTTATGGTTTTAACAGAAAACTAAAGTATAAATTGCATCTATAGAGGTGGTAGTTATATGATAAACAACCTGTTAAGGAATATTTTGACACCAATACCATAGGTTTGATAATAGCAATCTGTCTGTTTAGTGATATTACTAGCTATTTTTACTAACATCTGAAAATTAAATCTCGGTTCCACAAAATCATTATTATTTCACAGAAAATATATTGTATTTTAATGTTGTATGTATTACAATTATTAGGTTAGGATGCATATTTGCTTTGCAATTTCAGTTTCCTCATCAGCATCTCACTAAAGTTTTATGGTAATCATTCATAGAAAAAAGTAATGGATTGCAGACAACTTGGTTTGGTTTCACAGTTGAAATGAAATGTAAGGGACTGGATTACAAAACGTGCATAAATTGTTTATAGGTAAGTGAAATTATGCTCAATTTTGCACTGCAGTGTATTTCTTAATGTTACACTGCATTGCATGCCATCAGAAGATAGACAGGATTTCAGCTAGCACACATATATTTATTTGTAAGAAGTATGGAGAAGAGGACTGTATATAGCTCCATGGGTTATATTTTTTCACTTCCAGAGCTGTGGGTCCAAATGTGGCTGAGTGCCTGGTGAAGCAAGATGGTCATTATTCTACATTACAAAACCGTAACACAGTTCAGCAAAAAGTCTAGGATTAGCATAGCAAGAATGATAATCATGGCTAATGTTTATTGACAGAGCTTTGAAGTGTGCATTATACAGTGCCTCCACGTTTAATTGACCCTGCTTGTGATGACAGGAGAGTTTGAACCTAGGACCTTCAGTGCTAAAACTGTGCCTCTATTTCAGTGAAAGGACTAAGGGCTTGTCTAAACTGCATACTAAATTGACACAACTTTGATCAATGCAGCGGCATCGATTTAGCAGGTCTGGTGAAGACGCGATGAGTCAATGGGAGAGCAGTCTGCCATCAACTTCAGAACTCCACCTCCCAGAGAGGTGGACGTTAAGTCGGCAGAAGAGCACCTCCTGCTGACACAGCATGATGTAGACACCGTGTTAGGCCGATGTAAACTACGTCGCTCAGGGGGTGATTTTTTCACGCCCCCCCCCCGAGCAATGTAACTTCCATCAACTTAAGTGGCAGTGTAGATCAGGCCTATGACCCCAGCAAAGCACTTAAGCACATGCTTAACTTTAAGTCCATCCATATTTAGCAAAGTATTTAAGCAGTATCTTTAAACATATGATTAAATCCCATTGACTTCACTGGGACCTAAGCAGATACTTAAATGCTTTGGTGAATGGCTTGTCTATCTGGTGCCTTAGTCTGCACCAGCAGGGGTGTAAATTCTAATGCACACGAGCAGGGCCATATTAACTCTCCTGTGGATCTGGGGCTATTAGATTTGGTGGGGGATTGGGGTGCAAGAGGGGGTGCAGCTCCAGCTGCGGGGTGGGCTCTGGGGTGGGAACAGGGATGGGACAAGGGGTTTGGGTGCAACAGGAGGTTTGGGGTGCAGGATCTGGGTGGGAGTTTGGGTGCAGGAGGGGGCTCAGGGCTGAGACAGGGGTTGGGGTATAGGTGTGGGTGTGAGGTCTGTGAGGGAGTTTGGGTGAAGGAAGGGGCTCTGGGCTGAGGTAAGGGGTTGGGGTGCAGGAGGGAGCGTGGGGTGCAGGATCCAGCCAGGAGGCACTTACCTTGGGCATCTCCTTGTCGGTGGTGGAGCAGGGCTAAGGCAGGATCCCTCCCTGCCCTCGCTCCGCGCAGATTTGCTTCCTGAGGTGACTGGAGTATCCAGCTCCTAGGCAGAGGGGCCAGGCCGCCCTGCATGGTGCACGCTGCCCGGGCCCACAGATGCCGCCACCACGGCTCCCATTGACTCACAGGTGGCCCACAGGTTCCGCCACCACAGCTCCCCTAAAGCCCCTGCATTAATCCAGCCCTGCACACCAGCATGTTGCCTACTAACTGGCCCAAGTGTGTGCTGCAGGCATGCATTAAAACAGTGGTTCTCACACTATTGTACTGGTTACCCCTTTCACATAGCAAGCCTTTGTGTGCAACCCCCCTTATAAATTAAAATCACTTGTTTACATATTTAACACCATTATAAATGCTGGAAGCAAAACGGGGTTTGAGGTGGAGGCTGACAGCTCGCGACCCCCCATGTAATAACCTCGTGACCCCCTGAAGGGTCCTAACCCCCAGTTTGAGAACCCCTGCACTAAAAGTTCTCTAGTGTGCATTAATATAGGTCCATTTCAACAGTGTACATTAATGTGCACTAGATAACTTATTGTGCACCAGCCAGGTCCACATGTTAATGCAGGGTACACTGGTGCGCATTAGCATTTACATCCTACAGGTGCTATGTATATCCTGCACTATGGTGCTATGTAGACAAGCCTTTGTTGGCAGCCAGAGCAGACTCATTAAACCTTTTATGTGGATCAGCCACTGGAAAATAGGCAAAGACCTAGATACTCCTATTCAGGGTTATACGTGACCTTACCCCGCTGTCTTTACATACTCACTTCTATAAGCACCAAATATTTAAAAACTTCACCAAAGTAAAATTTTGAAAAGGGCCCAGTCTGGCAAAGCATTATTCACATGAGAGGTCACGTGTTCATGTGGGGGAAGACCCACTGACTTCAAAAGGTATGCTTGAGTGAGTTAGGGCTATTTGCATGATTATGTGTTTTCAGATTGATGCCTCGCGTTGTAAGTATTGGGTACATGGTTCCAGTTAGATTGGGTGAAGAATCTCTTTCAAAAAGTACTTGCTGTTCTGATGTATCTGAACATTCAGACTAATAGTGTGAAATCCATAAAAATTGCTGTACTGCAGTGACAACACTTGGATGTATTAATATATGTAAAAACTGTTGGCCAGCTTCTGCTGTCCTTACTTGAATTTTATAGTGTCTTACCCAGTGATTAGCCTTTGGCCATCCTTACTTATATTCCATAGTATCTACCCAGCAATCAATAAGGCAGTATTTAGAGTGAGAGTGGCAGAATCTGGCCCCTATATCAGCAATACTTCTGTGTATTCCAGTTTGTTGTCATGGGTATGAACCATTCTGTGGATTTTGGTGAGCAGAGTATTAAGTCACTTACTAAAAGAAGCCTAATTCACAGTGGACTCCTTTCATTGCACAAAAAAACATTCACTATATGTGAGAGATTGGTGAAAGAGCTTAGTCTTGAAACTTTGACACAAGATGTTCAAAAAGATTTTAATTCAATTTATTGCCTACAGTGTTATGCTTCTAATTCCCAATCACGAGAGTATCTAAAATCCACCGAGGTCCCGAAGTTACACGCTCTTGTTTCATTATAAGATTAGTTTATTCTGGCCAAATAAAGAAGCAGAATTTATTCAATTTCTTTTATCTTATCACGATTACATTTATCTTCCAGTTATTAGAGGTTATATTGTGTCTTAGCTTTACCGTGTGCCATGTTGCAGTTGAATCTAGTCTGGCACTGCCTCCCTGGAGTTACTGATACAATTTGCATTGAATTCTTTTTTTTAAATCACTTCACATTCTCTGTATGAGTTAGTCTGATTGAATTCCATTGAAAGACAAATGCTAGAGGCCAGTGTTATGTTCTCTATCATTTGACTGAAGGAATATACTTACTATGAATGCAGTTTCACAGCAACAACAAACAAGAATGAAATATTTAAAATAACTGATTTATTTTTATTTTCTTAAATTCTGAATATTTTTTAAAGATAGTAAGAACAACATTTATACTACTTACCACTTAATATGATTAGAAGATTTTTTTCTTAAACTTAAGCTCTGCAGGATGACCAGGCTTAATAAGAATACAAATATATCTCAGGATTTAAACATGTTTAAATGGAAGGTAATATGCTAGATGAACAGCTTCAAGAAAAGCAATTTCACTAAAAATGTACGCAGCTGAATAGCTGCCAGATTATGGCTCAATAGATTTTTAGCTAAAGCATTGTGTATTTGCGATGATTTTTTAATGTTATCATCATCTTCTCTGATAACGTTGAGTAAGAGAGATTTCCTGTATAGCTAGTTAGCTAAATGTAATATACATATGTATTGAAGTGCATGAGCTGGGGATAACATCCTACAGTCCATTATATTATTCTGAGTAATGGAGAAAATGATATTATGATTCTAAATTCCACATGCTATGCTTATTACTCCCATTACATCTGTTATCCTAATGGTACAATTTGGAGCAGTTGGCTTTCTCCTCTGCTCCCCACTATTCTGTGAGGGAAAGGCAAAATGTTTATCTTTTAAGTTATTGACTTGTTCTTGCATATCTCAAAAGTAAGCATGTGCCTAACTTTAAGCATGTGACTTCAATGGGACTACTCATATGCTTAAAATTAGGCACATGCTTAAGTGTACTGGATTGGGACCAGATTCTGTCCATCCTTAGTGACATGGATTACTACCTTTCTCCACAAGTAGGCCCATTGATTTTAATGGCACTACTTAATAGATCACACATAGTCACTGTCATCAATCAGTCTATCAGCCCTCACCCAGAGAGCGCCGATCACAACACGTCAGACATGTTGTTCTATCCAGTCCTCTAACTATCTGCTGGCCAAGCGCTCAGTTGCACCGGACACCCGATTGACATAACGCACAGCAGCCTAGAACTCTTGAGCGATCCACCAACCACAGCCTCCCAAGCAGCTGGGATTACAGGCACGCGCCACCACACCAGGCAGGTGCACATAGAGCAAAGCATTACTCTAGTTGTGAATACACAAAGCAGAATTGCGCTCATAATGACCTTCCGAGAGCTAATCAGATATGAAAATGTCTGTTTGGAAAGCAGAGGTGTCATTTGTTTGATTTTATATTTCTCTAGATTTATTCAGAGTAATAAGAATGCCTATCCTTTCACTCTAGGCTCCCTTGATATAACATAAAATACAAATTTGTCAAATATAGAACCCCAGTAT
The DNA here is from genome assembly GCA_033296515.1 of Macrochelys suwanniensis. Lineage (NCBI taxonomy): Eukaryota > Metazoa > Chordata > Testudines > Chelydridae > Macrochelys > Macrochelys suwanniensis. The sequence continues at coordinate 51,681,018 of CM065777.1, forward strand.
AATATCACAACAGCACAAAGATATAGAAATCTGATCTGAGCGACTTTTGACCTCATTAAATCAACCCACTGTCATGCAGCAAGTAGTATAAGGAATCCAATCTGAAAAGTAGAATGGGCTGTAGTCATGAAATACTTCTAATCTCTTTCTATGTGAATGATACTTTGCAGCATGTACACTATGTAGAAAAAAGTAAATGTTCCTTTTTAATGTAAATCTGTCTTCCTAAACCCCCTTTTCTTCTTTCCTTCCTGTGCATGGCCACCTGTCAGTTAGGCACCTGAAGTTCTGTGGTTCCGGAAAGCAGCAAGGTAGCAGTAAGCCTAAATCTAGAATATAAAATGCTGCCATCTACACATTAATCATAAATCAAAAAAGAAGGTTGTAAAAATTATTTAGATCTTACAACAGCAACAGTAAGTGCCATTATAATATGGATGTTATGCACGTTTACTCTGCTACGCCATAGCAAGACATAGTCAGCTTAGTGCACTATATATCAGATGCTACATATTCTTAACAGGAAGTTAGATAACATTAAAGAACAGATAAACATCTTGAAATAAGACACACCAATGTGAATTCTATTATATCTACTTCACTGTGAATGCAGGAGGAGAAACATGCCATACTAAACAAATACAGGTTCCTATCTTCTTCACACAGCACACAGTCAACCTGTGGAACTCCTTGCCTGAGGAGGTTGTGAAGGCTAGAACTATAACAGGGTTTAAAAGAGAACTAGATAAATGCATGGAGGTTAAGTTCATTAATTGCTGTTAGCCAGGATGGGGTAAGGAATGGTGTCCTTAGCCTCTGTTTGTCAGAGGGTGGAGATGGATGGCAGGAGAGAGATCACTTGATCCTTACCTGTTAGGTTCACTCCCTCTGGGGCATTGGCCACTGTCGGCAGACAGGATACTGGGCTGGATGGACCTTTGGTCTGACCTAGTATGGCCATTCTTATGTTCTTATGTATCATTTATTTCTCTCTTGTACTTAAACTGTTGGGGATATTTTTGTTTGTTTCTGTTTGTTTGGAACAAACAATTTCTTTCTCCTCTTTTGTAACTGATTTACCCAAGAAAACTCAGATCAGATGCAGCCTTTAGTTTCCCCTGAGGTCTGCTTGTATAAGAATTTTTTCATCCAGCTCAATAAAGTATGTGGAGGCCACCAAATATCAGTGATCCAGCAGTTCATCCAAGATTCAGAGCACATGGTTCTAGAGCTGGTTGGCAAATGGATTTTTGATGCCATAGGAAATTCCAACATTTTAAAATTTGCTTTTGTTCCAATTCATAATGTGAAGTCAAAATTTACTGTGAAACAACATTTCTGAAATATTTCATTTTGGACTCATAGTAATGACCTTATTGAAATGAAACTATTTGTGTTTCAATGAGGTTGAAACATTTCATTTTGACTTTAACATTTTGACTTTTATATGACATTGAACGTTTCCACCTTATTATAATTAAGTGAAAAATTCTGACTTTATAGAAACAATGTTTTGACCTTATAAATACTAAAATTTCAATATTTACCTGTCCAAAATTCTGATGAAATTGATATGCTCCAGCAAAATGCTTTGAATCAGCATTTTTCAGTGGAAAAGTGTTCGGTCAGAAAAATTTTGACCAGTTCTACAGGGTTCTCCTGGGTCTCAGCCTTTTTCTCTAACCAGAAGAGTTATAGGCCTCCTAACAATCTGGAAATAGAGGCCTGTCCTATTTACTTCAACTGATATTTAGCAGAGATAAGGCTCAGTTTTTCTAGTCTTGCTTTTACCTTTTGACAAAAAGAAAATAGAGTAATGTCACAGTTCTTCTTTGTGCTTCTATTTTGTTGTTGTTTTAGTGACCCGCAAAAGTTACCGGCTCTTATATAGATGCTCAGGGAGGTGACGGGGAATGTGCAAGGAGACTTCACCTTTGTGCAGCCTGCACAAAGGCCTGTTACTGTTGCAGCCCTTGAGTTCAGAAGAGCAGAGAGACTGCTTCCCCAGTTAGCCTCCAGGGGTACCTGGAACCCTGAAGGAGGCAGTAAGGGTTTGGGAGGAGTTGTCCTCTGGTGCATCCTATTGTTGGAGTTCCCCTGAGACCTCTTCAACTCGTGTCAAGCAAGGCCTACCCCACACAGCTCCCTAGAGACACTATTCTTCCACAAACTCTGCATTGGCTTCTGCATTGCCTCCAACTCAGGCCATTGTCTAAATGCTACATTCTGAGAGTGTGTAATCTGTTTTACCCCTGTGATTTATCAAGGATTTTCAGTTGGCTATGATTAGTGATATGATTTCTGAAACAGTGTATATCACAGAAATTAGGAGATTATGGATATATATTCTGTGGACAGGAATAAGTGTTTTCCATAAATTATGTTTGATTCAGTATCCTAAAATGTCACCTCTATTTTAATATTCACCCATGTTGACAATGTCTTTTAACAATATGTATTTTATAAACACAAACTGCTGCAGCATGCCAAAATATCATGGAACCAAACTGACCCAACTCCATTAAGAAAGACTCAGCTTTCAGGATAGACCCCTATGAATACAAGAAAGTCAGCCTTCTGTACCCACTATTTAAGGTATCTTGGACACCATTGGCACCATTTACTATTAGGAAGTAAAAATAATAAAATATTTTTAAAATAGCAGAAAGATAAACTAAACAGAGGAATAGGTTCACAAGCAACCTCAGAAATTTTTTCTTGCATGGCAGGACTTTCCAACTTGATTGTTCCTGTTGTAGTGAATGCTACCCCACTGCAGAATTATCCTCAGAATACAAAACATAAAATCTTAGTACATAGTCAGAAAGCAACAGACAATCTGTTGAACAGGACTAAGAAAGATCAAATATAGAACAGAATAACTATAATTTATTGTGGTTACTTGGTAGCAATATGTCTCATTTAGAGCTACCTTGGGACATGTATTGGGGATGCTGTGGTGGCCACCATCTGAATATTTGTGGTTCCACTCAGAAACAGAGTATAAAAATGACAAAATGTCTACCATTTCTATCCATTTCTTCATTCTTGGAATAACATGTTACAGAGCTGGACAAGTGTGTTACATTTTCTGGTCACTTTAAAATCTTCAGCTTGCCACCAGAATATTTTTTGTGCAATTTCTGTTCTCATTACAAGCTTTGTCATGAGGCAGAATAATTACAGAGTTTAATATATATTGCCCTTATATTGTGTCATTCTTGTTACAGAGCAGAGATTGTAAGGAAAGTAGAAAATAGTACACTATCAATCCATTCTCATGACAACAGTTGTAATGAGAACATAAAGTGGTTTGATATTATTTCATTTTCATGACATTCTGAGGACTGTAATTTTGTGGTCCTCCACAAATGCCATACTTGAGATTGAACTGAGATCACAAGTTATGTTTAAAAGCAAATGTAGACTCTATATTCTTTACTACTAACATGCACACAGATTCAGTCTCCCATGAAGAATAGATATTTGAAAATTCCTACATTTTTAGAGCAGCATTTTGTGTGTTCTTTTAAACAATGCTGTTTTTCATAGAGTTCAATACCTGTCATAACAAGTGTGGGCCATTTATCAGTTTATATGGGCGAAGAATCAATCAGACTAAATATTCTGGCTTTATGGCTCTTGTGTCATATTTTCTTAATAATGAGGTGGTCTGAAATTTGTGAAGCAGAAAATCCAGTCTCATTCTGCTTTGTGACAAAAACAAAGACCAACCTTCAGAGATTGATTAATAACAATTGAATCTCAATATTTCTGATTGCCTCTTAAATCATCTCTATAATGCCTAAAAACTCAAAAGTAACCTTTCTGCTGTCTATTTTTCTTAATTTGATTGTATAATGTATTCTGAAACTCATGAAGAACTAGAACTGAATGGCTCACATTGCATCTCTTTTCTCCACCTCCAGAACTGGCACCTTTATTTGCCTAAGTATTAAAATTAATTTAACAAGACAGATAATACTCACACATACAAAGTCAAACCCATTAAGGTGCTAACATCCTGTTTGCAAGGATTACCTGTGTCAGCAGACAGGACTACATAGCAAGAAAACTAATTAACAATAAAATATTATCAGAAGCATTATAACTAGACTTTCATGAATTGTGCCTTATAAATGTTCAAATTCTGTTTTTCTGTGCCATGCACTTAATAATTCCATGCACTATGAAGTTTGTTTTGTGGTTGGTCCCATTTCAGACCTCCCTTAAATCTCATATTTTAGCTTTTTTTTTTTTTTTTTTTTTTTTTGGTGTGCAGCATAGGGGATAAATTTTGATCATCGTTAAATCAATTTTTTTTCTTTTTTTTATTACATTTTATGCAGTCTTTCCAGAAGGATGTATAAAAATAATGAAATTTTAGTTTGAGGGATATTTTGCCCTTTACAATAATGTAATCAGTGAAACGTGTGGAAACTCCCAAGCAGCTACTTTGAGTGGCAAAAAGGCAATGAATAACATTTAAAGATAGCATTTATTTTTTATAACCTGTTCTGGTAACCAAATAATTCAATATTTAATTATTTTGCCCTTGGGTATTAAGTCAGTTAACTTAGAAATATTTAGCTATGTTTAGCTTTTGAACTACTTGTATGTGCTATTTTCTAAGCATTTTGGATATCAGCACATGGTTTGGTTTGAGGTTTTGTTTTTGTTTTTTTACATACTCAAGTTAAATTACTTTGTGTTTTCCTCTTGCTTTTCAAACGGGAGAAAACGCTGTTATTAACAAATTGTGATGTCAGCGACGGTTGTCAAATTTTTCATTGCTTGCAGTGCATCTGTAGCCTTCGTAGTTAAATTATGGTGGATGAATGAGAAACAAAGTCCCAATTTAGCAAAGCACTTAAGCACATGCTTAACTTTAAGCATGTGAAAAATCCCATTAAAACTAGATAAGTTTAACTTAATATCTCCATGTTAAATTAATGATTTTTTTTTACATCAATGAGTCTATTTAAGCACATAATTTGCTGGATTGGAACTTTGTTTCTCATTTATCCACCAAAAGAAAGCTTGGCTCCAGGAGGCAATTAACACTGGTCCCAACATTGGAGGAAATGTTTGAAATAAACAATGTACCTAATGTCTGAGAGTACCCGTTTTTAACCAGGCAGTGAAATATGTGAGTCCTAAGTAAGGGAAGAGTAACTTATCTTGTGTAAAAGCTCTGCTTCTCTACATTGTAATCATCCCCAAGTGAAGGTATCTAACCTGATGCAAAAGCAAGCAGATGCACGACAATGTTAAAATATAGTACATATATTCATAAGTTTATATGTTGATTCTATAATTGAGAGTTGCTTTTGTAGGAAAATAAATAATATTCCAGCTATATAGTTTCATTGTCCACCGTAGAACTTATTTTCTATTTCATCAGTGGGGAAAAACAATGCAAAAATAAAAGTACTTGGAGTGCAATTCTACAGTGAAAAGTGACTGTGCAAGTGGCATCTGGGGGTTCCATATTTATTGTCTTTTTATGCCTTCCATTTCACATTGGCTTACTTTATAAAAGATTACTCTTTCTAACTGCTAGCTGTAAAAATCAGCCTGCAATCTGAAAGTCAAGCTGTGTTTCTTCTGGGTCATCAATAATTCTGTCCTGATTGAGATGTGCCATAGAAGTGGCAAAGGTGCACCTGTACATCTTGAGGTAAAGAGTCTTCTTTTGGAACAGTTACACAATTATGCAGCTGCTGCTCTCCAGTTCACTCTCCTTTAGCTGTATGTGCTCTTCAGCATTAACAGGAGTAAAAATGATAATATGTACCTCTTAAGTATAGTGCTTTACATCTGTGGATCTCAGAATATATTATAAAGAAAAGTAAGTGTCATCATTTCCGCCATATTACAAATGAGAAGACCAAGACACAGATTCACTCACATGACTTGCCCAGTGTCGTAAATTAGGTCAGTGGCAGAGCGGGGAATGTAACACAGGTCTCCTGACTCCCAGTTCTAGTGCATGTCTCTTGGAACGCGCTGCTTTATCTTTGATATTAATCACAGTAGAAATATAGGGAAACAGATCTGGTGAGTAAAGAAATATTGAGTAATATTTTTTGCAGTCAGCTTTCTATCTTTAACTGTACTCCAAACTCTTTCAGAGGTTTGGGGATGAGCTATATGAGATAATAGACATTTTCCATCTCTAAATTCTGTGATTCAGAAGTAGAGAGATTCTAATCTAAAGCTGATCCAGGGCCCATACCTCTAAGATCCTGCTGCTAAGTGCTACTGGCCCATCATTCTAAGTCAGTTCCCCTCTTAACTTCCTCCACCTCTTCCACCACACACTTCCTGTCCTAATTTTCAGAACTCTTCATAACATAGGCCCTCCCTACCTATCAGATCTTTTAGCTTCCACCAAGATAATGAGTGATGCCAACCTCAAAAAGCCTGACTCTCCATTTCTCCAACAAGCATTGTTGGCCTTCCTTTATCAGTGAGTAAATTTCCCAAAGAAAATCTATAAAGCTACCTCTTTGTCCTCCTTCAAAATCTGTCAAATCCCACTTTAAAATGCATCTCTACTAAACCCTAAATTGCATTCTGGTATCAGAAGACAAGTGGCAAATTGTGATTATTTCTCCTCATTGGTTTAAAATTATCCTCTCTCTCTCTCTCTCCCACTCACCCTGATCCCTTGTTTGGGCTTGTCTACATGGTGCTTTAGTCCACACCAAAAGGGTGTAAATTTTAGTCCTCACTAGCATGTCACTCGTGAACTGGCTGACCCATGTAAATCCTGACAGTGTGCATTATAAAAGTTCCCTAACGCATTAATATAGTCCTGTTTGACTATGGTCCACATGGGCCAGTTAATGCATGTCATGCTGATACAAATTAAAATTTACACTCCTCAGGTGTGGACTAATGCATCATATAGACAAGCCCTTTCTCTCGTCCACCTGTTATGTCTTGTGTTTCAGATGCTAAGCTCTTGAGGCAAGGATTGTCATTTTCTGTAGTACATTCTGTCTAGCACAATGGAGTTCCTACCTGGTTGACCTCTTTGTACTACTGCAATATAAATATTTCACAATAATAATAATAATAATCTTAGCTTCTGTGCCTTGATTTTGCAGCACAAATGATTCTCCAGTATGCCAGTGGTTGTACAACTATCAGCAATGGGCAGTAAATCTTTGTGGGTAGGGGGCTGGGGAATTACAATATGGTCTTGCTAATGGCACAGAGTATTTAGAGTTACATGTGTTGTCCATATTACTGAAATGCACATATTTCTTCTCGTATTTCCTTTTTTTTGTTTGTGTTTTGTTTTTTGTTCAAAGGAAAAATTAGAGAAAACCCCACGTAGTCCTAATAATTAATATATTTTTTAAATTGTTTAAATGGCAGGATGAATAAACAAAGAATACATTTGTTACATAAAAGTAACAAGTGGTCTTCAATGATCATAACTTTAAACTGCTACAGTATGCGCAATCACTTAGCTACAACTCAGCTCAATAACTCTGATACACTGGAAGCCCTTAAATGACCAAATCATATTCCCATGCCATCTGCTTATGTCTGCAACTAATATCATAGTTGCCCCCTGGAACTAACTCTGAGTGCTATCCAGCAATGGGGTCCTACCATCCACCTATCTCACTCTCCTCCCATCAGCTGCATATATTTGAAGAATGGTCCCAACCCCCAAAAAGGTGTCTACACCTTTATTGAGGCAGTCTCCCCAACATTCATTTGTCTTTTCTCTGCAAGCTGCATAGCTCCACTGCTCTGAACCTGCTCCCCCCACACCAGCAAAGCAGCTGAGGCACTCTCTACAACATATTTCCTGCTTCCCTGACCTATTATGTGTATGTGTAGGTTGCCTCCAGTCATCACAACCCTTGAAAAATAGTTCCAATAAAGCAGGAGCACTCAAACTCCTAACCTATTAACATAATTTACTGCTTCTTCAATCCCCCAACACAACTGAGGTTCTGTCAGTAAGGGAAGGGAGCATTTAGTCTTGGTGCTGTAACACAGTTGAGTAATAGATGTGTGTAGTAGCACTGTATGAGGTTTGCGCCCCTGCCATAATAATAGTTACTTTCTAGAACCAGTTGAAATTTTTTGAATAAAATTTAAATGGAATTCAGAAATGTCGTATATCAGAAAATGAGAGAGGGAATTTGAGGAAAAACAATCATATTCCCCCCCCCTTTTTTTTTTCTTCAACCAGCTCTATTACTTTATTTTTAGCTGCATCTGTATTTTGTAGATGTAAATATCCCAGGCAGAAATCTTCATTAAACTGAAGCTAAGGCTAAAAGTATATATGAATAATATTTCAAGTATAAGAGGGGTAGCCATGTTAGTCTAGATCTGTGGAAGTGACAAAAGGTCCTGTGGCACCTTATAGACTAACAGAGGTATTGGAGCATAAGCTTTCGTGGGCGAATACCCACTTCATCGGATGCAACATGAATAATGTTAGCGTTAAAAGAAAAAGGAGGCATGAGATTTGGGGAATGTATTCATTTGCTTTCCCATTTGAGCAAAACTGTTTTCTCATAACTATAACACAGTAGACTGCTTGAGATTGCTTGTGGACACTCCCATTGCATGGGGAATGGGTTTTCCTCTGTGTCTTGCATGGCTTGTGGTTCCCCTCATCTGATCTCTCCGACTTTAGGTTCGGAGGAGGGGAGTGGGTTGAGACTGGCTTCTAATCAGGTCCTTCACACCTAACTTCAGGATTATAGTGCACTTATAATTAAGTGAAAAATTCTGACTTTATAGAAACAATGTTTTGACCTTATAAATACTAAAATTTCAATATTTACCTGTCCAAAATTCTGATGAAATTGATATGCTCCAGCAAAATGCTTTGAATCAGCATTTTTCAGTGGAAAAGTGTTCGGTCAGAAAAATTTTGACCAGTTCTACAGGGTTCTCCTGGGTCTCAGCCTTTTTCTCTAACCAGAAGAGTTATAGGCCTCCTAACAATCTGGAAATAGAGGCCTGTCCTATTTACTTCAACTGATATTTAGCAGAGATAAGGCTCAGTTTTTCTAGTCTTGCTTTTACCTTTTGACAAAAAGAAAATAGAGTAATGTCACAGTTCTTCTTTGTGCTTCTATTTTGTTGTTGTTTTAGTGACCCGCAAAAGTTACCGGCTCTTATATAGATGCTCAGGGAGGTGACGGGGAATGTGCAAGGAGACTTCACCTTTGTGCAGCCTGCACAAAGGCCTGTTACTGTTGCAGCCCTTGAGTTCAGAAGAGCAGAGAGACTGCTTCCCCAGTTAGCCTCCAGGGGTACCTGGAACCCTGAAGGAGGCAGTAAGGGTTTGGGAGGAGTTGTCCTCTGGTGCATCCTATTGTTGGAGTTCCCCTGAGACCTCTTCAACTCGTGTCAAGCAAGGCCTACCCCACACAGCTCCCTAGAGACACTATTCTTCCACAAACTCTGCATTGGCTTCTGCATTGCCTCCAACTCAGGCCATTGTCTAAATGCTACATTCTGAGAGTGTGTAATCTGTTTTACCCCTGTGATTTATCAAGGATTTTCAGTTGGCTATGATTAGTGATATGATTTCTGAAACAGTGTATATCACAGAAATTAGGAGATTATGGATATATATTCTGTGGACAGGAATAAGTGTTTTCCATAAATTATGTTTGATTCAGTATCCTAAAATGTCACCTCTATTTTAATATTCACCCATGTTGACAATGTCTTTTAACAATATGTATTTTATAAACACAAACTGCTGCAGCATGCCAAAATATCATGGAACCAAACTGACCCAACTCCATTAAGAAAGACTCAGCTTTCAGGATAGACCCCTATGAATACAAGAAAGTCAGCCTTCTGTACCCACTATTTAAGGTATCTTGGACACCATTGGCACCATTTACTATTAGGAAGTAAAAATAATAAAATATTTTTAAAATAGCAGAAAGATAAACTAAACAGAGGAATAGGTTCACAAGCAACCTCAGAAATTTTTTCTTGCATGGCAGGACTTTCCAACTTGATTGTTCCTGTTGTAGTGAATGCTACCCCACTGCAGAATTATCCTCAGAATACAAAACATAAAATCTTAGTACATAGTCAGAAAGCAACAGACAATCTGTTGAACAGGACTAAGAAAGATCAAATATAGAACAGAATAACTATAATTTATTGTGGTTACTTGGTAGCAATATGTCTCATTTAGAGCTACCTTGGGACATGTATTGGGGATGCTGTGGTGGCCACCATCTGAATATTTGTGGTTCCACTCAGAAACAGAGTATAAAAATGACAAAATGTCTACCATTTCTATCCATTTCTTCATTCTTGGAATAACATGTTACAGAGCTGGACAAGTGTGTTACATTTTCTGGTCACTTTAAAATCTTCAGCTTGCCACCAGAATATTTTTTGTGCAATTTCTGTTCTCATTACAAGCTTTGTCATGAGGCAGAATAATTACAGAGTTTAATATATATTGCCCTTATATTGTGTCATTCTTGTTACAGAGCAGAGATTGTAAGGAAAGTAGAAAATAGTACACTATCAATCCATTCTCATGACAACAGTTGTAATGAGAACATAAAGTGGTTTGATATTATTTCATTTTCATGACATTCTGAGGACTGTAATTTTGTGGTCCTCCACAAATGCCATACTTGAGATTGAACTGAGATCACAAGTTATGTTTAAAAGCAAATGTAGACTCTATATTCTTTACTACTAACATGCACACAGATTCAGTCTCCCATGAAGAATAGATATTTGAAAATTCCTACATTTTTAGAGCAGCATTTTGTGTGTTCTTTTAAACAATGCTGTTTTTCATAGAGTTCAATACCTGTCATAACAAGTGTGGGCCATTTATCAGTTTATATGGGCGAAGAATCAATCAGACTAAATATTCTGGCTTTATGGCTCTTGTGTCATATTTTCTTAATAATGAGGTGGTCTGAAATTTGTGAAGCAGAAAATCCAGTCTCATTCTGCTTTGTGACAAAAACAAAGACCAACCTTCAGAGATTGATTAATAACAATTGAATCTCAATATTTCTGATTGCCTCTTAAATCATCTCTATAATGCCTAAAAACTCAAAAGTAACCTTTCTGCTGTCTATTTTTCTTAATTTGATTGTATAATGTATTCTGAAACTCATGAAGAACTAGAACTGAATGGCTCACATTGCATCTCTTTTCTCCACCTCCAGAACTGGCACCTTTATTTGCCTAAGTATTAAAATTAATTTAACAAGACAGATAATACTCACACATACAAAGTCAAACCCATTAAGGTGCTAACATCCTGTTTGCAAGGATTACCTGTGTCAGCAGACAGGACTACATAGCAAGAAAACTAATTAACAATAAAATATTATCAGAAGCATTATAACTAGACTTTCATGAATTGTGCCTTATAAATGTTCAAATTCTGTTTTTCTGTGCCATGCACTTAATAATTCCATGCACTATGAAGTTTGTTTTGTGGTTGGTCCCATTTCAGACCTCCCTTAAATCTCATATTTTAGCTTTTTTTTTTTTTTTTTTTTTTTTTGGTGTGCAGCATAGGGGATAAATTTTGATCATCGTTAAATCAATTTTTTTTCTTTTTTTTATTACATTTTATGCAGTCTTTCCAGAAGGATGTATAAAAATAATGAAATTTTAGTTTGAGGGATATTTTGCCCTTTACAATAATGTAATCAGTGAAACGTGTGGAAACTCCCAAGCAGCTACTTTGAGTGGCAAAAAGGCAATGAATAACATTTAAAGATAGCATTTATTTTTTATAACCTGTTCTGGTAACCAAATAATTCAATATTTAATTATTTTGCCCTTGGGTATTAAGTCAGTTAACTTAGAAATATTTAGCTATGTTTAGCTTTTGAACTACTTGTATGTGCTATTTTCTAAGCATTTTGGATATCAGCACATGGTTTGGTTTGAGGTTTTGTTTTTGTTTTTTTACATACTCAAGTTAAATTACTTTGTGTTTTCCTCTTGCTTTTCAAACGGGAGAAAACGCTGTTATTAACAAATTGTGATGTCAGCGACGGTTGTCAAATTTTTCATTGCTTGCAGTGCATCTGTAGCCTTCGTAGTTAAATTATGGTGGATGAATGAGAAACAAAGTCCCAATTTAGCAAAGCACTTAAGCACATGCTTAACTTTAAGCATGTGAAAAATCCCATTAAAACTAGATAAGTTTAACTTAATATCTCCATGTTAAATTAATGATTTTTTTTTACATCAATGAGTCTATTTAAGCACATAATTTGCTGGATTGGAACTTTGTTTCTCATTTATCCACCAAAAGAAAGCTTGGCTCCAGGAGGCAATTAACACTGGTCCCAACATTGGAGGAAATGTTTGAAATAAACAATGTACCTAATGTCTGAGAGTACCCGTTTTTAACCAGGCAGTGAAATATGTGAGTCCTAAGTAAGGGAAGAGTAACTTATCTTGTGTAAAAGCTCTGCTTCTCTACATTGTAATCATCCCCAAGTGAAGGTATCTAACCTGATGCAAAAGCAAGCAGATGCACGACAATGTTAAAATATAGTACATATATTCATAAGTTTATATGTTGATTCTATAATTGAGAGTTGCTTTTGTAGGAAAATAAATAATATTCCAGCTATATAGTTTCATTGTCCACCGTAGAACTTATTTTCTATTTCATCAGTGGGGAAAAACAATGCAAAAATAAAAGTACTTGGAGTGCAATTCTACAGTGAAAAGTGACTGTGCAAGTGGCATCTGGGGGTTCCATATTTATTGTCTTTTTATGCCTTCCATTTCACATTGGCTTACTTTATAAAAGATTACTCTTTCTAACTGCTAGCTGTAAAAATCAGCCTGCAATCTGAAAGTCAAGCTGTGTTTCTTCTGGGTCATCAATAATTCTGTCCTGATTGAGATGTGCCATAGAAGTGGCAAAGGTGCACCTGTACATCTTGAGGTAAAGAGTCTTCTTTTGGAACAGTTACACAATTATGCAGCTGCTGCTCTCCAGTTCACTCTCCTTTAGCTGTATGTGCTCTTCAGCATTAACAGGAGTAAAAATGATAATATGTACCTCTTAAGTATAGTGCTTTACATCTGTGGATCTCAGAATATATTATAAAGAAAAGTAAGTGTCATCATTTCCGCCATATTACAAATGAGAAGACCAAGACACAGATTCACTCACATGACTTGCCCAGTGTCGTAAATTAGGTCAGTGGCAGAGCGGGGAATGTAACACAGGTCTCCTGACTCCCAGTTCTAGTGCATGTCTCTTGGAACGCGCTGCTTTATCTTTGATATTAATCACAGTAGAAATATAGGGAAACAGATCTGGTGAGTAAAGAAATATTGAGTAATATTTTTTGCAGTCAGCTTTCTATCTTTAACTGTACTCCAAACTCTTTCAGAGGTTTGGGGATGAGCTATATGAGATAATAGACATTTTCCATCTCTAAATTCTGTGATTCAGAAGTAGAGAGATTCTAATCTAAAGCTGATCCAGGGCCCATACCTCTAAGATCCTGCTGCTAAGTGCTACTGGCCCATCATTCTAAGTCAGTTCCCCTCTTAACTTCCTCCACCTCTTCCACCACACACTTCCTGTCCTAATTTTCAGAACTCTTCATAACATAGGCCCTCCCTACCTATCAGATCTTTTAGCTTCCACCAAGATAATGAGTGATGCCAACCTCAAAAAGCCTGACTCTCCATTTCTCCAACAAGCATTGTTGGCCTTCCTTTATCAGTGAGTAAATTTCCCAAAGAAAATCTATAAAGCTACCTCTTTGTCCTCCTTCAAAATCTGTCAAATCCCACTTTAAAATGCATCTCTACTAAACCCTAAATTGCATTCTGGTATCAGAAGACAAGTGGCAAATTGTGATTATTTCTCCTCATTGGTTTAAAATTATCCTCTCTCTCTCTCTCTCCCACTCACCCTGATCCCTTGTTTGGGCTTGTCTACATGGTGCTTTAGTCCACACCAAAAGGGTGTAAATTTTAGTCCTCACTAGCATGTCACTCGTGAACTGGCTGACCCATGTAAATCCTGACAGTGTGCATTATAAAAGTTCCCTAACGCATTAATATAGTCCTGTTTGACTATGGTCCACATGGGCCAGTTAATGCATGTCATGCTGATACAAATTAAAATTTACACTCCTCAGGTGTGGACTAATGCATCATATAGACAAGCCCTTTCTCTCGTCCACCTGTTATGTCTTGTGTTTCAGATGCTAAGCTCTTGAGGCAAGGATTGTCATTTTCTGTAGTACATTCTGTCTAGCACAATGGAGTTCCTACCTGGTTGACCTCTTTGTACTACTGCAATATAAATATTTCACAATAATAATAATAATAATCTTAGCTTCTGTGCCTTGATTTTGCAGCACAAATGATTCTCCAGTATGCCAGTGGTTGTACAACTATCAGCAATGGGCAGTAAATCTTTGTGGGTAGGGGGCTGGGGAATTACAATATGGTCTTGCTAATGGCACAGAGTATTTAGAGTTACATGTGTTGTCCATATTACTGAAATGCACATATTTCTTCTCGTATTTCCTTTTTTTTGTTTGTGTTTTGTTTTTTGTTCAAAGGAAAAATTAGAGAAAACCCCACGTAGTCCTAATAATTAATATATTTTTTAAATTGTTTAAATGGCAGGATGAATAAACAAAGAATACATTTGTTACATAAAAGTAACAAGTGGTCTTCAATGATCATAACTTTAAACTGCTACAGTATGCGCAATCACTTAGCTACAACTCAGCTCAATAACTCTGATACACTGGAAGCCCTTAAATGACCAAATCATATTCCCATGCCATCTGCTTATGTCTGCAACTAATATCATAGTTGCCCCCTGGAACTAACTCTGAGTGCTATCCAGCAATGGGGTCCTACCATCCACCTATCTCACTCTCCTCCCATCAGCTGCATATATTTGAAGAATGGTCCCAACCCCCAAAAAGGTGTCTACACCTTTATTGAGGCAGTCTCCCCAACATTCATTTGTCTTTTCTCTGCAAGCTGCATAGCTCCACTGCTCTGAACCTGCTCCCCCCACACCAGCAAAGCAGCTGAGGCACTCTCTACAACATATTTCCTGCTTCCCTGACCTATTATGTGTATGTGTAGGTTGCCTCCAGTCATCACAACCCTTGAAAAATAGTTCCAATAAAGCAGGAGCACTCAAACTCCTAACCTATTAACATAATTTACTGCTTCTTCAATCCCCCAACACAACTGAGGTTCTGTCAGTAAGGGAAGGGAGCATTTAGTCTTGGTGCTGTAACACAGTTGAGTAATAGATGTGTGTAGTAGCACTGTATGAGGTTTGCGCCCCTGCCATAATAATAGTTACTTTCTAGAACCAGTTGAAATTTTTTGAATAAAATTTAAATGGAATTCAGAAATGTCGTATATCAGAAAATGAGAGAGGGAATTTGAGGAAAAACAATCATATTCCCCCCCCCTTTTTTTTTTCTTCAACCAGCTCTATTACTTTATTTTTAGCTGCATCTGTATTTTGTAGATGTAAATATCCCAGGCAGAAATCTTCATTAAACTGAAGCTAAGGCTAAAAGTATATATGAATAATATTTCAAGTATAAGAGGGGTAGCCATGTTAGTCTAGATCTGTGGAAGTGACAAAAGGTCCTGTGGCACCTTATAGACTAACAGAGGTATTGGAGCATAAGCTTTCGTGGGCGAATACCCACTTCATCGGATGCAACATGAATAATGTTAGCGTTAAAAGAAAAAGGAGGCATGAGATTTGGGGAATGTATTCATTTGCTTTCCCATTTGAGCAAAACTGTTTTCTCATAACTATAACACAGTAGACTGCTTGAGATTGCTTGTGGACACTCCCATTGCATGGGGAATGGGTTTTCCTCTGTGTCTTGCATGGCTTGTGGTTCCCCTCATCTGATCTCTCCGACTTTAGGTTCGGAGGAGGGGAGTGGGTTGAGACTGGCTTCTAATCAGGTCCTTCACACCTAACTTCAGGATTATAGTGCACTGGAACCATTAGTACCATTTGAGATCTTTACTGGAACAATCTTGCCAAGTAGTTTGGGGTGGTTACTGAGAAATAGTTTAAAATAATGTTGCTGCCTCTTGTGTTTAACCACATTATTGTATCTGTCTTTAATATTTTCTATATTCACATCAATTGTTTTCCCATAATAAGCGCAAAAGCCAATACCATTGGGGAAATGAAATTATATTGAGGCATACATTTTTTAATAATATTTATTTGTTGGAATACTTTGTTCCTGAAAATTAGTATAGTGACAGTAAAGAGTAATTTTCACCGTGGATCCATTTGAAATGGTGGAAGGAAGTGGAGCTCTCATAGGAGAAGCTTGTGGGGACTGGGATCCCCAGTACATTTCCTAATTATTTGATGCTTGTTGCAAATTGGTGCTTTAGAAAGGAAAATAAGATCCTTAGGAGACCTAATCACTGGTCAGACTAATTTAACCATATTCAATGAGAGGGAGAATTGCATAAATGTCAAGGAAATCAATCCAGCCTTCCAATCAGTTAGATGGAATAATCTGAAAAGAAGATCTCCTGAAAACATTGTCCAGCATATCACTCTAGTGACTTTATCAAAGGGCTTTACAGTTTAGAAAAATCTCTGTACTGATACAGGGACAGTACACTCACCTTCTCCCATCTTCCCTTCATCATTGTTTTTCACAAGGGCTTTAGAGAAATCGGCAGACTGTGGGTAAGGATATCTCAGATTTAGAGAAGTTGTATTTATACAGCTTGCAGATGGAGTATTGAAAATGTTCATACAGAGCATTGATTTTATAATTAGTTTCATAGCTACAGGTAGTAAGTATGATGTTTCATCATCACCATAATCCTAGCAGTTTTCATGTAAATGTTGGAATTTCATGATGCAGGCTTAGGTTTGTACATATAGACACTCAAGCTCTTCGTTAAATGACATTTGTAGAACTGGTGGCATACAAAATCTTAGACCCCAGTGCAGAAAGCACCCTTATTCAGAAAAGTACCTAAGCATGTGCTTAATTACTTTCCTGAATAAGGATTAACTTGAGCGATTTCCTGAATGAGGTCTTAATGAAGAGTTGTCTTCAGAATTTTATTAGTCTAATCAGGAATTTTTAAAGTATGTCTTTTTCTGTGGTCTGATTATAGGCATAAAGCATGATAGAGGAAGCACAACCACTGAACATTTAAGAGCCAGACATCCCAGTCTTTGTGGTCATTGGTTAGATTAATCTATTTGTAGTGGGTAAATAAGGATGTCTCAGAAGGCTACATCTTTAGTGGGTGTAAACAAGCATCGTTTCATTGAAGTCAAAGAAGAGATGCTAATTTATACCAGCTAAGGATTTGGCAGAATTTCTGTTTTTTTCTCATGGCATTAAGTGGGCCACATTATGGTTGTTTGTATGACCCAAGAAGCACATTTTCAGCTGGGCTAAGGCCCAGCCCCTATTTTGTGAGAGCAAATTGCATGACTAAGTTGGTGCCCGTGTTTTTGCCCTGCACTGATTTGCAGCAGAATTGCACGCACATTTCATTTTGTGGATGCAACTTGTAACGGTGAAATGGAGGCCATTCTTCTGAAAATATGTTTCTAATTCTGTATTTCCATGCCATCAGATGTTTGCGAGGTTTCCTGGGTGGCTAATAAAAGGTTGGGGATTCGGGGGGGTGGGGGGGGGTTAATGGTGACAATGCTTAAGTTAGTCTTAACTTTATTTCCAATTTATGCAAGGTTTTGGTCAGGGCTATTTAAATAGAAAATTGAAATGTTTATGACCTCAGGCATTGGTGGCCAAAGGAGACAGGGAACTGGTTTTCTCAGCTGAGCTTCACAGGGTATTAAGACAGGTGCAGGGGCATTCATAGTCCATTGCCTGTGTTGAGAGGCCCTGCTGATGCACTACTAATGGTGGCTGTATCTCCACACTATTCATTTGTACATGTTGTAGCACAAATAGCAAAGCATTCTCCTAACCATATGTGACCAGCAGGACAGTGGTCACCGAAAGTACAGATCCCATTATTCACCATTTGTGTCTTGAGGTTCATTGACTTTCCCTTTCCCCCCATTCTGGAATCTAAGAAGATGCTGCCACATGGACCTCCTGTGTGGGTGTCATCTTCATATAAATTCATTATTGGTTATTGTGAACATGAGGAAAAGTGAGGAAATTCTCTAGTCTACCTCTACATGTGTAAAGAGTCTGTTCCCACCAGTCTCCCCAGGGGTTCAAAATTATATCTCCATACAAATCTTGAAGGAGGCTTTAAAGAATCCTACAGAAGTACACCACTATCTGTTCCCACTTGTCTTTGCTCAGACTTGTTGTAAAAAGGTTTCTGCAGGGGGCAGGATAATGCCAGGTGCTGCAGAACCAAAGGTGGAGGAGAAAAATGTTTTGGGAGGGAAGGGGACATCACATCTGAAGTCCTCTGTGGGACTTCATTTCTCCAAAGAAAAATGGGAGGAAGCAATATTGGCCCAGATGCTTGGACAAAGATTTAAACAATTTCTACTGATGCCACTTCTGCCACCGCCACTGAAGTTAAGAGCAAATATCTAAGTAGAGTGCCAAGGAAACAGCCATTCCACTGATTTCTGTCCCGTTG
Source organism: Macrochelys suwanniensis (assembly GCA_033296515.1). NCBI lineage: Eukaryota > Metazoa > Chordata > Testudines > Chelydridae > Macrochelys > Macrochelys suwanniensis. Next base: position 51,699,666 of record CM065777.1, read on the forward strand.
GCAAGGTGCAGAAAGAAGGAAAAGATTCCATGAGCAGGTGTTTAAATAAGGAGCTCCGGCTATAGGAATAGTGCTAGAGATTTAGTACCTGATTCTACTGTCAGCTACCCTGGTGTAAATTTGGAATAACTCCACTGAAGTCAATTCATTTCAGTGGTATGGAAATCAGTTTGAGTCACATCCTTTACATTTCCTGACGTCAAAGCTTAGGTCTCCACTAGTCATTTGGAGCCTTTTAAAAGTCCAGTGACGCCAGTAAAAAGCATTGTGCCATTTCTAATTCACCAATGAAGAAATTCCCAAATGTGTCTTTCCCTCTATCAAAATAGCTCCTGAGCAGCAGACTGAATCAAGATTTTAGAGTAAGCATGCTTAAATTTACACAGTGAGTTGTCCATTTAAGTCAACGGAGCAACTCACAATGTGTATATAGTTAAGCATGTATGTAAACTAGAGCTGTCAATTAAACACAGTTAACTCAAGCAAGTAACTCAGAACAAAGTAACTTTATTAAAAAATTAATTGTGATTAATTGCAGTTTTATTTGCACTGTTAAACAATAATAGAATATCAATTTAAATTGATTATAAATATTTTGGGATGTTTTTCTACATTTTCAAATATATTGATTTCAATTACAACACAGATTACAGAGTGTACAGAATACAGAGTGTACAGTGCTCAATTTATATTATTGTTTTTTATTACAAATATTTTGGGAGAGCAAAAATAAAGCCCTCATATTTAAGTCCCAATATTTCTGCCATGGGTTTTTTTTTTCATTTTAATGTCTTTCTTGAATGTATAAAAATGGCAATATGTACATGTGGCTAATGGCAACATTTCAATGTTGTACTTGTGCTGAATTGCAAATAACACTTACCAAGATGCATCCCACTTTTTGCTATTTCTGGATCCCTGATTTTTATTTCCAGTGTACTGTGACATTGATCACAATATTTCAAGTATCACTGCAGATGTATGTCATCTCTGAAGGAATACGAGTTTAAAGAGAAAAATAGCTCTCAAATTCTGCAGAAACTAGTGTTACTTGGCCTATTTCATGAACTCGGGCTAACTATTATTCCATTTGAAGACAAGACCAATCTTTCTCTGGTTAAAATAAAAGTACTCCTTTATACCAATATTTAATTTTCATTCAAAGTGTCTTATTATTTACCTATTTAAGCCCACATTCATATAAATCTGAACTGTTCCCACTGAATCAGGAGTACAATAGATTTTCTGATTTATATTCATAACAAATCAAAAAGAAACATTCTCAGTGTGATTGTGGTTGCATATAAATGTAAAAATGCACAGACAATATACAGGCATACAAATATACAAAATATACCAATACAGCCCAAAGAGCTGATGGCAGGAGCAATATGAAAAAAATGAGCAATATGAAAAAAATGTAGAAACCATGTCATGGTGCTAGGCATTGTACAAAAGATAGAGTGGGTAGGAAACCCCTTTCCACCTCCGCTTTTTTTTTTCCTCCAAAAAAAATTCAGAACAGAAAAATTTCATTCAGAATTTTCAGGATAATTTTTGAAACAAAATGAATTTTTTCAGTTTAATTTAAAGAGTTTATTTCTGTTTAAAAAACAAAATCAGACATCTCAAAAAGATTCTGTTTTGTAATTTTATGGGTTACATCCTTGCATTTTTTTCTGTTTTTCCTTCTTTTTTTCCCTTTTTTAAAGTCCCTTTTTCCACAAGTGAAGGAAAAAGCTAAAAAAAGGGAGAGAGATTTTACCCCCCCTTTTTACTGGAAAAAAGTTTGAAAGCAATAAAAAGAAGCATGAAAAATAAATTTCTTTCTCACACTTTTCTACTTTTATCAACTGGAAAACTGTAAAAAAATGTTTAAAAAAATTAGGAAGGTCTTACTCCCCCTCCTCCATCCTACACACAATAGAAAAGTAGAAATGTGTGAGGTAGATCTGGCAGGGCAACATTACCCCAGGTTTAGCACACATTTTTATTTTTCATTTGTTTCCAAAATAAACAAAGCAAAAGACAGAGAGAGAGAGAGAGAGAGAAGATTTTTCCCACTTTCCCTCAGTTTTTTACCCTGGCTCTCTTTTTCCTCTGGAAAAAAGGAGGGGAGGAAAAAGTGGAGACACAGGGGGACAAAATCTAAAAATCCATCAATAAAAAAATTGAAAGCAAAATTTCAGTTTTCAGAACCAAAAATGCAATTAAAAATTGAAAGTTTTAATTTAATTTTGTATTGAAATTTCCCATCAAAATTAAATGTTGTTGAAAATTAAATCTTACAGAAAAAATATTGCATTCTGAGCAAAACCCATCATTTCTTAGTGGGGAAATATTTTGATCAAGCTTTTTTTTTATCACATCTAACAACAAACTTCAATAAACAGATAAGAAGAAATTAAATTCATCATCCACCTTTGACAGCCTAACCTACACTCTGCCCATCTCTCCTGGGTTAAGTACTGTACTAACTTTCCAAACTTCAGAGCAACTTCAGAAAACCATGATTTAAAATAAATAAATAATAATCTGCCTTGGAAATGTGTCCTTTATATCCCCAAATGTGGAATTCTTGCTCTCTCAAACACACACACACACACATGCCTGTACACCTCCTGTTTCTCTCAAAACAAGAGTACAACAGGTTTAAGTCAGATTTCTCATAGCTGGAAAGAGTGAGAAATGGCAGCTGTATGCCACTGAAAAGGGGAAAATACTTACTTATTTACTTGGAAGATCACAAAATATTTAAAATCATGATAGTTTTCAGGTATGGAAAGGCTACTTTAGGTAATTTTTAGATGTTTAAATAACTTACTCTGAACCCTGTACAGTCATAAACATAGAGGCCAAACTTAGATCCTTTGAATTCAATGGATGTGGGATTTGGCCCATAGTAACAGTGGCCCCAAATTCTTAAAATCATAGAATCCTAGGACTGGAAGGGACCTTGAGAGGTCATTTAGTCCAGCATCCTGCACACATAGCAGGACTAAGTATTATCTAGAAAAGGTCCTTAAGCACATGAGTTGTCCTTTAGTCAAAATTTTTCACACAGTGAGTTTTTTCATCAAAAGGCCCTTTTTAAATGAGAAACTGAGGGTTAGAAATTGTTTTATTTTTTACCAATTTTTGAGACATTTTAAATCAACATTTGTATTGAAATCATTTTCAAACTGGTGATTGAAATTTTTCCATTTCCTGAAAATTGCTAAACAAAAAATTCGGAACATTTTTATTAATATATATATATTTATAAATATCAGGATTTTTTTCAAAAAAGTCCTTTTTGAAACATGCACAATGGAAGCAACTTTCAAATTTAGATATTTTTATTACTTTTTTCATTTTTCACCAGCTCTAGTTCAGTAAGACTACTTGTATGCTTCACCTGTTGTTTTTTTTTTGAATGCTCTGAAACATCCCTAAAGTATATAGGATTCCTGTATGTCATATATGGAGTACATGACAGTGTCATGTAATGGTATTACTGGCACTTGTTTGATATAACCTGCGTAACTCATTCATGGCTTCACCACTTTTGTGTAATACTGTCACCCCCAAACTCATGCTTATAAATATGTCCTTTGAAAGTGAATGCCTAGAATTCATATCCCCAGAGTCCAAGACTGCATTATTTTGGTTTGGGATGCACATAATTAGCCATTTATTCTGATTTATCACTTTCAGTTGATACCAGGTCCTTTGGTTTTGATGTAATGTGTTTATGATATGTACAGAAATTGTATAAATGTTTGTTCTATGCATTACATTCACTGTAATGGAATCTTGTAATCAAAATCTTGTAATCTTTAGCCCTTACTGTGGGAAAACTCCATTTCATTCAGTGGGAGTTTTTCTCTGGCTAAAGATTGTAGGATTTGCTCTTGATATAACAAATGCCTGTGTTAAGACTACACAGTTCTTAACAGACTATATGCTGTCATGTTTCCATGGGGAGAAATACATTTTGACTAATATACACACTAACCTGAGCAATTATGAGCTTTTCATGGACCTAACTACCCATTACTCGTGGGAGAAGAGCCTGAATAACTCAGATGTCTTTATAGCTTTAACACAGTTCCAGAATGAAAACAAAAGGGGACTTTGTAGGAAGATATTATAGGCCACTCCGAAGTTTCTTTGCACTATAATATTCTGGAATAACACACTTCTTATTTTGCAGATTACATTGATCAAAGTGTTCATTGTTTGTATACATGTACACACACTCTACCTTCATAATAACAGCCTTAGATATAGGGCTACTTGTTCCCAGTCATGGTACTTTATAATCGCTATTTTTATAACACCTCTTTACACTTCTGTTTCATATTTTAGAATGACTTTAATGTCTTTTTTAATTAAATATAAGGTTTAGTCTAGATGAACAGGTAGCACATAGCAAACTGGGATGTGAATCTACAGTGCACTAGTACCTAAGCTGTGGGGGCAGCTAGTATGTCTCGGGCATACTTTGAGCCCAACCCCCCAGTATGTCCACACACATATCAGTTTGACTCAGATTAGCAAGCACTCAGGACCCAGATTTTAGGATCCTTTTTAGGGGGGAGGAGCGGTCAGAGCCTAAGTCCCAGTGTGACTTGGGTCCAAGCCCTGTTGTTTTCAAGTGCGGTTGTAGCTCATGCTCCAGACCCAAGTCAGAAGGTCTAAATAGTGCAGTAAGTATGCGTTAGCATGGCTTTAAGTCCCAGGTGCCTAGGTTTACAGTACAGTGTGGATACTCAAGCATGGGTTTGGAAATACCAGTCCAGAAGCCCAGATCCCACAGACCTGGGTTTACAATGTAGTGTAGACATACCCAGACATGCTGTCAAGAGTAAGTCAATGCACACAAGGGAACTTTTAGTGCATGGTAGCAGGGTCCACACATACCATTAATGTGCGGCCCACTAGTGAGCTGCTACTATGCACTAACAGTTTGACTGGACAAGTGCTAAATAAATGTGGGTACACACATCTGGAAAGAGAGGACTGGTCATAGTATTTGTATGGACACAGATTTTATAGATACATGGAATAGTTTGAACAAAATATGCAGTTGGCTTTTTTGTGTAATTTTCTGTCCTCAGGTAAAAAAGCCAAGTTTCTGGACCATGTTACAAGGGAAGAAAGGGAGTTACTATAAAGACATTAGGAACAATTGCTTTAGTCCTGATTTCTGCACGTGACCCTTGAGAATGAGAATCCCAATCTCCCCTTTGTTCTTGATTAAAATAGTAGACGATCTAAAATTCAAAGCCCACCAAATTTAACAATCAATTAATCTTTAGGGCCTGCTTCTGAACCTACTGAAATTAGTGGGAGTTTACCTTTTGACTTCTATGAAAACAGGATCAGCCCACAGTGAATAATTTTCAGGCTACCAGTAGTGACTGCAGTAGGAGGATAGGAAAAATTAATATCTTTCTTAATGCAGGAGGGCATACTAGATGATCATAGTGGTCTCTTCTGGCCTTGGAACCTATGAATAGTGCAGGTTATTTTCCATTTTTCATATTACAGACAACTTTTTAAATATTTCAGTGCAGCCCTTTTGTAGAATGTCAGGCATTAGACTTGCATGTACTTGGACTTTCAGGCAGACAAAAATAGAAAACATTTTGAGTCATCAATTCTTTAAAAAGCCATTTGTTTCAGTCTGCTGCAAGTACAGAATAAGCATTTGCTTCTTTTTGGTCAGCAAAAGCTGCTATAAGCAATATTTTTCTGGTATTTCAGTTCATGTTGCTTTCCTTAAACTTTCTGTATATAATTTCAATAAAATGACATTCTCTCCCTCTCTGCTATAAAACACAAGAGCAATCTTTCACTTAGTCTGCCTTTCTCTCTCTCTCATGTAGTGTACTTCACACAGAAAAAAACACTTCTTCAATTTGCATAGCTCAATTTCACACTTCCACTGAAATTCAAGGCTTATAAAGAGCAATTTATAATTTGAGAAAACCCATAATAGAGAACACGGTAGCAAGCCATTTCTGTCCCTCATATGGCGTATGAATTAGTTAGCATAACTTTTATTCCATATGGAAAGAAAATATTTACATTATACTGCTAAATTTACTAACGGATTATTAAATTTCCAAATTTCTTTAGTTGCATTTCAGAAATGACCATGTGAGGGGGTGAAACATGGTTATGATTGAGACTATGGCAAATTATTTTCTTCCTGTGAGTAAATGTTTTATTAGTAAACTTCCATGATAGCTTTTTTTTTTAAAGATGCCTCTTCCTAACATTCTTCCAGAGTGGCTTGGGATACATTTTCATGTGTCTGATTTTTCATATTAATAATTTGAGAATTCAAATATTTGAACTAAAGTTGTTTCTGATCTAGTTTAGGCATTCATTAGTGTTAATTAAGCAGCACTAAACTTTAGTTCCATGATGCTCAGAAATTAAATATATTCTGTATTTCTTGGCATAAATAAGAGTTAAATAGCTATTGGACTTTTTTTTTCCTTTGTATTCCTGAAGACACTATGAACATGAACACTATGAACACTATGAACATAATCAATTATATTATCTCAACCAGGAGTAATATTTATTTATCAAGTTTCCACTCTTCCACTCTACAATTACTTATCACAATAAAAGTGTATAGAATTCAGGGCAAGCTCATGCCTGGCCCTGGTGCGGGGATGTAAAGTGGAGACAGCAAAAGTTGTTCTGCCACTGAAGGGACCAGGAGTAATTGTAGTTCTGCTGTCTCCCAAGCACTGTGAATTCCCCCTGCTACTTGCTGTGACACTAGTAACTCCACAAGCTGTTTTTCACTTCTTTCTAAGCACACCAAAAAGGAAAAATTGAAGCACTTGATACACTCATTTTGCCACACTTGTCCTGGTGTTTGTGTTGAGGCCAGATCATACTCTGCATTTTTAAGCATGAAGGACTAGAAGAGCCACGGCAAGTCAACAGGGTTTAAGCATAGTGTGACAGACCCAGGCCAGTTGGGTACAACAAAGTAGCAGCATGCAGATATACTGGCCACTGGATTACCAGTTTTCTGTTCCCTGACTGACCAGAGCAGGGACTGCTCCAGGCTAATGAGGCCACCTAACTCTAATTAACCTGTAAAGAGTCAGGTGAGGCCATTAAGGTGATGTGAACACCTGACTCTAATTAAGGCTCTTCTGAGCATATAAAAGGGCTCACTCCAGTCAGGCTGGCGAGAGCCAGGGAGCCAGAGGAGAGGAAGTGCTGTTGCTACTGAAGGACTGAGTAAATGAGGACATGCTCGCGCCATCAGTAAGGGAGCCCTAAGGTAAGGGTGAAGAAGTGAGAAGCAGGAGAGCTGTGGGGAAGTGGTCCAGGGAGAATGTAGCAACTCTGGCAGTGAAAGGTCAGCTGCCAACAGCTGCTACCGCTAGGGTCCCTGGGCCGGAACCCGGAGTAGAGGGTGGGCCCGGGTTCCCCCCAACCTGTCACTACAGAAACACCTCCTGGGAGGGGAAGACAGGCCCCTATCAGGACAGGAAGCTAATCTGTTCTGAGATAAGCTCATAGGGACAACAGAGACTGTGGGAGTTCTCTCACCAACCTTGTGCTGGCTTATGATGAAAAGGGCTCAGTAGACTGTAACTCTGGTCCTAGAGAGAGAAGGACTACGTGGAGGATTGCAGTGAGCCTCTGAGGCTAGTATAAACCGCCTAGAAGCGCGGGACCCACCGGGACAGGGTCGTAGCTCTGCCACAATAGGTTAAGTTTAAGTGTGTGTTTAAATACTGTCCTGAAGAGGGATAGACTGAAACATGTACTTAAGTGCTTTCATGAATTGGGGACTATATAAAGTAGATGCTCTATACCACTGGGAGAATTGTGAGAATTATCATAATTTATAAATGCAACAAATTAGCTTTAATTTGACAAATACGGTGCCAGGAAGGGTGATTCTTTCTAAACCCTCCAATTTCCCCATTCAGCCCAAATACATACACTTCAAACAACACAAGTAGGGAATTCTGTGGCATGAAAGGAGTATTGGAGGAGGGAATTATTTACATTGGCTGAACGCCCTTTCCTCTGACAAATTTGGGCTGTTCCAGTATATTTCCTTCATTTTCCTGCTGGTGGTGCTTGAAAACACAGGGCATGATTTGGCCTTTAATTATCTAAACCAAGACAGCAGGATGAGTCTAGCAAAATGAGTGTATCAAGGTCTTTAATTTTTCATTCCAGGTATGCTTATAAGAGAGAACATAAAAGCATGGGTAAAATAAACTACCTAGGAGCAAAAGCAGGTTTTCCATGTCTATCTTCCTTTATCAGAAAAGTTTTATTTAACTAGATTCAATTAGCTGAGCTTTCAAGTGTGCATGAATCTCTAAGGAGACCATTCCTTCTCCATTACAACTTCAGTATACTTGCAAATCTTCACATATGCAAACCCACATTATACATTTCTAACATAGCAGTTGCTAAGTAAATGAAGGCAATATCAATATTGGTTGTCTGGATCATGCTGATTTCTCTTGCTGAAATTTCTTATGCTGCTCCTTTTCATTTTTTTCAACTTCTCCCCTATCTTTTCCACGAGCGTAGTCTGTACCCAAGGTCATACTCAGGACATGATTGACATTTCAAGGCCCAAAGGCAAGACTTCAGAATATATTTTTCTAGTATTTGGTCTGTGGCTGGCTCCATTAATGGATGTGTTGATAATTCTGAGGTTACCTCTGGGACGGTTTTAGGGTTAGTCTGCTGCACGATTGCAGAGGCTGTATTGTGCTCCTGGATACCATCTTCTTTTAACTCATCCTTGAATTTTAGAGGTGTGTGCACTGTTTGGCAATAAGAGCTACACATATTCCAATTAGGAGCCAAAACCAATTTTTTTTAATGAGGTGAACATGTAACTTCAAATGTCTATTTACACTATATGCTTTCTTTAGAACACAGCTGTATGATGGCCTACTGTTCACCACTATAGGCAGCATAAAAAAGTCATAGACAGATGATTGTACCCATATCTCAGTTTTTGTGGACTTACTATATGAACTTTCAAAATATGGAACTATTCCTCAAGGCCTCATTATATGGATTTGCCTTAGGATGATTTCTTTAGGATCAGGCCAACATTATCTCAAAATTAGATTTTTGTTTAAATATAAACTCAAATGATCAAGGTTCATTTAAAATGTTATCGCAACTAAAAAATTATTTGAAAAATTTTTAAATGCTAATTTCTACCAGAAAATTAAAATAATACATTAGCATTAAGAGTATCAGTCATAATATTGAACCACAGAGATTTCTTTACAAACTGCCTTTAATTTCAGGTCCAGATGCTACTGCATCAATATACTCAGCTGTCAGATAGTTGTTGCCTTAGAAATTGTCTTATTAAAAGACCTCTTTGAACCAACTATCCATTCTGCTGCTGCAAACTACTAACCAGTTTCCTGCATGTATGACTGGTTAATTAAGGATGTTTAACTGCTGAGGAAATCAAAACCTGCAAGAGTAAGGTGGATAGTTACGCCAAAGACTTGTCTTTCCAACATAATTCAAAAGGGAGAAAGTGCTACTGAAAACTCACAGTATCAAAGAGAAGGAAATGGTTTAACACGCACACCAAAATGTGGTCACAGCATTTTGTCAATGGGATTTGTATTTCAATTTACCTTAAGTACTGTAATCAGATTGCATTTATTAAGTTTTGCTCTTGCATGTAGGAATTCCTTACCATTCAACTTAGAGAAAAATGTATGTCTTTAATTCACACATGGTTTTTCAGAAAACCCGAATGAAAGTAACTGGAGCCATGTCCAATTAAATGGTAAGGAAAGGGATGGTTAAAAGGTCACTATAATCATCTAACTATGATTCCACTCCATTACATTAGGAATCACAGCTAGATACCTTAGAGAGATGAGGTGTGTGAGGTAATATCTTTTACTGGACCAACTTCTGTAGATGAGAGACAAGTGTTCGAGCCAAACAGAGCTCTTCTTCAGGTCTGGGAAAGGTACTAGCATCATGAGAGCAAAATGCAAGGTGGAACAGATAGTTTAGCATAAGTAGTTAGCACATATTTTAAGGTAGAGTGGCCTGTTAACACCTCTACAGTTATAGGAGAAAAAGAGGGAGTTAGTGGGTTATAGATTGTTGTAATAAACCACAAATCAGGTATCTCTGTTCAGTCCATGATTTTTAGTGTCTAGCAGAGTGAATTTAAGCTCCCAGGCTCTTCATTTGACCTTGGAATTTCCAGTTTTTGACTCATGGGTGGGGAAATCCTTTGATAGTAGCTTTCTTCTCACCACCTAATCACAAATATACAGTGGTGCTGATGGGAACTTTGAGTGGGAAGTTCATAAAGATGACTTAATACACAATCGGGGCCTTCCTACAAATTTTTAGATAAAATTTATTAAAATAGTGCAACTAATTAGTGCTTGCTTTATAAAGAATTCTGTGTGAATGGGGATAATTGATAATTATTGTACAATCGAAACAATGCTGCCAATGCAATTAATGTCAAAGAGCAGCTATGTGAGCCGAAGTACTCCATCTGGATACCTAGTACTTTAAAGATCCAGAGACAAAAATAAAACCACTTACCTACTGTGGCTACCTTTGGAGTCCATGTTGTTGAGGCCACGTGTCACTAATACTGCAAAAAAGCTGTTCCTTGCCCTTTTGGTGCCTCCTTTCCCCTCTGGCATTGTTTGTTTTGAACTGCTCAGTTCTAAAAGGATTTTTTAATAGTCATCAAAGTGATAAAGCTTCCCATCCAGAACTGTATTGAGCCATGGAAATTAAATGGTAATATTTAGAAGTGCAGTTTTGATCCAATAAAGAGATCTGGTAAGAAAATGGAATTTCCATCTTGTGGGGGATTCTGAAATTTTGTTTTTGCCCCATATTGGGACAAAAAGTTGAAATCTAGAAATATTTTGTTTCAGAAACAACAAAACAACCTTATGAAGAGGAAATATTCTTATAATCTTGAAATGATATAGTAGTCAAAACAAAATGAAACAAGAAAGACTAAACAAACAAAAAATGGAGTTGGAATGTAAAGAAATCAAAGAGTCATAATGAAATATTCTACTTTGATTTCAAGTTGTTTTGAAACTTTTCTGTTGAAAATTTAATCAAAATAGATGTGGTCCATGAAATGTTTTGAGTTTGACTTAACAGCATTTTGCAACAGAAAACTGTTCCATCAATTTTTGTGCAACCAGCTCTACCAATAAGGAAAGAGCTTTGTGTGTTTTGGCCCAATTCCTGCAAGGTGTTGAGTGCCCCATTTCTTATGACTTTCAGCCTCCCACAGGAAGCATTCAGCGCCACAAAAGACTGAGTTCTAATAAAAGACTAGATAAGTTATCACAGATATTGGCAATTCATGAATTTTCATGCATGAATGTCTCCTCTCATGTTTGTGTGCTAGAGTGCTTAAGCGATATTGAGGGTGCCTAAGTCATGAGAACTTTAGTCCCTCCGTTGGTATAAATCACTGTAGCTCTAAGTCAGTTGTGCTACACTGTTTTACACTAACTGAGAATATGCCTCATACTCTTTGTGTTGCACATGACTGAGGTATAATCATATATAGAATTTGTTTGGATTATTCATTTCCAAATGCCCCTGGGTTATCTCAATGACCCTCCAGAGGGTCCACATATGACTGAGACAGACCTCCAGGATTGCAACTTGCTGGTGATAGTATGACTAGATATGAAATAAAGATAGCTGGAAATCCAAAGGACAGAACAAAGACTTTCAGATATTTTTAAAAAATATTTAGCACCCAGATGCCATTTCTTCTGAAATCTATTCAGGTTCTTCCCTCCTGCTGGGTTCATTTCAGAATCGAGAGCTGTCACTAGAAATAAATACAAATTAAAAGACCAAAAAACAAAAAAATCTGTTCATCCATCCCCATATCACACTTATTTTCCTCAAATATTACAAAATAAAATCTGAAGGTCTGTTCTAGTGGATCCTTTCAAATTCTGATCTTTGACTCTGGCTAAAAATTGACCATTTGCAGGTCTGTTTTACAGGTGAAATGTGCAAAGCCTTTTATGAGTTTCTTTTGAAAGCTTAATCATTATTGTATCTAAGGTACAATATAAAATGTATTTCTGTGACCCAGATGGATAGTGACTGCATTTTTTACTTTATTTCATTATGCACATCTTAAATGTGCTGTTGCTGTAATGCATGCTTCTTAGTAATATTTATTATTTATTTATTTGTAAAACAGTAGCACCAGCTGGCATTGGGAGCCCCTTAGGATAGCCTCTATAATAAACACATAGTGGTAGACCATCCCAACCCTAAAGTTCTTACAATCTAAGTAGCCAAGAAAGACAAAGAGTTGGAAGGGATACAAAGCCATAAAGAAGTGAATTGACCTTGCCACTGTAACACAGCAAATAAGTGGCAAAGCAGGAATAAAATCCATCTCCTGATTCCCTCCCCAGTGTTCAGCAGACCGCACTGCCTCCCAGCTGCTGTAGACTGCTTTGTGGTATTTCTTGCTATTAAAGAAAAAATCCTGTTTTCTGTTAAAATATGCTAAGGTTTTGATCAGCTTAATTATATAGATTTGAGTTCTGTGTTGTTTCTATGCCTTAAAAGAAATGGTTGTTCTTTAAAAATAATTACATGAAATATGGTATTGTTTGAAAGCATATTGATTAACCAAGAGGTTTTGAATAATACGTTTATCTGCATCACACATTGGTTATAAACAGATTATAAATTGTTTTAGTTACACTAGTATTAGAATTATAATATATACTATATACAAAATTATACACTCTAATTTAAATATTTGAGGTAATCGTTCCTGCTTTTCTTTACTTCCCCCACTTTATTTAGGGCCCATCCCTACCTCAACCAGATTTAATAAATTAGTTCCATATATTTAGTTGTACACTGAAAGGGCAAAGACTTCACTATTTTTCCCATAGTCTGCAGAAGGAATCTAGTGAATTATTTAGTATCACTGCATAGTTGTCTACAGGAAAGATCTTTATGGTTTCTTTTTATTGCATAGCTCTGTGTGGTAGAGAGGAAGAGAAAATGGGATGGCTTAACTTTGTCTGCTCTATTTGATATGTTTATTTCTTTTTAGCAAATGCAACGTTGACAATATTGATATGGCTAAGGCTCAGTACCGTGTGTACCACTGTTCATAGGCAAACCTCATTTCTAGAGCTGGTCAGAAATGTTCTGATGGAATGTCAAACTCAAGTAAACATTCTATGGGTGCATAGCAATTTTGACTAAGGTTTTAAAGGAAACAAAGCAGGTTTTCCTTCCTGCCGGATAACCCACCCAGCTGCCTGCTTCCCAAGCTTTTCAGCAGCCCACGTGGTTTTTGGGCTCCCAGTTTCCTGGCTCACTGGTAGCACAGGCTCCGTGCTCCTTGTCAGCTTTTCTGGTGATCTGCTGGGGATCCTGGGCTTCCAGGCTCCTGGCTCTTTGGCAGCTGCCGTGGAGCTGGGACTCCCAAGCAACCGGACTGCCTGGCCTCTTGCTAGTTAGCCTCTTTCTAGGACTTCCAGACTCCCGGGGAGCCTGGGAACTTCCGGACCATATTTTGTTTCAGAATAATCAGTGTTCCTGCTGTGGGAATATTTTGGTTTTTCTAAAATGAAATATTGTGGACTTTCACTTCCATGAAAAAATTGTTGAGGTTTTGGCTTTTTCTCATTATTCAGGATGAATGTTTTTTGCCTAAAACCTTATACATTTTTCACAGAAGTGAAATTCACTTTCCTGGCCTGCTCTACTCAGCTCTTCTTTATTGTTTTCATCCCAGAAATCCAAGAAAAAAGGGTATTTGGTGCAGGTTTTTGTATAGCATGCACAGGTGTGGGCAGTATGTTTTATAGGGGAATTACTTGGATTAATTTATTAAAGGTCTCATGTAATGACACCAGGCCTGATTGTGCTCTCAGTGATACCAGTTTTACACTAAAAAGAAAATAAGAAAGAAAGAAATACTTGTGGCACCTTAGAGACTAACAAATTTATTTCAGCATAAGCTTTCATGGGTTAGAACCCACTTCATCGGATGCATGGAATGGAACATACAGTGGACAGATATTTATACAGTCAGAGAAACATGATAAGGTGGAAGTGCGTATACCAACCCTAAGAGGCTAATTAATTGAGAGGAACCATAACAGCAGGGGAAGAAAAACCTTTGAAGTGATAAACAAGATGGCCATTGTGGACAGTTGACACACAGGTGTGAATGCGGATCGTTAACTTAAGGGAAACAGATTCAATTAACGTAATGGCCAAGCCATTCCAAGTCTCTATTTAATCCTGAGTTGATGGTATCTAGTTTGCATATCAATTCAAGTTCAACAGCTTCTCGTTGTAGTCTGTTTTTGGAGTTTATTTGTTGCAAAATTATGACCCTCAAGTCTGTCACTGAGTGGTTAGGGAGGTTGAAATGTTCTCCTACTGGTTTTTGAATGTTATGATTCCTGATGTCAGATTTATATCCATTTATTCTTTTGCGCAGAGACTGTCCGGTTTGGCCAATGTACATGGCAGAGGGGCATTGCTGTCACATGATGGCATATATCACATTGGTAGATGTGCAGGTGAATGATCCCCTGATGGCGTGGCTGATGTTATTAGGTCCTATGATGGTATCACTTGAATCGATATGTGGACAGAGTTGGCATCGGGCTTTGTTGTAAAGATAGGTTCCTGGGTTAGTGTTTTTGTTGTATGGTGTGTGGTTGCTGGTGAGTATTTGCTTCAGGTTGGGGGGCTGTCTGTAAGCGAGGATTGGTCTGTCCCCCAAGATCTGTGAGAGTGAGGGATCATCTTTTAGGATAGGTTGTAGATCTTTGATGATGCGCTGGAGAGGTTTTAGTCGGGGGCTAAAAGTGACGGCTAGTAGCGTTCTGTTATTTTCTTTTTTGGGCCTGTCCTGTAGTAGGTGACTCCTGGGTACTCTTTTGGCTCTGTCAATCTGTTTTTTTACTTCAGCAGGTGGGTATTGTAGTTTTAAGAATGCTTGATAGAGATCTTGTAGGTGTTTGTCTCTGTCTGAGGGATTGGAGCAAATGCGGTTGTATCTTAGAGCTTGGCTGTAAACAATGGATCATGTGGTGTGTCCTGGATGGAAGCTGGAAGCATGTAGGTAAGTATAGCGGTCAGTAGGTTTCCGGTATAGGGTGGTGTTTATGTGACCATCGCTTATTAGCACAGTAGTATCTAGGAAATGGACCGCTTGTGTGGACTGGTCTAGGCTGAGGTTGATGGTGGGATGGAAATTGTTGAAATCATGGTGGAATTCCTCAAGGGCTTCTTTTCCATGGGTCCAAATGATGAAGATATCATCAATGTAGCGCAAGTAGAGTAGGGGTGTTAGGCGACGAGAGCTGAGGAAGCGTTGTTCTAAGTCAGCCATAAAAATGTTGGCATACTGTGGGGCCATGTGGGTACCCATAGCAGTGCCACTGACTAGTTTTACACTAGTAGAGCTCCATCATCCTCCCATATAGCTAGTCTTGGAAACAAGTACCTGCTCTATGATGTCTCTGGGAAATGAGTTTTTTTAAAAATGTGTGTGGGGAGTCCCAAGGGAAGGTGAGATCAGGCAGAGGGGAGGAAGAAAAGAAAGAGAAGGGGCTCACTTGAAGCATGATCCTACGCCATTGAAATCAATGGGAGTCTTTCAATTGACTTTAATGGGTATTGGATCAGGCCCTTACAGAGAACCTATTCAGCCATTACTGTAGAGTCTATTTGTGTCTGTTGCCTTGACA
Source organism: Macrochelys suwanniensis (assembly GCA_033296515.1). Lineage (NCBI taxonomy): Eukaryota > Metazoa > Chordata > Testudines > Chelydridae > Macrochelys > Macrochelys suwanniensis. The sequence goes on from CM065777.1 coordinate 51,715,457, forward strand.
ACATCTAACTGTCAAGTAATGCAGACTCAAATGTCTGTAAATTTACTTCTTTCTGCATCAATAATGGCTCAGAAAAGTCAGTATCAATGGCATAGAAACTTCTTGATTAGGTAAGAAATGCAATTTTTCTGTTCCTAACTTCTCCAACAGGAAGGTGACATTTCCAGTCTTCTTTACCAAATCTCCCTTCACTAGTTGACAAAGCTTCTATGGAAAGTACAGTTTAAGCAGGACTTCTAGCTTAATCTTCCCTGTGTAAGATAAACTGAACTGTTGCACGTTCCAGGACTTGAACGTCTGCTATTCCACTTCCCTGCTTCATCCGATCTCTTTAAGTTAATCAGCACTGACATAACAAACCTTGACCAGGAAACTGAATACATGAAATTTTCTTCCATTGAATGAAGGGCTTCTGTCCATCCCACATTTATCTCATTTCTATTGTAGTTTTATGAATCACAACAGGTGACGGGGAGAATATGAAGTCCTGTCCCTCTTTTCCAAAGATGAACGTGAGGAACCACATTCTTCACAATGGTTCTTAGTAGATTATTTATTTTTCCCATGTCAAGCTAACATGAAGTTTCACAGAATTAAAATATGTGCTCCAGCTACCACTTCCGGGGGGGGGGGGGGGGGGTTCAGTTCATCAGTCCATTAATGCCTTACAAATAGTATCTCGGTGGCCTTGTGACAGGGTGTACTAGTCTTGGAGGCCTCAAGGTCCTGCCATGCCCTGTCCCAGAAAGGAACAGTAGAGAAGTCCTCTGGGCTGCCTAGAGTGTCTGTGAGGGAAGCAGCCAATGAGAGAGGCTGCAGGGAGCAGCCAGTCAGGGCCCAGCAGGTTCACATAAAAGGAGCTGCAGTGCTAGAGTCACTCAATTGCTGCCTGTAGCTGGAGGAGTGAGGATTGTGTTCCTGACTGGCTGAAGGAGCAGCAGGACTGTGGACAGATCAGTTACTGGCAGGGAGTGGGGGAGCAAGAAGGAGTTGCTGGCTGGCCGTTGGGACTTAATATAGACAAATGTCTGGGGCAGGGGTCTCAAACTCAAATGACCACGAGGGCCGCATGAGGACTAAGGCATTGGCCCGAGGGCCACATCACAGACACCCACCCCTGGCCCCGCACCCACTCCACCCCTTCCATGAGGCACCGCCCCTGCCCCGCCTCTTCCCTGCCCCCATTCCAACCCCTTCCCTGAAGTCCTCACCCCAACTCTGCCACCTCCCTGCCCCCGGGGGTGCAGGAGGGGTGTGGGGTGTGGCAGGGGATCGAGGTGCAAGGTGTGGCAGGGGGGTCGGGGCAGGGAGTTCAGGAGGTGTGCAGGGGGCTCAGGGCAGGGAATTGGTGTGTGGGGTGTAGGAGCGGTGAAGGGTGTGACAGGGGGTTGGGGTGCAGGGTGTGGCAGGGGCTCAGGGCAGGGAGTTGGGGTACAGGAGGGGTGTGAGCAGGGCCATCCCTAGCTATTTTGGTGCCCTACGCAGCCCCCCCCCCCCCGTGGGGAGGGCTGGGGGGGGCTCCAGGCCTCCATGGGGGGTGCAGGGGGTGCAGGGTGGCCCCAGGCCTCCACGGAGGGTAACGGGTGGCTGGCCCCAGGCCTCCACGGGGGGGGGAGCAGGGGGGGTGGCTGGCCCGAGGCCTCCACGGGGGAGAGCGGGGGGGACTGGCCCCAGGCCTCCACGGGGTGGGGAGCAGGGGTGGCTGGCTCCAGGCCTCCGGCGGGGGATGGAGGCCGGCCACTTCCTGTGGGAAGTGACCCGGCCCCAGCCTTCTCCATTCCCCTGGCTCCCAGCTGCGCTGCCGGTGAGTACAGAGGAGCAGTTCCCCCCTCCCACCAAGCCTGGAAGCCGGGGGAACAGAGCAGGCTGGGGCCGAGTCACTTCCCGCAGGAAGTGGCCAGCCTCTGTCCCCCGCAGAGGCCTGGGGCCAGCTCCCGCCCTCCCGCCCATGGAGGACTGGGGCCCCAGCCTGCTCTGCTCCCCTGGCTCCCAGGCTTCGGGGAGGGGGGAACCGTCCCACAGCACTCACCAGCGGCACGGCTGGGAGCCAGGGGAACGGAGCAGGCTGGGGCCAGGTCGCTCCACTTACCTTGCGGTGAGTAGGTCAAGCCTGGCTGCAGTCTTCAGGGGACTGGGAGAGGGGGGTGGGAAGGGGCGGGGCTGGGATGGAGCAGGGGCTGGAGCAGCATGCAGCTGCACAGGGCACCAGGAAATTTTCCTGCTGCCCTACGCAGTTGCTTGTGGTGCCACGGGCTAGGTAGAGGGGCCGGGTGGAAGAGAGCTTGGCAGGCTACATGCAGCCCACGGGCTGCGAGTTTGAGACCCCTGTTATAGACTAACAGATGTATTGGAGCATAAGCTGTCATGGGTGAATACCCACTCCGTCGGCATGCATCCGACGAAGTGGGTATTCACCCACGAAAGCTTATGCTCCAATACGTCTGTTAGTCTATCAGGTGCCACAGGACTCTTTGTCGCCTCTACAGATCCAGACTAACACGGCTACCTCTCTGATACTTTGTTTAGGTTGAAGTTTTTGCATGAGGTGTGTCTGCCTCAGCCTGAATGTTTTGGGAAAAAATTAGGAAAAATGTTTCAGCCATTACTCAGACTGAGATTAGGGAAAATATGTTGTTTTGCCCATGTTAAAAATTTCTTACAGCTGTCTCAATGTAAGCTCTAGTGCCTCCATACTTTGAAGCAGGGACTTGAAACTTGGCAGAGGGCTTGCCCAGCTGTCAGGGGTGTGCCTTTTGTCATCCCTGTGAAAATCGGCCCAAATTTGGCCAAGTTATGATCCTGTCTAAAATCTCAGTTTACATAGGCTCGGTAGAGATTTGTTAGAGTTTGGTTGCTAAATTCTACGAAGATTCCCTCTATACCCAGCACGCTGTAGCCTAAGGCAGCAAGGTCTCAGCATGATTTTCCTAAAATTGCTCCACCCACCATTATGCCACTGCTGTGGTGCTTGGTGCATGAATTGAAGACAGGAGGACTGTCTCTCCTGCATTGTCAGTGATCCCCATGCTGGCAACTAGGCAGAAGGAAGAAGGAGCCTGGCTGGAAGAGCCAAATAAGGGGGAAGAGCCAAGAGTGAAGAGCCAAATAAGGGTGACTGAGATGAGGAGCCAAGGAGGGAGAGGGAGACTGTGATAAGGGACCAGATGGGTCAGGAGGGGATTGATACATGAGAGGAGAAGAAAGAGGCCAAGCACGATGGACTGGAAGGAGGTTGGGGACATGGACCTATAGGGGACTGGCATGTAGAGGAGACTGGTGAGAGACTGAGGCTGGGGAAATGATCAAGGGGAATATAGGGAGCATGTCTGAGACAGGGATAAGGACTGTCTGGAGGGGTCAGATGCAAAGCAGGGTCGGGCTTGGGGCAGGGATGGGACAGAAGAGGCTGTAACCACTAGAGTCCACTCACCTCAGAACCTGGAATAGAAGCCAGGATTCTTTAGCCTCAAAACTCCTTTGCTGTCTAGTAAATATCTGTGACACCCAGTGGGAAAATGTGCCTCAGCTCCTGTTGGTGGCTGCTCCACATAGAAGATGACAACTTATTACTGCTATCAGTTCCTTTGTTAGCTCAAGCAGCAGATCTCTTGAGCAGTGGATCTGAAGATTCTAACAGCCCTACTGATGAACCAAATAGGAGTTAAGTATGATGCCACATGATGGAATTTCTGTTGTTTCAACTAGCTTTTTTTAAAAACCTAAGAAATTACATATAAAAACTACTTAAAAACATTAAGGATGCAAATTCTAGCACTCAAAATTAAGACAACACCAGAATTAAGGTTGCCCTTGCAACCTTTATTCACCCACCTTACCTTATGAGTATACATTATGATATAATCTTAAATCATATGATCACATTATTTTTTCCACAGGACCCTGGCCTCGTTCAGTGCACAGGATGGATGGTGCTCGCAAAATTAATCAGGATTGTGTAGTTAATGAGATCGTTGTCTATACCCTCATTTGTAGGAGAAGTTGGAAGATGTGTAGGGAATAAGGCAGGCAACTACAGGCAGAAAATGGATGGTCTCAGGGTTAAGGCAGTCAAACAATATCCTGGTCTTCTGGATTCCCTCTCTGCTTGGTGCTACAGAGTTCTTATGTGATGCTGAGCAGGTCACTTGAACCAAACTTTTCACAGGTGGTCACTCATTGTGTGTTCTTCATTTATGGGGTGCCTGACTTGAGACCCTGGCGGAGTGAGAGAGAGGCTTTCAAGTAGGGACTTATGGCTATTGATCTGTTTCCTTGTGGCAGTCTTCCTTACCAGGTATATTTTTCACACCTGGAGCCTACATCTGGTCCTTCATGAACGGTGCTTACCCATGGAGTTCAATCAGGGGCGGCTCTAGGCACCAGCAAAGGAAGCACGTGCTTGGGGAGGCACGTTTCCAGGCCATCCTTTTCTATAAATTCTACCGTAGCCCATATAGGAAGCTCTGGAGCGGGGATTTGCGGGGGCCCAGCCACCGCCCCCAGGCAGGTCCCGTCGCGGTGTCAACTGCGGCCGGAGATGTGGGGGTGCCCTGGGTGCTGGGCGCGGTGGCAGGTGGTGCCGAGCACAGGGTGGCACTGGTTATTCTGGGATATTGAACCAGCAGAAGCTTCCGCTGCCGCCGCCCTGACCTTACCCAGCCGCTGCTCGCGGCCCAACAAGAGGGGCTGCCCCAGGGCCAGAACTCTGCGCTGCTGCTGCCTAAGGGCCGCCAATCCGCAATGGCTGCTGGGGCCGAGGATACTCAGTGGGATGCCTGGAAAGGAGCCCGGAGTCCACCCTCCACAAAGTCACTCCCCGGGCTCACAGCTAGCGGCTGTCCTCACCCCCCCCCACACACACACACACATCCAACAGTCCCACAAATCCTGCACGCACCCTACGACAGCCCCACTCCCCGTAAACACACATAACTGCCCCACTCCCCATTCATGCACACACCATCAGCCCCACTCTCCACCTACACACATCCCCATAACCACTTCACTCCCCCACATCCACAATTCCCCCTCTTCCCCCCACACACATCCCCATACCCACAACTCCACTCTCCACACATACATCTCCACAACAGCCCCTCTCCCTCCATACATACACCCACAACAACCCCCCTCCCCCTACACATACACACACACACACATACCAGCCTCATGCCTACTACCCCTCCCCCACACAAAGTAACTGCTTCTCCTTATGCAAGCATGTTGCTAGGTACTGCGCCAACTGAAAGACTCTGGGTACTGTTCACTCACAACAAATTCTGTGTCCCCCAGGAATTTCCCTCTTCCAAACACACCCCAGGAGCTGCTTCCCAAAATGACCTCCATCTCCAGGAACTGCATTCAAAAACAAACAAAACAAACAAAAAAAATTGCAAAGTGCAAACATGTGTAAAAGCCCAAAAAAGGATCTTTACTTAGTAACAAACTTAGTGGTCAGGATAGCCAAGGAGTGTGCAGACCTGTCTGTTCAGTTGCATTTCTTGGTATTCTTAAAGACAGTTCTAAAGGACATTAGCAACTATGGTTAGTTGCTAATGTTCATGTTGCTTAAAGTAAGCTAGGTTCTGCAGTAAACTAAGGGTACTTCCACACTACTCGCCCGATTCGGCGGGTAGCGATCGATCTTCTGGGATCGATTTATCGCGTCTCATGTAGACACGATAAATCAATCCCAGAAGCGTTCCCCGTCGACTCCGGAACTCCAGCTCGGCGCGAGGAGTAAGCAGAGTCGATGGGGGAGCCAGCCTGCACCATGTGGACCCGCAGTAAGTACTTTTAATTCGATCTAAGATACGTCGACTTCAGCTACGCTATTCTCGTAGCTGAAGTTGCGTATCTTAGATCGACACCCCCCTCAAGTGTGGACCAGGCCTAAGACTCTTTTACATTATAAATATGGTGGAATCAGCTTCTGGGAAATGCTCCCAATATATGGGAATTCCCCAGGCATCAGACAGCTGCTGCAACAGCCCTATACCATCCCTCTGCCCTAGCTGCAGCCACCATGCATAGGAGGCATGGGGGGGGGGCATATGTAGACTACGCTGCATTCTGTCTTTTCTAAACTGCAAAATGGCTCAAAGGGGGCCATTGCAGCTGTGCATAAGTTAGAGTAGTGTTGATGATGTTCTAATTTACTCCAAAGACTGGGATCAGAATACAGAAATACAGTGACTTCAAGCCACATTTCTCCCCCTGCCCTCACTCTCACCCTTTCTGTTCCTTTGTAAAGCACAGAACACAAAACCTATGTCTTTTAGCCCGTGATCTGATTTTGAGGGGTATTTTATGTCTGTTATATCTCTAGTCTTTGGTTCTGAGTGAAGCTTCTTTTGGGGCAAAAAGGAAGATAAAGCGACACCTAGATTCCCCCATGCTAAAACCTTCTGAATAATATGATTGTTGCTTTTTGCCTGGCAGTCATATTTTCCTAGCAACTGACCCTGTTAGTGCCTACAGGTCTCAGTCCTCTTGAGGCTCCCATTGTGTTAAGCCCTGTACAAACAAATAATAAGAGAGTCTCTGCTTCAAATAGTTTACAATCTAGATACACAAAACAGGCAAAGGGAACAAAGAGGGGAAGTGACTTACTGGAAATCACACAGCAGGCTAATGCAGAGCTGCGATTACATTCTACCAGAATCACAGAGGTTCTGCTGCTAGCAGTCATTTGTTTAAAAATATTGCCATGCATTTAAATAAAACGGGCCGTTTTGGAAGCCTGTCATCTGTGACTTGAGGAAAATAATGTATTATGTAGAAAACATTCAGATAATTTACAATAGCCCTTCTCTGCCTTTAATGTATAGTAAATGCGACCATGGAATTGCTCCTGAAATCTCTTTTATGCTACTTGGCTGTACATGTGGTAGTTGGAGCTGCAGGGAAAAAAAATCCTCAAGGAATCATTGAGCCAGGCTCTAAGCCAGGCAATCGACTCTAATACTTCCAGAACAAGCCATACTATAAAAATGTAAATGTGGTAGAAATACTTCCTCCTCACACCATTTTTCAAACAGTAAACGTACGTGTTGTTCACATCACAGTGTAGCTTGAGAGCATTTGTAAAGGACATGAAGGATCCCAGTTACTTTGCGTGGGAGGCTTTACACACCTGTGACTGCGGAGGCGGAGTGAGTCAGACATGCATCACCGTCCCTCATCAATATAGGAAGACTTACAGTAATTGTAGCTGTGTGCATAATTTAAAACAACAACAAAAAGCCTTACACTGCCTTTATTTTAAATGTCTGCTATGTTCGGCATCAGGCCGTCCTCCCTTCCTAACACTGAATTAGCCCTTTAGTACGTGATACCTATTGAAAGGTGATGCTTCCTGGTGTGTCCAGTTAGCTCAAATGGAGCAGGCTGGACTTAACAAGAAGTAATGGACCAAAAGGGGACATGGAAATGGTGTGGGATGGGGAAACAGGAAGGAGAGAGAGGGGTAATAAAGAAAAAAGGTATCAAGTAGCAGAAATGAGGGGAGGAAAGCAGGAAGAGAGTAACTGAGAATTCAGTAAAGTACGAGGAAGTGGAGTTGAGCCAAAATTTCCCAATGCCCACCATGCCCTTGAGGCAGTCAGGTGACCTGGCTGCCTCAGTTCCCCTCTTTTTAAAATGAGGGTTTCTATACATATTTAGCTACCTCAGTGTTATGAGGGTTAGCTAATGATTGCAAAGTGCTTTGGAAAGAATGTAAATTTAGGTACTGTTATATTAGGGAAAGGAAGGCAAGAGAAGCAGAAAGGGGAAGAAAAATAAAAGAAAGGAACAAGGAAGAGAGGCAAGGCAAAAATGCATAGAGGAAAGAGAAAAACAAAGAGGGGAAGATAGACAGTTGAGCAAAAAAGTGATGCGAGAGAAGGCGTAAAAGAAGCAAATAGATAAGCAGTGTAAAGGAATTGGGCCACCAGTGCTTCCCTGAAGATATTGGCAGAAGTGGGCAAAGTTGAGGTTTGGGGGAGGACTATGGCACAAACCTTCCAGAAGGCAATGGTGAGTCATCATCTTAGCATATGTGCAACGGGGGCCCTGGACAAAGAAAGTCATAATCAGAAGAGTCTAATTTTTCCCCTTTCCAATCTGCAAGCCCAGAATTTAGAATTTTGTGGGCTAGAGATCTGGGTAGATTCAGAGCTATTGTCCTGGGTCCATACACACCCAACATTCTGAGGAATTTGGCTCTGGAGTTCCAGATCACACCCATCTTTATCTATGAGCAATAAGGGGAACATTTCTTGAGCATTGGTACAATTGATTTTGTGGCTCTGGGGCTGAAAATTCTGTTCTTTGCTAATTATTTATCTGCTTGGATGCACCCCAGTTAGCAGCATTTTCAACTAATCTGCGGTGCTATGCAGAAGCTATTTACAAGTGCTGGAGTTTACATGACAGAAGTGCTCCCTCCTCCTACCCCTCTGATGTTAGCCTCCCTGGTTCTAGCCATCTCCTCTTGTTCACAACCCTAATGCTATTAGTACACTGCTCATCTCACAATGCTTTCAGCAAACCTAGACATTGGAATGTAGCATTTTCTTTCTAAGTCAGTCTTCATGTAGTTAATAGATTCTACATTTCTGTTAAGAGGATTTGTTGTCTTTGTGAGTATCTTACAGAGGTACTGAATGCCTTTAAAATAAATGAATATAAGAACAGTCCAGTACTTTAAATCACTATCTGGATACATGGGCTGATTATAATCTCTTGCTTTTGCTCAGGCTAGAAATCCAACCTGGCCCGGTTTTCCAAGTACACACATCCTCCCTCCTCATACCCTAGCTCCCATCCTGAACTAAGGGGCTTCAGACAACCCTTAGGGATTTAGGAAAGGCAAAGCTTTTACTATGTCACATTTTAGAATTGTCCAGTGTATGGAGGGTTAAAACAAAATGGGTCAGAATCCCTGGAAGAGTGGATGTACGCGGTAGCTGCCTGGCCCCCCAGTACTCTAGAAGAGACTCACTCTGAGGGAGCACAGACTGTGCTACTGGAACCATGCTACCTTAGAACTTTGCAACTGGTGAGGGCAACTTGCTAAGTTGCAAAGGCAACTCGTAGCTGGTAAGGGCAGTTTCTGACCCTACCACCTTTGGGGGACTGCACATCCTTTGCACGAGTCCACAATCTAGGGGATATTGCAGCCACTTTCAACTGCCACAATATCTTCCCCACTTTCCACCACTGGGGCTCTCTACCTGGGTTTCTGAGAACAGAGCTGGCATACATCTGGCCCACTACTTTTAAAAGCATTTCCTTTTTCATTTACCTGCTAGGACATTAACATTAAGGTTCTATTTTTCTCCTGCAAAAGTTTGAGGACATCCAAGTGCCTAAAGTACTGTTAGGAATGCATGTCCCTGAACACTTTAGATCAGTGATACTCAGACCTCAGTGGTTCATGAGCCAAATTAGTGATCAGCATTACTCAAAAGAGTAGTGTGAATTCATTGTTTCATTTACTATAGTACTATATATTTATATTTAAACAGTATGACTGGAAATATATATTGTGTGTGTTTCTGTATGTATGTGATATAGATATAGATACACAATACATATAATTTTCACAGTAAAATAACTGACCAAGTATTATTATTAGGTGTGAAGAATGCTGGGTAGGTGTTGGGTGCTGAAGCAGAAACTCAAATCTGAATTCATGTTCTGGCAGGTTAAAAAAAAACTTTAAAGTTTCTTTTTCAATTATACTCATTATGTTAAGCCTACACACACATTCTGTTAGAGACTTCGGATTTTAAATGGATTTGGTTTTATTTATTTATTTCTAGTATTTCAGTTCACATTTATCAACTAAACAATCCCCGGATGTCTATTTGAGAAGTGCTCTCCACAGAAGAGCAAGCAAACCATAACCTCTGGGAGTTTTGCCTCAAACTTAAAAAAACAAAACCAAAAACTGACCTATAATTTGAGAAGGGGAATTGTTGAGTCATTTCAAATCTATATGGAAATAATCAGCTCAGATTTGACATTTATTAAATAGTCTCAATGCACCTTTATGTAAAGATTCTGTGGCATTACTGTAAGTTCCTTAATGCTTTAAAAGAAGCCTATTTTGTTCAGCACTGTGTTCTGAAAATTCATATACAGTAAAAGCTGTGTTATCTGGCACTGTACCAACTGGAAAGTTCTATAAACTGGCAGTTGGTGCAGGACCAGCAGGTTCCCTACCTGGCTCCATGGGGCTCCCCGGAAGTGACAACATGTCCCTGCTGCTCCTAGGTAGAGGAACGGCCACAAGTGGTTCCGAGTGCGGGAAGGGGTGCAAGGCTGGGGGTTGGGGCATGGGAGGGTGTGCGGGGCATTGACTCTGGGAGGGAGTTTGGGTATGGGAGGGGACAAGGGGTTGGAGTATGGGAGGGGTTTTGGGGTGCCCAATCTGGGCGGTGCTTACCTCGGGAGGCTCCCTGCAAATAAGCGGTGACCTGTCCCTGCTGCTCCTAGGTGGAGGCGCAGCTAGGCAGCCCTGCCCCAAGCACTGGGTCCGCAGCTCCCATGGCCAGGAACAGTGGCCAATGGGAGCTGCAGGGGCAGCGCCTGCAGGTGGAGGCAGCGTGCTGACCCACCTAGCTGCGCCTCTGCCTAGGAGCAGCAGGGACAGGTCGCCGCTTGTGGGGAGCTGCCCAAGGTGAAGCCGCCCGGACCCAGCACCCCGCAACCTCTCACACACCCTAATCCCCTGCCCCAAGATCCATCCCGCACCCAAACTCCCTCCATCTTAGTTAACTGGAATTTTTCACTTATCGGCACCCCCAATTCCAACAATCACCTGGATCGATCGGACTTCAGCTGTCGTTAAGACTGCGCCGATCACAACACGTCTGCCATTCTTCTCGCACTCTTGCCTTTCTTCTCCACGTTCGTTCGAAACGTTTAACGATGTCATCTTCCCATCTTCTTGGAGGCCGACCGGGGGGTCTTTTCTGTTCTCGCGGGTACCACTCAGCAATGATTGCAGTCCACCTGTTATCCGTGAGCCGTGCTGTGTGGCCCGCCCATCGCATCTTGTTATGTCTGCTTTCCACGACAATATCTTTCACACCGCTGTGTTCTCTGATGATTTCATTTGGTATACGATCCAGAAGGGAGATTCCCAACATAGCTCGTTCCATTGCCCTTTCAGCTACCAACAGCCGTTGCTCTTCTCTCTTCGTCAGTGCCCATGTTTCACTGCCATACAGCATGGCTGGCAGCACTGCTGAATTGAAAATATTTTTACGTGTGGTCTTGTCAATTTTTCCTTTGAGGATGTCCTTGATGGAATTAAACGCACACCATCCTGCCCGAATCCTTCGCGAGCTTTTACTGTACTAAGAATCACCTCTTGCTGTGATCAAAACTGTCAGTTATATTTACAATCAGAGTGCAGTGCTTTTCTGAAATTTATCTCTATAACATAATATTGTAGGACTCTAAGTTTGTTGCTCACTGACTCCATCAACTTGCCCAATTCGTAAATATAGACTTTTTTTCATCTGCCTTCTGAAAACTCAGCCTGGGTTCTTAGAGTGAAACTGCGTTATTTACTTCTCATGTCACTGGTAATAAAGATGCTGCAGGCCATATGCCATCAGTGATAACTGTGCAATCTTTTCAGTCTGTAAATGGAGAATATTTGATATGACATCATTGAGACACCCTAAATATGGAAAGACAGAATGCCATTTTTACAGGCACTTTTCAAAGTAGATCCACACTGAAGTTTTTATTTAAAGTAGGGATTTGGGGATTTCTTTCTAGAAATGAGGACAATATTGAGCCATGATTTCACTTGTAGGATCCCCATTGTCATGGCTTCTAAACTAGCATCTTCCATCTTTTAAGACGTAATTCAGATGTGCCTGTGGGACTACATTTGACATCAAGGGAATTCCAGCCTATGTTTATGAGGACAGAATTTGGCTCTTAAAAGTATTTGGCATCTGCCACTTTAATGGTAGATAAAGTTTTATTCTTCAAACATTACAGGCCACATTTTTAAGAGGCCTTAACACCAGCCTTTTATTTTACACTCACAGTCAAAAGAAGTTCAATTTCTATGCATTCATTCTAGGTGAGCAGTCAGTTTTTCAGCTGGTGTTATTCAGGGTCACTCCATTGAGTTCCCTTCCCTGATTCTGGCCGTGATTACACTAGCTGAGTTTTACACCAGCTGGGAATCTCTTCCTAGGCATCTAACTGATTTGCATGGGCAGAGATTTACCCCCATATATCAAGTAGTTAGACATCTGAACTCATGATTTGTATTCACAGCTAATAGCATGTGCAACATTGTGCCACAGTGTTGTTTGAAGGCACATATTAGAAGCCAGTTGTGAAAATTTGGCCATAACTATTTTGCTAAGATACTAAGTTAGAGTTATTCCTCCACATTTTAAACCAGACTTAAATGCACTATTACTTTCTCTATAAAAGGGAAGAGAAAATAGTAGATACATTTGGGAGTGATGTAAATAAAACTAGATAGAATCATCTTTCTTTGTTAACATCATTGGTTGACAGAAGCACTCCCACAAAACACTTCAATAAAATGATTTTTAAAAAGGGCTCCCTAAAATTTGGCTCCAAGAGGTGTCATGAAGTAACATTCATTTTGACTCCCACTCAGACAAATCAACAATCTGTCTAAATTATTGATTTATTACTATAGGCTACATGGGTGGGAGGATATGAGATCTATAACTACAAACAGGAACAGTTTAAGAGGCTAATTAGAGAAGGGAAAAAAGATGCTTAATGATGATTTGCAGAGAATATTTCAACTAACGAAGAATTCTTCAAAAAAAAATTTCAACAGACAAGGTAAGAAGAAAAGTTTTCCTCTATAAACAGCAGTGGGTTATTTGAGATGGAGTTAAATTAATGGGGCTAGATCCTCAACTGGTATAATCTGGTGTAGCTCCATCAATTGAGTGAGTCAATGAAGTTATATGGACTTGCATCAGCTAAGGACCTGGCCCGTGGATTTTTTAAGCCATTTACTTTTAAGCTTCCCAGAGAAAAAGAGAGAGAATGGAGAGCTGCCTTAACCCAGATTATATTTTTGGACTGGGAGCTGGAAGGGGTTAATTGCTTGAAGGTAACAATGGAACTGACTGTGAAATGATTGGATTGTCCAGACAGCATAAATCAGCTGATTAAAAAGAAATGAGGGCAAAGATTACTGATGCCTGCTATTTGAGAAATTCTCTGATTATAACAGGCTAGATTTGTGAGGACTGTAAAGAAACAGGCATAATGGTTATTCAAAAGAGGGTCAAGAGATGAGGCAGGCAGTTGGTCCAAATTCAATTATGGGGAAAACATTCAGAACAATTTTGCAGTCTTCAGTGGCAGAGAAGGACAGCCTGCTTAGAAACAGCCAACAAGGATTTAAGAAAGGATGGTTACATTGTGATAGATGCAGGGGCCCTACTTTGTCCCCAGTGAATAAAGGACTTCCATAGGTACTGCGGGCAAGGGACTATACATTGGCTGCTTGGGAGACAAAGAGGGTAGGAGACTGTAAAAGGACAGGGCTCTGCACCCTGGCAGCTTTCTGTTACACTCTTGTTTCTTTTAGCTTGTTTTCATTTATGGGTCTAAACATGATCATTCGAAGAAAATGTATGACTTCCAGTGGGCTCTGCAGTGACATGCTGCCAATACAGTCCTGGTCTAACTAGAAAGAGGGCACCATAAAGGTGTGTGCCAATGACTGATTTGAAGAAGTCAGTTGATGTCAGTTGTTCCTGAAATATCTAATATATAGGCACAGCTCTGGGAAATATCTGGCTTCTTCAAAACAATCATGCCATAAAATTCACAACTTGAGTTGGGAATATCAAAAATAAAATATCAACAAATTTAGATTTAACAAATTTGGAGAAGTGTAATGGATAATGTGCACACCCAAGTTCAGATTTGATTCTTTTAGGCCCATTTCCTTAGTTGCCAATGGCTTGCTGCTAGTAGAAGAATAAAAAGAGTTCTTTCAAATACATCAAGATGTAAAAGTGTATGAGGAAAAAAGCATGACTCTTAGGGTACGTCTACACTACCTGCCGGATCAGCGGGTAGTGATCGAGCTGTCAGGGATTGATTTATCGTGTCTAGTGTAGAAGCGATAAATCGATCCCCGGGCGTGCTCCACATCGACTCCGGAACTCCAACTCCATGAGAGGCGGAAGCAGAGTCGATGGGAGAGCAGCAGTAGTCAACTTGCCGTCATGAGGACAGCCAGGTAAGTCGACCTAAGATGAATAGCTGAAGTTGCGTATCTTAGGTTGACCCTCCCCTCCACCCCAGGCCTTAGTAGAGTAGGGGGATAAAATTAATAATCCCTCAAAATAGCTGAGATATTGAACTCCTTTTTTAATATCTATCTTCAACAAGGGAAAATTTCAGAAAAGACGGTAGACCCTGTAGAAGATCTGTTCATAGAGTAGGTGAAGGTGTACATATGCAAATAAGCATGTCAGGATGACATGTTTTCTAAGATATTAAAAATTACAAAATTTACTGAACCTACTAACAGTGGATAAGTGTGAAGGTACTGGATGAATGGAGATAAATGAATGTGGTACTGATTTTCAAAAAAGAAAAGATTGATCCTGACAACTATGATCCCATAAATCTAGCTTCAATACCTAGAAATCAGTGAATAAATTTTACATAATTAATAACTAGAATAACAGAGCCATGAACAGTAGACATCATGAGCTTATGAAGAATAAATCTTATCAGTCAAACTTGGTTGCTTTTTGTATCAATTATAAAATTAATGGGTGAGGGGACTGAAGTAGATATATATGGATTTTAGTGACGCAAGCAGGGTGTCTCATGAAATCTCAATTTAAATTTTTTATTCAGATTGGCCTGGATGAGAACACGATTGTGAACTGGCTAAATGGCTAAAAAATAAATAAATAAACAGCAATGTATCAAGTTGAGAGGAGGAATCTAGAGGGTACCTCAGGGAATGGTGTGAGGATTGGTTTTATTTCGATATCTTTATTAATGATCTGGAAGAGGGAGTAAACAGTATACTAATGGAATTGCTAGTTAATAGTAAATTGGTAGGAGTTGTGACCATCACTGAAGACAGAAATAATTCAAAGGAACCTAGAAAGATTAGAAACATGATCTGAAATAACAAACATTATTCAGCTTAGAAAAGTAGAATCTAATACATCTGTGGGAAAATAGTTTGAAACGTTCACATGCTGCATAGGAAGGAGAAATCTGGGGCACAATTGTGCTTGAAAGTTACCTGACGATGTACTGGACAGTATATTAGATATTTGCTGGCAATGTGCTATGGCTTCAATAAAGACCAAAATATATGTTCATGCTGTATAAAAAAAATCCATCGTCTTAAAGCACCAGCGTAAGAACTTCACTTTATATCTCTGGTACAATCACACTTGGAATTACTGTATTCAGTTCATGAAACCAAAGAGTCAGAACAATATTGAAAAATTAGGAGTTCAGAGAAAAGCAACTGAAATAATCAGAATGCTGGTGAGAATGACTTACCAGCAATGACTAAAGGGGGAAGAGACCACACTTTTAATACTAAGAGAAGAGAAGAATTATTTTGAGACAGCTTATGGTAGGCACTTTTGCAGGTTTGCAAGAGTTGGGGAAGCAGCCAAGAATCCTTTGTGTAGCCAAAGTAAGGGCTTGTTATGACTAAGACTATGTTTTAGTCATGGGTATTTTTAGTAAAGTCATGCACAAGTCATGGATAGTAAACAAAAATTCACAGCTCCTGACTTTTACTATATACCCCTAACTAAAACTTGGATGGGGGGGCTGCAAGTGCTCTGAAGAGGCGGTCCGGGGGCATCGTGGGTGCTGTGGGGGTGGCCCAGGACCCTCACTGGAGCTGAGGGGAAGGCAGGCAGCGATGCATGACCCGTGACCCCTGCTGGTGCTGGCGGGGGCAGTGGCGCACGGCCTGGGTCCCCCACTGGTGCTGTGAGGGGGGACGGGCAGCAGCACAAGGCCCAGGGCCCCCGCTGGTGCTGTAGGGGGGGAGGGTTGGTGGGGCTCCCAGGCTCCCTACCTGGCTCCACATGTCCCTGAAGCACCTAGGGGGAGGGAAGGCCAGGGGTGCTCCATGTACAGCTCCCGCCAGAAGTACTGGCTCTGCAGCTCCCATCCACCTAGGAGCTGCAGGGACATGCTGCGGGGAGCCCACCACCCCGAGATAAGAGCTGCCTTGCACCCCAATCCCCGCCCATAGCCCTGAGCCCCCTCCCACACACCCAAACTGCTGCTGCTGGCCCAGGGGCTGCCCAATTCGGGCAGCCCCTGAGTGAGCACCAGCCACTGTAGAAGTCACAGAGGTGACAGAAAGTCACAGAATCCATTACTTCTGTGACCTCTGTGACAGACACAGTTATGATTACAGGGACTGCTGCCTCTGCAGCCTTGGGGCACAAGATGTCTCTCTCAAAGAAGGCAGGGTTAGGTTGGGAAGTGGTCAGCTATAGCCCCACATCTTCTCCACTGGCCCATGAAATGGGCTGGTGGCAGTGAGGGGAGAAGGGTACAGGAGAAACTTCCTTGTACTATTAAGCAGTAGAACAGTCTACCAAAGAAGGGGCAGAAGCTCCATAGCTTGTAATATCTTAAAACCAAAGCGAATAAAGCACTACCAAATCTAATATAGAGAACTATCCTGGAGTAGAAGGGAGGTGGGTTGCATGACTAATCTCTTTTCCATCTCTAGTTTCTACAGTTCTACTGTGTGATTCATCCAGAATTATGCACATGTCCCTCAGCCAACTGGTTTAGACTATTTGGTCTCTTTAGAAGCCACTATTAATGTTATTCTGAAATGTGGCCAGTAAGTGATGCTAAAGATCAGTTCCCGTAGAATCTTTTTAACAGTGGCCCTATGTCACCTCTAGAGAGCTCTTAATCTACATTAACCCTGGAGTAGGAGTCCCCGAGTAGATTCCAGAGCTGTCTTCCATGTTTCAGCCTAATACACTGCAGTCTCAGCCACAAGGCAGGCTTAAATTTGTTTCCTCTGCCTGACAAAAAATAAATATTAGTACTTATTGAAGAGGCTTTATTGGTTTTGTACAAGATGCAGCAACTGATGTTATGCTGTCATTAAGTTTCATAAATATATCTGCTTCGTCAAAGTGCTTTATAAACTCTTCATCATAAAAACATTAAACTGCCAGTTTATAAAAGAAAGGTTATTAGATGCCAAGAGAAAACTGAGTCATCACTGAACTGGTATCTGAGAGCAGCCTATATCAGTCTTAATCAGACAATCTAATACTGGTATCTAAAAGGGGAATCATTTCTATGAGCAGTAGCTGAATAAAGAAAATACAGAGTCTGACAGTTGAGCGATACTTAAAGAAATGGCTCTTCAGCAACATATGAAACATCAAAAGGACTGTTAACATCCAAATTGTGAGGTTCAAAAATTGGTCGACCAGTTTTCATTCCAGTCCATCCCAACAGCACATATATACAGCACTGGGTTATATCACTGGGTTATATTATCTACTGTTAAATGTTATCTGCTCCTCCAGCTCAAATAGGTTATTTCAAATCTGTGCTTATTTCTATTTTGTTTTAAGGGGAGTTAGAATCTTATACTTTATCTTTTATCTTTCCTGTTAACCTGATAGTTGTTAGCAGGGAGATTACAAGTGATGGCATGTAGAAGGAAGCAGAATTTAACACATAAAGCCTACTAGTGAATTTTCTCTTCCGTTCACAAGGCCAGAGTACCTAATAATAAAAAATTCAAATTCTGCAAAAGGATAAATTCCCAGGTAGATTGTTTTAGGAGAGCAAAACATTGCATTTTGATTTTAAAATGCTTTTCAGAGGTAGACTACTTTTCACTGACAGCTTTAAATGACTGAGAAAACTATTTGGGTGACAATGATTAAGCTATGTAGCTCGTTACTAACAACAACAACAAAGAGGCAGGCACCATATTTTTCTTCTTATGTCCAGGTTCCTTACAAGTGATGATTCACTTTCCAGGCATCTGTGTGTTGTTTTCTTAGCTCCCAAGTACCGGGGCCTAAGAAATTCCACTCCACTATGATCATCAATATTTTTTGCCCCTGAACCATCTTCCCTTTAAATATCAGCTCTTCTGACTGTGAGGGGTGAGTAACTTGTAAGGCCAACATAACTGCTACTCTGATAGGTCCCTAACTGACAGGACTTGTTCAGGCAAAACTCCTATTGGAGTAAAGTACAGAGAGCTAAATCAATCCCTTGACTGATAGGCTGCAGATAAATCATAAGTCCATATTTTCTGCTTCACTACTGCACATTCATAAAACATCTGAGTTCCTTTGATCCAAGTGGCAAAATATCTAAAGCTACCTTCAGTTCTGGTTCTTCCTGCTTAATGCCCCCACCCAGAAATCATATAAAAGGGTCTAATCGTGAAGTTCCCCAAAAAGCACCAGCCATTTATTCCAATTCTCCCACCTCTTTTTCCGCTCAGAGTAATTCCACTTAAACAAAGTGCTTAAACCTTGAAGTTATAAGCCATGTAAACTCAGGCAATTTTAAATTCCAGGTACAATACTGCAACCAAAATAACCAGGGTGAAATAAAGGCTTGAAAAATATAAATAACAAATATAAATACAGATGAATTCAATCATTTACAACAGCTCAGTTTGACTGAAGGTTATATTCTGTTGCAGAATTATAGTTCACAAATAAAGGGTTTAATGCTGCACAAAAGATGAGCAGAAAGGCAGCCAGTTTGTTGGCAATCCATATTAGTAAAAGAAAATTTACGATCATGTATCTTTCCATTTCAAGAGATAGCCTTCCAAAATTGTGAAACCACTGAGAGGGTGTGAAAAAATATTACTTTCTCTTTTTGTCATAAACCACTCTCTGCACTGCTGGATAGAATGACATAAATTTTATGTCTTTCTCCCAAAGCTTCTGAAGGCACTATTGTGTTCCTTTTAATTCTGAACTGCTGTTCTGAAACTACTTTCAAAGAAATTGAGAACAGGTAACCACCTTCATAGTGAATGGGGTGCTCTCCTCAGCTGCTGGGAAGAGAGGCTGACAATCTGGAATATGTTGTAACTAAATCACAGCTGGTTAGAAGTGCACATTATTTTAAACTGTATTGTTTCAGAGCATGAGTGAAAT
Organism: Macrochelys suwanniensis; assembly: GCA_033296515.1. Classification (NCBI taxonomy): domain Eukaryota; kingdom Metazoa; phylum Chordata; order Testudines; family Chelydridae; genus Macrochelys; species Macrochelys suwanniensis. The sequence continues at coordinate 51,734,647 of CM065777.1, forward strand.
ATTACTAAACAATATTAATTCCTGCTTTCTTTGCATTACACACTGTTTGGTAACCTATAATTTATTTTACTGATTCTTCTTCATGATTATTCCTGGCATTATTAAATGGGACCCAGATTCACCATTGCGCTGAACTTTGTGTATTCATTAATACTAATAGGTGTAAAATGCTACCAAATCAGAATAGCAGCATTTTACAAAAACTTCGCAATGGTGTAAATTACTAAACAAGGCGCAGAGTAATGATAAATGAGGTCCAGAGTGACTATAATGTGTTTAGTCCTGGACAAAACATAAACTAATAAATCTATAGAGATAGAAACAATAGTAAGAGGCCAAAATGGCTCTGTCAGGAGTGTTTCAATGACCTGAAAATCAAAAAAGAAACTACCAAAAGTGAAAACATGGACAAACTGCTAAAAATGAGTACAAAAGAATAGCACAAGATTGCAGGAACAAAATCAGAAAGGCAAAGGCACAAAATGGATTACACGTGGCAAGGGACATAAAAGGCAGAAGAGGTTCTATAAACACATTAGGAGAAAGAGAAAGGTGAAGGAAAGGTCCAGTAATTAGCAGGAAGAAGAGCTAATAACACAACATTAAGAAGGCTGAAGTGTTTAAAGCCTATATTGCTTTAAATAGTCACAAAAAAGATTAACAGTGATCTGATACTTATCACAATATTAACAACAAGGGGGAGGGAACAGCAGACAAAATAGGGAAAGAAAATGTTAAAGAATATTTAGATGCATCTTGAATGCATCTAATTTTAGCAGGGCCTGATGAAATTCTTCCTAGGGCATTTAAGGAATGAGCTGATGCAATTTCAGAATCGTTAGCAATTATTATCAAGAACTCCTGGAGGATGGGTCAGGTCCCAGATAACTGAAGGACAAATATAGTACCTGCCTGTAAAAAGGGGAACAAAGAAGGCCCAAAATGTATAGACCAGTCAGACTAACTTTGATACTGGAAAGATACTTGGAAAATTATTAAACATTCAATTTGTAAGCAACTAGAAGATTATATTAAAGGTAATAAATAAAAGCCAACACTGATTTCTTATGAACAAATCATGCCAAATCAACCTAATTTCCTTCTTTGACAGGTTTACAGGCCTAGTGGAAAGGAGAGAAGCAGTAGGTGTGATATATCTTGATTTTAGTAAGGCATTTGACACAGTCCCACATGACATTCTCATAGGCAAAGTAGGGAAATGCAGTCTAACTGGAAGTGGATGTGTAACTGGTAGAAAGACCATACTCAAAGAGTAGTAATAGATGGTTCACTGTCAAACTGGGAGGACATATCTAATGAAGTCTGCAGGGGTCTGTCCAGTCTAATACTATTCAATATGTTCATTAATTACTTGGATAATGGAGTGGAAGCATGCTTATAAAATGTGTGGATGACACCAATCTGGGAGGGATTGCAAGCACTTTGGAGGATGTGATTAGAATTCAGAACAACCTTCACAAATTGGAGAATTGGTCTGAACTCAACAAGATGAGATTCAATAAAGACAAGTGAAAGTACTTCACTTAGGAAAAAAAATCAAACACACAGACACAAAATGATGAATAACTGTCTAGGCAGTAGAACTGCAGAAACGGATCTGGGGGTTATAATGGATCACAGCTATAGTATGAACCAAGAGTGTGATGCAGTTGCAAACAAAACTAATAGTCTTCTGGGGTGTCAATAGAAGTGTCATGTGTAAGCCATCGAAGGTAACTGTCCTGATCTACTCAGCACTGGTGAGGCCTCTGCTGGAGTACTGCGTTCATTTCTGGACACCGTATTTCAAGAAAGATGTGGACAAACTAGGGAGAATGCAGAGGAGTGCAACACAAATGATAAAAGGTTTAGAAAAGATGATTTATGAGTAAGGTTAAGATTTTTGTCATGGTTATTTTTAGTAAAAGTCACGGACCAGCCGTAGGCAATAAAAAAAAAATTCACAGAAGCCCATGACCTGTCTGAGTTTTATTAAACATAAGGAGAGGGCTGCCAGCCGGGGGGAGACTAACAGCTCTGGGGTCCCCACCGCCCCTGGTAGCTGACAGCTTCGGCTCTGTTGCCTCAGGGCATGGGGAGAAGCTGAAGCATAAAATGTCTCTGAAAGTCATGGAATCCATGACTTCTGTGACCTCCGTGACAAAATCTTATCCTTACTTATGAGGAAAGGTTAAAAAAACTGTGCACATGTAACCTTGAAAAAAGAATAGTGAGAGGGGACCTGATAACAGTCTTCAGATATGTGAAGGGATGTTATAAAGAGGACAGTGATGAATTGTTCTCTATGTCCACTAAAGGTAGGACAAGAAGTAATGGGCTTCATCTGCAGCAGTGGAGCCTCTTGAGGTCTCTTCCAACCCTACATTATTATGATTCCTATGATATTCCCTGCCTCAAGAAATGTAAAAGATTGAGGTATTCATGAGTGTTTTACCAGGTTTATTTCAAAGTGCTCTCTCTCTCTCGGAAATATGCTGCCTTCAAGAACAGAGATCCTCAGTTCATCTTCCATTGAGAAATTACTTTGTCTTAAAAAGGACAGGAAACATTAGAATTTTTTTCTATCACTATAATAATAGCAGCAAAGGATTTGCTCTGCATTCACTCAACCGCAATGAGCCTCTGAACACGAAATGTAACTCTTCCGTGTTTTAGTTGCTATGGGGCTAGGATAGTTGGGTGGTTTGCTTCTTCTTTTTTTTTTTTTTAAACCATTTTAGCTTATCAGCAGGACCTCACTAGCCAATACCTTTGACAGTCATACTGCTGACTGGCCAGTAAATTAGGTCATTGTTGTCAAGGATCTTTGATGGTTTTTCCAGATCACAAAAGAGAGAGAGTCAAAATGTCTGACCGGTAATTGCATTAGGAAAGGGAACAAACAGCAAGCACAAAAGACAACATGTTTGAAATTGATGAAATATGCATGGTAAGTCTAGCTTTGGAGTCAAACCACTGGTACACTCTGGTTACTTTGAGATGGTCTGGCAACACAAAGCATCTGAAACCCCAACTGCTTTACCTGGCCATAATGGTACAAAGCAGATGAGCACACTGATATCCTAAGTTGAGGGCATTCATATTTTTATGAATAATTCATATTAAAATGCTAGAGAGCAGCTTCTAGTTTGTGAACACACATCTTGTGTGCTCGCCCTCACAAATGCAATACAGCCTTACCCCTGCTTGCACCGACCATTTAAAGGCCAAGTAGAATTGTAGCCCGTGTACTCAGGGAAATATGGAGATTGCTCTGTCTTTTGAGGGTGCACAATGATACAAAGAAATGGACAAGGTGGCACCATGGCCCTCTTTGCACTGCATCTCATGAAAGGGTGTAGCAATGGACAGACTCACTGGAGTTCCAGGGGGCATTTTACTTCTATCAAACAGGAGGGCTACAGAGATTCCCACAAAACAGCACACCTCCACACAGCCTCCAAAGCAAGACTATGCCTAAATGGCATGACCTCACCCAACAGAGGTCTAACGATCTCCTTCACCTAAACAAGTGTGATAATAATATACATAAAGCAGTGCACATGCACAATAAGGATATGCAAATACAGGACCAGATTCTACTTTCTGTCAAATTTGTGTACATCTAGAGTAACTGCATTGACATCACTTGACTTTCTCCAGGTGTAAACATGTTTAACTGAGAGCAGAATTTGGTCACTTGAGATCAGGTTGTGGTTGGCTGAAAATCTGGCCCCAAAAGTACTTGATTTAAATGCTCAAAAATCAGTAGCATCTCTTCCTGGAGATCAAAAGAGCCCAAGACTTTCTGTCTTCAGACAACTATGAAAAATCACCTTTTTTGCAAAAGCTTTTCCAAATTAAAAAGTCATTGAGGAACCAATAATATACTTAAACCTCCAGGCATAAGCAGCTGAACCCCAAAATACCAAAGAAAGAATATCATATACACAAAACACTGTGCATGCTGCACCCCTTTTGGCTGCATAGTAGTGGGAGCACTTCCCTTATACACCAGGGAGCCGCCAAACATCTCCTGCTGCAGCAATGTGTGGCTATGTACTCCCCTAATCTTCCAGTTCAGACCTCTAGCTCAAAGCTACATCAAGGCCTAACACTTGTAGCAGCTTTCAACTCAGGTACCAGAGCAGCTTCATTTCAGATAACCACAACAGCAATGTGGTTTATAAACTTCTTCTCATTAGTAAATTTGGCAGCTTGTCCTTCTTTTTGCACTGATTGGCTACTTCTGATAAATCACAGGTATGATTTTACTCCCGTCTATTTTTCTATTTATAAAATATATGAAAACTATAGTAAAATTATTTTAAGCGTGGAACAAAAAAATCTTTAAATTCAAGAATATTCTGTGAGATAACACTGCCAAAATACCCACAGCTAAAGGCAGCTTGTGCCTCTCCATTGCAGCACATGTAGCTTCCTATGACAGAATATGGGAGGATATTATCATATATGTGTTGATTAGTCTTTACAAGTTTGCTATAATTTAGTATTTATCCATGGCATAATATGAAATAGTTACTCCTATTTGCAGTCATGTGAAGGAAATATTTTCATCATGTTGTATAGAACATGCCGCCCTGTCAGAAAGCTGGAGATTGCTGCTCTGAGGCCAATGAGTCCCTTTAAAAAGTGCATTGGTAATTACATTTGTCATGCAATGATCCTCAGCCTTGCAGAGCTGGAAAGCCACTTCCCTACTGAACGGAGACTGGAAATGCAGAAAGTCACAATGGAATGGCACTTTGTTATTGCTTTGTGATGCCCATGTCACAACGTTGCATAGTCGGGAAGTAAAATTATCATGTATCAATCACAACTTTATTTTTTGTTTCACCCTGTTACACCCAATCTCTCTTCAGGGTACTAGGAGAGAATGGGTGGAGAATTTTTCACATCTCTCTCCTTGGAGGAAAAAGAGCTCAGGTCAAACCTGTGGGCTCCACTAGAGCCTGGTATAGTGCCACAGTTCTAATAGTGTCAGGTATCAGAGGGGTAGCCGTGTCAGTCTGGATCTGCAAGAGCGACGAGTCATGTAGCACCTTATAGACTAACAGATATATTGGAGGATAAGCTTTCGTGGTCTTTGCCCATGAAAGCTTATGCTCCAATATATCTGTTAGTCTATAAGATACTACAGGACTCTGTCGCTCTTGCAGTTCTAATAGTAACATTTTGAGGATCAGTGCCATTGTGTATTTAAAATGTCCATTCTCTGCAGGCAATCTCAGGAAAGCAAACTATCCTGAAGATATGTGGCTCTATGGAACTCAAAGTCTTGCAGAGAGTTGTGAACCAAAGAATTTAATTATTACCTCCAGTCATATAAACTTATCTGCCCTGACAATATGAAAAGGCTATGTAGATAGTGCAGTAATGGGCACATGAGAAATGTGTTGCCAGAATTAATTGAATGATCACAAGGTATTTGGTTTTCTAAGGTTTTTACTTTACTGTATGTAATTTTGGTGAGCTCACTGCAGGGAAAGTATATCAATCTGGAGGTGACCCAGAGAAGTACAATAAAGATTATATAAGGATTGGGGGGAATTATGTGAGGAAAGTGTAAAAGAACTAAACATATATGGTGTCAATCTTCTGCTCAACACATATTCAGTATGTTATGTCTTTATGAGGTGCTATTTGCATTCCTTTGCCACATTCTCATTTTTGCATGAACTGCAATATTCTTTGGATAGGAACCCAACTTGAATTGATAAGGAGACTGACTATACAATGTTATTTGTTTTTTCTGTTCCCAATGTGTGTAATAAATTCTATAGAATCCATCCTTAACTTCAACTTTGCATTTTCTCTTCCTGAAGTGCCAGAGGATGACTTAGGTTTTCCTGGAGTGACTCTGTCTCCTGTGGCCACTTTTTCCCTTCCACTAAGGTTGATTTACTCCATTTGCACTCTCACCTCTGGGTTATTGATTCTGGCTAACATTTGATTCAACCTGTTAGCAATTCTCTGAATCATCTTAAAGACAGGGCAGAAAGAAATAACCTCTGTGTTAGCTTCATCTCCAACACAAGATGGCTACAGGTCATACTTTCCCCAGTAGTAGACAAAGGTTTTAAAAGGGCTTGTTCAAAAGTGATCCACTGATTAAAAACTCTGATAAGAAAATTATTGTCTGCAATAGCCAAATGCTCCAAAAATGTCCTATGGGCACAGAACTCCATATTAACAAATCTGTTTGGATCAGCATTTCCCCTAACATGCTGCTTTTCTGGCTATTTCACTTTATTTGAAAGTTATTAGAATGGTCTTTGCACTAAAACAAAACAAACTAATTAATTCATGCAATAAAATACATATATTTTACATCGAGCAAAGGCCTGCATTTATAAAAGTAGTCCTTATTTAGTGAATGCAATATTGCTTATGCATCTATTTGTGCATACATTTACTGCATTGATGTGTGTAAATAGGTATTTTCATGCATGCATGGGAAAACTCATTGACTTCAGTGGGTTTCAGATCAGGCCCCATGTGCCCTACTACTGTACTAGACTTGTAGAATGCAAATACAGGCTTTGGTGTACGCAAATCTTTTGTTCACATTTTCACAGGGTAGGTAAATGCCCTTGAAAATTTGGTCTAATTCATATATTAAAATTAATAAAGAGAGAACATTTTTGGTTTCTCTGTACAAGTGATATTTGGATCAGCAATGAACAGCAAATAGGTTTCAAGTGAGCAAAAGCCCAGAGAATTAGGCATATCTCTGCATGAATTTAAACAGTCAACTGAAACGTAAAGTTCAGTTAACTCAAAAATAAACAGATCTGGAATCTCTGAAGCCCTAAAAAATGGAAAGGCCTAACCTGCTGGTAAAATGAACAAAAAGATACTAGGCATTATTCTGGTGTTAAGCCATTGTATCTGCCATTGATTTCACTTCCTTCAGCGTAAACAGGCCCACTGTGTACTTTTTAAAATTAATTCAAATTTTATTTAAAACTTGAAACTGCACCTAAAACTTGTTTGGCTGCTCGTATCATACAGGTATACAAGCTATAATTCATATAGCATCCTTCATTCAGAGAGTATCATTAATCATTGTACAGAGAGAATCATAAATAAGCTAGAGTACTATAAAGAAGAAAAGGTTTTAAAGGTGGGAATTAATGGGAAGACACTGCGTAGAGGGGAGGGTGACTCATAGATATTTGGGTCAGAAGTGAAAGAGCAACTTATGACTGGAGACTTATGAAGGACAGAAAGAGAGAAGAAGAGGGAAGGAGCAGAGTGAGTGGATGAGGCAATGGGTGGATTGAGATCATGGAGGCAGAGTGTACTGTGTCCACATACAGCTTGTAAACCACCAGCTGACAAGGTGATAATGTGTGCATGCATACTTAAGGACTGAGAACCTTGTCTCTGTGAGAGATATGGCCTATTCTGCCTATTGATCAAGGGGTGCCCATCAAAGAAAATCTCACTCACATAGCACTAGAAATTTCAGTGTAAAACTGTATTTGATGTACATCAAAAGGAACATATTTTTAACATTCAAAAATTGCATCAGTAAAATGACTTTAAAATATTAGACAAGAATGATTTGTCTGTCTTTTACATTGTAAGCTTTTTGAAGCAAAGACTGTCTTCATCAAGTGTCTTGTACAAGCTTCAAGCATTTATTAATTGTTCTTTATATAATGATATTAAAGGGACATGAAAAATTTATGACATATAGACTCCATCTTATCATAAAGTAAAAAGAAAGGAGTGAAAGGGGGGATGAGTTTAAAAGAACAGAAGCAGTTTAGAGGGAAAGAAGAGAGGTTTCCAGACAGATGAGGCTGCACAAGTGAAAGAACCACCATCTGCTGTGAAGAATTATAGTGGAAGGGACAGAAGTAGGAAAGACTAGAAGAGCCAACTGAATGAGTAGCCAGGCAGTCACACATTATGTCAGATATAGGGGAGAGCCAGTCCATGAAGAGGTCTCATAGCCAAGAAGAGAAATCACATTTAGAAACTGGGAGGACATACAGGACATAGAACATGGTCAAGAATCCTAATCTGGATTTGGTGGCTGAATCAAAAAATCAAACCCACTTTCGTTCAAGTCAACCTAAACCAAAACCTTTTGGGGTTTTCTGGTGAAATGAAAAAGTTAAAAAAAAATTAAGGGTCAAACAAAACATTTTGTGTTACCCAAACCAAAGCCCTTTGTTTCATTTTTGTGGCTTTGTTAACCCTTTTATACAAAATTAATAAAATTGAGTGAAATTCCAAAACAAAATGTATTTCTGAAAAGTCAAAACATTTTATTTGGGAAATGACGAAGCAAACTGTTTTGACATTTCAAATTTTTTTATTTGACCAAAACATTCTCCAAAATTGACCCAGATTTTCAAATTGTTTTGGTCAACATGAATTCTCATTGTTCAGTGAAAAAAATATTTGCACACAACATTTTGCCCAGCTCTATTTGACACTATATTTCAGGGAACATTTCTGTAGTTTCTAAATAGAGAAGTGGAGGCAGTGTCAGCTAATGAATAGAGCACTTAAATGGGACACAAGGGATCTGGATTTTAGTCTTGGCTCTGCCACTGGCCTGTTGGGTGATCTTGGACAAATCACTTCCTGTTTTTGTGCTTCAGTTTCCCCATCTGGGGATAATGATACTGACCTTCCTTGTAAAGTGATTTGAGATCTACTCATAAAAGTTATGAGAACTATGGATGGATGTGATATTCACATTTGATACTATACATGCAAGCACTAAATAAAAGAATACCAGGAGAGTAACTAAAAGAATACCAAGGGAGCTTTCAGAGTAGATGGGACAAGGGTATAGATCCTGCAGAAAAAAAAGGAAAAGTAGCAGTTAGACAGGTGGGATTCACAGGATTTGAGGTTGCTGAAGACATTGACCTCTTGCTTGAGATGCTCAAGAGGGATCAATAATATTGAAAGCTGCACAGACCATACAGAGTGAAATGAGAAAAATCTATTATCATAATCCTGAGGTAGATCATAAACTACCTAGAGAAGAAATTTTCAGTACAAGGTAAGGTTCAAACGCAGACAAGCAGGTTGTGTTGCAAGAGTTAGTCAAGAAGGAGTGAGATGTGAGAAGGTTATCCTTATTGAGTAAAGGGAGGTCTTGTCTTCCACACATAAGGAAGTGTCAAATGGGGATGTTTTCACAAGATGGGTTAATAGTGGCAATTTTGAGTAAATGTGTGAAAGATCAGGTAGACATGAAGTGGTTAATTATGTGGTGATATAAGAGGAAAGGATAGGGAAGCAGGGTATTTGAAAAGGAAGTCAAAATGAGAAGTGCTTTTATTCGGGGAGGAAACAAAAGTCAGAAATGGTTTCACAGGAAGTAGGAAGTGGGTAGAGAGATGGCAAGGAGATGTTTTTGATGGCGTATCAGATGAAGCAAAATAGGAGACCTGTATATTAAATTATCTGTTGTTACCTTAGTCACCCTTCTCTCTGCACCAGGTGCTGCTATTTAATTTGTGACCACTTCACCAGCTCAATACAACAATATGTAGAGACTGGTTTCTTTAGATTATTTTTATTCCCAGTAAGAACCAAGGTCCACAAGCGAAGTATGCTTGTGTTTCCATATGCAGGCATACATACAGGCACACTTTCTCAGTTATGAAGAAAAAAATCACAAAGTGGATCCTTTTATTGAACTGATTTATAATATAAAAGAGTGGGCATATGAAATTCAGAAGAAAATAAACACATACATATATCTTCAATATAGTTTCAGCTGAAATTTATATGCACTCTTTTGTAATATGTATTTAGTTACATTTCAAATCAGTTCAATATATCTCGAATCTCTGCAGAGTTTAAGCTCCTTGACTTGCTGACTTGCTTTCAGATTGAAGGTCTTCTACAAAAAAAAAAACAAACGAAAGACAGCTGTAGTATTTCAGTGCCTTCAAATTGCCCTACATTACACACAATGATTTGAAATTATTGTAGCACTTTAGTGTGTTATAAGTGCCTCTCTTTATAAATGGTTAGGGTTCTGGGCTTGCAAAGTATACAATAATTTAAAATTATTGGTGTGCTTCACATTTTTAGGAGACCTTCATTCTTTGAAATTGGAATTCCAATTTGTGAAGCGCTCCAGTAACTTTAAATTGCTGTATACTCTAGACCCAAACCCCCAATCTTTCCAAAGTGAAGTGCTTATACAACAGTTAAAGCCCTCTAATAAATTCTAAATTAGACTATAGATGCATGGCCAGAATTTCAATATATTTATTAATATTTAATTAAAAATCTATAAGCTAAACAATACCTGTGAACATGAAGTCAAACCATGCTTTTAGTGTGAGACATTAACGCTTGAATTTTTAACTCTGATTTATTCAAAATTCTTTATTCAATTATGTGAATGTCAAAGCACTGTGAAAAATGAGCTGGAGGCTGAAACACTAAGTCATTCTCTTTAAAAAAGGGATACTACCATCATTTTGTGCCCTGCTTCAAATGTCCCCTCCAGATAAGTACCATGTGTATGGTCCAGTAGCTTGGGTATAACAAATAGGGGGGAAAGGGATTGTAACATCAAGGATGACATTAGACCAGGGGTCAGCAACCTTCGGCATACGGCCCAATCCACTGGCGGGCTGCGAGACATTTTGCTGACATTGATTGTCTGCAGACACAGCCACCTGCAGCTCCCAGTGGCTGCAGTTCGCCGTTCCCGGCCAATGGGAGCTGCGGGAAGCGGCGCGTCGCAGGAACATGCTGGATGCCACTTCCCACAGCTCTCATTGGCCGGGAACGGGCAAACTGCGGCCACTGGAAGCTGCAGGGGGCCGTGCCTGCAGGCAGTCAACATCAGCAAACTGGCGGCCCGCGAGCGGATTACCCTGATGGGCCACATGCTGAAGGTTGCCAACCCCCGCATTAGATTATATGATTATATAATATGCCATTGTCATCTGTTAGTTATACAATAAACCTGTATACATATTCAATATTGCAGAGTGCTTACAAAAAGACTGGGGACAGGAATGTTCTATGACGTGTATTTAGGCTTTTGATGGTGTGACAAAGTTCCTCCTCTACCTTGGTGAGTCCTGTGCTTATTGGTGGAGTTTGCTCGCCTCAGAGATCTTCCCCTCTGGTAGAACCCACAGTCAAACTCCTCCTATGTCTGACCAGGAGTTGGGAGGTTTGGGGGAAACCCGGGCCCGCCCTCTACTCTGGGTTCCAGCCCAGGGCCCTGTGGATTGCAGCTGTCTATAGGGTTTCCTGTAACAGCTGCGTGACAGCTAGAACTCCCTGGGCTACTTCCCCATGTCCTCCCCCAGCACCTTCTTTATACTCACTGCAGGACCTTCCTCCTGATGGCCTGCTGACTCTTGTTCTCCTCAGTCCTCCAACTCTTCTCACTCTCAACTCCTTGTGTGCCTCTTGCTCCCAGCTCCTCGCACGCACGCCACAAACTGAAGTGAGGTCCTTTTTAAACTCAGGTGCCCTGATTAGCCAGCCTGTCCTAATTGATTCTGGCAGTTTCTTCTTAATTGGCTCCAGGTGTCTAAATTAGTTCCAGCAGGTTTCTGATTGCTCTAGTGCAGCCCCTGCTCTGGTCACTCAGGGAACAGAAAACTCTTTATCCAGTGGCCAGTATATTTGCCTTCTACCAGACTTCTGTACTACAAAACCAGGGTGAGGAGGTTGGCCGATGGAGGCTCCTGTGACTGTGGGGCCTATTTCCGATCCTCTGTTCATTCACGCATCCGGGCTCGATGTCCCCATCTGGTTCACTTCATTTCACCCTTTGACCACACTCCTGTTCCTGTTTTCTCATTTTTTGTCCCCCAAAATCACTTGGTATCCAGGTCCTATGGATCCCTCCCCTTAGGCTGGGGCAGGGATCCTTTAGCAGTGGGCGGGCTATGCCCGCCCATTTCCCGGATACCAATAGGACCAGACTTCTGTACCCCACTCATCTGGATCTGTCACAATGGATAATATTGATGTTCATTTTTAAGTATTTTTTTAATTCTTATCTATTTACATTGTCAGAGTTTCAGGAAATTATGAGGGTGTCAGACAATACTTATTTAATGACAGTCTCTGAGTTCTTAAGCAACATTTGCCTTACTTTACCTATCTGCAAATTCTGAATATCATCAATGGAAATATTTTTATTGGTTTGGGTATGTTGAAATCAAGTTTATCAACATTTACCAATACAAATCTTATCCTTCCAAGCTGATTTGTATTCTTTTTCCAGATTTGCCAGAAGTGACTGTATGCACGTCTCAGATCCACAGTTAATTCATCTGAAAAATAGGAGAAATTATACTTGCCTACCTTCTAAGGATCAATATTTGTAATATATTTCAGATAAAAACAAAACCATAGACCCAAGCCCCCCTGAACATTTGGGGAGCAAAGAATGGTTTGCAATCCCAACTCAGGTCTGAATTTGTATTTTGTACAAATTTATGTTGTGTAGCCTGATACACTATGCTATTGGCTCCTTTAACCACAAAATTAGGAGTAACAAATTTTACACAGGCCTCTTACAAGAATAATGGGGTTTTCCTCTAGTTACTTACACTTGCTGTTGATTTTTAAAGAGAGAGGGCCAGATTCACCAGTACATTCCAGTGGCACAAAGTAGCCATAAATCCAGTTTAACCAGCCAATTAAATTGAGTGTATGGCTTTTTTGCATCATTGGATCAGTGCAAACCAGCCAGAGCATATCAGAAAAATGGCTCAATGTGTTGTTATATAGAAAAATAACAATGCTTAAGTTTAACAGTGAAACAAATAGCACTAAAGGAACAGAAAATGTAGCCATCCTAATATGGATTCCTATTTGACCCAGCCTAAAAGTGCATGTACTCCTAACTTTTTTCTGTTTATTTTTTGACAGAGATAAGGTTGGGCTAAGAGGTTGCCACTGAAAATCTTATTTATTTTCTATATTCAAATAAAATGAAAGATCTGTTAGACATACTGTTATATTTGAAAATTAATTAGGTCAATTACTTTTTAATTAATTTTGTCAACAGAATAAAAATTCTGCTAAACTTTTAGTCAAGTTGTCGAGAGCAATTAAAACTCTATCACACACACAAACTTTTCTCTGTGACCTTTGCAGTCATCGTTAGTTATCTTGCTATTACCTGATGCACCACCTGTTTGTTTGCGGTATTCACATATTGTCTCTGATTATATACTTCCATTGTAAATTCCTTGGGGAAGGGACCATCTTTTTTGTTATATGTGTATTCAGCCTCTAGCTCAAAGTGTCCCAATCTTTGGGTGGGATCTCTAGGCACTACCATAATAAAAAAGTATCATTATTTTTTATCATTTTATAATGGTATAATACATTATTAATTAAGGGTACACGGGCAAAAACCTTTTTTTCATTTCTAGTGTCCAAAAGGTTAAAAGAGCAAGTCACCCAACCAGGATTTTGAGAAGACAATGAAGCACACAAGCAATATTACAGAAATATATAGTGTATCAAAAATGACTAAAATGTCCTGCGGGAAGAACATATAATGTCTGATCTTTAGTCATTTATCTTTGTAATTGTGTATGTGGGGGGAGATGTTTCTTCAGATTTGCAGTTAACAAGGACACCCACAGGAAAAAAGGTTTGACTCAAAAAATGTGGGTGGAAATGCACCAGATTCGTCAACCCTCAATTCTAAGGCCACTCTAAAATGTGTATGGCTGAACTCAGAACAGAGACAGCCCAAAGGTGATATAAAGTCACCTTTCCCCTCCCTCTCCACCTGGATTCCTATGATGAACTGTGATCATGGAACCACATCAGTTTCACATGGCTTCAGATTTAACTGCAGCCATTTGAAAGGTCTCTATCAGAAATTAGTGTAACTGAGCCACATACAGAATTATATCCTCACAGGGTTTTATGTCTGGATCTAGGTCTGGTATTATTATCAACCTTTAATGTAGTCTCTAGTCTGATAATAAAGTGCATGAAAGACCAACACGAGAGTTCTGAATTGTCTTAAAAAGCAGGATCCAAAGACCTTTCTTCTACATAAGAAATATTAGGAGGTACTCCAGCCATTGTTACAAATTGGCAGAGGGCAGGTTTTGCCACAGCAAAGACACATGATTTTCGTGTTAGAGCATATGGAGTCTTAAGGATTGGAAAACATGTTTTATAGTGATAGACTCAAGGAGCTCTCTCTCTTTAGTATAATAAAGTGAAGGTTAAGGGCTGACTTGATCACAGTCTATCTGCCTACCTGGGGCTCAGAAATTTCATGTTACAGGGCTCTTCAGGCTAGCAGACAAACGTAGAACAAGATCCAAGGGCTGGAAGTTGAAGCTAGACAAACTTAGACTAGAAATAAGGTGCAGTTTTTAACAGTCAGGGTATTAACCACTGGAACACCTTTCCAAGGCTTATGGTAGATTTTCCATCACTGGGGATTTTAAAATCAAGATTGGATGGTTTATCTAAAAGATATGCTTCAGTTCATATAGGAATTATTTCAGGGAAATCCTGTGGCCTGTGTTTTACAGGGGGGCAGACTAGATGATCTGGCTTTATAATCTATGAAGTTTCTATCCATTTGAATATATCACTGAGAGAGCAAACAAAAGAGAACGTATGAGAAGGGGGTGATTTAAAGTGGTGTGTATTTCCTTCAAGTGATATCTATTTAGGTAGCATTAAATTGTAGGAAATTCCTATACATCCCAACTTTGACATTAGTTTGGCAAGCAGACAGCACAGATGTGGCAGAAGGAATGTTAAGGGCTAATTTTATAACATCAATCTCCTTTGTCATCAGCATATAAATGAAATTTAAGCCCATGTTGACAGATCTGGTTATCTAGGAGAAGCATGTACAAATTAAAAATCAAGGGCCTGAGAACAGAAACCTGTGTGACACCTGCAGAAAAGATTTTTATGCAGGAGATCAAATCACATGCCGCAGGTTGCTCTCAAGTGAACAGAATGAAGCAGAACAAAGACACAACACATCAGCTCAAAACAACTTTTGCAAGTCATCTGAGGAAAATCAGGTGGCCACTTATATCAAAAGCAGCTATAATAGCTACGAAGTTAAATGCAGAAAACTCTTCTTTCTGGCATTTTACAAGAGATTGCTAAAATTAATTAACAGTATTGTGATCTGAAAAAAGACTAGGACTGGACAAAGGTAGTTATCAGGGAGCTGACAGTGTTGGCTAGCTACAGTCAACTCAAGAACTTCAGCTAGAAACATGGAATTAAAAATTAAACGACAGTGAATTTCAGGGTCCACTGTCAATTTTTATAGGTATCAACATAAAAGATAACCAGTTCTAGTAAAGCAAAGACTACACTTGCATCTAAGAAAAAGTTAGAAAAAAGTTCTGGGTGAAGCAAAGACTACACTTGCCCCTAAGGGTATGTCTACACTACCCGCCAAATCGGCGGGCAGTGATCAATCCAGCGGGGGTCGATTTATCGCATCTAGTCTAGTCTAGATGCGATAAATCGACCCCAGAGCACTCTCCTGTTGACTGCTGTACTCCACCACTGCGAGAGGCGCAGGCGGAGTCGGCGGGGGAGTGGCAGCAGTCGACTTACCACAGTGAAGACGCCTTGGTAAGTGGATCTGAGTACATTGACTTCAGCTACATTATTCACGTAGCTGAAGTTGCGTAACTTAGATTGACCACCCCCTCCCCCAGTGTAGACCAGGCCTAAGAAAAAGTATGGCACACAAAGAATGGGACCAAATCATGCTCCTAATGATAAAGGTGTGATGAGGGACATATGTAATAGTGACTGCATTTCATCTATGGTGAAGAGATGCTTAGATATAATTTGAATTTAAGTTTGGGAAGCACTTTGGGATCTTTTGAATATTCAAGGTACTAAATAGAAGTGATTATTAGCTATCATTAACTGTCAGTGTTTTTAAGACCTTGGACCCTACTGTACTTGAAATTTTGGAAAAATATGTAAATCTGGATGCAAGAATAGAAGAGTGTGTGGGGAAGTCTGTAACATTAACTGTAGGAGCAGAAAATAAGGAGGGCCTAATCAACTTAAATTTGCAATAGAAAAATCGACAGATTCCACACAGATAAGAGGAAATTGCAGAGGGATACAGTTTAGCACTACTAGAGTTAAAGACTCCTGAGTTACCTTGATCTTCAGCAATGATGGCCGAGAATTAAATTAGCCCAGGCTGAAACAAGTGTATGTCCATAAGTGCAAACATTATTCTATGTGCAAATTGGTAGCATGATGGCCAATAAGTATCCAGTGGTAACATATTGATCACAAACAGTAAAGGGCTGATTATTGAGCCCTGGGGATGCTTCAGCTATGACTCTACCTGGATGATTAAAAGCCATCCACAGTATGTTAAATCAAAGTTGAACTATTCAAGTGTAGTGCTAGTAATTCCAATTCATGTCTCAGTTCTAGAAAGTAAAATTTCATGGTTTGTAGAGTCAAATGTTGTAGTAAGCGCTAAAAGAATGAGAAGGAAAATAAAACCCTTGTCTCACTTTGCCAGCAGACCATTTTTTATTCTCAAAAGAGCAGTCTTTCTGCTTTGTAAGGCCTGAAAACCAGATTGAAAATGTTCTTAGCATCAGTTTTGTTCCAGATGGGCAACAATTTGAGTCGCGACTGCATGCTTGAGAACCTTGAGTGAAAAATGGGAGTCTAAAATTTGCTTGTATTAACAACAACCAACTAAAACAAAATAACCTATACACACAAACCAACAATTACATATTAAAGAAAAGCCTTTTCAAAACTCAGCTAATCGCTGCAACTGCAAAAGTAGAATTTCAACTAAAAGATGTGTGTGTGATAGAATGTTATACAAACAATATTTTTATAACTGGCAAACTTATAAATGCGTGAGGAAAAGTTTTTATTCACTTCCAGATTTCATTTTACAAGCAATTAGTCTTTGAATGAATACCCATTGCTTTGTGTATTCTGGTGTAAACATTTTCAGAGCAAATTTTCCTTGGAGGTGGTGGTTGGATTTTTTTTGTTTTGGCACAATGTGAGCAAACACAAGATTAGTCAAATTCTCAGGCCCAGAATCTCTGCAGCTTTGCACTGCCACTGGTGGATGTTGGTCCTGATCTCAGCATAGCCAACCATGGGAGATCAGTTTGGTGTAAGAGGATCATCTGGTGTTGCAGAGCACCACCTCCTTCCCTATTGCCTGGAGGAAATGGGACAAGGCCAAGTCTTCTCAGGATCTCACTAATCCACAGCTTCTTGGCAGGCAGCATGACTTAAAGTAGCTTTAAGGATTGACTGAATTACACCAGAGGAACAAGCCGCCACGTACACTTGGCCCTGGATTGAGGGAATGCAAAGTGCATCTTTTCATTCTTTTCCTAAACTGTGCAGTGCCCCCTTCAACCATCTGGGCCTCAGTGCTCAGTTAGGTCTTGATTCTGAGATCCTTATTTATGTGAGCTCAAGAGTCAAGGTTTTCAGGATCATGCCTTAAATTCTCAAACAAAGTTGTAAATGGCATTTAAAAATTACTGCTACTTGGGATCTTAAATTCCATGACAGTCATTTGTTAACAGAGATTGTAATCAACAATGTAGTTAATAGTCAGTAGTGTAAGAAAGACCAGGAAAACATGACGCCTTCAACTTTTAATGGATGAAGTTGTGAAATATGTTACTGAAGGAATAGTTTTCCCTTTCTGGGATTTAATATCAGGCTTCCATGTTATGAAGTATTATACAATACATAGTACATGATTTTGGGCTAAGCGTGTGAATGGTCAGATCTGAATACCTCCTAGATGCTAAAGAGATGAAGGTCTTGCCATATAATATTGGAAGGGTAAATTCCCCCAGATTTCCAATAAGGTTTCAGTAATGACTGGTGTCCTCAATGCCGGGATAACACCACCACCACTTCTATTTCAGCAGGGATATACGCATATTAATGCCTTAATTCTCACAGAATCCCTGTGAGGAAGGTAAATTGGTGGTGTTATCCCAATTTTCTAGAGGCATGTAATAACTGGAGCATTCTTAACATACCTACTCATAGCTTATGTACAAAGAAACAGTTTGGTCTGGAGAAATGAGCATAGCAATAGGCATGAGGAGGTGCTCAGTTCTCATCCTGGCCCTGACACTGAGTATCCTTGGGCAAGTCACTTCATCTCTCTCTGCCTCAACTTGTTAATTGGAGAAAAAACCCTTATCTACTTTTACCACCAGGGTGTGATGAAGATTAATTAATATCTGTATGCCGCTTTGTAAAGCATTGTTTTCTTCTACTAGTGTGGTTATATTTTTGGAACTAGTGAAAGGACAGGCAACAGAGCATTTGGTAAGTGGGCAGTTTTCTGATTATTTTGCTTTATTGACTGTGCTTCAACCTAACAAGTCTGGATAGATAAATAAGAATCTCCATATATAGGTAGGCTAGTTAAGACATGCACACTATAGGTTCATGTCTAAGACCCCTGCTTCTGGAGTCTCTCGATGTCGACAGAATCTGAGCTGTCATTTAAGTTTCTCGTCCTCCTAGGTGAAAAGTAAAGCTAGAAAATATGAATGGAGTGTAACTGACCCACTGATATATGTTTGCAGAGAGCCTCAAGCACTCATTCTGAGAAGTGCGCACTACGCCATACACCAGTGTTACCTCCAAAAGCCACTGCTTTGGGGGGCCCCCACCATCATCATCCCAACATATGAGTCTGTGTGGCATGAAGGGAAGAATGTAAACCACCAAGCCCACCTAGTCACCCAGTCAGAGGCACTCCTAACTCATGTGGTAAAAACAGGTGACTTTCCTTCAGCCACCTGCATTTGTTTGGGGGAAAGGGGACCCCTTCTACCCTTCTCTGGGAGGAAAGAAGCCCTATTCTGCTCCCTCTCCCTGCCACTGTAACTCCAAGTGAGAGTTGGGACTATGGCATCGGTCAGGATCATAGAGGACCAGCTTACCGTACTCCAAATCTACAAAAGAGCAATTTAGAAGTAAGGTTGACAGTAAAAATTATTACAGATTCCAAGCCCCGAAGAGACCATTATGATAATCTATTCTGATCCTCTTGCATAACACAGGCCATAGAACTTCCCCAAAAAGAATTTCTAAAGCATAGTTTTGAGAAAAATATCCAGTCTGAAAAATCCTCAGTGAAGAGGAATCCACCACAAACTTCGATAAATTGTTCCAATGGATAATTACTCTCACTGTTAACAATGTACAGATATATCCAGTCTGAATTTGTCTAGCTTTAGCTTCAAATCATTGTATTAGGTTATACCTTTCTCTGCTAGATCAAAGAGCCCATTATCAAATATTTGTTCCTCCCATAGGTACCTTCAGACTGTAATCAAGTCACCCATTAACCTTCTGTTTGTTACGCTACATAAATTGAGTTCTTGGGAGTCTATTGCTATAAGGCATGTTTTCTAATCCTTTAATCATTCTTGTGGCTCTTCTCTGAACCCTCTCCAATTTATCAACATCCTTCTTGAATGGTGGATACTAGAACTGGACACAGTATTCCAGCAGCGGTCGCACCGGTGCCAAATACAGAAGTAAATAACCTCTGTATACCTACTCAAGATTCCTATTTATGCAGCCAAGGATCACATTAGCTTTTTTAGCCACAGCATCACACTGGGAGCTCATGTTCAGCTGATTATCCACGATGTCCCTCAAATCTTTTTCAGAGTCACTGCTTCCCAAGATACAATTTCCCATCCTGTAAGTATGGCCTACATTCCTAGTTCCTGTATATACATTTACATTTGGCCATATTAAATGGCATATTGTTTGTTTGCAGCCAGTTTACCAAACAATCCACTTTGAATCAGTGACCTGCCCTCTTTATTATCTACTACTCCCCCAATTTTGGGGCCACCTGCAAACATTATCAGTGATAATTTTATATTTTCTTCCAGGTCATGAATCAAATAATTAAATAGCACAGGGCCAAGAACAGATCGCTGCAGGATCCCAGGAGAAACGTATCTTCTTGATGATGATTCCCTGTTTACAGTTACATGTTGAGACCTATCGCTTAGACAGCTCTTAATCTATTTAATGTGTGCTGGGATAATTTGATACTATTCTAGTTATTTTAATCATAATATCATTCTTAGATGGGGAAAAAGAATCCTTGACAGCAATACAAATGTGAACCTCTAAAATGACTCCAGAGTCAAGCAAAGGCTCCAGCTGGACCATATGTGAGATAATCACCAAGCACCAATTCATCACCACTCAAATCATGCAGCATCCACTGAAATGACAAAAAATAAAATGTGTTGCAGAAAATTGGAGCTCATCAATTTACAAGTGTATGATTTAAAGTTTGCTATCATTAAATGGCACTAAAAAGCACTGCTGTCAAAGAAAAATGGTAAGTTGTGTATTACGCACATAACAGCCAAAACTAAAACCTTGTGGATGAACTCCTATCAGAAGAAGTAATGCACACAACAAAAAAGCATTGAGCTGAGAATAATAAAAGCATAGGGACACAAAGAAAAACTGTGGGAGGTGGGCAGGTTCACAAATCTCCATTGGAGACATGTTGATTGAAAATAAAGTATCACATCCTATGATATTTGAGGTTGGTGGGCACAACTGCCAAAGCACAGCAAACAGTGCACACTGTGAATATTTGGAAAAGTGACACAGTGTCATGATAAAAGGTACAACATGATCAGTATGCAGATGATGCCCAAATTTATCTGTCTATCTCATCCAGTGACAGCATCGTGTCCTGCTGTCTCAATGGGAATCCAGAGCAGATACAAATTAAATGTAGACAATGCTGGGATATTGCTTATGGTCTAGGAGAGACATATTGATTCATTCATGGGCATCTCTAGACCACTCATCATTACAGTAACCATAGTAATGAACATCTCAAGGATCTTGCCTGTTCGATGGTTACCCTGTTGACTAAGAGAGTTTGCTCCAAGCAGATTGATAATGTTCACAATAATTTCAGTGCTGAAACTGAAGGGGCTAGAACCACTGAATGTCCCTAAGGTCTATCTACACAGGATACAAATCAATACCTTCATTAAGGTCCCCAAACTCTGGAATGCCTTTACCCCTCACTGTATCCCAGAGTATGATGCGACACCTGGATAGGAAAAAAAACTTTTAAAAATTTCCTTTCTAATGTGTTTGTTTGTTCATTATAGGTATAAAATATTAATATATACTGCCCTCAGTGCACAAACACAGCTCCCTCTGAAGTCAGTAGGAATTGCACACACAGATCAAGGATGAGAGATAGCTGTAATGCTTTCCAGAATTATAGCGCATATAATGCATACAAACTGACCCAATGAGGATCTCCCGGGAAGTGCAATGGCCTGACAGCTCTGCACCTCACAGGAGGTGCTCTGCAAATAGCACCTCCTGTGAGGTGCAGGCCCTGTATCAAGTAGGCCCTTTATACAGAGACGTCTGTGTAAAAAATGCAGGCATTAAATCATTGACCAACTTTATTCTTCATTTTAGCAACCTGAGTTTAACTCTGTAGGGGAAAGATCTTGTTACTCTGATCTGTTTTAATTCTGTTTTAAAATCCCATTGGTTTCCAGCCTGGTGAATGCAACACATAACTGGGGAACTTTTCTCATTAAATCAGTTTTCTGCACGATTACTGTGTCCTCATATGGAAGAATAAAACATTAAAAAAGCCATCAAAACTATGTCTTACCACTGATTTGACTAGGGTATGTTTTGCAACTTGGATTTCTCGGGGTGTTGACTAATTAGCTTCACTGAATTGCTAAAAAAAATTCAGTTGTTTCAGATGGACTGTTATGAACATCTAAAAATGAAACATGACCTTTTACAAGCTTTAACTCTACACCCCTTTTTGGATAATTCCATCACCCTGGTTTGTGTTCTATATTATGCTCTCATTGAAGCACTACTCAAATGCTTATAGTTATGGAGGTGCTTAAGTGCCTTACTCAATGAGAGCCTGCATGCACTGTATGCAAAAGGGCCACATTTTCAAAGACAGGGTAAATAACTGTACACAGGCATTGTGGACCTGATCTAAAAGCCCTTGAAATCAACTGAAAGATTGCCACTGACTTCAGCGGACTTTGGATCTGACACTAGGTATCTGTGTTCACATTTGCACTTCTATGAAGTTTTTGCCCAGCTTTCAAGTTTAGCTCATAGAATCCAAAAGGTAAATGTACCGTAATAGAGAAAACAAAGCAGAGCTCTAAACCACCTGAATAAGGTATTTTTTCAAGTTCCTAATTTTGTGCTCATTTCTGCAAGATTCTGAGCACCCGCAGCGCTCATCATAGACAGTGGGAGTTGAAGGAACTTTGTCATTTTTTCAGGAATGTTCAGTACTTGAAGGCATTGATCTCTTTATCTATAGCTATAACTAACAGTAAAATAAGATGTAAAAGTACTTTCTGGACAGAAATATGTCCCTTTCATCAGAGGTCAAATTTCAGAGAAAAGGGAACCATTGGTGTGTGTTTCCTGTGTTTATCCTTCACATTTATAGCAGGAATATTCTGAGTGATGTATTTTATTTTTTAAATCCTCTATAAGACTATTTTAACTTTTTTTATTCCAGAGTTTGAATTTTGTGCTTTCTTAAGAAAATATACTTGGTTGGAAGGAGAGAACTCAGTGGCCTTATACTGAAAGCATTTGCTTTTGACAAGGGTCTGCCAGTAAAAAACAGCTAATGGCTTTGAAATCTTGGCAACATTTGCCACTGTTCAGATAAGCCTTGAATTAAGAGGTCTATTGCCTTGCAGCGCAGGAGAGAAGGTGGGAGTGAACAGATCTTTTAGTGTTAAATATTTAAAATTTGTTAGAGAAGGTGAGGACAAAAAATAATCTCTCTCTCCTATGTTACAAAGTTGATTCATAGGTTGACAAAGGTGTTTGAACTATGTGATCAAACAACGTTTTAGTGACCTGTTAATCTAATGAGATTCCTGAGTAGGCACTACAGAGATAAAAGATTAGCTGAGAAGAGGAGCAATTGTGTTTGCTGGTGAATATGGAATGAAATACAGTCTGTGGCTACAACTTGATAGCTTGAGTCATAAAAAGATGCATACTCTGTTTGCATGAGCTTTTCATGGAATTCACCTGGGAAATAGTGAGGAATTTGCTTTTCCAAAAGAAAGCTTTTGTAATTCTTTATATTACTCCTCTACATGTGAACAGCCATCCGTCTCCTTTCACTCACCCAAAAGGAGAAAGGGCAGTAAGAAAATGATTCCAGTACTCCAGCATATAAAATATGGTGGGCATTCATGAAAAGACTAAAAATTGGTAAAAGAAAGAGTGCAAAAGTCACAAGATTAATGGAGGCCCTTTGCCTTCCTTAATGACTATTTACTTATCACTAAAAACAAGTACGTACAGTACATCTATTGGTAACAATGTTTGAAATGTTGCCTTGTTGCTTCCAAGGCCCTTCTCAAAGATGCACATTTTTACTAACATGCAATCAACTTTTGTAGCTTTTTTTTCATTGCAGAGTTTTTGTAAATCAATAACACTCATACGGTGGTTTGCATTTCAGTAGACAACTGTATTTTCTGTAGTTCACAATGTTAGGCCCTGATCCTTCAAATGAGGGAATAATCACATGTATTAAGTTATTTACTTGCAGAGACTTAGTGTAATTTGACAATCATTTGTCTTTAATACCTAGATTTACTACTTCCTTTATCAGTTTATGGAAAGCTGCCATTAGGCAAAGGTAATACTAGATGCAATTGATACCTGGCATCTGATCAGGTGACCTTATGTTGGTACCTTTTTTTGAGTCTTTGCAATGCAGTAAAAAGCCACTTTTCCCTTTGCATTATTTAGTCCAAAATCAGTTCAATATTAAACATACAAATCAGATCTTGTATGAGGGAAAATGTAGGCTTCCGTGTAAACACATTGGATTTTCACCAATAATTACGTTCTGAGCAAATTCTAGCCACATGCTTATAAACAGCTTCAGAGTCAACCGCTTTTTAAAAACATCAGTTTGCCTGTTGAAAGAGTTCTGTCAAGAAAAAATATTGACCTCACAATTTTTTAAAAAATGTTTATTATTAAACTAGACTTTGACTGATTGAAAAAAGGCAGAACTGTCTTGAATATTCAATGTAGGAACAGGTGTTATCTTATTAGGAAGGATCTATCAGTGGATTTTTTTTCCTCTCACTCTCTTCCCTCCCTCTACCCCCTCATTTGTGTTGTTTCAGTGATTTTGGTTTATTGCTTTAAAAAAGAAGCTAGTCAAGACATTTCTAGGAGTTTGAATTCAGTAAGGAAAAAACATTAAAAGCTAAGACTTAAGGAAGAGCATGGTGTGGCTTAAAAGCTTGTCTCTCTCTCACCAATAGAAGTTGGTCCAATAAAAGATATTACCTCATCCATGTTGTCTTTCAGCTACTTAGGCAGTTAACTATTCCTAGATGGATCTGGGATGGCTCATTTCCTTCAGTGGAGCCTGTCACAGCTAGGCTGGACATGTCTCCCTTAAAGGCTGCGCTCTGTGACACACCAGTGTAACTGTGATTAGTTTTGTGAGAAATTGAGTCTTTGGCTGATCTAAACAAGTTCACTGTGCAAGAAAACACCATGCTATAGATTTCCCCCCCATTTCTCTTATCATGCTTCTAACTTTTAGCACCACACTTTTCACACAGCGCAGTGTATATATATATATACACCTGACCAATATGCATGCCAACTTTATGTAGGCAGGGTTGGCTTAACCTTTCATCCATACAGTTTATTGTGTAGCTTTTTTCAGACAAGGGGTAACAAGTTAAAAATGTTAGTTCTGGAATGAAACATTCTCATAAACAAAGTTGTCTCGGAGTTAAGATTACCCTGTTTGAAGAAAATCAATTCAATAGATATTATTTTTGTTGAAATCAGTGAGTTTTAAATGTTTCATTGTTTGTTTAGATCAATGCAAATCTTGTGTGGTTTAAAAACATGGGGCATCTCAAACCCAGAAACACCTCAAACTCAGTATCATTTCAATGTGTAATTCATGTTAAATTTGGGAATGTTTCAAATTCTCATCCATGAAACTTTAAATATTCATACTTTTAAAATTCCTAAACTGATTGTTTTTTCTAACTTGTCTTGTGTGGTAGATTTCCTGGAGATTTAAAATCCTTGTCTGAATATTGTATGTACTTCCTATATATAAGCTTGCATAAGAAATTCCAATTTGTGCTATATCACATTTATTGTATTAATTAATAAATAACTTACAGTGAAAGGTGACATAATTCAACTCCCACTGAAATCAACTGAAAGTCACCCATTGATTTTAATGGGAGATGGATTGGGCCCAAAGAAACCCTATATTTTAAGGCTCCATATTTCCTGACTCTGAGTTCTTGATTACTCAGTTTTAACTTTATACTGATAGTATAACTTTTGCATGCATGTATTCTATATATATTTAGAATACTTTAGGGACTTTTAAGCATTTTGCTGGGACTCTTTTTGTATCCCTGCACCTGTAAACTAGGTACCCTCGTTTCCAACAGGACAGGACAGAGTAATAAAAAAACCTAAAATGACCTAAAAAATTATTCCAGTAAAATAGCTTCTTTATACAGTTTCTTTAAAATGTCATGACTTTAAAGTTTGACCGTACAGCCCTGCAGGGTTAGAAGCAAGTGCTGTGTGTCCAACTGGAAATCTGAGAATCTTCCCTTTACAAAGCTACTGCCTCCAGCCCTGCAGGACTGCAAGGTATTGGACTTTAAAGCAGTGACATTTTTAGGTACAGAAAAGATGTTTCAGAGCCAGGATTAAAACTTGCCCATTCTGGACCTCAAGGAGGTGTAATTTGGGGATAAAGAGGAAGGAAACATTTTTGTAAACAATTAACATTTTTTAAAGGTGTCTGTCTGGAGCTGCTGTAAGGGTAAGTCCCAGGGGAGATACTTTAGTGGGTCATGAGCAGGGGAGGCACAGGTGCGTTCATCACATGACCCAGCAATTTAACACATAGATAATACCGCCAAGTATGGGGTGTATAGCATACAGAGCATGTGTGTTTATACATCCTGCATCCCAGAAAAACCCTCTGTGGCACTATCCTTCCCTGAGCTCCCATTATAATGGTAGAGCTCTGTACCAGTCCCTCTGCACAGCTGTGATGTAATGTCACAGTGTGGTGCTGGATTAATGACTTTGCGTACCAGTGAAATGCAGCCACACTTAGGGAAAATACTACAATTATGTTACAAAGCACCCAACACAACAGCTCAGCAAAGGAAGAGAAGATGCATCTAACTGAGAGCATCAGGTGGGATTTTCAAAAATGCTGAGTGTTGGCGTCAATCTGCTCCCACTAAACCCAGTGATAAAATTCCTGCGGATTTCAATGGGAGTTGGGCTGTCACTGAGTGCTTTTGAAAATTCCATCCCTGATTTATAAAATCAAAGAACCAGGAAATGCTTTACTTACAACAGTGAAACTATTAGGCCCAGATCCACAGAGAAACTGAGACTTTGCAATGCCTGGAGCCACTTACTTTGATATAACTATGTCTCTCTGGGGTGTGAAAAATCCACAACACCGACCTTAACCCCCTCTCCCATGTAGACAATGGTATGTCAGCAGGAGAGCTTCTCCCACCGTCATAGCTACTGCCTCTGGCAGAGGTGGAATTATTAAGCCTAACTTCACCTGGTTTGAGGATCACACTGCGACTCAGGCATGAGGTAACTATCAGTGTGTGGGCTCAGAAGCAGAAACAAGGTGCCCAAGGGACTTTTACAATGCAAATTTAGATACCAAGTGGTTTTAGGTGCCTACAGGGCTAGGTGACAGCTGAGCTGGCATTTTGTGGATCACAGTGGTGCCTAAATCGAGGATTTAAGTGCCTAAGTCCCTTTGTGGATCTGAGCTTTACTGCTGTGCATTAAAGGCTGCATTCTGATCCTGTATCTCCAAACATGGGTGCTAGGAAATTAATCTGTGTCTTCAGAGACTAAGAGCAGTATTGTTGTCCTTCAGGAAGCATGCTCTGGTCAGATATAGATGACCAATGTGCATAGGCTGAAAGAGCACTGTGATGGTCTTCGCTCATGAAGAGCGTTGCCTACTGGTTGGGGTTTAGTCCCTTCAAATTGCAGTCGGGGCAATTGGTAGGGGAGCCTGGGTCCTCCCACTCCACCATACTCTGGCCTAGAGCCCTGTGAGTGATATCAAAGGTCTGACAGTCAGGGGCTCCTTAAGGCTCGCCTCCCTGGGCCACTTTTTACCATCCCACAATTGTTCAAAGTTCACCATTTATGGCAGGGGGTCAGGTCACCACTTGGCACCTCCTTGTGGCCATGTGTGGCATCGTAGCTTTCTCTCTGGGGATAGCTGCGGCTGCCTTGTCCTATGGCTTGATCCTCGGCCTGTCTCTCCCCTGCCAGGGTAGTTCCTAAACAAAACAAGGGGACTTAACGCAAACGTTTGAGTCTATGTGGGGGAGGGAGGGAATGCCTCGCTCTCAAGGTGTAGCTGAAGCACGTCCTCCCTTCCCGCAGTTCTTGTAGGGAGAGATCCTGCCTTTCCTCAGCTCTTTTCTCAGGAGCTGCAAGTTGCAGATCTGCTCTCTTCCCTGGTCTGCCACCAAGTGAGCTGTTCTGCTTCCTTTTCCCTCCTCCTCCAGTCTTTGCAATCTTGCAGGTGTGGCAGGGTGGGGCATCTCCTTAACCCCTTGTTGCCTGGTGTGGGGTTTGTATACCCCATCACAAGCACTAAAATGACTGGACTTAAAGTGAAAGTTTTGAGACCTGCACAACAGTTATTTGCAATCTCCCATCTGAAAATAATGTACCAGGAGAACATTTCATGTACTTCATACAATCCCTAGCTTCCTTGAAAAAAAAAAACCCACATAAGCCTCCTGTGATGCATAGTCAATAGAAAGATGTCTGTTTATGTGAGATTTTTTTTAGATATCATTGAGCTGTCTCAGAGATCAAAATATAGTGCCAGATTCTGATATGAGTTACATTGATGCAACTCTTTTGAAGTCAATAGGCCTACACAATGTACAGTGACATGAAGTGGATTTATGACACTCCCTGGGATACTCTGTGTACACAGACAATGAATGCATTATGCTCCTCATTATGTAGGTTCTGGGAACTATATCCTGGATAATAAACTTCCTGTATTAAGAAATCCAAATATAATTTAAGTAACCTAACATAAATTAATTGTATTCTTCATGTTATTGCACTTCTCAAAACATCATGTATCATGAGGATGTAAATTACTTTCACGGGACATAAGAAGAGGTTGCAGCAGTTTATATTTGTAGCATTATGTCTCACTGAAGTGAAAGGATATGAAAATTGGGTATAAATGGTTATGCTATTCTTATAAACAAGAAGAAACCTAGCTGCCCATCTTTATTTTGCCCCTCACTCACAATGTGACCCTGGGGAAGATGCTTCACTTTCCTGAGCCTCATGTTCAAAATACCACTTACCCACCTTTATACTGTGCTTTGCGATCTTCTGATGAAAGGTGCTATATAATGTAAGTAGTGAAATTATTATTATTAATAATTTAGAGCTAAATGTTTGCCAGTCCTTATGCAGCTGCATACTTGCGAGGCAAGAGGAGTAAAGCCCTCCTCTTTATAAGCGCGCAGAAGGGATGCCCAGAATCACAATACCTGCACCCCGGGAGGTAATGGGCTGCTACTGAGTTGCTTCCCTCAGAAGCACCTCTCTAAAAGGGAGGCAGGAAAAGGAGACAAGCAGGTGGGGCGTTAGCATCACCCTCTACATCAGGGGTCTCAAACATGCAGCGTGGCCCGCGGAGTTATTTCCTGCGGCCCGCCATAGGCACCAACTCCACTGGCAGCCAAGCTCCAAACATTACTGAGTGTTTATATTTTATTAAAACCCCCTCTTTGCATTACAGTTTTTAAAAAGTTAATAAATTGACTTTTAATAAATACTATATTATTCTTCATTTTTTTCATTTTTGACTATACTTTTGTATCATTGTATGAAAAGGTTTCAGTGATGCGGCCCTCGGGCCAATTTACTAGTTCTCATGTGGCCCTCGTGGTAATTTGAGTTTGAGATCCCTGCTCTACATACTGGCCAGAGGGTCTTGCCGGCTATAGAGCTGCAGGGATAAGCTGCCCCTTTACACGCTGTCTAGACTAGGAAAATGAAGTATACTTAGCCAACATATTAGCTAATATATGTTAATTGAGATATTTTCTGATATCACCAATTGTCTAGTATAGACAAAGACAGTGGTGTTTAACCATACTTCTTGTGATCAACCAAGAGGTTCTCCTTTAGGATTTATCATGATCAGCTAACACATTTTTAAATGGCCACCTTTCTCTAAAGTAGATGCTACGTGGGGTTGAACAATGTCTCAACATGTTAGCTAGTATGTTTGCTAATTATATTTAATTTTCTTAGTCTAGATAGGGCCTTAAAAGGGTGTGGGAGATTATTACTGTGCTACACTACACCTGTCCTCTGCTAACATAGTTCCATTAAGGACCTTATGACAGTGGCAGCAACTCTAAAGGTATGTCTACACTACAAGTACTACAGCAGCAATGCTGAACCAGAGCGTAGACACTTATTACATCAATGGAAGGTTTTCCCATTGATTGTAGTTTATCCACCCCTCCAAGAATTTTTCCATCCACCTAGCTGCATCTACAGTGGGGGTCAGGTCAATATAACTATGTCACATAGGGCATTAAGTTTTTCACAGCCCTGAGCAATTTACGTAGGTTGACTTACGTAGTGTTGATTTACGTAGTGTTAGTGTTGACGGGCTTAAGTGATATCACAGCTGGGACTGTCCCTGTCCCTGAGAATCAGAAAGCATAGTGGTATGCCTCATACATCCATCTCTCCCTGATGCTGAGCAGAACTCTGGCACATGAGAGAATCTGCTCTAAATATACATTTATTTGGCTGTATGATCAGTGAGATTTTTGGTGTCCTGTTTAAAAACTGTAAAGTGTTATATTCATAGATTCCAAGGCCAGAAGTAACTATTGTGGTCACCTAGTCTGATCTCCTTTACAACACCAGCCATGGAAGTTCCCCAAAATAATTCCTAGAGCATACCTTTTTGAAAAACATCCAATCTTGATTTTAAAAATTGTCATTGATGAAGAATCTACCATGACTCTGAGTAAGTTATTCCAGTGGTTAATTACCCTCACTGATAAAAATGTATGGACTATGTTATACCTTACTCTACTAGACTGAAGAGCTCATTATTAACTATTTGTTCCCCATGTAGATACTTACAGACTATAATCAAGTCACCCCTTAACCTTCTCTTTGTTAAACTGAATAGACTGAGCACCTAAAGCCTATCACTGTAAGGCATGTATTCTAATCCTTTAATCATTCTCATGAATCTTCTCTGAATCCTCTCCAATTTATCAACATCCTTCTTGAATTGTAAACACCAGAACAGGACACAGTATTCTTGCAGCTGTCGCATGAATGCCAAATACAGAGGTAAAATAACCCTCCATGCTGTGTATATCTGGCCTCAAAATGTTTAATAATAATAATATAACAGTTACAGGATTTTATTGCTCCTCTCCTTGTCATTTGGAAGAAAACATTAGGAAAAGCTACTGCAGGGATTCTCAAACTGGGGGTCAGGACCCCTCAGGGGGTCATGATGTTATTACATGGGGGATCGTGAGCTGTCAGCCCCCACCCCAGACCCCGTTTTGCATCCAGCATTTATAATGGTGTTAAATATATTTTAAAGTGTTTTTAATTTATAAGGGGGTCGCACTCAGAGGCTTGCTATGTGAAAGGGATCACCAGTACAAAAGTTTGAGAATCACTGAGCTACTGCTATTCTGCAGTCTTAGACAAACCCTCCATTTTTAATTTCCACAAAGAACTTCTGACCTCAGCTTTTTAAGCCCCTGGCAATATGCTCTTTAACAAGATGCCTTATTGCTAGGGATACTTGAAAATAATGGTAACATTTGACAGATTGCTCAGTTCGGTCAGAGGGAAAATATCAGTTTTCAAAGTTTCTCAGAGCTCATAATAAATCTGTACAAATTATTTATATAATCTGAACAAATGATTACCAAAGTTTATGCCTATTTTGTGAAGAGTAAAGCTAATAAAATGATCATAAATACAGGAAAACGTGTATAAACTCTCCAATTTATCAACGTCCTTCTTGAATTGTAAACACCAGAACAGGACACAGTATTCTTGCAGCTGTCGCATGAATGCCAAATACAGAGGTAAAATAACATTGCTACTCCTACTCAAGATTCCCCTGTTTATGCATCCGAGCATTGCATTAGCCCTTTAGGCCACTGGGAGTTCATGTTCAGCTGATTATCCACTACTGCCCCCAAATATACGTAAGATATATCACTGCAGTGTTTTACTTGATATTATAAACAGAAAAAATCATGGCCATGAAATGTTAGTTTTTCTCATCAACCATAATTCACACATTTCATACGCTTTATACGTGGCATACAATTTAGCATTTATATAGCCCCGTGGTGTCAGACACATTAGCCTGCTTGATGTATTCATATAGCCCATGAGGAATAGTCAGATTCAGCAGTATCTAAGCTTTTATTTTCAAAAATAAAGTCTTGCCCTTTTGGTTGTGAAGATAGCCTTCCCATTGTGAACCAAGTGTCACCAAGTATTGTCATCTTCCTGAGTTTGCAGACCTCCTGAAATAATGACTCTGAGCTTCAACCTCTGTGAATCCCATCAAAGTGTTAACTCTAAAACCTAATGATGCTGATACTATTATAATGACCTCTTCACTCTTCAGAACAGACATAACTCCATTACAGACCCCCAATATACATTGCTAACATGTGTCTTGATCTAACACCCATTAAAGTCAATGAAATTCTTCCCATTGACTTCAATAAGGGAGTTTGAGTCAGGCTGTAAAGGAACTACCATCACCTAACAATAATGGAAAATTATTCTGCCCTTCTCTCTGCACCCACTCCAATCCCATTCACATTTATTCCCCTCCATGCTGTGCATATCTGACCTCAAAATGTTTAATAATAATAATATAACAGTTACAGGATTTTATTGCTCCTCTCCTTGTCATTTGGAAGAAAACATTAGGAAAAGCTACTGCAGGGATTCTCAAACTGGGGGTCAGGACCCCTCAGAGTGTTGTGATTTTATTACATGGGGGATCGTGAGCTGTCAGCCCCCACCCCAGACCCCGTTTTGCATCCAGCATTTATAATGGTGTTAAATATATTTTAAAGTGTTTTTAATTTATAAGGGGGTCGCACTCAGAGGCTTGCTATGTGAAAGGAATCACCAGTACAAAAGTTTGAGAATCACTGAGCTACTGCTATTCTGCAGTCTTAGACAAACCCTCCATTTTTAATTTCCACAAAGAACTTCTGACCTCAGCTTTTTAAGCCCCTGGCAATATGCTCTTTAACAAGATGCCTTATTGCTAGGGATACTTGTAAATAATGGTAACATTTGACAGATTGCTCAGTTCGGTCAGAGGGAATATATCAGTTTTCGAAGTTTCTCAGAGCTCATAATAAATATGTACAAATTATTTATATAATCTGAACAAATGATTACCAAAGTTTATGCGTATTTTGTGAAGAGTAAAGCTAATAAAAATGATCATAAATACAGGAAAACGTGTATAAACTGGTCATGAATAAATGCATGAGAACTAATCATGAATAAATATCGGCTAGAAATTAGAAGGTTTCTAAACATCAAAGGAATGAGGTTCTGGAACAGTCTTCCAGTAGGAATACTGGGGGCTAACAACTTAACTAGTTTTAAGATGGAACTTGATATGCTTATGAAAGGAATTATATGAAGTGGTTACCTGTGATAGCAGGGAACTGGACTCAGTGATTCAGGTAAGTCCTTAAAGTCCTACGTCCTATTTTCCCATGGACACTGTATTATTAATGTGTTACCCCCATATTTTTGCCTTATACTGAATATCTTGTAATGCTAACCTATAACATTGATTTAATTAATGTGTTATTTCTATCACAACTGAAATACTACTAAACTCAACACTGAAAATATAAATAAGAACAGATTCATTTTAACATAGCAAGATCCTTTACATGACTCTTTTATTGTTTGCCACATAGGTTAGAAATAACATGCAAAATCACTGTCATACAGAGAGTCACAAAAGAGCCTCATCTCCTAGCATCAACATGGTCAGAGAGTATTTGTTTACAAAATAGTAATGTGATCTCTCTGTAGCTTGATTCTTCAGCACAATGTTAAGTATTATCAGGTATTTTATATACGCTCCTTTTCACTCTCAACAAAGATAGCAAAACTGTTTTTTAACAGAAGCAACAATCAGAGCAGAGAATAATGACCAATACTCTCAGGTCCAAATCATCTCCTTATGTGGAGAAAACAATAGGAAGCAGGAAAGAGGATAAGAAATTATTCTGTGGAATTGGTAGTCAAGCTGTCAAAAAACACTTAATTTCAAAAATTTTCTACAGAAACAAAGACAATTTTTTACAAATATTTTCCTCCTTTTTGACCAACGCTAATTTCTTTGCAATCATTCCCTCAGGGGGGACTGGGTTGGGAAGGAATGGAGTTGAAAGGAAGTGCAGCCTTCCACCTCTGTTCATCCTGGGATACCAAAGGGAAAGGAAACCCTAGATCTCACAAGTAGGGTGAGGCCATCCCATGTTGCCCTCCTCCCCTTGGCAGCATAAATGTAGCAGAAAGGCATAGAATTAACTCCAGATCAACTTTCTACAGGGAAATCTACATGGTTAGTCAGAGATGAAGCCATGGAAAGTAGTCTTCTGCTCTGATGTTTCTGTTCCCCAAATTTGTGTCAGGTTTCCGAGGGGTAGCTGTGTTAGTCTGTTTCAGCAAAAACAATGAGGAGTCCTTGTGGCACCTTAGCGACTAACAAATTTATTTGGGCACAAGCTTTCATGTGCTAAAACCCACTTAATCAAATGCATGGAGTAGAAAATACAGTAGGCAGGTATAAATACACAGCACATGAAAAGATGGGAGTTGCCTTACCGAGTGTGTGTGGGGGGGGGGAGGGTCAGTGCTGACTAGCCAATTCAATTAAGGTGGAAGTGGCCTATCCACAACAGTTGACAAGAAGGGGTGAATTCCAAGGGAGGAAAAATCACTTTTGTAGTGCTAATGAGGCCAGTGTAATCAAGGTGGCCCATTTCAAATAGTTGACCTGAAGTTGTGAGTATCAGTAGAGGGAAATTAGTTTTTGTAGTGAATAAAGACTGGGAGTGGATGGGTCACTAGAAAAAAGAATTTCCCCCTGCTGATACTCCGACCTGGGGGATAGATCATAAAATAGAAAAGTAGTCAGAATAAGATAATATTAAGGAGGTCGGCAACATCTTATGTTTCCCAGACCCCAAGAAATATGAAGAAGTGGTCATCCTTCCTCACCTCATTTCTTTCTCTTCTGCTGTGCTCCAGCTCTGTGCTATAGCTGCAGAAGTACATCTGTGGGATCATGCCATGGAGTCATTACTCCCGTCTTCCACAGCTCCAGCTTAGATGCACCCAATCTGACTGTCTTTGTGCATGGTAGAGGAAGGGATGATCAAGGATACTGTGTTTTACTTAGGACCATATTTTGAGTGAAAGGGTAGTCAGAAATTATTACAGAGTGAGTATAACAACTAACATATGCTCATTATGGTAGTGTTTCTCCTTTAAATCCTATTTTTCAAGGTTTAGTATCTCATCTGTTTCAAATCGCACTGGACTAAAACTTGGTTTCCAGCCCAGATGCACATTTATTTTGCAGAAAAAAATATTTAAATAGGATTTCATTTTCAATTTAGAGATCAGCAAGGAAACAAAATTCTCAGGAGTTTCTACTTTTTTTGGCCTCCCACAAGCTCATTGGGCATGTTGATGGCAGTATGTGGCATGAGATGTTTTTGTCCGTTATATTTACTTTCATTTTCATGTTTCCATAACGTAGTTTTTATAAATTACATGAGAATAAACTTCTGAATTTCCAGGGGTTTGAAAAAATATTTCTGTGTAATATTGTTGCATGTAGTGTTTGCCCTCTAATATTTTTTCACAACTAGCAAAACCTGTAGTGATGACCCAGTTGGTTGCAGTACACTATTAATATTCAGAAGATTGATCACAGTAAGAATTTCATGCACGAAGTCATGCCCCATGCTGTGTGGACATGCAGAGGTTTAAGGGGAAGTACATACTGTGACGGGTTGGGGTCACAGAGACCTGCTTGGTGCTGCCACCTGGTGTGCCAAGGCTACTTCCGCCCCTGCTTCCAGGCCTTTTCCAGCTTGGGACTCCCGAATCCTGTCTGTTTTGAGCCAGATTCCACTGATCTGCTGCAAACACAGACCCAGGTCCAAACCAAGTCCACTCACAACTGTAAGGCTCCTGGAAGCGCTCTTGCCTTTGACACCCAGGTGTCCAACTCCCAAGGAGGTTTAAACCCTTAATAAATAGTTCGCCTTCTATTTCAAAGATAGAAAGGTATGCACAGCTGTTTGCCCCCCCCCCCCCCCCCCAGGTACCAACTCGTACACCAGAAAACTTAATGAGTAAAAAGTGATTTTAATAAGTACAGAAAGTAGGATTTAGGTGATTCCAAGTAGTGACAGACGGAACAAATTGAATTACTAAGTAAAATAAAATAAAACACGCAGGTCTATGTCTAATCAAACTTCACACAGATATCAAAACCCCACCGGCTCCAGCTTTCTTTCTTTCACAGGCTGTAAAGCTTCTAGCCTGGGTCCAGCAGTCACTCACACCCGCTATTGTCTCTGTCCTTTGTTCAGTCTCTCTCAGGTATGTCCTTGGGGGGTGAAGAGCTTCTTTCTTTAGCCAGCTGAAGACAAAATGGAGGGGTTTCCTAGGGGTTTAAATAGATTTTCTCCTGGGTGGACACCCCCCCCCCCCTCCCTGTGTAGCATCCAGTTACCAAATGGAGTTGGGGTCACATGGACAAGTCACCTGTCCATGCACAACTCAGTTCCTTCTCAGACCAGCCACATTCCTGGCAAAGCTCAGATGTGGATTGGTGTCTGCAAGTTCTATTGTCTGTTAAGTGCTTCTTGATTGGGCACTTAACCTGCACATTCCTTTCTCAAGAAATACAACCAATATTCATAACTTCAACTA
Organism: Macrochelys suwanniensis; assembly: GCA_033296515.1. Classification (NCBI taxonomy): domain Eukaryota; kingdom Metazoa; phylum Chordata; order Testudines; family Chelydridae; genus Macrochelys; species Macrochelys suwanniensis. The sequence continues at coordinate 51,770,881 of CM065777.1, forward strand.
CAACAATGATACTTGCATATAAATGGGAGGAATAAATTCAGTAGGTCATAACTTTCACAGAGATATGTTACATGGCACATGTAGCATAAAACATAGTCCAGTTACATCATGTATACATTTATAAGCATTTCCCCATAAAGTTTTATGGGGTACACTGTCACACATACTTCCCTAAGTCTTGCTGTGGCTTCTCTGCACCTAAGTCAGTGTGGGAGTTGGGAGGATTGGGGAGTGGAGCCCTGGCTCCATTCTTCCCAGTGTGCCAGCCAGAACAGCTGGACAGGTTCGGGGAAGTAGTAATTTGCTACTTGTAAGGAGTATAAACAGATTACTACCCTTCTGGAGCAAGGGGAAGGATCACAATTCTGAAGTATGATTCCTTCCCTGTGCCTCTCACAACTACATACCACCCTTTATGAAGAGTACACTGAAAAGACAGTATCTATCCCTAAATGCCAAATATTGCCTTATTTTTATGTGCATTGATCTCAGTTGATAGTAGAAGTTAATGCAAAAAAAAATCAAAAGCAGTATATTTCTTTATTTCAATTTATAAACCTCCATGGGGAGGGTTCAATTTATAACCCATCTAATGATCAGTGAAAGTTACATACATTAATATAAGCAACTATCATACAATATAATATTATAGGTGGAGCTAGTAGCAATATCCACAGTTTAGATTGTCCAACACTTTCCATTATAAGACTCTATTTTCATTTGCTTATAACTTTGTCAAACTTTAACCATTTGGGCTGAAATTTTCCATGCCAAGTGTCTGCCTCAGGCCAAAGTGGCATTTGTTTGTTTGTTTATGTTTCGTTTTCCAATTTCAGCAAAAACAGCCCAGCCATTTCTGAGTAAGAGGTTAGAGGAAAATACGTTTTTTAGCCCAGGTGAAAAGTTTCTTACAATGATTTCACTGAGAAGCTGTAGTGACTCCGTGCTTTGAAGCAGGTAATTCAAATCTGGTAAAAGGCATGTGCTTTTTGCCATCCCCATGAACTTCTGCCCAAATTTGGCCAAGAGATAAGCCTCTAAAGATTGTAGTTTTCACATCCTCATGAGAGTTTTGTTATGGTTTGGCAGCATTATTTTCTGAGCATTATTTTCTCAGCATTACTTCTGTACTGAGTAGGCTTCATCTCACAAAGCTCCTACATATCAACCAGAATGAGCCTGTTCCATCCCACAGATTGACTGAGCGTGTGCCATCCTAGGCGCTGAGCAGGACTTTCCCTGCTGTTGTTCCTCCTGGTTGCCAGGGGCCACTGTGGTGCTGGACACCAGAACTGAGAGCAGAGAGATTCTTTCCTGTGCTGTCAATGCTCCCCGTGCTAGTATCAAGGCAGTGTCTAGGAGGAGGAATCATTCTAACTGAAATGCAAAGGGCGTAAGAGTAGAGATCAGAAAAAAGGATGATAGACCCCAGCAGCACCTAGAATCAGAGGGAGCAGAGATAGGAGCTCAGGGAGGCAGAGGCAGGGTAGGTGTGGACAGATACAAATGGTACTCTGGCCACTAGAACACATTTCCAAGCAGAACATGGACTTAAACCCCATATTCTTGAGTTCCAACATTCCTCTGCTGCTAGGATCTAACTGTGAAACCAAGAACGCAAAGTATGCGTCTCTGTATGAGTAGTGAATGAGGCAATGGTCCTGTGGAAAAAAATAGTATGTGATCGTGTAATTAAAAACTGTACCATAAAACATATGCACAAGGGGGCTAAATTAAGGTGACACTAGCTACCTTAGTTCTGGCATTTCCTAACTTCTGAGCACTCAGCTGTGCACCATATTATTTAGCTAACATAGATTTTTTGTATGTAACAATATAAAGGGCTGTTCATACTACCTTAAAACACAACTATCCACCAGCAAACACATTGCTAAAGTATCACACACAGGGCCAGCTTGTAAACCCCTTGTTCACATTGGTGATCAATTACCCAGGCAGGTAGTTCCATTGATCTCTCTATTTACCAGTGTGGACCAACAGTAAACAAGCTGGCCCATAATAAACCCATCCTATTTTGTATTATTGGCTAGGACTCAGAGTAGAATAATATGGTAGTTGGTGTATGTTGTGTGATAAGTCCATTTTTAAGTGAGTAGTTTTGACAGCAGTGCCACTGCAGAATTTTACTAATCATTATTTTTATGTAGAGAAAATAGCACTGCAGTTAATAGGACATTTGTACCCTTAATTTCAACAAAACATATCAATAATAAGTGGGTATATTGTGACATGATACCTAGAAAATGTACAGGTAAGCAAAATGTGGTTGCTAGCACATCAAATGTGGCCCAACCATCAGTCTGATCAGTTTTGGCAGTTGTGCCTCTGAAAATTAATCTTACTATACAAAAATGGTCCTACATAACATTTTACTGTACAAAGTCCCATTTCAAAATCTAAGCCACTAGCCCCATTGTTTGCAGTAATGAGAATATTTTTAAATATATCACATCATATTGCATGCAAAGTTACTGAATAGTAAAAATAACATTGTTTCTGGTGTATTATATTCTGTCTATCCTGTGGGACTTAGACTGGCATTCTAAACAGCTTCAAACAGCCATCATATTGAAAATAATCAACCTGCCACAGAAATGTGTCTCGCTGTCATCAAAAAGTACAATTTCTCCCCCCAAAATAAAGAGGTGAACGAAGGGCAATACTGAATATGTGATAGTTTAAATTTCAGTATCTCACAATCCTGAATCAAAAGGGAGAAAAAACATAATGGTAGTGTTTTTGAAAGTGCTCAGTATTGGCCTAACTTTGCTACCATTGACATCAATGGGAGTGACAAAGAGTCCTGTGGCACCTTATAGACTAACAGACGTATTGGAGCGTAAGCTTTCGTGGGTGAATACCCACTTCGTCGGATGCATGCCGAAAGCTTATGCTCCAATACGTCTGTTAGTCTATAAGGTGCCACAGGACTCTTTGTCGCTTCTACAGATCCAGATTAACACAGCTACCCCTCTGATACTTGACATCAATGGGAGTTTTACTTGAGTTCAAGAGGAGCAGTTGGGCCAGCACTGAGAACTTTTGAAAAATCCTAGCCTAAATCTTTAAAGTATTTCTAGTATTGTTGTTTTGTGAAATATGTGGCATATATAGAATGCATGATGATGTGGTGTGACATAGTGGTTTTATTGGTAGCCATTTGCAATCACTGGTTCAACTCATTTGTGACTTTATCTCCTGAATTACATGTTTCTGAAAGCAGGATCAGACCAACTGAATCAATGGTGTCCTGATTTACACCAGTTTAATTCTGATCAGGATCAGGGCTGTTTTGTTTTAAATAGAATTGGTCTATATAGCAGTTCACTTTTTTTTAATTATTATTATTATAACTCGCCTAGTACTATTCATTGGACACAATCTTGAAAGATTTAGTGTTAAATGGATGCATTGTGCATGCAAAACACAGGTTAAATTCAGTGTACTAAATTCAGAGTGTACTAAATTCAGAGTGAATAATACTGTCCTTATGTTTTAAAACATGCCAATTTCTCTTAAGCTATCATTTGTCTTAAATATTTAATTAGCTCAGATAAATGTACTTCATTTGGCCTTAACTGTGTGTCACAATAAGATAAGAGAAAGGAAAGCTAATAAAATAAAATTGTAAGGTGAACCAGAAGATAAGCTTCAGAATTTATTATAGTTTAAATAAAATGTATGAACATTTTTTAAAGTGGATGTTGGTATAGTATTGTTTGGCGTTGTGCAAGGGACAATGTGAATAGAGGCTCCTAAAGGAAAGCTTTAGTAGTTGGAGATTTGGTGATATTCCCTCATCTAAGATTCCTCCATTGTGTCTGTGTTTGTTTTTTATGTGAAACTGATCTGAAGGTAATATGATACAAGTGTTGCCTTTGGGCACTGAAAAAGCTAGTGGCGTAAGATGTCAACGTGGGATAGTGTGAATTGTACTCTGAAAGGGAATTAGGGATCACAAATCTCCACTTCCTGAGGGCCCTGACTTGGAGAAACCACACCGATGTGGGTTATCAGAGGCAGAAGAGGTGAACAGAAGAGTGATCCCAGTGAATGACAATTAAACATAGTTATTTCCCTCCTTCCTCCCGCCCCATGGCTTCCTGTTTATTTTTCTCATTTCAAGTCATTTAGTGACCTAGAGTGAAATTGACAAGAATTGACAACACATGCTGTTACTAGCAGCAGTGTCTCCATTTGATCCCTAGACATGGGGGGGTGGGGGAGAAATCCAATGGTTATCCTCTAAATATGACCTATGTAAAGATAACAGGATTGATTTAGTTGAAACCGGGCCCTTTCTCCTGTAGAACTGACCCCAGTGCTGCGTTTCACAGGCAGGGGAGGTGGGTTTTTCCCCTCTCTCTCGCTTTCCGCACAAAGAAAACGTGGGTCGATACCATTTTTATTGTTCTGCTGGGGTGGATTTGAGCATTTTGAATGTCTAATTGAATCGGAAGCTGGTTTAGTCTTTTTTTTTTAAGGGAGAGGGTGGAAAGTCCCATTAAAATGACCCCCTTAGCTTGGGGTTAGCCCGGTACTGTTGCCCCCAAATAAAAAAAATAACAGGGAAGGGGGGAGAGAGATGGGGAAAGGTGAGTTGGGCTGAGTGATGTCTGGAGGGCGAACTCGTGTCTCTTTGGCGATGTTGTGGGCTGCTGTGCTGAAATCCGTCCCTCTGCTGGAGCTGAGGCAAAGGCAATAGTCGGAGGCATCTGATGCTGCCGTTTCCAGGGTGAAATTTCCAAGGCTGATCGTTTAAAAAAAAAACAACCCCTTAACAAAAATAGCGAGAAGAGCAGAAGATCCGGCATCTCCCAATGCAACCAGTGTAACCTAGACAGACATTTTAAAGCCAGCTGCATTTAAACTAACCACGCACACAAAAGAGACAACACTAACGACCACCCCAAAACACAAGGAGCAAGAGACAGACAGAGCTGGTATGAGAAAGAAACAAGCCTGTCTTCCCCACCACTCCCAACCCCCGATCAGTTTTTGCAGCGATCTGATGAGGCTAGGAAGTGGCTGGCCGGCCGTGCACAAGGCGGCTGCTGGTAGCAGGGGGCTCTCCAGAGCTAGGCGAGGTTTCAGCACGAAGAACGCTGGACAGCTCACTGCACGCAGCCTAGCTGTCTCCCTGCCTTTTCTCCCCCTCTCGCCTCGCATTACTGTACAGCTGGAGATGTATCTAAATTAAGTCCTATTGAACAACAAGTAGATCTCGTCTGTCCGGGAACTACACTAGACTCTCCTCTCAATTAAACCGCATTTTCGCTTCATGGAATTGACCGTCTGGCATAATTATCCCGATTTCTCTCTCTCTCTCTCTCCTTTGCAGGAACGACTCTTTGGGAACCTGGTCCACCCAGGGATGTAAAACTGTGCTTACCGATGCATCCCATACGAAATGCTTATGTGATCGTCTCTCTACCTTCGCCATTTTGGCTCAGCAACCTAGAGAAATAGTAAGTAACAAAGACAAAAATCCAGGTTTAATGCAAAAGCCGGAAGATTTGTTGTCCAGCTTCTCTGTCAGGTAGATTTCAGACGTTGCATCGAGGAATTGTTTAAATACTGCAGGTTGGCAAAACGTTGTTAGTCTCCTGTTATCTACAGTAGCTCAGATAAATGAATTCCAGATTCTGTGATATAACTAAATCCGAGTCAATTTCGGACAGCTTCCATCTCCGTATTTTATAGGAAAGCCTTCTAATTGTAATGCAAATGTGTTGAAAACTTTCATATTGAACGATTATCAACTTAACAGCCTTTTTCAAGTGTTAACCTTTCAAGAGGAATGTAGAAGGTTTTATTGCTGTTAGTAGAATGAAAACCCTAGATAACGTAGTTAAACAGATTGCAGATCTGCATTGGACATGTTCAGTACAGGTTTTCTCTGTTGTCTGTTGACATCTTTAAGAAAAATAACTAAGTTTGCATGGAAAGGAGTGACAAAATGTAGACGCAACCACTCTAGGTATTATTGCATGTAAAAATAGTCTAAAAAGCAAATCATTGTGAAGTTGAACCCAAAAGGACAATAATTTGGCTTTCCTCTTTTTGGAAGTGAATGATCAGAGATTGTTTTTAGCAGTAAGCTTCAGCTGTTTGGAAACAAAGTGATTGAAATAAAGCATGACTTTCTGTGTAAAATCTGGCCTAAAATTACATTAGTCTTAGCTCTTGTTTGGTTGATGAAAGATATCTTGATAAAATGTAATTTACAATGCATACTTGAGACTTTTAAACAGCATATTGGTAAGCCATATAGAATATCTTGTCAAATGTTTAGGTCTAAATCCTTTAATTTGCATTAGCCAATATCATGTTAATTTTAGAACACACACAGATATCCCCAATGCATAATACTGATGTCTGAGACTAATCGTTTTACAGCAAGAAAGCAAGTTTGTTTTTCAAGGTCATGTATTTATTTTTCTACTGTTATTAATTCAGAATAGCACAGATTAAATCATTCTAGATTTCCAAGTTCTTCAGAAGAAGCATACCATATTTTTGTGGTCCCTTTTATTGCCATTTCTTCTATATGATCAGAGGCCCAAGAAAACTAAGTGTGTGAGAATACTGGACTTCAGACAAAGTTATTAAAAGTCCTAAAGTTTGGTAATTCTGCAGTGAACATGAATCAGTACTGGATGATATTTAATAGCTGTCAATAAAACAAGCTATTTGTTTAGCACATTATTTTCAAAACATTTCTACCTTTCAAGGAAAATAAGTATTTAAATTAATTTTAACTAGGGTGCCTTTTACACCTAAATTAGTACTGTGGTGTCCTACTAAGTTGTAATATCACCATTTCCTTTATTTTACAAAACATTATGTAGTGGTAGAATAAAACATTTTAAGGCTCTAAGGCCTCTCTGGATGACATCAGTAATTAAAGAGATCTCAGAGATGTGTATGGATCAAATTGAGAATTAAGTTAGAAGGAGTACATGTCTGCTTCGTACCTAAGCTGGCTATGATACAGTAGCTGTTTTAAGCATTTTCCTTTTTATTGCTCTTTTCTGGCATTTTAATTCCTGGAAGATGGTTTTCTCTCACAGTAGTTTGTTGTAACCTACAGATCATGGAATCATCTGGCGCCCCCTCAGTAACCCTAATAGTAGGCAGTGGTCTCTCATGCTTGGCCTTGATCACCCTAGCAGTTGTCTATGCAGCACTATGGAGGTATGTAATTGTTGACATGGCTGAATGGAAATGCACAATTGTTTGGAATTAAATTAGTAGTTCAGGATGCCATTAGATATGTTCTTATCTTCTATATGTAGTAACAGTAGACATTTTTAAACAAAATAGCTATACATTGCATGTTGCAATTGATCTGTAATAAATCTGATTAGTGTAATTGATTTGCTTGTCTGTCTTGGTCCACTGGTGACATTATAGTCCATACTTTCTCTCCCCTCTTCAGTATTAATGATATTGCCCTTTCAGTGCAGTAGTCAGACAACTAATAAACACTTTACAGGATTCCTCCAGAGGTGAATTCGTATATTTGAATCAAGGCTTATGGCCTATTTCCTGACCCACTTCTCCTCCATTTACATTTGAACATGAGGTATTTGTGTAATAAAATCTACATATGAAAGTCACACAAGTTTCAGGTTTTGCAGGTTCACAAATGTTCAGACTACTATGCTTGAGTATGCACACTTCAGCTGCATCATTCATTGAAGGGCACAGAATGAAGCAGTCTGCCTTCAAAAAACATGTTTGGTTGAGACTTTGTGGCACATTCTAATACTGAACTTGCTCTGTACCTTAGGAACCCCTAGGATCATAAATGCAACTGAAAGGCAGGCATGGAGAAATTCAGTAGGAGGTGGGATTTAAAATAGCATGATTAATTAGTGCGGAAGAAGAAGAGTGAGAAGTATATAAAATAATGAGGGATAGAGTCAGCAAACTAGCTATTTACCCTTTCCCATAATACAAAAACAAAAGGGTACTTAATGAAATTAAAGGACAACAAGCTTAAAAGGATGGAAAATGTAACATTAACCAATGGAATATGCTGCCACACATTATTACTGAAATAAATAGGTTAATTACCAAAATAAATAGCTAAATTTCTCTCTATGAGAGAGAGAGAGAGAAAGAGAGAGAGGATTAGACATTTTTGTATAATTAATATAGAACACCTGGTTATTCCAGCCAGGATAAAAAAATTATAAGGATTATCAACCATCATGTCAACATCAACCACCAATCAGTTCCTAGTCACAGACCCTACTGCTCCCCCTGCCCAGCTTCAACCTGCCACGTTGTCAGTGGCCCCTTCTTAACCGATTCCCGACTTGGCAAGGCCTCTGTTCAGCCAACCAGCTCCACTGGGGGCTTCAAGATAACTCAAGCTGCAGCTGCAGTGCAGCACAAACAATGACACACATTGTCGAGGAGAGCCCACTAACCAAATGCAGCAGTGGACTCCAAGAGCTCCACTTGACCACTAAGGACACTATTGCTTGGCTTGGCTAATATTCAAATGCTAAATAAATAAATAAGAAATAAACTGAGTATAAGATGGCTTCAGGAAGTGATTCCCAACTCCCCAACTGCAGAATTGGTTGGGTGCATTATGGGGTTATTGCCGTGTCTTGATATATCTAGCATTGTTATTGATGTATCTAGCATTGTTGGAGACCCAGTATGAGGCTGAATGTATTAGTGGTGGTTCCCAGTAGAAGGGCTTCTAAGCTGGGAAAGTAATTGTTTAATGTGACCTGAGAGGCATAAAAATAGGGTTTGGATGAAAGTGAAGAAAGAACAATTTAGATTTATATCAGGAAGTATGTGCTAAAAGTGAGGCCTTTTTAACTGTAGAATGACCTTTGAAAGTCCTGGCATTTGAGTTATTTAAAGCTGGAGAGAACAAAGCTTTCTGCATTGGCAGAAAGATGGACAGTGGATCTAATAAGGGTTTTCCTGAACTAACTTTTGTGGTTCTTGGTTCCTGTGGGCTTGGTTATGTCACCCTTGAAAATATTTTTAGTTAGCAGAAAATTCCTGCAATTTGTCTGGATTGGCATTGTCTGCTCAAAAGAGGCCTAGAACTTTGGAATAGTAACATTGCTGGTCAGAAGAAATAAGGTGCATTAGCAAAGCTGCTGAAAGCTTGCACATCACCTGCCTGGCTCAGGGCAATGTTGTGGGCCCCGAACTTTCCTGAGCACTAAATTTAACCACACATTGGGTAGCAAAAAACTGTTCTTGTACCATGTTCATAGCTTCTTCATAGTTCCAGGGTGTTTGATGTTGGGGTCTGGTTCAGGTTCATCACTAATAAGGAGTTAGAGAGTAGTAGTGTGTAGGCAAATGCATTAGCCTTTTTGTATTCATCTGCCAAATCACACACAGCCTTGGGCATTATACTTTTTTTATTTATAGGAGGAACGTTTTTGTGTTATCTTGTACTCTTTTTATGAAAAGTGTAACAGAATCCTTAACTTATAACTAGACAACTGGGCAGAAAGGATAAAAATTTATTTTCTGTCCAAAGCACAGCACCTCAAACTACTCCTCTTCACTGTGCTCTGAAGTGTCAGCTATGGTTATGCATGTTAGGCCCGGCATGGGATTTAAACCCATGACTTTCTGGCCCACTGAAGACAGTAGCATCAACTGAGCTGTACTGACAAAGTAAAAGCTATACATAAATTGAATCATTTTCATAAAATCTGGGCACCCACAGCTCCCAGTGATTTAAGTCAATGGTGTTGCAGAACACCTCTGAAAACCAGACCAATAATACAGTTTCTTGAAATAGTCATCCTTGTTTTGGTGTGCTTCAGCATATAAAACACAATTTAGCCGAATGAGGATATTTACATTTTTAAGAAACCAGTTGATACAGTTGTATTTTGTTATCCTATCAACCATTTTCCCAATAGACTTGTAAAATGAATAATATAACAAAAGTTGGCAACAGAGAGTATGTGATGCTCACTACTATAATTTAATATCTACCAGTACAAAGATCAGCTATCTTTGCTGTTTGGTCATATGAAGATGAAGGACTTATCGTATTATCACTTCTGCACACAAATTATTTTGCAAATGTAGTTTAAACTTCAATATTAATTTGTGTTATAATTATCCTAATAATGTAAGTGTTTAAGAATGCACTGCCATGTTATCATCTACTATACTGCATCTTAATTCATATTGTGGGCCATATCCAATAGAGCTATTTCGCATTATGCCAGCTGTGGATCTGCCCTTCTATGAACATTCCCATAGAGGAGCAGACAGCAGAAGAAATTATATTACTATTGATCTGAATTTTTGCAGTCACATTATTATCAATATGATGTCATATCAATAATACCAATGGTTTATAATGGAAGCTAGAGAGAATCTAGCTTTAATGTCTTGAGACATTCTGAGGGAATTATAAAATATATAATAGAAACAAAAACTTTTCTAACTGGCATATTATTTTGTATTAGTAGGAGATACCAAACAAGCAATAATGTTTAATAGAAAATTCTCTCTTAAAATTCTGGTAACAGAGCTCTCACATTTTAAAATGTCACCAGAATTTCTAAGAATTGCATTCATGTATTTATGGTTGCTTATCTGTTGTGATAATATTTTCATTTTCAATGGCTTTAGAACCTTTTTATTCTATATTTATTTGGACAGGTACATCAGATCTGAGAGGTCAATAATTCTAATTAATTTCTGCCTATCTATTATCTCATCAAATATTCTTATATTGGTTGGACAAACTCAGACACATAATAAGGTATGATTGATTATATTGACTTTGTATTTTAATATCTATCTTTTTGTGTTTAAGTTGGATACAAATCCATTCTCACTGGACTAGAGAGTTTTTGGTACAATATTAACAGGCAAAGGAAATTATTTAACGTTTCCTATTTTTTTCCTCCAAAATCCCTTTTGGTATCATTCCCTTTGGACATGCTGTGTTCTCTGTGTAGACTTGTGTGTTTTATAACTAAATTTCAAAGCTGAAATAGTTCAAAGACATAAAACATCAAAAGCACAAATTCTGGCTCATTATAATAGTTGTGATAGGATTGTGCCACAATGTTGGGGTTTTTTGTCTTTTTATTAATGCACTGATACTCAAAAGGCAAGTGTAAATTGCTTGGAAGTTAGAGTACAACTCCTGAAAATGTGCACAAGCAGATATACTCAGATGCTGTAGAAAGACTGTATGGGTACCAGATAAATATAGACTATTAGACCTTTGATTGCTAATGGATATAAAATAGTAATAACCTTGTGCATCTTGTTTACGTATAGATTGCAGAACTGATAATAATCACAATAGTCTGGTTTCAGATTATTAGTGGTTTCAAACTATCTTTATCACATGTAGTCACTTCTATGAACTGGGTCGTCACAAATCTCTGAGTGATACTGGGTAGCTTTTCCAAGCAACAAAAAGCAGTTGTTTTAAATTAAATAAAACTGTCCAAATGGTTTAGAAAAACAGAATACTATATTTTTCGACAACAAACCTAAATTTCAGACGGTACTTGCCTTCATCCATCTCCATTACTGTCATTCACTTTTCAAATCAGTGCTTAGGAATTTAGCTGAATATCTCCACTTAGTCAATGAGAGGCAGATGGCAACATGCTGAAAAATGTACCTCAAAATACATACTTGTACAATAATTCATAATATAATATTGTATAAGTGTATCTATTTGGGGGCTGCAGAAGGAGTCATGTGAATCTCATTGACTTTAAGAGGAGTTAAGCAGCTAAAGGCCTTGACTAAAATTTTTAAAAGTGCACAAGTGACTTAGGAGCCTGAGTCCAACTGGAAGTAAGTGGGACTTAAACTCCTACGTCATTTCAGTACTTTTGAAATGCTTACCCCAGAACAGTAACTGGAAAAGTTTTATATTCTACTTTATTATACAGCAAGTTGCATTTAATTGAAAGGAGAGATATTCCCAGTAGTTGGCATTCCCAAATGCATTGCCTCTGCAGAACTTTTTTCCTTTGGGTTCCACTGTTCTCAAAAAGGAATAGGAAGTAACATGGAAAAAAACACGCTCCTTAACCAGAGAGGTTGGACCAGAGGTTGTGAGCATCGTAAGGGCTGTGGATCCTGGTTTAGACAGAATCCCTAGCTAAGGGGGTGATAATCCCACTCCAACATGTATGTGCTTGGATCTGGGGAGCCTGGAACCAAGGAAATCTCTAATTCAACTCCTCTGAGAGCCACAGCCCTACTAATTCCATCAATAGCCCTCTTGTTTTCCCGTTCCAGGAAAGTGTTTGGATCTTTCCTCAACTTCTTTTTGAGAATAAGAGATCCTAAGAATGGAGATCTGAGGCAATTTGTGAGAGAAAAAGAGCACATCGTGAAGTCTTCATTTTAAAGTGTTTTGTGGTCTGAAAAACTGCTAAAAAACTGGAAAACTGTCTAAAAGTGGACATTTTTCTGTCCATATATGCCCTCTGTAGTCCATATGTTGTCCTTGATACATGTGCCAAACACCCATTAAGGAGGCTGAACCTTAAATGAATCAAGGGCAGAATGTGGTTCTCTTTTCCGAAGCCAAAGGTTTCTCTTTTCTTTGTTTACTGATTCAAACTGGTTTTTACTACTGTGTTCACTGCAGAGCTAATATACTGTAGCTCCAGAAGATCACCATGTGTATGCATGCGTCATCAGAAAAATTGCCAGCTAATGCCATGATTCAACAAAAATCTTAGGCATGTGCTTAAATCCTACTGAAGTCAGAGTAACTTAAGCACGCTGAAAGGCGTGGTTTGCTGAATCCTGGGGTCTAAATTCTTCATGCTAGAATTTTTATTTTGGATGATATATGAAAAAAGAACCCACATTTAGATTTCAATGCCAACAGCTAAGGAGGATGGGGGGGAATCTTAGTTTGCCTTGTTAACTGAGAAAATTTGATCTGGAAGAGGCAGAAATAGAAAAAAAGATCTGTGTCTTAACCATTGTTTGAGAGGGAAAAACTTTTTGACATTCGCCTTTTATATGAATTATATTAATACTATTCCCTGGTAATACAAACAGGATCCAGTTGTGGAGTTTATTAAAGGTGTGGGGCCAAATGCTGCAGTTTTTACTCAGGAGGAGGTTTCATTGAAGTCAGCAGAAATTTTCCCTGAATAAGGACTGCAGGGAATTAGCTCTTGGAGAATAGGTGTTGCTGCTCTGGTACTTCCGAAGGAAGGGAAGCATTTTAAACATTAAATATAAGAGGACTTGTCTTCATGTTGTGTAAAGAGAGAGAGACCTCATTTACCAAGTTTGAATTCTATACTATCCTATTCTCATTTTTGTACCACCACCATCACCATGGTATCTGATTGCCACTACTCTGTATCTGTATAAATCCCAACACCACAAAGTTCAAGGGTGTTCACATTTGATGTTCTATTATATAGGCCCACTTGTTAAATTTATTATTGGACTTAGAACTGGTTCTGGGTTTAGGACAGGTTTAGATATGGTCAGGGCCCAGTTCTAGTAGTAAATTGGAGCAGTGCGTAAATTAAGCAAAATGAAGATATGGTGATTACAGATAGCATGTTGTTGTCCTGGTTTACAGATTGTAGATTTCTCTCTTTGCATTAATCAATTTACAGACCAGTTTTTATTTATCTAAAAACTGTTCCAACTTTAAAAAACTTGTACTTCTGTGGGGCTATTTCTGTGCACACTGGCAATTTGTGAATAAAAGAATCATGACACTTGCACTGAAGAAGTGGAGATTATTTCTGATTTTTTTATTTACTTTAAATATACCATAGGTATTCTGCATATTAAAACTAGCAATAGTCTTTTAAAGCTGAGTGCATTCTTCATGGTTTGACTTTCCTTTGTGCATGAAGAATTAAGACTAAGTGAGTTTGAAATGCTGTACTTTCTCTGTAAAAGTATGTTCTGTCCTTTTTTTCACTAAAAAAGGGTCATGATATTTCCCACAGGCAGAAATGGACAGAGTGTATACTGATAGAGCCAAGTTCTTCAAAGATGGAATAGCTTTTATATTTCAAATACTCAATGTTTAAAGGCAAAAATTCTTCCCTCTCAAGTATTTCAACTTGAGGGTTCAGACATTAGATCAGAGGTGTAGGCCATGGAGCTTTTTCACCTGTTTTAAGATGGGCGGGGGGGGGGGGGGGAGGAAGGATGATGGTTGTTGGAAGATTTGGGCTTGAATAGCTGGTTTCACCAGAAAAGCATTTTTCTTTGATCTCTTCATAGTGAAATATATTGTGCAGTTTCTTAAAGGAGACAAGAGAGAATCGGTCAGTCTCAATATGTTTTCCAAAGAAGTTTCCAAATGCAGAAAAATCTTGTTGAAAATTCTCTTAAACAGTGCATAAGACGTGTAGAGACGCCTGTTCTCTCAAGCACCTGTTTTGAAATAAAAGGTTGTTGGAAGCAGAATTTTCAAAAAGGCTATAAGGTTTGATTAAAAGTGTCTATGGTTATGTATCCTGCTTAAATATAATCAGTATTGCACTTGGAAGGAGATATGAAGCATGTTAATCTATTGTACCTTTTTGATACTTCTTTCTGCTTCTTGGTTTCTTTTCTTAGGTAAAACTTGTTCTGTATAAAATATTAGGCTTATTACTTTACTTAAACATGGGAATATTTCTAATATGATTAGTGTGCTGAAGATACTCCTTTCAATTCTTATTTAAAACTCATTAATATTGGTATTGAGGGCCTGATTCAGAATCCATTAGAGTTAATAGTAAAGATGCCATGTTGCATGAATAAGCTAACGGGACAAATAGATGTGTGCTTTGTCAAATACTAGAAAGTGCCCCTAAACCCTACACAAACACTGAGTTTTTGCTTGGTAGAGACTACCATTTATGCGGGAAAGGGGGAACTATATTCAGTGATTTCAAGGCTTGATATGTCATGTAACTCTTTCCATATTATCTGCTTGCTGTTGTTTTCCTTGCCTTCAAGAAAAATGGCTGCGTTTCTTCACTGTGTGGACTTTGTTGCTTGAAGCTATAAATCTTGATTATGCTCCAGATCTAACTTATCAAGTAGGATTTCCCCCCCGCTCCCAATAAGGTACTGATAAGTATTGGCCTGATTTTTTTTTTCTAAATTCCCTTCTTATTTTAGTATGTGCACATTCAGAAACTATCTGGCTTCATTAAGAGTTGTATTGTAAATAAAAACACGAGTCATCTGAGATAAACAAATACTGTTTTCCTTGGGAAGAAAACAGTACTAAACAAACTGCAAAAATGCATTTTACAGGTGGGGGAAGTTAATTCTTTTCCATCTTACCTGTTTCTATCATGTTTCAGAGCTAGCTGACTGCCCTGCATTGGTGCCTCAAAGGGAGTCTGTGTGGCTTTTGAGAAATAGGTGCATTTTCAGGAGTGTATGCTCTTCCCTTCATGCACACTTATCCATTCTATTAGTTGTAATAAGGTGCACGTATGCCCATCAAGTGAAGATTATATCCTTTAGGATGAGGTAGATAATCACAGCATGTATAATTTTCTGCATCCTCTCTATCTAATTGTAGCCTAGGGTTTGTGATGCTCACTATTGCAGCATTTTGCTGATAATCCCTTATTTACATGGGTTTACAACTCAGCCATAAAGTCTTCTTTGTGTTAAAACTTGGAGCATATTTTGGGGTGGATAGGTAGGGAGTGGGATTTGAATATACTCTCTTTGACGACCTAAAGTACAAAAAACAACTAATCATCAGTTTGCATAAATGCTTTAGGAATAAAAATGGCTTAGAAACCAAACCAAACATGCCTAAAGTGTTGCAGATCATTAGCCAATTTGGATTAGATCCTTTTATTTGGGCAGGATGAAGCTATCAAGTTACTTCTTTTTACAAAATAGATGCCTTTATGCTCCCCTCCACCCTGACACATGGCCTGGAGCCCATGAAATTACAAAGCAATGGAAAAAGCCACAGAAGCAGCAGGAGCCAGTGTAACATGTCCCCTCCTCACTCCCTGAAGTAGCTGGCTGTGTAATTAAAGCTCAGCAGGGGCTTGAGGAGTCTCTGTGGAGGGGCAGAACCAGGGAGCAGCACTGTATGTGGCATGCTTCCCTCAGATATCCATGTGGGTATTAATTCTGCTTTTAGTCCATGTTAACTGCTGCACCCTACCTGAAGCCACCTTATAGAAGGGGTTATTGTGGAAGCAGAGGAACCACAGCTAAGAAACAGCAGCAGCACAGTTAAGAAACAGCAGGGGCAGCTGGAACACACACACTGTGAAAACAACACTGAGACTGTGTTAGAAAACAATGAATGAAGAAAGTAATTTACAGTTGAGAAAGTAAACTCAGAGCCTAAATTGGTGACTTCAATGGAGCATTACCCATGAACTCCAGCTGAGGATCTGGCTGCATAGGTCCTTCTACTCTTGTGAACACCAGGACGCCATTTTAACCCCATTCACTGGTGAGTCTCACCTCTGTCTGTGTGTGGAATTTGAATGTTGTGGCTCTCTTTGAAGGCTGGTGCAGCCATGTCATTGGAATGGGTCTGTGCTCCAAAGACCAGCAAACAGCGTGTATTTTGCCTCTTATTCCTATGTGCTGTACATTCAGGAGCCCACTTAAATGATACCTGTTAAAGTATTAGGCCTGTTTAAACAAAGCTGCTTCCCTATGCCAAACTCTGACAAAACCTGTTAACTTCAGGTGGATTAGCTCACTACTCTGAGACTTTTAGGAGTCTTTCTGGGGAGCAGACCCTACATTGCTCTCTCCTAACTCAAGATCAGTAAACAGGTTGTCACTCCCACTATTGATACCTGCCTCAGAGGCCAGGAGAAGGTTCTATTTGAAAGCTCCAGGCAGTCTCTTTCTCAAAATATATCAACTGTAGCAGTCAGTTTGGGATTCTGTAAATAAATTTGACTTTTAATGTTACAAAAAACAGATTATGTAGAAATTAGAAAGGTGTAAATACTACCAGTGATACTCAGACTCCTGTTATGAGCTCTGGTAAGCTATTCTAAACAGCATTACAAAAAAAAAAGAAAAAAAAAAGGAGGAAATAGTATTATTACAGGCATTCTGAAATTTTACAGTAATTTACCCTTGTATGATTCAGGGTCATAGTTGCGCCATCATTAGGGTGACCAGACAGCAAATGTGAAAAATCGGGACGGGGTGGGGGGTAATAGGAGCCTATATAAGAAAAAGACCCAAAAATCGGGCCTGTCCCTATAAAATCGGGACATCTGGTCACCCCTAGCTATCATACATCATATTTTATCATACTGCTCCCAATATGGAGTTTCTCCCTCCATGTCCGCTAAGGCCTGTTTTTAATTGCTTCCTCCCTCCTGGAAGTCACCCCCACAGCCCTCAGGATAAATAGCTCATCCCCTCACAAACACCTGTTTGAGTAGTTTCTGGCAAGCTGTTGATGATTCAAGCTACCTATTTTTGGCTTCACACATTCTTTCTGTTCCTTTTGGGTTTGTTTATTGGATTCCAGTTCAAATTGCAAGGTAGTCAATGGGAGGTAGATGAAACCTGTAAAGCCTAGCACGGTTTAAATGCTCATGGGTTTGATTTATACTATCAGATTTCAGGGGGGGAGGCACTTCGTTCCTAAATAGAAATGGTGAAACAGGATTTTTAAGTGCAGATACGACAGTAACAGACTCCATAGACTCCATTATAATAATAATTATAAATCAACATTCAAGAATTTGGTGATTTTCATCCTTCTGTGGGAGGCAGCTTTTTGCTTGTTAGTCTTCCACTGTGGGTGGCACAGATTACCAGCCTCATATTACAACAGACACAGATAAATCCATTTGTAACACAAACTAAAATGGATATAAAAACACAATACAGCCTTTGGTAAAATAATGCATTGTAAAAGAATAAATTCTGAGCTAAATGCAATAGAAAACTGACATCATAATAAATCTGCTATTCAATATTCTTCTTTTGTACAAACCAAAACATGTTAGGAAAATACAAAGTCCTTTTAGAAGAATATCATTTAAAAGCACAAGATGAAAATTTGGTGCAACAGGGTTATCCATTTACTCTACTAGGTTTCTTCTATATTTCCTCATTGTCTCTGTATGTATTCAAGCACATATAGTAAGTTTCAACCTTAAAAAAAGCTGTCAGGTTCATTTTTACAATTTTAAATTTTTGGTTATCACTCTTCTATCTAAGTAATAGCTTCTTAGGGCCCTGATCTTGCATTTGTCAAGGCATTGGGAATACTCTTATGGACAATGACTACTCAAGTGGGCTGATTAGAGACTTAAAAATAATAATTATTTCCTTGACACATTTTCCCTTTCCTATTTAATAGATATGTGGCAGGATCCTGTCACCCTTATACACACATGAGTAACCCTTACTCATGTAAGTAGAAGAGGTTACACACGTATAAGGTTGACAGAATCAGGTCTAAAGATGGATCATAAGCCAGTACAGCAAGAGATTGTTTACTGGTTTGGTTAGTTATGACTTCTGGAAAGAGCTCTTGCTAGTTAATCAATGTTCCTTTTATGCCTGATTATTTTTTCTTTTACTGCAGCAGATTAAAGATATGAGAGAATCATATATATATAGGAATTTCTCAGACTGGATCAAACTAAGTGATTAGTCCAGTCCAGTATCCTATCTGTGACAATAGCCAGTACCAGCTAGTTTAGAGGAAGGTACAAGAAACCTTGTAGCAGGCAGTTATGAGATAACCTGCCCTTGTGCTGGAATAGTTGGTGTTATTTATTACATTGGTTAATTTGCTGTACATTGAAGTCAAAATGATATTTAGGATTTGAAGGAAATTTTCCACCAAATGATAACTATTCGCTGGAGGTACAGTTTAAGGTCTAAATGACTTGATAGTGTCTGTGTTTTGATTTATTCCTCTTCTGCAGTTTTTGACAGAATTTAGATGAAGTAAACTTTTATGGGCAAATAATTATGTGCAGTTGTGCAACTGAATAGAAAATTGTCCTAGGAATAATTGTGAAAGAAAAACTGTAAAGTTAAAGTTAAGAAGCACTGCATTTGAGTGTAATCATGGCCTTTCTTAATGAATGGAATGTGAGACTTTTCAGAACCCTGCAGGGAAACTTACATTTTTGTAATAAAAAAGGCCTCCAGCTGTTAAAACTGATAATATTTCTGCAATGTCAGAAAGTTCAGCCTGCACTAGCTTTGTGGGTTTTAAAAACAGGTGAAAAAAACATTTTAATATCTCTTTGTTCTGAAGAAAATTGAAGTGTATCTGGAAGAAAGAGTCCAGCAGTTGGAAGGAAGTGTGAATAAGGTTGGCACAAAATGTTTTACCACCAGTCAGTGATTACATAACTGGAAATCATTAGAAGAGCTGCATGTAATTTATGGTGTGTCTTTGTATTTCATAACTATCACATCTCCAAAACTTACTGTAGTCGTTAAATAATTTCTTTAAGGAAGAAAATTTAAGTGGATTTATTATTCCTTAAATCCCATTTTAAGTTAGGTAAAGGCTTAGAATGAAAATTGTATCCTTAATAAGCTTAGCTGAGCCATACAGGACAACAATTCCCAATATGTCAGAACCTACTGCTGCTGAAACTTGGGTTTTAAAAAGATGGGATTAATTTTATAATCGGTTGTTATTTGCATTGAAATTTTATACTTCTTGTGTGTAAGAGGGCTCTCAAGTCTCTGTCTTTTACTGCATATCCTCTTATGTCATGTCAATCAGAATTCAGGCTTGAGTGTTACCAATTTAATTACCACTATAAAACCTTCATTTTGGTACTTCTTATCTTTTAAAGTAAATACAGAATAGTAATAATGTGCCACTGAACCGAGTAATCTCACAAGGCCTTGCAGTTGTGCCACAATGGACAACAAAGTGATTTTGCTACAAATCATAGCCTTAGACCTCAATATTAGGGACAGCATTAATGCTGTACAAAAACTGGACACAGCACTCACTTGCTCTCTTGCATATTATTTTCACAATACCTGTACCCACAATGACCAATTTGCAAGAGCTCAGAAACTGAGCAAGTGTATTTTTCTATTACTCCATAAGCATATTGAATTTTCCTTTGATTTTGGCAACAAGGCTCTACTGTCCTGATATAGCTATAGAATTGTTGAAGAGCAGTGGAAATGTATTTTAACCAGCTTTTTAAACCCTACAGAGAAAAATGAATGTGATTCCATAAATATCTTAACAATATGCCTTAATTAAACAATTGTCACTAAACAATTTTCTATTATGTATTAATAAAACAGGCATTTTTAATGCTAGGAAATGTTCCCTAGCTAAAGACAGGACGTTTTCTTGTGTATCTTCAGTAAGCAGAAGTTATTAACCCATTCAATTCTAGGAGGACATCTGTTAGAACAGGCTCATTATTTTCAAAGAAGTGGCATTAGCAGGATGTGAAGCCTCCCAAAAACTATATAGTTCTGCTGTCAAATGTATGTTGTCTGGCAAAGTGACCTCCTGAATTTCCTACTGTCAGCAATATGTGACCTGGACACATCATGGCTGAATGGTCACAAAAGTCAGTACTTTGATGCATCATTTGGATTGTGACAAACAGGGCCGGTGCAAGGACGTTTTGCATCCTAGGCCCTGCACCCACCCCCCAGCTAACACCGCTCTCCTCCCCGCCCCCGCGGCAGCCAGTCCCCCCGCCCGCGGCACCCCCCCGGCTCAGCATGTGCCCGATTGGAAATCTGGCCCTGGTCCACTCAACATGGTGCAAACCGTGGCGGTCGATACCTCTGCCCAGAGAGCGCACCGCTGTGCTTAGGGTGACCAGACAGCACATGTGAAAAATCGGGACAGGGGGTGGGGGGTAATAGGAGCCTATATAAGAAAAAGACCCAAAAATCGGGACTGTCCCTATAAAATCAGGACATCTGGTCATCCAAGCTGTGCTGAACACCAGCGCGTTGACCCCGCACCCTGCGATGGGCCTGGGCACGTTACAGTGGAGGAGGCAGCCCGGGGCTGGGTGCCCCCCTTACCACCCCCATCCACTCACACTGGGCTGCTGCTGGTGGAGTTTCTCGATGGCGGCCAGGGAGGCGATGAAGACGGCGGGCTGGCAGTGCAGGGCTCCAGGGCGCCCGGGGCTCCAGGGAGGGCGGCACGCGCTCGGCAGCTGCCCAGCCGCCGCCCCGCCGCAGCCCAGCTGCACATAGCGGATCCCACGAGGGAGGCGAAGCCTCGTCAGGCCCACACCGAACCCTGCATTGCTACGGCAACTGGACTCAGCAGAGCTCGGCTTTGGCGGCCGCACATGGAGCTCCCGGTGCGTGCCTGAGGCCGGTGGGAAAAGGCTTCCCCGCACCGGGAAACAGGATGCGAGAGAAAGGTTCCGCCCGACCAAAAAGTCCATTCGCCACGTACGCTCCCGCCGCACACACCGCCCTCCCAGCTCAGCTGTGGAGCCGGGAGGGCGGGAGGCAGCCATGGCCAGCTGCCCCCCGGCTCCCGGCGCCGTAGGCAACCGCCTAGTGTCGCCTAGTGGCCACGCCGGCCCTGGTGACAAAAAGTCTTTTCAGGAATAACTAGAAGGCTGGGTGACTCTGCTGAAGTTTTTAGAAGTCAGTGAGTGTGTGATAAGTGAGGAAGAACCAAAGAAGCTCTTTGGGGCGAGAGACTATCATTTCCTGCGTGTTTGTATGATGCCATTTCCTGTCTGTGACTTGGTTGGCCTCTCAGTGCTACGCAATATTAAAGTTAAAAAATAATAATTCAAGAAACCCCAAAGTCATGAAGGTTCTGCTAATTCTCAGCTAGTAGGGCTTCTTTTCCCCATTAAATGATCAAGTTTCCATTGTATCTCAAATACTTTGGACTGTTTGATTCCCATGGCTTTCCCTTAGAAGCTGGGAAACCTGCTATTGCATTATAAAAGCTTAGGTAATAGCTTAGTTGTTTCTAGAAGGAATATTAAGTGATGGTGAAAATAAAGCCATTGAAAATGCACAATTATGGGTACACAAAACAACTGGCCTTTCAGTTCAGTCTCTAGTTAATTTCTTCTGTCCTTTTTGTTGATTTCATATTGCTAACAGTTTTCTGCGACAAGCTGTTTCTCTGTTTGTGGTTAAATATGGAATTTTGTTTTCAATGGCTTCTATTAAGGTACATAAACAGAGCTATAATGGTACACAGTTTTAAGTAATACAGAAAAAATCCTTCCCATACTAACTTCTTGCAGTCCTTCCCATGCTAACTTCTTCTGACACCACACAAAGATCTGAATCCCTCATTGTGATCTGCACTGGAGAATTTCTGTGCCCCTGTGGGAACCCACTGACTTCAGTGGGGCTCCATGTGGATGCAGCAGTCTGCTCACACAGGTCACAATGCAGGATTGGCTTCTAAGCATCATCCTCAGAGTTGACATGACTTGACATGGCCCCCAGTAGTCCATCCAGCAGCTGAGGAGTGCTGGCGCTTAACACATGTCCCTGTCCCTTGTGTAAAATATTGTCTCTGTCCTCTGTCCCCCAGATTCCCCTACACTAAGGAATTCCCCTACCCTAAGGGATAGAGCAGACTATGGCCAAGGTTCCCTGAGATATTTGGGCTTAATCAGCTTGGGAAAGGTTGGATGGATGTGACATGGAAGATTGTGCAAGAAGAGGCGTCTATGACATATGCATAATTTAAAGCGGGGCATTTTAGATTCACTAATTTTAGCTGCTAAAATACATCTGAGAGGTTTGTAGGATTAATTATTAATAATTATTGTTGTTGTTAAAAATGAAGTCCATCCTCACAGCTCTGGGAGTGTTTCCAATTGAACAAACTTTCAATATAGTGTATTAACAGATATAAAAAAGCCTCAACTCCTTTCACACTCACCCCCCTAGGGAAACACCAGAGGAAATACATTATCCTTGCATTGTGCGCTCAAGGTCAGCACCCTTGAGCTTTATCAGCTCTCTTGTGGAAGTAGGAGGGGATGGAAAGAAAGGAGGACACCTTCAACTACACAGAGAACATTCTGCGTTTAGTGCTGAGCACCTCAGCTCTACTAACTGAGGTGCCCTGCTGCTGATCTCAGTCAGTGAATGGTGCACAGGTGGAGAGGTTGTCTCCAAGGTAACTGGGACTTAAACTGTGTCAGGCTTTATAGATCAAAATAAATACCTTGAATTGTACCAAGCAGTAGAGTGGAAGCTAGCTAGTATCATTGATGGGGAAGAAGTGTCCAATGTTTGATATGGCTAGTGTGGCTAAGAAAAGGTCCGATCCTGCTCCCATCAAAACCAATGGGAACAATCTCATTGACTTGAGTGGTGCAAGACTAGGTGCAAAATGAGATCCATTTTTTGCACTAGTTCACTGAGTGGTCCTCAAGGGTGGCCAACAATGAGGTCACAAAGGGTGGGATAACTAGTGAAATCCACATCAGAGAGGAAAAGTCACAACCTTCTATCCAGATGCTGATGGAAAAAGGCAGTACTGGCCTCAGCATGTATTTGTGAATCCAGGGATATCTCCAAAACTCCTCTTTCTTCTTAGGGAACGAAGAACCCCTAAATGATCAGAATGTAATAGCCACACCAGCTTCCTATGGGGTCTGCAAGCTGAGAATGCCCAAAGTGTACTGGGCTATGTTCTTTTCTTTCCTCAACTCCCCAGCATGCCCCCAGCATGCCCCTAATTCAGGGACTGCAAAGGAAGTCAGCATATAATCATTCTAGCAGTTCTGTGCCAGCTGGGGAATCTCCTTAAAATTGGGGATTTCCCTGGGGACTACTTTTGCCCAGTTTAAAGCCTTTTTATGCATAACCCAGGTAAAAAATGTTATGGTTTTCTCTGGGGGCTATTTTCACACAATTTTTGGGTCATGTTTTATTTGAAATTCAACCAGTCAGGGAACCAGAGCTTTATGTGGTTAATCGTTTTAAATAACTGAAAGGATTTTATTTCCTTAAAAATGCTACTAATGCATAATTTAATAAATCATAATTTGTATATAATAAAATCTCTAAACTTAATCAGTGATAATTGTATCAGATGGGTAGCCGTCTTAGTCTGGATCTGTAGAAGCAACAAAGGGTCCTGTGGCACCTTATAGACTAACAGAGGTATTGAAGCATAAGCTTTCGTGGGTGAATACCCACTTCTTCAGATGCAAGCAGTGGAAAATTGTGTTATTGTGGAAAAAGTGATAATTGTGTTATTTAGGAGCAATGTGATGTCACACAGACTGAAAACAATACGGTGGTTCGTGCTTTTTTAAAATCTGAAGCTGTTTCTCAGTGTATGGTAGACATCCTTGTTTCTTTAAGCATTATGTGTAATGTTGAGTTCAATTTAATATTTATAGTTATTTATCTTTCAAAGTAACTAAATCCAAATTAGAGCAGAGCTCAAAGCACTCTGAAAAGGGAATGTTTATATATGCTAATGATTTCTATTTAAGGGGAAAAATTACTAAAAGCTGAGATAATGTGCTACTAACAATGGGGTTTATCTAGCTTTAATTATCCAGGGCCTTCCAAACCATAAATAATATAACAGGTGCACAGCAGACCAACTTGTTCAGTTGGCCTGCTGTGCACCTGTTATATTATTGGACAAAACTTACTGGACAAAACTACTGTATCCCTCTCCAGTCCCACCTCCCTGCCTTAAAGGAAAATCCTCTATGTGAGCAGACAGAGTTGTAGTATTGATAGGCTGGGAAGAGGTCTGTGACGGGTTGGGTCACAGAAACCACCTTGGGACTGCCACCTGATGTGCTGAGACTACCTCTGAGCCCATTTTCCCTGCCAGCTTGGGACTTCAGTACCCTGTCTTGTTGAGCCAGACACGCTAGCCTGCCACAAACACAGAACCACGTCCTGCAAAAGCTGCAGACTTAACTGAAAACAGCTTAAGAAGTGCTTCTGTGTCTAGCACCCAGACACCCAGCTCCCAATGGGATCCAAACCTCAAATAAATCTGTTTTACTCTGTATAAAGCTTACACAGGGTAAACTCATAAATTGTCCGCCCTCTATAACACTGATAGAGAGATATGCACAGCTATTTGATCCCCCAGGAATTAATTACTTACTCTGGGTTAATTTATAAGCAAAAGTGATATTATTAATTATAAAATGTAGGATTTAAGTGGTTCCAAGTAATAACAGACAGAAAAAAGTATGTTACCAAGCAAAATAAAACAAAAACATGGAAATCTAAGCCTAATACATTAAGAAACTGATTAGACATAAATCTCACCCTCAGAGATGTTCCAATAAGCTTCTTTCATAGACTAGACTCCTTTTTAGTCTGGGCCCAATCCTTTCCCCTGGTACAGTCCTTGTTCCAGCTCAGGTGGTGGTAGCTAGGGGATTTCTCATGACTAGAGCCACCTTTGTTCTGTTCCACTCCCTTATATAGCTTTGGCACAAGATGGGAAACTTTTGTCTCTCTGGGTCCCCACCCCCCCTTCTAAATGGAAAAGCACCAGGTTTAAGATAGATTCCAGTACCAGGTGACATGGTCACATGTCCTGGGAGACCCCAAGCCTTCATTCTTCCTGGCCTGACTCACAGGAAGGTTTGCAAGTAAACAGCCATCTACAGTCAATTGTCTTAGTTGATGGGAGCCATCAAGATTCCAAACCACCATTAATGGCCCACACTTTGCATAATTACAATAGGACCTCAGAGTTATATTTCATATTTCTAGTTTCAGATACAAGAATGATACATTTATACAAATTGGATGACCACACTCAGTAGATTATAAACTTTGTAATGATACCTTACAAGAGACCTTTTGCATGAAGCATGTTCCAGTTATATTATATTTACACTCATTAGCATATTTTCATAAAATCATATGGAGTGCAACGTCACAAGGTCAATTAGCCAATTTCCCACATGCAGTATGTGGAAGGCCCATCAGTCCTAGGGATGGAGTTACCATGATTTGCATAAGATAGGATGAGAGAGATCTGATGTTGAAAAACAAATATCGGGTTGGTTGGGGATGAATCACTTCTTTCAGTCTGACAGCCAGGAAGAAATGGCATGCCTCCCTGTGTTTTCCCCCACCCCCATTGGAATTGGGGCACAGCTTCAACAATCCCTACACCTGAAAGCTGCTTGGCAGGTGGAAGGGAAAATCCTAGCTCTGATGGGTGCCTTTTCCTTTCCCTGGTACTTTAGAGATGAGACATCTTCAATGGATGAAGATTTCCTCTTCCAGCCCTAGAGAGGGGAAAGTGCTTTTGCTCTCAATTTTTTTTAAACAAATTAAGGAACTGTCTTAAATAGCGCTTTTCCCCTGTAGTCCCCATTCATTCCCATCCCCCATGCTCTTCCATCTATCTTCTATTCTGTCTTGCCACCATGCCGCTCTCTTCATAATTTTTTCATTATAATTTTTCCTTTTCTCCTTTTGGTCCTGCTTTCCTCACTCTTCCCTTCCTTGTCCTTGGACCCTTTTACTACCCTTTCTTTCCTTGTCCACCTCTAATATTTCCTTGTTCCAACCCACTTGTTCTACCTCCTACTCTCTGTTCCTTTCTCCCCTCCTTTTTCCTTGTTCTGTCTCTCTAATTTTTTCTAGCTCCCCTCACTTCACCTCATTCTGGCCCCTCTTCCCTCCCTGGTCTGCTCTCCCTACTCTCCCTACTCTCTTGCTGTCTGTCCTGTGTCCCCCTCTACCTAGGGGGTCTTCCTCTCACCATGTTCTCCATCAGAGTGCCCCTTATAAAATGGTATCCTCCCCCTTTTCTGGCCTTCACTACAAAACATCAGACTTCCAATGGAGGTATGTTTCAAGCCTTGTATAGCATATGCCTATATTGGCTCTGCCTCCCAGATAGGTGGACAAGTGCATTATTGTGAGCTGAACCTGCATCAGTCCTTGTGCTAGCTTAGGAAGACTCGCATCCCATGCTAATGGTTCATTCGTTGTGAGTGAGTGGTTCACCATCACTGAACAATCCTACAAGAGATGCTTTGTTTTCCTTTCTTTTATTGAAGTATGGCTTTAAAAGACAACAGGGAGAAGTACTGTTCAATTCTTATGGAATTATTAAATCTTTTTCTTTGAGAGATTCATCCTCAGAATTTACTGACCCAATATTATATTCCAGCGTCTATGTATGTGCAATTTTGACCCCCATTGTTGCACCATATCAATGCATCGCAAGCATTTATTTATCCTTTGTGATGTAGGGAAGTGTTATTATCGACATTTTGCACATAGGGAATTGGAGCACCAAAAAACTGACTTCTGCAAGTCTGCAGCAGAGCCAGAAACTGAACCCAGAATTCGTGAGTCCCACTCCTGTACCTTATTCACAAGACCATCTTTTAAGGTGATTAATTTGTTCTTATGTATTTCCTGTTGCTATACCAGAGACAGCTATATAGATTTTTTTTCTATTTTAGAAAGCGGGTGTTTATCAAAGCTTGAGATATTTGGTTATCTTTTATACTAAGACAGGAACATTTTGATTAATTTATGATGGTGCCTTTTTTAAAATCAAAGCTGTCTTTATGGATTGTTATTTTTTTTTTAAGTTAAACAATTATACTCAAAGATTTTTAAAAAGCAAAGAAAATTAAATCTAGTCAAATTAGTCAACAAATTGCGCATCACCCTCCAGTCATGCGGGAAACCCACTTTCCTGGTTGGCCTGAGGCTTTTGCAGATTGGGCTGTCAAAGGTTAGGAACATCACACTGGTGATGTTCAGAGCATGTCTTTGTATGTTTTTTCAGTATAACTAGTGCACATGTGCACTTAAGTCTGCCTGCTGAAATCCATATAAAAATGTGGTTGAAAACAAAACCTATGTAGGGCTGGATTCTCTACTGCCTTGTACCTTATGTGTCCATTAATATCCATGCAAAGCAGGTGTAGAACAATAGCAGAATGGTAACATTTTTGTGTTCACTTTGCACGGGGTGGGGGATGACTACGCAAAGTGCAAAGTAGTAGGAATCAAGCGCTAAGTATGATTCAGCTGCTTTGCACTGCTCTGGTGATGCAAAGAAGCCGCAAACCCATCTTCATTGCCTGGTTAAGTACCTGGTTTACAGCTGCTTTGTGTCACCAGCGCAACATAAAGTAGCTGGAACAAACTGGTGAATCTGGCCCTATTTGTTTACGCTTACTAGTTGCTTTTCTAAAAGCCAGCAAAGTGGTCACTTTTCCTTTAGTTTTTTTAATTCCTCAGTAACTGCAATCCAACACATGGGATTTGTTGCCTCCAAAATCTTATTTAGGGGACATTCAAGTTTTCCAAACTTTGCATAGGTTTTTAAATGGTAAAATACCTCTTTATGAGAATGGTAATAATACAGCATAAGCCCCTACAATGTTTTGAAAATGAGAGACATGTTTATAGCACTGTGAGGTGACGTCAGAATGAGAAAGAGCCCCAGGAAATCTTAATTGAAAACATGCAACTAATTCCATGTAGCGCCTACTGAAGATTAACCCCTTAACAGTACGTACTCCAGGCAGAATAGCACAAAGCCATATTACTTCATATTTTTAGATAACATTATTAAAAGCTTAATTGTGACAGATGGAACATAAAAGCAGAGTTTGTACTTGCCATAGTGTTAATCTGTTGGTTTGGTGGGATGCTCAATTTTTGCATTATATATAGTAGTCCCTATCCATAATTTTCTTTTACGTCTGAATCATTTAGTGAGGTGGTCGTTATGGTATGAAGTATAAAGGGGAGTTGGAAGGTCAAGAGCACAAACTTTGTTATATAGATGTAATAAACAGGATCTTTAATAAGAACCGCTTAACTTTGTGAGATGACATTGCAACTGCATTTGATTTTGGCCCTAGTCCTCCATTGGCTTCACTTGTGCCCCACAAAAGTTCAGAGTTCCATGCAGCAGCTCCTTACAAGACTGGGGCCTTGTTCTGTATGATTTGTGGCAAGACTTTGGTAAAATGATAAAACAGTTATTAATGTACAGAGCTGTGAATAAGTTAGTTTTATGTCATCATTACTGAGTAGCACTTACTGATTCAATTGTCAAAATACTATTATGGAAAATTCCTTCCTATTAAATGTAATGGAAAATATATGAGTTTTCTATATTTTTAGCCATTCTCTATAGACTTTAATAGAAAAAATTGTACATTGGAGTTGCAGCTAGCTGGAGATGTTAGGAGTAACAAGAAGGGTTTCTTCAGGTATGTGAGCAACAAGAAGAAAGTCAAGGAAAGTGTGGGCCCCTTGCTGAATGAGGGAGGGAACCTAGTGACAGAGGATGTGGAGAAAGCTAGTGTACTCAATGCTTTTTTTGCCTCTGTCTTCACAGACAAGGTCAGCTCCCAGGCGGCTGCACTCCGCAGCATGGTATGGGGAGGAGGTGACCAGCCCTCTGTGGAGAAAGAAGTAGTTCGGGACTATTTAGAAAAGCTGGACGAACACAAGTCCATGGGGCCGGATGCACTGCATCCGAGGGTGCTAAAGGAGTTGGCCGATGTGATTGCAGAGCCATTGGCCATTATCTTTGACAAATCATGGCAATCGGGGGAGGTCCTGGATGACTGGAAAAAAGCAGATGACACAAAGTTGGGAGGTATTGCCAATTCAGAAAAGGATCGGGATATCCTACAGGAAGATCTGGATGACCTTGTAAACTGGAGTAATAGTAATAGGATGAAATTTAATAGTGAGAAGTGTAAGGTTATGCATTTAGGGATTAATAACAAGAATTTTAGTTATAAGCTGGGGACGCATCAGTTGGAAGTAACGGAAGAGGAGAAGGACCTCGGAGTCCTGGTTGATCACAGGATGACTATGAGTCGCCAATGTGATGTGGCCGTGAAAAAAGCTAATGCGGTCTTGGGACGCATTAGGCGAGGTATTTCTAGTAGAGATAAGGAGGTGTTAGTACCGTTATACAAGGCATTGGTAAGACCTCATTTGGAATACTGTGTGCAGTTCTGGTCTCCCATGTTTAAGAAGGATGAATTCAAACTGGAACAGGTACAAAGAAGGGCCACTAGGATGATCCGAGGAATGGAAAACCTGTCGTATGAAAGGAGACTCAAGGAGCTTGGTTTGTTTACCTTAACCAAAAGAAGGCTGAGGGGAGATATGATTGCTCTCTTTAAATATATCAGAGGGATAAATACCAGGGAGGGAGAGGAATTATTTCAGCTCAGTACCAATGTGGACACAAGAACAAATGGATATAAACTGGCCATCAGGAAGTTTAGACTTGTAATTAGACGAAGGTTTCTAACCATCAGAGGAGTGAAGTTCTGGAACAGCCTTCCAAGGGAAGCAGTGGGGGCAAAAGACCTAACTGGCTTCAAGATTAAGCTAGATACGTTTATGGAGGGGATGGTTTGATGGGATAACATGATCTTAGTCAAAGGTCAATTAATTGCCATCAGTGGTAAATAGGACCAATGGTCAATGATGGGATGTTAGAAGTTACTACAGAGAACTTTTTCCTGGGTGTCTGGCTGGTGGGTCTTGCTCACATGCTCGGGGTTCAGCTGATCGCCATATTTGGGGTCGGGAAGGAATTTTCCTCCAGGGTAGATTGGCAGAGGCCCTGGAGGTTTTTTGCCTTCCTCTGCAGCATGGGGCACGGGTCACTTACCGGAGGATTCTCTGCATCTTGAAGTCTTTAAACCATGATTTGAGGACTTCAATAGCTGAGACATAGGTGAGAGGATTATTCCAGGAGTGGGTGGGTGAGATTCTGTGGCCTGCATTGTGCAGGAGGTCAGACTAGATGATCATAATGGTCCCTTCTGACCTTAAAGTCTATGAGTCTATGAGTACATGTACAAAGGAAAATGTTTTTTTCTTCTTCTAAGCTTGTAATGGCTAGTACTATCACTTATACATTCCTGTACTGGCATTTTAAATTAATTAGAATAATGTTTATTGATCAAGCTAATACAATTAATCATGTGCCTTGTTTTCCTTTAAAATTATTCTGCATGGTTTGAAGTAAGCTTTAGTCTTTTAACCACAGTAACACTAGTAGGGGAAGTGTTTCATGTAAAAGAATGTTGGAAAATTTCCTGTACATTTGACATCTGGTATTATACATCATGTTATTTCCTCCATCACTTGTCTTACAGTCATGGCATTTCAGTGTACATTAGAAGTAGGGTTTTCAAACAATTTAAAAAATTAATCACAATTATGAGACTAAAAATGTAGTGATTAATTGCAATTTTAATCAGACTATTAAACAATAATAGAATACCATTTATTTAAATATTTTGGGTGTTGTGGGGGAAGTGTTTATGTGTTGGGGGGAAAGTGTGTGTGTTGGAGTGAGTGTGTGTGTCTTTAAGCAGCGCACACATCAGCCTGAATGCTTGTTTGGACAGCAGCCGCCACAGGCAGCTCCCACTCCTGACCCAGAGGCAGCAGCACAGACAGATTCCCTGTCCCCCCAACCCAGCTCAGCAGAGACCGGGTACATAGGTGGGGGGATGGGGACACCCCAACATCAGCCCCGCTTCCCCCCTGGCTCTGCACAGTAGACAGGAGACCCCCAGCCCCGAGCAGTTTGGCCAGGGTGGCTCCAAGGTGGAAGGAAGGAGGGGTAGGATCAGCGGTGGCTGCGGACAGCAGCAAGCAGAGCAGTGGGGAGAAAAGGGGCACCCCTGCTCCAGAGACACCCTGGTGAGCACGGCGCCCTGGGCAGAGGCCCAGCCCGCCCACCTCTAAGGCCAGCCCTGCTCCTGAGCCAGCACCAGTACCAGCTCCCCCTTGTTCCCTGACCCCAGCTTAGTGGCAATTGGGTACGCGGGTGGGAGAGAGTGACATCCTGACATCAGCGTCCCCCCTCTCCCCCATGCTGCGCAACGGACAGGAGGCAGGCTCCTGGTCCAGAGCATCTTAGCTAGGGGCGGCTGCATGGGGCGGCGGGGTGGGGAAGGTGGGAGCAGCAGTGGAGCCAGGGCAGTGGGAGGACGGGCACCCCTACCCCAGAGGCACACAGTGGCTCCCCCCTGAGCACAACACCCTGTGTGTGCGATTAATGCTTGTTAAAAAAATTACGCATTAATTTGTTTTGAGTTAATTGCATGTGTTAACTGCAATTAATTGACAGCCCTAGTTAGAAGTGAATATCTAAGGTTTTGGAGGCAAAAAAAGATGAATGTGTTATGTTTCTACTTGCAAACGGCTTAAATTGGGTCTTATTTTGCACAATGAATCTGTTTGGTTCTGGCTGAGCAGAGAGAGTCAAGTAATGCTTTACATTAAGTAGTTATGACATTATATCCAACTGAATTTATTGCTCTTTCTATTAAGCTTTTCTGTGAACAATCACAATACTGACAAGGCAGCCATGTTAACATTTAAAAGCTGCTGGGGGGTTGATTTGCCTATAGGGTGCAACTGCATTGTGGGTTTTCCAGTCATGTTACAAAAAGAAGTGACATGTTTCACTCCCCAGAGTGATTATGTCCTTTATCCTCAGGCCTCTAGATCCCCTCTATCAATCTATTATTTGAATGCAAACTTTCTATTGATTTGCTATGAAACATTAAACTGATTTAATTTTGCAACTCTTCAGTTACAGATCTTATTTACCATGTTAGTGAAAGTTCATGTGCCGTAAAGAAGTCATTAACTTAACCTCATTTTCCATGTTTTCTATACCATTGAGGGACATTTTTTTGTATTTAAAAATAATTATGATTTTTTTTATTTAACTGAAGGCTTTTATTGATGAAGCAACACACTAATACTTTTTTTCATGTTATGGAAAATCTTAACATGCAAGTGCAATTGTCATCAACTCTACTTATTTCCACCAGTTTCATTTGAAGCATATGGAGACACTCTGGACATACATAAAGTCTTTCAACTGAAAGTGCTTTACAAGTGCTCGTGAATTAACTCTGATTACACTCGTGTGAGATAAGTACAATTATGCCCATTATACAGGCATGAAGGGTGAAATCTTGGTTTCACTGACCTCAATGGGAATTTTGTCTTTGCCTGCAATGGAGCCAGGATTTCACCCAGATAGTATAAAAAGACTTGCCCAATTTCTGCAAGTGGCAGAGCTAGGAAAAGAATCATAAGCCCACTAGCCCTACAAATTCTGGGATTAAAAAGTTATAAGTAAGTGTTTGCTCTTCTGAAGTAATTCTAATGCAAGAGTCAGCATTTTTACCAAGTATCTTGTGTCCAATTCATTTTGAAATAATAATTTAAATTTTAATAAAATGCCCCTCCTCCAGTTCCAGTATGAAAACAAAACACATTTCTGTGACACCATCTTAAACAGACTGCAAAGATTATATTGCATCAAACATACATGCATGGAAATTTGGAAATTAAGCACTATTCCTTTATGGGAAAGTCCTAGAAATTGTGATAGAGAATAATCACGTTGCTATAGAATTTCAAAATCAACCCATAGATAGCTATATGTAGCATTTAATTTTGTAATTGCATATGCTTCACCATACCAGGAATGTCTGTGACCAGACAGCAAATATGAAAAATCAGGACGAGGGGGTGGGGGGGAATAGGAGACTATATAAGAAAAAGACCGCAAAATAGGGACTGTCCTTACAAAATCGGGACATCTGGTCACCCTATTGGGAGATATTGTGCCTCAGAGAAACTCCTCTGAGGCACAGTGTCTGTTTCTCCTTTTATCTGGGGCAGGGTAGTAACTTGCTACAATTATAATACCTCACTTGCTGGTCAATGTAGTTTAGCTAAGGCTTTGCCCACTACCTGTCCCTGCTGCTCCACCCTGCTTATCTGCTCTGGAGATGGTAGAGTCAGTGTATGCACAGCGTCCACTTGTTCCTACATGCTGGACTCAAGGTGTGAGTAAATCCTTGCTGGTCTTGCTCCTCCTTGCTCCTCTACATGGACACGTAATCTAAATCACAATCTAGCCCTAATTCATTAGCCATTTCTGTACTTTTCAATGCCTGCTTGCATATGCAGTTTAGGGAGCTGCTTTCAAAAACTGATGCCCAT
Source organism: Macrochelys suwanniensis (assembly GCA_033296515.1). Classification (NCBI taxonomy): domain Eukaryota; kingdom Metazoa; phylum Chordata; order Testudines; family Chelydridae; genus Macrochelys; species Macrochelys suwanniensis. The sequence goes on from CM065777.1 coordinate 51,804,892, forward strand.
TCTATGTATGTTTTAAAATATTTCAAAAAATAAATCTGCTGATATGGCATTTGCTTTTAACATATACCTATAATTTGTTTGCTCTTTTGCCACAGCATGAAGCAGCATTTTGATAAGAGAGGGAAGTAGTCACAGCAATGTCTAGTTCCTTCTAAAATGTTTTCTCAAGCTGAATCTTCTCTGTTTCCTTGTTGGCAGTGTGTGCATGTGACATACAGAGTGTGAGATGAAAAATATATATTTAGAATATGTGTGTAATTTTGCAGGTTGTATTTTAAGCCCTCAGGCCTTATAGATTTCCAGCAATTTTAACAGTTGAAGTATCATTTAAATCATGAAAGGATAAGGCTTTGTTATAGACTATACAATTAGGCAGATGAAAACAGTTACCCTTATTAAGCCTCATTTTCATATAGCACATGATTTGAAAGGCAACATTTTTCATCTTTGTATAGTCTCATACTCATTTCAGGGTTACGGGCATGATTACAGCAGATTTTTTAGTTTGTGATGGGTTTATTACCTTTAATGAGCATGCAATATATGGCTCCACCACTTTGGCTGACATTTTGAAATTAGACTTCCAGCAGTGAAATCTTGTCAGGGATGGGTTTTAGATTACTCAGGCTTTCATGATTAGAGCTTTTGGTACATAATGTCAAGTACAATCGTCCATTAAATGCTAAGTGAGCACACTATTGTTAAGGCAGTAACAGAACAGAGAATACTTCTCAGACTATAGAGGGTTGGGTGTTTTGCTGACTTGGATTTTGACTTGATTATGAATTTTGTTCAAAGTGATGCATATCTCTGGAGTAGGCAGATGTGTGTGTGGACACGGAAGAGGAGGATTTACCTGATAGTAGCAAATTGTTTAGATGTGTATAAATGGTAATAATTTCCCTGGCATTGCAGAGATCTCAAGCACTGGTGCACCTTGACCCCGCCTGTTCTTTGCCTCTGGCACATAATAGTGTAGTCTCCTGTGGGGCATTTCTGTTGTTGGGAGTAATGTGTACGTGCGGGGTGGTGCTGATGGCCTGTGATATACAGGAGGTCAGACTAGATGATCTAGTGGTCCCTTCGGACCTTAAGCTCCATGAGTCTGTGATCTATAGCTCCAGTGCATTCTGGAAATTAATTTTTTGTCCAAACCAAAATATTTGTGACACTGTTGTCTTGCACGGAAATCCTTCATTTGAGAGTTTATAATTATGGTCAGGTTGAGAAAACAGCTTAAATGACAGTTCAGAATAAATAACATCTGCAACTAACATATGCCAGATCACAAATATCATGATAATAATACCCTGTGTTCAAAAATGAAAATTAGTCTTTTTCTCTTTTATCGTGTTAGTGAATATGTATTGAATAAACTCATTGATTAATCTAAATAGCATTTTGGACAGTTTGCATGAATAAGGCAAGCAATAGTGAACCCAACTGAGGTATCTCAGGGCTAGTTTCTAGATTCATTGCAGCACCTAGGTGCCCTGCTGCCAAATGGAATTCTCAGCCCCATGTTAAGTCCCCAGGTATTGTCGAGGAAGAGGTAGGCACCTAAGAAAAGGAGTCTCAGAACCCAGCAAGCTGAGGGGGGAGCCGCCTAAGCTAGCCAGAAGTTAAATGCAAAGGAAAAGAACAGGTTTTAGCCCTAGATCCTCAAAGGTTTTTGGCAGTGGCGTAGCCAGGTTTAGAGCACAGGGGGAGCGGCGCTATAAAAAGGCGCCTCCCTGCTCCCCCTGTACTCACCCCGGCTGCGCTTTAAAGGGCCTGGGGCTCCAGCCGCTGCAGAGCCCCTGGGCCTTTTAAATCCCCGCATGAGCCTGGCTCCGGCAGCGGGGCTGGGGGGGGCGCTTTAAAGGGCCCATGGCTCCCCGCAGCGGCAGGAGCCGCGGGCCTTTTAAAGAGCCCCCTCCCCCCCCCCAGCCCGGGTCCAGCAGCAGGGCTTGGGGGGTGTCACTTTAAAGGGCCCGTGGCTCCCCGCAGCGGCAGGAGCCGTGGGCCTTTTAAAGCGCCCCCGAGCTCGGCTCCCACAGCAGGGCTCGGGAGGCGCCTTAGCGCCGCTTCTCCTCACAGTGGGAGCGGCCGCTCCCCCTGCTCCCCCCTGGCTACGCTACTGGTTTTTGGGCAACTAACTCCCATTGATATTGGCCATAATAGGCTAGAGGTGGGTGCCTCCCACAGCCTCCTGCTGCTCAGGATTCTCAGCCTTGAATGCTCTCTTGAACTGAAGCTCTTAAGAAAGGTCAGCCCTTTCTCATGGGTGGGGAACAAGAGAGATCCCCACCCCAGCATAGCCAATAACCTGATGATTAGGGCAGTAACCTGGGATGTATGAGACCCAGATTCAAATCCTTGTTCTGCCTGATTTGGAAGTAGGCCTCTGAGCAGCTCATACCTGTGGGGCAGCGTCAGCACTTAGGCAGCCTTATGAATGCCTACTGGTGGAAACTTAGGCACCAGAGAGAGTTTAGTTGCCTATGATGTTAGGTGGAGGCTGAGCGGTGGTTTTGTGAATTTCACTGGTGCCTAAATGGTGGAGTTAGGTACCTAAAAGGGTAATTAGACACCTAGATACCTTTGTGGATATGGCCCCAAATGATCATTTTCACAGTGTTTGGTATTAAAATTATTTTAAAAAATAATCCTCCTGCCAATGAGAAACAATTTACTCAAGAACAGGTAATTAGTTCATATGTAGGGCTGGAGAGTACCTTGAGAAGTTATCAAGTCCAGCCCCCTGCGCTGTGGCAGGAGGAAGTAAACCTATACCAGCTCTGACAGGTGTTTGTCCAACCAGTTTTTAAACACCTCCAGGGAATTACAACCCCCCTTGGAATCCTATTCCAGACCTTAACTACCCTTATAATTAGAAAGTTTTTCCTAATATCTAACCTACATCTCCCTTGCTGTAGATTAAGCCCACTACCGCTTGTTCTACCTTCAGTAGACATAGAATCATAGAATTGTAGAGGTGGAAGGGATCTCAAGAGATTATCTAGTCCTGTCCCCTGCACTCATGGCAGGACTAAGTATTATCTAGACCATCCTTGATAGGCGTTTGTCCAAACTGCTCTTTAAAATTGCCAGTGATGGAGATTCCGAAACCTCCCTAAGCAGTTTATTCAAGTGCTTAACCACCTTGACAGTAGGGAAGTTTTTCCGAATGTCCAACCTAAACTGCTCTGGTTGCAATTTAAGCCCATTGCTTCTTGTCCTATCGTCAGAGGTTAAGGAAAATAGTTTTTCCTCCCTCTTCAACTGATCACCATCCTCTTTCTAACAGCCCTTAACATATTTGATAATTATCTAGTTCCCCCTCGGTCTTCTTGTCTCAAGACTTAACATGCCCAGGTTTTTTTAACCTTTCCCCATAGATCAAGTTTTCTAAACCTTTTATCATTTTTGTTGCTTTCCACTGGACTCTCTCCAATTTGGCCACATCTTGCCTAAGTTGTGGAGCTCAGATTTGGACACAGCATTCCAGCTGAGGCTTCCAGTGCCAAGCAGAGCAGGACAATCATGTCCTGTGTCTTACATCCAGGGGACACTCCTGTTAATACATCTAATAATGATACTAGGTGTTTTTTGCTGTGGCATCACATTGTTGGCTCATATTCAATTTGTGATCTACTAGACCTCCTGGGTCCTTTCCAGTAGTACTACCAACTAGGCAGTTATTCCCTAATTTGTAGTTGTGCATTTGATATTGCCATCCTAAGTGACTAAGCTTTTAGGACTAAGCTGTTTTCTGAGCTGTTTAAACACTGTATAATGGCCCAGTCCTGTTTGATTTCAAATCAAGGGAAAGATTGCCATCAGCTTCAACAGAAGAAGGTTTGAACTCCAAGCCAAACAAAATGAGGATTTTTAGTAAAAGACCCTGATGTTTGTTTCAACAAGTGTCATTCCGGCACCAGCATCTGTTTTAATTGTTGATTAGTTACTTGGTATATAAGAAACTAATTGATGGATTAAGTATTTTGTTACAGGTTAAATAGCTCCTGCTTTGAAAGTAAATATCCTCAGGATTTATCTAGAAGTGGGAGACCCTTATCCTGTGATAACATTATAATCCACTGCAATTACTTTTTAATTATCTTGAATGTTAATGTCTGTTTGATTTTACCAATTGTTACCAATGTAAATATTTTTCTCTATTCCATTCTTTTTTCTGTACCACTCAGTGACAACATGTTTTCAGCAGTTCATATTTTCTCCTTTTGAATAATGAACTTCTGTTGTTTAAAATGTAATGCAATCTCTAGCATTATATTGCCCCAGAAGCTAGTACCAGAAGGCATTGGGCCAGTTATATTACTGGTGTAAGCAAGCACACTTCCATTTACTCCATTAGCACTGGGCCAGTTTATAACAGTGGTGAATCTGATTTGTCTCATTTAGTTTGACGAAAAGCATCCTGCACGTCTGCACACTTTGCTTTTCACAGTGCAAATTATTTTGGGTGAGTTGCTATTAGTGGCAGCCCACATTGTTTTTAAATATAACACAGGACTCGAGGATAGATCTAATTTAATAAGTCTCAGATATTCTGGGCCAGATCTGCAAGTACGGCCAAAGAGCACATAGGACAAGTCAGAGGGTTGTGCAAAGATGGCTAAAAACTTTCCTTTTCATTCTTCTAATTTTGGTGGTGGTCTGTGCGTGGCTGTTCCCTCATGCTGTTAGAATGGCCTGAGGTTTGCTCTATTTTACATCAGGCAGCAAGAGGACAAAGCTGATCTGCATAGTGTAGGGGTATGCAGACTATTCCCCTGTTCTATAACCACACCCATTTTCTCCTGTTATGCTAGCAGCAGTTAAGGTGTGTATAAGAGCCCTTACAATTACTGTGCTGCTCTGGGCTGAAAGGATCATCCTGGGGTGATCGTGTCTGGGTTGCTTAAAACAGCTTTATGGACAGACTGTCCATGCAGAGTGGTGCTACATGGCCACACCAACCTGGAGGACGTGGTTCTATGGCTTCATAAATTATGGAAGCCTACCAGCATCTTCATTGTTGTAATACACAACATGTTGTTATAACTATATATCCTGGGCACCTAGAAAGGAGTCATTTAGATGGTACACTATATTAAAAGGAGGAATACAATTCACAACTATGTACAGAGAAGTTAGACAGAATCTGGGCACAGAGTGCGGAAATGAAACTGGAACAAGATTCTGGCTACCAGATATTCACAGGTGTCCAATGAACAGGAAGAAAAAAATCCCCGAGAGGTAGATTCTCAGCTAGTGTAAATTGGAGACACTCCCCTGAATTCGCTGCAGTTTTGCTGATTTATTCCAGTTGAGAATCTGGCCCAAAACCTTTTTTTAAAAGGAAGGAAAGAGAGAGAGAGAGAGAAAGAGAGAGAGAGAGGCTACACACCAGATTTCCATCAAGTACAGGAAGTACTGGGCAACATTTGGAGAGAAACCTGGTGTACTGGGTATATACATGAGTCTTTAATCTCCAGAAAATAGATTAGGTCATAAATTTAGGCCCCTGCCACGTCAAGAAACGCCGCCCCCCCACCCCCGAATCAGATGATTGGTATTCTCAGCTCAAGAAAGGGAGACCACCTAGACTATTGAGTGTAAGTATGCATTGGCAGAACTGTGTATAAGGAAGTTTGCACTGGGCCCACACATCTTATGCCTCCCTCAAGCATTTTCCACGACTTATAAACTTCATCAGTAATAACATTCACTCAAATGTCAAAAAGCCATGAGCATTAAAATGAAAATGTGCAGGTAGAGCCTACAGGGTCCAACAAGACTCTCGCAATGCACTTTATCAGTATGTCATAGCTCTGACATTTTTGACAGTAAAAACAGCTGTTTGTGTTTTGTGCAACTATGGTACATAATTTTGTGATACCCCTTAATGTTAATGGAAATTGAAGGGTTAAATCCCTAGCCCCACAATGAAAATCAATACCCTGTATATTTCAATTTAAAGTGTCAATTTATTTTATTAATTATTTTTAAATCATCCCTTTAAATGGGAATAGAAAGAGAGACAACTTGAGTCATTAGATTTTGAATTAAGTTTAAAAACAGTGAGTTCTAATTTAGGATTCTGTACAGACTGTCTTCCTACCCTGCTTCAATACAGTCAGCATATGCTTGTCTGGGTCAAAACTCATCCCTTCCCTGGAGTTTGCCTTTATTAACAAGTTAAACATAAAATAAACAATAAACTCTAGTTCAAGCCTTCTCCCTTGTCATGGCTGTTCCTAGGGATTTGGCCCCAAACCCCAGATTTCTCTGACAAGAGAGGCTATTCCTACCTCCCTTTGTGTGGATTAACAATCTGAAAGTGCCACGGTGAGCAGCATGGCTCAATAGCATCTCCTTACGGGAGGCCCAACCCTGGCCAACAGGGTGGGTCAGCAGAAGAACCCAGCCACCCTGTTACAAGCATGCTTAACATCAAAGGTTGCATTAAAATTCAGTTTAGGAGGAATTATTTTAAAGGGTCTGCAAGGCTGGGTGAGATTGAGAAGCTAGAAGAGCAATTTTTAAAAGGCTGTGCATAGCATCCCATGTTTTATATTCCTAGGTCATTTCAGGTTTCCCTGCACTCAAAGTTAAACAGTCAAAAAATATCAATCCTGATGTTCTCTCAGGTTTGCAATATCTCCTCCTGGTGTAATAATAACAAAGATTAAAACATTCTGACGTGTAAAGAGAAAATATACTTAGAGGGTCCCTAACACAAAACCAGCACTGCCTGGATATTTTCCATAAATGTCAAGTTTATTCCACGTTATTCACAAGAGAAATGTTGGGATAAACCACTGAAATTATGGAGAGGATGCTGCTGTTATAACAAAACTTTTTCATCAGTTCATGGCTCAAACAGGCCGATGGCATCATATTCCTTTTTAGGACAGTCTTTAGAATTCCTCTCCATAGTTACAAGGCTTTGCTGAGTCTCCAGTGATGAAGTGAGATCTCATATACATGCATACACACAGTCATCCCTTCCATGGCTGTTATTAAAGTAAGAAATAAGTGATAATGCAACAATGAACAGGAAATTGTGCACTGTGACCTGCGTAAAAATACAGCAAAAAGTAGGGAACAGGACTTGATTCTTGAGCCTTCATGTCTGAGTCTGATGTTATAATTTAACCAAATCAGTTCTTGCAACAAAAGTATTTGTTTACATCCAAACACAATATTGTTCTAGCCTTTTCGTGTAATCCTCATAGGGCTGCTGTAAAAGAAGAGAGTTGGAATCTCTTCATTTCTTGTGTATTTCTTTATTCGTGTTGTTGACTCACAAAACTAAATCTGTGAATGGTGATACTATGACTTAAAAGCTCCTGCAATATGAACTCTTGACCATGCTAAAAGCTGGAGGGGGCCGCCATGTTGACAAAATTTTAAACTCACAGCCTCTCTCTTATCAAGAACTTCACATTCAAAAGTAAATACAGTGGAAAACACTGTAATATTTGGGTAATGGACACTTATAAAAGCACAAACTGCTTGTATTTAATGACTAAATTACTTGTATTTCTATATTTTATAACACAGTAATTGAGCCTGCTGTAAGCTTTAGCCAGCACTGTCTGTTCTGCCCCCTGAAGTCCAGAACCTCACCTTCAAAATGGAGGGTGGCCTTTGGTCTCTGCTGCCCCAGCCTCCATCCTTACCCAGTAATCATAGCCACTCAGAGAGAAGCTCATGCCAAATTGGTGGTATTGAGTTAGCTTCTCACAAGAAGAGTGGTTCTGTACCGGCATATCTCTACCTATGACATTCTCCTGTCCTGATCTTGACAATATTGTACCAGCTTTTTCATTTCAAGATTCAAACTTCCAATTTTCTTCCTTTTTGGTCTTCCTTTTTGTGAGATTGAGAAGCTAGAAGAGCAGTTTTTAAAAGGCTCAGCATAGCATCCCATGTTTTATATTCCTAGGTCATTTCAGGTTTCCCTGCAATGTGATCCCCTGCTGTTCCCAAAATGATCTTGCCCACTTGAGTACCTTTCTGAAATAGTCTTTGGAAAAATCCCTACTAAATCCAATAAATAAATGATGGTAGAGTTACTCATTGGCAATTTTGAATTCATTCATATCACATAAGGTAGCTATCTTTAAATGGAGCTCAGTGCTTCCCACAACCATCAAGTATTTCAGTCAGGCCCTGCAAGCATAACTTACTTTGCTTATAGGACCTTAGTATATTAATGTATTGAATCTTTTGGTGGTAATGGTGGCTTTAAAAGTATAGCTCTGCCTAAATAATGGCATCCTCATACAAAGAGTAACCCACTGAAAAGAAAATGGCAATTGATCTTTACTCACTACTCTTCTTAACCCCACATAACACCTTCCCTGCCCCATTCTCTTCTCCACTCTGCCTTTCTCAACAAAATCTGGATTAAAGAAAGACAATTTCTCCCACCACCAACAGTCTTCTTTCTGCTACTGCAGCCTCTACTACTGCGTACCCCACTTTCTGTCAATAACAGGAGTTGCTCTGCATGATAGAATGGACTCACGCTAGCACAAATCCTAGATTGTTTTTTGGGGTAACCTTCTAACCCAGGTTTTAGCTCTGGTAATGGGGAAGCAAGGCTTGTGGCTACTCTTTTATGAATGATCACTGCTTGGTATAATTACCCATTAATTTTATGCAATACTCTTTATGCTGTACACCTAGTTGTAAGGGATATTACACTCTTAACATTTTCCCTGTCTTAATCCTGTCTGTGACTGAAGTTCTGCTTATGTTAGGGATTGTTCATCAGGTTATTCTTTAAAGTCGTTGGCTGGATGATAAGGGTAATAATTGGCACATAAGACATAGGTGCAGTATAAGTCAATATCCAACCTCATCTTTTGTCTTCCTTCAACACAGAAAATGTGGTTAGTTTGAAATAAGTTAGTGCCATAAGCAAGTCTACACGATCACTTTAGAAAAATAAGCAAAGATCTGAGGCAGAGGTTTTTGAGTTTTTGTCTTGTATCCATTTGTGGTTGGATGAGTTGCTATTTAGAGTATTTTATAGGTAATATTTGACTTTATTCTCATTTGAAACTACACTATTTATTCTACAGCATGTAAATTATATCAGGTCTTGAACAGCAGATTACCAAATATGTGCCATCTTTGTTGTTTAAAGAAAACTCCGTCTCAACAAGTGAAGAAAGTTAACATAGAAGGAAAATATTTGTTTTTTTAAAGTACTACTGCATTTGTAAGACCAAAATACTCTTTGGGATCCCAGTTTTACATAAAAGGTTTAACTAATAGATCTTTAAAAGATTTCTTTCCTGAATATATATCAGCTTGCCAATTAATTAGCATGAAACCTTAGTCAAAAGGAAAATGTCATCTTGAGAACAGTGCGACTCAGTCAGCCTCACAGCAGTTTAATTAAATGGGTATACCAAGAAATAACTCTTTAAGTGTCAATGTGATTTTCAGAGACCATATAGACAGTATCTTCTGGAACTGGATATTTAGTTATATAGTAGTCACACATGGGCATCGGTCCCAAAATAAGAAAAATGCAGGCTGACTGTGTAAAGAATTACGCCAGTAACATGGAGCTATATCAAGAGCAAGTCCTTGCATTCAAATATTTGCATATTTAAGACCATTTTAAATCAAAATATGAATAATATGAATACTAATAGCTATCATTTGAAAATATTAAAGGAGAACCATTCCTGAGCTAGGAAGTCCTGTGCTGTCCCTGCTGTTTATCTGACATCCAGAGGTTACCCATAAATTCTTGGAGTTCCCTGACATTTCAAACCAGTAATTAAATAACTGGATACTGCTAAAGTAATGCCCCATTATGTTATGTGAACTGTAGTCAACTACCTACCAGGCAACCACTAAGCTAAGTCAAACAATAGATGAAAGGTAGTCGTTAGGAGTAGGTAGCAGTATGAAACAATGTGGTGAGAAGACAGAGGGTTTTTGGGGGGTTTTTTGGTAGGAAAGGTCCAAGCCTCTGAAACACAAGATGGCAAGTAACTGAAGGTTTGTAGTGGACTCAGGACACCAGATGCTCCCATAGGAATGTTGTTTAGTAATTGTATTTTTCAGCCTGGGTTTCTGAAGCCTACAAAGCCTCGGTATTATATGTTTGTTTGGTTTGCCACCATCATATTTGGATTTAATTCACAGACAAAGCTGAAGATGAACTGAATCCAGTGTAGTAGAGTACAACTCTACATTGTGAACTGAGCAAGTACTTAGATTCTGAAGTAAGGCCATGATTTAGCATGTTACTACAGTAAGTATGTGCCTAAATAACTTACTGACTCAGGGCCTAGGTTCAGATTTTGCAATCAGATCTACACAGATAGACCCTTGTGCTCATGTGGATCTGTTTGTAGGAACAGAGCTTTGGATAATAAATTCCTTGTGGCAAGGACCTTGTTTCCATTCTTACTTCATTTTTGCTATATAAATATATAATAATTAGAATTGTAATGATATCCTTCAACAATAATCTTCAGGAAAATTTTCAGTATTATGTCCAGTGTTCAGACCCTCAGAGGTTTTCCTTTTAAATTATTTTTATTTTCTGAATGAAATCAGTAAGGTTTGACTCACTGAAATCTGAAAAGTACTAAACAACCTTTAATGTGGAGGTGCGGTTTTCTACCAACAACACAAATAGGCAGCAGATTTAAAATAAACAAAAGGAAGTATTTCTTCACATAATGCACAATCAACCTGTGGAGCTATTTGCCAGAGGATATTGTGAAGGCCAAGACTATAACAGGGTTCAAAAAAGAACTAGATGAGTTCATGGAGGGTAGGTCCATCAGCGGCTATTAGCTGGGGCACCTGGCATTGGCCACTGTCGGAAGACAAGATACTGAGCTAGATGGACCTTTGGTCTGACCCAGTCTGGCCATTCTTATGTTCTTAAGTGCAGCTGGGTAGGTGGTCACTTTTGCATTGGTGTCAATACAGAACACAGATAGGAATGTAAACACAAAAGGAATAATGGTAACAAAAGAGTTTACCCAAACAAAAGAAACAGACTTTTTGTAACTACTTTAAGGGTAAGATGACATGATGCTAACAATATCAGGGAGGATAGGAATATAGGGAACACATCATTTCAAATGATGGAAGATAAAGAGGAACTAAATAAAAATGGAGGGTCCGTAATACAAAATGAGGCACAACACACCAACAAACTGGCTTGGCTTGCAACTCACTCCTGATGCCTGAATTCAAGAGCAACCTCAATACACTTACACACTGGGGCTAAGAGTGCGGGCAGCTAGCAATGTCAGGCACATGCAAGTGTTAGTCTCCCTGGGCTGAGAATAGGCAACTATACAATTCATTTCCTTTATCAATTACATGATTGTGTTGCTTATGATCACAGCTACCATATGCAACATGATGGGTACTGAGAGTAATGCACAGGTGGGAAATATGACTGCCCAGAAAGATGCAGTGGATGAATGTGCAAGTACTCTCCCTTTGATTTCTCAGTCACTGCTTTAGGGGAGTGAGAGTTCTTCGGCACATGCTCAAGGTTGTTTTTGGGTGACAGATGAAGATGCTTGAGGCTTGTGAAACTAAAACGATGACAGTGGCAGGGGGCAGGGAAGAGGTAATAACAAAGGAGAATCTATTCAGAACAATTTGTAGCTGTAACTAAAAAAAGGAAGAAAAATGATAAACATTAAATAAAAACTGGGAAGTTAAAGCAAATTTAATTAAGAAAAAAGATCAGACAAAAGCATAAAATCCAATTAAAATGATAACACTGATGTAAAAGGCAAATAGAGTTAGATAGGTGTATTTAAGCATTATTAAACATCAAAAGCCATATAGGTATAAAAATACCCAAAGTCAGACATTACTTTTCATTGTACTGAAAGAGATTATATATGCTATGTATCTTCTGAACTAGACAGTGAAAGGGGAAAATGTAAAATTCTGGAGAGAGGAAAGAGAAATGGTGCCAGCAGAACCAGCAGTGGAACAATAACTGCATAAAATGATCAATAACAATAATAACCAAGTGACTTTTATCAGTATGTTTTTTAGAGATTTGTAAGATATACTCTACTTTGTTTTTTAAAAATGGGATATATTTTCAGTTACTCTGCATGAAAAGTTATCACTATAAAATGTATTTTGAAGAGTGAAGTTACGAGACCAACATCTGGGTACAAGCAACACAGCTGCCTGTGGAAAACATAAAATGATGCTGCTCATTACTCATGTACAATGGAATAGTTTGAAACAATTACTGTTCATCACTGTATAAAGAGAAAATCACCTAGATGATATTAGAGCCTAAATCTCATTTTCAAAAGTGACTTAAGGCCTGATTTTCAAAGATATTTAGGCATCTAGAGATCAAGACAGGAGTTAGATACCAAACATGTTTAGATGCTTTTGAAAATACTACTAGACATCTGTCTGCGTCTTTAGGTGCCTTAATACCTTTAAAATCAGGCCCTTAGGAACTTAAGTCCCATCGATTTTCAATGACACTTAAGCTCCTAACAGTGGGAATTTCAAAAATGCCTAAGGAGTTTAGGCCCCTAAGTCCCATTGAAATCAATGGGATTAGTTTATGTGCTTTTGAAAATCCCACAATAAGTCACTTTGGAAATGACGTAGATCGTCACTGGGCCCAGATCCTCAAACGTAATTCAAAAGTGATTTCAGTTGAGGTTAGGTGCCTAAGTATCTTTTCAGGATCTGGACCTTACGTACTTTTGAAAATTTTACCATCAGGCTCATTGCTGGTGGATTACTAGAGGAGTGATCCACCAATCTCCCTCTTTTTTGCTTATAACTGAAATCTTCTGTGCTCCTCACAGTGTATTAAAAAGAGATGGACCCGTGTAGAATGCACATAGGAGGAGAATAAAAGCACAGCAGAGGAGATAAGAAAAATCAGCGATGGCCAGGCTGAGGACTTATTATTCTTACTTTTTGTACTAAATAATTTCTAGGGTCTTTAATAAAGTAATAGAAATTTTAAAATAGAAATTTTACTAAATGATACCACTCACCCACTCCCAATTCCTAACATTATATATCAGCATATTAGTGGCAATTCTATCTCAAAAATGGAAGAGAGTTATTACTAATTTCAACAGTATTCCCTATTTCACATATGAGGAATCATTGTCATACCGATAGAATATTGCAGAATTTAAGAGGCTTTTAAAGTGCTACTGTTGTACTGGTATTGCTTGATATATACTTGAAAACTATCATGTCCCCTTCAGTCTTCTCTACTTCAGACTAAACAAATCCATTTTTTCAGTCTTTCCTCATAGGTCATGTTTTCTAGACCTTTAATTGTTTTAGTTGCTCTACTCTGGACTTTCTCCAAAGTCCAGATCCACATTTGTCCACATCTTTCCTGAAATGTGGCGCCCAGAACTGGACATTACTGCTCATGCCTTGCTTACAACACTGTTGATAATACATCCCAGAATGATGAAATAAAAGGCTCCCTTTTCTCTAATCCCCTTGTGTAGTCATTTACACCTGTACAAAAGCTACCAATCTGGAATATTGGCATTTGACTTATGGTACCAACCTGGAATGTTAGCACTTGAATGTTACATTTACAGTTTGCACAGATGTAAATAACTGTACAAAGAGCAAGACAGTAGCAAATTAGTGCACTAAGTGCTAATGTACCCCAGGGTTACATTAAGCATGATAGATACTGTGAACAATGAACACTTTTATATCTTTAGCTGAGAGTCATATTGATGATGTGAATCCAAATTAGAGCAAGAGCATTAATGTTTGTGCAGGTTTGAACCTGATGGGTAATTTGGGGTCTTTTAATAAGTGACCTGTGTATTAAAGCATACAGATGCAAAACACAGGAACATTATTTTATTATAGTTTATTTGCAGGAATTGCAGGTATTTATTGGTGTGAATTAGGAGATGCATTTAGTTTGATCATTGTATCCCAAGCATTTGTTTTAAAAAAATCCTTCTGATCCGTAATATCTATATAAGGCATGCATGCCCCTCATTACATAGTATCTGTTCATCTCACAGTCTTTAATGTATTTATCCTCAGAACATCCCTGTGAGATAGGGATGTGCTGTTATCCCATTTTTTTACAGATGGGGAAACTGAGGTACAGATTGACTCAGGACCAGATTTGTAAAGGTATTTAGAGGCCTTAACAATGCAGATTATTTTAGCAGGAGTGAGGTGCCTACATGTTTTTGAAAATCTCACTGGCTGGATCTTTAGGTACCTAAACACCTTTATAAACCAGTTCCTAAGGAACTTGCCCAAGGCCACACAGAAGTCAGTGGCAATCCGAGAAATAGAGCTCAGGTCTCCCAACTCCAAGGTTAGCACCCTAACCTCTGGACTAATCTTTCTCTCCTGTTTTATTATCATGTTTCTATTTCTCTTCTGGTGGCCAAAATAACACCTGCACATTGTCAGGAATATTAATCAAAGACCCTTACCTGTCATCAAGATACTGGGCTAAAGCCCCATGTCTGTTTGAGCCTTGATGAATACAATTGTGATGGCTCCCACATCCATCCTAGTACAAACCGGGGATTCTAACTTGTACCTAACTGCAGTGAGCTCAAAGGCTCATTCAAGTAGGTGAAGTTCCCAGGAGTGCAAGAGCACTCCAGCAACACCCCATCCCCAGCAACACCTCAGCACTATAGGGGGAAGAGGAGGTGCTCTGTCATCCCTACGTCATCCAAGGATTTTCCTGTGCTGAAGGACTCCTCCACCTGTGCAAAGCATATACACTGAAGCTGCAGCTGTGGGCCCACTGAGTTCAGATTGGGCTGAGGGGGTATTTTATTAAAATTTGCCATGATTTTTTCAGCAGTTATAACTCAGTTAACTCTTACTACTTTTCTAAAGCAATAAAATACAAATATCTAACACCCTTCCCCTCTATAAGCAATGTTAGGAAAAGGACTGTTCAACCTTGATATGTCTTATAAGAGTTATTATTAACTGCAGGGAGAGCAGAATTCAGACTAGTGACTAGCAGAACAGCCTCCCTTGGAAAAGTATAGCCATTCAAATGGCCAAGTTAAACAAAGTATAAGTAAGGCTTACACTGCCTCTCCTTCTGGAATTAAACCACAGATAAGAGCAGTAAGCAGGATAGCATTAGCCTTAATTGTTCATGCTATGTTTTGAGCATTTCAGTGCCTTACTTTTTTACATACACAACTGCTTTTCTAGAATCCATCCATTCATATGGCTAAATCATTCTTTTTCTAAAATGGCTTGATTTCTCATGTGAAATATATAGTGACACATATGTTTTTAACTGGTTACTAACAATTGTGTCCAGTATATACCAAAAGGGGGATGTGATTTGATTCGTGTGTAGGTGTTTGTCTCTCTGTTTCATATGAGCCTATCAAATGTGAGTAGATAACTCCGTAATTCTGAGAATATTCATTTAACTATAATTTATTTCATGTTTATTAAACTCAGAAACTAAATATTGTCCATCCAAAAAGCTCACATTGAGTACATAAGCATAACCAGAACTATGCAATTAACACTATATATCTGCCCAGAAAGTCCATGAATAGTGTTTTATTTTCAAATCACAACCCCTGCTCCCTAAAAGAACAAACAGCAGCTTTGCCCCTTAACAGACTGTAGGACAAAGTGCAGGAACAAAACAACTGTTCTTCTTTCTATTTTTCTCTTGGGTTTTAAGTGTAGGAATTCATACTACTCCCATGATGCTGGTACATATTGAAACAGCTTGAGAGAGCCAAAGCATCCAGGCCTGGCTTCCAGGAGTTGCATTATTGGATTTTGAATGTATGCAGTTAGCCACTATTTTAAAGCAACCTGTGATATCCTGCATGGATTTGCTTCTGTCCTTTTGATAATTTTAAAGCCCCTGCTGAGGCTGTCTGCTGCAGTCACCTAGAATACCAGAAATCAAAATAACAGTATCAACAATAACTGAAGCTGTTTTCATGGTGTGCAAGTCTGTATCTATGGCAACAATTTTTAGCCCATTTAGATTTTTTCAAGCAGCTCTATATCTTCCTCTTTGTGGTATTTGTTGATTGTTGTAAAGCAATAAATACACTTCTGATAGCGTCCATGTATAACAATCTGAGATTTATTTATTTTTTTGCTTGACCATCAAAGTGCTTAACCAGTATAACTCCAAGACATTTCACTAAGGTCTCTTTATGTAACATTCCTTGTGAGCAACGAGGAGTCTGGTGGTACCTTAAAGACTAACAAATTTATTTGGGCATAAGCTTTCATGCGTAAAAAACCCATTTCTTCAGATGCATGGAGTGAAAATTACAGATGCAGGCATTATTATACACGAAGAGAAGGGGGTTACCTTATAGGTGGCGAACCAGTGTTGACAGGGCCAATTTAAGTAACGATGTTTGTTACAGGGATCCACTTTCTGGACACTACAGTGCAAATAAGTGATGGTCACATAAACACCTCCCTATACCGGAAACCTACTGACTGCTGTACTTACCTACATGCCTCCAGCTTCCATCCAGGACACATCACACGATCCATTGTCTACAGCCAATCCCTAAGATACAACCGAATTTGCTCCAATACCTCAGACAGAGACAAACACCTACACAATCTTTATCAAGCATTCTTAAAACTACAATACCCACCTGGGAAAGTGAGGAAAGAGATTGACAGAGCGAGATGGGTATCCAGAAGTCACCTCCTACAGGACAGGCCCAACAAGGAAAATAACAGAACACCACTGGCCATCACGTACAGCCCCCAGCTAAAACCTCTCCAGCACATCATCAACGATCTACAACCTATCCTGAAAAATGATCCCTCACTCTCACAGACCTTGGGAGGCAGGCCAGTCCTTGCCTACAGACAGTCCCCCCAACCTGAAGCAAATATTCACCAGCAACTACACACCACACTACAGAAACACTAACCCAGGAACCAATCCCTGTAACAAACCTCATTGCCTACTCTGTCCCCATATCTACTCTAGCAACACCATCAGAGGACCCAACCACAGGAGCCACACCATCAGGGACTCACTCATCTGCACATCTACTATTGTGATATATGCCATCACGTGCCAGCAATGCCGCTCTGCCATGTATATTGGCCAGACCAGACAGTCTCTGTGTAAAAGTATAAATGGACACAAATCAGACATCAGGAATGTTAACATACAAAAGCCAGTAGGAGAACACTTCAATATTCCTGGACATTCTATAACAGATTTATAAGTAGCCATACTTCAACAAAAAAACTTCAAAAACAGACTTCAAAGAGAAATTGCAGAACTAAAATTTATTTCAAATTTAACACCATTAATTTGGGCTTGAATAGGGACTGGGAGTGGCTGGCTCACTACAAAAGCAACTTTCCCTCTCTTGGTATTGACACCTCCTCATCAGTTATTGGGAGTGGACCACATCAACCCTGATTGAATTGGCCCTGTCAACACTGGTTCTCCACTTGTAAGGTAACTCCCTTCTCTTCATATATAATAATGCCTGCATCTGAAGTGGTTTTTTTACCTGCGAAAGCTTATGCCCAAATAAATCTGTTAGTCTTTAAGGTGCCACCAGACTCCTCATTGTTTTTGTGGATACAGACTAACACAGCTGCCCCCTGATATTTGATTCCTTGTGAGAAACTTCATATTTTTTTGAAGGGTCACTGTCAATTTGAAGTTTAGTCATATATTATATCATTCATCATCCGCAGATCTGAGTGTTTTAGAAAGGACAATTTGTATCATTATTCTATATACTTGTGGGAGGTGAAGCACAGACAGGTAAAATAACTTACCCAGGATCATATAGCATTTTAGTGCCCAAATTGGGAATACAAACAAGGCCATTTGTCTCCTAGTCTAGTACCCTATCCACAGAACCTCACTACTTCACCCTAAAAATTGTTTCCAGTACTACACCTACCCATGAGTCCTCCTTTCATAATTTGTGGACTTGCAGTAAAGTATTCCTGTTCTTTAAATTTTTTCTCCCTCCGGTTGCTGTGGGAAAGACCCACAACACATACAGGGAATTTGATTATTTGCTAAAAACAGCGAAACTGATCGTACTAAAATATATGGTAAACTCTCAAAGCAAACGAACTGCACAAATAGAGGAACTTTGATTCTTCTGATCTCACCCAGTTATATTAATCTGTGACATTGTGTGTAAGAATCAGAAGTATGAAACACATATACCCAAATGAAGGGAGAAGGCAGTAATTCTGCAAAAGACCAAGGGGTGATAATGGAAGGTGAATTAGAGGCAAGGTTTCAGTGTGATATGGGAGTAAAAAGTCAGTGCTCTTTTGGGCTGCATACATAGAGGTTTTACACAGTGGAGCAGGGTACTTGTGAAGTCACACCAAGGTAGGATCTCCTCCTCCCTATTAGATATGCGAGTGGAGGAGACTTCTTCACACAGATGCAGTGCCTTCCCAGCTCCCACCCTTACCCCCAGCAGTGGTAGTTAGATGCCTTTGCAGGAACATTTTTTCTTCTACAAAATCTCATGGAGGGCTCTCTGCTTGTCTGGAGAGCTGCACAAGGCAGTGGGGCAGTTAGTAACAAAATGGAGATGCACATGTAGACTGGCCTGTATAACTTTTGTCACAGATACTCAGTGGGAATTCCTTAGAGCAACTGTGCTCAGAGGGAGCCTTGGATGGAGCCGCACTACCAGAGAATGGTACAGGGGCAGCTAAGGGCACAGCCTCTCCATTCAGATGGCTCTTTGCTGACACTGATCCACCAGAATCGGTGGATTTTGAGGGAGGTCCCCACAGCCTATTTCAATTTGACCTTCCTGTGCCCAAGAGGACCATTTTGGAGGAGCTCTGCAAGGGAGCCTTGTTGAGTTTTCCACACCCTGCACCTCGTACATAGGTTTTACTAGGTCAGAAGGGTGATGAGAATGTTTCACCTGATTCTCAAAAAGCAGATAGCTGCTAATTCAGACCATATGCCAAAGATCTAAAGCTGAACTAGTCTGGAGAGGCTCCTGCCTACTTTGAATACTAAGCAAATGAAGATCTGTGTCTTCATTACAGAAGTTCTTTGTCTTTATGCTCAGCCTCATGTTAGCTACAAGCACTTGGGGGGAAAAACAGCATGAGAAATGAAAGCAAGTTCTTTCGCCTTTAACCTTTTTTTTCTTGTCTGTCAGGTGTTTCAGACACTAGTTAAATTGTGGTCTGCTGTATCTCATTTTCCAACATGTCACACATGATTGACGTAATGCGATGATATATGTCAAAGTGTTATGTGGTATTTCATCTTCTCCAGAATATATTCACATTTTTAGGGGCCAACAAATCTGCTATAAATTTGCCAAAACCTTGCATTTCTTTAATTAAAGGTTTAGTCTTTAGTAGTGGGTGATTTGTGATTCAGGACCAGAAGACTTGTAAGGCAGTTCTGAAATGTATCTGCCAATGCAGGTTACTGAGTTCAATTGATTAACTGGGTTGAGTGTCATAAGCATAAATATAAAATAAAATCAATTCATGCTCAATAATTATATCACCCAAAGATAATATGCTACATCTGGGAGAAAACCCATCATATAACTGGCCAACCAAATGTAAAATAAAATAGTCAAGGATCCTGACACAAACTACAGTATGTAGTTAGCATCTGAGAATAGCCAGGTTAATTACAGAAGGGAGAGAGAGAGAAGCAGCAAAACATCAGCCTCACCATGCAGAAGTTGCTGCAGTCCTAGTTCTAAAATAATTAGTAACAAGAACTTACCATAAAACTGTCCTACTGTTAATACCTTGAAGGGTTGAAAACAATTTATCTCCAGGAAACTGTGTGCCTAGCATAGATTGAGAAGGTGATATTAATGAACGTCAGAGTCAGGAAATAACAGCATACTTAAAGCTAAGCACAGCTAGAATCAATGAGAAGAGGCAGTCAAAAACAAATTAGTAATTTATTAAGCAATGATAGATTCAGGGAAATAACTACTGAACAGTCAGTGCTTATTTTGACATGTGGTGTAAAGCTAATTTAGTAGTTTTGTAAACTTAGCATCTTTGTGCACCCTTTGAGTGATTTATAAAACAAACTGTCAGGAAATGTGCTTGCTTTTCCCCTGCCTGGACTTCACTTGAAATGTACATTTTCACAAAGCTCTTTAAAAATCCCTCCTGGGGAAGACAATATATTGAAATTAAACTGATAGTGAAGCATCTCCTGTATTTATTACATTACTATTGATATTATTTATTTACTGAGTGCCGCTGGATTGCTAGGTTCTGCACAGACATAGAGGAAGAAATGGTTCCTTCCTCAAGGAGATTGCAGTCTAAATCAGACACATACATATCAGACACAAATCAAAGTTCCAAACTTGAAGCAGTGAAGATTTAATTTTATTTAAATACCTTCTCTCTTTGGTAGGTTATCATTGAAAGGCTGAGTACAGGGAACATATATTCCATTCACATAGTGATCTCATACACTTCATTAGGAAATTAAACGTTCCTGTTAAGAATTTATCTCTTTCCTATGAATATGCAAATAGCCAGTGCTCTACCATGAGTCCAAAAGAAGATAAATAGCCCAAAGAAAGATAAGTATTATCAGTAGAAGGCTCAACATGAAAAATACATGGATCCCAAAAATAAAATAATTTTAAGAAAAATGTCCAGAAAGGAGTTGTGTAAATTGCACCTTTGTCTCTCTTCCTTTTGCTGATGCTCACATGTCTGTTCCTCAGAAATAGACATGGCTTTCTCCAGTATGATTGTGTAGTCATGCTTCCTTTCCTCCCTCTCCTTGGAATAGCAGACGTTTAGAAGGGCTGCATAGCCTTCACCTTGCCAGTAAGCATGGTCAAGGGGGAGCTCCACAACCTTTCCTATTCTCCATAGCAAGCATCCTTAGAAGTGAGGTCAGGAGCCCACCTGGAGAAAGTTGTCTTGTTTTGGGGACCCAGAAGTCTCTCCAGCAATGTTCCCTCTAATTTTTGACAGGCCATGTGCGCAAAAAAATTTCTTCTGTGCAAATTTTTGACAGGCCGTGTGCGCAAAAAATGTCTTCTATGCAAATTGTTGTGCTTCTGTGCAGATTTTTGTGTGCATGGTGTTTCGCCGTGTGCGCGGGGTTTAGGATCTGTGTGCACGCGCACATGCACACAGCTTACAGGGAACAGTGCTCTCCAGTGGATCTTGCTACAGTTTAATCTGAATCAGGGCTTAGCAGAGAGACTACTGTGCCACATCTTAATACCTAGGGGTTTCTGTGGAGAGCACAGGCGCCGACTTCCGGTGGCGCTGGTGGGGGCTGACACCCGGCGTTGACGCCGGGTGACGTTGTGGGGCCCCGCCCCTGATGCTGGGCCCCGCCCCCGACACCGGGTGACGTTGCGGGGCCCTGCCCCCGACGCCGACGCAACGTCCCCCAGCGTCGGGGCCGGGGCCCCGCAACATCTCCCGGTGCTGAGGTGAGTTTGTGGTGGGTCCCGGGGCTGGCGGGGAGCTAGGCGTGGGCCCCGGGGTTGGCGGGGAGCTGCCGGTGGGTGCTCTGCACCCACCAATTTTTCCCCGTGGGTGCTTCAGCCCCGGAGCACCCACGGAGTCGGCGTCTATGGTGGAGAGAATATAGTTAGTATATACTTTGGAATGTAAGCTCTCTGGAGTATGAACCTGTCTTCATAGACGTTGGTAACACACCTACCTATAGTATCAATGCTATACAAATAACTGTAATGGCCCAGCTCTTCCCTAATGACTGTGCAGGGAGGGAGGGAGTTCCCTCACACTTTACCCCTATTCCTGGCCTTAACTTTGCTGGGGCTCAGCAACAAGAAAGATCCAAGGATAGGGGTAATTGGAGCAAGGTTGAGAAAGAAAAGAGCTGCAGCAAGGGAAGTGCTGCTCTCCTCCCAGATTTCCGTACAGAAATCTAATTATGAATCCTTCCTGTGTGATCTGATGTTGTTTAGGGCTTGAACAAGGCTCCACCATCCCTGTCTATCTTGGGCCGCTCTTTGTGTCTTGTTAAGTCCTATACATTCTCTCTCTTGGTGTGATGTTTGATGGAGGGATTCTTTCAGTCAGCCCTGTTTGAGTGGTCCTCCAACTGCCCAATGGCATGCCTGCCACAGAAGACACTCTGGCTTCATTCTTAATACATGCACCAAATATTTCCATGATCTTTTCTGACTATTTTTAGGGATAAGGAGTTGTTGAACTCTGATGAATCTCAGCATTTGTTATAAACTCATTCCATTTAATACCTACTATTTTCCTGAGGCATTTGCTTTCAAAGGCACTTAGACATCTGTCTGTACCTTTGGTGGCTTTTCAGCTTTCACACCCACATGTTGAGGTGGAAATAAAATTGGAGTTGGAGATTTGCAGCTTAGTCTTTAAATTGTAGATTTTCAATGAACAAATTTTGTTTAAGCTGGTGAACGCAGCTGCTGACTTGCCAGTTTATGACATTATTTCCTTCCAGACATCCCTGTTGGCTTCTGCATTACTACCGCGGTATGTGAATTGACTTGCCTCTTGTATTTCTTTGCCTTCTGAAGTAATGCTTGAGTTGGGAGTTGCCGGGGTTCTTATAACTGATTATTAAGCCTTTTTTGGCGATGCTGGACAGTTTGTCAATCCAAAGAGGACCAGTGCTCTCTGTTTGATTCTCTGTGTGCTCACACATGCATGAGTGTAGAATCTTCCTCCCCTTTGAAGAGTTGATATTTCAACAATATCATTGGGGTAGGAAGACTAATGCAAAAAGGGGGGTTACATTTTCCCCTAGCACACTTAGACTTGAGCACAGTCCAAAATTTCTTGTAGTGGGTGTTCCACAGTCTATGGTCCTGTGTTAAGAATGTCCTGCCTCCAGCTTTTGAAAATTCATCCTGGATGTGAAATTGCCACATTGCCTCCACCCACATAATTCTCTTAGATGGAGGAAGAAGGGACTGTCAGCCCAGCCACCATCTCTTGAGAGCCTTGAAGATCAATACCAGGGCCTCTAGGCTCAGAATCTCACGAGGAGCCAGTATAATCCATGAGGCTCTGTTGTGAGGTGTCTGCACCTGTCTTTCCTGCCCCGCAGCCATCCCATTATCTGTTGCATGAAATGTAGCTTCAGTCTGAGCCCTACCATAAACCCCAGATAGAGAAAGGTGCAATAATGTAGCTATTGCTTTATACCTTGTGTGCTACAGATCTTGGATGGATTACAATTTTTTTCTTTGCAATACAAGACTTCCGCTATTTTTCTGCATTAATTTTTTTCTGAAATCTGGCAATATTGTTTGCTCTAATTTCTTGGCTACTATGAAAGGATGTTGTCGCTGGAAGAAAGCATACTTGAACTAGAAGAAAGGGGGAACTATCTAATTCAAAGGCCTGATGATGAAATACAGAGCATTACACGTTTAGGTTGCTTGTTCAGACTGAGACCACGATGATACAGACTCAATTACTGTCTAATGGGGAGCTTATGTATGTGAAATAAGTTTGCGAGTTCAGCCCTGTTGCTAATTGATACCATGGGTTTATTTCTGAGTTAAAATAGTAGAGGAGAGAAGGGAGTACTGTCCTGTCCCCGTCCACAGCTAAAAGCAGAAGTAGAGTTTCCCATCTTCTCCTTGGGCTGGTTAAGCAACACTCACACACCTCCTGGACTGGTGTAGCAAGAGCTCCCCCTTCCCGTATCAATCTACATTAACCACTGGCTGTCCCCATCACAAAAACACCCTGACAGTTACTGCTGCTGCGTCACCTGCCGAGAAAGTCAAGGATTGAACTGTACTAGACTTTTACTGCCACAGCTGGTCACACCAAGTCAGAAACTTGCACCCAACTGTGTGCGCCGTCCATGTTCTGGGATTAGAGGGAGGATTTTGCTACCCAGTTTTATCAGCTGGTACTGTCAGAATCATCTAATTCAATATTTTAAAGGAGAACATACCTTAAAAAGTGTGAATATGTAGATATGAAAGAAAGAATGATTGATGTACACAGCTATGTTCAGTCCAGGCTTAGGACAACCACCATGGGATAATGGTAGATTCCTCATAGCCACATCATGTTTTACCAAAATATTGTGGATTCTCTACAGAAATTTATGTTCTATATTAAAAACATATACAAGTTCTTAAAAAAAAAAAAAGCGTTAAGGACACTGAGAGTTCCCAATGTGAAAAGGCTGGTGGTGACAGTGCTAATTGATATACTTTTACGGGATTTAGCTGAATTAGATACTTTTTAAAATTTTGCTCTCTTCAAGAGACCCTGCTTCATATTGCTTCCATGCTGCCCATTCCTTTTGGACCTGATCCTGCAAAAGACAAAGCATCTTCTTCAAGGTGCTGAGCTCGCTCATTTGAAGGAAGCTGAGTGTGCTCAACACCTTGTAGCACCAGTCCCTTTGAGAGAACAGAGTGCGTTATTCTTATTACATTAGTTATTCTCATTCTTACAGTAGCCTCCTTTATGGTTCTGTGGCACTTTGAGTCCCTTGTACACTTCTGGAGTGATGGAAAATGAAACTAAGGGCCTTAGAATCTAATTAATGATTCATCCTGCAGTGGGGATTATGACATGTTATGCTTCAAATATAAGTTTGTGAAAACATGAACTATGTATTCTCTATCAAGTTTTGAGAGGGGTAGACATGATAGTCCCCACTCACACACACAAATGTTTATTGGAGTATTTTAATAATATAGTATTGAACAATTTAATCAATACAGTATTGTAATCTTATACCATGGTGGATAGCCAGGCAATAAAATTGCATTGCTACTGCTTCAACATAATTGAATCAATATTAGAAAGAGATGGAATTGTTACAGTGGGTGCTAAGACAAGTACCCTAGACAGGAAGATGGAATGTTTTCATAGGGTGGGGTTATAGTCAGCACAGTCAGACTAAGTGGAAGGCAACTCTAGTCTTTGTTCTTGAACTTCTCTTTCTAGGCATCTTTTTGAATGCTGTGGAAGCTCCCTAAAATTGCTGCAATTTCTACGTTAGTGACTAAGATCAAATTTGACAATAGAGCAAATAAATGACCCCGTTTTATGTGAAAGAGAGGAGATTCCTCTGTGATGATAGCACATTTTCAAAGAGAAAAATACTTTTATTTGAGACACAAAAGGTACACCCAGATTAGTGTTCTCTCATATTGCATTGCTGAGCAGAAAACAGCAATATTCCCTTCCCACCCAACCTTGATTTCTCTTAGTCTCTTTCTCCTCCAGAACGGAAATCAGGTTTGAGTGGATGCAGACATCACTCCTTCAGGAAATGAGAGTCTCACACATCAGGTCACCTCAGTCCCACCAATATCCATTCTGTAACCCACTTATATTATGTTTTTTGTTCAAGCGAACTGCTTCAATAGTTTGCATTTGTCAGGACCCAGATACTTCCATCACCTTCTCTTAGAACTTCCTAGGGAACGCCTGCTGAACTACTCTTTAAACTGCACTCTTTTTTCCCTAGTTGCAGTGATTGCTGACTCATCGCCCTTGTGCTTAGCTCAGCTACCCCCTCACTATCGATACTGGCTCAGTGCCCCCACAATGAATTTTTAAACAAAGAAGCTTAGGAAGACTTAGAATTCTAGAAACACTCTTTAATATTGGTTATTCGTGACTCTAATTTGTTATTTTCTATTGTATCTCACATTCCTCTCATATAATTTGTATCTGTGAACACGATAATACGTTCAAATATTTCCACCTGTGAATATTTGGAGAGAGCACTGGAGCCTGATGTTTCTTTATGAAATTAGCTAAAACTAATGTACAGCACATGTCCAATATGCTACCATCAAAAAGCTGTAGCTTCATTATTCAATTACAAAGCTTCACTTTTACATTTCTTCCAGCCTCTCAAGTACACTATATTTCATTCATGCCTGCATCCTGCACAGTCCATGCTCAGCATTTCTAAAACAAAACTAATTTGGAATTTTCTAAACATAACAAAAGCATCGGAAAAATTCCTTTAAATGAAAACCTGCCTTGGAAAGCAACTGTGTAAATGGCACTGTGGAATTCCATGTTTCATGCATCAAAGATTTCTGGCTTAATTTGCTCAGATTGCAAGTGAAAATAATTGTTTCTAACTGCCAGCCCAGTAAACTCACCCTGACAGTCAGTCAAAGTTCTTTTCTTTCTCATGAGTCATAACCTGGAACAAAAATTCTGCAGGCCAAATTATGCTTTCACATTAAGCCTGTGCAGCCCCAATGTCTTCAGATTATGCCTTCAGTCAGCTACACCTGTGCAATAACATTAGCTTTCAGTCAAGTGGGAGAAGGTAAGAATTCTGCTTGACTTGCAGAGCCTGGATTGATTTTGCATGGCTGGCAGTTCAAAAACTAATCTTTTTTTACTTCAAAAATGAGCTGGAAATCTTTTAGACCCAATAAACATAGAAACCCACAAAGCCATTTTTGCAGAGTCACTTTCTGGGTTGGAGCCACACAGAGTAAAACATTTTAAATGATTTCTCATGCTTGGATAATTCACACATGGTGATCTGATTTTTATGAAACCTCCTTGTAGTGTTCACCTTTGTGCTCAGATCAAGCATGAGTCATTTGAGCCCTAAAAGGTAATTTTTTTTCTGAACAAAGTTACCAAGAAACTGAAAATAAAGGTGTTAATAATAAGCATCATCTGTGGGTTGGTGATAGCATCACCGTAACAACGCAACATACACCTTTGGGTGTGTACATAGGCAGAAAGATATTTAAAAACTGGCATTCACATTCATTTTTACACTTTCAAGCTGTAGAGGTTGTTGTTTTTCGCAGTTCTCCCTAAAGGCATGCTCCTCTGTGCTGCACACATTTTGAAACATACCATACTCATGTAAGGGCAAAGTTAAAATGCTGTGTACATTGGTTTGTCCTGATAGGGTTGACGTTTCCCATGTTTAAAGATTACCATAAAAAATTAATATCAGAAGCAACGGAACAAAGTTCACTATGTGTCCTATTGAGACCATATTTGTTTAACAGTCAAATTATTCATATAATAGGCAGAAATTGTTTATGTAACCTGGGTGGCCTTGCCATGCATACTTCAGAAATAATGGAAGCAGTTGGGCCAAGGAGAGGCCATGTACCATCATTCATGCACCTCCCAGCATCTATTCTATGGCTATAGGGCCTGATTCAAAGCCCATTGAAGCCAATGGGAGTCTTCCTATTGACTTTAGTGGATTGTGGGTCAAGCCCACGAACAGGTGCAGGATCCTCCTCCCTCACTTCATGTCTGACTGTCCAGGAAATACATAGGTTCAAAAAAATAGGAAGGGAGGAGGTTTACTGTGGAGAATTACAGTTACTAGTCTGTAATCTACCTTTCTGCACCTTTCTCTTCCATTATATCACCTGCATAGACCCTCCATAATTGAATATAAGCCAGCAGTAGCAATCCTTACCAGGATTGAAGAGAGTATAGACAAATAAAGAGAGTATAAACAAAGGGGGACTGTAAAACAACTTTTCCTAGCCTGGCTTCCAATTTACTTGGACTTGGCGTCATGAGATCAGTACTGGATAATGCGCTACAGATGGAATGATGAGATGGAATATGATGCTGCCATGCTAGGGAGGCTGTCATAGACCAAGGGGAATGGGATTTAAAGTACTCGCTGACCTGAATCCCTGCCTGAAAATAGTGGCTCTGAATATGATGAATAATCCAGTTGGATGCTCTGTAATGAGATAGGACCAAAGCAGAAATGCTTTCCAAATGCAATAAAAAACCTGCCTGACTTCTGGAAAGAGCTGGTACTATCCAAGTAATAACCAAGCAACCATCTCACATCCAATTTGTGGAACAAAGTTGTCCATTATGTTTTATAAGGGTCTGGAGAAGAAAACTGACAGAGAGAGGGATTAGTCTGGATTAATACCAGCAGAGGCTTTTAAGAGATATCAGTAAGGCCAAAGTACCACCATGCAGTACCAAATCATAGCTTCATCATTCATGTGGGTAACTGTAATCCAAAGAGCACTTTTAGGGTTCATCTACACTTGCGAGTGGACACAGTTACTTGCCTGTGTACTGCCAGAGCATGTACCCACATCCACACTACCCTTTTTTGGTGTGCGACATTAACACTACTATTCCAGGGGTGGTATTCCAGAGTCCTGTGCAGAAGACATTCTGGTAACCTCCTTGCTTCGTGTTGCTGGTACTGGCTTGGATGTAAATAGCATCAAGGTGCTGGGCTCTGCAGGGGGAAATGTGCAAGAAAGTCTTACTGAATTCCTTTCTCGGTAGATGTGAGTAATGGTCATGCGTGCTTCATTCACAGGGAAGTGATATGGATAAATAGCATAAATAGCATAGTGATATAGTAATATGCATAAATCGTGATACTCTCTGTGAGATGCCCTTTGTGAAAAGTGGAAGTAGGCAACCTGAAGGCTGACAGCATCAAACCAGCCTAAAGGAAGCAGAGAAAGAATTAGGGCATTCAAAGCCACAGTGAGAAATTTGATCCTTCTGTAAGAGAGTATGAAGCAGAGGCCTACCAAGTTGTTTGGAGTAAGAAAATATTCAAAGTAGAGCCCCTTATCCCTCTGAAGGAAAGGAACAGGTTCTCCTACTCCCATTTCCATTAGGAAGGCACTTTCCTGCCTCAGTGCTAATGACCCCAGGCTGCCATGGGGAGTGTATGGGGCAGAAGCATCTGCTGGATGGTGTAGCTGTTCCCTGCTATCCCTAGGGCCCAGCAGTTTATGGTAATGAACTACTTGAAGAGAAATTGGATCCCCAAAAGAGAAATTGGGGTTGGTTTGGGGCTCTGAGCGTCCATTCAAAACTGCCATTTGCTAGACAAGGAAGCAGAAGGTGTTAAAGGTGCGCCTGCAATTCAACATACATGCTACTGACATGCTTTCAGCTCTGTAGGCTGCTGGAATCAGCCATCACATTCCTTCTGCTCATTGATTATTTCAACTGATCCCAAGAGCGTTGGGCCACAGTAGCAATGGCCTTGCCTTTGCATCCTTCTTACCTAATGAAGTGTCCTTCCTGCTCATTAAATATGGACCTGTGTGAGCAAATCCAGGATCTTTCCCTGTACATCCTAGTATGCATGTCTCTACAGCATCAACACCAATGCTGTCAAATGAGTTGCAATGTTCTATATCAATATTGTCACATACTTCACTAAAATTAAGCCTTTTTACACTTCACCCTGAAAAGTGAACTGCTTGAATTTTGCACAAATCTAAGTTTGTCTGTAAAATACCCAAAGAGGACAATTTTATAGCTGTTGTATTAAAAATTAATTAGCATTGTACTTTAGCAGAATTACCACACCACCACTACCCCTGCCCTTTCCGCCTCTCCCCTCCCCTCCCCCTCCCCCCCCCCCCCCCCCCGCCCCAGGTCTTTAGACGTATGAGCTGATTTCCTTGCTAGAGTCACATCAAAAGTACTGTAAACCAGCAAAAGGAAAGAAAATAGGGTTTAAAATGCAATGGTTCTTTCAGACTTCTTTATGGTGCCATTATTGTTCCTCATCGTGGAAGAGAATCCAAAAAGTCTGCAGCTTATAGTTCTCTGCAGCTTATTGTTCTCAGAACCTTAAGATATAATAGTCTTGTTTTTTAAAATACAGTTTTCCTTACACTTCCAGTACATTTTTCTTCCTTTGAAATCTTATAAAGTCATTTTTGCATTAAAAAAAAAAGAGGATTTCCTGAGAGGCATACCTTTACATGACTGACACAGCCTCTGAAAGATGTCAAAAACACAAGGGCATGTTGCTCCAGAGTTTATAGTGATGCCTGGCCACATCTTAGTACTTGTTTTTACAGTAGTGTCTAACTAAGATTGGAGCTCCATTGTGCACATATAGTAAGAGATGATATTTGCCCTGATGAATTTATAGTTTAAATAGAAAAGGAAAAGATAGTGTTGTTATTCCCATTTTAGAGATGAGGAACTGGGAGACTTTCCAAGATCACTCAGGACATCAGGAATTGAACATATATCGTTTGAGTCCCACTCCAATGTCTTAAACAAACGCAGTATTTCCTCTCTTTGTAGTTTGCTATGCCCAACGTCAAGGATTCTTAGGAGTACAAGTCCTACTCATTTCATTTATCTCCTGAGACCTTATCCTGTGGGGCCGATCTAAATGAAGACTAAGTTAATTTTGTAATCATAAAGGAGTTGCTATCACTTATGTGAGTTTCTTTGGATACAGGTGTCATTTCTACTTCCATACATTTTCCAGTGCTTCTTGCCTTTGAAGACAATTAAGGGGATTTTAGGACCATCCTATTTGTTATTAATATTATAAATTCTATTCCTTTTTTTACTCTCCAATAGCTTTGGCTCTTAGACCACTTCTCAGCATCCAGGCACCTTTCTTGTTTGTTGTAGATGAAAGAAACAGGTTGACTGGAAGAAGAATAATCAAATATCCTTGGTTCTTACTCTTTATAGTTGTGTGGGAGTTCTGTTCACATTGCTATTCAAAAACCACTGTTGAATTAAAAATTTAAGATGCCTCAACCCCTGAATGAAATGAGGGGGATTGTGAAATTATTGCCTGGTTGCATCTAATCTTTTTGGCACAGTAATAAAAATGGGTAACTCTCCCAGATAGCTTTCAAAATCATTACATACCAAAATAAAAGCCCTAGAATCAATTGATTTGGATTTCTACCATTTGGCCTTTATATATCCAAACTGTGTTGCAGTGCTCTAAATATGATTGTGTCTCTCACAAGCAGAAAAGAGAAGAATAATTTGATACCTAATACAGGCTCCTGCATTCAAAGATAAATTGTTCATTAAAAAGAGAAGATGCTGGTTACTCAGATATTCAAGCCAGCAAAACATTGAAAGATCAACTAAGTCTACTAGAGCCATAGATTCTTCCTTTGGAAGGAAAGCTTCCTGCTTCATTCCTTTGGGATTAGAGTAGAACCAGTTTTGGGAGGTCTTGTTGTACCTTTTGGGGGCTGGAAAGGAATTTTTCCCTCACTGTCAGATTGACCTTCTCAGCAGCTCAGGAATTGGTGTGTAGATTTAGATTTTAAATTCATTTTGTTGCAACTTGGCATGTGCCCGGTAGAGGTAATCATTCAGCAGGGTTTCTGGTTCCCTGATAGACCAGAACTGAAAATGGATTAGAGATTAAATGGATCAAAGAAGGTAGAGAATGGGGTTGTGGCTCCTAATTTCTAGTACATTGAAGAGACAACTCCTTTTCCCAAACCCCTTAACTCCCAGATGAGGGAAAGGCAATGGGATCCCAGCAACAATGCAGGGACCAAGTTCACAGACTTGGGGGTGGGGAGAATGGCAGCCCTCCAGCAGGTGGAACAGATTACAAAGGAAGGATGACCTGTACTGGATGAATTATTTCCAGATGTGTTACTTAATAAAGTTGCAACCTACTTAACCTACATTCCTGGTGCCTTGTGTTTCTTCCAATATTGTCTGGACAATATTACCAGGATCCATAGGAAAACGTTTCACTGGCAATCCTTTCTACACACCTTCAGCAAAGGGGTAGCATACACTATCTTTAGGGGACAGTTCCCTGGTGCTTGCTGATATGCAGGTGTTTGGACCCATTTTCAAGACCCGGAATAAACCCAGAAACAGCCTCTGAGATTTCAGAGCGACTGGTAATGATACTGCCCCTGCCCCTTGCACTCAAGAAGTGCTGGAGGCAGCATTATCGCGGCTTCCTGCACATGAGCATTGGGGTTGGAGAAGGGACTTTGCATTCACTCATCTCCATCTTCCAACCCACCAATGCTGGCGCAGCTATCGTTTGTTCAAAGTGCTTCTAAGACATTATTTGCCTATGTTGCCATCTCTTACAAAAAAGAATGTTATGTAGTTATGCTGGTGGGAAGTGGGATTGTTCTTTTTTGTGTTTAGGTCTGCTGGTTCACTTTTTGTTCTAAGGATTCTATGCATACGTAGAAATCTGGGTATCGCTGCTTGGTGTTCCATT
Source organism: Macrochelys suwanniensis (assembly GCA_033296515.1). Lineage (NCBI taxonomy): Eukaryota > Metazoa > Chordata > Testudines > Chelydridae > Macrochelys > Macrochelys suwanniensis. Next base: position 51,836,900 of record CM065777.1, read on the forward strand.
GATGACAGCCACTTGTGGGAATGAAAATTTGTCACTATTTAGTAGGGTCTTACTGAACTTATGTTTCTAGGATATATCCCAACATTGCTTTTTTGAGGGGGAATATAATAGATTCTATAATCAGGATTCTCCAGTAGCTGTTAGGGGACATTATGCTGATGGAGATAATGCCTCTTGGATGATATGTGACATTAAGGTTTTGACCTCTGGGGTTCATTAAAGATCCTACTCAGTACTACTCAGAAGAGTTAGAGATATTAACCCTTATGTCCTGCTCAAACTCCAGCATTTGTAATTTCTAGAGTTTGTATAAAAACTTTATTCACCTGTTTTCAGGTTTTGGGGCCAGCATGATAGTTAACATTTTAATCATGAGTTCTTGCTCAAAAAGAGCCAGGTTCATATTTATGTCAGAAAATTATTAGCATCTGTCTGTCTTTTAATACAGATATAAATTTGGGCCAAAGCCTACAGTCCATACTCAGTCAAAACTTCCATAGAGCTTATTAGTTACTTTGACTAAATAAAGAGAATAGGCTTTGTCCCCATATGCATTATGTATGTGCTGTATACTTTGTTACATGAAGAGTAATAAGCTTTGATTTTTGTGGTGGTTTTTGTTTTGTATTTTTCGGGGTAGGTGATACTCTGTGTTACCTATGCAGTTTTCTCTGAAAGCTTCTAACATTGACAAAAAACAGCTTTGGGGAGCAAATCTGTGCTCCGTAGAACATGCCTCAGCTTTTACAAAAAGACTGACAGGAAGGCAAATTAAAGTTTTATGGTATGAATTTATAATATGTGAGCAAGCTGCTACAGGAACACGATCACTTCTGTATTTTCTGTCATTTTGTTTACTGCGCATTTCTCTATATATTCTTTATTTTAAATAAGATTTTATATTATGGTAATACTTCCTGCCAGGCAGTTTACCACTGTCAGGGGGAAGAAATCCTACACAACACTTTCTAAAAGGTCTGATGCCCTTCTATTGGCATTTTTTAAAGGATCACTGAAATTAAATGCATTGGCTAAGATTTTTTATCTAAGAGAAAGAGGAAAGGCTTATTTTGCATCTGTGAACAAATGACATTGCAGATGATATACCATTAACAACAGCTTCTGGAAGGATAGTCATAACCCAGATACTGTAGTTGTGGGCTTGTAACTATGGAATAAGAGAGGTTGGATGTAAGTGATCTGAAAAAAAAATTGAAGCCCTTGCTAAGTGAGTGACATCAGTGTTTTAGTTTAATGATATGGAACTCTGGAGCTTGCAGTCATGTTGCATAGTAATGTTATCAGATGAATACTAATTCAGGACAGTTTAAGACTTCTCTGTTGCAATACTATCTCCAGTTAACTTAGTGGACAAAATACAGGAGTATATTTTGTAGAAATTAGAATTAGAATGTCAGGATTTTTGAAAACATCGTATGTGCTTTAACACATAAAAGGTCTAAAGCTCAGACATCCAGGATTTAACATGCACATTACTTTAGTTCATCATAATCTTAACACCTCAAGTATGCTTAAATAGAGATTTGGAATGGCTCGGCCATTACGTTAATTGAATCTTTTCCCCTTGGGTTAACGATCCTCATTCACATCTGTGTGACCATCTTGTTTATCACTTCAAAGGTTTTTCTTCCCCTGCTGTTATGGTTCCTCTCAACTAATTAGCCTCTTAAGGTTGGTCTATGCACCTCGACCTTATCATGTTTCTCTGACTGTATAAATATCTGTCTACTGTATAACGAAAAAACTGTATCTTTCATTTCATGCATCCGATGAAGTGGGTATTAACCCACGAAAGCTTATGCTGAAATAAATTTGTTAGTCTCTAAGGTGCTACAAGTTTTTCTTTCTTATTTTCGTTTTGCTGACACAGACTAACACGGCTACTACACTGAAACCTATAAGTATGCTTATATGGCCATGATGTAATACTTGGTCTACCCACAAATCCATCTGTTTATCGGGCCAAACTGTTTATTGTAATGTTACCACCCAGTGTAATAATACTGGCTTTATTGGGATGGATTTTATGAGCTCACATAGTTTTGGAGCAGCTAAATTTAAGAATTAATGATAATAAATTAGATTTTGATCACTGGCTACCCCTCGTAATCATAGGTGCTGGAACGCGGAGTGTTGGGAGTGCTGCTGCAGCCCCTGTCTCGAAGTGGTTTCCACCACACAACGTTTACAATTTGGTTCAATGGCTCTCAGCACCCCTACTATACAAGTTGATCCAGCACATCTGCTTATAATTGTTTCTCAAGAGATATGGAATGGTCACGTGGCTTTCATGATATGTCTTTATCCTGTCTTTTATTTTGAAGTAGCGGAATAAAATAGAGTGCTTTTTCAGCATGCAGTAATTTTATATGGACCAGATTTACAGTATCTTTTTATTGCCTGATAATATTTTCAGGTGTATATCGTGGGCCTAATTCTGCATTCACTGAAGTCAGTGGGAATTTTGCCATTGGCTTCTATGGAAGTAACTTCAATTCTAATTGTTTTTAAACAGGCACTGAGAGCGGTTGTGTACCAATTCAGCAATGTGATTCAATCTGATTTTAGGTCAGAAGCAGTCCTACAATGTAACCTCAAAAGCCAACCTCTCTTTCGCTGTCTAGGTTTTTCGTTCCACACGCATCACTGTGACAGCTGAAGGCTTCCATGTTTCTCACGTGGATGTTATGACAGTCAAAAGAAATTTTCTCAATGCAGCATGGAAAACTTATTTTAAAATAAAGTATATACTTGTATGCATAATTTTAAAGCTTGATTCTTATCACATTTACCTGCATGTAAAACAAGAATATCTCCACTGAAGTCAGTGGAGTTACATTAATGGAAAACCAGTGTAAGATGACAATTCGTCCTAGGGAATATTCAGATAAGGCAAAGCTGCAAGACTGGACTCATTAATATTAAAATAATTCCTCTAGGGCAGTGTTTCCCAAACTTGGGACACCGCTTGTTTAGGGACAGTCCCTGGCGGGCCAGGCCGGTTTGTTTACTTGCCCTGTCTGCAGGTTCGGCCGATTGCGGCTCCCACTGGCCGCGGTTCGCTGTGCCCAGCCAATGGGGGCTGCGGGAAGCGGCACGGGCTGACGGATGTGCTGGCCGCCCTTCCCACAGCCCCTATTGGCCTGGCGCGGCGAACCGCGACCAGTGGGAGCCGCAATCCGCCGAACCTGCAGATGGGGCAGGTAAACAAACCGGCCCGGACCTCCAGGGGCTGTCCCTGAACAAGCGGCATCCCAAGTTTGGGAAATACTGCTCTAGGGTCTCTTAAATCACAGATATTTTCAATTATTTTTTAAAATTTCTCAATGGTTAGTGTATTTTGATAATCCTTTGGTTTTTCATTGCTTTGCATAACCTGATTTTTAAAAAGTAACTGATAATTATATAAAAATTATCTAAAAAATAAAATAGGCTGTATTGCTGAGTTGATACAACATTAAAGAAAGCTAAAGATTTGTCACAACTTTGAATTCATAACACTAAAGTATGTATCAGTTTCTTTACTGGACTCTTGAAACAGATGTAGACATTGTTTGGCAGTTTGCAGATTAAGAAATTCAACTGAACCAGGCATTTGAGAGAAATATTAAAGATAAAAGTGAACCATGAACAAGCAGCAGAACTACAATAGTAATAAGTGCAATAAATTAAAGGAATGTCATTTGTTTCAGATGAGGAATCAGGAAAATCAGTGTGATCAAAAACCAAATGAAATCACAAAACACAAAATAGGATGGGTTTAAAATAATTGAAAAATATAAAGCAAACTAAAAAATAATCATGTGGTGTATCACTTCCCTTCTTATCTGTACTTTATATATTTCAGTGCTGATTTAGCAAAATACTTGAGTACCTGCATAATATTAATTCTTGCGGAGCCTTCATGCTTAAGTATTGTTGAACTGGTGCCTTAGCTAGAAACGATAGGAGAGAAACTTGTCTTATTATTAGAGGTATGCTAGATAGATTAATATTAAAAAATTCTAAATCCATATCAAGCTAAATTCTTGTGTTGCTGACATCTGTTGTTTTGGCAGGGTGTTTTGATTTTTATCTGATTAAACCATATTTTAAAAAGTAATAAAGATTTATACGGTTTATATTCTACAGTATTGGTGTGGTTTTGGTGCAGGGGCATTATACATACTGCATTTAATAGTCTTAATTCTACTGTCTCTATAATTCCATACTGAAATAAAGCAGTGAAATGATGGATTATAATTTACTTCCAAGGGAGAGTCAAATTTACTTATATGAGCCAAAATGTCAAATTTAATTAGAGGCTACAATGACAGAGCAGAGCATGTGCTGGATGAGTTTAGAGTACTTTTCAGATAACAAATGACTGACATGCATAAAAACAATAACCAAAATAATTGCTAAGGTTACGTTGCTTAAACCTGACTAAAAAATGTCAGGCCATATATGCCAAAAGCTTCCCATGGCATTACATTCTGTAAGATTTAAATGAAAAATCAAATAAAGCAGGAAGCTTTAATCTGCCCCCTGGAGTTCAGATTTATAGTCAAGATTTTTCTGCATGAGGGGAAAGAACATAAAAATGGCAATTAGGTTTGTTTGTTTGTATTTGCACATTCACTCTGTTCAGTGTAGTGAAATTGCAATGTTGAGTAACCATGTAACCTATTCACTGGAGTGGCTTTGCTATGTTCTGTGGCCAAAGTAAAGATGTAAGAAACCTTACTCTATTCTGTATTTAAATATTTTTCATCAAAACTGCCTGTGTTAGTGTATTTCAGAACAGGGTTCAACCTGTTCTGCATAATCCAAGTCTCTGTCAAATGTGCTATAAAGATGAAGGTGTGATGTTCGGGGTAAAGGTCATACTGATAGAATATGACAACCCTCTGAAGGAGAAATGATTGTCCCTAAGTATTCACCGTGAGCTTTTCTTTGCTCCCTGCAGGGCATCTGCACCACGACCACCGCATTTTTACACTTCTTCTTCTTAGCTTCGTTCTGTTGGGTTTTGACAGAAGCGTGGCAGTCATACATGGCTGTTACTGGAAAAATTAGGACACGACTCATAAGGAAACGCTTTTTGTGCCTTGGATGGGGTAAGCCCATAAAAATCATGTAGCCAGAATCATTAGAATTGAATGTTATGCATTTACATAATTGGGGGTGTTGGTATTTATTTCAGTAATCCTGACAGATTGTCGATAGCATAGTTACTAAACAGAAAACCAGTACAAGGAGATTTCCCTTTTTATTGGAGGCACCAATATAATTTTATTCTCTTGATTTGGCTCAAGATACAGTTGATGAATATTCCAGTGTTACGGTACTTTATGTTATGGTACTATATGCTGTACCATATATGCTTTAGTGTCATTTTAGTAGTTTTTCTGCAAAATAGTGTAATACAAACAAAAGCCCCACACTGAAAATCCACTGAATCTCTGTGTTATTTGTTCACTTTAAGCTATTTCAAATATACTGGTAACTTAGCAACACGAAAGTGATGCATACTGGGCTAAAAATCTAGCTCTTCCCTTGTGCTTGGGGAAGAAACAAACGCTGCAACAGAGCAGTGCTTTGTTAAATGATTCATTCCATATCAAATTGATCATTTTAGATGAAAGTAATTCGCTCTCATCATTTCATACCCAACAGAACAGCGGTATTTAGCTGAGCCTTAATGACAATTGCTGTTTTTTTCCAGGTTTACCAGCATTAGTAGTGGCAATATCAATAGGCTTTACCAAGACGAAAGGATATGGAACATCTCACTAGTAAGTCAGTCTGCAGTGATAAATCATGTTTTTGATTAACAAGGCTGCCATGCCCATTGGAGATTATACAACACAGTATAAGGGCCCATTGTGTGTCCCTTCATGTGCAGGACACTGCTGGAAGCCAAATGCCCCATACAAAGAGTGAAAAGAAAATCAGAGTCCAGTGTTAAACTCAGTCCTGTGAAATGCTGAGTACACTCAACTCCGAGTGAGCGCTGAGGACACGAGGATATCTCAGGAGGCGCTCAGTCCTTTGCAGCATCAAGCCCACTCTTAGTAGCCCAGTACTTATCCTGCTGAGATTATTCACGTGGGACTGGTTACTTCAGCTGCATATTTGTTTCCTGCTTCCTGCTGAGATGCTTGATACTTTTTAAATGGGAGGTTACTGAAATATTGATGGAAATAATCAATCGCTAATAAGGAGTAACCTTAAATGCAATGATACATGGGTGCTTATATGCCTGACAGCTCCTCTCCAAACATCCACATGAACAAAACCAGCTTTCCAAATACTTGTGGAACTAAAAACCACGAAAGGACATGCATATGGACCAAGGGAATCAGGACCTGGATTTCAAAACATGTTTCCAAAACACGTTCCCGTTGTTTGACCAATATGGCATCAGATCTGACGTGGGGTACAGTCTTCCACTCTTCAGGTCTTTGGAAGCTGCCACAATTGCCCACTTCATCCCCCAGTCTGCAGACAAGGGAGGGAGGTGATTTCCACTCAACACAGGGCATCAGGAGCTGAGGAGCTGTCCCACTCTAGAACTCAACAATGACAGGTAGTGCCTCCTCATCCTTAGCCCTGTGTAGCTAAAGCAATCCAGTAGGAATTCTGTCCTATCCCTCCTAGATTATGGTCACTAAGATAACCTTATGGGTTCTTTAGCTACCCTGTACTAAGGAATCTAGTAGCACTGTTTGCCACTCCAGAGTTACAAAGGTGCTGGCAATAGGAACAAGACTTGTTGCCAGCTACTCCTAGATTGTAGGGTGCCATTTCTAGAAGACCTTTTCCAGACTGAAAGAGCAGTGAATGGAAACAGGGAAATTGGTCCTGGTCCCCACATGAAGATATCTACTGGTAAGAGGGAGGTCCTAGAACCAGTCAGGGGGAAAACTGTTTTGGAGGCGGGATTAAGAAACACCTCTGATGGGGGAGCTGGGGAAATAGGATCAGACCAGATCCATGGAACAATTGTGTGCCTAGGCTGATGGGAGTGGCTTGGTTAGAACTTGAACTCACCTTGATTTCAGGTGAACTTAGATTTCTACCTGAATTTTCACACAGCCCTAGTTATCAGCAACTTGTGTTATTTCTACTGCACATATGAAAAATATTTAATGCAAAACTCCATTATTACAATGATGTTATTGTTGATATTTCAAAAGCAAGGGATTTCCAAATTATGGTTAGCCTAGTACCTTGATCCACTTGCATATATACAGCATGTTGAATTACTGTGCAGTTCACATAATTTTATGCATTAATTTTAACCCTTAAGCAGCCATAGTTAAGATTGTAAAGGGGTTTCCATTATAGAGGGGTTGTTCAGCATGGGGAGCAGGCCCTGCTTGAAAGGTGTGCAAATTAGCTGAGAGGTTCATGGGACAGAGGAACAGTGAGCAATGGACCACTTAATTTTTAGGAACCTTGCCAGCCAGTGGAATCCACAGCCCAAGTTAGATGCATAGGCTCCTTGTACAATGCAGAGGGAGAGAAAGGCACCTAAAACTGGGATCCACAAAAGCCAGCATATAGAGCAGGGAGCCACCTAAATATGCTAATAAGAAATGGTGAGGAGAGGAGTGTGTCCTAAAATTCATCTCTCAAAGGCACCTATCTCCACTTGGGATTCTCAGCTGTGAACTCTCTCCTGGAGTAAGGTACTTAACCAATTTCTTGTAAAAATAATAATAATTAATTATGCCAGAAGAAATGGTGATATTTAATTATTCATACACAGTGTAACAGTGTCAACAGGACACACTGTGGGAGACCTGCCCTAGAATACCCATCACCCAGCAGTTAGGGTCCCCTCCTAGGAGGGGGGAAACCCAAGTTAAATCCCTCTCCACATCAGGCAGCAGGGGAAATTGAACCTCGGTCTTCCATATCCCATGTGAGTGCGCTAACTACTGGGCTAAAAGTTGGGATGTAGAGTACTGCTTTCTCCTTCAGCTGTTTTATATTGGTTTATGTGAGCATAGAGCATACTTACCAGACTGGGCCCCAAAGGCAAGACAGATAGGGGATCAACTAATTTGAGGATTTGTGAGATAGGGGCCTAGAACCAAAGTGGCTGTGCACAAGCTGACTGCCAGAAATGTAGGTGCCATCAGGACTTTAACAGTGGAAATTTTGGTGCCTAAGGGTTAAGCAGCTACAGGGTTAGGCAGGAGTTTTGAGGATTTCAGTGGCACTTAAATGTTGGACTTAGGATCCTAAAGTAGCAGTTAGACACTTAAATCCTTTTGTCAATCTACCCCTACTAGTCTGAAAGAGGGAGGAAAACAAAATCAATGAGACTTAAGGGGTCCTAAGTGCCATAGTCGCTCTTGAAACTAGGACTTAGACTCCTCAGTCAGTTAAGAGATTTTGAAAATGTTACCCTAAGGCTTAGGGTCTGTTCCAAAGCCCACTGAAGTCAATGGAAATATTCCCAGGAAAGTCTGTTTTTGGATTACACCCTTACAGTGGCCAACTTCCAGGTAAAATTGTGATTCCTTGTACAAAATCAAAGTAAATTGGGGGTCGGGGTCCGGTGCAAGAGGTTGACAGTAATTTGAAAGGGGAGGTCTAATAGAATTCATGTTTACGCTGGTCAGAAAATCCAGGGGGAAAATTCAAAACTTTTAATGAAAACTTTGTATCCAACTTTCAAGTATTCTATAAACCAGTAGAAAACCAGCAAAAAAAAAAAAAATACAACCATACTTTCAGTGAAATTTAAAAAAAGACCCAGGTCCAGGTAAACAGTTACCATACAATGGTATCTGAGATATTTTATCATTGCTTTTTTGGTAGAGGGTAATTGCTGGCAAATATTGACATTTTAGATCAGTTTATCATATTAGCATCCAACACACTAACAGAGGTGGGCAAAGTTGGCAAAGTTCAGCTCTGTTTTTGGTTACTGTGGGAAACAATTATATTTAATTATTTATTTTTTTGCCTTTCAAATTTCAGCCATAACAGAACAGTAACATTAAGTTGTGTTTGTGTTTATTTGGTTTTCAAAAAAAGGAAAAAACGGGTAGACAATAAAGACATCTTTATGTAAGTTTATTTGCATGTGAGATTCAAATAAATGCAGTTACTTGCATATCCTTATATGTATGTGCAATCACATACTCCAACAAACATGCATTTCTATGAATGTGTAATCACTGGGGAAAAAAACACAGCTGCATTTACTTCAGTAAGTGAAAGTCCTGATAGTGTTTATATATCTAAGCTTAGCACTATAGTGTGTTAAATGTTTAGGACTCACTTCTGCAAGCCCTCTGAATCTGGAAACCTGCATGGAAGCACCATACAGAAAAGCCTTGTGGTATTGGACCTCTAGTAGGACATAGCACACAAGAGATGTACAATTTTCATACATATAGTATTAGTTTTTTAATATTTTTAATATTTCAGGGACACCTATTGGTCCTTAATCCTTACATGATGTATAATAACATTTTTAAAGTGTATATAATCCATAAAACCTTATCCTAGCATTAAATACCAAATTACACTAGTGAAGATTTATGGAGAACTATGGTTTTTAATCAAGTTTATTCGACCATGTCATATGCACTTGACCTTAATGAGCATTTAAGTCTAAGATAAGTCTGACATTTTAAAAATAAAGTGGTTTTGAGTTCCCTGAGACAAAATAAGTTTCTGAAGAATAGGTAGAAATTATCTTTTTTGTCATTCACAGTTAACTCAAAAATGGCTAAATTAAATTTTACAAAACTTTACAGAAATATTTAACTGTGGATTCAGAATAAGCATAAGGAATTTCAGTGTAAGTGTAACTTGTTTGAAAAGTTGCAGAAGCATGAAAACGGGGCCTAATAATTTAACTCATTTATCAAGTGCGTATAGCACCATGACATCAGCAGAGTAACTTCACTCCATTTTCTATGCTTATACAACTCTCTATGTAGGATTGAACCCTGTGTCAAGTGAATAGATATACTATATATGTTTTATTCACATCGCACTTCCGTGGTGTAAAAGATATTATTAATGTATGTTAGTTCTTTTCCTCTAATGTTCTTTCCAGCTGCTGGCTGTCTCTCGAAGGAGGACTACTCTATGCGTTTGTTGGACCTGCGGCTGCTGTTGTCTTGGTAAACACTTAAATTATTTTTAGTATTTTCATTAGAAATGGTGGAATACTGTCTGAATTACAGAGTGGTTAGTTATGCAGTGGTATTAATTTTACTGCAGACATCCTGAGAACAAAGGTCTAAGATTCCCTCAATGTTTTGAATATGCTATTTTTCTGATTATTTTATTATGTATTTTACATCAACACTATATACATCATTGTTTACACAAAGCCACATGAACATCAAGCATAACCAAAGACATTTCTGTATGTACTGCACAAATATCTCATCATATATATTGTTATTAGTGCATATATTTTTATACAGGTTTATATATTATATGTGTGTACTCTATACACCCTAAAAAAAATTCTCTAGGAGCAACAACAGAATTTGGCAATAGTTTATTACCAGGATGAGGTCAATGGGTGAAATCCTGGCTCCACTGGCAAAACTCCTATTCACTTCAGTGGGGCCAGGATTCACCCAATACTATTATCCATGATAATATCTAACTGTTACTCTTTTCTGGAGGAGCCAGTTAAAAGGCAGGGGAAACATATTTAAGACTTAATTAATTATAAAAATAGGTTATAATTTCTAATTATTTAGGAAATAACTATATTTCATTATATACAAAGTAGGATGTAAGATGGTATTCTAGAAAAGGGTCATGGTACAACTGAAAAATGATTGTTTTGCAAAAGATACCTTGTTCATTTTATTCCTGAGCCACACAAAATAAAGCTGGGAAAGCATGATATGCTGATTGGTAACACAAGAATTTTGTTACAAGCATCACTGGATTCTTATCAGTTGTATCCATGTATCCATGGTTGCTCTCTTATGGAGAGGTTCAGTGACAGCTTGGTGGCCTGGTGCAAAGCACTGTGTCACTGTTGTTCAGGGATGGCAGGCAGGAAAGATGGAATCAGAGGCCAGGTCTTCTGTGGCTATTATCTTGGAAGAAAAAATATCATGATGCCTGGGAAATGTAACTTATTATGTATCAAACTTCCACAGCCCTGAAAATGTATCTAAGTATCTGAGAAATGCTATATTTGGATCGAATTTTCCAAAGTTCTTCATAGATACATTGGTAAAACAACATCTATCAACTTTTGTTTAAATTTTCCATGATCAGGGTTCATTGATCCTGGACTGTTGACAGGAGGTTCTAGATTGGTCAGTTCCAGAGTATTAAAAAGTCTTAGGTCTTGTCTGCACTACCGCTTAAATCGATGTAAGTTACATCGCTCAGGAGTGTGAAAAAGCCACCCCCGGACTGACGTAAGTTGCATCTACTTAAAGCAGTGCCTTCCGCCTCTCGTTGGGGTGGAGTAATTATGCTGAGGGGACAGCGCTCTCCCTTGGGCATAGCGCATCTTCACCAGATGCACTGTGCAGCTGTGCTGATGTAGCGCGGTGTTGTATCAGTCACGCAGTAGTGTAGACTAGCCCTTAGATCAGAATGGGTTTGCTGTAAGGTTTTGTTCTTCATATTGGAAAGAGCTAGATTTATGAAAATCCTGAATCATTCAGGCACATTGGGGATTTGCATGTAAACATACCTTTGCACACACACATTAGGGTTTGGCATACACTCTATGAAAATTAGATCCAGAAAGTCCTTCTTCAGGCTCTGTATACTAATTTCAGGGGCCAAAGCCTATCTCTTGAAGTACATTGACTCTATCCTCAACCCACTCACCGTACATTTATTTGCTATGAAGCTGTTCCACCCAAAGATCCACACCTTTGAATGATTGGTTCGTAACTAATAAATGCAGGAGGGAAATCCTTGATTTCTCAAACTCTTTAGTCAATAAAGCAAAATAAAGTAACATGCTTTGCTTATCTTGAAAGCCTTTTATCAATATAATACAATATTTCTTCCAAATTTCCTCATCTTATATTTTGCCATATATTATTATATTATATTATTGTTTATATTATCCTAAAACAGGATACCCTGACAGAGAGCCAACTGTTATCTACAAGTTGCAAGGGATGTAGGATAAAGTGAGAATTAGACTAGGTCACCTGAATATCACCAGCATTAATACTTGTTTTCAAACTATCATGATGAATTCAATGCCACAAATAATCTCATCCTCCTAAACTGATGTTCTCGGGCTTCTCTCGTTACAATCTATAAAAGGGAACAGACGGGACAACATTTGCTTAGTATCTCTGGTAAAACAATACCTCCCCCTCTCTGCATACTGTCACTCTAAGAGAAGCATAGGCTAATCTGAGCCAGGAAATAGAGGTTTTGCTGAAGCCAAATGCTCCACAGATTAGAATGGTGGGTTCTCTTGACCAAATGACTTTATGATATCAAATAAAACTGCAGCTATTGGCAGTACTTGTCCCTCTTCTACACCAATGATGTGTAGGACCATCTTTTATTATCAGCTAATAATAACCTATTTCTGAAGCCAATTTAGTCACTGTGTAATAAATGCTTAGTATCTTTCTCTAAATTCTAGTAATAATTTCAGAATGGAGTTTACAGTGTTTGGGTCTGATTCTCTTCTCCCTTACAGCACGTTTAGACCAGTGTACCTCTATTGACTTCAGCTGAGTTAGTCCTGATTTGCATTGGCATAAATGAGAAGGAAATCTGTAATTATCAGAGATACAGGCATATAGCTACAAAGATTACCTGGATGTTGATGTTTGCAGCTCCCGCAGAGTATGTCTCATCTTCGTATAGAATCAAGCCAGGATCCTTTTGTACAGCTCACAGTCCATGGCACAGTGAGGAAACCAAGGATGTTTACAAAAAGCCAATCATAATTTCCACATGGAACTGTATGTTCTCTGTACAATTGGCAAACTTTATTCAGAGATCTCTGTCGTTCACAGACATGGTTTGCTCCCCCATTAGTTAGCAGGTGTGGAGGGAGCTTTTTCATCTAGCCATTTAGATTTGAAAGAAAAATCTCATCTGAAAAATGTAAAAGCTCAAATAAGTTGAAACTAAGAAAGGCCTAAAAGAGGAGGGCTGTGGGAAGGGCATACTGGCAAATAATCAGTGTTTAATGTAGTTCTCAAAAGTCCATTTTAAAACATTTCTTAACTAAAAATTATTTTTGGCAAGTCCATTTAAAGGCTACATTAAAATCCTAGAATGATGCATAGAATATGTATTAAAGATCAAATACTGGCTTTAGAACTACATGGCTGTTTGAGCCAAATACTCAGCTGGTAAAAATCATTCTCTATTCATTTATGGATTGACACCAGTTGATACCAGCTAAGGATCTGGTCCATGAAAAAAGAAAGTGCAACCAAATAATCCTACATATAGCCAACCAAAATCACATTTTGGCATATGAGTAGGCTTGGAAGGATTAGATATTTGTCATTAAATGTCAATTTCACTGTACACACACAAACCGATGAATGAATATTTCCATATAGGCACAGAAAAATGCTGCTTGAGAACTTATTAGAGTTTTATTTAAGAATATTTACTTTGTATATTTTTGAGGTGAGCATTTGACAATTTGCTTTTTAAGTTATAAAGCTTTAACTTTTTGAATCTCAAGCTTTACTGTCTACACATATACCAATTTCCCATCTGTGAAAATTTAAATGGGATAAAAATAAAATAAAAATAAACATTGCTATTATCCATAGAAATTATTTTTAAAAAAATCAAATTCTGCCAAGCCTATATATGAGGAACCCAGGAATGAGGAAGAGAGTTGTCAATTTGGAAAAACAAAACAAAACCAACAACCAGAAAGCATAGATTCTGGTTTTGCATGAGTGAGAACACCTTGCAGCAAAAAGGCATAGTTAGGACTCAAGAAAGCATGATACCTAAAATAACCAAATAAAATTATCTTTGTTTTATGTTTGTACAGCACCAAGTGTAATGGAGTTCTGATTCATGACTGGGGCTCCTAGATGCTATGGCAATACAAATAATACATAATCCTTTTTACTCTTGTACACAAAATTCAGATAAAATATTCTACCTCTAGCATGGAATAGATTACATTGTTACAATTAAAGTTTACCTTTAATCAGTGTTTAGAGTCACAGCTGCCTACTTTCTTATTAACAGGCAGGCATATATATGGCCAGATACAGGACATGACTCAGGCTTTAATTAATACAGCTGTTGACTTATATGTTTGTTCCACCTATTAGAGGATATGCACAGGAAGCCAGAATTTAGCCCGAAAGTTAAATACACTTTATGTGTCCTGAAACTAGTACAGTACATAACCTCTGACTAAATTCTTTAGAAATGTATCATGCAACCATAGTCTAAGTTTGTAATTCCATCATGTTGGCAAATGTAAAAGAGACCATTTTCTGTAATAATTCGTGTAGGCATTTTCCCTCACTGTCACTGAAAGGTCAACTGTTTGTTTCTATTTGACAGGTCAACATGGTGATTGGCATTTTGGTATTTAATAAACTTGTTTCCAGAGATGGGATCCTAGATAAAAAGCTCAAACACAGAGCGGGGTAAGCAACAATTGGGATATTTTAAAGCATATTGCAAATGTATCATATATTTTCAATTACAGATATTCACCAAAAATGCATTTGATTGTGCTTTGAACTTTTTTCTCAATGTAACAGTGTGTCTAACAGATTTCATTCATTGCAAAAGTTGCAGTTGCATTATCCTGAGGGAATGTGACTAAGCAAACTGAAAATAAAACACAAGTACAACAGTATTAAGTTAATAAGAATGAGGATTAAAGAGTTACAAAACTGCGCAGGGATTTCATGGGGAAGGGATACATTTGTATTCCTGAAATCGGGAATATAGTTGTATAAAATGTGTGTACAGAAGAAGACAAAATTTCTTTCTTTCTTTCTTTCTTTCTTTCTTAGTGTATTATTCTACCTTTTATACCAGTATAACCTCACTGAAGTCAAAAGCATTGCATCATTGTAATTATGAGAAGAATTTGGCTCTGTTTGTATATACATGTGTATATGTGTTTGTGTTCTAAAATAAGCATAACAGAATTCGAATGTAAATTACACATATAGTATTTCAGAAGCAAAAAAATGTGTAAATAGAAACGTTCTCTGTGTATTTATATCCAGGATTTCCTTTCATTAATATACTTATAATTTTACATTCAAATTCTGGGTTTCTAGTGATAAAAGAAGGCGGGTCTGCAGTTTAGCTCCTAATAAATGGTAGTAATAATTTTGCTGTTGACTTCAGCAGGTACAGGTGGGTTTCAAGGTCTGCTGCAGTGGATATGACTGCAGTTCACTTAAAAGAGAAACATTTCACAAATATATCTTAGCTTTCTGAATGTATGTGTAAATGTCTTTTAATGCTTCATATAATGCGAAACAATCAGCATTTTTTACTTCTCCACTTGCTGTAGTACTCTTTCTTCTGCATCATTTGTAGGTGACTACCCCAATATTGGCATTGCTAGCAATGATAATTTTCTATTTTACATGCACATATTACAGCTGTCTGTAAACTTTTCTTAAAACCTTACTTTGAATTATTTGATCATTCCTGTAATAGCATCATTCCTAATGTTCAATTAATTGATTAGATGTGCATATTGATATCATATACACTTTGGTGTGCTTACGTTGCCATTTAGTGTTGGTTAAAACCCCCTGTGGTTTTCACTTCTTAGTGCACTGTTTCAAAAACAACCACCACCATCACCAAAACCTCTTTTGTTCCTTTTTCTTTTTTTTCCTTCTCTTTCTTATTAGAATATAATAATTTCTTAATTCTACCCTTGTCTACAATGTTCCATCTGCCTTCTTAACTGTTGTAATATATTCTTCATATTCTGATTAAATGCACCATATTATAAAATCAGCCACAATATTTCAGCATCAGTGAGAACTTTTTCAATAGGTTATACTCAAGAAGTTTTGACCCAATAAATCTACTGATCATTTTTCTGTGTAATATTTAAAGGATAGGAGAGATCATGTTTAACTGCAAAATAAAGGATATGAGAGATCATGTTTAACTGCAAAATAGCTTTCTAGCTATCAGCTATATGCAATTTAAATCTTGTTAATTACAGTATAGTTTTCTGATTTACCAAATAGTTTGCTTTCTGAAAGTTTGTATCTCAGTAAAACTAATGTTATTTTTAAAGCTAAACTGGCCAAAGCACTAGAAAATATGCTGTCAGAAATAATCCTGCACTGCCACGGGGATGGACTAGGAACTAGATGCCTTAATAGAGATGTAAACAATCTATCTTCAGCACTGTTTGATTAAGTGATGCAGACCCAGATTCTTGAATCATTTTCTGGGACAGTGGAAATTCTGTAGCATTCCCTCCCCCCATCAAGGGAGGATGGTCAGTCATTAGTCAAGTATTCCTACCAACCTCACCTACCATCTAGGCCCAGTGACGAGTTCAGTAGTAAAACTATTTAAATAGGATTAAAGCATTTACAGAGTCAAAATAATGGCCCTCCAAAGGATTCTATCTTAGTAAAGCACATGGTGATTCTACAGATAAAAATAACAGGCCAGATCTTGAACTGCTGTGAAATAACATATCTGGTGTGATCAGAAGTCAGTGGAGCTGTGCTATAATACCCCAACTGAGGATCTGCCCCCAAAATATTCAATTACAAAAGAGCTATTTGAGAAGACTTATCGTAAGTTAGGTGAAAGACATTCTATTCTTTTGTAATATACACACAGATATTCTGAAGTTATGTGAGGAATAGATTTGGCCCTATAAATCTATAGATCTGTTGTGCATATTGCAATAATAATGACACTGTTCATACGAGTAAGTGTTGCAGCATCAAGATCAAGACTTAATTCTTTCTGTCTCCACCAATTATTGGCTATACCCTTAGATAGTGAAAATCACCTCGCTGAACTGATTTAATTTTACACCAGCTGAGGATCTGACCCTTTATTTCTGTGCATTATGTATAGAAGCAAAAGCAAACTTTTAGCTTTGGCGGTAAATGGGAGGGCGAAGAGTGAGAGCTCAAAGTCATTGAAATGTTGAGAAATATTTCCCAAATGTTGCTTTTCTTTATTACATGTAGGAGCCTTTTGTGGGTTTTTTGGTTGGTTGGTTTGGTTGTTTGTTTTTTTCCCAGTTATCAGTGGGTAAAAAAACCTATCCCTATATTGTCGTAAGTTTCTTGATATTATATGGAAATCACTGGTTCTGGTGGCAGGTGGGAAATAAGGTAGCAAAGAAGTTGTTTATTTAATCAAAACTTCCGAATTTCAATGCATTTTGTACATAGACGAAGAAAATTCTAATACCTGGTTTTACATTTTAACTGTGATGAGTTTTGTAATACAGTTGTCTGTACAAAATGCTTTAAGCTTAATGCTTGTGTACTGTGTTTTATTAAAATGGAATAACATATCACCCCTTTTTAGTCCCAAGTAATATTTATTTTCATCAAATTCCATACATTTCAACCCCTATATTCAGACCTCTATACAATGGGAACAAGAACTCCTAGGTAAGGTGCTGTCTCCAGATTTTAGCCAGCACACTCAAATTACTATACCAAGTCATTTGCTTACTGACTGTACAGTAAGTCCATCTTGACCAAATGACCTGAGCACATTTTGGAAGTCTCTTCCTTTATTAATGTTCATATAATAATCAATAGTTTATACTCCACATTTGTATGACCTGTACTCATTCTTGAGGAAGTGAGCACTGATGCATTAGTTTTGTAAATGGTCTGAATAGAGGGATTTCACGGTGTGTGTCTACACTAGCACGTGCTTATGTTTACCTCCATGTATTGAGCAACTTTGATCTCTGGACATTGGGGCCTTTTTTAGCTTAAATGGAAGAAATAGAGCCTGCATGAAATTAAGCCCCATAGTATTAATAGTTAAAGTTAAAAATGTATAGTATCAATACACTTTTGCAACAACCTAGAGCATTCATCCTGAATAAGTCTATTTACTTTTTCTGCATGACGTCATATTTAAAAGCTAAATTTCAGTAGCAACGTTTTTCAGTGAAAATTCAATATTTTGTTCTTTTTGTGGGTGTTCTGTTTGTTTGCAGTCAGATGAGTGAGCCTCATAGCGGTTTGACGCTCAAATGTGCCAAGTGTGGAGTAGTTTCAACAACAGCTTTGTCAGCCACCACCGCCAGTAATGCCATGTTAGTCCTAATCATTTACATCTTCTTGTTACAAATCTTATACAGTGCATGTGAGAAAATACTTTGATGATGAAAATTGTGTTTGCTAATACTGTATTAGAGCACTGAACATATTTAAATATTCTTGTTAAAATTGGCAACTGTGTTTATTAACTAACTAGGGGATACTCTTTAGAACATAAAGTACAATGTTTTTATTAACTAATAAGTTGCCATCCTAAAAGATGGTTTTTTTTAGTAGCGGGTTTTTATTTATCTACTTGCAGTTATATAATGTTGTTTTCTCTCTCTGTCTCTCAATAGGGCATCCCTTTGGAGTTCCTGTGTTGTGTTGCCTCTTCTGGCTCTGACGTGGATGTCTGCAGTTCTGGCCATGACAGACAAAAGATCAATATTATTTCAGATACTCTTTGCAGTATTTGATTCATTGCAAGGCTTTGTTATTGTCATGGTCCACTGCATTCTCCGAAGGGAGGTGAGGAATAATTTCTCAATCGCTAAAGTGCTGCATTTCTCACATACTATTTAATATTATATACAACATATACTTTCAGAAATTCCCTTATTGCTATAAAGAAAAAAAGGAAATTTTTGAGATGAGATTTAAAGAGGGGGCAAGTGAATAAGGATCTCAAACAGTTCTAGGCAGATGATGAGGCAGCAGAAGAAAGAAAATAGCCTCCAAATGTAGAAACTCAGTGGACAGGAACAGATAGGATGTTGAGAGTGAATAAAGGAATGAACATGATGGAGAGTAGATGGACGTGAGGTTGAAGGAAGATTGTTTATTTTCAGATGCAAAATGCAACACAGTTAACTTCAGTGGAAAAATGGGCCCACTTAATTAGAGGTCACCTTTAAATTGGGCCAAAGGGGTCTTGTTATTTCTAACGTTTATTCGTCTTTGATATTATGATTATACACATTAAGTGAAGACCTAAGAACAGATTCTGTGAGTTTTTCACATGTAGAAAGACTGATCAAATATAAAATTGCTTTCATTTATACTATTCCATCTTAAACAGAAAACTGTTGAAAATATACAAAAAATTAGGAGATAGGTGTAGTCGTTTAATGAACAAGCCTTTCAACTCTATATCGGTTCAATTTATCTAGGTTAGGATGTTTATCCACATCACTAAACCATACAACATGTGTAGCACAATTCACAGTGATTGGCAGTATCTATTCAAGGGAGCTTCAGGGCTGGAATAACAGGGTGCTTCCGGTCACATTTAAGGTTTATTGGCCATGCTGAGTGAGGAGGCCTGCACAGTGTCTCTTCTCTCCATCATTCACCGTCCTAAGAACTCAAGTTCACTATATTCATCAAAAACAGCCTGCAGGGTAGTGACCCAATCTATTTCAGGCTCCATGTGGTATTCTAATCTGTGTGAATATTGTATCCTACCCAATGTGTGTGCGGGGATCACCTTGTGAACCACTAAGTCATGCGATTGTTTCACTAGAGACAGGCAGGAATCTGAAAATGGAGGGAGTATGGGCTATGGCTTAAAACAAGAGATTCCTGTGTTCTAAAAACTGAACTAATATGCCTTGATCTATTCCTGACTTGCAGTGTGACCTTGAACAAGTTCCTGTGCCTCATTTTACCCATCTGTAAAAAGGATAACAATACCAACAGTAGCCCACTGAGGTGTTGGGAGGCAAAATTATTTAATGTTTGTAAAACAGCTTGAAATCTCTTTATAAAAGGCACTAGATATAAAGTGGATTTTTTTAAAAAATGTTTATATTATTGTTATTACTTATCACCCACAAGGCCTACTCTTCCCTCGACATTTTGTATACCGTTCTAATATTGGGTGGGCAGGTACTTGCAGAATTGAAAGCCACCAGATCATACATTCTTACAGTGAAATGGTAAAAGACCATTGGTTCCTTCGGCCAATAAAAAGTAATGGCAGTTTTATGTAGCACTAGTAGCTGAATCCCTTCTTCCTCAAGTGCTCACACAGAGAATCTTCTTTCCCCCACCTTCTTATCCTAACACTCATCGAAATTTAAGAGCTGGAGCAAAAATTGAGGAACTAATTAAGATGTTTTTTTTCCAAATGGGAAAGGGATCAAAGAGATGATACACTACTGAAGCAATTTTCTTTCATAACATTAGTTAATTGTCATGGGATACAAGGCACTGATGCAGGAAGCCTTCTCATACCACTTAAGTACCCACATTGGCATGTGTTATGTCCCCCTCTGTGCCCAGTCCATAGAGGATATGGGTCTATAATAGTTTTCAGCTAAAGAGTTCTTTAGTTCAAACTGTTGGAACTCACACCTTTAGCTCTGGAGAGCCTTGATCCCATCAAGGTGATGTAAGCTATTTATGTGGGGACTCATGTGTGATTCAAAGTTGTGTGGGTCACAGAACCTCTGGATGAACTTCCTCTGTTCAGAGATAGGATGTAACCACTGCTCACGGTGTGTTCAAGAACCTGGTTCTTTAGTCAAGCTATACATCCTCATGCTTTTAGCTCTGGAGGTTCGCAGTTCAATCCCTGTTGTCAGCTAAAATAGCAGCTATCACATGTGTACATTTTCAAGGAGCAATTTAGTCGTTAAATTGTTTAGAATACATTTTACTTGAAATTGTAGTCCATTACTTTACGTAGTCCAAAGAAGACATTTCTCTCTACGCATACATGACATTGAAATCTTACCAATGTATTTGTCGTTCTTGATGATGAATGCCATACAAATAATGAAGCCATCTCATTATATCTTCCATATGATTCATCTAATATTTACAATATGCCAGTGTAAGCAAAATATTAATTCGGACTGTCAAATAACATACCACAAATAATATATCATGGAAAAATTCAAACAAAGAAAAGGTTAGACCTGCTTTACTATGCCCTTACTATTGTTATATTCCAAAAACGATGCATTCTTGTTCATGTAAATATATCAAATCTTTTTCTCATTATACTTGATGTATCGGTTTGGACATAAACATTGAAAATGTAAGAACGTGTGGATCTACACTCTCTTTCCGTCCAAAACCCACTGGTCTGTCATGTCGGTATTTTTGTCTGAAAGCGAGCTGTTTAAGAGGCTGCGTGACTGTTTGATAGGGCACTAGAGTTGGACTCTAGAGACCTGGCTTCTGTTCCCAATCTGCTGTGTGACTTTAGGAGTGTCACTTCACATCCCTCTGTCTCAGTTCCCAACCTGTAAAATTAGGATAATGATACTTTCCCCTCCTTCATGCTTTGAGGCCTATGGGTGAAAAATGCTATAGAAAAGCTAAGTATTATTATTTTTAACTTGAAGATAAATGGGGATATTCCC
The DNA here is from genome assembly GCA_033296515.1 of Macrochelys suwanniensis. Lineage (NCBI taxonomy): Eukaryota > Metazoa > Chordata > Testudines > Chelydridae > Macrochelys > Macrochelys suwanniensis. The sequence goes on from CM065777.1 coordinate 51,858,495, forward strand.
ACCCTATCATATCACTATTCATTCTTGTCTTCTTGCTGTTAAAGTACCTAATGAGACAATGAGACAATAGAGGGAGTGTTGTGCGTGTGTATCTGTCATAAAACAGAGAATGATAGCAAAGCCTAGTGCTAATAGTCTTCCTTACCAGAACAGTATGCCTGGCATGCTTGAACACAGCCTCTTCTGAAGCTAATTTGAGTCATGCTGAACAACTCCAAAGGCTGGTGGTGATGGGAGGAACCTATGTGTATTTTCTGCTTTTTCCCTGCTCCTACTGATTGAAATGCATTCAGATTAAATACATGTTTGGTGTCTAAATCTCAACCCACATTTCTGTATTGCAAGAGAAAAAAGGTGCATGATTAGGGAGAGAGGGTAAGTTATAAGAGTCTTGAATTGGTTCCTGTTGCTAGGGAAACCACTTCCTTGGTTCGTGCACATTCATCACATCTGTCTCTCTTAGTCTGCCTGGCTCTAAAACAATCTTACAGTTTGATGTTAGAAAGAAAAAAATAAACTACAAAACAATTCTGAACGAATGGTGGAGAAAAACAAATGAGCATTTCAGAGGCCCACTTTTGTTTGTGACATTGTCTGAGGATTCTGCCTGTACTAAGTAGGAAACTAATAGGTGGGTCAGGTTATTGCCTTTGACAAAATCCCTTAAAGTCTGTAAGGGCTGGATCCACAAAAGGAATTAGGCACTGCTACACTCAGCATTGCAATGCCTAGCTTTCAGTGGAATCCACAAAGGCTGCATTAGGCACCTAGGGTCTCCATACTATGCATAGGGAGAGATAGGTGCCTTAGAATGGAATCTACAAAAGCTAGCATGCTAGGCAGAGAGCCACCACTGCTACCCAATGGGAGATGCCAATGACAGAGGAGTTCCCTCAGCTCCTGCCCATCTCAGGGAGTTAGGGACCTATGTTCAGGTGGTGGTAGGGGGAGACTGTCTCTTCTTGCAACCCACATTTGGGAACCCCTCCTCTCTTGGAGTCAGGTGCCATTGCCATTTCTTGTGAGAATGCCTTAGGTACCTGCCTAACGCCACACAAAACAGCGAGGGGAGGAGATTCCTTCAGAATCTTTAGCCAGTGGTTCAAGTGATCACCCAGGGGGATGTGGGAGACCCTGGTTCAGTGTTCCCATCTGCCTGAGGAGAGGAATGGATTTGAATAGGGATTCCCCACCTCTCAAGTGAATGCTTTAACCACTGAGCTATGGGATATTCTCAGGAGGGCCTCTCTTACTCCATTTTTGAAGCTGTTTCACTTTGTTATAAATTAAATATTAATTGTGCCACAGAAACAGTGAGACCGTCTGTGTAGTCCAGTGGTTAGGAAGTGGTGGGAAGCCCCAGTTCAAATTCCTTCTTCTCAGGCAGAGTGGGGAATTGAACTGGGATTTCCCACATCCCAGACGAGTCCCTTAGCCAGTGGGCTTAAGGTTATAAGGAGGGTGAGGGGAGATTGCCTCTCCCCCTCCAATGTTTTGTGTGGAGTTAGGCATCCTCTGAGCACACCCACTGGATCAGGACCCACAGGCAAGATAGGTGAGGGAACACCTATCTTCTCCTGGTTTGAGGCTTGTGCTGGGGCTATGGCATGAGATAGGCATGCAGGCTCCTGCCTGAGGCAGTAGTGCACATGCCCAGAGGCAGAAAGATAGGCATCTAGGGAACATTTACACTGTACATGCAGGTGCTGAGTGCGTTTAGTCACCTACAGACTTAGGGCTTGGCTACACTTGCAAGTTAGACTAAAACAGCCCTAACTCCTGATGTGTCCACACTGGCAAGGCACGTAGAGCACCTGGACTCTGCAGCTGGAGCGCTCCTGGTAATCCATCTCCACGAGAAGCATAAAGCTTGCTGCGCCCCAGTTGAAATGCCCGGGCATCAGTGTGGATGAGGTGCTGCATTACTGCACTGTGATTGGCCTCCAGAAACATCCCATAATCCCCTGAAGTCAAGTGGCCACTCTTCTCATTGTTTTGAAATCGGCTGTAGGCATGCGGATATCCCCTTTCAAAGCTCCGTTTCTGACAGCCGGCATGCTTGTCTGCTCCAGGACAAAGGAACCATTAGTATGGAATGCTGCTGCTGTGAGTGTGTGTGAGAGTGGGGGAGGAGGGGTCTGCTGCTGCTGACACATTCTCAGCCCCTGAAAACACACTGTCTCTCCCCACCCATACATACAACACACTCCCTGTCACACTCCACCCCCCCCCCCACCCCACCATTTGAAAAACACATTGCAGCCACTTGCACACTGGAATAGCTTCCACAATGCACTGCTCTTTGTGGTGTTGCAAGAGCTGCTAATGTGGCCACGACAGTGTAAACACACAGCAGCGTTTTCCCTGCTGCGGTCTCGGAAGGCTGGTTTAACTCACAGTGCTCTACAGCTGCAAGTGTAGCCATGCCTTTAGACAGCAGCTGAGCAGGGATTTTGTAGATCACAGTGTTGCCTAAAACTGGAACTTAGGTGCCTAAATCTTTGCGGATTTGGTTCTAAGTTCCTTCTCCAAACCAGAAACTCTATAGCATTCTTAATTAGCAACAATAATATTTCATCATCTCAGCTACTTTTGTCTCCAATATGTCTCAGAGTGATTAAACAGAGGATGGATGGGTTGGTGAGGACAAAAAAAAATAGTATTTTCATTGTGCATGCTTACAAGTTGCAATTTACATCATTTTGATGGACACAACTATCTCAGACATTCAGCTGTAACATCCTAATAGTATCCTGTGGCACCTTATAGACTGACAGACGTATTGGAGCATAAGCTTTCGTGGGTGAATACTCACTTCTTCGGATGCAGGTATTTGGATGCAGGTTGCAGGTTGGATGCAGGTTGCATCCGACAAAGTGGGTATTGACCTACGAAAGCTTATGCTCCAGTACGTCTGTTAGTCTGTAAGGTGCCACAGGACTCTTTGTTGCTTCTACAGATCCAGACTAACAAGGCTGCCCCTCTGATACTTGATCCTAATAGTGTGTTGCTTGCATTTATGACACATTTTAGAATGCATCTATGAGAGGTCAATTCACCAAAGACTCTCCAATTTATTGCTGATGGAGTACTTGAGGGAGATTAATGAGATCTATAGGAGTATGAGGAATGGGGAGCCTCCATGGACATGTAAGAGAGAGATTTTGGGGAGAGGAGGTTGTCACTTAATGTGTTTTGAAGCAATAGTAGATCTGGGTTCAGTTACCTTGAGATTTGACTGAAATTCAGGATGGTCCTCATTTTGTCAACCAAGTTCACCGATGATTACCCTACAATATAGAACTCCAAAGTCTGATGTGGAACTTCAGCACTGATAAAGAGGGAAAAGATTTGGATTAACTTTTGTAACAACTGGGAGATGCTAAATCAGATTGGTGTCAGATGCATGCAAAACCACAACAAACATAATGCCTATAATCAAAGTCTGATTCATAATCCAGGTCAAGCACACTTTTAATTACTCTCTCACATTCGGGGAGTTTCAGTACCTTAAAATCACACCAAACATTTCACACTTGCTACATCTTTTCTCTCTGCCCTATATTAGTCTTCCTCCATCTGCAGTATTCATTTAGATTTAAATATTGCAGGGCACTTTAACTCATTTAAGGGTTGAGCACTTTAAGATAATGCTTTCTAATTATAAAGATAAGGCAAAGTTTTCCATCTGCTTCTTTTTTCCTGCTGGGAAAGCCTGTCCAAGCTCTCAAAGAATTTGTAGCATCAAATAATGGCATTCAGAAAGCAAGGCCTTAGGCTCAGCTTCAGTTGATTAATTTAGCCTCGTTTACTGTTTACAAAATGTCCATGAGTAGCTTATGATTTTCTCTGATTTGATTATTCTAAATCAGTCACCGAATAATTTCTACAGCTACTGAATGGTCTGTAGACTGCTCACAAGAAGTTCATTGAGAGTGTTTGATATTCAGCATAGAAATGGTGTTGGTTAGTTTTGATGGGACACAGGCCATGTGGCCAAATTTCTGTATCCAGGTTGGACAATGGTAACTCTTAGAATCAGATTTCCAATATGAATACTAACAATTTTTAAATGTCAGTTCTCTTTTTGTGAATACAAACATTCCTCCCAATAAACTGGTTTTCTAGAATTTCTGTGGCAAGTGAATACAAAAGACAGCTAAGCAAAACTGAAGCAAATTTGGTTCTTAATTCAAAGAAATATTCTTGTGTGTTTCCAAGGCCACTTATAAATATCTTTTCCCATAGCAAGAATTTTCTTGCTGCCTCCATTTTTAATCTCTGATATGTGCAGCCAAATGTACTCACACTAGACTGCCAGTGAGCAGGAACTGCTTTACCCCTTTGGACGCTACTTTCTATTTATGCATCTCTTTCCTTAGAAATTGTTCTCTGGTAATATATATACTTAAACATATGATCCTGGTCAAATTTCTTGTAAATTCTATACATCAAACCTTCTGAAGTAGTAACTCTTGAAATATAGTCATGTTTTGGACAGAATAATACTCATTAATGAGTGGTGACAATTGATATCTAAGTTCTGCAGAAGAGATAAATAATAAAATCTTACACCTTTGTTCAGTACAAAGCAGGCCACTGTCCTACTCGTGCTCACACTTAATAAGTTTTGTCCATTCTGAAAGGTTTTACTGGTGCAAGAGGTTTAAGAAATATTCCCTATACTTAAAACTAGAGAATACAATGTGAGCCAGTAACACCCTTCAAAATGGATTTTTTTTAAAGTACTACCAACCACTGTAATTAGGAAACTACTTCACTTTTAATTCAAATAACTGCTAAGGGTCACCTTTCAAAGCCCTTACATTTTTCAGGCATACAATAAATTTTATTTTGCTATGGGGATAAAGTACTTTTTATAAACCTACCTTCTGACCTGCTGCTGCAGTCAAACAGAGAGATGGCAGAGCCAAACACTGCCACTGAAGATAGTTTGGGGCCAAGTAACCCCTCATCACTGACTGCTAATTAATTATGTTCCTTGACAAATTTAATTCTGTGAACTGGGTCTGGCAGATTGGCAGACTTTTGTACCAGCACTAGGGTATAGCAAGAGTGTGAAATGGCAGAGATAAAAAATGTGCATTTACTGGCTGTGATGTATCTAGTATCCTAAAGTAAAACTAACTTTACAGTTTAATTTTGTCTATAGCTGTATTAAAATGTCAGAAGACTCAGTGCATGATATTGTTTTCACAGGTTCAAGATGCATTTAGATGTCGATTAAGAAACTGCCAAGATCCAATCAATGCAGATTCTTCAAGCTCTTTTCCTAATGGACATGCTCAAATCATGGTGAGTTTTTATTTTATCCTGGACTTCTAATTCAGTGTCCCTAGCCAAAATAAAAAGATGACTATACATTACTGTACATGTCAAGTGCATGTACATGAAATAGTAATACAGTTCTTAAGTACAAGTCTGACTTCAGCTCCTGAAATTTCTTAGAAAAGTTCAGCTTGTTGGTTCAGTGGTCTGTTGAATAGCACTATTATGTGCTGAATCTCTGAATACCAAGGTTCGAGAGCAGCTGAGACCCTGCCTTTGTGGGCAGCTGGGACTACAGTGTTGTGTAGATGATGTTTTCAGTCTCAAGGATGAGTGGTGAAGTGTGAAACATACTATATATTCTGAATTTCTGTACCCACTGGTGTCTGCTTGCAGTCTGGGGGACTTAAGAGGCTTCCCACCTCTGCAGCTTCAAAGCAAATGCATCTATTATTTCTATTGAAGAGAAAGTGGTGAGCATTCTACAGGGGAAAGAACTGGCTAGAGTTAAGGAGTCAATGAAGTTAGGGTTGCCAGTTTTGGTTGGACGTATTCCTGGAGATTTCATCACATGACATAATCTTTAATAATGACCCCAGAACAAGCCTGGAGGGTTGGCAACCCTAAAGTATTCGGATTACTAATATCCTTAGGTGCAGTGTAGTAGCCAAATACTTATCCCATTGATTTCAATGGGAACAGGATCAGGCCCTAGATGATGCAAGGATCTCTTAGCAATTGCCCTTGAAAGAGCTGTTGGAGCAGAGGAAAATCAATGTTGAGATGTCAGGAAAAAGGATAAAATGACCCCTTCTGAAAAAAGAAAATGTGGTGCTTGTATTAGATAGATGTAAATAAACTGTGAGGAAACTATGAAAGCAAAACTGAAATGCATTTAGACTCTATATCAAGTTAAATAGTATTTCTTTCACCGTGACAGAGTGACCATAGATTCTTAAATGTTAAAGCTTCATTCTTAAACCTGGCAGCACTCTTTACCCCACTTTGAAATGAATAATAGCTACGTTCACGGTTGGGGACGGAGGGGGCTGCAGAACTTACTCTGATTGCATTAGAAGCAGAAATCTACAAAATGCTATATAACAAATTCCAAATGTAATAAGAATGTTTCAGATAAAGTGAACTAATTTGATTAAGGTTATTAATGGTAATGTGTGTTGCGGGCTATTTTCTGTACTCCTGTTTATACAATCACTGTGAAAAGCTTTTTCGACAATAACCTTTCTATGATATGTAGAAGTTATTCTTCCATGTAAATATAAAATTACATACTGTATCACCTTATTAAAATTACATACTATATTTCCATCTATTTTATTTTATTTTTTGTGGTCAGGCAGCATACTTTGAAAACAACTCAGTTATACTTTAGGAAAAATTGTATTACTCTGCTGTTGTAAAACAATAAACTCCACCTTCCCAGCAACAAGAAACCACTTTTAAGAGACTGTGATTCTGTAAGTAGGACATTTTGGAAGCACTGGTTGGCAAAAGGTATTGTGGTTTGGTTTTCATTTAATAATGGTTGTCTCGTTTCATTGTTTCTTGTTACAGACAGATTTTGAAAAAGATGTGGACATTGCTTGTCGGTCAGGTAAGAATACCAGAACAGTATGTAGTCAACCAAAACAAAACAAAAATGAAGATTTGTACTAGTGTCACTGTGAAGTAAAAGGAAGAAACAGAAAAACTATGAGGTTTTACCTGGTTACAGAAAAGTATCTTTTCTATTTTTTTTCATTGTCGGAAGACATGCTGCTATATGGATAAATGTAGTTCATTATCAAAGAAAATTGTGTAAGAGTCTTTTAACAGAATTCAGGTAGTTAAGTGGCCCATAGGAATTTTGATATCTTAGAAAACAAGTGGATTTGGTGATAAAATCAACTTCACACATACAAGAATTTTCTTCACCCAGTAAACATGCAAATGTGAAATAGTCATACATATAGCGAAGCAGATTTTGGGTTAGATAAAGGGCATTTGAAAATATGAATATAATATATATAGTAGCGAAAACAATCAGTATGTGACCTAAAGGGGCTGACTTGTCTCTGGATCTAACTAACTAAAGTTTACTGTAGTTTAAGGAGCACAGCAACAAAAAAAATCAAAATATATTTTAATTTCACATGATAGGTACACATTTTTAGTCTATTTCAGTACTCTGTACTTTAATTGGCTCCATTTCTGTCTGCTTCTGCTACTTAAAAATACTTGTCTTCAGCAACTTACTCAGCCAACATAGTTTAAATAAAACACAATGAAAAATTAAGGGTCTTTATAACCCATTGGGAATTTTGAGATTTAGAGTCTCTCCATGCATTTTGTCACAATAGAGTAATAGTTCTCCCTTATTAACTAATGTTCATTACTGCTGATGTGTTTTGAAAAAGGTAAGGCAATGGAATTTAAAAACAAATACATTCCTCCTACCTTCCTAATGGAAGGATAAGTTCAGACTTAATCCATGAAGCTGCACACTTTATCAGCTTTGTAGTACAGAAAGTCATGTCAAGGACACACTTAAAGAAAGATACTTTTAATGCAGATATGAGTGGACTTCACCATGTAAAATTAAGTGTTTTAAATTCAATTTCCTATAATGAAAGATTTAGTAAAAGGTGACTGGGTGAGCTGGCATGACATGTGTGGTTAGAAACAATCTAATAACCACTTACATTTCCTAAAATGAGTTTTTACCTTTTTTTTTTTTTTTCATTTTTGCTGAGTAATGCTATTGGGTAGTTGAAATGCCCCAATTTCTCACTTACATTTCCTTGCTTTAGGGCAAATAATCCTTGAAAAATTAGAGACAATCATGTATGATTTAACACAGGGGTCTCAAACACGCGGCCCATGGAGCTCTTCCCTGTGGCCCCCCGCGCCCCCCCCCAGGTTTTTTGTTTTTTTTTTTAGCCCCAGGCCATTCCTGCCGCCAGACAGTTGTTCTGGTGGTGGGAACTGCCTGGGGGTTTTAAAAAAAAATGGGGGGGGGGCACGGGGAGCCTGGTGGGCCGCAGGGAAGAGCTCCGCGGGCCACATGGGAAGAGCTTAGCGGTTTCTGGGAGGGAGGGGGGAGGAACGGGAAGCCGTGCGCACAGGGGAGAAGGCGGAGAAGGGGCGGAGAAGGGGCGGGGCCTAATGGAGGGGTGGAGTGGGGGCGGGGCCGGGGGCAGCGAGGGGGCGGGATCAGTGATGCGGCCCTCGGGCCAATGCACTAGTCCTCATGCGGCCCTCGTGGTAATTTGAGTTTGAGACCCCTGATTTAACACAAGGGGCTGCGTTGGTGAGCTGATTACTACTGTATATCAGTGTACTGATACATACGGTAATATTAGAGCCACCATGAACTTTAGGACACAGGAAAGGGAATAAATGCATTCATGGGCATTTCTGTACCTCTTATTGTTGAACTCACAAAATCTTAATTTTGCTGCACATGCTAGCACTATTGTGTTTAAATCCATTCCTTTAAATGGGGGGAAAGGCTATCCTTGTGCTAGAATCAAAGATTCCTGGCAGTTGGGTATTTTAAATTTATCTTTCTTATTTTGCCACTCATTTTCTTTCAAGTCCTGAAATAAAGCTTTCTTTTCTTTTTCTTCTTTGACTGGCAAGACCTTCACTGAAAGTGGTGAATGACTATTTTATTAGCCATGTTGATATTAACCTATAGACTCTTCAAGTGCACCAAAACATATTTATTTCATATAAATAGGCTTCTTTGCCTAGTTTGATCATATGCTGTGTGTATTCAGAGATAAATTTAATATAGGAGAATTACAAAATTCAGCAGAAAACAACATTTAGGAGTAAAGTCAGGGGAAGACATGTACACAGTTAAGGAGATCATTAGGAGGATTGATGAAAAGATCTAGCCGCACAATCTGTCTGATGTTTTCCAAGAAGTTACACAGAGTTGATAAGGGCTGTGCAGATGTCATAGTGTATTCGGGTTAATCAGGTTCCACGTGGTAGGCTTCTGCTTAAGCTGTAGGTTACCTAAGATCTATCACAGAATGTAGAAACAGATAAAGGGCTGTTTTTATTTTATATAAATGATCTAGGCTTAGGGAGAGATCCAGGTCAGTTATATACTGTAGATTAAAAGAAACTGATTAAATAAAAGCCCATTCAAACTAATGTTTCTGAAATAAAACAGAGTTATTAAATGGATAGAAAATGATATAAGGAAATACACTGGTGAAAGGAACATAGGTAAACAAAACCATGACAATGTAAAATAAGCAGCAGCAAACATAACTCCTTGTTATGAGAATCCTATTCTGTAATTCACAGTTCTACATAAGGATATTGGACCATGCAGAGCAGCTACAATAACAGGAACACTTTCTAGAATTTCACTAAATGATGATGAAGAAGAGAAAGGAGCAAACCCTGAAGGTATGAGCTATTCAACATTGCCTGGAAGCATCATTTCCAAAGTCATCATTCAGCAGCCTGCAGGCCTCCATATTCCTATGAGCATGAGTGAGCTGGCCAATCAGTGTTTGAAAAAAGACAACAGTGAGTTGCGGCGGACTGTGTATTTATGCACTGATGATAACTTGAGAGGTGCAGATATGGACATAGTCAGTCCTCAAGAACGGATGATGGAAAGTGACTATATTGTCATGCCCAGAGGCTCAGTAAACACCCAGCAATCATTGAAAGATGAGAGCAAATTGAATATAGGCATGGATACCTTGCCTCACGAAAGGCTGTTACACTATAAAGTTAATCCGGAATTCAACATGAATCCCTCTGTAATGGACCAATTCAATATCAATTTAGATCAGCATCTTCCCACCCAGGAACATATGCAGAATTTGCCCTTTGAGCCCCGCACAGCAGTAAAGAACTTCATAGCCTCCGAGTTGGATGACAATGCAGGATTAGCAAGAAGTGAAACTGGATCCACAATATCAATGAGTTCTTTAGAGGTCAGTGATGCATAAGCAAATTACATGTTCTGTTGTTCTAATTATATGGCAACATAATAAGTCGTGGCTCCTTGACTACAGCCAGCGTTTATGTTTGAGAGGTGCAGCTAATGTCTTAATTAAGATTAAATTACTGTTTGGAATCATGCTTTGCTTATTCTATTCCTATAAAACAATACTGACAATGTTTAGAATTGGAATAAAAATCAAAGTAAAGTTTTAGAGCCTTAAGGATGGGATGATACAATCTTGGAGCTTCAAAATTCCACCTGCCTTGCCACGATTTTCCTGACCTGCAGGATGAATTCTATTAAGTAACTCTGAGTTCAGTGAAAAAGAAAAACCCATTCCTACAGGATAACATTTTAATCACTGAACTTACTTGCATCCTCAAACAATGTACATTATTCATTATTTATTTACCTCATTAAATGTGCATAATTCTTTACCAGCAGTTAAGAACAATGGGCTTGATTCTACACTGGTGTAAAGCAGAGTAACTCTCCTAAGTAGCATTCTATGAAGTGACCTAATTTGCATGCACAGGTGCCTGTTTGTGCCTACATGTGTAGAATTTACATGTGCAGCAGGTGCAGGTACATTTCTTGCACACTTAGCTCAGATGTCATTCTGGCTATAAAATTGTTCTGGAAATCATTACTGGAATCTGTAGGATTTAAACATTATAGAAAATTGCATGTGAAAACCATTTGCTCATTTATTTAACACCTAAGGATCAAATACTTCAGTTCTTAAAAGGTTTTTACTTATGCAAAACCAATATCGATAAGGTCATTAGGAGTTTTTATGAGTGTGTTGACTGGAGAAGTTGGGCTGGAGATCAGAATTTTGTTTCTCTCATCAAGAGCTTTGAAAGCAAAATATTTCCCTCCTTATATTTCCTTCCTTATATTGTGTTCATAATATCCACAACTCTTACATGAGAAACACAGATTAATTAAGTAAATTAAAAAGAAAGAAGATGATTTTGGGGCTTGGCAGGTAAGCCAAGTTTTGGCTACTTTTTGTAAGTTGCATTAACATGTCAATGTATAGGTAATCTTGGGACACATTTTCAAATTGACTTCTTAAAATTGCATTTTGCACACACGTCCAGTTGCATGCATACATTAGTTAGTTAGATATGAAGTTACCTGATATGCATGCAAAATTCCAGCTTTGGTGGGCCCAGTTCCTGACACCACATTTGAAAATATGCCTTGAAGTCAATGAGAATGTGGGCTTGCATCTTTAGAATCCAAAACGTTTATTTCATTTATAAAAGCTTTTCACGTGACTTGTAAGATGTGTTCCTAACACTGGGTCTCATAGGCGCCAATTTCCTGTGGCGTCGGTGGGGGCTGACGCCCGGCGTCAGGGGCGGGGCCCCGCCCCCGACGCCGGGACCCGCCCCCGACACCGGGCGATGTTGCGGGGCCCCGCCCCTGATGCCGACGCAACGTCGCCCAGCGTCGGGGGTGGGGCCCCGCAACGTCTCCCGGTGCTGAGGTGAGCTTGCCGCGGGTCCCGGGGCTGGCGGGGAGCTGGGCGCGAGCCCCGGGGATGGCGGGGAGCTGCCGGTGGGTGCTCTGCACCCACCAATTTTTCCCCGTGCGTGCTCCAGCCCCGGAACACCCACGGAGTCGGCGCCTATGCTTGAGTGGGTCTGATTTACCACTCTGTTAAACCAGTTTTATGCTTATGTAACTACACTGAAATCAAGAGTGATGATTATGGTCATTATAATATATGTATTCTCTCTTACTAGGGCAACCACACAGGATCATTCTGATACATATTTGCAACTTTGTACAGTTGCATTTGCAGTTCAGAGTTCTATATGTGAAAGGAGTTCATGGCCCCTAGCAGGTACCTAGCCAACTGGAAAAAATGTGCATGTGCGTGTGTGTGTGTGTGTGCTGCACATGCACACACATACAACATGTATGGAGTAGTAGTAGAGGCAGATTCCTACAAATGCCATTGCTTAGACTTGACAAGGTTGTTGAATCTTTACTCGTGTAAATACAAATTAAAGAAGAGCTTGGGGGGAGGTCCTTCCTCAAAAATTTTGAAATATCCAGTGCCACTTCCTCCATTTTAGAAGACTTTAAGACTTTTCAGAAGATAGAGTCAATGCAAAACTTTGTATCAGATATTATTGATACATCTTTCCCTTCAGAGGGGAGGGGGGAAATCTTTCTTTCCTTTCTCTTAGACAAAGCGTGCAAATAGATGATAGCTAACTGAGAAGCCCTCCTTCTCCCATCAGGACCTGTTGCTTCTCTTCTCCATCCATAGGAAAATCTGGGAGCCCCAGAAGCTTCTCTGCCAGGCATCAGGCTCCTCCTAAGGCTCCCACATCAGGTTCCCTTATCACTAGCAAGAGAGGAGGGGGATGCCCTAAGTCAGAAAGAGAAGGAGGAGCTTTTCTTCTACATTCAGTGTAGGACAGGGAGTTGTGTTCCCCTGCACTCCTCCATACTTTAATCCTCAGCATAATGATACTTGCTCTGTAAGTACTTTGCAAATGTGTTAGTTTTTACCGTGTCATTCTATAGTAGTCAACATTTAACATGTAAGTGGAGTGCACCTGAGTGATTTCTGAAGTGTTAATTCTACAATTTTAAAATTTAAGGTCAGTATTTATTGAGCACACAATAAAGGGAAAAGGAAGAAATTTTATAAAGCAATTAGGGAAATGGTATACCTGGGAAATTATTTACCATGCTACAGGAATAATATTAGGTATCATAGGCCCCATTTTCAGAGGGACTCAAACCAACTTCTGATTTTGTGGGTGTTTTTCACCTGCTGATACTTACACCCATCAAGAATTATGGGTGTAATTGGTTCCAGCTGAACATTGTGTCCCCAAACAGCTAGTCTGTATACCGAGTTGCTACTATTTGTTCTCTCAATTTATTGTGGGCACAAGTACTTGTGGGTATAAAACTGAACCTGCAGAAGTAGGGGACATTTCTGAAAATTTAGGCCTTTAAGTGCTCTCACAAAAGAAAACAAAAAACAATCCACTTGAAACTCATTTCCATTTTATTTCTGAAAAATCAGAATCTCATACTTCATTGACCAAGTATCTTACATCATACATGTATACATGTCCTTACATAAAATATTCATCAAGCTTGGAAAATTGAGGTTTTTTGTGCTAATACTCTTACAAAGTCTGTAAAATTCCTGATTTTCTTTTATTTACAAATCTCAGAAATGTTCCACAGTTACATCAATGGGCATCTGCTTTATCCGTTAGAACAATTCACTTCCAAAACTGCTTTTATGTGATATTAAGGTTACGAGACCTGTATCATAAAATCCTAACCAGTTAAAAGTTAAGGCTGAGATGTGAGGTCATTAGTATACTCTCTCATACCTGGGCATTGCATTTTATGATGCCTGGAGATGACAGTTTTAGGAGATAGATGTAATATTCAGGCATGCTGGAATTTCCTAGCTTTTGCCTCTGTGTGTCACAGACTTATTTCTAGTTTCTGTATGTTAGAATTTTTTATGCTTTATTGTATCGAGAAGATCTGCTTCTCTAGTTAGATAGTTCTTTGAAGGTGATATATTTATGTACAAATATTACCCAGGCATACACATACATGTATGAGTTTGCAGATTACCACGGTGCAGTCTAGTGAGGTTTTACTCTGTACGCTCCATACAATATTAGTGTTATTATAGTCACAAGCAGGCGTACTAGTACACCACGGTGGTTCTTACAGGGAATAATTTAACATCTTGCTTATCTCCTGCACCTTCTTCATATGCGTTGATTAAAGTTGGCAGTAGTATCTTGGCATCAAAGTGGCTTTCAATGTGCTTCTTCAGTTCAGAGTGTTTTGGTTTTAACGAAGAAAGCACTCTGAATGTCCACTTTTGGAATGGTTTTTGTTTTGAAAGTGTACACTCAGAGTGCTGTGCTCATTAAAACTAAATTACTTTGAAGTGAGGCAGTGCATTCCCATCCACTTTGACACAATGGGGAGGGAAGGGGTTGGAAGTCTAAATGCAAAGGAAGAAGCAGATCTATGTAAGGGGCAGAGCACGTGCTCCCCAAAAATGCAGGGAGAACTGGCACGAGCATCTTGGTGGAACTGGAGTGGCTGATTCTTTTAGAGGAATACAGAGAAGGAAAGAAACACTGTACTTGATTTGTTTCAAATGAAAAGGGGAAAAAAGGGATATTTAGAAAGAAAAAGACCAAAAAGGAAAAATAAAGGAAAGAACTGAAGGAGAGTATGAATTGTAAAAAAAAATAAAGGTAGAACATGCAGGAAATTATATTAACAAGGAAAAAGAGAGACTGTGCTCTGGTAGGCAGAAAGATGACAAAAGGATAAACAGTCAAAGAAAAGGAGCAACTCTAATTTAAAAGACAATGTGGCAGACAAGGAAGAAAATGTCATATTCTCTTTGCAATATTCTCCTCTAAATGAGAGGACCTAGAGCGGTACTTTGGCACATAAATGACTGGAATTCAGTTCCCAATCTCTCATTCCCCTGTATTCATTTTCAGGTCCCAGTCCCTCATTCTCCAATCTGAGATTTCTATGGAGACAGGAACACTACCATAAGTGGGAGGCACTTGGTTGTATCACTAAAATATCCCTTCGGACACATTAATGAGAGGCATTAATATATCCCAAAGGTAGCTCCTTAGTCAAAGATCTGATGTGAGGCCTCAGAAGGAGAGCATCATCACAGACATGAAAATATGAGAGAACTGAAAAGATAGTGAAGGAGTTAACAACATGAAGAAAGGGGGAAATAATAAATGGAAAGGCAGAAGAGAAGACAGAGGAAAGGCAAAGTCAGAGACACCAGAAAGGGAGAGGGAAATTCAGAGGAGGCTTAAAATTAAAGGAGCAGAAACAGAACATTGAAATCAAAATTAAAGAATCAAGTTAAAAACGTGTGGTAACACGAGAGGAAAGGAAGAGAGAGAAGAAATCCATCCCCAAACAGTATTTCTGGTTAAGCAAAAACTCAGTCATCAGGCAGTTTAGGAACAATAAGGCAGTCTCAAGTCCTTTTGACCTATGATATGAGAACTGAAGCAATAATTGGGAATAGAGTGAGAAGAGCATCATGGGAGTGCCTGCTTTAAAATGCACCCAGATTGCATCAGTTTTTCAGGACCCCCCTTACATAGATTTATCTTTCTTTCCGCCTTCCATTCTCAATCATCTGCCAAAGCCGTGCTGCTTGCCAGTTCTGTGACTCTCAGCCTTAATGAAAGCCTAAGCCTAATATAGTTCCCGCTTTATTTGATTTGTTGGATGGATCTTGAGTTCCTCCAGTTCCAAAACTGCCACTACATCATTTTATATAACCTTTATAAAGGTGGAAGTTGAACCAGGCAATGAGAGGGCAGTAATTGAAGGTGTTTTGAACTGGAATTGTAGTCAACACCCTGGAGAATAACATCTATTTGAGACAGTGTTTTACATGTACCTATTTTAGCTGCATGTGATATTTAAGACAAATACATATTTTCAGTCATTTACTAAATTAAGAAATGCCTATACCTCCCACAAAAGAGCGCAGCAGCTCCAAAACAGGTGTTTATAGCCTATTGAGTAAATGTGTATGTAGGAGCTGTTATAAAAAGGAGTCTTATGCCCAGTAGATCAAAATAGCTGTGAACTGAGGCCTTGTGAGTGTTGCAAGTGTGCTAAAATTGCCAGGAGACGTTCAGCACTCAAAAATTCCCACACTTATGTGGTTATGCACTTTTTTCACACAAAATTACTGCCTTATGACTCACCTGTATTAAAGACTAATAGCCTGTACTAATAGCCCTGTATTCGAAGCTAAGCTGTTTTTTTCACTAACATGAACACAAATGGGCATTTTAAAAAATCAGAACTTCTATTCATGCTGCACTTTTATATCTCCAAAATGCCAAAAGAGATTTTTCTTTAATTTTGTAGGGGGGGAAATCCTCCCTTGGGCATGTTGTATGTCATGTTTAATCTCAGAGTGAATTATCAACTGCTGATAATAAGGATTTATATTAATGGAAACATGGAGATAGCCTTCACTATTATATCTCTGGTTTCAATTATACTTTGCACTGCATAATATATCTTCAGGAGTTTATGTAATTAATCAGGTAGTAGTATAATGCAAACTAGAATAAGGAGCAAACCAGGAATTCATCTTTTTACACAGATGGAGAGGGATTATATTAGTCATTTAGTGGGAGCAGCTCCTTCCTGGTGCCAGCACAGTAGTGCGTGTTGGTGTATGGAAATTATCTTTCAGCACTGTTCTATTTTTTCCACCAGTGAACAGAGTTCAAAGTTATTCTGGAATTATACAGAGAAGCTATACACGATTAGTACAAAACACAACTGATTTAAAGTGAATTGCTGCTGCAGACTTCCTTTCCACATAATTCTACTTTGATTTTAATATAAGGGCTTTTTTTCTGTGATGTGGGTTTTATCTCTGAAATTAGACAGTCATAGAAATTAGAGATGGAAAAGACCCACCAGATCACCTCCTGTCAATGCAGGAATATTTTCTACAGTAAATTCCTCCAACACCTTGCCTGACCTAATATTCAGTTACTCTACTGGTGGGCATCCCACCACTTCCTTTAGGAGATCATTCCCTGGTCAAATGAACTTCACTACTAGTACTGTAGTACTGGGCATGCTTTCTTGATAACCAGTCTAAAGTTGCCTTCATTTCATCCCATTATTCCTGAATTATAACTTCTCAGACATGTTCTTCCCCAACTAGCCTTTTTCATTATTTGGTATTTACACCCAAATACATCTAAACTGTGATTATGTATTCCAACTCCACCATCACCACTGTTTAACCAAGGTACATAAACTTTTATACCCCTTTCTTTAAAATCACTCTTGCTAGCCTCTGAATGGTTTTTGTTGTCCTTTTCTGAATTATTTCCAATATATTGACATCTTTCTAATACTGACAGGCCCATAACTTTATGCAATAGTCTAGGTGCAATATCACCAGAGTTGCATAGAGAGCGACTTACATCTCCTTGGGCTGGAATATGCAGCCTTGACCTTTTTTTGATGGCATATTGAATTGCAAATTGATGCCCAGCTCATTGTTTGCTATCACCCCTGGGCTTTTTTCCTCATTACTGTTTCCCAACTCTCTTCCTGCAATTGAATAACTACATGCCTTCGTGGTCAATATTTTAGATTGAATCTGATTTTGTAATTTTTGCACCTCTCTAGGACTTTGTTTTTACTTCTCCATCCTCACTGATATTTGCAATATGTTTGAATTTATATTATCTACATATTTTGCTTCATGTGAAGGTTACTTATTCTTCCAAGTCATTAATAAAAGATACTACATAAAGCTGAGGCTAACACTGATCCTGGAAAACCCCTCTGGCTCTCATTGTAAGGTTTATGTTGATTAAACTGATACTCAGCTTTACTGGTGGATACATGCAACTACACTAAGAAGAGACCCCACCATGGACCACCTTCATCAAGCTATGCATTCACTGGCTAACAGAGATTTTTTTTTCCTTAGCCCCATCTCATTAGGCTTTTGCCTTCCATTAATTTAATGTGTTGAATGAGCCAGATGGTTGCCTAGATCTATAGGACCACGAAGGTTTATATACAAGTCCCTCTTCCCTAGCCAACTGAGATACCACCCTGGAAAATCATCCTTTTAGTTGATTTAAGAAAGAAACTATTTTTGAGGTTGTCAGATTGCTTAGAGAACCTAAACATGCAAGTAGTCTTGATTAAACCTAATCACCCATCTCTGTGCTTCCCATGAGCAGACTTGCAGGCAAAATGGGTTTTAAATACTCCATTTTTCTAAATCATGATTTCTTGCAAACCAAATCTCTAAACTATATTTGATTTAGCATCTTCATTCATGCAGTTCAGTAAAACCAGGTTTATTACTGAATTGTGTCTTAAAACTAGTATTTTTTAGGGACAAATACTCTAAAGTTTACCTCACGAATGAGCCTTTTTCCTTTTGTGACCACACAGCCAAACATAATACTAAATATTCTGAGTGTCCACAGGTCCTTGAGAGCCCTGTTTGTGTTTTGGGGGTATATAAATCTCTCGAGGTACTAGTTCATTTTACAATGATTATCGTCTCTCTAATTTTTTTACCACTGTTGTTCTGTGTTGTTGTTTTGTTTTGTTTTGTTTTGTTATTGCTGCTGTGACACATTTTTTCCAATTAGTCTTTAAATATCCTGGTTAATGTGGGAGGTAAAGTTGAGCTTTTCTGGAAAGTTAATGAAGGGCTTATCACCACTTTATAGTTTTTCAAGTATTCTATTATAAGTCCCTTCCCGTGGGCTGATTCCCAGCTCTTCAGATCCCAGAATGTGCAGAACATTCCTACAGTAACCTCCTTCGCATATTTACAAATGCAACCATTTGGAGCTGGTCAAAATTTTCCACCAACACAGTTTTTCAACAGAAAATGGCTTTTTTGACTACATCAAAAAAAAGGGGGGGGGCTATTTTCATCAAAAACCCAGAAATAAAAAAAAAATCAGTTTTCAGCAACTTGAACATTTCACTTTTTAACTGAAAGTATTTAGGTTTTGGTTGCAAAAAACCAAAACATTTCAATGCAAAATTTCAACAAATCAAAAAATTTGTTTTATTCAAGTTTTTCACAATTTCTTGACCAGCTTTATTAGAAACAAGTGCATCCACGTCACCTCCATCCTCAATCAACTCCACTGGCGTCCAGATCAATTCAGAACACTGTTAAAAATTGCCCTCCTTGTTTTTAAAACGCAGTGAATTTGTTCCAGCTGACCAACCTCATGGACCTTAGTACAAAACACACCATTGCTTAACTAGGTGGTTAAGGACTGAACTGTATAGCAGGTGTCCTGATCTAGATCCCATTGAAGTCAATGGGAATCTTTATGTCAACTTCAGGAGACTATGGAACATGCCCCAGGTGAAGAAAGTAAATTCATCATTTTGCATCGTCTCAGTCACTAAGACATTACACTTTCTACACTCCAGGGTTGCTACCATAAAATACATAAAACTGGGAAAAGCAGGAAAAGTGTTTGGGGAGGAGAATAGGTAAGTCATGGGGAAATGGACTTACACCAGATCCTGAGCCATATTCCCTACTTTGAAGGACACAAATTACTCCCATTAACTGTCATGAGGCCAGACCCTTTTAGCAAGAAAGCCTGTCCTGCCAGTTATTCAGAGAGCTGTGCAATGGTGCCCAGATGCAGAACTGCAGTTCTTGGCTGATGCAAAATTGCAAAAACACCATATAGAGGAAGAATGAGGATCTCTGCTTGTTTTATAAGATAGCACACATCCCTCACTCGGACACCTACTAACACAAGTGCCTGGGTGTGTGTTACATAAGGGTACAGAGTAGGGCTAGGATTTATTACTATGAATAGATTTTCTTCACAGTCGTAAGCTCCAGTCATTATTCAAACAGCCCTTGTCTCTTTCTATACTCTTTTTCCTTCCTTTCACCCTCCCTCCCCACAAGTAATCTAGCACTGGCCTCTTCTCTTTCAGTACACATAATCTCCCCATCCTTGGAGCAATAACCTTTTCCTCTGCTACCCCTGCTGGCTACTGCTGCCTTCATGTATCCCTTTGTGGTATCCCTTTGCCACATTAGCCCTGGCTATTTTATCCCTTCCCTACACCATCAAACTTCCATTTCTTCTGCTGTTATTTACTATTTACCTCTAAAGCTGTATTTTTTTAAAATTATGTGAAGCATTCTGAGTTGTATTTTGTATAAAAGATACTATACAAAATGACATTTTGTTGTATTGTATAACAGTAAATCCATCTCAATTGAAGAATCATTTCTTTTACATTCAGATTCCTGGACTAATATTTTTCATAAATGTGAAACTAATTTAAAGTTGTTCTCTCCAAATGAAGTCATCATTGCAAACAAGCTGAAGCTTGTATGGAAGATATAGCTGCCATTGGCTTGATTCCTCTGTCACTAACCCCAGTGTAAATCTGGAGTAACTATATTGAAATCAATCTAGTGATAGAGAAGAACCAAGTTCTGGGTGTCTATATGATTCCAAAGTGATAGGTTCCTTATATATATCATCGAGATGATGGTTTCCAGCTACAAAACTTACTGAATGAGGAGCCGGATTACATGCAGAACTCCCTGTGAAATGCAATTTTGTCTTATTCCATTGGAAAAACAATCTCATTTCTAACAAACTGGGCATGATGTCACAGATTAATATTTAATTGTTAAAACAAAAAGTACATCTTTTTTAAAGAAATCTTTAACATAAATATACAAAAGGAAACACCAATGTTATTTAAACTAATGACTATGCTTGCATGAATAGATCCTATGTTAATACACCTATTATTTTCTTTCCTTTTCTGATGCTTAATAGAGAAGAAAATCACGTTATTCGGACCTTGACTTTGAAGTAAGTTTAAGTTTGAGTTATTCCTGCTTATTAAAACTATATTAATATAAAGTTAATTAGAAATTTCAGTTTAAGCCACATGATATAGTACATATTAATATGATGGTTTACATGGGTGCTGTATAATATATGATGGGAGTTTCATTAAAACTACTTTGGCAAAAGTTACTTGTAAAACATTCTAACATCGAACCACCACATAGTACAAATGAACCATCATCGCTTCTGTTCTAAGTTCTCCATCATTTCAATTGCATGGGTTTTTTTCCTTTTTATACATCTATTTATTTCCCAGGTGGTCGTAGATGCTTATTGTCTATTGGAAAAAGTTTGTCTCTTTTGTTTGGTAAGTGGTGTTGTCCCAGCAAGTCTGCTTCCTTCCACAAATTCTCTATATAAGAGAGCCCAATCTCTCATTTTCTTTAGGATTCTTCTAGCTTCTGGGACCTACGTTTTCAAAACTGGTTAATCATTTTGGGTACTTGAGTTGAAACACCTTAAAGGGGCCTGACTTTTCAAAGACGCTGAGCAACTGCACTCTGAAAACAGGCCCCCTAGGTGTCTCAGGTTGGATACCCAAAATTTGAGACTTGCAAAATCTATAGTCCTTGTTGGAAATGTAGGCTCTGGTTGTTTAGTTAATGCAAGGATTTACGGGCACAAACATTTTGGTGAAGGCATTTATCTTCCTATTTATTTGTATGATTGCGCTAAGTGACTACTCTGTGTAGTCAAGTCTATATTCAGCAGAATATTAATGATTTATGGATTTTTGGTTTTTGCAAAAGCTGTCTTATTCATGCTTATTAATAATTTGATATAATTCAATATGTGTTTCTCCAGTGAAGCCTCTCACACTGTTTGCCATAGAACCTTAAATACTTAGGACCAAATTTTAATATCCATTGAGATCCACATATCGACTGTGACTTGAAAAATCATCGTCTATGTGTACACGGACAACCACGGTAGTGGATTTTTCTAGTCATGCATTGGAGCATATCTTGGATCAGAATCTGGCCTGCAGTTACTGATACAAAAACTATGGCAGTTCCTTTATTATCTCATCTTGTGAATCATTCAATATATAATACTGTGTATTCCAGAGTTTCAGCTATCGAAGTGTGAAATTCTAAGCAATAAATTATGTGTTCAGAGAACCAAACCAAAGTGATTTAAATTATGAAACTCTTTAACATTTGAAAATCTTAAAGCATAGTATATATTGGATGTCATACTTGGTAGTGTTTCACTCAGTAATGCTCCATGCAATGAAAGAGAGTATTATTATGGACAAGTTGGTCAGGCCTCCATAGTTAATGCAATTGAGTTGTTCAGTTAGAGGAAGGAGTCTACTTCTGTATTATGTATGAAAAATACAGTGTATACTCCCAAAAATTATAGCACTTACTGTTTGAATACAAAATTAATTTTCTCAGAATTTACAAAAGAATCCATTAATTAGTGTCAGTTCAAATGTATTTAAATATGGTTCCATTAAAAATACAATTTAGTTTCAGGCCTTGTTTTCCCTGAAATGATCTTAATAACAGACTAACATAGCCTTCAAATTCCCAGATAGTCAACACTTGTTGAAATCTTGTGTATAAACTAGATTTGAAGAAATTAGGTTGTAATTAAGCTGTTATTAATGATTGTGGTATCTAACTCTTATGTTTACACAGAATATAGACAGGCATAGGTCAACAGCTCAGACCATCTTTAACTGGGGGCACTGCAATATCTGAGATAACTCAACCAACCAGTTCTGACCTGTAGTAATATCCTGAGGGGAAAAAATATGAAAGGACACAACCTCTCTTTCTTTATCAATCAGTTTAATCTAATTTTGGACCACAACACAAAAAAATCATAATTTTATTGTTATTGCATGGTGTCACTAAAAAGTTAAGATTATTTGAGTGCCTCAAAATTGTGCATTCCATTATCATGTTTGAATTTCTTTGAAGTTTAACAGTAACTCTGAATTTCATAGGTGTGCAACACTTATTTTGGGGATAATTACATTAATCCTGCAATATTTTTTTGCCCTTAAGCTACCTCTCAAATTTAACTCCAACTTACTTTTCTTTTTTTCTGGAAATACACACACACACACACAAAATAAAATTAAAAGAGCATCAGTTAATGTTCTTGAGGATACTTAAATTCAAAAAAGGAAGAAGAATATGCATCAACAATCTAAGGGGGGGGAAGCAATTCTAAAATTAAATAAAAATAGCACAACAGAAAGTATACAATCACAGCAATGAAAAGAATTCTAAATCACACAATTCCAGGTTGAAGGTCAGGAATTCAGTGCAGATCTCTGAGAACATTCTCTATGGCAACTGCTACTAAGACATCCATCCTAGCACTCAAGGGAACATATTCCAGCACCAGATAACTACTGACAATACTATGCACATTGTGTTCTCAAGTATCAGTTATCCTGTAATGCTTTTTCAATTGACTCACATTGTGTATATATGATACTTACATCTTTTATTGTTTTGTTTGCAATTGCTGCATTGCCTAGATTTTTTTTTAAATATCATATTATATACATGACTTGTATATACAACATCAGGAAGGGGGATGTGTCATCCTATATGTGTGTACATTACTCTGTTCAAGTGACACTAATCCCAATGGAGACCATTTGGGATTACTGCAGTATAAATAATAATAATAACAGCAATGATATTGTGCCAGTGGCTGTGATATTGTAGAAGTGCTGAACCAGATCCTTTCCCTGCTTTAAGATTTCATGATCTCTGCTTTGCACCACTCTGAAAGCTGACCTGGATAGCCACCTGAGGATTCCTTTTGATAGGGAAATCCCATAGTGGTAGCATAACCACCCAACCTCCTTCACGGTCCTAGGTGTAAGACAGAGGGGTGAGGTAGGGTGGGGTCATGGGCCAAAATGCTGATGCATTCTGTTACTGCCTAAAGCCTAAACGGCCTCTTTGGGGCCACTGCAGCTGACTGTAACTTAGAATAGCCCTGAGGATGCCCTAAATGGTTTTGTGGGTCCAGTGTGCACCCAGGATCTGAGGGGACAAAAAGGTAGCCATGAACCATCTTTGCCGCCTCTTACCCCTGGGTCTTGCACTGAGAGGAGCCTGGTCAGACTCAAGGAGTGGGCCAACTGTGTCTTGTTTTGCCTTTGTAAACAGTTTAGTGTTATGTAATAGTTAATAGTTCTTAAAAGTACTATTTACATGGGGGACTTAACACTGGCTGTGTCTCTCACTCATGCACAGCTATGCAGTCCCATCCTAAACTGTCATTGGTGGTACTAACTACAGGAAGTTCTGGGGTTTGGACACATTAATGCATCCTCTTATCCTAAGACCTCATTACTCTGCAAATAATAAAAATATCCTGCTTCATTCTTTCAGTCCTTCAGAGAGGAAAACCCCTTATTTTATATGCCAAAGCCCCTACACACAGGCTATTTTATCCATGCTTCACATAGAAAAAATACAAAGATAGCCAAAATCTGGACTTACTTGTTATAGTCTATCACATACATTAGTGCATCAGGGTAGGGCAAGGGCCAGAATCTCATTGAGGCGCATACTGCTTGCCCCTGTCTAGCATGCCCACAAATGCTAGTTGCTGTGGCTCTGCATTCCACCAGCTCCTACAAACCCAGAACTTTTTCTGAGGTAGTGCCATTACCACTCTAGGATCACCCCCCACCTCAGTCCTTCCCTGAAACTGGAATTATCACTGACTCAGCCAGAATTCTCTTCAGGGCTCCCACTGAATCGCACCCCCTATACATAACCTCTAGCATGGAACCTTATGGAGTCAAAGGCAGAATGCAGCCCATAAAGAATGTTGTGTTTGTCTTATATTTACACGTAAAGTCACACAGAGCCAGTTTTATATTCTGTCTGCATTCTTGCTGCAGTCACAAATCACACTGGTTTCCATTGCAAACCAGTCGAATATTACTTTATAAGAGACATTCACTAGGGCCTTGATACATTTTGACATTTAAAAATATTGTTGGTTTAACAAAAAATCCTTAGTGTTATTGGCTGTGGTGCCCCTAGCTGTGTGGCACCCTGTTTAGCCACATAGCCTGCTTTCCCCTAAAACTTTTACAGAGCTGCTCCTGTTCTGAGATGTCAGTACCAGTGTATGGCTGTCAGTTCAAATAAAATTAATTCTAATTGTGTCAAACAGTGTAGATCACAAAGATGTCAGGGGAATTGCTTTTTCCCCCCAAAGAGCTCTATAATAGATGTGCCATGGGGAGAAAAGTTCTGTTACTGATGAGGACACACAGGAGAATGAAACACAGACACAAAGATGGATTTTTAAAGCAGAAGGTCACAAGTTTATTATCATTTAACTTTAATGGAGGGGGCACATGTCACAATAGTACTGCACATTGCAATGGACCGTGCAGCAACTGAGAAAGTCACTTGTACAGTAGTCTAAACGATGACTGTAATGGAGCTACTGTGTGACTGTAGGTAGAACTACTAGGTGGAACATGTTTATCAACACTCCCTCATTTTGTGGAACGTTACTCATTTTATTCCCAAAAGCTAGCTATGTTCCACACCAGTTTGGTGTTGCCTTACTTTTATTGCTAAAAACTGTAGACATGTATTTACATCAAAAACAAACATTGATAAACTGAAGTTAAAGAGTTATTTCCACTAAAGGACTGAATTGCACAGGGTTTTCATTTTCCTGCATTCATAAATGTTTTGTGTCCCTCATTTTGCGTCTTTGTCACACACTGCATTCCATCTTTGTGCTTTGCTAGGTTGAGCAGTATAAGCTGGAATGGAGTATATTGACCCTCAAGTTTGTTTGGTAGCAAATAAGGCAGGAGATTGTGATTTACCCAGGTCACTGGCAGAGTTAGGATGGAACTCAGGAGTTTCTAGCTCCCAGCCCTGTATTCAGGCCACTTCTCTCTTTCTGTAAGTGCAGTAAATGAGCAGGATTTGAGGTAACACACACAGAGGCACCAAGATGAGAAGCAAAAACAGAGAAAGCCTGGGAAGAGGGAGAAGGAAAATGAGAAAAATAAGCAGAAGTAAAGAAAGTCAAACAGCAGCACCAAAGGAAGAGAAAAATGAGAGAACGGGAGGGGCAAAATTAGATAGAAACAGTAAATAAATAGCAGGAAGAAGAAACTGATCCAGCCGGGGGGAAAAAACGGGGATATTATTTTTGCACAGTAAGAGAAAAAGAGAGACAGAGAAAGGAAGAATAAAATTATAGGACTCCATGCAGAGAGAAGCAGGTACACGAGGAAGAAATACAGCCTCTGTACCATTCTTCTCTGTCCCCCAACCCTAGGGAAGGCCCTTCACAGGGACACCACAGTCTTTGGACAGTGCCAACCTGGATGGGGATGGAGGAGAGAAGCCAGGTTCTCGCTTCTGGATTTCCCTCTCCCTCCCATTTTCTATGGGGGAAACTGGCACAAGTTAATATATTTGAATGTTACCTTGCACTGCTTCCCCCTTTCCAGGCCTTGGGGGATGAGTGGGGCTTCCTAGGTGGCTGTGGTTGTGACAATCCCCAGAAGAATGGCTGCTAAAGAAGCCATGTTGTCCAGGGCAAGCATGAGCCTGTGTTGTAAAGCAGCAGGGCAGAAGAAAGGATTCCATTTATCTTTATTCTATCTTGTTCGGATTCATATACCACTCTAATCACCAGAATACATCTTGAGGCTGTCTGAAATGCCACACAGATTTCACATGATCTGTCATTTCTGACTTAGTCCATGGCTGTTGAACTTCACCCACTCAAGAGAAAAATGGGCACAAAACCGGAAGTTTGAATTCAGTATTGCTTCTCTCCTTTTGTGGTTTGTTGTCCCATAGAAGAGAAAGCAGGGCATTCTCTATAGTGAATACTATAGCAGTCTACTTTTTGGAAAATAGTTAAAACTCAGAATTTTAACAAGGAATTAAAAAGTGGAAATAGAAAGAATTAAAGGTAGAGATTATAGTTTATTTATCTAATGCTTACAGTGTAAATTACTCATTACACACTTAAATGTACACCGAACCAGCAAGAAGGGAATAAAGAAGGGTAGCCAGGAAAATACAAAGCAGCAGAAAATATCCATAGTTTTCAGTTAGGTGGATTGTATTTATTTTTCTTTCAACAATTTTTTTTAAAGTATGTACCTGCCAGACTTGCACAGAAAATGATTAATTTCCCCTCCCACCTGCTTCTTTTCAGGAACTATATAATGAAGTAAGTGACGCATTTGCTTTATTCATATTTGCTATTTAACAAATACTTCAGACAAACATTCAGACAAATATCAAAAAGGTAGCATTCAGTACATTCCATTTCCTACCCACTATTACAAAGTTTCCAGCTGGCATCATTTATTTCACAACCATATGCTATTTCCCGGTTTAGTCCCAGTTTTTTAACCTGCAAAATTTGTTTTACTCCCTACACCCTGACTTCTTATTTTAGCCAGTAATAAGCTTTGAAGTGGCACCTTGCCTTTTGAAATTCTGTGTAAATGGAACCTGCTCCCTTGTCTACCAGAGCAGTAATATCTTCAATAATCTCCAGCAAGTCACTAGAGTGAGAACCTCTTTATGAGTTTAGATCAACTATCTCTAGTTAAAAAATGTTTTGCAAGGTATTTCTCATTGAATCTTGCAAAATTATTTCCTGTGTTCTCCCCACAACTCATCTTAAGTTAATCAGTCTCTAATTGCTTGCGATATTTCATGTGCCTATTGTGAATAATGTTGCCAATTTCCAGGACTTGGATGACTCCTTGAGCTGTCATCAAACAAATGCTTAAGTTTCAGAGTAGCTATGTTACAGATAATATAGTTGTTATATAGCACTGGTAAAAATGCATGGCTAACAAGGCAGGAACCTTTCACACAATTTATTCACACTAAATGGAAGATAAAATAATTAAAACACATAAAGGATTATTTCAAGGTCATCTACTGACACTCTACGTTGAGTAGTATTGTGCTTAATTTGGTTATCCACTGTGAGTGAGGGTGGAAGAATCAGGCATGGAGATAATGATTTTAGAAGGCTCCCACCAGTATAGAGACTGCAATTTTGAATGGCACTTGCATGGGTCAAGTTAAAGAATGGGAGGCACAAGATATATGTGTGTGCTTCTCCTCCCACATAAGGTTGTGTCACCGTCTGGTACGTACAGTTCCTAAGAATGAATAAGTAAAGCTACGAGTTTGTCATGGAGGTCATGGAAGTCACGGATTCTGTGACTTTCCGGGACCTCCTGGACTTCTGCAGCGGATGGTGCGACTGGCCCGGGGACTGCCCGAGCAATTCCGGCAGCCCCTGGGCCAATCGCATTAGCCGCTGCTGGTATAGTCTTAGGCCACCGTGCCCTCCTCCCGCCAGCAGCAGGAGTTTGGGTGTGGAAGGGGGCTCAGGGCTGGGGGTTGGGGTGTGGGAGGGGGTGAAGGTTCTGGGCAGCGCTTACCTTGGGTGGGGGGGGGCTCCCTGGAGTGACGACGTCCCTCAGGTCCTAGGCGGAGGCATGGCAAGGCAAATTAAGCACAATACTGCGTGCTGTCCCCACCTGCAGGCACCGCCCCCGCAGCTCCAATTGGACATGCTTCCCAGCCAATGGGAGCTGAAGAGCTGGCACTCAGGGCGGAGGCAGCACGCAGAGATGCCTAGTCACACCAGCTCCGCCTAGGAGCTGAGGGAGGGGGGATGTTGCTGCTTCCAGGGAGATGCGGAGCCTGGTAGGGCGCCTACCAGCCCCACCAAATACCCCCCCAACTCCCTCTCAGCACCAGTGGCAGTCCCAGGTTGTGCATCGCCACCCGCCCACCACCAACACCACCATGATAGCCCTGGAGCACACTCCCCCTAGCACCCGGGGCATCCCCAGGCCGCTCTCCCACCCTCCAAGATTTAGTCAGGGGTATATAGTATAAGTCATAGACAGGTCATGGGCTGTGAATTTTTGTTTACTACCCGTGACCTGTCCATGACTTTATTAAAAATACCCGTGACTAAAATGTAGTCTTATGCATAAGTTATTCTTTTACACATTTTTAACACAAAACTGCTTATTTTTTCAAATGCAACTCTTGCTAGCCCAAAACATGAAATTAACTCTCTTAATACTTCATTAAACTAAAATTAATAGGTTTACTATTTTTTGGAAAATTACCTACTGAACATGAGTAGCATCCTTTCTACAGCAATTCTGTCTCCATTAATATCATAACCACACCATGGCCACAGGCTCTGCTGGTGTAAATTGGTGCTGCTGCACTGAGGTCAGTGGAATTGCCCCACTTTTTTTTACCAGCAAAGAATATGTCCCAAAACTCAGATGGATACAATGCTAATTATGGATTTACACAGCTGAGCAACCCAGGCTGTTCAAATACAAACCCATGCAACACTGAAAATCTAGCCTTACATGTCACAACTGTAGCATTTATTAAACTTTCTTTTGGGGAGGTGTGAATGACAGGAAGGCATTTAGTTATAATACATAGAGTTGTGGACCATAATCACAACTCAGAGGCGGTGATATACATTAGCAACTCATACTCATCATAGCATCAGCGTGACAAATTTGTTTTCCCCATCAATACGTCAGCCCTGCCTCCACTGTTTTCAGAAAAAAATATATTCTTAAGATGGAGATACTATTCCTTTCATGTTGAAATTCATAGAATCATAGAATCATAGAATCTCAGGGTTGGAAGGGACCTCAGGAGGTCATCTAGTCCAACCCCCTGCTCAAAGCAGGACCAAACCCAATTAGATCATCCCAGCCAGGGCTTTGTCAAGCCTGACCTTAAAAACCTCTAAGGAAGGAGATTCCACCACCTCCCTAGGTAACCCGTTCCAGTGCTTCACCACCCTACTAGTGAAAAAGTTTTTCCTAATATCCAACCTAAACCTCCCCCTCTGCAACTTGAGATCATTACTCCTTGTTCTGTCATCTTCTACCACTGAGAACAGTCTAGATCCATCCTCTTTGGAACCCCCTTTTAGGTAGTTGAAAGCAGCTATCAAATCCCCCCTCATTCTTCTCTTCTGCAGGCTAAACAATCCCAGCTCCCTCAGCCTCTCCTCATAAGTCATGTGCTCCAGCCCCCTAATCATTTTTGTTGCCCTCCGTTGGACCCTTTCCAATTTATCCACATCCTTCTTGTAGTGTGGGGCCCAAAACTGGACACAGTACTCCAGATGAGGCCTCACCAGTGCCGAATAGAGGGGAATAATCACGTCCCTCGATCTGCTGGAAATGCCCCTACCTATACAGCCCAAAATGCCGTTAGCCTTCTTGGCAACAAGGGCACACTGTTGACTCATATTCAGCTTTTCGTCCACCGTAACCCCTAGGTCCTTTTCTGCAGAACTGCTGCCCAACCATTCGGTCCCTAGTCTGTAGCAGTGCATGGGATTCTTCCGTCCTAAGTGCAGGACTCTGCACTTGTCCTTGTTGAACCTCATCAGATTTCTTTTGGCCCAATCCTCTAATTTGTCTAGGTCCCTCTGTATCCTGTCCCTACCCTCCAGCGTATCAACCACTCCTCCCAGTTTAGTGTCATCTGCAAACTTGCTAAGGGTGCAGTCCACACCATCCTCCAGATCGTTGATGAAGATATTGAACAAAACCGGCCCCAGCACCGACCCTTGGGGCACTCCACTTGATACCGGCTGCCAACTAGACATGGAGCCATTGATCACTACCCGTTGAGCACGACCATCCAGCCAGTTTTCTATCCACCTTACCGTCCATTCATCCAGCCCATACTTCCTTAACTTGCTGGCAAGAATACTGTGGGAGACTGTATCAAAAGCTTTGCTAAAGTCAAGAAATAGCACATCCACTGCTTTCCCCTCATCCACAGAGCCAGTTATGTCATCATAGAAGGCAATTAGGTTAGTCAGGCATGACTTGCCCTTGGTGAATCCATGCTGACTGTTCCTGATCACTTTCCCCTCCTTTAAGTGGTTCAGAATTGATTCCTTGAGGACCTGTTCCATGATTTTTCCAGGGACTGAGGTGAGACTGACTGGCCTGTAGTTCCCCGGATCTTCCTTCTTCCCTTTTTTAAAGATGGGCACTACATTAGCTTTTTTCCAGTCATGCGGGACCTCCCCCGATTGCCATGATTTGTCAAAGATAATGGCCAATGGCTCTGCAATCACATCGGCCAACTCCTTTAGCACCCTCGGATGCAGTGCATCCGGCCCCATGGACTTGTGTTCGTCCAGCTTTTCTAAATAGTCCCGAACTACTTCTTTCTCCACAGAGGGCTGGTCACCTCCTCCCCATACCGTGCTGCGGAGTGCAGCCGCCTGGGAGCTGACCTTGTCTGTGAAGACAGAGGCAAAAAAAGCATTGAGTACACTAGCTTTCTCCACATCCTCTGTTACTAGGTTCCCTCCCTCATTCAGCAAGGGGCCCACACTTTCCTTGACTTTCTTCTTGTTGCTCACATACCTGAAGAAACCCTTCTTGTTACTCCTAACATCTCCGGCTAGCTGCAACTCCAAGTGTGATTTGGCCTTCCTAATTTCACTCCTGCATGCCTGAACAATATTTATATACTCCTCCCTGGTCATTTGTCCAATCTTCCACTTCTTGTAAGCTGCTTTTTTGTGTTTAAGACGAGCAAGGATTTCACTGTTAAGCCAAGCTGGTCGCCTGCCATATTTACTTTTCTTTCTACACATCGGGATGGTTTGTTCCTGCAACCTCAATAAGGATTCTTTAAAATACAGCCAGCTTTCCTCGACTCCTTTCCCCCCTCAAGAAATTAAGATATTAATTTCTTCTACGTTGAACGCATATCTAGAAAACAGTTTTAACTTGTGACTGAAGAACTTGCAGAAGGGCTGCTGTCACATTCCTAATATATCTGACTAGCACAAAAGAAACATCTCCTGATTTCATCAATTCAATAAATGGAAGGGTAAAACCAACACTTTGTGTACAGGAAGAATATTATAAACAGAAGATAGGAGGCTCAGTGCAATTCATTTCCATTTACTGAGTCTATAAGGAAAAGATGGTCCTGCCAAATTCAATTTACTTTATTATGTTGGGGGAAATAATGGTTCTTTTTTTAAAAAATGGCCAGATTCAATTACAACTATAGCCAATTATGTTCCATTTTGCAGAAGGTCATGCATACAAGGAAGAGGCACATGGAATTGTTTCAGGAATTAAATCAGAAATTTCAGACTCTGGACAGATTTCGGGACGTACCAAAATCAGGAAGTATGGTAAGCATATTGTTGTCTTTTGAATTTAAAATATACTGGTTTGTGGACTTTAGCAAGCAAGCAAATGGATTATATAACACCATTTTATGGTAAGATAATGTTATTGTGTACTACTCTTAAATAGCCCTAGGACAGAGAACCAAAGATATGTGCAGTATTCTTATCTTTGACAAGACTCATTAGATTTCATAACTAGACTATAACGACTCACAACATCATTATTGCTGACAAGTAATTGAACTGAAGGAAGCACATTTAAAATCTGTATATGTCTACCAAGCCTAAAGGATTTATACCGAGAAAGTAGTTCATCAATGCAGTGTGGCTAGTGTAATGTTTTCTTGTCCTAGCCAAAATCATTTGTTATATCTTCAGCTAAAATCACTCACAGCTGATGTGCTTCTGAGAGTATACATTGTCCTGTATTATTGTGCCTTGTCTGTAATAGATTTATAAATATTTACCATTTGAAAATCAAAAATGCAATAATCCGTAGTTGACTGTTACCCTAATTGTCTGTGCACAGCAAAAATAAAACTAACAAAAATAACCTCCTTTATTTAGGTATGCTTAATAATGAGAATAGAGAATGGTTGATTCTCCTTCATTAAAACAGATAGTTTACTGTGCCACATTTATTAATCAGCAATAGTATCATTATGGTTTCAAAAGTGCACATTAAAAATAAACTATGTGAGTTAGAAGTGTTTCCCTTTATATATTTTCAACTCTGAGGGCCAGATGCTCAGCCAATGTGAAGCCAATGGAGCTATGCCAGTTTACATCAACTGAAATCTGGCCCTGAATTTTTGCTCCTCAGGGGTTTGTTGGGTATTTTCTTTAGCTCTGATCTATGTGAATTTGTACCCAGTTCCCACCTTTCCCCCATCCAAGTTTTGCCTTGTGTTTGGGGTTTGAATAAATTCAAAATCTCAAATGAAAACTTAGCTGAAACCATTGTATCTCACCTGGTTTCACATCAGCACCATTAAAAACTACATATTTAGTATGATTTTGATACAAACCATACAACTGGCCAAAGCATTCTTGAAAGATTTTAAAAATATAGTGTACAAACATGGTGTAAGTTTCATCTGTACAACAGATAAAATTTGTGTGGTTTGGCATTTTGTTGTAAACATTTTGCACAGCTCTACTAGTGCCATCTGTAATAAAAGTAAAAGATTGTATCTATGTCCTAGGTAGACAATGCTTTTAATTATAACTAATATTTATTAGATGCTTTGTTTCTGAATATTAAATGCACCCTTAGTTATCTATATTGACTAAAATAAATAATTATTGGTTTCTGCTTTCCAAATTATAGTGCTTTCTTGGCCTGATTGTCATTTTATAAAGCAAAATCTCTCAGAAATGATTTCTATGGCCAAACTTATTTTCCAGAACAAACATCCAGACTGCAATTCAGAAAACAAATTTGCAGTGCAGCAAGAGAAGCAGTGTTGTTCTAGGAGGCACAAGAGGCAAAATCACGTGACCTTCGATTTCTGTCAGGAACCAAATGGAGGTCAAATGGTGAATATTTAGGGCTTGTTCCAAAGCCTACTGAAATCAATGGGTGTTTATATGCTGAAGATGTTGTATTTAAACTCAAATCTTCAAAAGAAACCCATATTGTATCTTTTAATCAACGCTG
The DNA here is from genome assembly GCA_033296515.1 of Macrochelys suwanniensis. Classification (NCBI taxonomy): domain Eukaryota; kingdom Metazoa; phylum Chordata; order Testudines; family Chelydridae; genus Macrochelys; species Macrochelys suwanniensis. The sequence goes on from CM065777.1 coordinate 51,892,138, forward strand.
TAAGATGCAGTATTCAGAACTTGATATCACGTAGAGTCCCATTATGCAGCCTTTAGGGTGAAGTCAATGTGAATTTTAGATGCAAAAGGAATATGGCATTGGGCCCTCGCAGAAGGATACTGTACAAATCTCTTTTTAACTCCAAAACTTTGAATTATCTTGCCTATTGGGAAATGCCTTCTGAACAAAATCTGGTGAGAAATGACTTCTAGGTTCTACGCATTTTTCTTAAAGTTAATCCCTAAGAACTGATATGTCTACACTGCAACAGAAGGTGTAATTTGCAGCCCATGTAGGCATTCCCACACTAGCTTTAGTCATGCGAGGGCAAGGCAGTGTGAGTCTACGCTGCAATTAAAACCCCGCGACTGGTGCATGCCAGCTGACTCAAGCTGAGAGGCTCAAGCTAAGGGGTTTTTAATCATGGTGTAGATGGTCAGGTTCAGACTGGAACCCAGGCTGGGCTCTAGGACCCTGCGAGGTGGGAGGGTCCCAGAGCTTGAGCTGCATCCTGAGCCAAAACATCTACACTGCAATTAAACAGCCCCGCGAGCCCAAGTCAGTTGGCATGTACCAGCCACGGGTGTCTAATTGCAGTGTAGACATATCCTGAGGCTCACACTGCCATATCCTCATTGCTATTTTTTGCAAGCCAGGTAGATTAAAACTAGTACAGGTACATCTGCATGAGCTGCAAATTACACCGCTGGTTGCAGTTAGATGTTGCCATAGATATTAAAGGTGGGAATAATAGTCATTATTTTTGTGGTTCTCACATGATCTTTTGTGTTACTTCTACTAACTTAACTGTCCAGCCACCATTAACAAATACAAACCCACTTTCTGGGACTATGCTGACGTCAATCTGTTGATGCTGGTACACATGACTATAATATTTTGGCATTAAAAAGCAGTTACAGAATTGAAGATTTTGTTTTTCAGAAGAAATAACAGAATGAATTTCAGGGTCATTCAAACATATGAGAAAAAATACCACTATTTGATTTGAAAAGTGAAAAGTGAAAAATTTAAAAATTTGGCATTAAAATGATTGCAGGAATTATTTACAGTATCATAGAATCATAGAATCTCAGGGTTGGAAGGGACCTCAGGAGGTCATCTAGTCCAACCCCCTGCTCAAAGCAGGACCAAACCCAATTAGATCATCCCAGCCTGGGCTTTGTCAAGCCTGACCTTAAAAACCTCTAAGGAAGGAGATTCCACCACCTCCCTAGGTAACCCATTCCAGTGCTTCACCACCCTACTAGTGAAAAAGTTTTTCCTAATATCCAACCTAAACCTCCCCCTCTGCAACTTGAGACCATTACTCCTTGTTCTGTCATCTTCTACCACTGAGAACAGTCTAGATCCATCCTCTTTGGAACCCCCTTTCAGGTAGTTGAAAGCAGCGATCAAATCCCCCCTCATTCTTCTCTTCTGCAGGCTAAACAATCCCAGTTCCCTCAGCCTCTCCTCATAAGTCATGTGCTCCAGCCCCCTAATCATTTTTGTTGCCCTCCGCTGGACTCTTTCCAATTTATCCACATCCTTCTTGTAGTGTGGGGCCCAAAACTGGACACAGTATTCCAAATGAGGCCTCACCAGTGCCGAATAGAGGGGAATAATCACGTCCCTCGATCTGCTGGAAATGCCCCTACTTATACAGCCCAAAATGCCGTTAGTCAGCCTTCAACCTCAGGCTATATTCATCCCACCATACAGACCCTCATCAATTCCCTTTGTACTCTACAGGAGTTAAGGGCGCTCAGCCCCTGCTGGAATCAGGCCACTGTTGTTATTTCATAAGCAGATCATCAAGTTATCCCAACTTATAACCATGCTAGCAACCTCTATTTTCATCATTCCCTAATTCAAGAGAAAAATCTCTTGTTTTCCTTTTTTCCTCCTACTTTTCTATAACATAGTTATTAAAATATGACTCTCAGTGCTGGCCTGTGCCATTCTCTATTCAGAATTGGCAGATGCTAGAAGGAGAGGATTTATTTGGCAGCTCAGGTGATGACGATTCCAAAGTGCTGGCTGCTCAGAGAGAAGTACAGGCTGAATGATGCTGGGCACCAGCCACTTCAGCTCCCTTCAAAGTCATTTCCTCTCAGTGACTTCTGCATCCCATGAGGCTACCTCAGTGATCAAAATTATGAACAGAAAATCATTTATTCCCTCCTTTTAATTGTTTTTCTTCCTGTTTTTTTTCTGTCCTCAGGAAAACCCAACACCAAACAAGGCTCCATGGGACAGTTTCAAAAACACGAATGAATACCAACACTATACCACAATAAATGTATTAGATACAGAGGCAAAAGATGCTTTAGAACTAAGACCAGCAGAATGGGAGAAGTGTCTGAACTTGCCTTTAGATGTGCAGGAAGGTGACTTTCAAACAGAAGTTTAACAAAATCAAAACGAACTGAAACGAAAACAAAACAAAAATGAATTGATTGCACTGACGCTGAAGAGACTTGGGAAGCCTGACATTTGTGTCTGAACATTGTGACTACTTTATGTCAGGATCTTCATGTGCCAAATGTCAGTGGTTTTTTTTCGTACAATATATTCCCACTAGTAAAGTTAGTGGAGAACCAGGTGTACAATTCTTACCATCGTGTGTTGTAAGTACCCGTGGAATGGATTTGTAAGGTAATCTTTATAGATAAACCTCAAGCAACGATTCATGTTGTAACAGCTTCATTTGGTTTAGTTTTCAAAAAACTTCACCATGAAGCACAATGTATATATTTATGCAGTTTTTAAAGTTTATAACAGTCTGTTTGGCCATTACTACACTTTTTACTTTATAATATAAAAGCAAAGTTTTTGTCATTAAATGAATGTCTGTTGAGCTACATTCTTCATTGCTTTAAATGCAATAAAGTAATAATCTCACTTTTATATGAATAATATATTTCACATCTTTATTATTGCAGTTTTCTCTGGAAAGCTCAGAGTAGCTTTCTCTGCTGCAGCTGTGTATAAAATATTTAAAATGTTGTATGGTGTAAATAAACTTTTGTCTAGATATCAGTTTTTTAGTGTATTTTATTTTGGATTTGTTGAGCTACAATTTGCATATTTATAAAGTTTTCTTTAAAACCACAGATACTGAAAATGTATTCTGAGTTTTAATAGCATACTGTTATTATTCCTTCGAGGCTAATGATTTTCAAATGTAATAGTTGGTTTGTATAGCTGTTCTGTATTTTCTACTCAGATATTCTTTGGAAACAATGTAAATTGGACTTGTCAGAATACTGCTACAATTGTTCTATTATGCAAGTATTATGTTTTTCTGTCTTGTTGTGGAAAGACAACTAATAGAAAACAAGTAAGGTACTATGCATAAAGCCTCAAGGAAAATGTTGATTTATAGTAATTAAATTGTGTGTATATACACAATAGGAAGAAAACCACTTGGTGCCTCTTGTTGCTGCATGACAAACAACAAGAAAGACTTATGCACCTATAAAGGATCAAAAACTCAAGAACATATTTCTTATCCCCAAAAAAGTGAATGCATTTCACATTATATATCAAGAACATAATGTATTTTCATATTAGGGATCATAGAATATCAGGGTTGGAAGGGACCTTAGGAGGTCATCTAGTCCAACCCCCTGCTCAAAGCAGGACCAATCCCCAATTTTTGCCCCATATCCCCAAATGGCCCCCTCAAGGATTGAACTTACAACCCTGGGTTTAGCAGGCCAATGCTCAAACCACTTAGCTATCCCTCCCCCCATCAAGAGGCAAAGACTGAAGGCGTTGATTATCAAACCTGCCTGTGTGATTTGGTAAAGTGACTCTGGTCAGACCTAAAAATGAGCCAAAAACACAATCTCTTTTCAAGAATGAGGGGGTTTGAATTCCTGAATATGAATCTGCACCTTTGTTTACTGAATCAAATCCAAAACAGGAAAGGACTTATTTTCTACTTTACAGATACTCTAAAGATGCTGCAGAAATTACAGTCTTACAAAATGCTGGCAGTCTCTCCAGAACAGCAGATTTTGTGGCATTTCCAACTTTCAAGATCAGCGCTGGAGATTTTTGGTACCATTGAATCCAGGCAAAAACTACAGTCCTGCCCTTGATGGAGCCTGGGACCTAACCTTTAGCATAATCTGGAACACAGCTTACTAGGCTTGTCTCTATTCAGAACTCATTAGCTGCACTACTCTCCCTCAAATCAGTATGAAAGGGAGTATTATATATTTATATTGTTTCATATTTACAATAACAGGAGGCTTTAAAAGCAAACTAGACCACCAAGCTTTCAATTATTTATTTGATTGACTTAATGTTAAATTAGACCTGTCCTGTCTTAAATAGTCAAGTGCTTGAGTGGGCACATTCATTCACTGTCTTTTTCAAATGGTGCAGCTCAAGCTGAGACAAGCACTGAGAACAAATGGAATGTATAAATGTATTATTATTTATTAATAGTATTTAAAGCACTGACAGTGTGTTTGGCACTACACTAAATCCAAACAAAAAAAAGGGCCTTACTCTACAACCTAAAAGCTACTCAGAGAAGACCAGATGTTCTGGGATACCCAAAAGAGGGAGATAAGATAGATACTTTTTTAAAAAGGTATATCTTTTTCTTGTGTTAAGAGCCAAGTCTAAAACTGAATATGAATCTGAACACTCAACAGTTCAGGCTTAACATCCTGTCCATCTTTAGATGTTAGTCATTTATTTTGTTCTAAACAGAGAACATTCTTTGAAAAACATGTTAATTAAATTTACAAATTGAATGGGCCAAAAATGTGTTTTAAAAAGCAAATACATTCTAAAGAAATAATTTATTTTTCAACAGTGTAAATTCACATTAATTGCATAAGGCCATCTGCTCTCCACCTGCTCTGCAGCACAGGGAGGGATGATTTCTAACAATTTACTGCTAGTCAGAATGCGGCCCCTTTGTATGGGGAAGCAGTGCCTATAAGTCACACTACTCGCGGCAGATACGGATCTGTCAGATAGCAACACAAGAAAGACATCCATGCCTTTACTATGTGGTATGGGTAACGGGGATGTAGCCAGCCTAAAGGAGCTAGGAAACACCTGCGCTGTGTTGCATGAGCCTATGGCAAAGTGATGTAACTGTTACCAGAATTTTCTATGAGGGTTAATGGTGTTCATTCAGTATTAAGTTTCCTTTCATGCAGTGTGACATCCACTGGAGGGGATAAATGAATAATGCTGCTGCCAAGCAACCAATGGCAGCATGGCAATGCCAACCATGCTGGCAGTGTTGTGCTTAGGTGTGGGCCTGAAGACTGCACAGAAACAATGGCACTGACTGAGCCTTTATGACTGAGATACATGAGGAGATTGTACAAATAGAGCCCCAAAGTTACAGGGCCGCAGCAATTGTCTAGTACCTGCCCCCACGTAAGCAGGGAAATGGTGTGGTGTGTCTTTGAGGCGTTTGACCCCACAGAGATTTCCTGGAAGAACACCCTCTTTTATGCAGAAGTGCTGTTTTAAAACTGATTAAATTGATCTGGTTTAAATAAAATATCAATTTCTTCTCTAGCGTCCCCAGGCTGGAAATAATGAGCTGCCATTTCTCCCAGTTGCCGGTAGATGAGCCAGTCATGGCAAGATTTAGCACAAGGACCACCTCCCACTCTAGCAACTTTCTTGAGATCTCAAGCTTCTATTACTGTATAAGCAAGATGGTGATAACCATCCGACGACCAAGGAAGATGTGGTCATTAATTAGGAACAGAGGATTGGGCTCCTGTGTGTTGACTATGGGGTTATGTTTCTTCAGTCTACTGCTAGGATCATTTTACACCCCCTAGGGCTATGCTTTGACTCTGGGGAGTGGGGGTGGATAGAAAGCCCACTGATTGAAACCTCCCTAGGGGGCACAGTAGACATCTTGATAGACAAAGGTTTAGGGGCTGAGTCTGAACAGGATCCAGGAGGCTGGTAAGCAAAGAAAAGAATTGGCAAACGGGTGTGGTTTGATGAAGCATTCTCATATTTCACACCCCTCATTCCCCTTCAAGTTCTTCAGGAGAGCCCAGGAATTCCCCTCCCTTCAAGAAAAGCACAGAGGTCAGTGGGGGGGCTGGGGTCAGGAAAGTCCAGCTACTGAAAGAAAACAGGAGTCCCTACTAATCCCGGCACTCCCAATCAGACAGCTCGTCAGTTAATCACAATCAGCATCCCCCTCCCACTCCCCCTCTCTCTTCAAGCTGGTGAACATCTAAAAGGTTCTTTGGCTTCAAGGCACAGCTCCCAACAAAGTTTTTGAGAAGGCTTCACTTTCCCCTCTAATAGCTCCTTTCCTCAGCCCCTAAAAAAGGTGGATGGCAGCTGGCAGCAGTAAGAGAGTAGACTGCTCAACGTTATCAGAGGAAGGGGAGTGTTCAGGAGATACCAGCCAAGGTCACAAGAAGGCAAAGCCCTAGAAAGATACCTCGATTTGAAGCTGACCACATGCAATTCTTATTCAATACTAAATTCTTCAGGACACTTTCCTTAACTCCTGAGGAGAAAGGAAACCCACATCTAAAAAGACTCCAAAATGCCTCTTTGTCCAGAAGAGGAAATGGGCAAGAATTTTCCTGCGCACCCCAATCTTGAGCATATTGAAGAATCATGAGTCCAGTTCACAAAACTCCCAAGCCCAAATGCCAGTTTACCTAACAACACCTTTAAAGAGCAGGTAGGAGTTCAGAGTGGACTGGGTGCCACCACCATTGTCAAAAAAGACCAATTTTTATTCATAGAACATCCCTAGAATTCAATTTTTAAAAGTGCTTTGAGCTAGCATTTTCGGTGTTTTTTTCATCATAATGCCTATGATTCATTGTATTATGTCAAACTGCACTTTTGACTCAGGAAATTGCAAACAGTGATGTGTGAAGTACAAAAAAGACAAAAGACCTGCATAGAATGATGTTTGGATTTCTTATTCAATGTTTCCCTGGATCTGACCAATTCATCAACCTGTCTTTCTTATCAATAGTGTAACAGAAAGATCGGCTTTAGGACTCTGTTCTTGTTAAGTAGGTTCTCAAGACAAGCAAGCCTTGGTTGTGGTCTTCAGGACAGATGTCTCTTCAGGTACACCTTAGAGAATATCCTTTGGGATAGGGCAGACCTAGAGCCTCCTTGTCTGACAACAAATACACATATTACTTTTCCAGGAATAGCACTAGGTTTGGCTACTTCCTTCCAAATTTAGAATGGATTTTAAGCGATCACAAGTCATAAACATCCAGAGCGCTCAGAGGCAGGGCCAAGAAATTATACTATAAGGACCAAAGTGAATTTATAACTCCAGAAGACATAGTCAGCCCTCGCCACATAGAGAGGGGAAGGAAAAGAGGGAGCGGAAGGCCCCACTACATTATTCTATGGGGCAACACTACGAAATTAAGGTGTTGTAAGTGGCCTCTGTCAGGTACTATATAGAAAACACTAATATCCCTCCCAAAACATGTTTTCTATCCTCACCTACCTCATCAGAACCAAGGAAATAAAAGGAGGTGATGACCCAATGTCTGATAGCATTCCAAGCTAAATGGAGGGAGGGAGGCTCACACATCTATGAGGTGTCCCAAGATCCAGAGACCCATACCTAGTCCTTGATCTGAAATAGCTCTACACATTTGCAGCATACACACTTTTGAAAATATAAATACTAAGAAGCAGAGTCATCATGATAAAACTTGGTGGTTTTTATGTGTCAGTTGATTGAAAGGACACCTATATAGTACTTCCATCTTCGTGGAGTGAAATGGAATCATAAAATTTAAGATTTTACCATGCTTTCATTGTCAACCTTTGTCAACTCAGAAAATGGTGGGATTTACACTGTAGCAACAGAAGAGTCACAATAGTCTTTTCTTTCACTTTACTTCTGGTTGTTAATGGCCTTATTGCCCAATAAAAATGTCATGGCAATAGAGAAAACTACTGATTTACTGTATAATCTGGTATTCAGCATCAACCCAGAGAAAAGTATGCTCACCTCCTCTCAGCAGCCAATTATTGTTTGACATGAGGTCCCTTAATTTTTCTAACCGAAAAACCCAACATTTTTAGTACACATCAGAACTTAGCTCACCCACCCACCTGAGAGGTCCTTCAGAGACATGGCCTCCCTGCTGTCCTCTGATGAGGGAAGTGGGTGAACTGAGATCCAGGATCTCTCTCTCAGGCACCCTCTATCTCCATCTGTAAAATGGAGGGAGAACCGTTAGAGAGTTTTTGCCATTGTTGTGTCAATGGCATACACAGTAATCTTTGTGGATGTGGGCTGTATAAATTAAATGTGACCAAGCTGGTCACATTAGGACCAGGAAGAACAGATAGTTTCACAACAATAGCTTGGAGGCTTAGGCAGTTCAGTGTGTCATTCTTGCCTTCACAGTTCAAGCACACAACTTTTTAATCCTGGTCTAGACAAGCAATAACCATTACTCATTTATATCAACAGGAAAGGGCATGTTATGAGCTGAAGTTTTTACTGGCAAGTGTTAAAAATGATGTTATAGACAGAGTCATACTTTCTTCCTATAATGGCTACTCATTTGGTTGTAAACCTAGCCCAGAAAGCAGATTGACTTATTTACCAAGACCTGGTCCCCAAGGAATGGTCTCTCAACAAATGTGCTTTAGCTAATTTGGGTAACATGGGAGCTATCAAAGGGCTAACTGTTCACAAACCAGAGCAAAACACAGCTGAAGATGGTCTACAGCAAATGCAAGGAAATAGGTGGATACTGGGGAGCCTGATGTTTGCCTTTTCCTCTTATCTCTAGGGCTTTCTGGAAGGTGAGGAGCAAGGGGACAGATCTGATCCTGATTTCTCTGGACTGGACTGGTCTAGGCAAATTCCAAACTTCGGCAGCTAATTATCCTACAGACATGGCACTTCTCTCCCAATGTTAAGTCCTCCAGAGGTTGCAACATGGACTCCCTGAAGGCTTGCTTCTTGGAATTAACATAATAATTGAGATGGATCCATCCCTAATAGCTTTCTGGACATCTGTAATTTTTAGAACGTACTTTAGATATTAGGAGGGAGAGACACACTGGTGTCTTTCTAAGGGAGTATGAGACCGAGTTCCTCAAATGTTGCAATGAGTCTTAAGGACCCTTAAAGGTCAGGTGACAGCACTGTGCATGACTAGGGAGACATCAAAGACCAAGCTCAAGGGACACATCTTTTAATTGTCAAGTTTTCCAGGCAGGAACTTTCACTTCATGTTGAACAGTCGTTATCTTCCTCTCTTTGTACCTTTGGAGTCAGTGGACCAAATTTATCGGAGGGGCTGAAAGCCTCTCACTGTATGTAGATTGTTGGATCTCTATATGTGGCCGTGTACCAAGGAGGCTTACCAAGTAGAAGGTGCCTCCTCGCCACTGTTGGTGAGAGCCCACTCAGCTCAGGATATGGCAGCGTCTTGGGCTATAGGAGGTTGCCTCTGATGTTCTGAAATCTCATAGGCAGCCCTCTGACATTCCACCTATAGTTTCACAAAGAATTCAGACATGGATCCCTTCTCAGATTGTATATTCAGAAAAGAATTCAGGTAAGATTTATTTTGATAACAGTAATAACAACTACTTTGTGTTCACTTGAAATATATGTACCTTTTATGTGTAGAAAGTTCGCCTCAGACCTCACAATATTCTGTGTATATGTTAGAGTCAACCATCATGTATTTTATATCATACAAATAAACAAATGTAAACCATATTAGCATCATAGCAAGAAGAGGCGCTGAGAGCTTATAGTGCTGGCATTTCTAAAAAATTTCCAACTAAACAAAGTAATTAAAATAAATAAAACAAAGTCTACCTCTGTCCAGTTCTGATTAATAGTAAGTACTTGAAAAATTAGTATTTAAAACTAACTTCTAACAGTGTTTATAAAATAAACTAAAGTTTGAAAAATATAGGGATCACCATTAAAAGCCAGAATTAGTCACTCTTTATTGGCTTCTACTGCATTTGATAGAAAAAATAAAAGTTATATTGCATTGCTTACATTTTTTGTGGTATGGTATATGTTTATATCAAGAAGTATAAAGTCATGATATTTAACTGCAAAATATAATTTGCAACTTATATTTTCCCTTCTGTATATGATAATATGTGGTGCAACTTGGATTATTTAATGTTTTCATTAGAGTAGTGACCAGAATCTGTAATCAGTCTGGGGACATCAATGTACGAGGCACTATACAAATATGTATGAAGATGCGATTAGTTCCTAGATGCTAAGTTACAATCTAAAAAACAATCCTGGCAGGTATTATTGTTAGTTACTATTTACCTAGCAGCTAAAGTGCAGTAGATGTTTTACAGACAAAAAGGAAATAAGGTTTCAGCCCTGAAGGGTTTACAGTCTAAACATTGCCAAAAGGGAGCCAATACCACTTTAATTATATCTTCTTAGGCTATGTCTGCACTGCGCCACAGTGCAGACTACGGGGGTGTGAAATGCAGCGCACGCCAAAATGTTGCACTCGAACAGTCCCATGTGGATGCTGCTTTAGTGTGAACTAAAAGATACCTAGTTCATGTTCATGTAGTCTTCTTCAAATGGTACTACATTAGTGTGAGCTAGTTACGTTTTAGTTCATGCCAGCAGTGTCCATGCAGGATACAACATTTTGGCGCACTTGGCAATTCACAGACCTGTAGTCTGCGCTGTGGCACAGTGTACACAAGCCCTGTACACTCTGCACTTCTCCTTGTTGAACCTCATCAGATTTCTTTTGGCCCTATCTCTATGCTCCAGCATATCTACCTCCAGCCCCATCTTAGTGTCATCCACAAACTTGTTGGTGCAATCCATCCCATCATCCAGATCATTAATGAAGATGTTGAACAAAACCAGCCCCACGACTGACCCCTGGAGCACTCCACTTGATAGCAGCTGCCAACTAGACATGAAGCTGTTGATCACTACCCGTTGAGGCCCACGATCTAGCCAGCTTTCTATCCACCTTATAGTCCATTCATCCAATCCATACTTCTTTAACTTGCTGGCAAGAATACTGTGGGAGACCGTATCAAAAGCTTTGCTAAAGTCAAGGTATATCACATCCACCACTTTTCCCCATATCCACAGAGCCAGTTATCTCATCATAGAAGGCAATCAGGTGGGTCAGGCATGACTTGCCCTTGGTGAATCCATGTAGACTGTTCCTGATCACCTTCCTCTCCTCCAAGTGCTTCAAGATGGATTTCTTGAGGACCTGCTCCATGATTTTTCCGGGGACTAAGGTGAGGCTGACTGGTCTGTAGTTCCCCTGATTCTCCTTCTTCCCTTTTCTAGAGATGGGCACTTATATATGCCTTTTTCATTGTTTAGTGCTAGAAGAATGTGATTCTTTCACTCACTGAAGGTAAAGATTTCTGTACTGCTGCTTCCCTTTACCCCTACCTCAGGTGAAGATCCCATTGGCATTTGCCCTGGACATGTGTGTGCTGAGGAGGAACCCTGTCAATATTTCCATCCAGGCCTACAGGGTTAGAAGAGCCTGATGGAAGTGCCAACCCCACCACTACTACCTCCTCTGCCAGGGAAGCAAAGTTTGTGCAGTGGTTATGGAGAATCCATTGTGCAATCCATGCCAGTCTTTTAGAGTACTTAGTATGGCAGCTGAATCATGCTAGTCCATTCCAGGTTTTGTTTTTTGACTAGAGCAGGGGTCTCAAACACATGGCTCGCGGGCCACATGCGGCCCTCGGAGTTATTTCCTGCAGCCCACCACCACTCCACCGGCAGCCAAGCTCCCCTCACCCCCTGCCCCCGCTCCTCCCTCCCCCGAGCATGCCATGTCTCCGCTCCTCCGCCTACCTCCCAGCGCTTCCCACCACCAAACAGCTGTTTGGCAGCGCTTAGGACTTTCCAGGAGAGAGGGGGAGGAGCGGGGATGCGATGTGTTCAGGGGAGGAGGCGGAGAAGAGGTGGGGCTGGGGGCAGAGTTGGGGCAGGGACTTTGGAGAAGGGGTGGGAATGGGGGTGGGGAAGGAATGGGAAGAGGCGGGGCGGGGCCTCATGGACTAGACGAGCAGTCTGGGGTATGAAGTTCAGCATGTATGATTCTTTGTTGTGAAGAATGTTTGTTAAAAGTGGCAACATATTTTGTATGAATAGTTACTTTAAAAAGTTCCTGCCATTTCAGCTATGTTGATAGACTGTTAGTGTAGATCATCACCGGTGTTACTGACCACATAAGGAATAGTTACAGGTTTTTATATTTTATTAAAACCCCTCTTCGCATTACAGTTTTTAAAAAAGTTAATACATTGAATTTTAATAGCATACTATATTACTCTTCATTTTTTTCATTTTTGACTATACTTTTGTATCGTTGTATGAAAAGGTTTCAGTGATGCGGCCCTCGGGCCAATGTACTAGTCCTCATTTGGCCCTCATGGTGATTTGAGTTTGAGATCCCTGGACTAGAGAGTAGCGTTAGCTACAAACAGAATCTGCATGCTGTGTTCTGTGATCTATAGAATTAAACCTGTGATCTAGGGAATCTTATTTTAAAACTGTATATTGCATCTGTGTGATTCATTCCAGAAGCTCAGAATCAGTGAGCACAGAACATTGGCGATGAAGATGGGATCAGCAAGAACCAGAAGACAAAACAAACAGAAGAGACCACAACAAAAGGGAAAAAAAGTATGAGCTCTTTCTAGCTGTTGAATTTTTAGACTGTTCAACAGTGCCTAAAGAAACAATAGTCTCCCTGCCATGCTGTAATCAGAACTTTGCAGGGATGCTCTGTCAGACCAAAAGCATGGTTGCAGCCATTCTGAGTGTGACATATCCTCCAGACTGCATGAGAAAGCCTAAATACATCTGTCTCAAGTTAAACAGAAACTACAAAACTCTAAACACACAACAGTGTACACAGAAAATTGCTAACCAAGATTTTATGACAAGTCTATCCAGGGTCTAACTCGTCTCCCACAGCCACACAGTATGTTTTGCTATACCACAGTCTTAACTTAAAAAATAATGTTCCTAAACGTCTCTGAGTTTCCTGTCAATGAATCTCATTCCACTCTGAGACCCAGATGGGAACACTGGCTTGAAAGGTTAGAAAATCTATTTCTTGCAAGGAAGGAACATGACTCTACAACAAAAAGTACTCTGCTCCTAATTTTTCAGGAAGTGAGGAGCACCATATTTTTAAACCATTGCCTGCCACTGGGGACAGTAAGGATTCTGAGAAAGCAAAAACAGTCTTCACAAGGTACTTTAAAAAACAAAGAAACATTGACTATGAACAATATATGTTCTGGCAAGCACGTCATCAAGAAGGGGAAAACATGCCTGAGTATCTTGCATACCTACAGGGCCAGCGCTTCCACTAGGCAACCCTAGGTGGTCGCCTAGGGTGCCAGGATTTGGGGGGCAATATTTCGCCGCCCTCGGTGGCATTTCGGTGGCGGTGACTCCCGGCGGCGATTCGGCAGCAATAAAAGCAGCCGCCAAAATGCTGCCAAGAATGCAGCTTCAGAGGAGCTGCTGGCGCTGGGGGAGGTGAGCTGCTGCTGCGGGGGGATGGGGAGCTGCCGCGGGCAGGGGGGCTGGCTGCTGCGGGCGGGGGGGGGGGTTAGCCACCGCGAGTGGGGGGTTAACTGCTGCAGGCAGGTGGGGAGCCGGCCGCTACGGACGGGTGGGGAGCTGGCCGCTGCGGGCCGGGGGCTGAGGCTGCCGCGACCAAGGGGCTGAGCTGCCGTGAGCGGGGGGGAGCCGCCACGGGCTGGGGGCTGCTGCAGGAAGGGGAGTTAGCCACCGCAGGTGGGAGGGGTGGGAAGCCGCCTTGGGCAGGGGGCTGGCTGCTGCGGGGGTGGGGGGGAGGAGGTGGCTGCCGCGGGGTGGGGGCGGTGGCATTAGCTGGGCGGGGCGGCACAGGGCTGGTGCAAGGAAGTTTCGCCTAGGGCGCAAAACTTCCTTGCACTGGCCTTGCATACCTAGACCATCTTGTGAGTTCGTGGGAGTTCACAAATGTGGACCATGAGATAAGAGGAACAATTTTCTGAGACCCCTAAATGACTCTCTTTGGAGTACTGAACACTGCGCAAGTGAACAAGATGTTGGAAACACATGCTCAACCAAATAGAGCAAGGAAACCCGGCAACAAGTACAGAAGCAGCACATTCACCCCACACTAAGAACTCAATCAGGAATTAAGTGTGGCAACCAGCCATGGAAGAATCAGGGTCCAGCCACAAAGATAACAAATGTCAAATGCTACAAATCTGGAGGCTCATAACCACACCAACGTGGTGTTTGTCCAGAAAAGGGGTCCTCTGTTATAGTTGTGGAAAAGAAAACCACTATGCAAAAGTCTGTAGATGTACTACTCCCTCACAAGTTGAGACAAATTTCTAAAAAAGACGTAAGATCAAGTGAACAAGCTTTAAACAATACCTTAGAAGTTGACAGCTCTTATGTCTTCACAGTATTTCCTGAGAGCAGTCTTTGAAAGCACAGTATTCAGCCATGACACCACATCATCATACAAGGATATGAGACTGAAGTCTTAATTGACACCGGTGCATCGCTGATTGTGATGGCTCAGTGTGTGTATAAGAGACAAAGAGTCCTGTGGCACCATACCACAGAAACTACAACAGCAGTAAAAGTATATGCCTATGGAAATACAGACCCATTGACAATGTGTGGTGTCTTCTCAGCTCATTTTGTATTTAAGGACATGTCTGTTACCAGTCCAATGTATGTGATGATTAATGGCAAAGATACACTGATTAGTTATGCCACAGCAAGTGCACTAGGACTGATTCAGATGATCCAGATAGTACAGCCTAACAAGCTAAATCAACTCCTTCAGTCTCATGAGGACATGTTCAAAGAAATAGGAAAGTTGAAGGGACAGCCAGTAAAATTGCATAGTGATGACATGGTTCAGCCTATAGCTCTACCACACAAACACATTCCTTTCCATTTCAAAAAGCTGGTGGAAGAAGAGTTAGCATGCCTGGAAGAGCTTGACATCACTGAGCAAGTGGGAGGCCCCACACCATAGGTCTCCCCTATACTAGTGTCCCAGGAACCAACGCAACCAGGCAAAATCCGAATTTGAATTGATATGTGTTTATCCAATCAAGGTATCAAATATGAGCAACACATCTCCCCCACTGTAGATGACATTATTGCATCAACTTGAGCTTCACCCTAAGCCCAGGTACATAACAAACTTCATGACACATGTTGGTCTATACAGCAATAAACAATTCCGTTTTGGCATTTCTTCAGCTGCAGAAATATTTCAAAACAGCATATATGAGATACTAGCTGGAACCTCTGGAGTTCTTAATGTGAGTGATGACATATTAGTATTTGGCACCACATTCAAAGATCATCTAACTTGACTAGCAGCTGTTGAATGACTGCAGGAGCAGAATCTCAAGTTAAATCTAGACAAATGAGAGTACAATAAACCCACATTCGTTTTTTTTTAATACACATTCTCCAAAGATGGCATGCCAGCAGATCCAAAGAAAGTGAAGGACCTTCCCATTCATTGCCTGCTAGGGATTGTAAATAACTGTGGCAGATTCATTCCAAGGTTAGCCACTATCACACAGCCTCTGACACCTCTAACCAGGAAAGATCAAATATGGGTTTGGTCAGATGGACATCAAAATGCATTTGAGAATGAAATCCCTTACCGGTGATGTAGTCATGCCATATTTTGAGTCTAGTAAGAGAACAGAACTTTTAGTAGATGTTGGGTTCGGAGCAGTATTCACACAGGTTGATTAACATGGTCAAATTTTACACCATTGCTTATGGCAACAAGGCTCTTTCTCTGTCTGAACAACAATAATCTCAGACAGAAAGAGAAGCTCTTGCTGTAGCATGGGGATAGTTCCATTTTCAACTCCTGGTGGAATTCTGTGCCAAAAAAATAAAAATTTTGCAACAAAAAAAATTTCTGTGCACAATATTTTAAAATTCTGCAAAATGCTGCATAGTTTATTTGTCAAAATAACACCATATAATCACACCAGTTTCAATTATTTTTGGTCATCTATTTCAAAATACCTGTCAGCAAGTATATCTATAACAATACAGACAACAAAAAAGATTCAGGAATTTTTTTTTTTGACAAATAGATTCCTTACTAGGTATATTAATACTCTGAGTAATAATTCATTTAAACTACAATACAGAACCGTATTTCCCGCACCCCTCAGAAGCACTGCAAAGGCTTGGGGGAGTCAGGGGTAACGGAGGAGCTGAGGGAGTGGGAAGTAAATTGCTGGGTGTGAACTTGGAGGGTTGTTGTGTAGGGTGGGAAAAGAATGGAACAGGTCTTATTGGGGGGCAGGGAGGGATTGTTAGGGAGCTCCTGCCATGCAGACACTGGCTGACCCCTGGGGTCTCCCTCTCAGTCAGGCACATCTGCCCCATCCCCATGTGTCTGTGCCCCTCCCAGCCACCCTCTGTCCCTGTGTCCCATACTCCCTCCCCCATCCCCATGTGTCTTGGTGCCCCCACCCAGCCACTCCCCTGTCCCTATGTAGCTCTGCAGCCCCTCCCCCATCACCATGTGTCTCTGTGCCCTCAACCAGCCACTCCCGTCCCTATGTCTCCCTGTACCCCCTGCCCCCATCCTATGTGTCTGTGCCTCCACCCAGACACCTGTGTCCCGTACTCCCCGCCCATGTTTCTCTGTGCCCCCACCCAGCCATTCCCCATCCCTATGTCTTGCTGTACCCCCCTCCCCCATCTCCATGTGTCTCTGCACTTCCCTCCCCACTGTGGCCCTGTGCCTCCACTCCCATTCAGTCCCTGCCCCAGTCTGTCCTCCCTCATTAGCCCTCATGAACTCATCTAACCCCCCCAACACCCTACGCTGTTTGTCTCCCCATAGCCCCTGTCTCCACCTGGCCATAAGCGCTGTGAAGAAGGCAGTCTTTCTCTTCCTTAACTGGCTCTGAGCTGCAGCTTTGTTCTATCACCACAGCACCCCCGGTGGGCAAAAGGTGGAACTGCAGCAACATTTTGTCAGAAGCTTTTTTCTGCACAAAACTTAGAAATCTGCGGGGCTCACTAATTATGCTTATGTGCAGTAGCACAGAATTCCCCCAGGAGTAATTTTCATTTATGCATTTATGGATGTCATTTCACAATTCTGACGGCTCACAAACCTATTGAACATATGTTCAACAATCTCTCTTTTCACCCACCAACTCACATTGAGCAGCGGCTGCTCAAACTACAAGATTATGACTATAAAGTTATCTATCAGCCTGAAAAGAATAATCCTGCTGACTACTTCTCCAGGCATCCTATTCCCAAAACAGCTAACAATTACAACACTACAGATAAAGCAGAAGCATATGTAAACTCCTCTCACACACCATTCCCAAAGCTCTCTCAACAAACAAAAACAGCCGCAGAGTCTGACACATCTTTAACTGGTCATCAAAACCGTTAGAAGTGGTCAATGGAAAAAACTTCCTCTGAGCCTACAACATTTGACTCCTGAAACACAAGTTGTTCTACAATAATTTGCCTGTGTTCAAGGTGAACTTATTGTCACAGACAATAACCTCCTACTCTGAGATACAAGACTTGTTATTCCACATTTGTTGTGGGATCAATTGATTTGGCTCACAAGGTCATCAGGGACTGGGAAAAACAAAATCCCTGCTCATATAAAAGGTCTGTTTCCCTGGGATTCATAGCCATCCTGAAGATCGCATTGAATTCTACAGATTATGCAGGCAGTAGTTCTGGAAAAGCACACTCCTCCACTACATGTATCTCCTCTGCCCATGGACAGAAGTAGCATGGTTTTTTTGTGATGTCCCTAATGAAAACCATTTACTGGTTGTTAAAGACAACTGTTTTCATTAGCCAGAAGTTGAAATGGTCATTACTACTTCTGCCATTGCCCTTGTACCCAAACTAGGCAAGATTTTGTCAGCCTATGGCATACCAGCTGTTATTAAAACAGACAATGTTCCTCCCTTTCATGGCTTGCAATTCACCCAATTTGCAGAGTATCTTGGTTTCAGAGATCATAAACTTACTCTGCACTGGCCATAATGGAGAAGTTGAGAGGTTTATGTGAAGAAAGCACCATGAATTAATGCAGCTGATGGATTGGTCATGAAATAGAAGTTATTTCATTTCCTCCATAAATATCGAACCCTTTCTCATTATTCAACTAGCATGGTGCCTGAAATTGTCTTGTTCAGCAGTTAACTAACAACAAAATTCCCATAAGTTGACATAAAAACAAACGATTAATCTCTACCACAACATGAAAACAAAGTGAAGCTTGTAATGAAACGATATGCTGATCAGCGCAGACGGGCCAAGACCACATCTTTCAATGTTGGAGACATAGTTCTAGTCAGAAACTTTCAGCCTTGCCACAAACGCTCTGCGCCTTTTTCCCCTGAGCCTTATAGGATCAAATCTTTCAAATCCTATAGGATTTGATCCTATAAGGCTCAGGGGGAAAAGGCGCAGAGCGTTTGTGGCAAGGCTGAAAGTTTCTGACTAGAACTATGTCTCCAACATTGAAAGATGTGGTCTTGGCCCGTCTGCGCTCATCAGGTCAAAGGAACCATGGTCAAAGGAACAATGGTTGCTGTTTAGAGAAGATCCTATAAAGTCACTCAAAATGCATCTCCTGATGTTCCCACTCCACCAAATGATGGTGGTGATGATGACAACCTTACAGAGATTGAACCCCTTGTACACTCTCCAAGGCAAGTGAGTGAGTCAAGTCCCTGTTCTCCACAGGTGGAAAATCACCATTATCTGAAAAGAAGTAGCCATTAGCTGCCAATGCATTTGATGGCCTATATAACCAATGGCTGTGTTTTTGTGGACACGCTGATCAATCTTCAAACTTTTGACATTGCTTCATTTATTTTATGCTTGTATTTTATTTATAAGGTGGAAGTGTGTCAAAGTGGTGAATTTAATAACTGTTAATTTAAAGTTTTTTGGGGGAAGAAGGGATGTAATGTTTATGGAGAATACATTCCATGATCTGTGCTGGTCTTTAAGAGTACTCAGTATACCAGGTATACCAGTTGGTCCATTCCCACTCATGCTCATCCATTCCAAGTTTTGGTTTTGACTAGAGAGTTGAGTTAGCTACAGAGAAGCTGCATGGTCTGTGGATCTTACTTTGCAGTCTAGGTGGTGAGAGAAGGGAAGATATCAGTGACTGTGCCAATACCCCTCTCAGGTCTGTAGGGAGAGTGGAAGATCCTGCACTGCTGCTCACCTTCCTCTGGGACATGGAGATTTTAGTGGCACTGCTCACTTAGGCCAGTGAGGGGTGAAGAATCAAACTGAGAGTCCCTCCCTGCGCCAGCCATGCTTGGTGAGAGGGGATTGAATATTACAAACTCCTTCTTGAATGCATATGGATGGTGAAGCTATAGAGACCTCTGTTGTGGGCTCCTCTTCACTGGTCTGCTGCCTGCAGAGATGTACTTAGAGGGTAGCAGGTATTATTTAATTGATTTAACGAGACAGAAGGCAATCAGTTTGAATTAACTTGAAAGGGATATGAGTAGTAACACATTTTGCTTAAAATGTTTTGTGTACCAAGAGGGACATGCTTCCCACCCAAAACAAACCAACAAACAAACAAACGTGTAGACAGTCCAAATACTATTTGGGGGAACTCAAACTTTTAAAAATGGTGGGCACAGAGACTTTGTTGTGATCAGAACCAGCTGCTAAGATTTCTCATTCAGGAATTAAACTGTAGTCTTTGATTTTGAAGCTCAAAGAAAGGCCATCAGTAAGTTCATTGTGACTTCAAACCCATATGTCTCAGCCTTAGCCTTTCCCAGGTGTCTCTAAAGATAGAGACACTCTGGCATGCTAGTCAGCTCTGCCTCCTTATCAAAGCCAATAAAACCAAACACACAACTGATTCTGGGGTGTGAACATTTTACTAAACTTCAGTCTCCAGCCTCAATCCCTCTCACAGCCTAAGAGACTGATCTGCAAAGCTGGCAGGCTTACCTTTATGCTACTTGGTCAGAATGCTAGAATTGGACCTCAGAAAAACTGTTACCCTGGATGAGAGAAAAGCCTATGGACTATGAGGCATGTCAGGGAAGACAAAACCTCAGATTTATCGTAACCCTGTTTTGCTCCATATCATCACAGATGAACCAGAAACACGTATTCTCTGCCTTCTAAGGACGTGTTTGGAAAGACAGAAGGGCTGGTAAAGAATCAATTTTTGTGACAGCTGGAGGGTCGAGCAAGCCTGTCAGGTCTAATACAATCAGATTCTGGATTAAATCTCACATAGGAAGTGCTGATATAGACATGCAAAATTTGGAATCCTCTCAATCCAGGGGAGCATCAGCGACTGCTCTAGCCAGCACGGGATGTGACGTTTGCTACCATTATCTCTGCAGCACATTGGTTCAGAGACAGGCCCTTCATTAAGCACTATTAGGGACAAGCAAAACCTGGAAGCTCCAAGTCTCAGATCCTAGGACATATTTATCGTTCATATATGAACACTAATGTTGATTTAATTCTCAAACGTATAGAAGAAATATTACAAATGAAATTATGTTAACAGTAGGTAAATCAGTTTACTTGAGGACATAAACAGCACGGGCCTGATTCTGGTTCTCAGTTATACTAATGTAAATCTGGAATAACTCTATTGGCATATTGGAGTTACTCTACATTTATATGTGTGTAAGTAAGAGCAAAATTTAGTTCACTTTTTCCCTGCCCTGGGAACATAGATTTCCATGCATGGTGTATACATAGGTGGAGTAATTTCTTCCTCTTGTATACATGCACCTTGTTCTGTTGTATGTCTGGGTCTTTTTGTTTTCTCCTGCCCTTATAGAAAGAGGAAGATCTCAACAGGCACCAGAGAGAGAAGCCAGATAGTGAGCCCTCTTACATCTACTGCCTCCCCAGATGTTTTGTATGAGGATACTCCTCATTCTCTGGAACCACTAATGGAAATTTTCTTGTTTGTAACTTTCTTACAGGTTCTCTTCTAACTCTCTTCAGAGGGGAGTTTCTGTTACCTGGGGGTTTAGGTTTTACCAATTTCTTACACTTCAGAAGAATAGGTTGTTTCTAACATATCTATATGGGTCTCACTGTGTTTTTGGATATGTGTGACAAAAGTGTATTCATACATGCTGGAACTAGGAGTGCCAGGGTGCTGCCGCACCCCCTGGCTTGAAGTTGTTTCCATTATATACAGGGTTTACAATTTGTTTCAATGGCTCTCAGCACACCAACTATAAAATCATTCCAGCACCCCTTGTATATTACTATATTTCTAATTTTGAGATTCTAAAATATCTTTATTCCAGGCACTGCAGTTGATTTCAAAATCAAAGATGCTGGAAAAATAAGACACCTGAAAATGCCATACTTTTATTTTGGGTGTGAAGAATTAACCTCCTCACAGCGGATGAAGCAAAGGGCGAAACACACAAAATGATACAAAATGGCTGCCCATTAATATAACTACTCAATTCACTCCATTCTCAGTAGCCTGAGCAAAAAGAGGGAGAAAATTGGTGAGCCTTTGCATATTTTAGTGATCACTGATCTGAAGCAGAACTCACTATATGCGCAGATTGAGGGGTTTCAGCTTCATTTAAAAATCTCTTTGAAAAGCCAGGCTGGAGGTGAGTATCAATTGGTGTGAGCAAGTGTAAAACATGACGGGCTACTCCAATTATATACAAACAGACCAGAGCAGAAGTTAGCCCAACATGTCTCCAATATGCTGCTGTCACAGACAAGAAGTGGTCTGAAGAGCAGAGTATTGGTAATATCCTGCCTGCTGCTTTATGCCCAACTTGGCTGATTATTTAATTCTCTAGGGTAAGGGTCTAACCAACTTGCAAGTAGGCTGTATGCCATCGTAACAGATTGGGCATGAGTCTAAGGAGCTAAGAAACAATATACAATATGTGCATCAAATGTTGTGATTCCCAGTGCTTGAAATAACTCTGTCCTGAGCTTCCACGGCTCTTAGAGATAGGATAGGTGCCAGGAAATTGTAGAAAAATGTATAAAGGAAACATAACTTCCATAGCTGCATGGAGCTTGAATTTGAGCTGGTTAAATCAGGTGACATGATGGTCATGGGAAGAGAGTTAGTAAAATCATTTTTCCAATTTCTTTTGTCTCTTCATTGAAAGGCACTGGGGAAAAGGCCAAAACATGCTTTTTTAGACTTGCCAGATATGACAGTGAATCAGCAAGCTCTGTGTGAAAATCTGTTCCATGGTCTTCTGCAGTCTTGTGAGTAAGAGCAAATACATGTATTATGAGTAGAGTCCTCTGTGACCAAGACACAGATAATTTTCCTTGTATAAAAAAGTAAACTATTCATGTATACATGCTAACTGCCTATTCTTTTGGAAGAGTTTCATTACTGTATGAGTAATAGAATGAGAGGATGAACACATCTTTACACAGAGTGGCAGAGTCTGGTCCTTACTCATGGTGTATAGTACCAGCATTTTACTACATGAGGAGCTCTATACAGCCAGATTCAGCTACCCTTACTTACATTAAGTAGAACCTTATTACTGGACTTTGCCATTTCAATCTGTGATGCTACTCCCAAAGTCAGACACTACTTATTGTCAGTAAGACTAAGGCTACGATTCTGTCATGGAGGTCACGGATTCCATGACTTTCTAGGACCTTCTGTGGCAGGACTGGAGCAGCTGTCAGCCCCAGGGCTGCTGGAGCAATGGATGCCAGAACAGCTGACCAGTGGCCAGACCTAGGGCCGCAGGAACAGCTGACTGGCAGCCAGCCCTGGGGCCCTCAGGGCAGTGGCTGGGATTGGGTCAGGCCCTTTGGGGGCAGGAGCAGCAGTAGTTAGCCCCTGTCACAGGAGAAGCAGCAGAGATGGACCAGCTTCAAGCCCCGGCAGCACTATGTTTCTACCCCCTTTCCTCCCAGGGTATTTTTAGTATAAGTCAGGGACAGGTTGCGGGCTTCCATGAATTTTTGTTTATTGCCCACGACCTTTCCATGACTTTTACTAAAAATACCTGTGCCACAATTGTAGCCTTAAGTAAGACTAGAACACCTGAGCCCATTGAAATCAATGAAGTTAGCTGATAAGTACAGTACTGCACAGCATAAGAGGGTGGGGGAAGAATCTGGCCCAGAAAAGGCATAAAACAAATGGACTGTATCTTTTCTTTCAGATATTAATGCCAAATGATTCCCTCTCCATCACGGATTAATTACCTCTGTGTGCTGAAAAGCTAGAAGACTGTGATTTCATCATAGGAAACAGCCACTTTCTTTTCTCCTGTCAGTGAAGTGCCTCTCCTGTTATCATCTTAAAGTTAAAAAGAGGAGTCATCCAGCATTTCGTATCCAACTATTTAGAGGCTGTAAAGTAATAAAGTTGTGAATAACACAATAGCCTCTTTGTTAGGCATAATCCACTCTGGCTACATAAAAGACTTCTGATGATATATTTTACTATTATTTTCTTCCCCCAAACAGTCAATCACAATTGTTGCTCCTATCAACAAATACTGCCCTGACACAGCCACTAAAATCACTGTTTTCCACTCCTGCACTAAGTTGTACTTAAAGCTATGTATGCAAAATAAATTTGTACATCCCCAGTGTTTTCCTACTGTTAATCATTTTTATTTTTTTTAGTGAGGACCTAGTGGAATTGGAGACTTCAAGAAATCTAAATCATCCTGAAAAGCAATTTGCCACTCTGCCCGAAGATATGTCTTCAATCAATGTGTCCTTCCTGAAATGATTTATGGATTAGAAACATGGATGATCTTTAAGAAAGAAAAAAAGAAACTGCAACTAAGTGGAGATGAATACAAAAGGGTGTATGCTGAGAATAGCACAGAGAGACAAAAAAAAAAAAAACGAGTGCCTTTGACAGGGAAGCAGCATGCAAGACTCATTGGAAAATAAAAAGTATATGATCGTGGGCCAGACACTGTGCAGGACAAAATGATAAAAGGTACAGCAGATGAAGTTAATGACACAGAGAGACGTAAACAGAAAGCAATGGTGAGGCAGACATAAAAATCGAGAGGAGTGATGAAATACAGTGGTAGTCAGCTGCAAGATGGGACCGCATAGGCCTGGGACAACACATACATGATACTATATACACAAAAGCTGCTATACACTAGTGCATTAGCTGATTTTGCAACATCAACAACAACTAAAACTTACTTATCAGACATTTCGCAATTGCTGCAAATGCTTTCAAAAGAGCCAATGTTCTGGGGAAAATGGTGCACTTTTGTAGATAACAAATAATGAAAAATGCCCTAAACAAATAGGAGAGTTAATGCAGGATGATGGACTAATGTCTGAATTTAGTTTTCCATAGTTCTTATTGTGTAGGTAGATTAACTGGAATAACCTTTTCTACGTTTATTATTATTCATTTAGTATTAATTTATACAGCACCATAGGTGTTACATAGGCCTGATAATTTACAGACAGATCTAACAAAAAGACCCTGTCCCAAGAATAATTTACAACCCAAGGGTATGTCTATGCAACAGACTTACCTCAATTGATTCAATCTTGGTAATTTTTTCTCCATGCAAGCTAGCACTAGAAAGAATGGTCACACTGAAAACAGCAGCCACGTTCCACAAGCTTGCTGTTACTGCCTGTGTCCACACTGGTACTACACTCAGTTGTGTTAGATGCAAAGCCTTCTGAAGGGTGCATGCCCCAGTTCATAGAACCACTGAAAACTGAGTTGCTCTGTGAGAGAACTTGTCTGTCCCTTCTGGGTACTGTGAGTGGAAAGATGATAAATCCAGGCACTCGGACAATTCAGTAGTTCCACGTAGCAATGCTCATTTCAGTATCTGGTTTACCTCTCAAATGGTGTCAAGGCATGAAGCTCACATAGATTGATGACCTGCACCCACTAGTGGCACATTTAAGACAGCAACTGTCATTTTGTTGAGAGGCCACAGCAGCAGGGCTACAAGGTGGCAATAAGTGTTCCTGCAGAGGCTTGATGTCAGACAGAGAGCATGACAACTACATGCAGAGTTGGAGGACAGGCCTTACCAATATCTGTGGAGCTAGTGCATGTGTGCTCTCCTGTCAGAAGCAGTCCCCTTTACTGAGTGGTGGTTGTGGACCAGTTCCACATGCACACGGTGGTGGGACTACCTTGGCGTGGAGATATGGGATTACCACCAATGCACCCAGAACTTTCATATGAGCAAGGCCATCTTCTTGGAGCTGCGCGAGGACTTTGTGCCAGCCCTAAAACAGAAAAACAAAAAAGGCAATACCAGTCTGGAAGCATGTTGCTTCCAGACCGGAAGCACCCTTTGGATGCTGGCCATCCCACATGGTGACAGATGTGTGGGTAATCAGTTTGTGGTTGGCAAGTCAACCGTAGGTGTGGTGGTGATAGCTGTTTGACAGTTCAAGTTCTGAGGCGTGGTTCAGCCATGGCTCCCAGGCATTCTAGGCTCCTGGCTCCCTGACAGACAGAATAGAGGGAGTCAGGAGCCTAGCAGCTGTGGGAGTCATGGCTGAGCTGGGAGTCTTGGAGATTGGGCTCCCAAGGTCAATTAGGTTTAGACATTTTCAAATAAAATTAAAATATTTTTAACATTTTTAGCAGATTTTCCTTTCTGTGGGAAATTTAGGAAACTTTACTTTTTGTTCCAAAAAAGAACATATTTTTCCAGCATTTTGGAATTTCCCATGAAAATTCCACCAGGTCTATTTATAATCCCTAGCGGTAGAGAGTAGGCAGGGTCACGCAAATAGTTTCAGCCCCCCCCCCCCCCCCCACACACACCAAATGTATGTGCCGTCATTGGCATCAGCACAGTTTTGCTCATTTGTTTAGTCAGCAATTATTTCAGGGACATTGCTGTAAATGCACTTGGACTACAGTGCATTTATCACCATGTATTTTATAGGGGTGTTTTGTGTACAAAACAATATTTGTGAGGAAGAGGGAATATTTTGGACTATTGTGGGTCAATGATTAGGACCCAGTACCTACCTGCTGGTCCCAGTACCTACTTGCTGGTCCCAGAGCTGAGTCCGCTAGAAGTATGGTAATACATCATGGTCATGAGATGTTCTCATAGGCTTGATTTGTATAGGGACTGCAATAGTGATTAAAAATGTAGTGAGATAGGATGCTGAACCTGGCTCAGGCATTAAATATTCTCCATGAATTTAATAAACATTAGTTGTGACATCTTTTTAGTCACAAGACGACAGAGCTGGAAGTATAATTTAAAAATAAACTTAATTGCAAGGGTTTCATCCCATGCATATCCTGCAACACCTCTTCCCTGGATCTCCTCCTGCTGGAGTACAGATTCACTAGCCTTGGGTCACTATCAGGGGTCTCCTTTGTGCTTGCATAACCAACATGCTTCCATTGCAGCTTTTAGCACTGTAAATAAGGAAAGGAACAGTGAGAAGGATAAATAATTTCTTGGTTTTGCTCTGTGGTACTCTGTGTGCCTACAGACCTTCTGGAGCCAGACAGCGTGATTCTGCTGGATGAGCCACAATCATCCAGAAATAGGGTCTAGTGGGCACTAGGTGTGCTCATTAACTGAGTGAAGCTACTTGAGTGATTTCCATTATGGGCAAGCAGTGTAGCAGCACACACCCAGAGTCACTCAGTAAGAGTGAAACCAATGAGAACTCAAGAAGAGTTTATAAATAGAAGAAGTGGGAGCCAGACTGGAGAACTCAGTGGTGAAGAAAGATCTGCTGTAAGGATTGTGTTCCAGAGACTTTGACATTTTTGTTGGATTTAGACTACAGCCTCCCTCACGCTCCTGGAGAAGAAGAAGAGAACTAGATTTTCTGTGCAAATTGCAGGCTGATATTGTAGAGACTTAAGGGAATTTTTAAGGAGGCTGTGGGACTATCACTTTCCCCCCAGATTTTAAAACACTAACACGCTCTGCAGAGAGTTTAGATGCCATTCCACAGAGACTGAGAAGAGTAAATCTTCCCAGAGAAGAGCCCTAGAGAATGGTGTGTATATGAGCATGCATAATTATATTTTCAGTTTGAACATGTGGTAGAAACTCCCCTAAGAGTGTTTGCTTTAAAAGTGTTGTTACTGACAACAGTCAGAACCATTTCATGGGTTATAAGTAAACTATTATGGAGATGAGCAATAGAGAGATAGTTTTCCCTTTTGAGATTTTGTATCACTTTTTTTCTCTTTACAGAGTTAACTCTGTATTACATATATACCAAGGTCCTGGATAGACTAAACTCTGGTCTGAACCCCAGCAGAGAGGTAAACTGAGGTACAGAAAAGGGAAAGGAATATTATACCAAATATTTGAATAGTGCACTCCCCAAACCTGTTACACCTGCTTTTCATCACCACCATTTGATGGGGAGTAGAAAACATGAAAAATAAATTATACAGTTTGTGTCCCTGGTAAGTAACATAATTATATATCTTCTCACATACCCATAAAGCAGAAATTGCAACTTCTCTCTCATATACATTCCATCCCATCCTATTGATAAATTCAAAGTCCAGAAGAGAATCATGTTTACTGATCTCCTAAATAACACAGGACATGTATCCTGAACCAGTAATTTCTGCTTCAAGCCTATAGCTTCTGCCTGAGCTATAGCATTTGTTTTAGAAAGACATCCGGTCTTGATGTAAAGACTTCAAATGATACAGAATCCCTAGTTAAGGTGTTCCAATGGTTAATTACTCACTATTAGAAATTTATTCTAGCTTCAGCTTTCAACCAAGGGATCTTGTTATGCCTTTTGGGGGGTAGATTACCTATCAGAAATAAAAATCTTTAAAATTAAATGGGAAACTGTGACGGGGTCCCCTTCACTGGTGCAGCAGGGGTTAAACCTTCTCTCTGGGCCGAGGAGGCCATGCCCCCTCGGCTCTGCTGGGCATGCTCCAGCTGGAGACAGGCTATAAAAGGCAGCAGAGAAGCTGAGTTTGGGTAGGAAGGAAATGCACGGCTGACTCCTGAGGGAAGACCGCCTGCACTCCAGATTGCAGAGACCAGCCAGACGGAGACAGATTCCCCCCCACACACACACACACAGACTTGGATAGCCACAGAGAGGGGAGACACTGTGAAGACCTGGAGACCGAAACCTGCACAGGATCGGGTAGGAAGCAACCCAGGGGAAATGATTGTAGAACCATAGACAGGCTCGGCATGTTTCAGGCACCCGCTGAGGGAGTGACAGGCAACCCTGCCACTGACAGGGTCCTGGGTTGGGACCCACTGGAGAGGGTGGGCCTGGGTCCCCCTATCCTGGCCACCGCCCACCCACTAGGCCGCACGGCCCTGAAAGCAAAGACCAGGCTACTGATTCCGGACGCTAGGCCACACTGCCTCAAGACCGGGGGCAGCCCTACAGACTCAACCAGACCTCTGAAACACACCTTCCCCCCGCATCCCCAAAGGGTGACGGGGTGTATCGGCCTCGCGACAGAGACAAACAGAACATGCCCAGTCTGACAATAAGTAATGGATGGGCAAAACTACACTGGAGGATGTAACAACAGAAACCTGAGATATGGTGTGAGCAGACAGTATACATACACATGCAGCAAGGCCCATTTGTTTTCCCTAGGAGTGAGGGACAATGATGACTGATGGAAGATTTTTTTAAAAAATCTTAAATTTGGTTATTACATAGGTACATTCTGAGGTGAAAGGGAACTCCTGGTGTAATGTATTTTTAAAACATGTCATGGAGCATTGGATCAATGGATAAGCATGTCTGTTTATGGAATGAGAATAAATTGAGAGAAATAACAAACAGTAAATAAACAAAGAGGCGAACCCTGCATCCCTAAGCAGAGTCAGAGCTGCCCCACCCACAGCAATGCTAGGAACTCTCTTTGTTCTCCTCCTCTGTAGAACTCATTCAGGACTCAAGTCCCAAAGGCTCCCGTGATTGCAAGAGCATCTGGTTTCCTGGCTCCTTGTGATGTTTCCCTTCCCCTTGTTATAAGCAAGTTCCATGGTTTCCTGGACACAATTAGTATCCTAGGAAGAATCAAAAGTTTTCCCAGACTCCTCTTTAGACAAATGGTAGCAATAGTTAATTGGAGGGGCTGGTGGGTACCCCTACAGTCTGAGTGAACATCTTTGTGGCTCACTTTTAGAATTCCCCAAGTCCCCTCATATTTTATGAACCTCATTGTGATCATGGACTGCCCCACTGTATGTCTACAAGGCAAGGGGAGAGAGTCCACAGCCCAGACTTCACTTTGAGCCCAAACATCTATATTGCAATTTTATAGTCCTGCAACCCAAGTCCCCTGAGCCTGAGTCAGCTGACACAGGCCAGCCATGGGTGTTTTAGTGCAATTTAGACATACCCATCAGTTTTAGGTTGCAGCTGTTGCCATAGAAGTGGCTCTGGGAACTCTCTGGAAGAGCTCCCTAGGTAACCCAGTTTGCTGCCCAGCCTTAGGAATGTAGATAGTTTGTTTCAACACACCGAAGTCTATGCCCTCCTGTCACACAGTCTGGAGTGGCTCACGACTGTGGGTGCCAACCTGAGAGCATATTGTCAACAAGCGGGGCAGAGACCCCCAAATTGGTTGTATGTTCTATTAGATTTAATCAACCCAGTAAAAAGGGTGAACTCCTAAAGCATTATAACAGTCTTACCAATGAGTCAGACAGTCTCCTTGGGCAATCTAGTCTATCTTGCCACCCAGGCAAGTTGGACTTAGCGATAGTGGATTGCTGTACACCAAAGATCACAAAATATTTAGGTCGATTGCAGTCCCAATAGACCAGTCACTTACCTCAGGTCAATTTGTACCTCAGATCTCACACCAAAGACAATGCTTGCAGCCAAGCCTGTAATAAACTAAAGATTTATTAACTAGGAAAAAGAAATTACAGCATTATGATGACTGGCTAAGGCAAGCAAACGTATGCACAAATGAGTTACAGTCTATGGTTTTACAAGGTGATGGAGTGGTAGTAATCTGTCAACTCTGAATTTCCTTTAGGGCTAACCAAAATTGAGCCTGGGGAATCACTGCTTCTGTTTCATAGCTCCAGGCCTGCCAGAGTCCAAACAGCAAAAAAAACCAGAGAGATCCAAAATTTTCTTGTCAGCTGTTTTTATTTCCTTCTTCCAGAATTCAAACTGATGGGATAAGTCCTTTTGCATGTAGCCTATTCAGGGATATGAAGGGGCAATTTAAAAAGTTTTTGTATTGCCCATTTAGCTTTGGTAGGCCTTCTTGATGGTTAGGAGACAATCCATTCTGACAGGTTCACAGTTATAGGGCAACCATTTTTTACAGTTACAAATCAAAATATTAAATATTACCTTATAGCATGTGATAAAGTTATAGGTGAGATTAATGTACACAGCACTATACAAGCATTTCATACAAGCATTTCATGAAGTCTAAAGACTAAACATCTTGTTACAACTTCAACACCCATCTTAAACATACTAACACACAGGTGAAACAGACTGGTGTCCAGCAATGAATTTGTCAGTGCTCAGCTGTGGTTGAAAGCCTTGGTAAGAGTTGGCACCTGGTTTGCAAGCATCACAGCTCCCAGCCAGACTTTTGACGAGCTGGTCTGAGTCTCAGGTTTTAGCCAATGAATCACTTAGGGTATGCCTACACTGCAGTGGAAGCCCAGGGCTAGTTGTACTTGAGTTAGCAGACCCTGGGTTTGTTAACCTTGGGCTTGAATGCCTACATATATTTGTAACCCCAGTTAGGAATGTTTTAGCCCAGCATCCCAAACTGGGGTTCCAGCATCCACATGTATTATGTGGGCCTGAGTCTAACCACCCATATCCCAGACTTCCTAGTGCCCTCCCAAAATGTGGCCACTCTTTGTGCATGGTACAGTGTGGGACAATGTGACTGTGCACCAAATTTGACAGTCGAGGACAAAGAAAGTTGGGATACTTATGATGCACTCTCAGAGCACAAGTCCAGCTGGGTTGTGTCTACGCTGCAAAGCAATGGGGCTTGAGCCCTGGGTCCAGGCTTGACTCAGACCCTTTTGGGTATGAGCCATGGGTTAACACAATTTGTGTGTAGATGGAAGCAGGGGTTAGGCTTGAGCCTGAGTTCAAACGCTGGCTTACATTACAGTGTAGACATACCCTTAGCATTGGTCTACACTGGGGTGGGGGGTCAATCTAAGATACGCAACTTCAACTATGAGAATAGCGTAGCTGAAGTCGACATACTTAGATCGACTTACCGCGGCATCTTCACAGCGGTGAGTTGACTGCTGATGCTCTCCCGTCGACTCCGCCTGCACCTCTCGCGGTGGTGTAGTACAGGAGTTGATGGGAGAGCGCGCGGGGATCGATTTAGCGTGTCTAGACTAGATGCAATAAATCAACCCCCGATAGATCGATTGCTACCCGCCAAGGCAGCGGGTAGTGTAGACTTACCCTTAGTCTGTCAAGCTCTGAGAAAAGGAGTGTAGCTACATCCCTGAAGGAAGCTAACCTCAAATCCTCCACCAGTGCTTCTTTCATGATTCCCAGCTAGGCCAAAACAGCAGTCTGCAGGGTCTCCTAATCAGTGGCTGTCTAGGGCTCATTACATTGACTGACACCTCTCCTGTCATGACACAGAACAAATGATCATACCTATCTTTTACATAGCACTTTACATCAGCAGAACTCAAAGCACTCCATAATCTTTAATGAATTGATCCTCCCAATGCCCCTGTGAGCTAGGGAAGTGCTATTACCCCTATTTTACAGATGGGGAACTGAGGTTGCCTCAGAGGTGCTAAGTGACTTGTCCAAAGTCTCACAGGACACCTGCGATACAGCAGAGAATTGAATCCAGATCTCCTTTGTTCTAGGCTGGTGCTCGAATCACTGAAATCTATTTCCTCGCAATAGGTTGCCAACGCTTCCTTCTCACACTCACCAGCAATAGCTGCCTACCCAGAGGAGACTGGGTAAGCCTGTGGGTCACCTTGTGGTTCCATCTTGTCTAGGAAAGGACTTACTGCCAGCTTGGGCAGTGCACCCAGGTTAATGAATCTCTGCAGTAGTTAATTCTGGAACAGCTGTAGCCTGGGCCTGCTGCCTTTCCTGTTGGACTTGCTCTTCATTCCTAAATTGCAGCAGGGTTTGCTGCTGCTACAGTGGATGCAGTCGTTTCTGCTATTCCACTATCCATTTTAGGACCTCTTCCATTTTCCCTCCTTGTGAAGAGGGAGATTTCAACCAAGCTCAGAACCTGCTCCAAATCAAAGTCTATATTTTGTCTGTCAAATTTACCCCTCTTTCTGGAGTTTGGCTTTATTGGCAACTCAGAAACAGATCACAAAGCTCAGTCTAAGTTTTTTGTATCCATCTACATCCCTAAATTCATAGATTTTTTTAAAGCAAGAAGCAACTATTTTCATCATCTAGGCTGACCTCCTACATAAAACAGCCCATAGAATTTCACCCCTTAATTCCGGCATCCTGCCCATAACATCTGGTTGAGTTGGAGCATATCTTTGAGAAAGATGCCAATCCTGCTGTAAAGATGTCAAGCAATGGAGCATCCACCATATCCCTATGTCTGTAGACCTGGCCACCCTGTTATGTATTGACACTTAAACATTTAATCAATCCCTTTTTATATTTATATTATTTGGAGACAGTGTCAAGAAAGAAGGGAGGAATGGAGTTCAATGTTGGAATGCTAATG
The DNA here is from genome assembly GCA_033296515.1 of Macrochelys suwanniensis. Lineage (NCBI taxonomy): Eukaryota > Metazoa > Chordata > Testudines > Chelydridae > Macrochelys > Macrochelys suwanniensis. The sequence goes on from CM065777.1 coordinate 51,924,909, forward strand.
AAAGAAGCAAGTTTGAGCAGGAATTGTAAGGAGTAGAATGCAGTTGATGGCATAGAGTCTCTGGGCAGTTGTTCCGGACATAAAGGGCAGCAGCCAACAAGGCAGGGAGTCATTTCTGGGAGAAAGAATCCTAGGGAGCTATAAGACAAGCTTAAGTTAAAGAGTGTAGGGATGTGATGAGGGCAGGAGGAGGCAAGCAGAGATGAGGTAAAGGCAGTAGCATAGCTGGGTACTGCAATTTCAAAAGTAAACTGCAGAGTCTGAATTTGATGTGGAAGGAGAGGCAAGTGAGGAAGGTGATCTCTTCATAACATCCCTTTATATTTTTTTATAATGAATCCCTTGACCAAGATTAATAAAGCTAATTTCAAGGGTCTCTTTACAGTTAAGGGTTTCACTCTGCACCAGCCTGAAGTGTCCGCTGCATTAGCCAAAATGGAAAAGCAATCATTCATAGCCCAAAGTAGCAGTAACTAACTCCGGCCACTTACGTAGTAGATCACTTTTCAAAATGCTTCAGTTTAAGAAATAAAGGGGTAGTTATCATGGGTATTTTAAGGAACCTATTGTCTGCATATCTGAGCAGTGGACACAATGATGCAATATCACTTCTTATCAAAATGGTGCCATTTCTCTCCATTCCCCTATGTAAATGACGTGTATTAATTTAAATGTCATCAAGAGTAATGGGGGGAAAGGGGCTGGTTTGACCTTAATTCATAAGGGAAAGGAGATCATGCTACAGAATGATTTTGCTCTCATTACTATATCACAGAAACTTCTGTATTGCAGTACATGGTATATAAGCCCCTATGGATAACTCCAGATTCATAAGTACTTTGAGCGGCTGTTTTACAATGTTTAGGGAAGATAAACGTATCTTCATAAGACATAATTTCTCATTTGGGGACCAATCTTGCCATCTTCAGTTGTTATTAATCAGACAAAACTCCCATTTATTCTCTCAATGGAAAGTTCCACTAAGTAGGGCTACAGAATTTGATTCTTGAAAAGCAACTAATACAATTCTATAAATATTTTTTAGTCTTTTACCTTCTCTGCTTTTCTATCAGGTATGCTTTTGAGAGAGAGGTGAGTAATGGAAGTTTTTTAGTCCGCAGGGGGAACCAGGGGCATGAATACAAGAATATACTAATGCAGCTGGAATAGATCTTGTATTGTATGACCCTTGCTACTTATTTATTACTGCTGGAAGAATGATGCAAAACATGAACAATACAATGAATCGTAAATATGCCCCCACAATTCAGCTGGCAGATCAATATGAGTTATTTTTTTGAGTGTGAGGAGATTTTCTGTGCCTGCACTTAGTTTGCCAATGCAAATGCACAGCTGGCATCACCGACACTCTTTCTGCCCCACTCACTCGTCATTCCCCAGTTTGTAAAATATATATTTGAAATGCAAACCTGGATGCTGGTGTTTTCTCCCCAATAGTTTCAACTCCCAGTGCCCAAATGTTCTCTAGAATAACTGTGGAACACTTTCAATCTATTTTATTTTATTTTATTTTTTTGCTTCAGCCTGACCCCATGGTAAGATTGCCAAATAAAGAACTCAATTGCATTGTTAAGCTCAGCAAAATTACAAGCCTTACAAACAATAAATAATTGAATGCTTTTCCTATATGGAACACAATTGAAATATCCAGTTCATAGAAATAAATTGTTTCTGGTTTTCCACCCTTCACCAAGAGGCAAAGCTACAGACATATAGATTCAGACAAACACAAAGCAGCCAAACTCATCTTCTAAATATATTACTGAATTACAGGCCATCCACATTTCTACAGGCTTACTGAGTTATTTTGTTAAAACAGTGAGAGAAGCTCAGATTGCATCCTTTAAAAACAAGGACAACGCTTTAATGGAAGAAAAGACTTATTTGCTGACTTATTATTTGCTGATCATTAGTTGGAAACTCAGAGGTACATATCCTGATTAGTAGACCCTGAGCTGGCAAAGGAATAAGAGAAATATTGCTTTCTTGCTCATACCAAATACCGAGAATGACCTTTGAAAATTTTATCTTGGCATCTAATCTTGACTCCATTGAAATAACTTCAATTTGTTTGCTGCAGAATGAGAACATATTCTTTCATGCATACTAGACCTATTCAGGACTCTTAGGAAGATTTGCAGATGTCGTATAATTGAACAAATATTATGCTAAACTGTACTTAAATCTACACTGAAAAGGGATTGGTAGCTGAATCTGCTTTTTAAAATAACAATTAAAATAGTTTATGCAATACTTGTATTCAGATGATATGACTATAATATCTGTTTCTATGAACCATACAAACAGAGCAGAGGACTATTGTCATAATACAGTTTAGTGCTCAGCTATTTTCTCAGTTATAATGTCATAGATTATTTAATACAGAAAATGATTTCACTCTGATTTGTTTTTTCCATCGTATTAAAATAAATACCAGGAGCTGGGGAAATTTCTCATCCACCCTCTCACAACCCAAGTTAATGGCCAGCTATTATCCTGAAAATCACCAAAGTGTAAAGAAAATATATAGAGTACACTGTGCTTCCAGACCATGCTTGGTGGAAGAAGATTCAGCACCATGCAATGTTGAAAGGCTGAGAGCACATGTTAAATTTGAACAATAAAGACTGGCAGGTTAAGTCATGCTTAAATGACTGTCTAGAGGAGTTAGGAGTTTGGAGCAATGCTAAATGCTCAGACCGTCATTAATTGCAAGAATCTACCTGTCCTGGAGGTCATAATTGTTTAAGTTAATTATTGCAATAATGAACTCTAGAAGAAACATTCTACTTCTCCTCACAAAAACAATCTCTGCCTCAAAAACCTTCCTCGAGACCCACTGTAGGGTACCACGGAAGATTGTGTTACGGCATAGCAAGGGTGCTTTCGCTTTCTCATGTTGTCTCAGTGGGCCGGTTATTGCAGGTCAAGGCCTGCCAGCTGCGGTTTGTTATGAATTAGTTAGAACTGCTTTGCATGGCCTTGAGCCAGGAGGCGCCCCCTGCTTGCTTCTGTATGAGATGTCTGTATATAGCTGTATGAGTCCGCCCCATTTTTGGCACTCCGTACCAGGCCCGAATTATGGTGAGCTGGGTTCCCCGTCTCCGTGACAGCAACGCCAGGAGTCCCCGTTGCGGATGTGTCACTTTGCCTTCAATAAAGCCAATAACTCACAGAGTGTGTGGGCCTCGTTCTTGCAGAGCACCCTGGGTAGGCCCGCAGCCTCCCACGAACGTAACACCCACATCTGCTGTAACACCTAGCCATCAGGGATAGCAGATCTAAACCTCTTAATTTATAAAGAGAAAAAACTCATCATTTTAAAATAACTCAAACCACCAAGAAGTTAACATGGTCAACCTATGACTTTATCATTAGTCATCCTCCCTCCCCACAACTCCTCTTAGCATTTGGTATATTCTTTTCATGGGACTGTGTCTTCCTTTGTACATCATCTAGCACAATGATTGGGTCCTTTTGGAGCTACATCAATAGATATAATAAATTAATTCTAATAAAAGGAAACTGATTCTGATCCCGCTTAAACTGGTGTAAATCAAGAGTAATTTAATTACTATCTATATTACATTGGTACATAAAGACCCCAGAATTCATTTTGCTGGGTGCTGAACTTACCCTTCATGAGACAGTCTCTGTTCTGAAGAGCTTACTATCTGAATAGACAATATGGATAAAGGATGAGAAACTTACCCAATTCTATGCAGTAGGTTAGTGGTAGAGCTGGGACTAGAAAAAAGATCTCCTGAGTCTCAGTCCAGTGCCTAATATGGGATGCTGGAGGCCAAAGGCTCAAACCAGGTGTCATGGAAGGCATGTGTCCTGCCTTGTGGACAAGTGTGACCCCTTGGGGATCTGATGCACTAGTGGGATACTCCCAGGGACTGTTTAAAAGCCCTGGCATAGCACAGACCCTGTAAATCTGTGACAGAGTTACATCAATGTAAAACCAGCATAAGGGAAAACAAAATCAGGACCATGAGACCTATTCACAACCAACTGAGAATCCCTCCCTCTGGCGTGCATGAAACATGTTGCATTATATTTAGAATTGTCCATTCTCACATTAGCAGTAGGCCTGTGACCCTCTTACCCCCGCTAGTAGTTACTTGCATATTTAGTCTCACTGGTTGAAGTCAATGCGACAACTCATGTAAGTAGCTGCTCCCTTAGCTAAGGAAGGATTCACAGCCTGGCCCCGAGTGGAGATGTTTGAGGCTATCATAACCACTAGAGAGGGTATGAGAAAGAGGCATGATGCAATGCAGTGCAAGACCAATATTTACTAGACAAAAACAATTTTTCATCACATTAAATAAGATTGTTTTTATTGGTGAATGATGGCAAACAGCATCTGCTGAATGAAAGGGGAAACCTAAAGATAACTATTATCAGTAAGCTTACATTACTTCTGGTAGTTAACCATATATCTGGTTCCAAGGCTGTACATGTTAATGCAAATGAGGTCTCTTTATTGAACTGAATAGATCATGTGGACATTTTCTGCATGCAAAACAGAAGGGAGAATGTGCAAAAAAACCCTCCACAAGGTCATTAATAAAGGACTAAATAATCTTTCAATAAATTCATGTGGAGTGCTTGGTACATATACCCTGATGGAATATGTGAACTGAGGTCTCTCAGCTCCTGCTGTGTTGTACTATAAATGATTACACATGGGTTCTGCACTATTCATAACATGTTGGTCTGCATTTCTGTAATATTCACAATAGCCATCAAAAAAGCCCTATGTCACTTGAAAGTTTGGCTTGTTTATGGCCATGGTAACTATAACAAGGATATGACAATATCTTTTATTACTGTATTTTAGCATGCTCAGTAATTAAACATCACACCATAGGTCAAATCATGCACTGACTTTCTGTACAGTCTATGCAACCTATTGAAATCAATGCGGTTTTACACGGTGTAAAGTAGTAATGAATTTGGCATATGAACCCTCTCTCTACATTTGCATTAATAGTGCCTGAAAACAAATGGATTTGAGGAATTTAAACTATCAAGTTAATTATGGTATCAAATGTAGCCCAGAGTTCCAGCAGGATGAGACTTGAAGAATCGGGGTCAGGCAAGAGAGGATTGTCCCTAACAAAATGGAGAAGAGAACTTTCAGAACTGTGAAAGAGCAAAATTTCTTTATAAACCAAGGAGAGAGGGATTTCTGAGAGGTGGGCAATGGTAGGAGTCCTGAAAGCTTCATGGATGATGCTAATGAAACGAAAGTGATACATTTTCCAATTTTTGTCATATAGACATGACCAAAACTCAGGCACACAACTGAGATATAGATCAAACACAGTACTGATTTCATATCTCAGTAAGCATATTTGAAATTCCAAACACATAGGAGACTTACTTTGCTTATAATGGTAAAAATTTTATCTTCCATAACCTTTCAGGAACAAGATTTTTCCAAATAGAAACATACAGGTTCAGTTCTAAGAGCACTGTCCTTTATATTCATGCATGTCTTATTTAACAGCTATTCACCTACCCCAAGACCTTTAGGCAAAGAATTGTGTAATAAGATGTACAGAATGTTAAGTGCTGTACATTTTCTTTCAGTTCTGAGAGCTTTAGATTTTATTCCTACAAATATTTCACACCACAATCAAGTGAGAAAAACAACTAAAACTAAATATAGGTTTTCATTTTTAATTATGCAATTAATGTGTGATTCAGAAATCCAGAAGTCAATCAATCAAAGGCAATTATGTAATTTTAAAATGCTCTGAAGGTGTACACTACAAATTGAATACAGTATTTTAATTTTTAAAAAAATCTTCTCAACATATCTTGGAAATTTAACTCATATTAATAATGGAACTATCCACACAGCTCCATAGTTAAGTAAGATATCAGTTAGGCTGTACACTTGAAATGGGGTTTGAATACCTAAAAAAAGTTGTGAAATGCACAGGCAACATTTTCCACCATGAGTTGTTTGTATAAATTTAATCCTTTAGGCACTTTTCAGCAGTATTTTCCGAATTCATAATTATAAAAAGCTCTTAGACGCATGGAGTTTAAGCCAGAAGGGACCATTAGATCATATAGTCTGACCTCCTGTATAACACAGGCCATTACATTTCACCCAGTTACCCCTGTATTGCATCCAATAACCTGGCTTCTTCCAGAAAGGTCTCCTGTCTTTATCTGAAGATGTCAAGAGATGGAGAAGTCACCACTTCCCTTTGTAGTTTTTGTAGGTTTTTTTTCCCCTTTGTAGTTTTCCAATAGTTAATCACCCTCACAGTTAAAAATTTGCACCTTATTTCTGTTTTGAATTTATCTGGCTTGAACTTCCAGCATTGGTTCTTGTTGTGCTTTTCTTCACTCAATTAAACAGCCCTTTAGTACCCAGTATTTTCTTCCATCTCAGGTATTTATACATTGTAATCAAGTCACCTCTCAATCTTCTTTGTGATAAACTAAACAGATTGAAACCTTTAAGTGTCTCACTGTGAAGCACTTTGTCCAGCTCTTTTTCACATCTTCTCCCTAATTCTTCAACATAATTTTTAAAATGCAGCCACCATCATTTTTAAAATGCAGAGCTGTATGCAGAATTCCAATATCTCACCAAGCAGTTTACAGCATTCAGATCACCTCTGTACTTATAGATTACACAGTCAGAAGGGACCATTGTAATACTCTAGATTGACCTCTTGTATAACACAGGACATAGAACTTACCGAAAATAATTCATAGAGCACAGCTTTTATAAAAACATCTAACCTTGATTTTAAAATTGCCAATGATGGAGAATCCACCACAAGTCTTGATAAATTGCTCCAGTGCGTAGTTACTCTCAGTTTTAAAAGTCTATGCTTTATTTTCAGTTTGAATTTATGTAGCTTAAACTTCCAGCCATTGGATCATGTTATACCTTTGATTGATAGATTGAAGAACCCATTATGAAATATTTGTTCTCCAGGTAGGTACTTATAGATTGTAATCAATTCACCTCTTAACCTTCTCTTTGTTAATCTGAAAGGCTTGAGCTCCTTGAGTCTATCACTATAAGGCATGTTTTCTAATCCTTTAATCACTTTTGTGGCTCTTCTCTGAACCCTTTCCAATTTATCAACATCCTTCTTGAATTGTGGACACCAGAACTGGACATAGTATTCCAGCAGCAGTCGCACCAGTGCCAGATACAGAGGTAAAATAACCTCTCTATTCCTACTCAAGTTTCCCCTGTTTATGCATCCAAAGATAACATTAACCATTTTAGCCACAGAACCACACTGAGAACTCATGTTCAGCTGATTATCCAGCATGACCCCCAAATCTTTTTCAGAGTCACTGCTTCCCAGGATAGTGTCTCCCATCTTGTATGAATGGCCTACATTCTTTGTTCTTAGATGTATATATTTACATTTAGCCATATTACAGTGCATATTGTTTGCTTGTGCCCAGTTTACCAAATGATCCAGATTTCTCTGTATCAGTGACCTGTCCTCTTCATTATAGACTTTAAGGCCAGAAGGGACCATCATGATCATTTAGTCCGACCTACTGCACATTGCAGACCATAGAACCTCACCCACCCACTCCTGTAATAGACCCCTAGCATCTGGCTGAGTTACTGAAATCTTTAAATTATGATTTAAAGATTTCAAGTAACAAGAATCCACCATTTATACTAGTTTAAACCAGAAAGTCACCCATGCCCCATGCTGCAGAGGAAGGTGAAAAAAACCCTAGGGTGAAAAAACCCTATCAATCTGACCTGGGAGAAAATTCCTTCCTGACACCAAATATGGTGATTAGTGGAACCATGAGCATGTCAGCAAGACCCACCAGCCAGACACCTGGGAAATAATTCTCTATAGTAATTCAGAGCCCTCACCCTCTAGTGTCCCATCTCCTACCACTGGGGATTTTTGCTACTAGCAGTTGCAGATGGGCCACATGCCACTGTAGGCATCTCATCATACCATCCTCTCCATAAATGTATCAAGCTCCGTCTTGAACAAGTTAGGTTTTTTGCCCCCACTGCTCCCCTTGGAAGGCTATTCCATAACTTCGCTCCGCTGATGGTTAAAAACCTTCATCTAATTTCAAGCCTAAACTTGTTGATGGCCAGTTTATAACCATTTGTTCTTGTGTCAGCATTGTCACTTAAATAACTCCTCTCCCTCCCTAATATTTATCCCTCTGATGTCTTTGTAGAGAGCAATCATATCTCTCCTCATCCTTCTTTTGGTTAGGCTAAATAAGCCCAGCTCCTTGAGTCTTCCCCTGGTTATACGTCCAAGGATTACATTAGCCCTTTCGCCACAGCATCGCACTGGGAGCCCATGTTCAGTTGCTTTTTCGTCTTAGCTACCCTACTCAGAATTTCACTCCTGGTTAGCAGAGGCAGTTCCTTGCTCAGCTTGCTAAATGCCTACCTTTCTCCATGTGCTGCACTGGAAATCTAAATGCCTAACTGGGGGCTCAGGATTCCACAAGGAATCTGGCCACCTGGAGTGCTGAGCAGAGAAGCACCTAAGTACCATTGAGGATCTGGGCCTAAGTACCCAAGGACCAGAATTTCAAAGGGTATTTAAGTGCCTAAAGATGGAGATAGAGGGTTCCAAGGTAAGTTAGATGTTGAACCTGCTTAGGCGCTTTTGAAAATGACACCAAGTGCCTATCTTCATCTTCATGCTCCAAAATACCGTTGAAAATCTGCACCTAAATCCCTTTTTAAAATGGGTCTAATGCTACTATGTCACTTAGGTGTTTTTGAAAATTCCACCCCAAGGCATGAGGTGCTTTCATTTACTGAAATGATGTGAAAGAGGGAAAGAGGGAAGAGATTAGAAAAAGAAAGAAAATAGGGGAATAAGATGATGTTATATTTTACAAATGGAATCGTTAGTGCTATGTTTGGGAAGAAAAACATCTTCATGTAACTCATAATATAGCAAAACCATAGAATATTTGATTAACATATTTGTAACTAATGCAGTGGTCATGCAACCCCCACAGAAGACTAAAATCTTCAATTATACTTTTATATGGAACATATTTAGCTTAGACTAATGTGATCTATCCATAATTAATAGGGAAACATCTTGAATTTGATTTCTTTATTTTTTAAATAATTCCCTGAAATTACTTTTCTTTTCATCCAACTCAAAACCTGTCTCAAAGAGTCACAGTTGAATATTTTTTCTCAGTGTCATCTTATGGCTAAACTGTTTTGAAGAAAAACTAAATTAACTTATTACAGAGACCATACAGAGACATTATTACATAATATTGCAGTTGCATCCACAGGCCCCAGTAAGGATAAGTACCCCAGTGAATTAGGCACCATACAAACACACACAATTCACAGTGCCTGCCCCGAAGAAAGAACTGGAGTACTTATGGCACCTTAGAGACTAACAAATGTATTTGTTTGTCTCTAAGGTGCCACAAGTACTCCTGTTCTTTTTGCGGATACAGACTAACACGGCTGCTACTCTGAAACCTGCCCCTGAAGAGTTTACAGTCTAAAAACCCATATTTGCATTCCTGATATAAGAGACTTCTAAACAAAAGAGGGTAATGAATTTAGGTAATATTCAAAAGCTGTTGAAATAATAATATAATATAGCAGAGACATTTTATTTTATTTGGCTATCACAAAGACCTGGATCCCTTCATCTGCCTCTGTTGCTACCCTCTCTAATGCAGGCCTCTTGTTCTCTCACACTCCCCACCCTGGATCAGCCCACAGTGGGGTTGTTGGGCTTCTCCTCTTCCATTCCTGCCCCTCCTAGCCCATCCCTCCCCCCCTTCCTACTCATTCTCAACTTTTGGACAGCACTAATTCTGACTCTTCTCTCCTCCTACCCTCCATGTTACTGTCATCTACCATCCAACTCCTCCCCATCAGCCTTCCTCTCTGATTTTGATTCCTGGCTCTCTCGCTCTCTTCCCCACTACAAAATCTCCAACCCTCATTTTCAATGACATCAACTTCCACACTGATAACTCATCCAACCCCTTAGGCTACACCTTTCCTTGCCCTCACCGCTTCATTCAATGGGCCACTCTTGATCAATTCTCCCACTCACCAAAATAGTCATTCACTTGAATTGGTCTTCACCAAGCACTGCTCTCTCTCTCTGATCGCTCTTTTGTTGAGTTTCACCTCTAACCATCATCAGGTCTCTTTCAGCATCACCCATCAGCCCCCCCCCCCAGCCCCCCTCTCTCTCACACACACACACTGGTACTCCATCGTTATCTTTCTTGCTCTGTCAGCTGCCTTCAACACAGTCAACAATGCTCTTCTTGAAATCTTGTCCTCTCTTGGCTTCCATGGCTCTATCCTCTCCTGTTTGCCTTCCTGTCTCTCTAATAGCTCCTTCAGTGTGTCCTCTGGAGAATCCTCTCCATTGCCCCCCCCAACTTTCTATGAGGGGCTCCAGGTGCCCTCATTGGGTCCACTTCTTTTCTCTCTCTCTACACTTATTTCTGGGTAATCTCATCTATAGTGCCTAGCACAATGGGTCCTAGTTCAGGATTAGGGCTCCTAGGCACTATGGTAATACAAATAAATAAAATATTAATATTAATAATAATAAAAAAATCACATTTATCTGGAAGTTAAGCAACATCCAGAAATTGAACAGGTGTTAGGTAATTGAGTTTCAAGAAGTATTTATATGGACAAAGACTTGAAACATTAACAATTTGTGTACAAATCAATTGTCTGAACTAATTGTATCACAAGAAGCCTTTCAAGTACTAGAATGCAATACTATAGTGTATTCATTAATGACAGAATTTGGCAGCTCATCAATTATTGTACATCCTTCAAAAAAGACCACTGTATGTCTCCCTGCCCTCAGACACAAATCCCTGAGCTTGAATACATTTTGTAATCAACATCTCTTTATGTTTTATACCAAAACCAGAGGTAAATGTTATCTAGTTACATACTTCCTTGTAAGATCTTGTGATTAAGGCAGTGGAAGGGAGTCAGGAGGGGCCATTTTTGAACGGTTGTTTTTACTACACTGGGAATCAGGCATTTAGGCACTTTTGAAAATCCCACTAGGCAGCTACCTGCATCTTTAGGTGCCTACATACCTTTAAAACCTGCTTGAGTTTTCTGCGATAGATTTTTTGTGAGATGTTGGGCAAATCATTTAATCTCTTTGAGCCAGATTTGTAAACATATTTAGATGCCTAATAATACAGATAGGTGCTTATTGAGCTATTAAAAAGTGTCCAGGCAGGTTAGGTGCCTAAGTGCTTTTGGAAATCCCACTAGTCTCTAATCTGCATCTTTAGCTCCTAAATACCTTTGAAAATCAGTTGTTCAACCATAAAATGATTTAAATATGTTCCTAATTCACCAGGGTGTTGCAATGCTCAATGAATTAATGTATATGAGGTGGCCAGATACTATAGTTATGACCACCACAGAAAAAAATATGAGGCCAGATCCTCATGTGGTGTAAATTGGTGTAGCTCTACTGACTAAAACTAAGCTATGCCGAGTTACTTCAGCTGAGGTGCTGGCCTGTATTTATTTATAAAAATGAGCAGTCCTCAAACTACTGGAATTCAGTGTCTAAGAAGAAGGACATCATTCACAATGAGAGGACCAATGCTACTCTTCACCAGACATATTCAATCCTCCCTTTAAGACAGGTCTAATTTCTTAAGGAGCCTTCAGAGAATTTTGTTGTCTCCCAGAGAATGCAGCATTTCTCCAAAAATCATCTCTAAGGAAAGAGAAAGTCTTTTTAAGATGCCAGGTCAACTTCACAAATCCTCAGTTGAAAAGATTGCATGTGATAAGCATTGTAAAATGGTGTGGATTAAGTTAAATAACTCTCTGTTGATACTGAAAGCCACCAATGCTTTGACAAGAGAGCAGTTGATGAATTTAATAAGGTAAAAGATAGTGCTGTGATTGGTCAGTAATTAAATTACAGGTAACAGACTGAGAAATCCAATAGACCTGTATTAGTGTATTAGCAACCAACAATTTGAATAAATGTCCATATTGCCATTTTTAAACTCAGATCATTCATAAAAGGATAATACAGGGATCAAGAGGTGATATTAGAACCAGCTATAAGCCCTTGTTGTTTGGACACCCCAGGAAAGGATTATAGAAATAGGGGCTCCTCTTTACTACGGAAGCATATTTAAAATAAAGTAGATAAAATATTTTTAAAAATACTGAATAAAGAGAAAGTGCCCACATGCAGTGTAAACTTGTATTCCAACTAGAATTCTTCCTCATAGGAAGGATAGCCCAGCAGAGAAAGCCTCGCTGTTTATAGACACAACTCTGTTTTATCTGAAAGCTCCTCAACAAGAACAAAGTTAAAAAAATGCAGAGTGATACTGGAAATTGATATGCTTTGTTACACAGAATTGATATGTCTTTTCTGATAATTTGCTTAAGAGTTACCATATACCGTTGATTGCTTTGTGCATTGATAATTTTCCTTCTTGTGTCCCATCTATTAATATACATTACATGGGTCTAATAAAATAATTCTTTTTACCTAGCTTTGACTTACTTCCAATGTTCTTAACAGGTTATTTGGACTACAACTGATCCTATGTGTTAGCAGATATTGGGCTATATATCCACATATTGAACAACAAAGCTAAAACAAAATATTGAATAGCTTCTCATTAAGTATCGTTCACTGTGTGCACTGAATGAGATAGAGGTCAAAGACTGTATTATAATACATATGCACCAGTGGGTTGAATTAAGGTTGCACAGGCATTAAATGTGGCATTTGCTATCTTCTGAGCACTTGATTTGACCCCCTTAATAATGTTTTAATGTATTTTTTGTACATGATTGCCTAGGTCTTAAAAAAACAAACTGAAAAAAAGAAAAATCCCATCCAGTGGTGTCATATCCACCCCCAGATGGATCAACAGCAGTACTGGATCTTTTACATCCACTGCACATGCCACTTGAGCTAACAGAGCAATTGACAGTAGTAATAGATTGTCCTTCTCTATATGGAACAGCATTAGAGGGGGGTGAGACAGACACGTTCCCATGGGTTCCACAGATGTTTGCTGACAGCAGAGGAATGATGCGACTCAGAAATAGTGGATTTCATTCCAGGCTCTGAAGGTGAATGTTCTCTAGTAGCCACAGACTATTCTGTACATTCCCTTCAAATTTAACCCCTTCTGCCCCATCCTGTCCAAACTGTCCTGTCCCAGTCCAGCCTCTTCTCCAAACCTGGCTCCTCATTCCAGTCCCATTTCCACACCTAGACAATCTCAGTCTCTACTTCTCAGGCTTCTCATCCCAGTCCCTGTCTTCTGGCACAGCCAGTTCCCTTCTTCCTGGCTCCTCATGCAGTCTGTCTGTCCTCCTTCTACCAGCCTCTCCCTTCCTTTTTTCACTTGCCTACCCTCCCTTCTCACCCATGTCCTCTGTCACCACTGACTCTCAGGATTGTCTACCCTGCAATTAGACACCCACGGCTGGCCCATGCCAACCGACTCAGGCTCATGGGGCTTGGGCTAAGGGGCTGTTTCATTGCAGTGTAGACTTGCGGGCTCAAGCTGGAGCCGGAGTTCTAGGACCCTGCGACGTGGGAGCCGGGAAGTCTACACTGCAATGGAACAGACCTGCAGCACAAGCCCTGGGAGCCTGAGTCAGCTGGCATGGGCCAGCCACAGGTTTCTATTTGCAGGATAGACATACCCTCAGTCCTAGTCTATCTACCGAGACTCTTCATACAATCTCAGTCTTCCTCCACCACCTGGAATGCTAGTATCCAAAATAAAAATAAGGAAGGTACAGGACAGCAAGTTAAGGAACTGGTACAAACTGGTGGGTTGGATTTTAGTGACATGTAAAGAATTTTGTAACTTGTAAAATCATCCTATAAATACTACTATGTGTATCTTTGAACCATACCTTCAGTGTTAAGTGAATACATTATGAGAATTTACTTGCTGGCAGGAAAGTATGTATGTCTCCTTCTTGTATTGTACTGTTTTGTCTTTGGACAATAAACTTAGCTAAGTTTGGTTATTTGGTCTCTTGAACAATTTTAAGAATCAACCAAAAATGTAGTCAAACACTTGGCTACAAATTGTAGTCAATATGACTTATCCAAGTAGTTCAACATAGGTTGTGAACTGCCAATATTAATAATGAATTGTCTGTGAATGATCAGCAGGCAAAGAATTATTTACGGCAGAAATTCAGGAATAAATCTAAATTAGACAGTACTGAGATCCATTCATGGACAGTTTGCAAATAGAAAAAGGATATAATTCACAGAATACATGTATTCAGTGCAAAATATTCAATAAGCTCTAATAGAATGGCTAGACCATCCTTCTTGTAATTTAACAGCTTTTGGTGTCAGAGTAGCAATATTGATGGAGTAGCTGGAGAGAATATAGAACTATGTGATACTTCCTAGGATACTGGACTAGGTTGACTGCTGGTCTAATCAAGTATAGTAGTTCGCATGAGCCCCGGAGAACTGAAACCCTTGCTTGTCTCACTCCTGAAGTAGTGTTGTGATGCCTTGAAGTATTTGAATCCAGTCTGATAAATCTATTACAGATTTCAACAATACAAAAATATAAGGCAAGGTTTTTATGAGTTCACAAAGGTAAAATAGATTCAAGGACAGAAATAAAACTGGCCTAATTCAACAGATGTAAAAGAATTGTATCAGAAGTTCAGGGTAAATGTTTAACAGAGGACAAGATTAGTATGAAAGCTGTGTATATGTTCTCTGCAGAAAGCCTGTTATTTTCTAACAGAAATTCCAATGCAGAACTGTGTTTTCCTAAATGGCATCATTTGTCTAGTTCTTGCTGGTCTGCAATCCTTAGTTACACAGAAGTATCTTTATCTGCCAGTTTTACACTGTATCAGACATTACTTTCCAGTTTTTCCAATCCTTCACATTCCATTTCTGAAACATTAGAAAGGGATTTTTTAAATTGATGATCAGTAACAGATGAGTTGCATCTCATTGGCAATTACTTAATGTTTTAATACAATCTTTTAAAGCTGCAGGGGCACGGTCAGTCCCAGAAGTGACAGGTCTATCACCAGGGCCTGCCCCCCCCCCCCCCCCGGCTAGGGATGGCCCTGGTGATAGATATAACATTTCTCTGAGATATGGAGGCAGCAAACAAATACCTCTGACATACTCAAAAAGAACATTGAGGTTTACATAAACATCAAATGGTTAATGTCAGTGCTTAATTTGCAATGAGAGGTGTCAAGGCTCAAGCAAATTTTTTACATTCATAACTGATACAGCAAACCCCAGAGGTGCAGGTGCTATGAACTGCCAAGCCTAGAGGTGCCATGGCTCATCCCTGGCAAGCCTGGCACAAATTAAGCCCTGATTGATGTGTCAAAGTGGGGCCAAAAAAGGCCCTTTGAAAACAACATGAAGATGTGTCTCTACAAATTAAAATTTTAATAAACAATAGGAGGGTTTGGGGAGTGCTTTTCCGAGTGAAGATATCCCAAAGGACTTTACAGTAATAAGTCAGATGCCAGTGTTGTGTAGTGGCTATTTTGACAAACGCAGTAGCATTGTGCACTCCAGCAGTAACTCATACACAGCTTTAGACATCACAGCCGCTTTTATTGTGAGATGGAATGTGTGCCAGGAAATCTGTGTTATTTCTCCCCCCACCCCCACTCCCACTCCCACCCCCATTCCAGGTCCCTCTTTTCAAAGGGTGTTAATTTCCACTTGAATAATCACCAGAAACAGGCAGGGATCTGGTTGGTGCATATCTCATCCCTTTTTTAAGCATGTTGGATTAAAACTTGGATGGCTTTCTAAAACTGTATCTCCAGTGAAGTGTGTCCGGATAATATAGTTGATGCCAATTATGCACTGTCTTCCCTCTCCTCAGCAGTTCCATTCATTTATTAATTTATTTTTAAAGTGGCTAACATAGTCATAGATTCCAAGGCCAAAAGTGACCAATGTGATCATCTAGTCTGACTGCCTGTATAACACAAGCCACAGAACTTCCCTAACATAATTCCTCTTTGAACTAGAGCATACCTTTTAGAAAAACAGCCCGTCATGATTTAAAAATTGATGGCGAATTCACCACAACCCTTGGTAAATTGTTCCAATGGTTAATTAACCTCACTGTTAAAAATGCATGCCTTATTTACAGTCTGAATTTGTTTAGCATCAACTTCCTGCCATTGAATCATGTTATGCCTTTCTCTACTAGATTGAAGAGTCCTTTCTTAAATATTTGTATTTGTTCCAGCCCGTCCAGGTCCTGCTCCCAACCCACTCCCAGGCCCTGCAGCAGCCACTCTAGCACCTCTGGGTCCCACTCTTACTGCTGTTCCCTTCCCCCAGGCAGCCATGAATTTACATGCAAGGGGGGGCGGGGGGGCACGGAGTCCGCCCAGTATTTGCACTGCGGGGGCACTAGTTTCCCCCTCCCACCTGCACTATCCTGTTTATCTAATGTTTTTAAGAACAGAGATTCCATAATATCCCTTGCAAACCTATTCCAGTGATTAACTATCCATATAGCTAGAAAATTTATCCTAATATCTAACTTAAATCCATGAGTGGACATTATCTCACACACTCACTTTTCAATTCAGAAAGCAAGAGTTTTACACTATAAACCACAGTTCCAATCAATCTAAACTGGGAACCCATTTAAGAAGTAATCTGAGCCTACCTGAACCAGCCACACTGGACTCAGCTGAACCAAACTTGAACATGAGTTGAATGGATACATCTATTCTATATGGGTTCTTATACTGCCCTCATTACCTTACTGAGTGCCTGCCAATAGTGCAAGAAGAGACACTACTAACATCTGTCATGTGTGGTTCATTCCCTCATCTTCACCCCAGGAGATAATTGCATTTATAGTCCGGGAGTCACTTCTGATAGAGTTTTGGGAGTGATTTTTTTAACTACATGCACTGAGCTGTGTTTATTTTAGAGAAGGCAGATTAAAGAAGTGCATCTTGTACTTGGAGTTGAAGGTGGTGAAGCTGTGATGGTCCTTAGTTCCTGGGGGAATTTCTTCCATAGTCTGAGACTGGCCCCTGAGAAATCTCTCAACTGCACAGATGAGCTTTACCCTTATGTTAGAAAGTTCCATTTTGCCTTTGGAGTGGAGTGGTCGACCAGGGTCTTCATCCAGGAGCTTTAGTTCTTTTAGATATCCTGGGCCAAGACCATGCCATGAAGATAAGAACCAAGACATTGAACTTGACTCTATCTTCTCTGGGAAACTAGTACAGAAAGCAGAAGTTAGGTCTGATATGCTCACAATAGCCTGTGTTGCTGAGGAGATGTGATGTAGCATTTTGTACTAGTTGGCCTTTCCTAAGGGATCAGGCTTTGTGCCCAGGTATATTGCATTGCTGTAATCCAGTGGTTCTCAAAATTGGGTCGGGACCGCAAAGTGGGTCGCAACCCTCTTCGAATGGGGTCGCCAGGGCTGGTTTAGACTTGCTGGGTTCTGGGGCTGAAGCCCGAGCCTCACTGCCCTGTGCTTTAGCCAAAGCCCGGGGGCTTCAGCCCTGGGTGGTGGGGCTCAGGTTGCAGGCCCCTGGCCTGGGGTTAAAGCCCTTGAGCTTCAGCTTTGGCCTCCTTCCTGGAGTGGTGGGGCTCAGGATTTGGTCCCCCCTCCAGGGTCGTGAAGTAATTTTTGTTGTCAGAAGGGGATTGTGGTGCAATGAAGTTTGGGAACCCTGCCATAGTCCAAATGGGAGGTAACAAAGGCATATATAACTGAGGCCGGTTCATCGCCCACCAGGATGGGACAGTCTCCTGTCAAACCAAAGACAGCAGAAAGCATTACACTCAGATGCTGCATCATAACACAAGTTTAGCAGGGGAGGGCCAGCTGCATGAGGATGTGGCTGTCCTTCTCCCACTGAGCTCACTTACTATCTTTAACATAGGTGGCAGGAAAGCAAGAAATGTCACATTGCTCACAGGTTTCCCCTCTCCGCTTTTATATTTGCTCCATTGTTTTAACAGGGAATGATGCTGGATTTCCTAAGATGGTAATTGCCAGGATAGACCTTCTTTCACTTTTGTCAAAACTGGTACCACATAAATTTTCCCCAGCCCTCTGGTATCTGTCTGGTTCTTATTTTTTCCTAAATTAATTGCCAATGTTTCAGTAAATTCATAAGAAAATATTCTTAAAACTTAGGACATCACTTATAATCTCTTAAATAATATAGGGTTATGGATCATAGTATTAACTTAGATATACTATTCAAAGGGAACCAATGCACTTTTTTCCTTTTTACAATCATCTGCAATAATCAGCAATGTATAATGATAATGACATATAGGATACTCTATCTCTAAGAGAAGGTATAGATTGAACCCACAGAAAAACAAAAACTTACCTACCAGCTAAATGATAAAGCATGTCAACATATTCAATTCATGTCAGTCCAATGATAACAGATGTGATTTAAAATGTCATTCTTTAGGAGGACTAGAAAGATTGTTGTAATTAATCATCTGAAATATAGTACATGTTCTGGAAACTATTTGAAGGCCAACTATTAAACAACATGTTTTTGCAACCATTGGACAAAGGATTATGGTATATTATAAACAGCTATATTATTTTGTTGTTAGAGAGTTGTCATGCTTTACAACCAGAGGTTACTATCTTTCAGGAAATTGTGAGGCCATGTCTATGTACCCAGGGCTCAGTGCTACATTCCTTGCACATCCAAAGCTACCAGTGAAGGTACAGTGAGTCAGTGCCTTCATTTACACTGGTGTGGGGCTGGAATAGCTGTTAAAATCTCCAGAACTGCTGTCACTTGACACCAGCATAAATCAAAGCAGAACTTGGAACAGTATGTATTTCATTCTGTTATCTCTGTAAAGCACTTTGGAATCCTTTGGGATGAGAAGCACCTTGGAAAAAAGTAGAAGTTTAAGTACTAATAATGATTGCTGCATACATTTTCAGAGTACAACTCAGTGAGCATACCCTCAGTTACATTCACGAGAGATACAGCAGAAGCTCAGCTCAGGAATGGTGGGGAATAAAGACAGCCTTTGTGTTCCCCCAATGGAGTCACACTGTGGGACTAGCCCAGTGCTAAGTCAGTCTGGTTATGAGAAGTCAGCCTGAGACTGGGCCACCTTTACTTCCCAAACCTTGAGCTGCACTGTGCACTTCTTGATTATAACTAAGGCCTGGGTTCACTTTCTACATCGTTTTAGAGTGAGGGCTCACTAAATTGTTACTTTGGAAATGTATTAATCAACTACTGCTATAATTTACTTGTTCCTATTTCAGACTGCTCTAGGTGAGGCCAGCTGCTAGTGGCCTCCAGAAAGAGACATGGGAGCCAGAACTCTACAGGGAAACATTAGCTGTGCCATCAATGCTCTTTACACACCACAGAGAAGGAGGTAGCCTTGAATCTTTATGTAGGTTAATGACTTCTGTCAGGGCGTGTTCATCTTATTGTTGAAAGGTTGTGCTGGTAAAACAATCACTGTTAATCTTTGACCTGTAGACAAAAAAACTGAGCATGAATCATATGAGTGAGTGAAGGCATAACCACATCTGCAAATGTGTGTCTCCACATCCCTACATATGCATGTAATTTCACATCTGATATTGTATACAACAGTTTTCTTTAAGACACTCAGATGCACGTGTTGAATATATCACCTGGCCAAAATAACTTCCCCACTATTTTTTTTCAATTTAATTCGATCCACCTTATTTTTTTATTTTGAATCTTTGTGTTTTCTCTCTTCCTTTCCTGTTTCCTCCCTATTGACATCTCTTTCTTTATTTAGGTTCTCATTGTGCTCTTTCGTCTCCCTTGCTTTTCAATGTTATTCTTTTCTGCTTGCTCTCTCTCCCCCTTTCATTGCCAGAATTGTTAAGTAGTGGAGCTCAGTCACTCATCTATGGCTCCCTTGTCAATTTCAATGGACCCAGCAGTTGCTTAAGCTTGCAGTCTCATGTTGCTAGGCAACATGTTCATTTGCACAGCTTGATTTAAAAAAAAAATTGGAGAGGTAAACTTTTGTTGCATTGCAACCATTTTTAACATGATTGTGTTATATAATTCCCTCCACTTCAAAATAAAGGAGCGTGTTGCTGAGGGGAGTAAAGAAGCAAAGCAAATAAGCCCTACTGTGGTGCAGAGATAGTGACATTTGTCTGCATGGATATGTACATATGAAGAATCTGACAGGTATAACACTCAGCCCTCTCTCTTGTGACTCAGAAAGCTTTTCACACAGAACTTCATCTGGATACTAAGTCTTCACTTTCTTCGCTAAGTGACTGGAGGTGGGGGATTAAAACTAGTCTTAGTTGGAAGCTAGAGAAACAGTGGGAATATTAATGTTCTAATTAAAAGAGACACCTCTGATATGTCCAGTGAAGTCTCTCTGAAGAGCAGTCACTGAAAGCAGAATTAAAAATGGCTGCAATAGCTTGATACTAGAGCAAATGCCTTTTTACAGCTTTATTTTTCAAAAATCATTATAGCAGAGTTGTAGCTTCACTATAGGGAAGGCACTTCCAGTGTATATATAATGGAAAGGCTAAGTGGCGAAGATCAAAGGACTGTGAGCTGGGAGAGTGAGTTCTAATCTTGGCTCTTCAAGACACTGTCTATGTGATAGTGGATGAATCATTTAACCTCCATGCCCTTTCTCCTCATGTAGAATTGGGATAACATTCAACCCTTATCTTAAAGGGGAGCTGCAAATAATTTTTTGTAGAACATCTGTTGATCTTTGGATAGAATGTAATACATAAATAAAAAGTATTTTTTCAAGGATTTATAACTTGGCTAAAAAATAATAAAATCCTCTCGGGTTCAAACGTGGCATATTTGCTCTCAGGCTGGAAGAGAATATATTTAGCCATTTCCTCCCCTGTCCCCTCATAGGATTTAAAAAATTCTAAGAATTGAAGTGGCTTTAGCGTTCATGAAAGGTGCCAGGTGGAAATCCTTAGAGACTGAAATCCTCTATCCATAGAACAGATAGAGCACAGGTAGCAGTAATGCAGGTGTGACATTGCACTCCATATGATTTTATGAAAATATGCTAATAACTGTGAATATAATATAATTGGAATATGCTCATGCAAAAGGTCTCTTGCAAGGTATCATTACAAAGCTTATAATCTACTGAGTATGGTCATCCTATTTGTATGTATGTATCATTCTTATGTCTGAAACTAGAAATATGAAATATAACTCTGAGGTCCTATTGTAATTATGCAAAGTGTGGGCCATTAATGGTGGTTTGGAATCTTGATGGCTCCCATTAACCAGGACAATTGACTGTAGATGGCTCTGTTTACTTGCAAACCTTCGTGTGAGTCAAGCCAGGATGAATGAAGGCTTGGGGTCTCACAGGACATGTGACCATGTCACCTGGTACTGGAATCCATCTTAAACCTGGTGCTTTTCCATTTAGGAGGAGGGGTGGGGACCCAGCGAAACAAAAGATTCCCACCTTGTGCCAAAGCTATAACAGGGGGTGGAACAAAACAAAGGAAGCTGCAGTCATGAGAAATCCCCCAGCTACCGCCTGAGCTGGAACAAGGATTGTACCAGGGGCAAGGATTGGGCCTAGACTAAAAAGGAGTCTACTCTGTGAAAGAAGCTTATTGGAACATCTCTGAGGGTGAGATTTCATCTGTAATCAGTTTCTTAATGTATTAGACTTAGACTTGCGTGTTTTTGTTTTATTTTGCTTGTTAATTTACTTTGTGCTGTCGGTCATTACTTGGAACCACTTAAATCCTACTTTTTATACTTAATAAAATCACTTTTTGCTTATTAATTGACCCAGAGTAAGTAATTAATTCCTGGGGGAGCAAACAGTGGTGCATATCTCTATATCAGTGTTATAGAAAGCAGACAATTTATGAGTTTACCCTGTATAAGCTTTATACAGAGTAAAATGGATTCATTTGACGTTTGGATCCCATTGGGAACCGGGTGTCTGGGTGCTAGAGACAGGAGCACTTCTTAAGCTGTTTTCAGTTAAGCCTGCAACTTGTGGGGAACATGGTTCAGACCTGGGTCTGTGTTTGTAGCAGGCTAGCATGTCTGACTCAACAAGACAGGATACTGAAGTCCCAAGCTTCCAGGGAAAATGGGCTCAGAGGTAGTCTCAGCACATCAAGTGGCAGTCCTACGGGGGTTTCTGTGACCCAACCTGTCACAGCAGGAATCCTCACTATCATAGAATCGTAGGACTGAAAGGGAACTTGAGAGGAGTTCTAAGCCAATCCCCTGCATTTTAGGCAAAGTTAAGTATTATCTAGACATCCCTGACAGGTGTTTTTCCCAGTGCTAATCATTAAGCCTAAGAGGCAGGAACCACTCCTAGTCATGATTGTCAGGTTGTTTTCTATGCTTACATGGACCCCTATTCAGTAAGGAATTTAGCACATTACTAATTTTAAACAAATGAGTAGTCCCACTGAGGTCAAGGGGGCTACTCACCTGCTTAAAGTTGGGCAAGTGTGTCGGGGCCCTGGTGAGGATCAGATTCTGTCAATTAAGATTTATAGAATCGTAGAAATGTAGGGCTGGAAGGGACCTCGACCGGTCATCTTGTCCAGCCTCCTGCACTGAGTAGGAACAAGCAGGGCTGGCTCTAGGCACTAGCCTAGGAAGCACATGCTTGGGGCGGCACATTGTAAGGGGCAGCATTCAGACCAGTCTTAGGACAGCAAATTTGCTTCGGCGGCACTCCGGACATTTTTTTTTCCTTTGGCTGCGCTCCAGACTTTTTTTGTTTGTTTGTTTGTTTTTGTCTGGGGGGCGGCAAAAAAGCCAGAGCCGGCCAAGGGAACAAGTATACCTAGACCATCCCTGACAGGTGTTTGTCTAACCAGTTTTTAAAACCAGTGATGGAGATTCCACAGTTTCCTGTGGAAGACGATTTCTGAGTTTAACTACCCTGACTGTTAAATAGTTTTTCCTTATACGTAACCTAAATCTCCCTTGCTGCATAGTAAGCTGCTTACTTCTTTTCCTACCTTCAGTGGACATGAAGAACAATCTGTCACCGTCATCTTTGTAACAGCCCTTAACATATTTGAAGACTGTTATCAGGTCCCCCCAGAGTCTTCTTTTCACAAGACAAAACATACCTGTTTTTTTTAAAGCTTTCCTCATAGTTCCAATTTTATAAACCTTTTAGCATTTTTGATTCTCTCCTCTAGATTCTCTCCAATTTATCTACATCTTTCTTAAAAAGTAGCACACAGAACTGGATACAACTCCAGCTGAGGCCTCGCCAGTGCTGAGTAGAGCGGGGCAATTACTTCCCATTCCTTACACAGAGGGCATCCCTATTTATACATCCCAGAATATTTGCCTTGTTTTGCCACTGCATCACATTCTTGGCTCTTATTCCATTTTGGCTCATATTCCACTAGAGCACCCCAATCCTCTTCAGCAGTACTACTGCCGTCCCAGTTATTCCCCGTTTTGTATTTGTGCATCTGATTTTTCCTTCCCAAGAGTGCACATTGCACTTATTTTATTGACTTTCATCTTGTTGATTTCAGACCACTTTTCCAGTTTGTCAAGGTCCTTTCGAATTCTCATTCTGTCCTCCAAAATGCTAGCTGGGTGTCAGCTGCAAATTTTATAAGCACACTATCCACTCCATTATCCAACTTATTTAATGAAAATGTTAATTAACACCAGTGCCAGGATTGATCCCTGGAGGCCTCCACTAGATACATACGCCAGTTTGACAGTGAACCGTTGATAACTACTCTGAATATGTGTTCTTTCAACCAGTTTTGCACCCACCTTATAGTAGTTTCATCAAGACCCCATTTCCCTAGTAGATTTACTCCATCTAGGAAAAATTCAGCCTTTACCCAAATACCGAGGGAAGTCCCTTAACCTAATGGAAGCCCTTGCCCTCCCGCTCTCTCCCTCCCCCCAGTGAGAAATGCTTGTCTTGGCTGCTGTGAAAACCTGCTGAGAATTGATGTGGAACCCCTACTCCACAGATCAGCTGCAGCGATGTGAAGGCTGGCTCTGGCAAATGCCTGTGACTGAGCAGACTGGAGAAGCTGGCCTCTCCATCCCTCACAACCTAGATTGGCTGGAGAGCTGGCAGGCAATCCTGCCCTTCTTCCTGCTGCCAGCTCTCCTCCGGCTAGAATAGGGGAATGACATACAAGAAGGAACTGCATGGGCTGCAGAAGACAGCACATGCTTCTGTGGGAACATAGCAGGCCAAGAGTCTGATCTTAGACCTGGGGGACAGGCCAAGGGAGGTGCCTGAGTTGTGGTCTCTATGAGCTGTTCCTAGATAACGAATAGAACACTGCCCCATGGGAAGGAACTGCCTTAATCCAGGACTAAGGGCAGAGAGGCAGTAAAGACTGTGACTGATGGAGGTAAAGTTCTTTTTAGGCGTCTGGGGCTTACATTGTATTGCCACTGACTGTTCTTTGCAAAGATAGCACATGCTAATAAAGGCACTGGGGGAGATCTGTGTGATACAGTGAATCCTGCATGAATTCCTGCCTCCAGAAAAGTGGTAAGCGTTGGGGACAACCTAGCAACTGCACATGGGTATGCTAGGGACAGAGTTCATTATTGATTTCCTTACAGAGTGAACACTACCATCCACTCTTAAACTGGCAATAGCATGGCCCATTCTACAGAAATCAACACTTAATGCTAAGGCTCTTGTCCTTTACTCCAGTTTCAAACCTCTACCTTAAAGGGGGATTACTTCTTTAGGATAGTAAAAGGGAATATAACTAGGAGTAACTGGGTCAAATAAAAGAAACGAAAATCTAGAAATACCAGGAAAATATTCCTGATGGTGAGATCTATTTGGTTGTGGAATAGCATCTCTAGGAAAATGATGGAGCCCCATATTTTGGGGGATGGGAGATTTAAAACCAAACTGTACAAAATTTCAGTAGGGAACAAGTCTGCACTTACATGGAGATGGGCTAAGACTTTGCCCAATACAGTATAACTTCTGATTCTACAACATACCCCTAGAATTTAGAAAATAAAGAATTTTTCACCTGAAACAATAAATGCCATGATACGTTTTCTCAATATAAATCAGCGTAGACTATAGTCAATAAGAAATAGAAATATAGATCAACAGCAACTTAAAGACTTCTAGCTTTGAAATATTCATTGTTACTCCAGATTGCAGCTGCACTAGAAGATGCAAATTGCTACCTTACATTGCATTCCCAGCTTTCAAAGCACCATGTGTGTTCCATCAATGTTTAGTTACTGCCTGGAGCAGGAAAATAGAATATAGGCATTTAAAGAGGCAATATCTGAGGGCTCCATTAACATCTCTCTTCTTTTTTCTCTTACAATAATTATTTTTATTGCAATAAATTAAAGCTGTGTCAGCCAATGATTTTTTTCAATGACTGCCCATTAATTACTGATATTTTTCAAAAATTGATGACTTCAAGCCACTGACAAAATAGTTTTAGTAGTTTGAAGCAATCACAATACAAATAATAAATACTAACAATCTCTTTCCAAGCATATAGGAAGAAACATTCCCCGCCCCCAAAGAGCTTGTAATCTTTAAAGGGACAAGGGAAACAAACAAAAAGTTTGGGAATATATTATTTCAATATATAAACTGCTCTTATAGTGCCAGATCTCCCAGTCCTTCCATAGTAAGCCTAAATATAACTGCTTAAGAACCTCAAACCATTTCCAGGTTCTCAATCCCACATTGGTCACCTGGGCAAAGCCTTTTTACTTTAACTTTAAGCAGGGACCAGGATTTCACCATAAATGACAAACCTATTTTATAAGCTAGTCAGACTGTGACTATTCAGTCATCTTTGCAATTTTATATCCATTACACCCTTTCTAACTCCCTGTCTAAGCAGAGGAAAGCTACACTAGATGAAAAAGAGAGGGCACATTGTTCCAAATACACTGGCTGGAAAAAACTAAGGAAGTTATTGATCAAGGGTGTCAATTTTCATCCTCTGAGAATGTGGAGTTATTTCTAGAAAGAGCAAATAATTTAAAATCTGCTGGGGTTTATCATATATATGGTTCTATACAGATTGGTGTCAGTGCCAAACGTAACATTTCTGCCACAAAGACTTTGCAGTCTAAAAGCAAGTGTAGAAATAAGCAGGCTTGAACGATAAACCTATCATAATGAGAGCTGCTGATGAGTGCAATGGAGAACTGAAACTTATTACACTTGATCTATATCATCACGGATTGCTTTAATAACCAGTTCCATAAATCAGTTCAAAAACTCCTGGAAAATAAGTCACGCTCATCAAATTGTTACAGAAATAATGGTATGTTTATTTACAAACTATGCAGGGTGCAGAGATTCTCATAGAGACTCTCCCATCATCTGTCAGACACTCCAGAGGCAGAATGGAAATATCTCTTTAAAGTCACAACAAACTGATTTCTCTAGTGCTGCTAGGTTCCCCCCCCGCCCACACACATCCTCCGCTAGTCCAGCCTGTCTGTCTATTTATTAACCACCATTATCCAAATCTTTAATCAGGTTGCAGGATACTTAGGATTCAGCCAATTTGTTAGCAACTGAGCTTGCCTTCAGTCATAAACCTTTATCTCCAAGTCAGACTTTGATATATGAATCAACAAGTCTGGGAGACAGAAGCTCAATTCAGAGTAATGTTTGAACAAATAGCAGTGAGGCTATTCCATTTATGAGCCTTTGAGATTAAGATACTGTTAGCCTCTGAAACATACTGCTTATCTAAAACCTTAGTTACTGAGTTAATGCACCATTAAATTTAAAGTTTTAAACCAAAATGTATAGATAAGTTTCCTGTGCCAACATTAACTTTTTTGTCTCTTGCAGGTATACATTATGGACATAATCCTGTCCTCAAGCAGCTTCCATGGGAGTTCTTGAGGCTTCTACAGATACTTTAGGGCCACTTTGAGGCAACTTTCTATATGATCGACCAATTTCTCTCTTTTTGGAGGGGGGTAGTCAGACTCTGACCCATCCACCTGCCAAATCTGGCCCTTGAAGAATGATAAAAGAAGTGGCAGTGAGCATGTGCATTGCCTTTCAAGAAGAGTACTTATGCTATATTATTCAGGGTCTTTTATCCTGCCCATCACTGGAATCTGAGCTCCTTCACATCCCACAGGTAAATAGGGAAGAGAAGAGAGACAGATTCATAAGGTGCAGATTACTGTTCTTTAGCCACTGGGGACCAGTCCCTGGCCCCTTCCACTCAGCCCCCATTAGGAGCCATGAAAGTGAATAGCTAACATCCTATGGATGCAATGACTCTCTTTTCACACAGTCCTATCAGGAGGAAAAAATGATGGGTAGAGCTGTCTGGAGAAACTCTTTTATAGTTCCTTCCCTCCCATCCAAGTAGCTCCACATGTCTGGCCACCAAGTGTGGGGTTCCCTTCTTCCTCCCTTATGCACTTGTCTGCCCTTCCTCAAAGTTGATCCATTCCACACCCAGTATTCTGAAACTTTTGGGGGCTTATTCTACTAAAACAAGTGATATGGGGGGCTGGGAAGTGTTCAGGCCGCTCCTTAAGACCATGCAGGAAGGAAGAACTCACTGGAGGGGGTGAGGGGGTTAGTCCACTTAAAGAGAGGTGGAAGTACAGGGACTTTGGAGTTGCTTTGAAGCTACTAGTGATTAATGGGAGAAATGATCCCCTTTGGATCAGTGTGGAAGGAAGGAAGATATTTTCATTTTCTTCTCCCTCCATACAATCCATGACTCTTCATCCTCTCCTCAGGCAGCAAGAAAAGTTCTGGGGGAGAGATGCATGTACAAGGGAGGGGAGAGCAGTGAAGGCAGATGGGGTTGGGGAATCTTTTGGAGATAAAAATGAAGCCTGCTATTAGGTAAATATCACAAGAACAGGTCCTACCTAAGATAGGCCCTATCTAAATTGGAACCAAAATATGGTTCTCAGTGCTTTTATTTTGGCTGGAACTAGAAACATTAGAGACCTATGTGGCATGCTACCTCCTCCTCACCCCAGCCCAAATGCAGGAGTTGCAGGTTTGTGGCCTTGGCTCTATCCTATTTGTATTCAAGTGATTTCCAAACCATATTTAATTCTCAGTAAACTGATTTGGCTTCCAGTAGTAATTAAATAACTAAGAATGACTTTTTAAAAAAAAATCTGGGCACATTTCTTGGCTGCTGCAAAGGCATTAGAGGGAATACAAGCGCATAACATATTATTTATACGTAAATCCTGTCTAAGAAGTTACTCTCCTTTTCAAATTTCTCACGGAGTGAGGGATTTTAAAGACAAAATAGACATTTCAACACAAGAGGACATTCCCACCAGATTAAAATTACCTTAATAGAAGATCACATTGAGGGCTATTTATCTGACGATGCCTCTTTAAAGGAAAAAAGTCTAATGCGATTAAACAGGAACATATTAGCTCATTGCTTAGATCAGCTTTTGTTGACTCTTTATTGATATTTTCCATCACCCACAGCTTCATTATCTGATTGGCAGAGTTCCTGTTATTTCCCTCACTCCTCATGGGATTTCATTTCATTTTTATACCGCACTTAATGTTTCTTCCCATAATGGAAGCCATCCTCTTTCTGCACCAGCTGAAGAGCCTTAAAAGTGTACTGCCAAAAATACATACCCATCTGTAGTAATTACCAAATGCATTGAGTGCAGGTGTGGTAGTCACATGTGGGGTGTTTTTTTGTGGGGAGGGGTTGTTATTTTTATTTCTCTTTATTGAATTGTGCTTGAACAACAGTAGTATAATATCAGGAATATTAAAAAGTAACAGAGGACCAATACTGACATACAAGTGTAGGGTAAGTGAGCATTCTTCTAATGATCAGAACAAATAAAGAGGAAGAAATAATTCATTGGAGCATAATCTTGTTAAGGCACTGGACTGTGACTCAGAGTTCCTCTCCCAGCCCTACCACAGACTCCCTGTGTGAATTTGCCCGAGCAATAGAAAAATAATGCTTCTTTTCTTCCACTCATTGTCATATCTATTTAGATTGTAAGATCTTTAGAGCAGGTGTGTCTGTGTGTAAAAAGACCAGAGCTGGGACATGTACGTGTGTGTATATGTATAAAGCCCATATATGATGGGGCAATGATCCCAGGTAAGGCCTTTTAGGAGTGCCTGTAATACAAAAAAAATAAATAACGTTAATGACTAATCGAAGCCTGACACCGCAAAGAGACATCTTTCAAATCTAAAAAACTAGTTTTCACAGCTACTTTTGCAGTATATTATCCCTGCCAGACTGCCGAAGAGTTGAACTTGATTTCTTGAAATATATATATAATTAAGGAAATGTAATCAGTGGCTCCACTGTTGGGTGGTAACAAGTATGGATAAGAAAAACAATTATAACTTTAATATCAAAGACATGGTGGAGATGCAACATTGTGGGAAATGCCTAAATATATCCCATTGGTGATGACAATAAGAGCAGGGGATCCACTAATTCCACCAATCTATCCAATCCCACTCAGTATGTACCACACAGTCACCCATTCTTTTGGGTCAGACAAGTGAAATGCATAGAGAGTACACATGCTAAAAAGTTACTTAGCTGTTACAGGACAATTCAGGTAGCCCTTCACTTTCACAAGCAGAATGTAACTGCTTACTGAGCTATCCTATTTAGTTAGTTAGTTTTCAGTCTTATATAAACTCAGCTTCACAGGTTTTTCCCATCCAAAGCACATTTAAGCAGAAGAACATACAACATACAAAAAAAATGTGATTAAAGGAGCAGCACTTATTCCCACCTGACCACATAGGGTTTGATCAGTCATGTGACCAACATACCTTAAAGCCCCTTTGCCTATTTCCCCACTAGACAGAAATCCTCAGATGCCTCCACCTTCTACTGATGGTCCTTTTAGCATGCCCAGAACATCAACAAATTCAGGTAATCCCAGACCTTGAGTAGCAGAGCAATCCTTGAGATCTTGCAGAGAATGCTCTGCCAGAAGGCACCGCCCCCCCACCCCCCTGCCCCGGGTCTCATGAGTGGGATCAAACTCAGAGGTCTCTGCTGATTTTAACTGTGGCAGAATGTGACATTATGGAGAAGCGGTCGCTCAGTTAAGCAGGTATTAAGCCATTAGCTTTATAGCTCAGAATCAGTACCTTAAACCAGTGGTTCTCAAAGCCGGTCCGCCGCCTCTTTCTTTTCCTTTTCTTTAGCTCTTAACTTTGCTTCGAGCACCCACTTGGTGCTCAGCAAATTCATCAGCCCTAATTTGCTTAGGGCTTGCTGAAGCTGGCACACAACCATTGTTAATCTTGCCAATAAGCACATATTTCACTGGGAAGTGGGCAGTTTTCAGCAACACAGGGGACAAGCCCACCAGATATTCCCAATGCTGCAAAGCCCAAACTAGTGCAAAACCTCCTTTTTCACAGGGAGTAAACCCCCTCTCTATTTCACTTAAAGTCTTGGAGGCATAAACCACAGGACAGAGCCCTGTTCCATGGTTCTGACTTAGCACAACTTTCATTCCCCTTTCCGTAGTTGCCAGCTCTAGCACAAACGGCAACCACACCTGGGGTACTAGAGCTGGAGCCTGAACTATGGCCTAGTTCAACTGGATCATGGCTTCCTGCTGCAGAGGGCCTCAGTTCCATTTCACTCCCTTCTTTAACAATTCATGAAGTGGGGCTGCCTTCTCTAAGGATCCCTCAATAAAATCTAGGGAGAAATTAATTGGTCCTAGGAAGGATATAAGAGCTGTAACATTTGTGGGAGCTGGTAATTTAACTCAGCTCCACTCTTTGTTGATCAGGAGAATGTTCTTTCCTGCCCCAAAACAATTCACTTGCTGAAAATACAACTGGGCTTTCTTTGAACTTACTTTAAACCCAGTTTCCTGAGTCTTTTGTAACACCCTATACAATACTTCCACATTCTCTTCTCTGGTCTAAGTACAAATCAGGATGTCATCCACATAAGAAATCTCTTATGTCTCTTTCAGGCATCCCATCCCACATCTTTATTACAGGGGAACCCTAGCAAAACACAACTGCTTCCCTTGAAAGGGAAACGCGAATTTGTAACAGCTGTCCCCAGGGCCGGCTCTAACTTTTTTGCCACCCCAAGCAAAAAAAAACACCCCAAGCGCTGCCCTGCCGAACAAAAAAAACACCACCCCCCCAACACCCGCGAAAACAACCCCCCCTCCAGCGCCGCCGACCCGCTGAAACACCCAGGGCACCGGCAGGGAGCGTGGCATGCCCGCAGCCCCGCTCCCCCAGCCCCGGGGTGCAGGCGGGAAGCGCGGAATGCCCACCGCTCCACTCCCTCGGGGCGCCGGCGGGGAGCACAGCATGCCCACCGCTCCACTCCCCTGGGGCGCCGACGGGGAGCACGGCATGCCCGATGACCCGCTACCTTGGCCGGGGTGCCGGCGCCGAAGAGTGGTTTTTTTTATAAAACAAAACAAAAAAAATAAACCCTGAGCGCCGCCTCCCTCCAGGTGCCGCCCCAAGCACGTGCTTGGTAGGCTGGTGCCTGGAGCCGGCCCTGGCTGTCCCATGCAAAGGGATAGCAAAGAAAGCACTGACTAAATCCAAAACTGAAAACCGTTGTGCCCCCTCTTCCACAATGGAGGCCTCCT
Organism: Macrochelys suwanniensis; assembly: GCA_033296515.1. NCBI lineage: Eukaryota > Metazoa > Chordata > Testudines > Chelydridae > Macrochelys > Macrochelys suwanniensis. Next base: position 51,956,626 of record CM065777.1, read on the forward strand.
GATACTTAGTCACTACAGGGACCATCAGTGATGTCACCCAATTAAGGGGGTTAAAATAAACTACCAGCCTCCAGGTCTTGCCATCACTTTCAAGGACCGGCCAGAGAGCAGCATTATTGGGGCTTGACCGCTCCACTAAAACTCTTTGGCTTAACTGCCCATCAATTGTTTACTTCAGGCTGGCTTCTGCCTCCTTTGGATACCTGCACTGCTTCTGACGTGGGGAATCAGGGCCTGTAACTAGGATTTCTGCCTCAGTTTTGCCACATTCTATTTTATTCTTGGCCCACACCTCCCAGTATTTCGCTGCAATTACCAGAATTTGTATAGTCCATATGAACCACTCCAATTCTTCAGATGCCTTAAGGGCCACTATTCAGTAGCTTGCTGAAATCTCTACTGGTTCCCAGGATGTGTCAGGAGGCATTTTCCACAGAAAATAGCAAAATCAATTAATAATCTTAATTCTCTTAAGACATCAATTCCCAAAAATCCTTCTCCTCCGAAATTCATTTAGCCAAATTGCCTTTTATTTCTCCTCTTCCACACCTAATAAAATATTTCTGCAAAAGGGAACAACACTCTTTGTCTCATTAAACCCCTATTAGTTCTTAACTCCAGCTGGAGGGCCAAGAAGGTTCTCATCAAAGAGTAAGTGGCATATGTATCTAACAAGACATTCTGTCCAAACGCCCCTCCTTCAAACTCCACACAAACCATAAACCTCCCCCACCCATTGGCGTCCAAAATGTGCCACTGTTGGGGGAGCTGGGGGTGCCCGGCCTCCCTACAGGAGGCAGCTAGCTTCAGTAGCAGTGTCAGGATTTCCCCCATGTGCTCAGTCAGTCTTAACAAAAATTCCAGGGTGGACTAGCCTTAAAAATCTGTCTCCAAATTTTCACCCACCAGGGATCAAGAGCTTGACTCAACCTTTGAAGGGCCTGTCTTCATTCATTTTCCCTTTTCCCCCTCCTTTAAAATCTTATTTAGGAGGGGCCATGGCTTTAAACAAGGTTACTTCATGCGGACACAAACTTTTCAATCTTTGGGCCTGATCCTTCTTTTGTTAATTTACTGCTTTTCTCAAAATTGCTTTTCCAGGCCCTAATCAGTAATTGCCTGGCAACCATATCTTCAAAGACAGTAAATACTGTCAGCGGGGGAGGGTGGGAAAGAAAGAAGGGAAAGAGAGCAGGGGGAGGGGCAGGAAGAGAGAACAGGGAGGGGGAAGAGAAGAATCGGAGACGGGGAGGAAGGTGAGAAAAGAACGACTTGGGGAGAAAGGAAAACCTAAGCCAAGGAAAGTACCGACAGCAACAAGGAATCCAGAAGTAGAGCTCAAGGGGCCAAAGAATTTGGGAAACCCCTACCTCAACCCCATCCTGGCTCTGAGAGGAGAGTGGGAGTCACTGCCACATCCACCGGAGTGAGACACGGGGGTGCCAACTATCCTTGCCAGCCATTCCAAGGCTGCGCTCTAGGTTAATGGGCCAACCAGTTTTCCTGGGGCTCTAGCCTGGTCAGGGGTGAAGAGCCTGACCTCTACCCATTCTTCCCCTCCTGGGTTACTCACTTGGGGACCAATATCGCTTTCCATGGGGCCTATGGGTGCCTGCAGCTCTTCCAGTGTTTCAAGCAAGGGACCATACGGGGACTGCCCAGAAGAGTCTAAGGAAAAAGGAAGCTTCTGGGTATCACTCCTCTCAGCCTCATAATGAGAAGGAAACAAGTAGAGATCTGGCTCTGACTCCCAGGAATCGTAACCACTATTCTCTTCTGCTCTTCCCACATGGGTCTGAGCGCACAACTTTCACTCTTATTTTCCCTGAGATCTGCATCAGTTTTCTGGAGCTCAGTCTCCTGTTGAGGGAATTCCCTGTAAATAGCAAAGATTTTAAAAGGAAAGTTTGCCCTTTTCAAATGGGTTTTTTGTTCTTTGACATCATAGGAGGTGAAAGAAGATCATGTTCTTTATAAAATGTGAGCTGAGTTAATAAAAATATGTTTCCATCTTTTATAATGGATTTTACTTTAGTTTGGCCAAGAGCTAAGACAGAACTTGTCTTCACACTTCAGTTGTTTGGTCACAGAGTGTGATTTTTTAGGGAAGAAATGTGGCCTAGAATTGGAAATCCTGAACACTGGGTTTAATTCTGAGTTATTAATTATTTGTATTATGATACAATATGCAAACCATTGTACAAAGACATAGCAAGGGTGGTCCCTGCAACATGGAGCTTAAAATCTAATAGACAAGACAGAGAAAGTTCTACCACTAATGTGGTGTGTATTCTTAGGTAAGTCATTCAATCTCTCTGAGACTTATTTTTCCATCTATTTAATGAGAATAATAGGATTTGCCTATAATGCCTTCCATTAAAATGTAGCATTTACCAATAGTTACCACACAGAGATCAGATCCTGCTGTATTTGCTATATTCCAACAGGAAACACTAATTTGTCTAGGTCCCTTTGTATCCTATCCTACCCTCCAGCGTATGTACCACTCCTCCCGGTTTAATGTCATCAGCAAACTTGCTGAGGGTGCAGTCCATGCCATCCTCCAGATCATTAATGAAGAAATTGAACAAAACCAGCCCCAGGACCGACTGCTTGATACTGGCTGCCAACTAGACATGGAGCCATTGATCATTACCCGTTGAGCCCAATGATCTAGCCAGCTTTCTATCCACCTTATAGTCCATTCACCCAGCCCATACTTCTTTTACTTGCTGGTAAGAATACTGTGGGAGACCATATCAAAAGCTGTGCTAACGTCAAGGAATATCAAGTCCACTGTTTTCCCCTCATCCACAGAGCCAGTTATCTCATCATAGAAAGCAATTAGATTAGTCAGGCATGACTTGCCCTTGGTGAATCCATGCTGACTGTTGCTGATCACTTTCCTCTCCTCCAGGTGCTTCAAAATTGATTCCTTGAGGGCCTGCTCCATGATTTTTCCGGACTGAGGTGAGGCTGACTGGACTGTAGTTCCCTGGATCCTCCTTCTTCCCTTTTTAAAAGATGGGCATTACTTTAACCTTTTTCCAGTCATCCGGGACCTTCCCCAATCACCATGAGTTTTCAAAGAGCCAATGGCTCTGCAATCACATCCGCCAAATCCTTTAGCACCAAATAAAAGTAACCTCCAGCCTTCTGCCAAAGTAAGCCTTGCAACTCAGTCCTCAGCCTCCACTACTAACAAGCAAAAGACTGACTTGATGTAACTTGTTGCCATTACTGCAGTTCTTCCACATCACTACACCAGTCAGCTCCAGTTGTGTAAAACCACTGTCTGAACTGCACAAATGAAGCATCAGCCTGAATTCATCCAGTGTCGTTCTGGCACAACTATAGCCAAGGGCAAAATATGAATATTTGGTGAGGAAAAGCTCTTTGAATGGGCCCACAGCTGTGTAACATTTTTCCAAGTTTCTAGACTATTACCTCTCTTCTCTTAGATAGCTGGGTAACTGGCTAAATATGTAATAATGACTAAAGATTTCCTAGTTATATAGGAGAATTCTCTGTTTTGTAGCTATTATTAGCTCATGTATCTAGTAGTGGATGAGTTTTTCCTTGCTGTTTCTGTTTTACATGTTTCCCACATAAAGTAGTAGTGTGTTCCCTCCTGCTTTCATCCTTATTTCTAGATACAACATATTTCTATACATGATTAAAGACCACTAGGGAGGAATTTGCTGGGCACTTGCACTAATATGCAATAGCTTTACCATTCTGTCAGATATGCAGCTGGTTCATGCAAGATCTCCAGTATCACGAAATGGCTTCTTGAGCAAAGGCCTAAGAACTGCAGACTTAAGGGAAGATAGCATCCTGCCCTCCAACAGGGATGCAATAACATTCTTAACCAACAGTGGACTCAGTTCATCTCCACTTGATTTTAATCAGCCACGAGAAGAAAGTTGCCAGATGAAACTGCCAAAATATCTAGAAACTCAAGACCAGAACCTCAGCTGGTGCAAACTGGCATAACTCCATTGGTCCAATGGAGTTATGCCAATTTACATCAACTGAAGAGCTGCCTCCCAGTGAGAAATACTTGCTTAAATTCAACCAAAAGAAGATGGTCTATTATTTGTACCCTCCAACTCAGACCATAGCTAGCTGATCTTTTCTGTGAACTCCTAACCACGGAAAAAACACCTGGTTCTCATTCTGAGGATAGAACTTTCCAAGGTGTCCACCACCAATCCTGCAGGATGAAATTCTACAAATGCAATAGTGCAAAGAATGATCTCACTATGTCCACCACAGACACCACGCAGGACTTTAAAAACTCTTATGCTACAGTCAATCTGACTTGGAATGCAATTTCCAATATTGTCACTCTAACTTGCGTCTTATAGGTTCCAATTGTTGCAAGACATCTATAAACGCCACTGTCCAAAGCAGGAGAAACTTGCATTAAATTATAAGAAAAATATTTAAAAATTGAGGGGAAAACGTACAATGTTCTAGTTCTGCAGAAAGCATTATCTCTCCCTTTTCTTTCCTGTGTAGCAATCTGTCATTGAATTAGGAACAGACAGACACAGCAAAGACCTAACCACACTGAAGGTGGCCAGTTTGTACCGGTTTCTGACAGAGATCTGAAGAGTCTCTTTCTCTTTTTTTTAAAAATACTTTGTCGTCGTATAAGTCTAATGGAACTACAAGCTACAGTGATCTATGTGCATGACATACAGCAAAAGGACACTTAGGATAAGTGGTTGAGATCAAGCCTTATGAGACCATTGACAGATAGTTAAAAATATAATCCTTTAGGAAGTTCTGAAACTGAATTTGGTCTAGTCATCTTCACAGGACGACCATTGGCGTTGATTCTTTATCATAATCTAAGCAAAGGCAGACTCACATCTCAAATTACAAGATATAATGGTCTGATCATGGTGGGGTGGGGGAGATGTATTATTCATCGCTTCCCAGTAATGAAATGTCGCCCAAAACAAGAATCCATGTGTGCCTGGTAGAATGCAAAGAGTGAGACACCTTCTGGTATAGGCCCATATTTGGCATGGAGGCTATAAAAACAGCATCTTGAACAGCCACTTTATGCATGAACATTAAAGTCATCCTGACAACTAGCCTGGGTTACACCAACACTGTAAAGGACCAAAACGCCATGTGAGAGCAGCATGCCATTACTATTCCCATCTCAACTCCTTCTGGAGACTCACACCAGTTGAACACACTAAAAATTGTCTGTCTCCATTATGAGTGTGAATTTAGTTTGGGAGTATGCATTAAGAATTTCAAATAGCAATAGGAATACAGGTTTGGGGTGGTTTTAATGCATGTATGATCTTCATTCATTTAAAAGCTATAGTTAAAAGGAGATGTATCTAGACATACATAATTGAATCTAATTAGGATGACCAGATAGCAAGTGTGAAGAATCAGGACACGGGTGGGGGGTGATAGGAGCCCATATTAAAAAAAGCCCCAAATATTGGGACTGTCCCTATACAATTGGGACATCTGGTCACCCTAATTCTAATAAATGTTTATTGTTTTATCAGAAATGCTTAAGAGTAGACTTTCACAGTAACAGAATATTGCTGGAAATCTCTCTTATGTAATACATTGTACTAAAAGTTAGTTGACAGGCCTATTTAGTTTCTTACTCTGACACCTTGTTTAGATTTCCATTTTAAATAGGATTCAAGATAGATTTTGGCAGAAACCTTCACTGAACAGAACATCCAATTTAAAAATTAATATCTTGCTGCCTCTTCCTATCAAAGGTGGTTACGTTTCCGTAAGTGTTTCAAGACTACAATATATGGTTCACTAAAATCTGCCTTTCACTGGGCCTAATTCAGAGGTGGTTTTAAGTAAATCTCTGGTAGTCTAGGCTGCTATAACTTCTACCCTCATCCAGACCTCCTCAGAGTCTTGGGGTACCTCAACACCAGTGACTGTCCACATGTCCATGCACGTGGCTGTGCCATAATCCTCTCCCCCATTGTCCACATCTAAATGCCCCAGAATCATGTGTTTGAAGGAGAGGAGAGGGTGAGTAAACTACCATGCGTGAGGGCTGTGGTAAGTACACATCTCAGGCTGTGGCATGGCCCATCACCATGCCAGTCTGCAGTGCCTACAGGGTTAAGGGGCAAGTGCCAGATCTTGAGTTTCAATAGTCCTCCTCCCCTCCCACGCATTGCACAGAAACCTTTTCTGCCTGACCCTTACCCAATATATAAAGGTCCCCACCCCCTATTTTTGCCAGTTGTAGCATGCTGCGCTGACCACATCAGAACAGTTTTCTGCCACTTTCTTTTGATCAATGCAGGTGAACATGGCTCCTGTTCGGAGAGCGATGCCTGGCCTGCTGATCACACACGGGTCACTACTGATCAATGTGCGGTCAAAGTACACCATCCTCCCTGACTTCTCACGGAGCGGCAAGATCATTCATAGAGACTGGAGCAGGTGGGCATTGAGCAGACTCTGGCCCATAGATCAAGCACTGGAAGCTCTGGAACAGGACAGCAAAAAACTCAAGTGTCTCTCTAGGAGGGCTCACTGTATATGCCCCTTCTATGATGAGCTGGACTGGGGGCTGTCAAGGGCTCCCAGTACAGAGCCTCAAGTGGCTCATGACCCCACTCCTCCACCTTGCTGGCCTCATTCAAATGCTGATGAGGGCCAAGGCAAAGAGGCAGCAAGGACAACAGAGGATGCCCCAGAAAACCAAGAGCCAGTTGAGGAAGCTCCCCTGCACTGACAAACCCAAGGAAAACCCACAAGCCACAGCAGGAACCAGAACATCAGGCTGGTAAATTACAGTGGATTCCCCACCCTCCTCACCAATATCCTGTCTTGCTCTGGTGCTGGTCCTACTTTTAAGTCCAGCCCCCACTCCTCTCCACCCTGAAATGTTCCCCGTGCAAGACACAGCTGTAAATCAATGATTTTACTGATTTCTGATGAACCACTATTATGCATTTCGCAGAAGCTGGGTGTTAAAAACAGATGATTAATGACTTGTATGCAGATTCTCCTTCTTTACTATGGTGAACATAACATTTTTTCAGGTTTGGGATTGGGCCCCACGATTCACAGCACTTGAACTGGAATAGCATGACTGTCGGGTGCCCTCTTATTGCAAACACTTTTGAATTTCCCACAGCCATGCCTTCCAGGTTAAGAAATGTCCCAAGTCCCAGTGGATTTTGATGAACTTCTTATTGGATCTGATGTGTGGGGCACGTCTCAGTTTTGTTTCTGACAGAGATTAATTTTTTGGAAATTGGCCACTACAGGCAAAAGCCTGTTAGTTTTACTCACACAAGTAGTCCCACTGAAGTTAATGGAGCTATGTGAATGAGCAAAATTAGCAGGAATTGAACCTAAACCTCATTCACTGGTTAATGCCTCATTCATATATTTTAGCTATTGACATAGATTTTGTTGTTAGTGGGACATAAGACTGGTTTGTTTTATCAAGATATGGGTAGTCCGTGGTTATGAATCTTCTACTGGTTGCCAAAGAGCTAATACAGTTGCACTTTCTAGTTAGCTTGGCAAGGCTGACCAGAAATGAATAGATGAAGTCGTCTGTTCTTTCTCCTGGTCAATTTATATTAGTCATAGAATAGGGTTCTAGTTGTAGAGCAGACTGGCACCTATGTTCTTTATGAACAGTACATTGTATAGATTAGTAAGTATATATGAAAGTTGCTTGGTACCCTGAATATTTCATTTAACTCTGCTTTCTTTGGTTTGTAGTTGTGATTCTTTACAGGTATTCCATATTGCAAATAAGCATATTAAAAATAAAGAGAAATATATTATCCAGGGCATTCAAGGTAAGCAATAAAATAGATGTAGAGGATTTAGAAAGCATATTATATTTTGAAAAGTCAGAACTGGTGATTTTTTAAAAATTCCTTTCCATAATTTTCTTTGTGGTTGGAGGTATAATTCTTTAAAAAACTTTTTATGGATTCTATATGCTATGAGAAAGAGCAGCTCTGGAATTTTCATACATATTACTGTGCACACAGGGCCGGCGCGCCCACTAGGTGACCCTAGGCAGTCGCCTAGGGCGCCAGGAGCCGGCTGGCCACGGCTGCCTCCCATCCTCCCGGCTCCGGGGCTGAGCTGGGAGCCGAGGGGGCAGCTGGCCGCGGCTGCCTCCCGGCTCCGCAGCCAGCCGCCCCCTGCTCCGGGCTGAGCCGCTGCTGCCGCCCGGCTCCGCGGCTCAGCCGGGAGCGGGGAGCGGCTGGCCGCGGCTGCCTCCTGCCCTCCCGGCTCCAGGGCTGAGCTAGGAGCCGGGGGGGTGGCTGGCCACGGATGGGGGGCTGAGCTGCCGGCCTGCAGGAGGTGAGGAGCGGGGGGACTGGCTGCCGCGGGGGGGCAGTTAGCTGGGGGGGTGCAAGGAGGGGGGCGGTGTTAGCTGGGAGAGGGGCCGCAGGGCTGGTGCAAGGAAGTTTCGCCTAGGGCACGAAACTTCCTTGCACCAGCCCTGTGTGCACGGACTATTAATTGTATTCTTCATCATCCATGTGAAAAGAAAACACTGTTAAAACTCAGAAAGGTAGTGACTGCAGCCCCAATTCAAAGTAGCTCGTGCTTTGCTGAATCAATACCTTAGGATCCAGTCCTATTCCTGTTGAACTCAGTGGAAATTTTATTATTAATTTTGGTAGGAACAGATCTGGGCCCTAAGCTGATATTTTAGAGGAAAGAATGCTTTTGGGCAGAAGAGTAAAAATGAGTTTCTTGTGAGAGTATAAACGAAGCTCATTGCACAGTGTTACAATCAGCATTAAAAGGGCACAAAACATGAAACATTCTCATCATATTGAACAGCCCAATGACCCATATTGTTTGAAACCCTTCACAAAACCACATCTGTTATGATACCTACAAGAAATCAGACAATGTTTATAGACTAGACTGCACTGCAGTTGTGAAAAGTGAACATTTATTAGTGTAATAGCAAAACGTGTGTGTGTATATATACATATCATTGCCTATTTTGATAATCACTTTCCTCACACACAAACCTCTTGTGTGGCTTTTCTCTTCAGAAGAGGGATCAATCCTCTCTCTCTTTGCACAACATCTAGCACAAAGGGGACCTGGGCCTAACTGAGTCCTCAGACACTACAGTAAAAATTATTCATCATCTGGTTGGTTTTTGGCCAGGATCCTCCCCCAGCTGCTTGTTAGCTATCTTGCCCCCACACAATACATCTAATTATGCAACATTATGTTATTAAGGGGAAAACTCTTCCTGAACCTAATTGGCTTCCACTGAATGGATTGACTGGTCCCTCCAGTGGTAGGAAGTGGTAATCGCCCTTAAGAGACTTTTATATTTAAGGGGCCAGGTACCTGCTATACCTTCAGTGTATATACATGGCTGGAAAAGGGTGTTACAGACTGATACTGTGGACATTAATTTACATGTATTACTTTATAATAAATAGCAATTTTAGGTTTTGGATAAGGATTACTAGTACTTAAATGAGATCAAAATGAACAGAGCTGCTGTCAAGATCATAGATGGCCCAGAAATAAAACCCAGGATCAGCAAAACCCGAATTAATCTAAAATGTGAGGTTCAGGACCATGTCTGTTTATAACTAGTGAAATGTTCTCAATAGTGAGAAGCTGTCTAATGACTAACAGTAAATGGGATGGGAGGAAAGGAGGTAAAGAAGGGTAGATTAAACACTCTGCTCTTCTGATGCTTAAACATTTGGGCATTTTCAGGCTTCGTAGTTACCATTCTCTGCTCTTAAAGTCTTGATTTTTCACTCTCCCATTTTTATTTCTGTCAATCCTATTAGCTTTCTTAATTAGCACTAAAGGGAGTTCTCCACATAAATAAGCACAAAACATTGAGATGAATAATATATGCTTATGCTAATTTTTCCCAGAGTTCCCCCCTCCCAAAATAATTTGACTTGTCAATCTTGAATTTATATCGGTTCTTCTGTACAGTTCCTTGTTAATATTAGTAATGTTCCACCTCCCTTGTCAGTCCATACTTAAAGGACTCAAAATTGCCTAAAATACATATTTGACCCCTTTGTTTTCAATCAACATAGGATCAATCCGTGGCTTTGTCTTAAATAGTTTTCTCTTGGAAACTAAAATTAGCTATGTACATTTGAACTCTCATTACTGTGTTTCTTCAAATGCAGTCATGATGTGTCATTGAAATAATGATAAATGTCTACTTTTATAAATCAGAAGGTTAATCAAATGAAATATTTCCTCACATAAATCTTATGTGAAAGCAAAAATGCATTTAAGCTGGACAGGGAGGGCTCTTCATGTATAAGCAAATTAACAGAAGAAACTTGTAGCCATTTGGGTGTAAACAACAACGAATCACATTTACATCGTTGTTAATTATTTGTATTACAGGAACCTAGAGACTTCAAGTGACGTCAGGGCTCCACTGTGGTAGCTGCTATACAAATATATTTAGACACCTTGTCTGAAAGAGTCTAGAATCCAAATAGACAAGACAGTCAAGCATGGGGGAAAGAAACAATTATTATTGCATTTTACAAATGGGAAAATGAAACCAAGAGAGACTAAAGTGACTGACCCAAGGTCACGGAGGAAGTCTGTGTTAGAACACAGATTTCAGATCCCCACTCCAGCACCCTAATATCCTTCCTCTCACCACAGTACTTTTATATTGTACTTTTCATCCCAAAGGATCTCTTAGCAAAGGTAATCTATATACAAATTAGTGTACAGTGTACCAGACACTGAAATGCAGTAGCTATTTGACAATACATGGCAACAGCGCACAAGGGTATAGGGTCTGGAAGTAAAGAATTAATTATATTAAAGGAGAATCTGAGGAAGGCAGAATGCAATTATCCAAGCTGACATTTATCTAGGACATAAGGCTACACCTAAATCTCTGAAAGTGACCCCAGATATTTATTCATTTGGTCAAGAACTTGTCCAAAAGATGGCGCTTCAAGCAACATAGTACCTGCTAACACTGTGCTTGGTACCAATTCAGGGGTCAAGAGTGCATCCAGCACTTTCTGCCATACTTTCTGGGAGACCACTGTGGAACGCTTTAATGATGTGACCCAAACTGTCTGATCTGATGGGCTCACAATATAAGGCAGTATGGCTACAGCTATAGCTCAAATTCAGCAATTACGGACATATTATCTTGTTACATTGATAAGGACATGTCTAGCATATGTTAATATTTTTATATCATGCTATATAACTGGGAGGCACTCATTTGTGAACTATAGCTTATTGACTAGTTGCAAAAGGTGGTTTAGAAATTCAGACAGGCCTATTCAGGCAAAGATATTTTACCACCTACACATAGCATGCATATCTACATAAATAACAGATGTCAGCACAAAACACTCATCTAAGGACACATTACACTTACGCTGAAAGCTTTCCTTTTCTGTACAGAAAAATAAAAATAATATCCTATAAAGCAGTATCATCACTGAAGAGTTATAATTCTTTTTTATTTTCCTTGTAAGAAATTTCTTTATAACTCACTCATACCAGTAAGTATCTAGTTCACTAAAAGTATGAATCTGGTAAGATTAATGTTTGTAAATGCATGATTTACACACACACGCACATGCACTCACACACACCTACATATAAAATAAAATGTAATGCACTTACCAACATTAAAGTTAATATAGAGAGTCAGTAAACCCCTTGCAGCAAATGATTAGTAAGAAAAATAATTCCCGCTTATTCAACAATTTCAAACTCTTCCATTAGTAGTTAGTAGAAAAGCTATTTCAGAACACAGAATGGGGAACTGACTACAATTTTCTTAATAGCTACAAATTTTCATTTATGTGGACAAAGCTTCAAGAATAATAATGAATAATTGGCATTTTAAAAATCAGCATTTTAATATGGTTGGACTCTACCCAGTAGGGGGGAAAATATTTTTTGCTTGGAAGAAAAGTGATAAAGGGGAGAGTTGCAAAGGAACTGTAATGCCAGCTTTATCAGGAAAATTTACATCTTTTTTCACACTGCAGTTTCAATGTAAAAGATTGCTGCATTCTTCCAGTTGCAGAGTTTCATGTCTGAACTGGCAATTTGCCTGAAGGACCTATCTACTGACAGAATTATTGTCAGTGAGGTCAACTGTAAATTTAGATCAGTCAGTGCAGGGCACAAGGAAAACACTGTCAGAAATATTTCCCTGTACCTTGGTATCAGACAAACACTGAATGTATGTCTCTAAGCATAAAGCTTCAAGTAATAAATTCAGTGAAAATCAATAATTTTAAACTCACACTACAGTTTGCTATTTCAATAGAAATCTTTCATTGATAGTTGCTTTCCTCTTCTGTGAATAGCCATGCCATGATCACCAGGGTCAATACATTTCTACTAAAAAAGGGAGGACAAATGTTACATTTTATTACAGATATTAAAACCAGGAATTACTGCAATAATCACTTAACAAGCTGGCAGTTAACAGGTATTGTGCTTATAGACAGTGGAAGGAGCATTATGCCCTCTTTCCATATAGAGTTATATCTAGAAATAGGCTAATACCACAAAAATTTGATCCAGGTTTCAGTATGGCCAACTCATGTGATTTTAATCACAAATCTCATGATACTGGGTGTTTTTCTTAAAGCCTTAGACCCTGACTACAGACTCTCAGCATTCATTTTTAAAATAATTCTTAACTTCCAGCCCTCCTGGTTCCAGAGAAAAGCTTGAAAATGTGAACTCTAACATTTAAAATGCCAGAAGCAAATAAACGGAGCTCTAAATGCATTACTGCATGGATATTATCTCATGATTTTTAAGTTAATCACGTGATTTTTGAAGACCTGACTCCTGATTTTGAAACACGTGGAGTTAGCAATACTAAGATTTCAAGCCCCTCCATGTTTGAGGGTGTTCAGATCTAGTTTTGGTTCAGGTCTCTCTCTTTTTATCAGATTCCAAATGACAGTGGAATTGAAGTGTAAGAGCAGAGGATAGGCACACAACATGGAAAACAGAACTGGTTTGAAAATAACACAAGAGTAACATTCCCTTAAAATATTGTTGCGTTGATTAAGACGTACATAAGCTGACTTCCAAATGGAATGGAGCGCATAATGTATTATGTTCAGCCACTAGGTGGCACTGTATGTAACTTACCTTATTTAAGCTAACCTCAGCTACCCCTGGCAGAACATTAAAGGATCTTATAGCGAACACATCTGGTGTGTCTCTCTCTGAGAAGAAAGCTCTCTATAGCCAGATCTGGTACAGAAGCCTGACCTGCTAGTAGAAGCCCAGAAACATACCATGGAAATGAAATACATGACACCCAGCTTCTAATTTGGGGACCCACCTCCTTACCTCCAATACTGTAAGTATCTCTTCTGGGAAACTACCCCTGCAGTAAACCCACCCCAGCCTGGAAGAAAGGTAGTTGTCACTAGATTGTAAGCTCTTACTTAGATTGTAAGCACTCTAGGGCAGGGATTGTCTTCTTGTTCCGTGTTCGTACAGCACTCAGCACAATGGGGTCCATGACGAGGGCTCCTAGGCATTATGGTAATACAAATAAATAACAATAGTAATAGTAATAATAATTGCACTGACTGCACAGCAGAGAGTATTTGAAGAATGGGGTTTTAAATCATCAGGACATAATTTTTCAGCTATGGGGTTCAATATGTTGTATTTGTTTGCCTGTGGAGTAAATAGATTTGGCGTAGTTGCCAAAACCCATTCCACATCACCCTCATTTTGGACTTTCACAGCTTGAACAATTGCTGAAATGCTCTCAGGATTAAAATAGTGTGTGCATTCTCTCGTGTGTGCTTCCATATTTAAAGGTTCCCTGGATAAATTGTCAGCACAGTTCACAGTCTCATGATGGTATTTTGTCGTGAAGTTGAAATCTGAAAGTTCCTGAACCTCATCTATGACCAGCAGCGTTTAGTTTAGCCAATACCATCACATACGTTAGTGGATTACCACTGCAGAGTGTAAATGAAGGTGCATAGAAAAGGTAATCTCTGAACCTTTCTGATATAGCTCACTTCAGAGCTGGAATCTCCAGTTTCCAAGAATGTAAGTGGTAGTTCTTCTATACAGGTGTCAGAGTTCTGGATGCAGAGGCAATCATCCAGAGATTTCCTTCTTGATGCTGGTACAGGATTGCCCCAGGGCCCTCATTTGAGGCACCAGTACAAAAACTGAATGGTTTCTGGAAATCTAGGTAAGCCATAATCAGATAATTGGACAGACTATGAATCAGTTGTTCTAAAGCTTTTCAATGTAGTTCTAGCAATACCACTGGTTGGTTGGCAGGTAACTGTCCTGTTCCCTTGACATTTTTTTTCTTTTTGAAGGGAGGATATTTGGGATTGGAAAGGATATCACACTATGGTTTTCCAACCCTCAAAAATCTTGTATAAATACCCTGTGACAGCTAAGGAACCTAACCAAGTTTTACTTCCCTTACCATGGAAGTTCTTTCTTTCAAAGATGGTACAACAGCTATGTCTTTTGGGTTCATTTTATACCCCTGAACTGACACCGTCTTTGTACGATAGCACACCTCCTACTTGAACAAATCACAGGTACTTGGACATAGTTTGATACTACTTTTTTTTTTTTTACACTTTTGAGAACTTTCCTAGTATACTCTACATGATCTCTGAAATCTTTGCTGTAGACAAGCACATCAAGATACGTAGGGTATGCATATTTCACCTCTCATCTTCCAGGTATTCTTCCATTCAGTGATGGAATTCTACAGGGGCATTACTGAGTCCCTGAGCAATGCAAACCATCCATATAATTCCCAGGGTGTGATGAAGGCAATCTGGTGTGCACTTTCCTCAGTTAAAAACGCTGACAAACTTTACCTTGATCAAAGACAGAGAACCATAAGCTGCCACCTAAATTACTGAGCATCTCTTAAATGCAGGGTATAGGATGTCCATCTGTAATAGTTTTTGTTTATTTGTTTAACTCTATAGTTATGCCTAGTCAAAATGTTCCATTTCTCTTTGTGACACAAACCACAGGTGGGGAATATGGTGACTTACATTTTTTTATCCACCCTCTGGCAAGAAGATCTTTTACGTAGCTCTTCAGTTCATTATACAATGGTCAGGGAGTGACATTATGTTTTCTAGACAGGAACCTTGTCAGCCAGCTTAATGTCCATCTCCAAAATTTCCGTATAACCTACATCTGAATTCCATTGCATTCTTTTGCAGCATCTTTGTGACCTCTTCTTGTTCCACCTCTGGGAGTTACTGCAAGCTGACAGGAGGATCCCATCTTTCACTAGGGATTTGTGATACGTCTTTATACTCAGCCTGCATTGTTGATTGGTTATTATAATGTTCATTTCCTTTCAATGGGGACTCACTTTCTGGCTTCTGTGGTAATTGGATAGGGCAGATAACATCGACCTGCTGTAATCATCCTATTATGGTTCTCCTCTTTAAGATGATACCATGTTGTGATATTCCTGACATTTACTCACATCTGAGAGTTTGCTTTTGGAAAACACATTTGGTGTTCTGTAATCTCCAGACCTTCAGGCTGTGGTGCTGTTTCATTTGGAATAAATAGTACCATGGTACTTCCCTCTGTGCAATTCGCTTTTGTTATACACATCATTTCAACTGCTTGTCCTCTTGGAACACCAAGAGCTCTTGCTTCTTTCCTGACTGTGCAAATATCCTGTCTTTTTGCCCTTCTGCTGTATTAAATTAACTATGGGTTTTGCACCATTTACCTCTGTATGAAGTGCTGAGGTTAAGAGTCACACAACATGATGGAGCATAGTCCCATCACCTGTTAGACAAGGGGTTAGAGCCAATTAGTGCACCTGTGATTGATTGACTGATTGCTTGATTGCCTCCAGGCCAGAGAGCGGGGAGCTAGATAAAGATCACTAGGGACTTGGACGTTACAAGGAACCAGAGGGAACTCAGTAGAGGGAGACACCACAGATGAGGTAGGACTGTCCTGCAGAAAGAAACCCACTGACAGCAGATCAGGCTCCTGTGGTGGGGGAGCCCTGAGATAGGGTTTAAACTGGCAAGAACCCAGGTAGGACAAACCACAGGGAGTAGGTTACTCTCTTGTGGGGGAAACTAAGTACAATCAGTGAAAGAATTTTAGGGGAGCCCAAGAAGGGTGGAAGAGTGGTTAGTTCATTAGAGAAAGGAGTAGCAAGGAAGACTTATGGAAAGCCAGAGAGGCCTGGGAAGCAAAGAGAGGCTGTGTTAAGAATTGGCCTGTAGGGATAAAGCACAAAGTGATTAGTGGTAAGAAATGGTCCAGGGAAACAGCAGCATGTCTGAAGAAGAAGCTGACCTAGCAACTTAATACATGGTCCCTGGATAGGATGCTGGCCCAAAGGATAAGCATGTGTTTCCCTACCATGCCTGAGGAAGGGGCATGCAAGCCCAGTGGAAGGAATAATGAGCCAAGAGTAGTGCTGTAGACTTACCCCAAAGATTGGACTGAGGAATATCCCAAGAGGGGGGCTGAAGGCTTTTTTGTGAACTTTCAATTGGACTCCCAGAAGGGGACTGAACTTTATGCGACTTGGCTGGAGGGCTGAGCCACAGAAGATCTGGCAAGCAGCAGATTATTACAGGTCGCTCCATCTCACCACACTTCACTAGCACAAGTACATCTATCTTAATAGCATGGTAGATTCACTGCTTTTAAATCTAGTCTGCCTTCAGTATCTAACACCTCTTCAATGAGTCTTATGTCCTGTTCTGGGAGATGGCCCCCTCTTTCCATTTTTTTTATTAATCATTGATATCTGGGCACCTTAGGGTTGCCAACATTGTATTTCAAAAATAAGGGACTATTTTCTAAGTACCCCCACCCCACCTCCCAATATCATCATTATTATTAACAATAATAATAATAATTAATAAGCAGTACTCACATACATTCGCCAATGGAACAATTTGTATAGTGGGGGTGCTGAGAGCCATTGAACCAAACTGTAAACGCTGTATTTGATGGAGACCACTTCAAGACAAGGGGTGCAGCAGCACCCCCAGCACCCCTAGTTACAGCACCTATGTTTGCCATGGGTATTTCTTGCTGCTTTTTGCAGCACTTTGCTACTCCTGGTCCTGCTGTACAGAGATGAAAAAATATGGGATGTCCCTTCTAATAAGGCAACCCTACGGCTGTGTCTTATAATGCTGTTACTTTCCTGTCATTGATATAACTCCACACTAAACGCTTTTTTTCCCAACCAACTTGGCAACTTTTCTTTGCTGTCAAGGAGCCCCTCCATTAAAGCTCTGATGACCCACAGATTGGGTACTTACTGCTGTTCTCTGGGGTTTGGCAATTAGTTTTAGGTTTCCTCCAGTCCTGTATTTGACAATTCCTTGAACAATGCAGCTCCCAAAGGCACCTGGAACACTGCAAAAACTGTGCTTCATTTCCTTTCTTTTGGCAAAAGGAGCAAGTGTACTCGGACTTCCATTTTGGGCTGAGCACTCCTTGTCCCTGGTCACACACCTCTCTCATTTTCCAGTTGCTGACATTGCCCATATTTCACTGCTACCACACTTGTAGCAGCGATCATATCTTTCAGTTGAGTTTTCCCATTGGCAGCATCTCTGGTAACTCTCTGGCACTTGTCCTTTCTGGTTTGCAAAATTTGGGGAATTACTAGAGGTCTTCCCATAACTTGGTCTTTGGGAAAGCAGCCGTTTCAATTGCTAGTTGTCAGATTGCTTCATTGTTCTGTGCCACCTGAATAGCTAATGAATTTGACTTTGTTCATTTATATTCTTTGACCATGGTGAGATCTTTCGCATTTATTTGTAATGGCCTTAGTTGCCCTGATACTCTTAAATTTTTGCTGGTGCTGCATTTCAATATTACAGGCAATTCAGTTTTTCCAACAAAAGTTCATTAGCTACATTTAAATCCTGTAAATTTGGTTTTAGGTCAGCTATAATGTTCTCATTTTGCAGCCCAATCCAAAGAGACTATAGAAACTGACTTTGGACTAATTCAGGCTGATATATTAGTGCAAGACTCTCTTCTTCTCTGATGCAAAGATAATTTTTTGACAAAGATCCACTGCACGCTCCAGAAAATCCAGCAGAATCTCTTCTGGGTTCTTGAACCGTCTTAGTTAATTTCTGATAGAGATCAGTGGCATTTTCTTCTTTCTAATTTGTTTGTAGGAGCTGCCTTCGTTTGGGCAATGTGATGCTCACTATTGCCCTCCAGATAACTTTGGAGTTTTAATCTTGGGTTGGCTGCATAAATCGCACCTTTTGTATTTTCTAACTATGGATAACCTTTATTTAATCCATTTCAATTTGGTATTCCAGACTACTAAAGTAATTTGTCTTCTTGTGTAGAATCACCAGTTTGTCCTGTAATTCTGAAATCTTTCCTCAATCCTGATAGCAGATATTCATTGATCTGAGGCTGTTCGCTTATTACTTTCATTTTCACTAGGCTGCACTGATTCAGTTTTCATCAGCTTAGCTCTCAATTGCCCTGTTGTCTTTTGTTGCTGCAGCACCACCTGTTCCATGTTCTGACAAACTAATAAAGCCTCTTTATACTGCTGAGTGGAGTTTATCTGTTTAGCCTTTCCCTGCTCTGGTTTGCCCTTCCCTTTCTAAATCATATCCTTAGTTTGATCATTCAGATGGAGTAATATGGCCATTTCCTCATCCTCCATTGAGCTAACAGTTTCACTCTCTAAATGCTGCACAACATACTTGATCAAACCTCTGCAGCTTTTGCCCCTTACATTTGTTTGATCGTCCCCTGAAATTTGCAGCCATTCAGTCACAGTCAGGAGCTCCTGCTCTGCTTGGAGGCAGACAGTTTTCTATCTCAAGCAGCAAATTTTCTGCTTTTGGAGCAAAGTCTCCATTTTGTGGCCTGCTCAACTGCACTCCTTCAAAAGGGCGCAGAACAAATAATTTTGGAGGGACCTCCAGATGTATTGCTGCACCCTTACTCACAGGGCACAGTTCTTCAAAGAGAACCCTTTTTATTCTACGAGTCAAACCTCTTGCTTTAGCGGCTTCTTGCAGACAGAGACCTCCTCAGCGCACAGCTGCAGGCCAGCCTCTTCTCACAGCAGCATGCACTAGCCTCTGAACACTCTTGCCCCAGCAGTAGCTCACACACTGTGCCCCACACTATTCTTAAAGGGGTAGCTCCCATTTCTTTTCTATAGTTTTTAATCACTATTAACAACATCTACAATAAGAAGCAGATATTCAAAATTATTACTATATAGGCATATCATCAATCTAGAACATCTAGTCCAGGGCCCTCACATAACCCAACCCTCCCCCCCGCCCCCAAGTTACACATGGGCCACTCCAGCCACTAGCGCAGCCCTCAGTCAGGAGGGTGCAAAAGGCTGCTTAAAGCTTAGCAATTTCTCCCCTGGACTCTGAGAGGCAACACAGACACTCATCCTTGACATTTAAAGGTAACGTGTGTAGACCCTGGAGGGTTCAGGTTGAACCTCCCTGCAGTTTCAGTATAGGAGAGTTTGGAACCAGGGTCCCTGAGGGGGTTGAATGTTCCAGCATGAGACCGGAGGACTTTTTGCTTAATGCCTGAAAGAACAAAAGACAGGTACAGCTGTGCAGACAACCTTGGCCATCAAGGTTGGGGAAGATTTTTTTTTTGTGGCAGTTCTGCTTAAAGCGTAAAAATAAAATTCCTTTCATGTCTGATTTGGGTCTTCTCCTTTCGAGACAAACATTTCGTTGTGCTAGGAGGTTTGAGGGGATGGCGGGGGGAGACTGTTAGTAATGCAGATTGAAGAGTGACTGTCTCTTGGCTGCTTCTCTGTTGTTCTCTAAGAAAAGTCATTTGTTATTGCCTGGGTTATGCACAGCTCTAGGAACCTAGTTCAGGACTAGAATACACTCCCTGCAATCTCAGCCTTTGCCTGAAATGGCAGGAAAAAAAGAGGTAGCGGCTTCCAAGGTTGGAAAGGGGGAAAGCATAACCTGAATGGGTGGGCATATTGGTAGGGCTCGGTTAAGCCTTTGGTCCCTGCACACCCAGGGGAAGATATATAAGCCCTGGCCTTGTTATAGCCCTCTTCGTATGATCTGTTGGGGAAGGTGGAAGGAAGCTACCCAAATCCACTTAGGCCAGGCTCAGGGGCTAGCCCACTCACTTCCCCTACTGGCGAAACCAGGGCACAGCTAAGAACCCAACTGAAAGAAGGGAAAGAGGCGTTTAACGAATACTGTACATGATTCCTACCCTACGCTGGGAAAAACCCAAGATACATATAAAGCAGCCACAAGGCTGCTGCCTATAACAGAGGGTGGCAACGGATATTGGGGGACACTTTAGTTAAGGGACCCTGACTCACAGCCCACACGTAGGCAGGGCAACGAGAGAAATCTGTTCCTTGTTGCTAAGTTAAGAATGGCTTTGCAGGCAGCCAGGCCTGTCCTGACCCCCACCAGTAGTCAGGGGAGTGCTTTCTACGCCACCCCAGCGGGAGGTACTACCAACATACGATAGGAATGTGACTGATAGGAAAGACCTAGACTAATGATCTCTCTTCTTCTTATGCCCTGCTGTAAACATGGGAGGGCTAGCAGATTACAAGCAAGATTGGCAGAAGGCAGCTTTCCATCTACTCCCTATTACAGGGGTCATCAAGTTATTTTCACAGGTGAAGCCCATGAGATGCTCATGAGTGCACTCAGCCGCCAAAGGAGCAGTACAGTGTCAGAGTGGATAATGGGACACAAATCAGGTTTGTGACTTAGAGGGGATGGACCTCCTGGAAAAACCTTTATTTGCACAAAGATGGATTCAAGAGGAGATATAAACCTGTTGACTTCATGGTAGATTGACAGGTAGGTTAAGAGTACTGCCAGCAAAAGAAATACAAAGAATCCCTTGGCTAAGAGGGCTGGGGCATCCAAAATAAATTACTTTGCATGAACTACAAGGTTGGCCTTCCTCAGTTCCATCCCTAGGTAGTACCCAATTTATTATTATTGGAAAAATTAAGAGAAAGGATTTATTGAGTGTTGGACTGTTCCTGAATCAATGCAGTAGCATTTCCTTGAAGGGAGGATTGCATGAGAGATTGGACCTGGAAGCTGATTCAGATGCATTGGGGACATCCTGCGTCTGGGTTTCCACCAGGGCAAGTAGTACAAATTTGATTTGGAAGCATCACGAGAGGTAAAGTAAAAATCAGACAGCTGTCCACGTGGTGCCATCATGGGCACACTGAGTGCTGCCATCATTTGCTCCTGTGGGTCATTTATCAAGCAGCACATTTTACATGAGGCTATCTGGTTACCAGAACCCTGATAACAGGTTTTACTTGGGCTATTGGAGGAGCTGTCTCTATCAAGGTTAATAAGGGATCATCAAGGGAGGATTTAAAGAGGGTTTTGGAGTTTAGGGATCGGCAGTGTGGGGAAGACCTGATCCTCTCTCAGCATGTCAAAACACCAATAAAAGGCTGGTAAGGTAAGTCATAGTGCTACAAAGATTTGAGAATTGGCCCATTTAAAGCAGTACAGATTGGCCTAGCGTGGACACTGCTGGTGCTAGACCCGCTTTCCTTGTGAGGAAAAGGGTTACCTTGGGAAAGGAAATTTCAATTCATGGTGATGTCAAAGAGCACAAATTATTGACACTTCTCCTGGTGAAGTGAGATCTCATTTGTTCAGAATTGGTGTGGTTACCTCCACATCACAGCTTGGACTAGGACCCCAATGAGTTATGCCTCTCAATGGTGGGACCAGACACATACAAGAGTATGGAGGCCTGAGTCAGAGGGGATAATTCCATGGTTTATATGTGCTAAACTCTTCTTATTTATCTCTATTTATCCCTTCCTCCAAAATTAAGTGAACGAGCCACAGGAGTTGGGTGACTGGATGCTTGGGTGTAATATTGTGCTTTTGGCCCACAGATTAGTCAGTTTCCCTGGGAAAATCAATTGTTGGGTCTCAGAGCGGAGACATCTCTGTGTTGGCATAGATGGCAGTGCTTGCTCTGGGGAGAAAGAGAACATGTTTGGATCTGTGGGCATGGTATTGTGCACTGGGCCTACAAAGAGCAGTCAGGGTACCTGAACGTTCTCAGTTGGGCCTTGGTGGTGAGGCAATGCTGAGATGGCCTGGCAGGAGGGGCATGCTCGGAGACCAGCTGCTGCCCCCTTACACTCTTTGGCAGCCAGGAAGCAACCACCTGAAATGATTACCGTACACCTCAGTGAATATGATTTGTAAGGGGGTTGATTGCTCTGAAGTGCTGCACCAAAGGGTATGGTGGGGACCTGGCAGGCATCCATGCACTGATAAGGCCAGAAACTGTGTGAAGTGGGAGGTATTCCTATTTGATCATGATCATATCTGATACCTGACTTATTCAGGGACAATGAGGTACATCTCTCTGTGGCAGTGGAACAGCTAAATGTTTGGGCTGAGGTTAGGGAGGGAAAAGTTAACTGTCTGGGAACCTTGCAGCATTAGGGTGGGGGCAACAGCCACGCTAATTGCTTTTTCTTTGTATAAGGCTCACTGTTGCTTAATTAATTGCTGTTCCACAGCCACAGGCAAGTAGTGTATTCTGTATAAACTAAGGGCTTGGCTACACTTGAATTTTTAAAGCGCTGCCACGGGAACGCTCCTGCAGCAGCACTTTGAAGTGCGAGTGTGGTCGCGGGTGAGCGCTGGGAGAGCCTGTTAATCCACCTCCACGAGGGGATTCGCTCGGAGCCTGTCCACACTAGCGCTTTAAAGCGCTCAGACTTGCTGCGCTCAGGGGGGTGATTTTTCACACCCCTGACCCAGCAAGTTAGAGCGCTATAAAATGTAAGTGTAGCCAAAGCCTAAGGTACTTCAAGGGAACACTACTCCTACATCATAGAAAAACTTTCACAGACAAAGCCTGAGTCATCCTATTGTCCCAGCTGCAGAGGTTTGATCAAGAATATTCTGCAGCATTTAGGGAGTGAAACTGTTAGCTCAAGGGAGGATGAGAAAATGTCCATATCACGCCATCTGAATGATCAAACTAAGGATATGATTTAGAGAAGGAAGGGCAAGCCAGAGCAGGAAAAGTCTAAATAGATAAACTCCACTCAGCAGTATAAAGAAGCTTTATTAGTTTGTCAGAACATGGAAGTCTTTGAATCAAAAGTAGATCTCTCTCCAACTGATGTGCTATTGTTCAAGCAGAAGTTATGGGCTTGATGCAGAAATTACTGATTGAGGTTAACCAAGAGGTTAAACAAGATGATCACAGTAGTCCCCTCTGGCCTTAACATTTATGAATAAACAAGGAGAGAGGCATAAAATTATAAAAAATCAATCAAGGGAGACTGTATGTATTCTAGACTCCATAGTTAAGAGTGATTTGAGTTTCACATTTAAAGTCAGGAATACATTCTTTTGTATTCTAGTCTGTATTCAAAAATTACTATACATCTTCCACAAAAAGTTTCAAGTGAAACAAAAAAATTTCATTTTCTTCAAACTATTGAACACTAAAAAATTCAATTGTAATTTACCTCCTCCTTCTCTCTCTTGCCCCTCCACCTTGAAAAGAGGGATGAAAGGGGAGGGAAAAGAGGAAAAGTAGAGAAAGGGATGAGAGAAGGAACTAAAATATTTTCATTAAAAAATGAAAAAATTCAACTAAAATGAAAAATTTCTGCAAAAATGTTTGGTTTGGTCAGAAAGCCATTTTTTCATCAAATGTGCTTTTGATTTAAAAAATGACTCATTCTATCATGAATGAAGGATATCGTGTATCCTCTCCAAACTTACAGTATTCACTTTGAGTCAAGATTTAATTTTTTAGTAAGTCTGCTTGTTAGGGCAATACACTGTTAAGACATTCAACATGGCTACCAGTGCTCCTTTTCTAAGCCTTGATTACCTTCCTTTCACTACCCAAATCAATCCTCATACTGAACAATCAAGGGGTACATGTGATTGCTGACCATGTTTAACAATTATATGCTCACGTGTACTGATGATCTAGAGAAGAGTCTCACACAGAGAAAGGCACCAGCAAATCTCCAGAGCCCCCAGCCTTGCACCCCAGAATTGTACCATCTTTCCTTGGTCAGAAGCCTGACCAGTGTAAGCTCTTTACCCAGTCTGCCCCTCCCTCGACATGAGAGTACACACATTAGCTCCTGTAACCTGAGCTGCGATTTCCCAAGCACTTCAACCAAAACACATTGTTTCAGGTAAAATATAAAAGAGATTTATTAACTATAGAAAGATAGATTTTAGGTTATTATAAGTGGTAGGCAGAAAAGGTCAGAGATAGTGACCAAAGAAAATAAAAGGTAAGCTCACAATTGGAATCTTAAATCTTATTACACTAGGCAGTATTTAGATCAAGCAGTTTTCTCACGCCACTAGATGTTACAGTTCTTAATACACTGGCTTCCCCTTTCAAGCCTAGGACCAGTCTCCTCAGTTGAAGTCTTTGTCTTCCCGGTGTTCTTGTTGCTTCCAGCGTAGGTAAGGGAGGAGAAAGGCCAAGGCAGAATGCCACTGTCCCTTATTTTATACCCTCAGTCAATGTGCCTGGAAAATACAAGCCCAGACATGTCCTGGTGGGCTTTGCTGTGTCACAGAGTTGGTCAATCCCCCATTGTGTGATGCTTGCACAGCCCTCTTATGGCATTGTAAATCCCTTCATTACAACTCTCCTGCTGATTAATCGTCACTTAACACCCTCCTGGGAGTGGCTCACCTCCTTTGTTGTCACTAGCAAACTTACAACATATTTCAGTATGAATCATACAGAAAAATTTCATAACTTCATTCACACTAATATACATATTTGAACAATGGGTTTTCAGCAGATCATGGCCTTTCATATGATTTCTTACATGGCATGTTTTGTATGAAATATATCATAACTATATGACGGGTGAATATGTGGGTTCCAGGATGCTGCTCTGAGGTACAGAGTGGCACAGCCTTAAAATTACAAGAAGTGAATGGTGGGCATATTTACAAGCCTGGCTCCCCTGAGGAGTGACACCAGTTTCAATTTTGCCAAGAGAAATGAGGCTATGTCATCAGATGACAGTGGTTCTGATTGTTCTACTCAGATTGTTTGTAGTTCCAAGGTTGTGTTTGCCAGATGTCATCGACAGCTTAGATCAAGCATATCTACTCATGGTGATTGCTCTTTTGATAAGAAATGTTCCATATTAGTTTTGTTCGGTTTTAATGATTGATTGAATAAATGGGTCATTTGTCCTACATTTCAGCCTTACCTGGTATACCTTCAATTTTAGGAAGAAACCTGAGCATGTGATACTCCTGGAAGGAAAGTTGTCTTTCAGTAGGCCCAATTTATT
Organism: Macrochelys suwanniensis; assembly: GCA_033296515.1. NCBI lineage: Eukaryota > Metazoa > Chordata > Testudines > Chelydridae > Macrochelys > Macrochelys suwanniensis. The sequence continues at coordinate 51,982,016 of CM065777.1, forward strand.
GATAACATCTGATGTGCCTCAATCTCGTATTTGGCTTGGCATTTGAAATATGGCAAGGCACTTTTTCCAATTTAATTATATCACTTTTGGTTTACAGCACTACAAACGCACACATAAACGACACTGCTGAACATGAGAAGAATTGCAGAATAGGGGTCATTTCTAAACATCTTTGTGATATTGCAGGGACAATAGACATGACACTTACCTTACAAATGTGATGTTGGAGCTCAGCTACTTTGCATACCTCTTCCTGCCTTAGCACCACAAAAGGAGGATTACTCCCAAATATTGTTGTAATGGGTCTGAGAAGATAGTTTATTAAATCTTCCATGCTATTTCAGTGTTCTTAAAATAAATGGGCCAAATCTTCAACAGGTGTAAGGTTAAGATTTTATTTTTAGTGAGAGAAGTAAACCAATAAAAAGGTATTTTTGAACTTCTTGTTCTCAATTACTATTTCCATTTCCAGTATTGTTTTTTTAATTTTTATGAGGTTTTAACGGACACCACGAACCCGTTTAGCTCCAAACCTCCCTTAAGAGGTCAGTTTTATGCAGAATTGCTGGAGAAATGTTCTTCATTCATTTTTTACATTAACTGACCCTGATCAGCCTAGTTATAGTACAGAAACTGCACAGATTGCATTAGCTGATGATCTCCTAACAGTGGATGAAGATAAAGTATCCATGCTGATTCTTTTACTTGGTTGGCAGCCTTTGATTCTGTTGACAATGAGATTTTTTTTTTAACTCATTTGCAGGTGCTAGCTCTTGCACTGCTCCATCCTTATCTTTCTGGCACAACTGAGAGTTGGGGGCAGTTGTTATTCTGCCCTAAGAACTCTCTCTTGTGTGTTGGCCTCAGGGATAGGTATGGTCATCTCTCATTTCATGTGCATGGGGCTCCTAGAAGTGTTAGTGAGGAGACATGGATTGCAGTAGAATTGCTGCTAATAGCATCCTGCCTTAGGTCTCTATCCTGTGACCCAGCTGGGAGCTGTGGAACAAATTAGCTAGTGCTACAGTGAGATCCTGGGTAATGTTGGTATGCTGGGAGAAGCAGCCAGAAGAGTTCACAGAACTCTGGCAGACCAAAGGGTGGAGTGCCACTCATACAGGGAGTGTGACCACCATTTCTAAAACCGGTGCAAAACATGAGGGTGTCAGATCTTGGGCTGCTCCTGGATGTTCGGTAGCAGCTATGTCTAAGAGTTCTATTAGCTGTCTGTTCCTAGTAAGAGAAGTGTGACCTTTTCTTCCAAGTGCAGACTTCGCCACAATTAGCCATGCTTTTGTCACGTCAAGGATGGATTACTGCAACGTGCTGGAGCTATAATTTAGGACCATCTGGAAGCTGAAGCCAGTGTCCAATGCTGCAGAGCTCTGCATTGGAAGCATGTTAGACCAGTACTCTGGGACCTTCATTGGCCTCCAATTTTAGCTTCCAGGTAGGGTTATCAACTTTCTGACTGAACAAAATCGAATACTCTTGCCTCGCCCCTTCTCCAAAGCCCTGCCCCACTCACTCCATCCCTCCTCCCTCTGTCGCTCACTCTCCCACACCCTCACTCACTCGCTCATTTTCACTGAGTTGGGGAGGGTCCCTTTTCGACCAGGTGTTCAGTTGAAAACTGGACACCTAGCAACCCTATAAAATCCAGATGCAATTCAAGTTGTTTGTAGTGCAGATGACACTAAACTGGGAGGAGTGGTAGATACGCTGGAGGGTAGGGATAGGATACAGAGGGATCGAGACAAGTTAGAGGATTGGGCTAAAAGAAATCTGATGAGGTTCAACAAGGACAAGTGCAGAGTCCTGCACTTAGGACGGACGAATCCCATGCACTGCTACAGACTAGGGACCGAGTGGCTAGGCAGCAGTTTTGCAGAAAAGGACCTAGGGGTTACAGTGGACGAGAAGCTGGATATGATTCAACAGTGTGCCCTTGTTGCCAAGAAGGCTAACGGCATTTTGGCCTGTATAAGTAGGGGCATTGCCAGCACATCGAGGGACGTGATCATTCCCCTCTATTTGGCATTGGTGAGGCCTCATCTACAGTACTTTGTCCAGTTTTGGAAAGAGTCCAGCAGAGGGCAACAAAAATTATTAGGGGGCTGGAGCACATGACTTATGAGGAGAGGCTGAGGGAACTGGGATTATTTAGTCTGCAGAAGAGAAGAATGAAGGGGGATTTGATAGCTACATTCAACAACCTGAAAGGGGGTTCCAAAGAGGATGGATCTAGGCTGTTCTCAGTGGTAGCAGATGACAGAACAAGGAGTAATGGTCTCAAGTTGCAGTGGGGGATGTTTAGGTTGGATATTAGGAAAAACTGTTTCCACTAGGAGGGTGGTGAAGCACTGGAATGGGTTACCTAGGGAAGTGGTGGAATCTCCTTCCTTAGAAGTTTTTAAGGTCCGGCGTGACAGAGCCCTGGCTGGGATGATTTAGTTGGGGATTGGTCCTGCTTTGGAAGGGACCTCAGGAGGTCATCTAGTCCAACCCTGATATTCTATGATTCTGTACCCCTTAGTGGTTTGGGACCTACTTACCTGTGAAATCACCACCTCCCCTCAAATGACTGGTTACCACAGCTGAGATCAGCAGCGGTGCTCAAGTTTGAGCTCTTGCAACAGAGGGAGGAAGCTCCACTAGCAAAAAGTGTCCTCAATTCTGAGACTTCCTCCACCCTTTGGTCTGCGAGAGCCCAGATTTGTCAGTCTTCTGGATGTGTTGCAAGGCCCACCTTTTTTCTGTAAGGCCATTGTAGATGGGACTAAGGTAGATATAGGCCTTTCTTTATTTTGTACTCATTAAATCATGAGGTAGGGGCCTAGCCAGTGCTCTGGGCACCTATAGTTTTATTTCATAAACTGGAATAAATAAAATACATATTTAATGGTTTGCCATCCTGAAATTTAAAACAGCTATTAGCTTGTAGTCAAAATAGAAATACAACGTAAAATCATTAAGAAAATAGAGCCAAACAGAAACAGAATGTGAGCATTTTAGAAATCAAGTTAAATATTAACAATTTTAAACAAATCATACATCATCTAAAGTTTTTGAAAAGACTATCCAGTGAACTGAGAATTACAAAGGTAGGCACATAAAATATCTACTTAGAAGTTCCTTTTTAGCTCATTTCACTATAGCAATCCTAAAACAAACAATAGAAGGTGAATATGAGTGTGAAATTGTGCTATGTAATTTACAGATATTGATTGTTGCGGGGGAGATATCACGGTGTGTACTGGCTCCTGGCATTGAAAGCATGTGGGATCGTGGGAACAGTAAACAAACAAAACAAGAATTTTCTGTGTGTTTAACTAATCTGAAACATAGGGCCTGATTCACTATTAAATGTAATGCATTTTTAATCTTGGTGTAATTATATTGATTTCAATTGATAAAGAGTGATATCAGGGCAGTCATACAGGCATAAAATAGAAGTAAAACTGCAGTAAATCATACTGCTTGTTTTTACAGAAATCCTAATCCATGGAGACACTATAAACTGCCTTCAGATTTCAGTATGTTCTGAAAATAAGATAAAAACACACTTTATTTCTGGTTTGCCCCTCATATTTTATTACAAACGTTGCCTACAAACCACAATATTTAATTTGTTTATAAAACTTAGTAAAAGAAGCCATGTGAAAAAGCTTGGTGTCAGCTATTACATAAATTGGCGATCTCATCTAACTGAGCATTAACAAATCCACACAATATACCAAGCTGACATCCAGCAATTGCAGATCATAAAACTTCTGTCATTGGGTCACTGATGACTCAAATATCTGGTTTCAAAAAAAGCCTGTAAATCATGTTAACAAGTTGTTATTCTTTAATAGTATACTATCTGAATTCACTTCTCATTCTCTGTGTCTGTGCTTGTCAAATTACACATAAGGCAATAGCCTAAGAATTTGCTTTGCTCTGCTCTTTCAGTTATAACTCTACCAGTACAAGTAATTGATTTATACTGCTGTGGATTGTCAGAACATCACTGAAGCTGGTGGCTGTAACCACCACCTTTCATCTAAGACAGCTGTAGGAAACAGTTAAGGTCCTTCATAGCAGCACTCATTGGCACATGTGAGTCCACTCAGGAATTAGAACTAGGTGGGAAGAGAGCTTGGCTGGGTGCTGCTTTGGGTAAGTGTGCATGAGGAGACAAGGCAGCAAGGGAGCAACAGACAAAGCCTGAACAAGCACTGAGACTATGGGCCTGAAAAAACCTAGATAGAGGGGTCTGAGCTGGGTGCTGGTTAAAAGGACCAAGAGGCTGGGAACAACTGTCTCCTGCTGTTTGGTTCCTCCTATGTTCAGGAACACAGGACTGTGTGCATTCTTTCCATATGAAGAAGATTGCATCAAAGGTACCTGACCCCATCAGTTTCTCCTCCCAACTGGAACAATGTGCAAGATCCTGAATTTTTGGCTAGCTGCTCCAGCCGAAAGAGGTAGCAAGACGATAGTGGTCACCATTCAAATGTCAGTGTTTATCCAGTCCCACACAATGGTTACTTTCTTTCTATTGATAATCAAGGGCAATACACAAACCACTCAATACATGTGATTGTCTTAAAGCTCAAACCTGTGAATATGGGAAACAACTTACAAAGTGAGGTCCAGGGATGCTGATTTAAACTTGTCCCAAGCCATAGGGCGTTGGTAAGGTCTCTGAAGTGCAGATTCACACCAATGCAGAGTGAGCTCCTCGTCCATGTGCCATTAATCTAGAAAAAGAAAATTAAAAACAAGGGGAAACAACACAGGCTGTTAGATCCCTCAGAAGTTCCTCTCAGACTTTGGTTGTCTTGGAAAGACTAATTTTGTGTCATTTGTAAGATGTGTGACCCATGTCACAAATCCCATCTCTACATGAGGAAGAGGGGGAAATTGATCCCAGGTTTCCCACATCTCAGATGAGCCTTCTAACCAGTGGGATGAAAGTTGAAGGGAAGGTTCCTCCATCAATCTAGCCCTCCTTCAGTTTTGTTAAAATGCCCAAAATCAAAACGAAAATCTGAGTCTGATCAAATGAGTCTGAGAACATTGTCCACAGTATTCTTGCCAGCAAGTTAAAGTATAGATTGGATGAATGGGCTGTAAGGTGGATAGAAAGCTGGCCAGATCATCGGACTCAACGGGTAGTGATCAATGCTTGATGTCTAGTTGGCAGCCGGTATCAAGCAGAGTGCCCCAGGGGTCTGGTTTTGTTCAACATCTTCATTAATGATCTGGATGATTGGATTAATTGAACCCTCAGCAAGTTTGTGGCAACGAAAATGATCAGGGGGCTGGGGCACATGACTTGTGAGGAGAGGCTTAGGGAACTGGGATTATTTAGGCTGCAGAAGAACGAGGGGAGATTTGATAGCAGCCTTCAACTACCTGAAAGGGGGTTCCAAAGAGGATGGAGCTCGGCTGTTCTCAGTGGTGGCAGATGACAGAACAAGGAGCAATGGTCTCAAGTTGTAGTGAGGGAGGTCTAGGCTGGATATTAGGAAACACTATTTCACTAGGAGGGTGGTTAAGCACTGGAATGGGTTACCTAGGGAGGTGGTGGAATCTGCATCCTCAGAGGTTTTTAAGGTTTGGCTTGACTGAGACCTGGCTGGGATGATTTAGTTGGGGTTGGTCCTGCTTTGAGCAGTTGGTTGGACTAGATGACTTCCTGAGGTCTCTTCCAACCCTAATCTTCTATGGTTGTGTGTCAGGTTAAATGAACCATTTCCTTTGACCTGACACAAAGTGTTTCCTGATTTGTCAATATGCCAAATATGTCAATTAAAAAAAATTTTTTTATTTATTTTTGAACTGCCAGTGAACCAAACAATCCATTATTCGCCCAGCTGAAGTGGTACCCCAGTCTTATAAGCAAATACACCTTAAAACTTTCCCCCCAAATAACCTCATCTCTATATTGATCTCCTTGTCTTGCATTTTGAACCTCATTTAATTACAATCATTAACTTACATTTACTTCTGCAATAATACATTACCAGTCGGTTCCCATTCTCATCAGCACAGTTCCCCTCTTACATGCTGTGCTCCTGGTTTTGGAATCCTCTCAAGCCTTTCTGTGGGTACCACTGTCAGCAGATTTCAGCTGATTCATTTATGCTGGGCATCTGTACTGCTGGCACTGTATACATCTTTGAGTAGTAAATGCACTTTAGCTGGAATATTTAATTTGTTTTTTGTTAAGGTTGTCACTTTGCTAACAGTCTTGCATGCTATGCACAGAGCAAAGACTTAACCTCCCATCCCTTCCTCTTCTAATTTTCACTGTCTTAACACAATGGAGAAGATTCATACAGCTGTCATAGAGCTTAACACCAGATCACGGAGTCTGACATCCTGTGTATCACAGCCAACTAAACAAACCCAGCAATCAGAATTAGATCAAAGTATTACAGACCTCACAACACTCAACCATTGAGTGCCACCAGCAAAGAACAGGAGAGGCCAAGATGCACCAGTGCCTGAGGCCCCTGCAATAGAGAATTGATTAAGTGAGATATACCCAGGTGATCCCGGAAAGAGAGACGCACTCCATGGTGCAAAGGAAGATTCACATTGCAATCTGAATTGCGGGGAAATTCTTTCCCAACCTCAAATATGGCAATCTGCTAGACCCTGAGCATGTGAGCAAGAACCACCAGCCAAGCACATGAGAGAAGTCTCAGTATCACCCAAGAGTATCAGCCCAGCCCATCCATTATCCCATATCCAGTTGTGACCATCTCTGATACTTCAGAGGTAAGAGGACACAAATAAATACATTGGGAGATGGGGGGAAATGACCCAAGAATATCAGTCCATCTTTCCAAAGGAGGAATACATCTTATGTGCTGCACAACTTATGTGCTGCACGACTACCGAAGATGTAGAGATCACATGGAAGTGGGTAGGTATGGCAAGGCTAGGTAGCATGCACATTCTCTATACACCAGACATGGGCATAGAAAGAAAGAGACCTTTGTCACCCCTTCAGCCACACGTGCACTACTTTTTTTTGACTGACGTTCTCAGATATTCCTGTCTGAGCTTTTCCAAAAATCAAGAGAGTTTCATATTTGCACAGATTCTGAGAACACTGTTATTACCCTCATACTAGGAATGCATCCCAGGAGATTATGCATAATTAGTACACATGGAGCAATTTGTTACCTCAAGAATTGGAGAGAGCCGAAGAGAGCATCACTTCCTGTGGCTATCAGTGAATGTTCACACGATGGCTATGTCTACACATGGAGCTGGTATGTGATTCCCAGCTTGAGTAGACATACTGACACTAGCTCTCATCGACAGCTACACAACACTAAAATAGTAGTGTAGCAGCAGTGGCACGGGCAGTAGTGGCTCAGGCTAGCCACCCTGAATACATGCCCATGTGGTGTGGGCTGGTTTGTACTTGGGGCAGCTCTTATTTTATGGTATTTAACACCTCAAGACAGAATTCTTCTCTAGGCTGATAATTTATGAGAGAGTTCTTTGCTAATATAGTACAACTACCAGGGGAAACGTTTTCGGCATATGTTTGCAAATTCTGAATCACATTTTGTTTCAGTCACATTCATGCCCTATTTGCATTTTGTGACATTTATACATCAATATTTTGTTCATATAAATGTTCATTGCAAGTGAATTTCAGACATGCAGGCGAAATTTGTTTTTTTAAGAAATGAAATCTGTTTTTTAACTGAACTTATCACCATGATAACTAAACACCCCCCACTCGTTTTGTAACAAAATTGGGGGCGGGGGGGAGGGGGCAGAACCAGTTTATAACCTTAGTTTACCAAAGCAACCAGTCACATAGCTCAAACAATGAATCCTGAATACTAGACAACAAATAATCAATTGAATACTGACAAGGAACAGTCTGTGAAAAAGTCATAGCTTAAACAGGCTTGTAAAACATTTTCACATGAACACATTTGTTGTGATCTCTTCATAGACAATTTGTGAACAGAAAAAGTGTGAATGGATTTGTTTATCATTTCAAAATAATGTCACTACTGAGATTATAAAAAATTAGTTTCTGAATCTATATTTGTGGCAGCATAACTGTACTCAATGCTTTACAACAGGGTAAATAGCAAGCATAGTAAATTGGCAGAACCATGTAATAATTTTTGATCTATCTTGCTTATATTCCAGCAGCTAGTCCAAATGCAAGACGCTTTTAACAAACCTAAATTTAAAACCCCCCCTGCAATATAATATAGAATTCAAAAGCCTTATAAGGACAGGAAAGGAAAGGAGAATCTATACAAATAACGACTATCATTTTCTAAGGGTGAGACTTTGTCCATTCAATATTTGACCCTTCTTCCGAGGCTGCTAACTAAAGTGGTCATTTATTGCCAATTTCAATTGCTTTTTTGGTGACATTCCCATCCATTGTGGGTTTTAAATCACACCCATCACCATGCATCGGAGTGCCCACCTATTAGGAATGGTCTGAGGCCAACAGGGCATTTGATTTTCCTGAATTAACCACTCGCACCTCCACTAAGCCACTCAAACAAAGATTAGGCAATTCTTACTACCCTCCTGAAAATTTGAATTGTAATATATTGTTAGCCATCATTTATATTTTATATATCATAATGGTTTTCCAACAAAACTAAATGAGTTCAGTGCTCCTCATTTAACAGTGTACTGCAAATATCCTGATGATCCTTGCTCTAGAAGAATCTTGTAAATTACCTTTTTGTAAATTGATTGAATATTTTGGAACCTCTTATCTAGTCTTAGTATTAAGTGACCCTTTGAGGGTGCATGCTTTTATTTTTATGGTCACATACACAGACTCCACCCATACAGCAATAAGTTATTACAATCTTGCATTACAACAAATATGCAGTACATAATATACTGTACTTAAAAACCCAGAAAGACATGTTTTCAGTATTACTGATGGTCAGTTCTCTTTTGACTGTTTCCTAACAACCAATTAATATAATGCATCAGATGCCAGATTTTACCTGTGCAGATTCATCACAAAACTTCATCAACATTAATGTCCTGCACAATAGTTGCATAGCCAAATATGCTACCATTCAGTTACCTTCTGTGGGTAAGGGGTCACATTCTGCTCTCGCTTAGCGTGGCAAAGGCTTGGCATATCTCCATTGCCTCCAAGACCAAAGTGTCTTTCACTTCTATCTGCATAAACCTGGAGTAACTCCATTGACTGAAATTCCCACCATAACTACAGCTGATGCTAATATTTGCAATGTGCTGCAAATCCTGGCTTGGCAGCAAAAGGAGCTGGTGGAGGAATGACCTATTATCGCATCTGGCGATATCATTTAAAAATACTACTGGTGTCACTACTGATTAAGTGAGCTTGGCAGCCTTCTAAAGAATGCACTAGATGCAAAGCTTCTAGAGAGCACCTGAGTCTCTACATATTCACAGACATTCTAGACTTTGCATAACTCAATCTATTATTGCAAAGACAGCAAACAGCTTTGCAAGTTCCCAACAAAACAATCTAAAAAGTAATCCTCAGGTGCTCTGTGGAGTGAATTTTCATGTTACTATCCATTCACTCTTTCTTGGGTTCCTTCCAGGTCCAGATGAAGTGCAAATTGACTGAGGGCTGAGGAAACATTCTGGACTCTTGGGTGGCAAATGGTTTGAAGCAATTTTAATTGTATCTAATTTTGACATCAAAATAACTTGAAAGCACTAAATTCCAAAACCATTTCAGCATGATGTATTACTATAATGCAAATCTGTACCAGCCACCAAAATAATGTCAAACAACCAACAGTAAAGTGATTTCCATGCAAATTTTTAAGGGGCCTTATAATGACCTCAAGGAAAGTGAAAATACTATGAATGCAAATTTCACTACCATTTTTAAAATGCCAAAGGGAATGAATTACTAACAACTGTGAAATAATTAAGATTGTGACCTAAAACCCACAACACGAACATCGGAAACTGTGAGTTAGTTCTGCCACAGCATGTGCACCTCACTCATGTGAGGTGCACATGCTGTGTCTGGGCTGTGTCTGGGCATTGCAACATACATGTGATGTAAGGTAACCCACTTTTCTCAACTCCCCTAATAGATGACCATCTGTGCTGCACAAGGTACAGTGGCCAACGTGAATGAGTTAAGAAAACTGCTGCCGCTCAATTTTTTGCTTTTGTACATCAATACTATGCTAAAATGTGTGTGTAGGTTTGTGTTTATATATTACAGTCCAACTCCTAAATAATATTGTACATTTTAGCAGTCCACTACTGTACTACACACATTTTAACACAGAGCATTCATCCCTGTTTCCTTTTAACCCTATAGACACAAATTCTAATCTGAAGTGCCCTAGGTTCGTTTATTATGGGTATGTTCAATTTTTAATGACGGCGTCAAAGGTGCTTTGTTTTGTAGCATAGATTGAAATCAATAGCATTAGACATAGCTAGAAGGTGAAATACTCACAGATGAGATGAAGAATGCAAGAGGTAAGCAAGGTGGAGGAGGGGGAAAATAGGTGAAAGGATGGAGAAGCAGAAGAACAGAGTTCCTAGCAGACGATGTGAATTTCGCCCTTACATATATTTGCCAGATCTTGGGCAGAAGAGAATGAGGATGGAGCACAGTGGTTGACAAATGAAAGGTGGTGAAGAGACACTAGAGATTAGAGGTCTGCTTGTGAGAATCAAGGATTAATTAAGAGAGAGCTGGGTAGATTCCTAGGTAAACTGGCTGATATCCACCTAGATTCTCAATGGTTCTGGCCCATGTTTCTTATTGGAAGAAATGTGACTCATTGTCCTTCTTATACATTTTATTAAAGCTAATAAATAAAACCAAGAAAGCATGTCAATAAAACTAAACTATTATTAACACTACTAACCTGAGAACTAAGCGATAGAATAATCAAATCAACAAGTTAGCAGCAGTACTGGAATAGAAACAAAACACCGAATCAGTTAAATCATACAATGAATCCTTATAAATCCCAAACAGGAATCCTACCAAAAGCAGTGAATTCAGATCTTAGCGGATCGAATATTTCACTACTGAAACCAAATTATTGTTTAATGTCTATGCCACAATCTCAAAGCCAATGAAGGCTTCCTCCTTAGATTTACATTTGTATGTAGTGGCTAACCCTTTTCTTCTACCTCCCCTGTCCCCCAACACAGCTTCATAGATTCCAAGGCCAGACAGGACCATTGTGATTATCTAGTCTGACCTCCTGTATAACACAGACCACAGAACTTCTCTTTCAGAGTGGATGCCTTAACATTTAAACATTACATGATACAGAAAATCTGCACCACTTCCAGCATCTACATCTACCCTGATGATGACCACTAGATATGCCTAACATGTAGTAGCAATACAATTTTTTTAGTTTATGGATTACCCTAACATTAATACGACCCCTTTTTAAATCTGGTAGACCAAATTGGTTGCAAACAAGACAATTTGTCAATTTTTATATTTTAAGAATTGAGTTATAAGTCAAGCAGCTTCTCTCTTTGGAAACGTCCATCTTATAGGGGGAAAAGGTTACTTTAAAGCTTATCAAGATAAAACCCATTTAAAATACAAATCATGTTTAGACAAGGTCTGTATTTTCATTTATGCTATTTCATCATATTTTAAAAAAAATGGGTGCCACACTTTAGACACGCAAACAGCCAGCTTGATTTTCAGAAGTGCTGAACGTCCAGCAGATCCCATTAGGTTCTGTGGGAACTGCTGGGTGCTCAGTGTTCTTAAAAACATTATTTTGTTTCCCAATCACCCCGTTTTGTGAGATCCTCTGTAATTTCTCGCGGTCTAGATTGGCCGAAACGATCGTGAATAGTTTTGTGACATCTGCAAATTGTCTTCTTCACTGTTCACTTCCTTTTCCAGATCACTTATTAATATGTTGAACAGCACTGGTCACAGTACAGATCCTTGGGGGACACTGCTGTTTAACCTCCTCCTCCTTCTCCTGTGAAAACTGACCATTTATTCCTACCCTTTGTTTCCTATCTTTTAACCACTTACTGAGGGATGTACCCGCTTATCCCATGAATGCTTACTTTACTTAAGAGCCTTTGGTGTTCGACCTTGTCAAAGGCTTTCTGAAAGTTCAAGTACACTATATCCGTTGGATCAACCTTATCCATGCTTGTTGACTCCAGAGAATTCTTATAGATTGGTGAGGCATGATTTCCCTTTATAAAAGTGATGTTGACACTTCCCCAAAAAATCCATGTTTATCTGTGTCTGATAATTCTATTCTTTATTATAGTTTCTACCAGTTTGCCAATACTGAAGATAGCCTTGAAGGCCTATAATTGCCAGAATCTCTTCTGGAGCCTTTTTTAAAAATTGGTATTACATTAGCTATCTTCCAGTCAGCTGGTAGAGTCTGATTTCAGTGACAGGTTACATACTACAGTTAGTAGTTCTGCAATTTCATATGTGAGTTCCTTGAGAACTCTTAGGTGAATACCATCTGGGCCTGGTGACTTACTTCTGTTTAACTAATCAATTTATTTTAAAACCTCTTCTATTGACACATCAGTTTGGGACAGTAATTCACGTTTGACACCCACATCAGAGCTATTCTGCTTGGGCATCTCCTCCAGCTTCTGCAGTGAAGACCAATGCAAATAATTCATTTAGCTTCTTTGCAATGGCCTTGTCTTCCTTGAGTGCTCTTTTAACATTTTTGTTTTCTAGTGGCCTCACTGCCTGTTTGGCAGGTTTCCTGATTCTGATATATTTTTAAAAAGTTACTCTTAGTTTTTGCATCTTTAGCAAGTTGCTTCTCAAATTTTTTCTTGGTCTGCATCAGTATAGGTCTCCAATTTACTTCCCAGAGTTTGTGCTCCTTCCGAATTTCCACATTAGAATTTGATTTACAAATGTTAAAGGATGCCTCTTTGCCCCTAACAGCCTCCATTGCCCTGCTGGCTTTCTGTTGGTCTTCCTATTGTTTTGGGGTAGATATTTACTCTGAGCCTCCTACTATGGTATCTTTAAGTAGTCTACATGCTGCTTGCAGGCATTTCACCCTATGATTGCTCTTTTTAATTTCTAACTAGCGTTCTCGTTCAGTTCCCCCCTTTAAAAGTTAAATATTAATGTGGTCAGGTTGTTTTTATATCCCCTCCATCAGAATGTTAAATTTAATTACATTATGGTCGCTATTACTGAGTGGTCCTCTTGGACCGGATCCTGTACTCCACTTAGGACTGAATCAAGAATTGCCTCTCCTCTTCTGGGTCCCAAGACTAGCATATAAGCACTTGTACATTTTGTCAATATTTAGTTGCTCGCCCTGTGTTACATTTAAATGAGACTCTTACATTTAACTATTCCTCACTAGCTCCTACCTGTACTTTACCAATTTGCTTCCTATATACTATATCCTGTATACTAGGATATAGTTTCCCCTTTAATAAATTCATCCATAAGGGATATCTCAGCCTGAACTATGTTCTCCTCTATACCGGTCAGCTTTGCCCAGCCCTTACTTAAAAAAAACCCTCTACAACCTGTTTAATTTTACTTGCCAGCAATCTGGTTCCCTTTTGGTTTAGGTGGAGCCCAATCTTCCTGTGTAGGTCACATCTTCCTCAAATGCTTCCCCCTTCCTAATAAACCTAACTCCCTTCTGCCTACACATGATCATCTCATCCATACATTTAGACCTTGCAATTTTGCCTTTGCTATTGTAGCATTCTACCTGCACTGTGGCCCTGATATCCTGCAACAGTCAGCAGAACTGGCTGGCTGCTCAGGGGAGTGCACACTGAATCCTCCTAAGGGACATAATGATGAACGCATTCCCCTTGCATGTCAAGTAGCTCCAGGAGGCATTGCACCTCGGAGGCCATTGCCTCCCAGTATTCCTGCTCAGGTATGTAGGTCTGCACTGGTCCCAACGCAGGGCTGTTGTAAGAACACATATTAGGGCAACTTCTTCTGTTAGTGGTGAACACTTCTAACCTTCCCAACAGATGCTTCAGACTAGAGCCCTGCACAAGACTAATTTAAGAGCCTTGTAGCAGGACTTGGATCCTGGACCCATTGCCATAATTGCAGGAGAGGGATTAAAAATAGTCCCATGCAGGGCTCTTCTTCAGACAAAACAATATACAACCAAAGAATATGCTGATTTGTTGGTTTTTTAAAAATGGACAACAGTAAAGAACAAGGAAAAAAATAACTGAAAGACAAATATAATCAAAGGGTCCTGTGGCACCTTATAGACTAACAGAGGTATTGAAGCATAAGCTTTCGTGGGTGAATACCCACTTCTTCGGATGCAAGCAGTGGAAATGTCCAGAGGCAGATATAAATGTCTCAGATATTTATAAATATTTATATATTTATATCTCAGATATAAATAACATTTATATCTGCCTCTGGACATTTCCACTGCTTGCATCCGAAGAAGTGGGTATTCACCCACGAAAGCTTATGCTTCAATACCTCTGTTAGTCTATAAGGTGCCACAGGACCCTTTGTCGCTTCTACAGATCCAGACTAACACGGCTACCCCTCTGATAAATATAATCAAAAATAATCTGTCTCCTATTTCACACACATTAGACAGTAGATAGATTATGGTGGGATTTTGAGGCTCAGTTATATGACTTGGTGTTCCTACTGGTGATATTCACATTCCAAAAAGCCATAATAGAGTTCATATTGTTATTTAAATTGTCCTTTCATGTGTACTGCACAGCCCGAGACTCAGCTGGAAGGAATAGACTATATGTCCCTTTGATATTTAGGTACCAGCCATTTGTACAAAGCATTATTCAGAATCCTCTAAGGGATGTCAAGGAAGTGGATAGAAACCAGTCACAACTGTGCCAGTGGTAGAGTATTTTGCTGGTGTGTCACCTCTACAGAAGGGACAAGCGGTACTGAAGATGAATAAATGATGATTGACAATGAAAACAAGTTAGGACCAAAAATAGGTCTCTGAAGAGCCTCCAAATCAATTAGTATGACACAAAATCACTTATGGAAATAAACTGATATGAGACAGGCATCTTCTGAAACTTAGTAAAGAATTCAGCTAAGATCACGGTTTGATAATCTGTTAAAATAATGAATACAAAAATCCATATTTAAGGAGCATGCAAGTTCTTAGACCCACATGTGGTCCCTCAATGCGCCAACTGCCACTCTTTTTGCATCATCTCATTGTGCTAAGGTGGCATTAAGCACCACATATGAAACCTTACAACATGTACTCTTGGTGAAAGGTGAATTCAAGATAATGACGACCCTTTCCCCCTCATTGCTCAACACATTGTGGCAAAAACTTTTGGGAGTTAGAGAGAATAAGATGGGGTGTACAAGAGGTAACTAGGTCATTGTGTGAAAGAGAAAATGAGAATGATCAAAGGAGGAAATAGGTCAACAAAGCAGACTTTATATATATAAAATGGAACTCAAAAAAGGCATCAATTCAGTACATACATGCCTCCAGCTTCCATCCTGAACACACCACACGATCCATTGTCTACAGCCAAGCTCTAAGATACAACCGCATTTGCTCCAGTCCCTCTGACAGAGACACACACCTACAAGATCTCTATCAAGCATTCTTAAAACTACAATACCCACCTGCTGAAGTGAAAAAACAGATTGACAGAGCTAGAAGAGTACCCAGAAGTCACCTACTACAAGATAGGCCCAACAAAGAAAACAACAGAACGCCACTAGCCGTCACCTTCAGCCCCCAACTAAAACCTCTCCAGCGCATCATCAAAGATCTACAACCTATCCTGAAAGATGATCCCTCACTCTCACAGATCTTGGGAAACAGACCAGTCCTCGCTTACAGACAGCCCCCCAACCTGAAGCAAATACTCACCAGCAACCACACACCATACAACAAAAACACTATCCCAGGAACCTATCCTTGCAACAAAGCCCGATGCCAACTCTGTCCACATATCTATTCAAGTGACACCATCATAGGACCTAATCACATCAGCCACACCATCAGGGGCTCGTTCACCTGCACATCTACCAATGTGATATATGCCATCATGTGCCAGCAATGCCCCTCTGCCATGTACATTGGCCAAACTGGACAGTCTCTAAGCAAAAGAATAAACGGACACAAATCTGACATCAAGAATCATCACATTCAAAAGCCAGTAGATGAACACTTCAACCTCCCTAATCACTCAATGACAGATATAAAAGTTGCAATTTTGCAACAAAATAACTTCAAAAACAGGATCCAAAGAGAAACTGTGGAATTGGAATTAATATGCAAACTAGATACCATTACCTTAGGCTTGAATATTGACCATGGATGGCTCGGTCATTATGTTAATTGAATTTATTTCACCCTTAACACTTTTGTGTCAACTGTCTGGAATAGCCCCTGTTGATTATCACTTCAAAAGTTTCTACTGATAACAGTTCCTTTCAATTAATTAGCCTCTTAACATTGGTATAGACACCTCCACCTTCTCATGTATCTTTGAATGTATAAATATCTGTTTGCTGCATGTTCCATTCCATGCATCCGATGAAGTGGGTTCTTAACCCACGAAAGCTTATGCTGAAATAAATTTGTTCGTCTCTAAGGTGCCACAGGTATTTTTATTGTTTTCTTTTATCAATTCAGTAGTTACACACCATGCAGTACAGTATCTGACAGTTTTTGCCTATTCTAAGTCTGAGGAAGTACTGCAGCATCTCAGATATGGCTCTGCAGTGTGGTAATGGGTGCCTTTTAATGATGACCACCAGACAGGAAACATAGAATCATAGGACTGGAAGGGACCTCGAGAGGTTATCTAGTCCAGTCCCCTGCACTCATGGTAGGACTAAGTATTATCTAGACCATTCCTGACAGGTGTGTGTCTAACCTGCTCTTAAAAGTCTCCAGTGATGGAGATTCCACAACCTCCCTAGGCAGTTTATTCCAGTGCTTAACCACCCTGACAGTTAGGAAGTTTTTCCTAATGTCCAACCAAAACCTCCTTTGCTGCAATTTAAGCCCATTGCTTCTTGTCCTATCCTCAGAGGTTAAGAACAATAATTTGTCTCCCTCCTCCTTGCAACAACCTTTTATCTACTTGAAAACTGTCATGTCCTCTCAGTCTTCTCTTTTCCAGACTAAACAAACCCAATTTTTTCAATCTTCCCTCCCATGTTATGTTTTCCAGCCCTTTAATCATTTTTGTTGCTCTTCTCTGGACTTTCTCCAATTTGTCCACATCTTTCCTGAAATGTGGTGCCCAGAACTGGACACAATATTCCAGTTGAGGTCTAATCAGCGTGGAATAGAGCAGAAGAATTACTTCACATGGCTTGCTTACAACACTCCTGCTAATACATTCCAGAATTATGTTCGCTTTTTTTGCAACAGTGTTACACTGTTGACTCATATTTAGCTTGTGGTCCACTATGACCCCCAGATCCCTTTCTGCAGTACTCCTTCCTAGGCAGTCATTTCCCATTTTGTATGTTTGCAAATGATTGTTCCTTCCTAAGTGGAGTACTTCGTATTTACCTTATTGAATTCATCTTATTTACTTCAGACCATTTCTCCAGTTTGTCCAGATCATTTTGAATTTTAATTCTATCCTCCAAAGCACTTGCAACCCCTCCCAGCTTGGTATCGTCCGCAAGCTTTATAAGTGTACTCTGTATGCCATTATCTAAATCATTGATGAAGATATTGAACAGAACCAGACCCACAACTTATCCCTGCGGGACCCCACTCGTTATGCCCTTCCAACATGACTGTGAACCACTGACAACTACTCTTTGGGGACGGTTTTCCAACCAGTTTTGCACCCATCTTATAGTAGCTCCATCTAGGTTGCGTTTCCCTAGTTTGTTTATGAGAAGGTCATGTGAGAGAGTATCAAAAGCTTGCTAAAGTCAAGATATACCACGTCTACCACTTCCCCTCTATCCACAAGGCTTGTTACACTGTCAAAGAAAGCTATCAGGTTGGTTTGACATGATTTGTTCTTGACAAATATATGCTGACTGTTACTTATCACCTTATTATCATCTAGTTGTTTGCAAATTGATTGCTTAATTATTTGCTCCATTATCTTTCTGGGTACAGAAGTTAAGCTGACTGATCTGTAATTTCATGGGTTGTCCTTATTTCCCTTTTTATAGATTGGCACTATATTTGCCCTTTCCCAGTCTTTTGGAATCTCCCCCGTCTTCCATGACTTTTCGAAGATAATCGCTAATGGCTCAGGTATCTCCTCAGTCAGTTCCTTGAGTATTCTAGGGTGTATCTCATCAGGCCCTGGTGACTTGAAGACATAATTTGTCTAAATAATTTTTAACTAGTTCTTTTCCTATTTTAGCTTCTAATCCTACTCGCATTTGTACTGATTTCACTGGCATTCACTATGTTAGACATCCAATCACCATCAACCTTGTTGAAAACCATAACAAAGAAATCATTAAGCACCTCTGCCATTTCCACATTTTCTGTTATTATTCCCCCACCCCCACATCCCTTATTGAGTAATGGACCTACCCTGTCATTAGTCTTCCTCTTGCTTCTAATGTATTTGTAGAATGTTTTGTTGGTTACCCTTCATGTCTCTAGCTAGTTTGATTTCATTTTGTGCCTTGGCCTTTCTAATTTTGTCCATACATACTTGTAGTATTTGTTTATATTCATCCTTTGTAATTTGACCTAGTTTCTACTTTTGTGGAACTCTTTTTTGATATTTAGATCATGGAAGATCTAGTTAAGCCAGGGTGGGCTCTTGTTATACTTCCTATCTTTCCTACGCAATGGAATAGCTTGCTCTCGTGCCCTTAATAAGGTCTCTTTGAAAAACTATCAACTGTCTTCAATTGTTTTTCCCCTTAGACTTGCTTCCCATGGGATTTTACCTACGAACAACCTGAGTTTGCCGAAGTCTGCCTTCTTGAAACCCATTGTCTTTATTTTACTGTTCTACCTCCTACCATTCCTTAGAATCATGAACTCTACCATTTCATGATCACTTTCACTCAAGCTGCCTTCCACTTTCAAATTCTCAACCAGTTCCTCCCTATTTGTCAAGATCAAATCTAGAACAGCCTCTCCCCTAGTAGCCTTCTCCACCTTCTGAAATAAAAAATGGTCTCCAATACATTCCAAGAACTTGTTGGATATTCTGTGCCCTGCTGTATTGTTTTCCCAACAGATGTCTGAATAGTTGAAATCCTCCATCACCACCAAGTCCTGTAATTGCATGATTTTATTAGTTGTTTAAAATAAGCCTCATCCAACTTTTCTGCCTGATTAGGTGGTCTGTAGCAGACCCCTACCATGACATCACCCTTGTTTTTTTACCCCTTACCCAGAGACTTTCAACAACATCCTTACCCAGAGACTTTCAACAAGTCTGTCTCCTATTTCCATCTCCACCTCAGTCCAAGTGTATACATTTTTAATATATATGGCAACACCTCCTCCCTTTTTTCCCTGCCTGTCCTTCCTGAGCAAGGTGTACCCTTCTATACCAATATTCCAGTTATGCATATTATCCCACCAAGTCTGTGATGCCAACTATGTCATAGTTGTGTTTATTTACTAGCACTTTGAGTTCTTCCTACTTATTCCCCATACTTCTCGCATTAGTATACAGACATCTAGGATTTTGATTTCCCCCCAACAGTTCTGTCTTGTCTCTCCCTTATCCCTGCTATAACAGCTCATGCTCCCCCCAAATTTTGTCTCTTCTCCCAGGTCTCCATGGTTTTGACTTAATGTAGATTTTGGTCGCCTGCCCCCCTCGAACCTATTTTAAAGCCCTCCTCATTAGGTTAGCCAGTCTGTGTCCAAATATGCTCTTCCCCTTATTTGATAGGTGAACCCCAGCTGTGCTTGGCAGTCCTTCTTCCTGGAACAGCATTCCGTGGTCAAGGAAGGTGAAGCCTTCCTGGCAACACCATCTTCACAGCCAGGCATTCACCTCCCGGATACATCTGTCTCTTCCTGGGCCCCTACTCCTGATGGAAAGGATCGAAGAGACCACCACCTGCACTCCCAACTCCTTCACCCTTACTCCCAGAGCCCTGGAGTCACTTCTGATCTGCTGAGTGTCATACATAAAATGATGGGGTCTAAATTAGCTGTTACCATTCAAGAAAGATCTTGGAGTCATTGTGGATAGTTCTCTGAAAACATCCACTCAATGTGGATGTCAAAAATGTGTGAAAGAATGCTGGGAATAATTAAGAAAGGGATAGATAATAGAGGCAACATGATATTTTCTGTCCTATCTAAATCCATGGTTCGCCCACATCTTGAATACTGTGTGCAGATGTGGTCGCCCCATCTCAAAAAAGATATATTGGAATTGGAAAAGGTTCAGAAAAGGGCAACAAAAATAATTAGAGGTATGGAACGGCTTCCGTATGGGGAGAGATTAATAAGACTGGGACTTTTCAGCTTGGAAAAGAGATGGCTAAGGGGAGATATATGATTGAGGTCTATAAAATCATAACTGGTGTAGAAAAAGTAGATAGGGAATTGTTTGTTTACTACTTCTCATAATACAAGAACTAGGAGTCACCAAATGACATTATTAGGCAGCAGGTTTAAAACAAATAAAAGGAAGTATTTCTTCACACAATGCATAGTCAACCTGTGGAATGCCTTGCCAGAGGATGTTGTGAAGGCCAAGACCATAACAGGGTTAAAAAAAGAAATAGATAAATTCATGAAAGATAGGTCCATCAATGGCTATTAGCCAGGATGAGCAGGAATGGTGTCCCTAGCTTCTGTTTGCCAGAAGCTGGGAAAGATCGAGAGGAGATGGATCACTTGATTACCTGTTCTGTTCATTCCCTTTGGGGCACCTGGCACTGGCCACTGTCAGAAGACAGGACACTGGGCTAGATGGACCTTTGGTCTGACCCAGTAGGGCCATTCTTATGTTCTCATCATTAGTGCCCAGATGGATGAGAAGCATGGGGTAGTAGTCAGAGGGCCGGATGATCCTTGACAATTCCTCTGTAACATCTCAGACATTGGCCCCTGGCAGGCAGCATACCTCCCGGGATGCCATGTCAGGGCGACAGATGGGTGCCTCCATCCCCCTCAAAAGACAGTCACCAACCACCATTACCCTACATTTCCTCCTGGGAGTGGTGGGTGCGATCCTCCCAACCTTGAGAATACATGGCTTCTCCTCCTCCACCTTTGGGACTCCACATTGTTCCTTGCCAGGGCAGCATATAGGTGTTCCATCACCATGGTGAGTGGGTTGGGAGTAGGGGTGGAGCACTGCCTGCTGCCAGAAGTAATCAGCAGCCAGTGTCCTCCCCGTGACAGAGCCATATCCTCCTTCCCCAGTGGTGTGACAGCTGTCTTCTGTAGCTGGATAGCTTCCTCAGCCTTGGATGTCTCCATATGAATACTCTTAAGGAATTCCTCATGGGCACAGATGCTCCTCAGCCTAGCCACCTCCTCCTGTAGCTCCTCCCACCTGCTTCCTGAGAGGTTCCATCAACAGGCCCCTTTCACACTGGATGGTCCCTCCAGCCTGGCTCTCTCTGAGTGGGAAATGCAAGCCACAGTCTCTTCAAATTCACACCAGGATCTAGGTAGAGACATCCATGGTTAGGTTGTCTGTCTGGATACAGGCACAGATGGAGACGACAGGAGCAGCGTTTGCACTGGCGATGCGGCCCTTCCTAACAATAGCGATATTACATATCCCTCCCACAAATACAGTCTCAAACTCCCGTTTGCGGTCTCGTTTGTTAGCTCCCCTTGGTCGCCTAGCCTCTGGGTTTTAAGGCCTTCTCTCCTAGGTCAGCCCTACCCCCTCGTTAATCACATGGGGAAGGGTGATTACAAGGCTGATTGAGGCTGATCAAGGATGATCCAGAGAACAAAGGATCAAACTGTCCCCAGGCACACAGTCCAACTGGCCAGATAACTGAAATAACTGAAAGAGAAAGAAAAACACAAAACAGCCAAACAAACTCACTCAGCCCAAAGTTAGTACTTGCACTTTGTTCGTTCAGCAAGGGGGGGGGGGGATCTCCTTCTGCCCCTCTCAAACTCTCCTGTTTGCGGTCGCCTGTTCGCTAGCTAAACATGTAAGAAGATGAATATTTTTCGCCAGTCTAAGAGAATCCTTGGGGTAAAAAGCACCTGAGTGACTTAGGAGCCTCATCCCATTGACTTTCAATGAGGTTGAAAGGCATTAGACTTAAATAAACTAGAGGTCCAGTCTTACCTAACACTGACAATTTTGTTATTTGAAAATGCTATTTTGACAAGGCTGAGACCTAGGCTGAAAGAAATTAGGCACCGTGCCAAGCTTCTACATACATTTCTAGCACCACTATCAATCTTACACTTCTATCCCTGAGCCTGTCTTGAACGCAGATTGCCAGTCCAGGTGAATTATTCCTTAGTGATAGTAGTATTACTTTGACTACTAAGGCCTAGGCCTAGGCCAATACTACTGTTCCCTAAGATTTGTAAGTAACACCACGTCCCTGATTCCCAGCGTAGTATTCAATCTACTTGCTAGGGATGAAAGGTTCTATCTGCCTGAGTGTCCGAAGCCACAGGAATTTATCACAAGCCAGTGGCTGTTAGAGACAACACATGATTTGTCCAAGATCACAGAGGAAGTCTGGGGCAGAGGTGAGAACCAACCACAGTTTTACTGAGTCGCACTCCAGTTCACAAAAACATCCTTCCTATCTAACTACTAACCAGACTGTAGCAGTGTCAAACCCGCTTTAAAGATTTGCAAGTGCGGCTTTAGTGCAACTAGTGCCTGCTCTAACTTCCATTGAAGCCAATAGAAAAATTTCTATTCTCTTCAGTGGGAGATGGGACAGGCCCCTAACTAACAATAATAACCATGCCTAACTCATGTTACAGTATTATTATTTGTATTATAGAAGTGCTCAGTGGCCTCAGTCATGTGTGGTGTTGTACAATCAGGTAGCAAGTGTGTGAAAGTGCATGTCCCATCCACTGACTGATACGACAACTAAACTCTTCCCTTGGAAGGGCCAGAGTTCATGCTTAAGCTACTGAGGAAAGCGGAAGCAGCTGTCCAGAAGAGAAGGCAGTCCTCCCTGCATGCTAGCTAAGGTGGAAGGGAAGAAGTAGGTGAATAGATTCTGAGAAATCCTAGGTTCCTGGAGAATCCTGCAAGTCTGAACTCATAAGATGATCCAGAAGAACTAAAACGTCCTATGTTTGTCTTTTGGAACTGGCTGAGGTGAGTGTCACATTTCTGTAAACTGATGAAAATGAGCAAGTATTTCTGGAAGGAGTTATCTTTTGGACTTGGTTGAGGTAGGCTAAACCATTCTTTGTAAAGCTTCTGTTTGGCCTCTACAGGGACTGACTGACTTCTCCACTGTGTTTGAGACATCATAGGTTGTACAAAAACTGAAGGCGGCCCAAATTAAGTGTGTTCAGAACCCAGTGTTATCATAGAATTATAGAAGATTAGAGTTGGAAGAGACCTCAGGAAGTCATCTAGTCCAACACCCTGCTCAAACCAGGACCAATCCCTACTAAATCATCCCAGCCAGGGCTTTGTCAAGCTGGACCTTAAAAACCTCTAAGGATAGATATTCCACCACCTCACTAGGTAAACCATTCTACTGCTTCACCACCCTCCTAGTGAAATAGTTTTTCCTAATATCCAACCTAGACCTCCCCAACTGCAACTTGAGACCATTGCTCCTTGTTCTGTCATCTGGCACCACTGAGAACAGCCGAGCTCCATCCT
Source organism: Macrochelys suwanniensis (assembly GCA_033296515.1). NCBI lineage: Eukaryota > Metazoa > Chordata > Testudines > Chelydridae > Macrochelys > Macrochelys suwanniensis. The sequence continues at coordinate 52,005,791 of CM065777.1, forward strand.
CTTTAGAATGCCCCTTCAGGTAGTTGAAGGCTTCTATCAAATCCCACCCCACTCTTCTCTTCTGCAGACTAAAAAACCCCAGTTCCCTCAGCCTCTCCTCACAAGTCATGTGCCCCAGCTCCCTAATCATTTTCATTGCCCTCTGCTGGACTCTCTCCAATTTGTCCACATCCCTTCTGTAGTGGGGGGACCAAAACTGGATGCAATACTCCAGATGTGGCCTCACAAGTGTCGAATAGAGGAGAATAATCACATCCCTTGATTTGCTGACAATGTTCCTACTAATGCAGCCCAATGTGCAGTTAGCCTTCTTGGCAACAAGGGCACACTGTTGACTCTCATTCAGCTTCTTGCCTATTGTAATCCCTAGGTCCTTTTCTGCAGAACTGCCACTTAGCCAGTCAGTCCCCAGCCTGTAGCAGTCCATGGGATTCTTTCATCTTAAGTGCAGGACACTGCACTTGTCCTTGTTGAACCTCATCAGATTTCTTTTGACCCAATCCTCCAATTTGTCTAGGTCACTCTGGACCCTAGGTATCTACCTTTCCTCCCAGTTTAGTGTCAACCGTGAACTTGCTGAGGGTACAATCCATCCCATCGGCCAGATTATTAATTAAGATGCTGAACAAAACAATGATGTTATAATCATATATGATTTACATACAGGGATTCAACTGCTTACATGTTTACATATATGGAGATATTACACATAATAGCTTGAGAAAGTCTCACTGAGACATGGATGAGTGATTAACAATGGCTTTGGATACACTTGTACTATATTGCCAGTGTATAAACAAAACCGCAACAGATATGTATTTAGACTCCATGTCAGAAATCGTGTGTGCAGAAGGAGGCTGTAGAATTGTCCCATTATAAAAACAGACCTATCCCCAGCTCAAGCAGAAAACTTTAGCAATGCAAACCATATTTGTAAAACATTTAAAAACAGTGTCACATACATTAACAAAAATAGCAGTGATGTCTTTTCTTAGTCTCTTAGCAACAGAGTAGTAGGATTTTAAAAAAAATCACATTTAGTATCTGATAAAAATATTTCCCATATGTGACTTTAAAAGTATATCAAGATTTGAAGTATCAACAATGCTCTTTTAAAAAAAATTAGAATCTTATTGGACACTTATTCTATCACATCACTTTTATCTATCTGTAGTTATTGAACAAAGTAGTACAACATACATGACAGACAGGAACAGCTGTAAGAATAGGAAAGAACATTTGAGCAGATGGAAGGCAAAAATTGCCCTAAATTGCTTTACTTTTTTGAAAAACTTAAATGAATGAAAAACAAGAGTTATTATAAACAGCAGTCATTAGCATCTTTAACTGTACTCCTTGTTTTTTGGTAAATATTGAGAATAAAGATGTTAAATAAGAATATATTTTTATCTCTGATAAGCTATACATAAAATATTAGGAAACGTATTTTGTAACTTACCAGTGCAAATAATGACAGGCCAATATTTTTCCAAACCACTGCCTGGACTAAGGATGTTCTATATGAAGAAATATAATGATCACTTGTTAGATTAGTTGATTTCGTGCAGGACTATGGTAAAAATAGAAAAGAGTGACATCATGCAATCCGCAGCCCTGCATTTCCTTTACACTGACGGTGCTCTGTACAATCTCCCAGCTTTCTCAATGCCCCTGAGCCGCCCCGCACCCTGGAGCAGCCGCAGGCGCCCCCCCTGAGCACCTACATTTTAGTCATGGGTATTTATATAGTACAAGTCCTGGAAAGGTCAGGGGCTATGACTTTTTGTTTATTGCCCGTGACCTGTCCATGACTTTTACTAAAAATACCCATGACTAAATCGTAGCCTTATTCATAATTAGAGTTTGCAATTTTGAGAATCCTAATTCACTGCCACAGTTAACTTGTATTTTAAATATTCTATCCTATGGCCTATTCCTCCTGTTAGGGAGGACCTATAGAGATTTGTGCCTTTTGGTTACGGGGGTGGGGGGAGAAGAGGGAGGGAGGGTTCCACCCTGCATTCCTCCTACTCTTTGCAGATTTTCTCACAGGTAGATATGGACAGTGCTACCCAATTTGTTAATGCTTCCAACGTAAGGTTAAATAACCTATCATCTAATGCAACTTAACCCATAGACCCCACTGTAAAACAGTTCATCTGAACAGGTTCTTTAATTTTGCTTTTTTCAATGTTTCACTGACAGCAGGCAAGTTTGAGATGAGCAGATTTGCCAACAGATCTGGAAATTCTTTCAAGTATGGGCTTGATCCTAAGGGTCTGAACAAAATGTGCCCTAACAGTCCCAATACATCTTCAGCTTAGTGGGTGGAGCATGGATGGGGATATAGGGTTAGAGTGGATTGGTGCTTGAACTTCAATTACAATTTCCCAGAATGTATAGTATTTTATTGCTTGGTTTGTTTAATTTTAAAGAATTCTACTAAAGCTGTTTTAAAGGTTAATAAAGTCTCCATCTAAACAATTCCTCAATTAGGATTTTTGTTTGGAAATGGCACAGCTGACAGACTAAAATTCAAAAGTTCTTATAAAGGCCTGGTGTGATGAAGTACTGCAGTAACAAATATGCAGCCTATTTCTGGGGTAATAAAAGAGGAGACTGTCCGCTTCTAATATATTGGGACAACTTCTAGAGAGGGCAAGTTAATAAATTACTTTAGTAAATTTCAAGTTAATTAGGTAACAATTACTAATCTTACAAAGCTTACCTGAACTATATTTGTAGGCACTATTTGTTATCTGGCATTTGGGGAACTGGGGGGTGCTGGTAAGTAAGAAATTCTGGTTAACTAAGAGGAGAGAGTTTGGGTGTGGGAGAGGGCACAGGGCTGGGGGTAGGGCAGCGGAAGGGGGTGTGGGTATGGGAGGGGGCATGGGGCATGTTGCCGCTTGCAGGAAGCTGCCTGGGGTGGATGCCGCCAAGATCCGGCACCCCATGCCCCCTCCCGAGCCCCAACCCCCTACCCTGAGCCCCCTCCCACAGCCCGTGCCCTGCACCCCCTCCCACACTCCAAACCCCTCATGGGCCGTTCCTCCATCTAGGGGCAGCAGGGACATGTCGCCGCTTCCGGGGAGCCACGCAGCGCCAGGGAGGGAGCCTACTGGCCCTGCATCAACCAGACTATAAACTGGACTTTGTATGAAGATCAGAAATGCCGGTTTATAGAGCTTTCTGATTGGTAAAATGCTGGATAACATAGCTTTTACTGTATTGTTATAGTTTATGCATTTTATCTCTTGCAATATTTTTAGGAATTGGCAAGTCTGCACTTTTAAAGAAATAATGATGCTAACCCATGGAAAGTCAATATTTAAAGGATACTTGATAGCATAAATGCATTTGGGTTTACAAAGAAATACTCAACAAGAAGGTATAGTTAAGATATTGTAAGTTTATTTTACAAAAAAGTATAAAGAAAACATCTAATTTCATAGAATTACACTTTTTAATGTTTACACTGTTACAATTATGTTTGTATTTCATTTTTAATGACTTGCTTAAAATGACAATGATTATACTGACTATTTCAAATAGGGAAAGTAGCCTTAATCCAGAGAATTTTTATTAATATATTCTGAAAAAATAAAAGTACTATAATTAACCTCATGTTTTAATTAATCCGGGTGGTTAATACTCTCAGTAAAGGATTTAATCACACAGCAGTTTTAGATCTTATAACATTTTGAAGAAACACTGCCAAGCTGCTGTATAGTATGGTTAATACGGAGTAATATTTTTAACTTCTCACATATCAGAGTAAAGAACAGAGCAAAGGCTATACCCTGATTGCCACAAAATTCAGTGATCTAGTAAATGGAAATATGGTCGTGGTAAACTTCAGAAACAGTGGAAATTTACACAACTTGTTTATTCGTAGCATACTGAGAATGAACTCTGGAGCTCACTGTATGTATTTTTAGTACATTTAGAGATATTCCTGTAAATCTAAACACTATCTCATGGATTATAACTTTATATGCATATCACAGTAATGGCAGTGAAATTATTATTGCAAAAATTAATTATACATCAATTGCCACACTTCTGGAAAGTGAAGGAACTTCGGTGGAGTCTTTCAAGCAATGTTTGTTTACCAGCTGTTTCAGTATGATTTTTAAACGCAATTCCCTATAAATTCAATCTTGCTGTAAAAAAGTCATACAAGTCAGACATGAAAGAAATTTAAGAAACCAAAAACTAGTAACAGAAGTGCAACATTAACTCTGAAATATTGTCAACTGCAATCACAATACCAAATTGTACAACAGAAAACATTTCACATAAGCATTCCATCATAAAAACAGTACATTTTATATATATTATTCCAACTCAATTTCAATAATAGCTCTGCTACGATACAGTGATGTATTCTTCAGGAAACAAAAAAATATTCAGTTTTCCACCCCTTTTAAATTAATATTCCCACTTTCTCTCTCAATTTATTTTTACCGCAAGTGAGAAAATTTGCTTAACATTTGGATTAAAATTCCACATAAACATGACTTTCAGACAATTTTAAATTACATGTTTTTTAACCTTCAGGACAAAAGGCTGTCAACCATAATAGACATATGGTTCATCATCACTTATGTCTGAATCATCTTCATCCACTTCTCCTTCAATGACTGATTTCTTCCCTTTGCAACATGACACAATTAATCCGATTAAAAAGACCTGTGAATTTAAATCAGTGTAGTATGTATTACTGTATCTCACTTAAGAATGTGAAAACAATGCATTTAAAGTTAAATGTCACAGTTGTGATGCAAATACCTGAGAATTACAATTTATGTTAAAGCATTCAACTTGATTTGTAATGATCTCTAAATCAGATTACTTACTGCAATGAATGCCCAGTTCCCAAAGTAATAGGCGGCACTAAAGAACCAAAATTTATGAAGGAAAAGGTATGTCCGAGTAATAGTGCACTGATCTAAAATAAAGAAGACAAAATGTTTATTCCAATGTGTGTATTTCAATGGTATATTAAAATCTTCTGGAATTACAGCTAACAGTGAACTGATTAATATTAAAAATTTACAAGAATCTACTACTCCACTCAAAATAGACAGAGTCTTCTCTTAAAGATACAATGATATACAAGCTAATTATAGTTATGGAATAATTTATTCTGAGGAAACAATTACAAAGAAAATAATGGCAGTTACACAGAGAATTACATAGACTTGTCTGAAAAAAAATATTGGTTGAAACTACACATGTTTGCAGGCTCAACCTAAAGTTAATTTTAAAAATTTCAGTTATCTATTTGAGTTCTGCTACAGCAAAGACATATATGAGAGGTTATATGACCCAAGAAAGCAGAGGGCTGATTGGGATTAGAAACGTGCCGCCAGGATTGATTAAATTTCAACCATCCCTCCAAAACAATATGGTAGGTTTTAAGCAGATCTGGAGGAAGAAACAAAAGATAAAAGTCATGGATTTTCTACAGGATTCAACAGAGTGTCTTGATATAGAATTAGCCCTTTACAGCCTGTCCAGACCCTAGATGGAGAGCAAGTAGGCCTGTGTGGGAAATCCTAAAGATGCAACACACTACAATCTACAAGAAACACAGAAAGACATACGTCTGGTTACTGAACAAGTTACTTCCATGCATAAAACTGTAGGCAATACTGAGGCACTCCTTTCTCATGTGTGTTGCATGAACTTCTTGCATCCTGTCTTAACTTCAGCCCCAGTCCTGCAAACCTCTAAGTATATGCTTAGCTTTACTCATGCTAATAAGCCCACTGAAGCCCATGGGACTATTAAAATGCATAGACACAACGTATGTGCCTGTAGGATTGGGGCCTCAGACTGATAGCTCCTCAGGGTGATACTGGACTATTACTAATAAACAGTAATTTAAAAAGTCAATTTTCATATGGAAAAATTCTCTATTATAAATTTTTTTTTTTTGAGGAAAACAAGATTTTTGGCTTTAAGTGAAAATTTTCACTAAAAGTTGTGTCATGAACTTATGTCTCTAAATTAGAGAGACAAGAACAGAACACTGGAAAAAGAGTCGGGTATTAAAGCACTGCTTCTAGATCTGGCTGAAAAACTGAAACAAGATTCTCTTGCTATCTAGCTGTTAGGTAGGGAGGATGTACCTACATTCTCTGTATATTCACTCACAAATTCCCATACATTTTAAAACAGAAAAAAAATTGTGACTTTAAGATGTGCACATTATTCTGGAATCTTAGCATATCAGGGATGCACTGCACATCAAAATAGTAGAACTAACTTAACATAGTGTAAAACAGGTTCTTCCTTAAAGAAAGCTGTTCATTCTTCCAAGATACTTAAAGATTTGCTATTGCTGAAAAACAAAAAAAGTTGGGATTGTATCTGTTTATATGGATGTGAAAACGTAACTACCTCTAGTGTTTATTTAAGCTGTGTAGAGCAGATGTAATACTAGCGATGAGTCAAAAAAGTAACAGACATTACCCCGTTTTACAATGTGTTAAATTCTTAATAGGATTGCCCACAAGGGACTGCATAATAGACCCGCTATCTTCTTCTGATCCCAAAATGCTGCAGAAGGTTTATTCAAATGCTATTTATTTCCATTAAGTCACCAAAATATTCACTTTTCATATAGAAGCACTTGTGTTCTTGCATATCAAATATTTTTTAATCACCAAACCCAAGTGAATTAGAGTTCTCACATTTTCAGCAATTGACAGAATTTGGATGTAGCGGTTGTCTGAACACATTTGTACAAAGGATAATGCCATTCTTGACACAATTTTTAAAGGTGACCGTATTTCCTAGAGATGAGGAAATTCAGCATGTCCATTCCCTGGGAACAGAAAGTTTTCCACATCACAGTAATTTCAAAAGTTTCAATTCAGAAATGTCCAAGTGTTTTGTTTCAACATTTTGATGGAAATGAAACACAGACACAGAAACCATGAGACACAGACACCATAGCATAGTTAAATGCAGAGGCCACAACTTTATTTAAAACTTTTACCTAACTGGGGTAATCACCCCAGAACACTCAGCATGCTTATTCCACTGTGGCTCTCAATGGTCACCAATGCCCCCAGTCTACTATAAACCTGAGGACCAGTGTGAAGGCCATGCCCCCTCTACAACTTTGGGCCTGCTAAGGGACCTTGATTTAGAGCAGAGTCCCACCCTGCTTTCCATTCCATGTCAGGTAGCAAAGCTAAGTTGAAGAGAGCCATAGGCTGCACGAGACATAAGAACGGCCATACTGGGCCAGACCAGAGGTCCATCTAGCCCAGTTTCCTGTCTTTCAACAGTGGCTAATGCCAGGTGCCCCAGAGGAGATGAACAGGACAGATAATCAGCAAGTGGCCGATTCCCTGTCACTCATTCCCAGTTTCTGGCAAACCCCCTCAACATGCAGTGCAGTGCTCAGAACCAATACCCAGGCAGCCCACTGGATTACAGGAACCTCAACAGGACCCCTGCTAACCCACCAACTGCACTGGAATCTGCCAAATATGTCATTTAAACCCCTTCTGGGTGCCAAGTGGAAAATGAAAACCCACGGAGTTTGCCATATGGGTAAAATCCCTTCCAGGCCCCAAAACGGGCAATCAACCTAGCTCTTAGCACCACCAGAATCCAGCAGCTAGATTAAAGGTGGGAAGGGTGAGGCTGCAACAGGGAACCCACCATGGTTACCCTTCCTTGGCAGCCAACTATATCAACCCTCCCTTCTTCTCGGTCACCCAGCCCTAGCACCATCTCCACTGTCCAATAGCAGCAGCATTGGGCAGAACATGCCCTGGAGGCCCAGGTGCACGTGATCCCCAACAACATGCAACATGAAGAAGGCAGGGGGTGGGGAAGGGAGAAGAGATGCAGCTGCCCCACACACTAAAGGAAAGGAAGAGAGAGGAAAGAAGAGGGGGCATATAGAATACTGCTTCAGCTGCTCCCAGTGGAGATCCCTCTCTCCTAGCCCCAGAAAATGTCTCTCCACAGTTTCAGATCCCATCAAGGTCACACCCAGGCCAGTGGGATGAGCAGTTCATATGTTAACAGCAGTTTGGAACCCATATAATGTATTTCAGTACACCCTTCTTCCCCATAAATTATAGGAAAGAATAAATTCAGCTTGATTTTGTGCGTTTTATTCTGAAAACTGAAGTAATGTGAAATCACATGTAAGAGCAGAATATTAAGAGAGAGTCGTCATGGAAGTAAGAACAAAAAGATCAATAATACACACACGTTGGTTATAAAGCAACATGCTGAAAGATATCAAATATGCACATATAATTCAAGAGAATTTTTGTGCAAAATTGGGTAAGAGTGATCAACGTTTAGTCTACCACCAGTCTGTTCTCAGAATGGCATGTTAGCCCATTAACTGATAGATGAAAAGGAATGACTATTTTAAGGTAAAGGAAATTGGAATGAACAAAAGGAAGACAAAAATGTGAAAAATGAAACAAATGAATAAACTGTGATTCAGTAGGTGCTGCTCTTCCTTCTGATAGTGAACCTAGGAGTTAAGGAAGGCTGTTGAAGTAATTGTCTTTTGCAAGATTCATAACAGAGATCCTTGCCACTTGTGGGTGTAAAAGATCTTGTAACATTTCTCATGGAGTGTTATACCCACTGAGTATGGACAAATACAACCTCCTTGGAGATTAACTCACAGCAGCGTTAGGAGAATAAACTAAACCAAAGATTGTAGGACTGAATTGGGCATTTGATCTAGAAGCCAAGTCAAGAACTTAATATTGTGTAAATGTATGAACCCAATTCCAGGGAACAGACTTGAATATCTCAGCAGACAGGATACTGACATATCCTGAAGAAGCTTTGGACCCAGTACAATACATCCTAAGACTTTCAAGTGCTGAGAAACCAACAATATTATGACAAATTTGTGAGCAAAGTTTACTGTTTCCCTCCTGCATGTTTCTCCATATGCAACAAATCTGAGATTTAAAAAAGTTGTAGTCTTACCTAAATAATAACTCAAAACTCTTTTAACATCTTGCTTAAAGTACCTGGTGCGACCAGGCAACAAATCTTGCTTAAAGTAACATATATATAAACCAATGGACTGGGATTATACAAAATTCAGAGATCACAGTACTTAGAATTTTGTAATGGAATGCGGGAGTAAAGCTAACTGCTCTTGTGGAACACTGTGTAAAGAAAATTAGCCTTATGGGCTGCAAGTCACTGATTTTCTAGGCCAATGTTATTGCTGTGAGAAATGCAATCTTCACAAAAAAATTACACAGTGAACATTTCCCCAGAGTTTCAAATAGAAGGTTAATAAATTTAGCAAGAACTAGATTTAAACCACAAGAAGGCATTGAAGGTGGGAAATAGTGAAGTAAGCATTTCAGGACTCTTTAGATGACCAAGTACAAAAGATTTTTGAATAGGAATGTGGCATACATGATTGCATCTTTGTCTGTGCTCAGTACAATGGTTTTTTTCAAAGAACAGGTCAGGATAACATATGAATACTGAAGTAACTCGTCTCCATATTGCCTAGAAAATGTAATCTCTCCATTTCCGCTGGATAAATTTGTTTGGATGCTGAAAAGGGAACTCTGCTGCCAAACCTAGGGCATCTGAATGCCATAATTGAAGAGATCAGTTTGAAACTATTAATAATGCCTAAGTTTGGTCCTATTTTCTATTCCTGATGATTTTTGAAATTGGGGCTATTGGAGAGAATACCCAGGTTATAGTCTAGGGAAGTTGCATTGGTTAGGGAACCAAAGCCACTTCCTCCCCAGAATACAATTTTAACATGTCATTTTAATTTGCTGTGAAGAGATACCTTGATAAGTTTTTATGTATGCTGAAATACATGAAAGAGTCTGAAGTACAAAGCCCTTTTAAAATCATCCATGTTGGAAGTTAATTTCTGCTTACACTGCCCGCCAGAACATTGTCCTTTTTGGAAAATACATGGCTATAGCAATTACTGCTTTCCAAATAGTTCCAGCTTCATTTCATTTCAACCAACAGTGGGAATTTGTAGAGGCTATTTAAGGGACAACTAATGCAAGGGTCAGGTTTACTTGCACCATAATCCAAACAATACACAAGCACTATGAAGCAAAGCTATGGACCAGATAAGATCAGAGTCAGCAGTCTACTCTACTGAAAGGTCAGTAGTTTATCTGTTTTGAGGAATAGGGGAGTCTATACATTTAGTGCACCCACGGATTTGCCTATGGATGAAGTATAAAGAATTAGACGGAAAATCAGGAACATTCTTTGGTGAAGGCAAACATTTACAGCATGTTGGAGCAGTATTTACAAAGACATGTTGTCTGGTCAGTCTGCTTTAAAAGGAACAGGATTATTTTAGAGGTATATTTACCTTATTGGAAAGTCAAGATTTGTTGATGAAAGCTTACAAATAATAGCACTCCCATGCCCTCTTCATATGGAAAGGATGCTTCAAACAGCAGCAATTATCTTCACAAAGATTTACAGTAAATTCTAAATCTCATCACAAACAATAAACTAGGAAAAGAGAATAAAACTGGTGCAGATGAAGAGGCATTGTGACCAGACTTAATACACTGTTCTACAGCCAAAATGCTTCTGAAATAAATGTAGTCAAACTTTACTAATTCTGGGTCACTGAGAACGAAAATGATGCTTAAAATTGTTGATTGGCTCTAGTTTTCAAGACATGTTATTGGGTCTTTTTTGCTGCTGCAAAATCCTACCTCAGCGCCTTAATGTGGTGCAGCGGTGACCCTGGCCGTCTGACAGCTATGGTAGCGGGGCGTATGCCCTGGTAGGTTTTACCATGCTACAAAGGTGTCGGACTATCCAAGCCAGGGAGGAGGGTTACGCTCTCAGAGGAAAGAGCGCTTTTCCTTCTCCTTAGAGGTTGAAGGCTAGCTAAGCTTGAGGAGGTACACATGCCTGCCCACCTAGCCAGTGGGATGGCTTGAAGTAAACGGCTAAAACAACACGAGTAAATGCACGTTCTACGGTGGCGGAGCGGAAATTGAGCGACAAGAGGTTGCTAAAAAATGTCAGGTGCTAGGCCAACATGGAAAATGACAATCCTCGCTGTGTGTACTTACAATTGTAGGTCACTGGCAAAGGAGGAAACTTTAAACCATCTGATGGAGGAGAAGAAAAGGATAAAATGCGATATTCTCGGTGTCTGCGAAACCCGACGAAAGAAGGAGTTGGAAGTCAACTGGAAGGATGGAAGTGGATGTGAGGCTCGGAAAGGGAGATGGCGCTAGAAATGTTGGAGGAGTCGGATTTATCGTCAATAAAGATTGGTCTTCGAAAGTCATATCATGCCAGCTAACATCATCACGTATCGGTGTGCTGCATCTTCAGATGGAGTCAAAATCTACTCTCAAGGTCATCCAGGCCTACGCTCCCACAAGTGCAAGTGAGGACGAAGAAGTGGAAGAATTCTACCGAGAGCCTGAAGGAGCTCTCGCGCAAAAGTCCACTTACACTGTCACGATGGGAGATTTCAATGCCAAGGTCAGGCGAGGGAAAGCTGGCGAAAAGTTCATAGGGAGATACGGCAGCGGTGAAAGGAATGAAAGAGGAGAGAGGCTGGTAGCGATGGCAGAAATGAAAGAACTGTACGTGGCAAACACCTGGTACAAAAAGAAGATCTCAAGAAGGTGGACATGGATCGCACCAAACGCGAAGAGTAAGAATGAAATCGACTACATTTTAGTCAATAAAAGGCGCATCGTTCAAGACGTCTCTGTGGTGCAGCCATTCAACACCGGCAGTGACCATCGCCTGCTTAGAGCGAAGTTGATTTTTGACGAAGCGGTGGAAAAGAAGGCGTTACAGATGGCAAACAGAAAACAGCAGCCGAAGACATTCGATGAAGCAAAGCTGAAAAAAGCAATTTCTGGGTTTGACTGGAGCCAGATGGAAAAGTGTGATGAGGACTATAAGTATCTTTGCTGACAAGTTGAGATGTTGCATAAAAGCAGCTGAAATTAAAAAGCTGAAGGCGAAGGGAAGAATCTCGATTGAAATGAAAAGCTTGTTGGAGAAGCGGAGAAACATGAAAAGGAGCTTGGATAACAACCGAGTACTCCATTCTGTGCAAGCTTATACGGTGAAAACTGAAGGATGACTTCGAGAACTTCCGGAAAGAAGAGCTCCTTAAAACAGCTGAATCACGCAAGGGCCTCAGGACATGCAAGCGGGAATTGACGCAGTATAGATTGAGCATAACAGCATTGAAGAACAAGGATGGAGAGACAGTAATCGACAGAGCAGGGATGGAGGAGGTCTGCAAGGACTTCTATACAGAACTGTTCAAATCAAGAATCAACGTCCCCCTCCCAACCCTCGAAGCGTCAGAAGAACGCGTCCCCCCAATAATCGTCAGCGAAGTCCAAAGCGCACTACACCAGATGAAGAAGGGAAAAGCTCCAGGCAGAGATGGAATAACGTCAGAAATGATTTATGCAGGAGGCGAAAAACTTTGGAAGGCCCTCGCTTTAAGATTCAGTCGATATCTTGAAGAAGGAAAAATACCATCAAGCTGGAAGGAGTCGAATACCATCTTGCTGCACAAGAAGGGTGATCGAGAAAATCTTAAGAACTACCGCCCTATATGCCTGCTCTCTCACATCTACAAGCTCTTCACAAAGGTGATAACGAATCGACTTTCGCAGAGTCTGGATGAACAACAGCCGAGAGAGCAGGCAGGGTTTCGAAGAAATTTCAGTACAATCGACCATATATTTACCCTTAGCCAGCTCCTAGAAAGAGAGAGAGGGAATACAAACTCCCGCTGTGCATTGCTTTTGTCGACTATGAAAAGGCCTTCAATAGCGTTGAGTTTAACGCAATATTAAAGGCGCTCGCAGAGCAGGGCATTAACACGCAGTACATTAGTTTGTTGAAGGAAGCGAATACTGGATGTACAACAGACATTACTCTCCTCGAAACTCCCCTCCGCATCCCAATCGAGAAAGGCGTAAAGCAAGGAGATACAATTTCACCGAAACTATTCACCGCCTGCCTCGAAATGGTTATGAACAAGATCAATTGGAGGAGTGGCGTCAACATAAACGGAGAGAGATTATCTCATCTCAGATTTGCAGACAACATTGTACTAATTGCTGAAAGCACCAACCAACTGCAGAGCGTGCTACGAAGACTCGACAAGAAAAGTAGTCAGGTATTGCGTCACACATGATATGAATTGCATCATGTTATTCCTAGAAGTCATGGATGATGCAATCATAACGAAGCTTACATCACTCTGCTGAACAAATTGCCCTAGATCAGCTCTAGAAATCATACAGTGTCGTGCTCTCTTATTTGTCAGTGTTTGATTTTGCAAAGGGACACATTTCTGTTTAGCCAAAGTGAGCAGAGATGCCTCGTACTTGTGTGAACAGTGCAGATAACTTCTGCTATGTTTGTGGTGAAGTGACTTTTGCATCACAAAAGCGCAGTATAACCACTGTGGTTAAGAAAGCCTATCACCTTTATTTTGGCTGCAAAATTGGAGATCAGAGCAAGAGGTGGGCCCCACACATATGCTGCAAGACTTGAGCAACAAATCTTCACCAGTGGTTGAACAGGAAAAGGAAATCTGCGCCTTTTGCCGTGCCAATAATTTGGAGAGAGCCAACAGATCATACCAGCAATTGTTACTTCTGCATGGTGCCTCCAGTTGGGAAAGGTGTCTCAAAGAAGAAGTGGACTGTGCATTATCCAAACATTCCATCAGCTATACGCCCAGTACCCCACGGAGAAGGACTGCCGGTTCCTGATGCACCAGAATCACTCTCACTTGAGTCGGAAGAGGAAGAGGATGAAACTTCTGGTCCTGAAACATCAATGTCACAGGACCCACATTTTCTCCCATCCTCCTCCTCTGAACCACACCTCATAACACAAGGTGAACTGAATGACCTTGTCAGGGATTTGGAACTACCCAAGAATAAGGCAGAGCTCTTGGGCTCCAGACTACAGCAGTGGAATCTCCTGGCAGATGATGTTAGAGTTCCATGTTCCGTGACCATCAAAAGGATCTTGTCCCATTCTTCTTCATGGAAGGTGATCTTGTAGCCTGCAACAAGATCGATGGTGTGATGGCAGCCCTCAACATTGTTCACGATCCAGATGAGTGGAGACTGTTCATTGATTCATCAAAGACGAGTCTTAAAGCTGTTTTACTGCATAATGGCAATGTTTTGCCATCAATTCCAGTTGGTCATGCAGTCCATCTGAAGGAAACCTATGACAACATGAAACAACTTTTGAGGTGCATAAACTATGACCAACATCAGTGGCAGCTTTGTGGCGATTTGAAGGTTGTTGCTCTCTTACTTGGTCTGCAGACTGGATACACAAAGTACTGCTGTTTTCTCTGCGAATGGGATAGTCATGTAAGAGATTCCCACTCCATCAAGAAAGATTGGCCACTCCGACAGTCATTGGAGCCTGGGAGGGAAAGTGTTCAGCATCCACCACTTGTTGAATCAAGGAAGATTTTGTTACCACCCTTGCACATCAAGCTGGGTCTGATGAAGAACTTTGTCAAGGCCATTGACAACACACAAGCAGCTTTCAAGTACCTCCGTGGAAAATTTCCAAGGTTAAGTGAAGCTAAGATAAAGGAAGGTGTCTTTGTTGGTCCTGAGATTCGTGAACTTCTTTGAGATGATGCATTTGACCATGCATTGCGTGGCAAGGAAAAAAAGGCATGAAAAGCCTTCCAGTTAGTGGCAATACATTTTCTCGGAAACAACAAGGCAGACAACTACAGGTTGTTGGTGGAAAACCTCCTCAAGGCATACAAAAGCCTTGGTTGCAACATGTCACTAAAGATACATTTTTTGCACTCTCATCTAGATTTTTTTCCACCGAACTGCGGAGCAGTGAGCGATGAGCACGGCGAGCGATTTCACCAGGACATTGCAACAATGGAGAAACGCTATCAGGGCAAATGGAGCCCATCAATTCTTGCAGACTATTGCTGGACAGTGACAAGAGATGCTCCATTTAATGAATACAAGAGACAAGCCAAGAAGCGCCGAGTAGACACTGAATAGGACTAAACTGTGTACATACTAGTTTTTTGCCTTTTGTTTCATAATAAATGTTATTTATATAACCCCTTCGCTGATTTTTAAAGTGTTACATAAACAGGACAGGTGAAATAGTATCATGTAATGCAGCCATAAACACATGAAAAGACCTAGGTTTACAATTTATGATTAAAACTCTACTATCTACACAATATACATAGACATAAAATGTAAAAACTTAAATATCTTAGAAACAGTAGCCAATCAGTTGTTTTGTCATATTTGAATTCAGCAAATCAAAATACATACTAAATAGCACATTTTATCTCTGAAGCAGACGACTTCTCAAAAATTGTAGACCAGTGATATATTAGAGAAAAGCACAGGTTTTTAGAGCAGCAGCTTTAAACAGCCACAAAGAAAAAAAAACAAACAACAACAAAACAAAAAGAAGGATGTGCAATGCACAAAAAAGCAAAGAATCTCATATTAATCCCCACTGACAAATATTGCAGGATTGTAGAAAAGACTTGACTTATCTCCATGAACTTATTTTAAAACAATACTAAAATGTAACAGCCTGTATGGACGCCCTTCTTTTCTTTTCTGGTATATTGGACATCCTCTCTAAATACTTATGTAAAAAAATAACTTTTTCTCTCACAATTCTGTTATATTTAGTAAAAAGTTAGAAGCTAAAATGATGGTATCTAGTTCAAACCAGAAAATAAGCACACTAAAGCAATCCATTAAGTCTGAAGTGCTACTGTTTCTCTGTGACGCTGGCAGGGCTCTTTGGAGGGATCTTCTCTAGCTCTCTTGCACCCCCACTGACACAGGATTCTATGGATAGAGTACACTGGAGCCTCTCATTCCTCTCATTTTTGCAAAGGACTCTACGGCCCTCTCTGCATGACAGATTCTTGAACAAGAGGCTCTGCAGCCCTGTTCCCTAGTAATGGATGGTGATAACAGAAGTGGGGCCCAGTGGGTGAGTCTAGCCACTTTGCCAAGCTTCCTTTAATATATTTTCTCTTTATTGCTAAAAACACATTAGAAGCTGCAATGCTCACTATATCTGGCTTTGGAGTTTTTGAGGTACACTGTGGGGTATGACAAACAGTAAATCCTGCAGAAAATTAAAGGGCACAGCAGCGAGCCCAAGCTGAGACACAGACAAGCCTCACAATCAAATGAAGATGGTAAAGGAGAGATGAGAATTTAATGGAAGCAATTCAGAAAGTCAGAAAAGGTTTCAGATTTGGTTTGACTAAGAAAAACAAGACTTCTTGAGATCTTATTTTACCTGAACTTGTTCATCCATTCCTAATAAAAAATGTGAAGTTATAATGCTGACAGACCAGGTGCCAGCTCCTGCCAAGGGCCATAGGTCTCAGTTGAACTCTGACAAATACATAGCTGGAACCAGTTTGGCTCATCTGTGTGTTGGTATTGTTAAAATAGGTATTAGCATTATAAGAATGTGCTTAGACTTTATTAAATGCTTGTAAGTTGTTGCATGTATTAATCTCACTTACAATATCTGTATACCATATGAGGATGTAATACTTAACTGTTTGCTCTGTAACTGTAAATCACCTGATATGAGAGAAGCATTAACAGAGTAAGAAATACTAGTTTCTAACAGGTGCTATCTCCCGCCCAACAGAAGAAGATGCATCAACACCAGACAAACTATTATGGAACATCAAAGGGCAAAAGACTTTGATTGCTCCACACCTCTATTAAGAGGGGATGTGCAAGTGAATTCCTCTCAACAGCTGAATTTGCAACCTGAAGCAGAATGGGGGGGAAGGAATAAAAATCCCTAATAAAGAACTGTGTCTTTTATGCTGCTTGGACTCTGAGGGGCAAGGATTACTAAAGATAAGCAAAAGATCCCCAGTGCTTGGCTTCGGTTAGCCCTAAAGGACATATAGAGCTTGCTTATTATAGACACTACTATTACTTTTTGAAAATTAAGATTGGAACTCATTTGTGTATAGATATGTTAACCTGTTTTAACCTTGTAAACAATTAACTCCTTTTTCTAGTTAATAAATCTTTAGTTTATTGTAGGATTGGATACAAGCATTGTATTTGGTTTGAAATCTAAAGTACAACTGACCTAGGGTAAGTGACTGTCCCTTTGGGAATGGGAGTAACCTGAATATTGCTGTGATTTTTGGTGTAAGGGACCATCTATCACAAAGGTAAGCTTGCCTGGGTGGCAAGATAGACTGGAGTACCCAAGAGGACTGTCTGTGGCTCCATGTTAAGGTTGTTATAGTGTTTGAGGAGTTTACACTTGATAATTGCTTGGTGAAATTTAACTATAGAACTCACAACCAATTAAGCAGGGTCTCTGCTCTGCTTCTTAACAGTTTACCCTGAAGTTGATACTCTCACTCTTGAGCCACTGTAAGACAGCTTGACAGCAGATTAAAGAGAAAATGTAAAGTGGCACTATATTTGAAAACCCCTCCATTGTTTGTTATCAAATCCTATTCAATAAGAAAAAAGAAATGGAGGAAGATTTACCCAATAATGCTCTCTCCCCTCCTCGCTTTGTATTTGAAAAGTGAACAATACCTAATGAATGGGGATAGCACAGTCTCCCCACCATCTGCAGCCCTACAGCTGTTCACCTGAATTGCAGAATTGCTAAGAGACCTGCAGATGGCTCTCTACAGTAATCTTGCTAAACAAATACAGTATATATTTTGGACCTGTTTGACCTTCAAAAGATATTTTAACGAAACAGGACAGAAGTTCAACTGTTCAAATTATGGCTATTTTTGTATTATGTCAAACTCAAGATAATGGTATACATTTATGGATTTGGCGAGAATACTACAGGATATTTATACTCAGACTATTCCATTATATTACAAATTTTTGGATAAATATATTAAGACATGAAAATTCCAAATTTTAAGAGGTGTAGTTGAGGGGGCCCGGTGTGGTGGCGCGTGCCTGTAATCCCAGCTGCTTGGGAGGCTGCGGTTGGCGGATCACTCAGGAGTTCTAGGCTGCTGTGCGCTGTCAATCGGGCGTCCGGTGCTACTGACAGCTTGGCCAGCGGGTAGTTGGAGGACTGGCTAGAACAACACGTCTGACGTGTTGTGATCGGCGCTCTCTCTGTGAGGGCTGATAGACCGATCGATGATAGTGACAGTAGTTGAGGGTTTTTTAAAACTCAAATTTGCAGATTTTATTCATGTATATAACAAGGCTGTAGATACTGCCTCAATGCTGTGAGAGAAAGATTATACAAGTATTAGAGTAGCAGCTGTGTTAGTCTGTGTCAGCAAAAAGAACAGGAGTACTTGTGGCACCTTAGAGACTAACAAATTTATTTCAGCATAAATTTTCGTGGGCTACAGGTACTTTTACCTTTTCATGTTTCTCTGAATGTATAAATATCTTCTTACTGTATGTTCCATTCTATGCATCCAATGAAGTGGACTGTAGCCCACGAAAGCTTATGCTGAAATAAATGTTAGTCTCTAAGGGTACATCCACACTACCCGCCCGATTCGGCGGGTAGTGATCGATGTCCTGGGATCGATTTATTGCGTCTCATGTAGACGCGATAAATCGATCCCAGAAACACTCCCCGTCGACTCCAGAACTCCAGCTCAGCACGAGGAGTAAGCGGAGTCGACGGGTGAGCGCCACGTGGACCCGAGGTAAGTACTTTGTAATTCAATCTAAGATACTTCGACTTCAGCTACGCTATTCACGTAGCTGAAGTTGTGTATCTTAGATCGATCCCCCCCCTTGTGTGGGCCAGGCCTAAGGTGCCACAAGTACTCCCGTTCTTTTTACTATACAAGTAGTCTACCTAAATTAGTTTGAAGCGAGGGAGAATAATTACTGCATTAATCTGAATTAAAATAACCACTTGTTACACAGAATGGAAATGGTCATGAGTATTATTCACAACATTTGGACCCTCTGGAGTAGATGCAGACATGGAAAGGCACCCATGCTGAAATAGTTAAAAGGAAATACTACCTCTTAAAGGAAAGAAGAGTATACTGCTTTATCAGCATTATCTAGTTAAACCAATGAAGTTTCAGGGATACAAGATGAGACGGATGCTTTACAGAAAAAGGATGATTGAGGCCCTAGAAAAAGATAGCTACAGTTTCTAATAGCAACAATTACCAGAAAAGCCAAGTGTATTTTATTCCCAGTCCACTGATGGAAATTTTTCATTCTAACACAGCAGCAGTCTTCGGGTTCAATTTACCAATGTTCTTAACCAAGGTCTTCTTCAGAGAAGTGAATTAGCCTGTTACTTAAGGAAGATAAATTACTAAAATGGACAAGAAACTATTTCACCTTCAAAGGAAACTAATGTAATAAGGACTCTGGGTTGAAAAAGAGGAAAATGTTCACTTAGCAGTAATTATAGCTATTCCAGAAATACCAGGTTCTTGTGTCTTTTTCACATGACAAAGTTTCCTTTGTTGGGGCGGAGGAGATGGGGAGGAGAAGAGAAGTTAGCCAGCCATGGTATTCTTAAAATTCTTTTATCCTTTCTTTTCTCAGCTGAAATGCTCGTCATCTAGCCAACTGCTCCCCTTGGCCATTAATTTTACAACAGCTCTTTGGACAAGGTAAAACACCATGCAAGTGCTCACTACGTTTATTATTTTTGATGTCACTGAATCAATCAGCTACCTGGAAATGCTTTTGAAAACAGCAGTACCCACTAATCCATTTTCATAACATGTTGGAAGTCCACAACTATGGAGAAATTAGGCCTCCAACATCACAGAAAGCAGCACTGTTAGGTCATTAGACAGATCTAAAACTATTACTGTTGAAAGACGTTTTGGTTGCATGGTTAGCCAGTATATGAATGCCACCTCCAGTGTACTTAGTCCACTCTAAAAAGCTAATTACTCATAGTAATAAAAATAGTTATTTACAGATAATGGATCAATATTACTTTATATGTTTAACAGTTTATGTAAAAAGTATTGTATTTTAATCATTAGTGAAATAGAGTGCTGATTCATGCTTTGCTGTTTTTAATCAAACATTAAACCTGAAGTTGCCTAGCAACTAATGATGAATTTGCCAAACAATTGACTAGCTCTTAATTTTCAAAGGGCACCTAAGATGCATGAATATTGCCAGATAAATTTCATCCCCACCTAGCACATCACATTTACTAGTGTAATTAACCAAAGTGTCAGACTAATTTAACCCTAATGATGTCAAAACAGGACTTCTTAAAATGTAATTGGAAAACTACACAAACACCATGTTACAGTCTTGCAAAAACAGTCTTTTTAAAAAAGCATATGTTTCATCATGCATTGTAAAGATTCAGTTTACTCTAGAAAGATAAACATCAGCTTATTACAAATTATATTCCATCTCCCTTTATGTAGTTTTTAAAATGCACAAATCATCTTCCAAAGCATAAAAGAAGAAAGGGAAAGTTGCTTGCGTCTGTAGAAGATGAGTGAAAAGGAAGTATGAGTTTAACAGAATTTAAAACTGTAGAGATTCAAACCTGTACTGCTTTCTCAGAGAAAATTTGCACTGTAGTCAATATATACTATTATGCCAAAAAAAAAAAAAAAAAAAAAAAAAAAAAAAAAAATAAAAAAAGGATTTGTTGGTTTTTTTTCAGAAAAATGTACAAGCTTGGTAATGATCAGGAAATTGAACTCAAAGAAGACCGATTTAAAGTGACCCCTGGTCATTAAGGAGAACAGTAGGCTCCAGAGGGAGGAAAACAAAAAGTCAAACAATTCTAGAGGAAGTGGAGTGCTTATGCTGACTGGAAAACTCGATAATGTCTTCACTGAAGTGATACAACATTTTAAATGTAGACAAGTCCTTAGATAATGAAATAGAAATCTTATTCTCATTTACACTAAGCCCTGTTCTACACTACAAACTTATGTTGGTATAACTATGTCGCTCAGGAGCGTGCAATGTAGTTATACTGACCCCTGGTGTAGATCGTGCTATGCGAACAAGAGGGTTTCTCCCATTGACATGGCTTCTCAGGGAGAACCTATACCAACAGGAGAAACTCTCCTGTTGGCATAGGTAGTGTCTTCACTAAGTGCTGCAGTGCTGTAAGTGTAGACAAGTCCTATGTGAAAATTAAATGTTATTTACACCTATTTTAAAGCCCATTTGCATTGTCAGGGGCCTTAATGCAAGCGAATGCTCCTAGCTGTGTCAGTGAGCTCAAAAGGAAGACACACATTTGGTGATATCTCGAACTCTGAGGACTGACTGGTCAACACATGAGAGTTGTACTGATAGAATTCATCTATTTTCCTGTGAAATCATGTGCAAATCCATACACGTGCCTCCCACTGAAATATCCCCAAATTAATTTGGTAGTTATTTCTCTTTGCAAGGTGGCACAAATCCCCACCAATGGAGTAAAACTGATCCAGCAGCAATATCAGACTGGCAGTGATGTAGGTTTATTCATACACAAGAAGTAATGTCACTGCAGTCCTACACAGCACCACTCTCTCCAGCAGTGACCTGTATACTAAACTTTTTGAACTCCATTGCCAGGGGTCAAAGGGACTAGAAGTCTCTTCAACATTCAGAAGGTCTTTACAAGCACAGCAGCCACATTAATAAGCCACTAAGCCTGAAGAAAACATTGTTTGTTACCAATGACAAGAATAAGATTCTGATTTGTGGTCAGCTTTGGGCTTCAGCCAAGTCTAGAAATTAGGTAGTTTTCTTGGGCTGGGGGTTAGGAGCATTTGCAGGCACACTTAGGACACTCACACAGGAAAACAGATATACGTACAAGAACCTAACAGAGGAGGTATGGACTCTAGACTACTGTAGACATACTAAAGGGTGCCAAGACATACTAATAGGTGCCAGGTAAAGGGAAAGCAGCTGAGACACAGGTACAGGTGCGTCGCATCTTACATGCATTTAACATATGAGAATTCAGCTTTGCACGGTCAGCAAAAAAAGAAAAATAACAATTTTAAAACTATCTGTAGTGCAGGGGATTCCGCCTGCCATTCAACTCAATGAGCGTTTGACTATATGCAGTTTTTGCTTTACGCGCTGACCGCGGAACGTAACCCCAGCATAAGATGAGACTCGTCGGTACCAGCATTAAGACCAACGATATTAAAATTGGTACAATATCCACGACCAAAACTTTTATTCAAAATTTCACACTATAGTCTGTATGGGCCCAACCACCAGCCTTGTCATGCCAGTGGACACTTCTCGTGCTACTGTGGACGACCCCCAGAGAGAGGCAAACGAGAAAGATGAGTTTTGGCATAGTGGGATGGAAACAGTGAAGCAGCGTTCAGCAAGGTGCCTGAAAATCAAGAACTCCTGACCACATCTGACACAGACCTGCTCCTGAAACAAATGCTGGTGCCTATATCATCGTGCAACGATGGGCACCCCATGTAAGTGTATAAATTGTGATTCCTGTCCAGTTCCTATTTATTTGATATATTATATTGGCTCTTAACCTTCTGCAGTTTCTCTAGCTGCCACCATGTACATTTGAACTAGGTGGAAAAAGCCAAGGGTGAAAGCAGGTAGTCTTCCCTTAATCATATTCCCCTAGCATAGGTACAAATTCCATTCACTGTTTCACTTCCCCTCTCCAGTAGGAATTTTCCTGTTTTCCACTGTCTCCCAATCACCTGCCACTGCCATAGTTTGGGTCAGGAGGTACCCACCAAATCCAATTTTAAGCAGAAACTTTTAAATTGCTCAGCCTGCCTTCTGCCAACACTGCTTCTGCATAAAATGGCAGAAAAGCAGGGCGGAACAATAAGGAAAATATTGTGAGAGGAATATTTTTACTATCATTACTACTAAAGCAGAAGACCGAGATAACAGGATAATAGCACTTCCATCTCACTTCAGACAATATACCAAAGCCCATCCATTATTTTTAAAGCATGCAACAAAATCCATTAAAGAAATATAGCAACGATTGTCCCCAGATTTAATTCTCTCTCTCACACACTCACACACACACACACACACACACACACACACACACAGTAGAGCCCTCAGTGGGCTCAGGCTGGAATCTGGCAAGTAGAGGTGGGACTTGGAGTCCACACTCCAGCTTGAGTCCGAACGTCTACACTGCTATTTTTAGCCATGCAGCAGGAGCTCAAGTCAGTTGACCAGGGTTCTGTGACTCACTGACATGGGCTTTTTTTTTTTCATGTGTAGACATACCCAATAGCAACATAATGCAGTATCCACAGTACAGATGATATGACAAAAACAGTAAATGTCACAACCATAACAGAAGAGTACGTTACACGATAGATGCATATAAAGCATGTTTATGGCACAGTTAGATGAAACATGATAGAATGCAGTTTGATATGACATAGCAGCTGTAACAGTGGAATGGTACCCAAAGCAACAATCGTGCGATTTGTTTATTTTAAATGGAGGTTTCTGTTTTGATACAAATTGCAAGAAGATTGCAAGTGTTTTCCCAGAACCAACCTATGGGGTAAATTCTACTTGCACTGAAATCAGTGGGAGTTTTGCCACTGATTTCAGTGGGACTTGGATTTGTTCCTAAGACAAATCCAAAAGCTTATGCTGAAATAAATTTGTTAGTCTCTAAGGTGCTACAAGTTTTTCTGTCTTATTTTCGTTTTGCTGACACAGACTAACACGGCCACTACACTGAAACCTATCATTATGCAAGGCACTGCATTCAGCCGTATGGAGTGGAAATCCATCAACTTCATGAAAAAACTCGCACAGATACAGACAGACATCATCTTCCTTTCCAACTGCAAACAGATGGACATCATACCAAAAGGACTAAAGGTAAAAAATCCATTACAATCTACTTACCACACAGACTATGCTGAGAGATTGTGCCTCACACTCTCAAAGAAACTGCGAAACCACCTGATCAACATCCTATACAGCAAACAGGGAAAGATTAAGACTGAGCTCTCAAAACTGGATACTCTTATGGAAAACCAACCTTCCACACAAACTTCTTCATGGACTGACTTTACAAAAACTAGACAAGCCATTTATAACACAAGCTTTGCTTCTTTACAAAAGAAAAAGGACACTA
The DNA here is from genome assembly GCA_033296515.1 of Macrochelys suwanniensis. Lineage (NCBI taxonomy): Eukaryota > Metazoa > Chordata > Testudines > Chelydridae > Macrochelys > Macrochelys suwanniensis. The sequence goes on from CM065777.1 coordinate 52,029,947, forward strand.
AGCTATCTAAACTGCTGCATGCTACAAGGAACCACAACAGCAGTTCCCTTACCCCACCCAACAATATTGTTAATCTTTCCAGCTATACTCTCAGCCCAGCAGAAGAATCTGTCCTTTCTCGGGGCCTCTCCTTTTGTCCCTCCAGACCCACGAACATGATACAGTTCTGCGGTGACCTAGAATCCTACTTTCGACGTCTCCGACTCAAAGAATTTTTCCAACAGACCTCTGTACAACATACTAACCCACAGAATCCTTCCTACCTAAACTACAAAAAGAAGGATTCTGCGTGGACTCCTCCTGAAGGTCGAAACAACAAATTGGACTTCTACATAGACTGCTTCCGTCGCCGTGCTCGAGCTGAAATTGTAGAAAAGCAAAATCACTTGCCCCATAACCTCAGCCGTGCAGAACACAATGCCATCAACAGCCTCAGGAACAACTCTAACATCATAATCAAAAAGGCTGACAAAGGAGGAGCTGTCGTCATCATGAATAAGTTGGAATATCAACAAGAAGCTGTCAGGCAGCTCTGTAACTCCACATTCTACAGGCCTTTATCCTCTGACCCCACTGAGGAGTACCAAAAGAAACTGCACCATCTGCTCCAGAAACTCCCTGGAAAAGCACAAGAACAAATCTGTACAGACACGTGCCTAGAGCCCCGATCAGGTACATTCTATCTGCTACCCAAGATCCATAAACCTGGAAATCCTGGACGCCCCATCATCTCAGGCATTGGCACCCTAACAGCAGGATTGTCTGGCTATGTAGACTCTCTCCTCAGGCCCTATGCTACCAGCACTCCCAGCTATCTTCGCGACACCACTGACTTCCTGAGGAAACTACAATCCATCGGTGATCTTCCAGACAACACCATCCTGGCCACTATGGATGTAGAAGCCCTCTACACTAACATTCCACACAACGATGGACTACAAGCTGTCAGGAACAGTATCCCCGATACTACCACGGCTAACCTGGTGGCCGAACTTTGTGATTTTGTCCTCACCCACAACTATTTCACATTTGGGGACAATATTTACCTTCAAGTCAGTGGCACTGCTATGGGTACCTGTATGGCCCCACAGTATGCCAACATTTTTATGGCTGACTTAGAACAACGCTTCCTCAGCTCTCGTCACCTAACACCCCTACTCTACTTGCGCTACATTGATGATATCTTCATCATTTGGACCCATGGAAAAGAAGCCCTTGAGGAATTCCACCATGATTTCAACAATTTCCATCCCACCATCAACCTCAGCCTAGACCAGTCCACACAAGCGGTCCATTTCCTAGACACCACTGTGCTAATAAGTGATGGTCACATAAACACCACCCTATACCGGAAACCTACTGACCGCTATACTTACCTACATGCTTCCAGCTTCCATCCTGGACACACCACACGATCCATTGTTTACAGCCAAGCTCTAAGATACAACTGCATTTGCTCCAATCCCTCAGACAGAGACAAACACCTACAAGATCTCTATCAAGCATTCTTACAACTACAATACCCACCTGCTGAAGTGAAAAAACAGATTGACAGGGCCAAAAGAGTACCCAGGAGTCACCTACTACAAGACAGGCCCAAAAAAGAAAATAACAGAACACCACTAGCCATCACCTTTAGCCCCCAACTAAAACCTCTCCAGCGCATCATCCAAGATCTACAACCTATCCTAAAAGATGATCCCTCACTCTCACAGATCTTGGAGGACAGACCAATCCTTGCTTACAGACAGCCCCCCAACCTGAAGCAAATACTCACCAGCAACCACACACCATACAACAAAAACACCAACCCAGGAACCTATCCTTGCAACAAAGCCCGATGCCAACTCTGTCAACATATCGATTCAAGTGATACCATCACAGGGCCTAATCACATCCGCCACGCCATCAGGGGCTCATTCACCTGCACATCTACCAATGTGATATATGCCATCATGTGCCAGCAATGCCCCTCTGCCATGTACATTGGCCAAACCGGACAGTCTCTACGCAAAAGAATAAATGGACATAAATCTGACATCAGAAATCATAACATTCAAAAACCAGTAGAACACTTCAACCTCCCTAATCACTCAGTGACAGACTTGAGGGTAGCAGTGTTGCGACAGATTAACTCCAAAAGCAGACTTCAAAGAGAAACTATTGAACTCGAATTGATATGCAAACTAGGTTGCATTGCGTCCGGATTAAATAGAGATTTGGAATGGCTCAGCCATTACGTTAATTGAATCTATTTCCCTTAAGTTAACGATCCTCATTCACACCTGTGTGACCATCATGTTTATCACTTCAAAGGTTTTTCTTCCCCTGCTGTTATGGTTCCTCTCAACTAATTCGCCTCTTAAGGTTCGTCTATGCACCTCGACCTTATCATGTTTCTCTGACTGTATAAATATCTGTGTACTGTATGTTTCATTCCATGCATCCGATGAAGTGGGTAACAACCCACGAAAGCTTATGCTGAAATAAATTTGTTAGTCTCTAAGGTGCTACAAGTTTTTCCTGTCCTTATGCAGTCCCCAGTGTAAGGTCAAGTAGGAAGAATGCAGAGTCAGGTCAGGAAAGGGCAGGAGCAAAGCGAATGATCTGGCTCTGCTGAAATCCCAGCAGATGCCTATTATGCACACAAAGAAGTGACTCAATAGCTCATACCTATTTTCCCCCAAATCAAGTAAAAGCACTAGTCCTTGATAACGTTAAACAACTAGTATCCTTACTAGCCACTACTGAAGTTTATGTCCATAGCTTTCAAGTTTCAAATATGATCTGTTTTTGCTGTAGCCATGCACCAAAGTAGTGTGCTTGGGGAAGTATGGGGGTTGTTTTTACAATGGGTAAAATATCAGAACGATGGCCATAGCAAGCATTATAGTTATGTTTGTACCAGTTTTCACAATTCTACTTCTGTTTTAGTCACACAGCTTTCTAAACTTTCACCTAACTGAAATTTTCCACTCTTGATTTGTCAGGTTCTCTCCCTTCCATTTTTAAGTTTAAACAAAAATGGTCCAATATGTGGGTAGGAAAAGAATGAACAAATACATTTACCTCATTATAAAAAAAAGCGATTTTTTTTTTAAAAAAATCAGATCTAAAGCCAAAACTTCTGGGCGTAGAAAGTTGAAGGTCAATATAAAAATAGTTCGTACTGAAGTTAAGTACTTTTAAGTGTTCCAGAGAAAATCTGTTGTGAGCTCACCAATGTATGACCCTTGATAGATTTTGATTAGAGTTTTCATGCTAAACTGAAGTGGGCAGCTAAGTAAGGCATGCAAATGGTTTTCGATTTCTGGCTCATAAGCCTCAAAAGTTCCCCCTAAATTCTATGTTCCCCAAACCACCTGTCAATCACAAGTCTCCATAGTTGCAGATGCACTGTCAGTGAAATAGGTGCTTATCATGCAAAGCTCTGCTAAAGTAAGATCTTTGATTCTGCAGGTTTAAAAGGCCTGGAAGGCAGACTCTCAGCAGCTCTTAATACAAGAGAGAATATCCTACCAATTGATCTTATGTAAATGAGACCGGGTGTTCTGGTGGTGTCTAGCCAAATAAATCCAGATTGTGTGCCTAAAATGGGGGATGGTATGAAATTTCTCTTTGGAAAAAACAAGAAATTCCATTTTTAAAAGTATGTTACGAAAAAACTGCGTGGTTGAACAGTCCAGTCAGAAAAGACAAAATTAAGTTTGCACAAACCAACTTACCTTTGCTTTTTGTGTGCCCTCACTACAGTACAGTTTGATTACATTCTATTACTCAAATACAATATACAATTCTCATCAATCTTACACACGTATCAGGATGCAGTACTGTGTATTGCACTCAGAGTCTATGAAAGTTTAAGTATAGTTAATAGTAACTAACATAATATGAAGAATAAGGCGGAATATTTGTTTCATATTTGTTGGCATTCATCCATATATGTTATTTGATTGTTACTACTAGACAACTGCTAATCAAACTGAGTCTGGTCAACCTTGCTTCAGTAAGAAAAAAAGTGTTTCGCATAAATAAGGATCTAAATTTTCACTGTGCTTAGGGGAGGATTACTATATTGAACTTTTAGATGAAAGGAGCCCAAGTCTACCCTCAAATAAATGCAATTGCATTGAAGTCACGGAGTTGCACACCCACAATTAAAGGCAATAATTAGGCTTAAGGTTTAAAACTTTTTTTGTTTAAAGAAGGATTTTCACACCTGGAACAAATATTACAAGAGACATTTAGATGCCTTTATCTTAACCAATACGAATTTTACCTGTTGCATAAATATTGATATCTGTATTTATGATTCTTAAAATATATTCATTTTAAGCTATACACCCTAATAACATCTGCATGGTAACAAAGTACAACTAAATGTTGTTTAAGGTAAACAGCCCTAGAAAAAAGAGCAGCTAATGGACACAACTGTACATGAAAATGTGAAAGGGTAGAGCAGAAACTAACATTTGGAGAAAAACATCCATCTAAAGGGGACAACTGGAAATGGAGAATGTGCCATGAAACTGATTAAAAGAATTACATTCAGAATCTTTTGAGACTGGGTTTTTTATTGTTAAGAGGAAATACCAAGGGAACAATCTAGAGTAAAGGAAAACATCCCCAATATGCAACAGGAGAGGCCTATAATTGAAAAGCAGGGGCCTCAGGACACTTTTGGAGGATTCTTTTCTGTGGTGCTTGTTTTTTCTGCTCTATTTCCTAAAAACTCCTCCATAATGATGCAGACATGATAATCTTATAATATTTGGTAACTAATTATAGTGCCAGTTGCCTGATGCATTCTTCAGTATGCATTTAGGCAGATGTTTGTTTTCTTATGGAAGTCCTTATCCACACGATAGGTTTCAGTGTAGTAGCCGTGTTAGTCTGTGTCAGCAAAACGAAAATAAGAAAGAAAAACTTGTAGCACCTTAGAGACTAACAAATTTATTTCAGCATAAGCTTTCGTGGGTTAGAACCCACTTCATCGGATGCATGGAATGAAACATACAGTAGACAGATATTTATACAGTCAGAGAAACATGATAAGGTGGAGGTGCATAGACCAACCTTAAGAGGCTAATTAATTGAGAGGAACCATAACAGCAGGGGAAGAAAAACCTTTGAAGTGAAGAATAAATGGACATAAATCTGACATCAGGAATCATAACATTCAAAAACCAGTAGAACACTTCAACCTCCCTAACCACTCAGTGACAGACTTGAGAGTCGCAGTGTTGCAACAGATTCACTCCAAAAACAGGCTACAAAGAGAAGCTGTTGAACTCGAATTGATATGCAAACTAGATTGCATCACCTCAGGATTAAATAGGGACTTGGAATGGCTTGGCCGTTACGTTAATTGAATCTATTTCCCTTAAGTTAACGATCCTCATTCACACCTGTGGCGCCATCTTGTTTATCACTTCAAAGGTTTTTCTTCCCCTGCTGTTATGGTTCCTCTCAATTAATTAGCCTCTTAAGGTTGGTCTATGCACCTCCACCTTATCATGTTTCTCTGACTGTATAAATATCTGTCTACTGTATGTTTCATTCCATGCATCCGATGAAGTGGGTTCTAACCCATGAAAGCTTATGCTGAAATAAATTTGTTAGTCTCTAAGGTGCTACAAGTTTTTCTCTCTTATCCACACAGTTAAGGCCTACCTGAGTTTTGCACTTCATCCTATGATTCTCCTTTTGTAAAACTGCTAGTAATGCTGATATTTAAGATAAAAAGAGCTGTACATATGGCTTATGGAGGAAGTTGCTGGCTGACACACTTGGAAGGGCCAGTTATGCCACAATGGCCTTTTAAGGAGTCAGAAAAGAGAAGATAACTGCTAAAGTAAAAGGGAAAGTGCAGAAAGAAGGCTGCCATCTTTCTCCAGCATTGTGCGGCAGAACAACTGCCAGGAACTATTGAGCTCAGAGCAAATGGTGTAAAATATCCAAGGAAAAAAAGCAGAGTAAAGGATGGTTAACAAACAGGCACCTGTCATTATCGAGACAGACTCCAATGAAGGGGAAATGGAAAACCATGAAGACCCTGTCTGATGGTTGTGGCTCGGCAAAGAAGGCTATGCAACACATACAATATGAAAGCACCACACAGCAGACGCTGTGTCCTTTGCAGACAAAGACAAGAGGGAATCACTGAGTCAGAATGGTGATAAAGCCCAAGTTTTAGATTGCATCCGTATTCTGACATAATGGCAAGGAGAATAAGTGATCAACAAGGTGACCACCATACAGTTTGATTACAAGAGCTTTTGGTTACTTCCAAGGTAGGAAGGATTTAAACTGATGAGCATAATCCTTTACGTTTGTCACGATCAACCTCCTGAGCCATCCAGTCCCCAAACTACACCTTTATTCTTTTTTTCAAGTGATCTTTAACATTGACAGCTTAGCTGATCTTTTATATGCTGCAGTACAGCTAAACATCCACAAATATATACAGTAATGGAAACCAACAGCACATATTCATCACATTCATCACAATATTCATAAAAATCTTGATGAACAGCTATATATCTGATAATCTTGTACCAAAGGCCCACAGTCTTCATTGCCTATTATCCAGAATGACTAATCGCAAACCTGGAAACTGGTTCTAAAATCAAGATTTTCGGTTTTTGTTCAATAAACAATGATGAAATGTGTTACATTACACTGAAATTTATTTTGAAACAAATATATATCTTGATCACTATAAATATTTAAATTTGGAAACAGAACGTATGTTTTGAGAATGCAATGCTGTACTGTTTAAAGTAGTTTTCAGTACTTCAATCTTAATTCTTAAAATCTCTAAATGACTTCACTTTTCTTCTGTCAAAGACCATGATGAATGCCTGCCTTCCCTGGAAACATTATGTTTTCTAAAGTCAATCATGTCTGTTTCTAAAATTATCTTTATTAAATCCCTTCACCCCTTTTTTTTTTTTAAAGTATAAAGGGAAATATTCCAACAAAATTCAATGCCTCCCAATGCAGTCCAGGATGAATAATGAGTCCCTGATGCACTAGCATAATGAGGCTTTACTGCAGATCTGAAAGCATCTCCTTGCCAACACATTACTATCCTTGGAATGTTCCAAATTACAAGCCTATCACTCAATCCCACCTTCCACCTTATTTAGCAGAAGCAAACAAAATCTTAAAGGAACAATTTTATCAGGCTGAAATGTTATGAAGGTTAACTACTAGTAACAAGAAAAGCAAGGGGATGCTTTCTTAGAGGACACCAAAAAGGTAAAAAATGGCAAGCAAGGAAAACTAGAATATTAATTTTGCAATCTCTACACATCTCCATTCTAAAGATAGTAGATGTATATTTGTAAAAAAAAGAAAAATGCTGTGTGCTGATTTTCCTTCCCTCCATGCTACAACATGTGCTAAAGGTTAATTCCTTCTTAGTGTGACATCAGACAAGTGACGATTACTCACATAACAGGAATGTAACATATGCAATCATTCTGCATTTTCTGACCTTTACGACCGCAGTATATTTTCCCATGTTATCTAGGGAGTCAAGAGATGGTAGACAGTGCTACTAACTTATATACTTCTCAAGCCTTTTAGAAACCAGACCCAGGATTTTTTTTGGTATTTATTTGTGTGTGTGAGAGAGAAAGTACTCACCCACTTTTACAACAGTTAAAAAGATAGTAAGTGGAATTAATGCCTACACTGAGCCATGGGTAAAAAAGGGGGCACAGAACTCTTTACTTGATACAATGCTAGCAGCTAGGCATACTCAGAACTTCGACATAAAAATAGATCAACTCATGGTGCAAAATGAGAGCAAAGAAAAATACCCGTGAAGACTGTGCAAGGAGTTTATATAGTTCTAAACCTGCCCCGACCTAACTTTACTGAACAAATTGTCCTAAATAGGACAAAATGCTATATTTAATAATGATAACTTTTACAAACACTATTGGTTAAAAGTAAGTGAACTCTAACTGGTAGGATTATACCTACAAGTTGTTTCTATTCTCTACCAAGGAAGCCACTGAATCATGTCTCAGACTCATAGACTTTAAGGTCAGAAGGGACCATTATGATCATCTAGTCTGACCTCCTGCACAATGCAGGCCACAAAATCTCACCCACCCACACCTGGAATAATCCTCTCACCTATGTCTCAGCTATTGAAGTCCTCAAATCATGGTTTAAAGACTTCAACATGCAGAGAATCCTCCAGCAAATGACCCGTGTCCCATGCTGCAGAGGAAGGCGAAAAACCTCCAGGGCCTCTGCCGATCTACCCTGGAGGAAAATTCCTTCCCGACCGCAAATATGGCGATCAGCTGAACCCCGAGCATTTGGGTAAGAGTCACCAGCCAGACACCCAGGAAAAAGTTCTCTGTAGTAACTTCTAACATCCCATCATTGACCATTGGTCCTATTTACCACTGATGGCAATTAATTGACCTTTGACTAAGATCATGTTATCCCATCAAACCATCCCCTCCATAAACTTATCTAGTTTAATCTTGAAGCCAGATAGGTCTTTTGCCCCCACTGCTTCCCTTGGAAGGCTGTTCCAGAACTTCACTCCTCTGATGGTTAGAAACCTTCGTCTAATTTCAAGTCTAAACTTCCTGATGACCAGTTTATATCCATTTGTTCTTGTGTCCACATTGGTAGTGAGCTGAAATAATTCCTCTCCCTCCCCGGTATTTATCCCTCTGATATATTTAAATAGAGCAATCATATCTCCCCATAGCCTTCTTTTGGTTAAGGTAAATAAACCAAGCTCCTTGAGTCTCCTTTCATATGACAGGTTTTCCATTCCTTGGATCATCCTAGTGGCCCTTCTTTGTACCTGTTCCAGTTTGAATTCATCCTCCTTAAACATGGGAGACCAGAACTGCACACAATATTCCAAATGAGGTCTCACCAATGCCTTGTATAACGGTACTAACACCTCCTTATCTCTACTAGAAATACCTCGCCTAATGCATCCCAAGACCGCATTAGCTTTTTTCACAGCCACATCACATTGGCGACTCATAGTCATCCTATGATCAACCAGGACTCCGAGGTCCTTCTCCTCTTCCGTTACTTCCAACTGATGTGTCCCCAGCTTATAACTAAAATTCTTGTTATTAATCCCTAAATGCATAACCGTACACTTCTCACTATTAAAAGTAATCCTATTACTATTACTCCAGTTTACAAGGTCATCCAGATCTTCCTGTATGACATCCCGATCCTTTTCTGAATTGGCAATACCTCCCAACTTTGTGTCATCCGCAAACTTTATTAGCACACTCCCACTTTCGGTGCCGAGGTCAGTAATAAATAGATTAAATAAAATTGGTCCCAGAACTGAACCTTGAGGAACTCCACTAGTAACCTCCCTCCAACCTGACAGTTCACCTTTCAGTATGACCTGCTGTAGTCTCCCCTTTAACCAGTTCCTTATCCACCTCCCAATTTTCATATTGATCCCCATCTTTTCCAGTTGAACCAATAATTCCTCATGTGGTACTGTATCAAATGCTTTACTGAAATCAAGGTAGATTAGATCCACTGCGTTTCCTTTATCTAAAAAATCTGTTACTTTCTCAAAGGAGGAGATCAGGTTGGTTTGGCACGATCTACCTTTTGTAAAACCATGTTGTAATTTGTCCCAATTGCCACTGACCTCAATGTTCTTAACTACTTTCTCCTTCAAAAATTTTTTCAAGACCTTGCATACTACAGATGTCAAACTAACAGGCGTGTAGTTACCCGGGTCAATTTCCCCCCCCCCATTTTAAAAATAGGAACTATATTAGTTATTGTGACAGACCCAGACAAGTGGGCTACAGAAGTCTGATAGAAGGCAAATATACTGGCCATTGGATGAATAGTTTTCTGTTCCCTGAGTGACCAGAGCAGGGGCTGCACTAGAACAAGCAGGAACTTTCTGGAACCAATTTAAGGCAGGCAGGCTAATTAGGACACCTGGAGCCAATTAAGAAGAACCTGCTAGAATCAATTAAGACAGGCAGGCTAATCAGGGCACCTGGGTTTAAAAAGGAGCTCCCTTCAGTTTGTGGTGTTGCGTGCGAGGAGCTGGGAGCAAGAGGCACACAAGGAGTTGAGAGGGAGAAGAGTTGAAGGACTGAGGAGTACAAGCATCAGCAGACCATCAGGAGGAAGGTCCTGCAGTAAGCGTAAAGAAGGTGTTGGGCGGAGGCCGTGGGGAAGTAGCCCAAGGACTTGTAGCTGTCACGCAGCTGTTACAGGAAACCCTATAGACAACTGCAATCCACAGGGCCCTGGGCTGGAACCCGGAGTAGAGGGTGGGCCCGGGTTCCCCCCCAAATCTCCCAACTCCTGATCAGACACAGGAGGAATTTGATTGGGGGTTCTACCAGAGGGGAAGATCTCTGAGGCCATCAAAATCCGCCAATAAGTGCAGGACTCACCAAGGTAGAGGAGGAACTTTGTCACAACATCCTCCAGTCAAATGGTACAACCCCTGAGTTTAGAGATTCATTAAAAATTTGTGCTAATGGCCTTGCAATTTCATGTGCCAATTCCTTTAATATTCTTGGATGAAGATTATCTGGGCCGCCCATCTTAAAAGTCCATACTAGTCTTAAAAGTTTCCCACTATTGCTACTTCTGACACAGCTCCACTACTAATAGAGACTATCCGCTGGTATTTTAAATCATGTTGTCTTACTTTGCTCAGACGTTAACTAGATGGAATGGTGGTAATGGAAAATGATAAAGCGGCCAGGAACTATGAGGTAGGAAGAAATCGACAGAAGTCTTACAGTAAAGGAAGAGTCCAAAAATTCTATTTCAAGAAAGACTGGCTCCTGCCAATATCATAAGTGTTTAAAAACCTGTCTGCACTGCTGCCAGACAATCTACAGAGAATTATTTCTACTTTATAATTGTTTCAGTAAAACCCCCAAAACTGACTTGCCAGAATCAAGTAAGCATATTCCAACTACTTACTTCCCTAGATTTTTCAAGTTTATTGTTGAAATTAAGACATTTTTCCAATTAACCCATTTCCCCCTCCCTCTCCATTTGTACTGGTTAAGTAGAACAAGCACCTGAGCTATTCCAGAAACAATGCCTTGATAAGTAGAAATAGAGCTATGATGAAGGAATCAGCAACACCTGCATAACTATCGGGATTATTTAGTAAAAGTTATAAGCATCTTGGCCCCATGATATTAGAGAGAAAATGTTGGTCCAATCTTTTATTGGACCAAGTTCTTCTGGTGAAAAAGACCGGCTGTTGAACCTCCTGTGGAAGCCCCAAGGATTGAAGCCATGAGCCTGGCCTCATGACCACAGCAGAAGCCATCATTCTGGCTGCCTGGAGTGAGGCTTTGGCTATGTTCTTTCCTTCCTCTAAAAGGAGAAGAAAACTCTTGCCTGGAGTGCTGAGGCAGTGAGTCTTTACATTTTGCCATAGAGTCTCACATAGTGTAGTCGTACCTGCCAAGCAGAGCTTGTAGGTTAGTGATATGGAGCTGTAATCTGCCTGTTGAATAATTTTTTTCCTACCAAACACCTCCAAAGAGAGACTCAAAGAAGATGGACTTAGTACTTGTGGGAGGTAGAGAAGATGGGGTCTGCCACAGGGCTCTGACCAGACCCATAACAGCCTTGTGGATGGGTAGGGCCACTTTAGATGGGGCTGCTGTGGCCAAAATGTCAATGAGGATATGCAAAGACTCTGAGTACCTCATTCTTTAGCCCTAGGTTAGCATCTGCCCTCTTTAAAAGCTCTTGATTGGCTCTAATGTCATCTTGTGGCAGTGAGCCGTTCGGCCCCAAGATGTCTTGATCTGCGGTGGAGGAGGAAGAGGCGTCAGCTGGAGGTGCTTCCTCTTCTTCTGCCCCTATTATGTCCCCTGGGGCCCACGTCTTGCGTGTTGGTACCAGGTTCTGTCCTGGAGTCATGGTCAGGTGTGAACAGAACAATGCAGGAGCCTGCCTCTTGGACGCACCCACGTAGGATCAGTGGGATGGCGGTCCCAGTACTGGGGGAAATCCCCAAGGATTCCAGAACAGCCACTGGACTTGCATTGGCCATTGTCCTCCCAGCCAGTGGCTGGCGGGGGGGGACCCACAACAGGTCCTGGCAGGATGTAGGATGGGTAACGGCAGCAGCTCTTAGGATGGGCATAGGATTCAAACTCCAACTCCGAAGAAGTGTCCTCCTGAGGTGACCACAGAGCTCACTTCAGCCGGTTGGTGCTGAGGGCCCGGTGCCAGATTGGGAACTATCTCATAGATGACAGAAGGGCCGGTTTGCCTCTGACTGGTACCAAGGGCCCTGGTGCCAGGTAAGAGCTCGGAGTCCCATGCTCCCTCTGCTTGTTGTGCTCATCGCAGCTGGTGGCTGTCCCATTGGGGTCAGCAGTACCAGGAGTGATAGTAAGTCACTGGCCACTGCAGGGTGGACGACACTGTGATCCTGCTGATGCCGTAATGACTTCCTGGCCTCAGCGGGGGGAGGGAGGGGGTCCCACCCGGGGGTCCCACCCTGGACTCAACAACCCACAGGGTGGAGCCAATGGTGCCACCGGGGGATCATGGGTGGAGGAGTGGCCCAACGTAGGTCGCACTCATGCTGACCTCCCCGTTGTCCTTTCTCGGCACCGGGGGGTGGGGGGTGGGGGGAAGAGGCATCCTCTCTCGGATCGCTGTTTCTTATGCTTCTTCCCATGGAGATGGAGAACAGTGTCGAGAAATGTACAGTGATAGAGGGGCGCTTCACACTGAAGCCAAGGTGCTCAGTATCTGATCTGATTGGCTTGGCTCTGACACCGTCCTAGTCCAACTTCCATTAGGATACCCCTCTGTCTAGCCTCCCCATCTTTCTTCGTACAAGGCTTGAAGTCCCGACAGATTTGACAGCGCTCTCGTATGTGAGCCTCTACCAAACACTTTGGACTGTGGGTCTTTCACTGGCATAGGCTTGCCACAGGAGGCACAAAGTTTGAAGCCTGGGAACTGGGGCATGCCCGGCTTCAGGGCAAAGGGAGCCCCTCTATGATAAGGGAGGGGGACTAACTATCTACACTAATATTATTTAGACTACTGCTAAACTAAGACTGGTAACTAAGCTGAAGAGAAAAAAAAATCACTGAATAATGCCTTGCCAAAGCAAGAGGAATTGTGCCAGCAGCCATCATGGGCAGTAAGAAGGAACTGAGAGACTTTTGGGATGGCAGTGCCCCTTATACCAGCACAGAAGTGTGTGGCACTAGAGGGCTCTAGAGCTGGCCCAACGGATGCCACGGAGGGAAAATTTTCCAGCAACCGTGTATGCGGCTCATGCACCCCTAATGTGGCATGGACATGAGCAAGCACTCGAAGTAATAGGAACTGGTTGTCTATTCTTTATCAAATCTTTGTAGAAAGCTTTGATGGAGCCAAAAATGGAAATATTGGAGCCACAGCTCTTTCATTTTAGTCAAAACATCTTTCTAGTGAGAGCACACAAATACCATGATAGGCGTGTCCAATACTATTCTAGGATTTCCAGAGTGAGAAAAATTTGGTAGCTAGGTAGTGTTATCTCAAAGCTAAATACAGTGATATAACTCAATAAATCTGAAAGGTTGCTATGAGCGAGTGTAAAGAAAGACTATGACTTCCTGGATCTTAAAGTATCATGCACAGGACTATAAAATAAGTAACTTTGGCAGTTCCTTGTAATGTGATTTATGAATACAGTGTGACATTAGTCTCTGGTGACAGTGGCTGAGGACTAAGCTTTCTTTTCTCAGTGGTCAAAATCCCCAGAAAATGCCAATGGCGTAATTAGCTGCCAATAATCTATGGTTGTATGGGAAAACAACTAATGGGAACAATACAATATTGAGCTTTCTAATTATGTCTGGGAAAGAAGCTGGCGGATGAAAAATATTTAGTGAGACTCCCACCCCATAAATAAGGATATATTTTATGTATACTTTAGTGCAGGGTATCAAATAATTTGTGTGCTTTTTCCTGGACACAGAAGAGTGGCACTTCCACCTTCCATATCAAGTCAATGAAATTCTTTTGTACCACCACCAGAGGGAGGCAGAGATACAGAACTAGGAGGAAAGAGAAAGTAGCTGCTCCCCCTCAGTCAGAGAGAATCTTTAAAATCAGAAAGCTCAGTGAAAATCTTCAGCAGATGGCAAAAATTAATCAGGAATTTCCACTGCTTAAGATTTCAAAGCAGTAAAACTAACATCAAATGGAATGCAACTACATTTCCTTCAATGTTTTTTTACCACAAAGTTAGTCGCACCATTCCCTACTGGTGGTACAGAAATAACTGAAAGGAAATAAAATGTCTTCAGATACCATCAAACATATTAGTAAGACAAGTATCAAATATTTTCTCTCTACATACATTTTCCCAACATAAAAGTGTTAAGCTGCCCTGGTGTTACCTAGGTTACCTACTGGGAAAAATCCTGGAATCACCTTAGAACTCATACTTCAAAAGAAATAAAGGAATTGATATTTAGGATGATGCCTCATGTATCAGTTTTACAGCATTCTCTGGAATGCGATTCACAGAGTGGCACTGACAGCTGCCGCCTTGCTGCACAAAATACGCATCATACAAGCCGAGTAGTTTGAGCATTTCAGTTGCTTTTTTCTTTTTGCACATGATCAAGCCACTTTCTCCAGTTTGTTTCTAGCTGTCTGTTACTCTGCAGTTTCTGACCCAAAGCCGAGTTCTTGCAAACTTCCCCAAAATAGCTCCGCAGTCTTCTTTTTTGTTGCTGTTAAGACTGTTCTTGCAGTTTATAAGGCAAACTCTGCTGCTGCTTCTCCAGTTACACCAGCCAAATTAATCTGCTATTCAAAGCTTTTACAGTTCATATAGTTTCCATCATTTCAAATACCAGTTGCCTTTCCCACCAGCTGCTAATTCCAACAGTTACACTGACATGCAAACCGTTGCTCCTTTGGTTTCTTAATAATGATGTAGAATTTTTTTAGAACCTGAATGTAACTTTCACTTCACCTATTCTATATCAGCTCAATGAAAAGATGTTGGAAGACATTGCGGAAAGCTTCCACAGCACACTATTGGTGGTGTAGACTTTAAGATGTTATAGCAGTTTTAAAGAATCTATAGTTCAAAATGAATTGCTAAGTTTGAAGGCAAGGAATAGCTCTGGAACCAACAAACTTTTCAATTTGTAAAAAACTGAGTGTGCAGCACATGGTAGAAGCAATAATTTAATGTGTACATTTACCCCTTCTTCCCTACCTGCCAATAGCCTAACTCAGGTTACAGTATTCTATGTTGCACTATTGTGACAGTACTGGATATTGTTTATTTGTTTTATATTTAAAACTGACACAAGGCAAGACAAAGGCTACCTTTTGTTTAATTTCAGTGTTTTTGATATAGCCTAAAATGTTTGTGATAGGACACTCTCTAAGGCAGAGACATCAATAGAACGAGAATAAAGCATAGGCGACTTAACAAGGCCTGGACACAAAGTCAAATTAAGTCAACAGGAGTCTACTCATTGACATCAGTGGGCTTCCAAATCAGGCTCTAACAGAGGAAAGTGCCAGATTGGCTGCTAAAAAGCTAAACACCTAGAAGTCCAAGGCTGCCTGGATCCTGGGAAGCCCAAGGACTCCTAGCTCTGACAGCCCACCAGAGGGGCTGCTGAAGAACTGTTGAGTCTCAGGAGCCTGGTGGACTGCCAGGGAGCAGCAGAGCCGCCCGGTTCCCTGGCTACCTGTCAGGCTAGACTGTGAAGAAGCCAAGGAAGAGGGAAGCTCGTAGGAAATCTGGCAGGTTTCTGCTGGAAACTTGTTTGGTTCCCATCAAAAATTATATTTCCATGCAATGTTTCCATTTTGATGGATCAGCATTTTTCAATAGCAAGAAAGAAAATTTCTGACCAGCTCCATATTAAGATGTATGTACCTGTGATATTTCACATGTATATGCACAAATCACTGTTGATAAAATTTGTGGATAGCACAAAAATTGGTGGAATGGCAAATGAGGAGAAAAGGGCAGTCATACAGAGCGATATGGATCGGTTAGTAAGCTGGATCCACAAACAAAATGCACATGAAATCGTGCAAAATTGTACAATTAGGAACAAAATGCAGTCCATATCTACAGAATAGGGGAATGTAAATTGGAGAGCAGTGACTGGAAAGGATCTGGAGGTCATAGTGGACAAGCAGCTTAAAATGAGGTCCCAGTGCAATGCTGTGCCAAAAAGGGCTAATGAGATCCTAAGATCTCATAATGGGAAGCAGAGAGCAGGAAGATGATTTTACATCTGCATATGGCATTGATGAGACTGATACGGGAATACTGCATGCAGTTTGTGTATCCACATTTTAAAAACGATGTTGAAAATTAAGAGTGTGCACAGAAGAGCACTACACAAATGATTCAAAGGCTGGAAAAAGTGCCTTATAGTGAGACTTAAAAAGCTCAATCTGTTTAGATTATCAAAAAGAAGACAGATGATCTGATTACAGTGCATATGTACCTTCATGGGTAGAACTTACAGGGCACTAAAGAGCTCTTTAACCTAGAGGGAAAAGGCATAAAAGGAGAACATGACTGTAACTGAAGCCAGACAAATTCAAATTAGAAGTTAAGCACATATCTTTGACCGCGAGGGAAATTAACCATGCGAACAAAACACCAAGGGAAGTGGTGGATTCCTCATCTCTGCTGTCTTGGCATCAAGACCGGATGCATTTCTGGAAGATATTGTTTACTCAAACACAAATGACTGGATACAATAAAGGGTACGTGGGTGACATTCAATGGCCTATGACATACACAAGGTCAGACCAGGTGATCAAATGGGCCTTTTTGGCCTTAAAAAAAAATAATCAAAGTTTCAATTGAAAGGAATCCAAAAACAGGAGTCCTCCATTCTCTCCCAAGAGATGGCCTAGTTAGTTTCACAGAAGAATCCAGCACAATGAACACTACACATTTTCTCTTTTTAAAGAGCTCAATATTGGTTAAATGACAACTCTGATTCATAGATTTTAAGGCCAGAAGAGACCACTATGATCTAGTCTGACACCTTGTTAAAGGTAAAAGACGGTTACTCTCCTTTGTAACTGTTGGTCTTCGAGATGTGTTGCTCATATCTATTCCAATTAGGTGCGCGCGCGCCGCATGCACGATCATCGGAAGATTTCTACCCTAGCAACACTCAGTGGGCCGGCTGGCGCCCCCTGGAGTGGCGCCTAATACATACCCCAGCCAGCCCAGCGCCCTCTCAGTTCCTTCTTGCCAGCTACTCCAACAGTGGGGAAGGAGGGCGGGTTTGGAACAGATATGAGCAACACATCTCGAAGAACAACAGTTACAAAGGTGAGTAACCGTCTTTTCTTCGAGTGCTTGCTCATATCAATTCCAATTAGGTGACTCCCAAGCCTTACCTAGGCGGTGGGGTCGGAGTGAGATACCGCAGAGTACAGAACTGCAGAACCAAATGCTGAGTCCTCTCTGGAATGCTGGACTATGGCATAGTGAGTAGCAAAAGTGTGTACTGATGACCAACTCGCTGCCCTACATATCTCCTGTATCGGCACGTGTGCCAGGAAAGCGGAGGACGAGGCTTAAGCTTGGGTGGAGTGGGCAGTAAGGTGTGCAGAAGGGACACCGGCTAAGTCATAGCATGCATGGATGCACGAAGCGATCCAGGACGAGATGTGCTGGGAGGAGACTGGGAGGCCCTTCATCCGGTCTGCTACAGCAACAAACAATTGAGTTGTTTTCCTAAAGGGCTTCGTCCGCTCGATGTAGAAAGTAAGGGCCCTACGAACATCTAGGGAGTGAAGTTGCTGCATCCTTGGGGAGGCATGCGGCTTCAGATAAAAGACCGGAAGAAAGATGTCCTGGTTAACATGGAAGGCTGATACCACCTTGGGAAGGAAGGCCGGATGTGGTCGCAGCTGTACCTTGTCCTTATGGAACACCGTGTATGGTAGCTCCAACGTGAGCACTCTGAGTTCAGATACACACCTTGCCGAGGTGATGGCTACAAGGAAGGCAGTCTTCCAGGAGAGGTACAGGAGCGAGCATGTGGCCATCGGCTCGAATGGGGCCCCCATGAGCCTAGTTATTACCAGGTTGAGATCCCATGTAGGAACCAGATGTCGGACTAGCGGGTCCACCGTTCCAAACCCTCGAGGAACCTGCTGACCATGAGGCTGGAAAAGATCGAGTGCTCGTTTTTGCCGGGGTGAAAGGCCAAGATCGCTGCCAGGTGCACGTTTGACGATGAGATTGCCAGGCCCTGTTGTTTTAGGGACAAGAGGTAGTCCAAGATGGTGGGTACTGATGCCTGCAGTGGGGGGGGGGGGCAGTACCACGTGGGGCACACCAGCAGGAAAAATGTTTCCACTTGGCCAAGTAGGTGGATCTGGTGGAGGGTTTTCTGCTACCCAGAAGGACCTGTTGAACTGAGCTGGAACAACGTAGCTCAGACTGGTTTAGCCATGCAGCAGCCACACCATGAGGATGGCAAAGCCTGCCGTGTTCCTGTGTAATCAGGTCTGGCCCCAATGGACGTGTGATTGGGGTGGCCATGGAGAGCTCTAGGAGAGTGGTGTGCCAGTGGTGCCTGGGCCACGCCGGGGCGCTAACAAAGCTAGGGAGGTGGAGATCAGCTAAGCTGTGCTCCACAGTTCCAACGACCGTCACGGGCGGTAAGAAGGAACAGAGGGCGCTGGTCCGGCTGGAGTATATATTAGGCACCGCAACGGCGCCAGTCCAGGGGGCGCCAGCCAGCCCGCCCACCGAGTGTTGCTAGGGTAAAAATCTTCCGACGATCGCACACCTATTTGGAATTGATATGAGCAAGCACTCGAAGAAGAATAGGACTTTCCTGAATTCATTCCTGTTTGAACTAGAACATCCTTTGGATGTTTTTCTAATCTGAATTTTAAAATTGCCAGTGATTCAGAATCCACCACAATCATCATTATTCCAATGGTTAATTAAACTCACTGTTAAAAATTGTACCTTATTTTCGGTCTGTATTTGTTTAGCTTCTGCCTCCCGCCACTGAATCCCGCTTTTTTTGCTAGACTGAAGAGTCTATTAACAAAATTAGTTCACCATGAAGGTACTGATAGACTCTGATGAAATCACCTCTTAACCTTGAAAATAATGGTATTAAAGATGGACTAAAGAAGATCCTAAAGATAAGGAAGGTATAAGTTGCAAGAGAATTGTCAACCTTCCTCATTTTCCTCAAGTCAAAACCTTTACCTTAACAGAAGCAACATTGTATACTTCCCCTTTGCTTCCCCCTATACAGTCTACTATGCTTGAAACAGCCCTTTCTTCCTGTTCTTATTCTATTCAAATTCCTCCTAAGCCTTCCAATGTTAATCTCCTTTCTGGCATTGTTCCCACCTGGTTTCAAACCCAATCTTTTCAACTGTGTTATATCTGTCCTCAGTTGGCTTATAAAATTGTTCGTGTGGGTGGGTGGATGGGAGAAGAGGAATCTTGTTTTATGGGTTTGTGTACTGAACCGGCTCTCAATTTTTTCCATACTGGAACTACTTCCCCTCCCACGGATACCCTTCTATACAGTAATATGGCAGGATGGTCTCAACACCCTGACACTTGTTTGCAAAACCTACACTGAGAACCCGTGTTATAGTCTGTTTCTGGAGAGAAGCATATTGAAAAGCTAATGCAGATCAGTGAAATATTCAGCAAGGCCAGATCCACATTCAGCAATGAAAATCTTTGCCTCTTCTCTGTATTCAAACACCCAATTATAGGTACTTCACATGACAAAGTTTATATGTACCTACATAGGGAACAAATACTTAATAGACTCTTCATTCTAGCAGAAGATATAATATCCAATGGCTGGAAGTTGAAGATAGAGAAATTCAGACTGCAAATATGGTGAGAGTACTTAACCATTGGAACAATTTACCAAGGGCCATGGTGGATTCTCCATCATTGATAATTTTAAAATCAAGATTGGATGTTTTTCTAAAAGATACACTCTAGGAATGATTTTGGTCAAGTTCCGAGGGCTGTGTTATACAGGAGATCAGACTAGATGGTCATGATGGTCCCATCTGGCCATGAAACCTATGAATCTAAGAAAACAAACATCAATATAGAAAAGGATCTGGTGATGCTGAATGCTCATTTCTTCACATAAAGTGGTAGAGGCCTGCACTGGTGACTTGACTTTTATTAGGGTTCAAAATTTTTATAGCATCATTAAGTTCCTTTCAGTGTGTGTGTCATTGCCCCCAAAGCTTCCTACTAAATTTGATATGTACAAATGGCTTCCAGGATTCAGAGTGGTTTCTAGTCACAAGGCCAAGGTGTTTTCCTGTCAAGTTGCAGGCACAATCAATGCAAATACCATTACAATGATTGCAGTCCAACTTTTCAACAATCATCTCTTGCTGCTAAGCTTCTCAGAATTTTTTCACACTGTCACAGGCCCCGTCAGTGGACAGTGAAACAGGCAGTCCTCATGTATCCATCCCACTCATACTGAGCAAGTGTTAAAAGTTGGGGAGAAAACACATGCCTATACTTTCATCTGGTTTCATTGAAAAGTACAGGGTCTGCTGAGCTCTTCTTGAAGATCAACAAGTATATAATGAGCAGACTGTCACAGGAGAGGTCAAGTTAAAGCAATTTCCTAGCAGCAGGAGATCCCAACATTACACTGACAACATCTGAGATGCAGGGTACAATTAATGTTTTCTCAATTATAATGAGGCTTGGTGGCTTTTACTGTTTGTGGTGAGACTAAGTGTGATACTCAGAGGGCTTTTACATTGACAGAATTGACATTAACAAAAAAGTAATCTGGTGACTGCACAAGTTTTTGCTTGAAGAATTCATAAAAATGGTTGCTGCCTTTTCAAATGGCTCAGAACTCTCGTCTTTTAATGGCTTTATGCGTACTCCAGAATTATCTGCCAGTTACTGGCAATCATTCTGCCGTGTGATTTGGTCCAGGTCCACCAGACACTAAAGTCAGGGTGCAAGAAGTGGGTCCAAAAAAGAGGTGGCAGCAACTGCCCTGCTGCCTGTCAGTGTAAAAATGCAGGAAATATGCACTAATACAATTAACTTTCCTTTGCAGGGAAACTGGAGAGCAAGAGGTAGCAGTAGACAGGCACCAATAGAGCCCAAAGGGAAAACACAACATCAGGAGCCTGGCTGTTTTTTTTTGTTTTTTTTTAAAAAGCCAGATTCCACAGCCACTGAATCGCAGACTCTGTATGGCCTTGAATGAGATGAATGGGGCCATGCATAAATCATAGCGCTACTGTATCAGACGATCCGCAAACTCAGACAGGCATCATTACATTGTTTATAGTCAGTTCACAATTTTGATACTACCTTCACAACCAAGAGGGACAGAAACAGGGATTTTTTTTTGAAGGAAGGGCAAAAAAGGGAGAAAAAACGAAAGTGGTCATGGCCCACAGGCTGAGAACCTCTGCTGAAAAGAACTGTTAACACGTACAGTACTGAACACTTAAAAAAAACACCAACACCCCTAAAGGTAAAAACTGAACCTTACAAAGAATTAAAAATGGCTTCTAATACTCCAAAATCTTACTCAAAATATCCCATCCCAAAGAAACAATTTTTTCTCCATGTCCATGAAGTATACCAGATACAAGAGTACTAGTATTAATCACTCTGCAATATGAAGGCAGGAGTACAAGTATAAGAAAGAATCTGTCTTGTTGCTTAGGACACTTGTTTATATTTATAAACAATTACTAAAATAATGTGACGCATTCATTCTTTGGCAGGATTACTTACCAAGGGGATGGGGAGGGGAGGGAAGCAGTAGTTGTGATATATCTTGATTTCGCTAAGGCTTTTGACACAGTCCCACAAAACGTCTCCTAAGCAAACCAGGGAAATGTGGTCTAGATTAAAATTAGTGAGTGAATATAGTGGCCCTGAAAAAGTAATTATCAATGGTTTGCTGGCAAAAGTGCAACAACATACCTGGTGGGATACTGCAGGATCAGTAATATTCAATATTTTCATTAACAACTTGGATAATGGAGTGGAGAGCATACTTATATAAAATTTGTAGATGACAAACTTGGGGCAGGGGGTGGGCAGGCCTCCAAGCACTTTGGACGACAGGATTAGAATTCAAAGTGACATTGACTCATTGAAGAATTGGTCTAAAATCAACCCTATGAAATTCAATAAAGGCAAATACTACATTTAGGAAGGAAAAATGAAATGCACTAATACAAAATGGGGAATAACTGGCTACGCAGTAATATTGGTAAAAGAGGATCTAGGGGTTACATTGGATCACAAATTGAATATGAGTCAACGTCATGTAATTACAAAAAAAGGGTAATATTCTTCGGTTTATTAGGGGCAGCGTCATAAGACAGACATGGGAGATAATTGGTCCGCTGTACTCAGCGCTGGCGAGGTCTCAGCTGGAGTACTGTGTCCAGTTTTGGGTGTCACGCTTTAATTTTTAAAAAATGATGTGGACAAACTGGAGAGAGTCCACAGGACAGCAACAAAAGTGATCAAAGATTTAGAAAACATGAGGAAAAGGGTAAAAAAATAGACATGTTTAGTCATGAGAAAATAAGACTGAGGGGGTATTTCATAACAGGTTTCAAATATTTTAAGGGCTGTTAGAAACAGGACAGTGATCAATTGTCCTCAACATCTACTGAAGATAATGCTTAACATGCAGCAAGAAAGATTTAGGTTAGATATAAGGAAAAAATTCTACCTATAAAAGACAGTTAAGCACAAGAATAGATTACCAAGGGAGGTTGTGGAATCCCTATCTCTTGAAGTTTTTAAGAACAGGTTAGACAAACATCTTCCAGGGATGTTCTAGGTATACTTGATCCTACCTCAGCATGAGGGAATGGAGTAAATGACCTCTCTAGGTCTCTTCCAGCCTTACATTTCTATAATACTGTGACTGAATTATATCATGTGCACATGCTTAATACACAGTTCTGCACTGGATAATGATGATTATGCTCTTTTGCAAGGAATGGATGTAAAGCACTTCACGGGTAGAAAATCTAACAGTTCAGTGTAAAGTATTTTAAAAATATTTCATATGCTGTCCCTTACATATAGACAAGGCTGCGAGTCGGTCATGGAGATCACAGATTCTGTGACCTTCATGACTTCTGCAGCAGCTGGTGCTGGCCCAGGAGCTGCCTGAGCCAGGCAGCCCCTGGGCCAACAGCAACACCTTGGGCTTGTGGGAGGGGGCTCAGGGCTAGGGGCAGGGTTTGAAGATGCGAGGGGGGGGCACTTACCTGGGGTGGGGGACCCCCTGCAGCTCCTAGGCAGTGGAGGGACGGGGGTCTAGACCCCGCATGCTGCCCACAGGCCCCACCCCTGCAGCTCCCATTGGCTGCAGTTCCTGGCCAAAGAGTTGCGGAGGAACTCTTGCCCCTACCTCCACCACCTAGGAGCTGCAGGGATGGAGCCAGTAAGAAGCCCCCCTCCCCCAGTACCAGCAGGGGTCCCAGGCTCCCCATCCTCAGCGCCATGGCCCTGCCCCTTCTCCCCCAGTACCAGTGGGGGTCCAGGGTCACTTCCCCAGCACCCGCGCCACATCACCCTCCCCCCCACCCCCACCAGTTTTAGTCATAGCAGGTATTTTTAGTCAAAGTCATGGACAGGTCACAGACCGTGACTTTTTGTTTACGGCCTGTGACCTGTCCATGACTGACTAAAAACACCCATGACTGAAATGTAGCTTTACCTATAGAGTATCCCCAAATACACTGTAGAGAAATTCAGTTTTAAGTTAAAGAAAACAAAGGAGGTTAAGGTGAGATGATGATAGTGTCACTCTGCTCACTCCTTTGAAAGCAATAAGACCCCTAAAGGGCTGAATGCAAAGGCTACTGAAGACAACCAAAACTACTCTGAATTCAGTGTGCTTTGGATCAGGCCATCATAGAGCAGAAGTAGAGAAAAAGCACTTCAGATTGCCTAAAAGGTAATTTCCAGATGTGACATTAATATATCTATTCAATGGAATATTACTGGAGGGAAATGGTGGGGAAGGGAATGGGGGCATCTGGGCTAGGGAAGGCCCTGCAACTGGGCTCTCGGGGGATGAGGTATGGATATCTGAGCAAGGGGGGGCCTTGTGGCTGGGCTCTGGAGGGGGAGGGCTTGTGGGTGTCTGGTCACCTGGCTGGGCTCTGACGGGAGAGGGGGCAGAGAAACAGGAACTGGGTTGTCATAGAGGTTTCTTCAATTCTACACCTGGGGGAATTTGTGTGTGTGTCTATATTGTTAGAAGCGACAAAGGGTCCTGTGGCACCTTATAGACTAACAGAGGTATTGAAGCATAAGCTTTCGTGGGTGAATACCCACTGCTTGCATCCGAAGAAGTGGGTATTCACCCATGAAAGCTTATGCTTCAATACCTCTGTTAGTCCATAAGGTGCCACAGGACCCTTTGTCGCTTCTACAGATCCAGACTAAAGTGGCTACCCCTCTGATATATTGTTAGAGACATACTTGCTGACAGATATTTTGAAATAAAACTACCAAAATAATTAAAATGATGTGATTATGTAGTGTTATTTTAACAAATTAAATTTTGCAGAATTTTAAAATATTGTGCATATAATTTTTATTTTTTGGAGCCGAATTCCCCTGGGAGTAATATAAATGCTGCACAGATTACAAAAAAGTATGTTAAGTGGCCAGATTTCCAAACAAAAAGGAGAAGGAAAAATACATTTTGGTTAATACATGAAAATCGGGAAAGGGGAATTGGAAGGTTACTCAGTGGTAAAAGCAGATTAAGAGTATATTTCACTCTAGTACCCATCAAGTTATCTGAGAAAGTACAAGTGGACTGAGAAACAATACTCTAATTTACCACCATATTTAAAAAAATGCAAGTGCATATTCTGTCATAAAGCTCCTCTATCATACAGCTGCTTCAAATATCTCCTAACTCTACTGAGGCTTATTATAAATAAATGTTTCCTTTTATAACAAACTAAGGTACTGTGATGTACAAAATCCTTGGCTGTTTTACAGATATTTTAATCGACTGTATGTACTTAGACTGAACAAGTAAATGGACAATTCATGTATTGTATATATTTGTACTAAGGAATTTTTATGCAGACTAAGATTCTCAACTGGTAAAATGCAAAATTTTATCTACTCCATTTCCTCTGGTCTTATTTCCCTTTTTCAGGTCAGTCATCATAGCTTATGATAGTCAAACTAAGTTAATTAATACATTAGAAGAAAATACAGAGACAACAAATCAGAAAAAACATTTTTTGACAATATTAACACTTTCAAATATAAGCTAAAATTGTCTAAGCATTACAGTTCTGAACCTAAATAACATCAAAGATTTGATAGTTTTGCACTCAGATTGTGTTACTATTTACCCCATCTTTATTTTGATGAAAGATAAACAACCTATCCTCTTCAGCAAGCAAAATACTGGTTAGAAACAAATATATGTAAAATGAATTCCATATTAAAGGCAACTAAAGTTCTAACAAGGTAGACATTATTTTTAGAAGATTAGTTGCCATAACAACATGATCTCTGTCAGGTTGTTCTTTGCTCACTCTACTGAGAAGAAAAATACAATTCAAGTGCAATAAAATCAGCAAGGGCTCTCATCCCCAGTACATCTGAATAGCCGTTATAATTGAGTAGGTCACTATACACTTATGTATATCCACAAAGCCAGTAAAAAATAAAATACTTTAAATGCTAAACATTTAAAAATTAGTATATGGAGAAAATATACTTGCATCTAAAAAAATGTCAAAATACAAGATAAATGCTTAGGAGAAAATTGTTAGTGGTCCAAATGAATACAATTTAAATGTCAACCTGTGGAACTCTTTGTCAGAGGATGTTGTGAAGGCCAAGACTATAACAGGGTTCAAAAAAGAACTAGATAAATTCATGGAGGATAGGTCCTTCAATGGCTACTAGCCAGGATGGGCAGGGATGGTGTCCCTACCTGCTGTTTGCCAGAAGCTGGGAATGGGCGACAGGGAATGGATCACTTGATGATTGCCTGTTCCATTCATTCCCTCCACTGGCATTAGCCACTGTTGGAAAACAGGATACTGGGATAGATGGACCTTTGGTCTGAACCAGCATGATCATTCTTATGTTATATAAATAAACCATTTACTGGAAAAAATTCTGCAGAAATTTTTTAAAGTAGTCGTCTTCAGATATTCTAAATCAGCACTTTTCAGAAACTAAACCACCAAACCTGCCACACACTTGTAAGCTGTAGTCAATGCTCTGAATTTTTAGATCAATAAAATTTAACACAAAAATTCTTCCATCAGTAAGTTGGAACATCTATTAGAGAAAGAAAGCAATCAGTTGAGCAAACATTTGTAACTCTTGATTGGATGAGGAACTTCCGTGTTCACTGTTCAGACTATTTTTTAAGGTTTCCAAAATATCCTTATCAGATAAATCCACAATATTTGCTTTAAATCCTGTTTTCTACTGTAAGTATGAGAGCCTGGGAAAAATAACCCAGTGAGACTCCTAGCTGTTACAATTTTGTAGGTCATCACAATACAGTGAAAGCAGACAAGCACCAAGTTTGGCTTTCTTTTCCCAACACATGGATTGATCATAATTATTACGAATTCAATGAGACTCTCAAAAGCCATGTACAGAAAACAAGAGAAAAACAAAAAAAATTCTATCAATAACAAAAGAAACACTTCTTTCCAAAACATTCTCAAATAATTCTACTATAGAACTGTGGGAAGCAAAATACAGTTTATTGTATTATGTGTGGCTATACCTATATTAAATGCTTACACCAAGTCATTCTATTAAGTCATTCTAACCCTTCAAGATTAATAGTTACACAGGCCTTGAACTAGGATAGTACTGCACACAAGCACCTCCCCCAAATCACTTCTTGTTTTCCAGAGTCTCTGCGCTTTCATCTTCTAAAAGCTGAAGACTCTGAGCGCTATAGTTACAAAGAAAAGCTTGACAAAGCAAACCAGAAGTACCCAGTGCAATGATATGTACTAGAGTTTGCAGAGAGGCTGAAATAATAGCTTCAAGAAGTATGAACTACCCAGTTTTCCTAAATGGGTGCTAACTCAGATGCCAATGAGGATATTTTAAATGTCAACGTTAGGTGGTACTTTGGTCAAAGTATATAGTAAAGTATATTGTGAAGATCTACTCTATGTATTCTGAGTGATAGTTTATTTAAGAGCTAAGTGTGGGTGGGTTTGGGAGAATACCACCATTTATTTTTACCCTAATCAAGGAGAAGCAAAAACCCAAAGCAATCAGCAGGATATCTGAGCCCCACCACAGAGAATCCAAGGCTGAAGAGCCCAGCAGAGCCCACGGGTCTATTCAAATTCAGGTCAATGAGTTGAGGCCAGAAAATCTTATATTTATAAAATATTTGAGCATTTGTATGATCTACTGAGATGGTATCCCATTCCGGCATCTTAGGAAGGTGGAACTTATTCTGGGGACAGACACTTTTACCTAATTTGACCAAGGTCACAAAATAATGCTGTTTACAAGGAATGCTTCCACTATCCATCTTCTTGTGTCAGCACTGGTAAATTGAAAGTAAGTATTTCCACCTGAAGGGGAAGGGAGAAAAAAGGGAAAAGACCACAACATAGTTCCCACATTAGGAACTCTTCGAGTTATTCTTAATGACAATGCATTCACAAAGGTAGAAAACAAGTCAAGGATGCTTCATTTAAGAGAGAAGCACAGGCAGAAACTCTTTCAGAGACTGGTTGACTCATGTCCAAAGACAATGAGACACTGATGCCTGAGATATGGAAAAATACAACCCTACAGAGACAACAAAATTCCTAAAAACACCACCGTAGCCATAACATCTACATGTTCTGTACCGGGAACAGGTTCAGATTACCATCACCAATATTCAAATCACTTAATGAAAGTGCTCTTAAAATTAAATGTGATTTCCTCAATCATTACCCTGTGATGGGAAGAAAAGAAGTGTTTTAGATCCCAGCATCTGTGTAAGTGCTAGTGGAGAAAGAGACGATAGCTTTCTATATAATTCCAAATGAGCTATTACAAACTCATGTCTTTTCTACCAATTATTGATAAGCATGCTTTGTACTTAGTAATATTTTTAAGACCCCCGCCCACAGGCTTTATGGATACATATCCATGTATACATACACATTTTCGCCCTTTTTTCAACCTTCCCTTCCACAGCCTTTGCAAGCTTTTACATCACGGGAAAAATATGCCAAGATTGGCGTACAAACTAAAGTGCTTCATCCTGCAAATTCATGGATTGTAGATGGCTGTAAACCTATTTTTGCTGATTTTGAAGAAGTCAATACGTTTTTTAAAATGCAAAGATTGTGGCCTCAAAAACAAAAGGTTGAAGAACTCGATACAACTGATGATCACCTCAAACTCTATCAGAGTTTTTAATAGATTCCAAGGCCAAAAGGTACCATTTTGATAATCTAGTCTGATCTGCATAATAAAGTCCATAGAACTTCCCCCAAAATAATTCCTAGAGCATATCTTTTAGAAAAAAAAACATGCAATCTTGCTTATAAATGGTCAGTGATATATAATCCACCAGGATCCTTGGTAAGTTGCTTGATGGCCCTGAATTTTCCTATTAGGCAGACTTCTGACAAAAATTTTCTGGCTCAATAAAATTTCTTAGATGGTATACACACACACACACACACACGCTATATAGATAGATCGATATACACACACACCTTTACTAAATTTTAAAACATTTATGATCACAAGCCTATGTAATGATATGATTCTTGAATTTTCACTGTAAAAAGGATGTGTTTCAGAATTATTTGCAAGCATAACAGTTTTTTGGATGGTTCACCAATCCCTCCCCGCCCCCCCCCCTCCACCCCCCCAAAAAATCACTTACACTTCCCCCTTTCAGAAACTGATCTAAACTTGAAAAAACTAATTTTGTAAAGGGTATTGTTAATACATGTATATTATTTAAGTGAGTGGGAGATCTGTTAAGTTAGATCTTTAGGTCTATATAGTAAAATCCATTGCATTAGGATTCATATTCTACAGAGTAGACTTTTTCCCACAAATGGGAATTTACTAGGCTGTTAACTAGGCTACATTTCTACCTCCTGTAAGTAAACCTTAATACAGAGGACAAACACTAAAGAAGCTTGAGCAAATGCTCAATTATTTTTTAAGAAAATACATTTTCAGTGGTTTCTCTTGCTAGTGCACACAAATATAATTAAATAACCAATCTTCTACAATTATGCAACACAGGAAGTGTGCATTGAACAAAAGTTTCATTTGTCTTACCTTCTGGGGCATCTGCATCACAGACTTTAGGCACATATGTTGTAACATTCCCTGGCTGGCCATCAACAGGTGTCATATTATGCTGCGTGAAGAATATGTAATGTCAGAAAAGAACATTTTTATACAGGTGACTACATTATGCAATGTGGTGTTTTCTGAAGCATATAAATCTTGCAAGAAATCATTTTGACACAACAGCTATATTTTATATATGTTTTAAATTTCACTTGCAAGAAAAAAGATATAAAAAATTCTTGCAGTACGTCTTTAATCTTTGCATGCCATTGTTTATTTTCAATGCTTTACAGGTTCTGAAATGTTACAGAATAATTTCATTGTATAAAATTGCTCCAAAAGAGTCTCTTTTTCATAATTAAGCTTTAGTTGATGACATTCTAACAAACCCTTTAAAATGATAAACCAGTTTGACTGTACATACAGGAACCTGATAAACATACAGTTGTATGAGCTAAAGGTGTTGGATCACATGATGGATTGAAAAATCCAGCTAGGCACTGTGGAAGTGTTATTGACTTTACTCTAGCCATGGGTACACCAGAGCAGCATAGCTATGATACTGCTATGTATGTATTAGCTCTTTTCAGTGCTATACTGCATCTCAAATGTGGGTCTAACTTGCTGCCCACTACTGTCCTATGTCTTTCAGCATTAATTCCCAGATTTCTCCCTCCCACTCAATATCTATATTTCAAATTATTTCCCCCCAGATTACTTATCTGACATTTTTTGAAGTTGAACTTTATTTGCTTATTTCATGCTCAGACATCTGATTTCCCCAGTTCCCCTGATCTTTCTTGCATGTCTTGATAGTTGTTTGCAACTAAAATGAACATGTGCCTGTCAACTGGGAGTGTCATGGTCACTTTCACAAAAGAGGCATTTGTTCTTTTTTTTTTTTTTAATACACCTTTGCAGATTGACCTCCTGAAGGAATTATCAGCCAGCTGATCCAGTGAAAATGACAGCAGCCTAACTGAATGTACACACACCACCTCCAGATCAGGCTTCTCAAGTTACCTTTGCCCCTGCAACACCACCAGGCCTCAAATAAGGCCTTCCGTAAAAGTAGAGACAGGCATTTCCTCAGACTGCAAGAAGTAAGGAAGTTACAAGGATAAAGAGGAGAAAGGTGGGGCAATGGGCAGAAGAAGAGTGCCCTCCTTCTCTGGTTCCAAAAACCCACCAGTACATTTCTCCCTAGTATCCACCACAAGCATCCCACCCTCCACTCAGATGACAGGTGTCCAGTTCTTCCTCACTATTCAAGGAAACACAGACTTGTCACATTATTCCCACCCACTATGTCTGCTTCATAAAAGCCAGCCTTGATATTCTATTCATTCACTTCTTCCATGACTTATTTTGTTTTTTGTACTTTCTTCCCCACTAACTCCTACACATGGAACACCCTTCCTGAAACTAATCCACAAGGACAATACTCTTTCTGATTTTGTTATTTCCTAATAGTCCACATAACACCCTACAAGATATGAGCTAATTAAGCAGTGTTGATTTTATTCCAGATTCTACTTTTATTATACCATGTCGTGCACCAGTCATTACTGAGAAACTCATTCTCTGAATGAGCATACTGATGTTACTCGAGTCTTTCGACACCCTAAAGCCATTATTGCCTCATTAGGCTCCTTGGAGAATGGATCATATCTTTTTATCTGTGCTGGGAAGCTTCTAGCTTGCTTTTGTATATTGTATTTGTATTATTTCTTCCAAACTCCTCCTAATTTAGGGTTTCAATTTTATTTCATTATGTAAGACCAAGCCTAATAATAAACCAAGGAATACCCTTGCTAGAAACTATCCCCATTTATACGGCCATTTTTATTAGATTTTGCTTACTATCCCTTTAGTCAATCATCAAGCTCTTCAAGGATATTCATACATCCAAGCCAATATGAATTAAGTCTTAGTTCCATAAGACAGAGTTCAAATTCTATTCATTAGCAAAACGTAAGTATATTAAAGATGCTACTTTTCTTCATCAATTAATTTTGCATTTCTATCAAAAAGAATCCAGTTTGGCAAATTTTATTCTTCATTATTTATTGAGTACTCAGAATTCTACTGGACACTTCATAGAATAGATGTGGTCCTTGCTCTGAAGAGCTTACAATCTAAATGAAAACAGGACAAGCAAAGAGAAATATGAAAGGGAGTGGGCTAAGAGATAAGAATGCAGGGGTTGCAGTTAAAGATGATGCATTTACTTAAACTGCATGTAACTTGGTTGATTTTTTTAAAAACATTAACAAGCTTAAAAGTGGTTTCTTTTATTGGAAAGGGATAGGGTATGAGCGTATTTCTAAAGGCAGAAGGTAGGTGGAAGAGCATGGTAAATCAGAGATAAAGAAGCAGGTAGCAGAGGAATGTGCAGGTGGAAAAGTATGAAATGAAGGCAGAGAAGAAAACTAAGAAGTGGAAAGCAGTATCATCTTAGAGTAATGGACTGTATTGTGCTGACATCACAAGGGTCTAGGGGCTTTGAAAGCATACTGGAGTATGTGTGCCTCCACCAGGGGTTTTACATGGCTTACTCACCTCAGAATGTGTTTCTCTTCCCTCAAGGTAATGTAGGTATGAGAGAAGGAGCCGAAATAAAAAGACTAATAAGATTTTGTTCATTCTAAAAGTTTAGCTCCCCACAGGTATTGAAAATAGATTAAATGGCAATTGCTAGAATTACACTTCTCCTTTTTTGAAGATCAGTGCTACATTTGGTTTTCTCCAGTATTCTGGGACCTTTCAACTTCCCTGAGTTTTCAAAAGTAACATTAGTCCGTGGTATAGTCAGGAGATGTGGATTCAATTCCTGACCCTGTCACATATTTTAGATTAGTCTTGGTCCAATGCTTTAACCACAAGGCCATCTTTCCTTCCTAATCAATCCTCTTCCTTCTTACTGTAAAGAAAATTGCACAAGCCAAAGTCTCCACTTCAAGATGCTTTTTTCTCTTAAGGTTTTAAGGTTTTGAACATTAAAAAGGATGGGAAGTTGAAGAATTAAAAGTTACAGAATTGCTGAATATGTCTACGGAAATATTGTTTCCCAATAGGGATATTTACAGATTAATTGGAATTTGCAAGCATAGGAAGAAAGATTACAATGGAGATATGGGAACAGCAAATTAACTCCAGTATACAGATTAAAACATACTAAACACTGATTTTGATTTTTCTGATTTCTACATAAGAACAGATTAAACACTCACAGAACAAACTAACTTTTACAATATGCAATAAACACTAGCAGAATTTAAAAAAATATGTTCAACCACAGCTAAGAAAAAGCAGGGAATATAATTCTCAGTTTTGACTTTTATATTCAAGGTTCATGTAGTAACAAATTTAGTTTTCATTGATTTAAAAACATGAGGGGAAGAACCACCACTTATGTACCTAAAAGCTTCTTGAAAACATGTTAAGAACTGCTGAAAATTGGCAACTGTTTGCTTGTCAATATATCCATACAATCAGATTTCAGATGATAAAAACCCTAGCTCATGCCATTATCAGTACAGGACAGTTTCCTACATATATCTTTTCAAAGGCTGTCTTAATTGAGAGATGAAACAGGAAACATTCTCCAGTTGGTTCAAAGGAAGTTTCACAAGCTAATTACATCTGAGATTTAGGTCCCATGTAGGCATGGATTCTCTAACCAAAAGACAGATCTGTTCAATAACCTTTAACTAAATTATAGCTGGATACATTATTTTGATCAACAGATGTACTTTTACCGACAGTATGGAAAGTCCTAAGCATGTCACATGAAGTAAGTATACAAGCATAGATTAAATGGGAACTGAAGCTGGGTTTATGTTATTGCTGGTTGCCCACAAGGAGAACCTTTTCTCGCTTACAATCATAACAGGCAAGTTGACTGCTGTAATAGAATCTCCTGGAGCTTTTCCAGACAGGACAGTTCTAGATCTGTCAAATTTCTATGGCCCATGCTGTCAAGTGGAGAGAGTCTGTGTCCATATGGGAATTCTGACCTCTCTACTGGGGACAATAGGTCAAAATTAGGTGTTCGGGGGCGCAGGAGAGGAGAGAGAAACTCCTTGCAACTCTTGCAGGACATCTTATCCAAGCCTTGGAATCACAATAACCTTGGCTTTCCTTGTTTGGTTCTCCTGACTTAGAAAGAGTCCCCGTTTAGTCTAGAAGAAACCCACCTATTATGGACTGATTAGCTGCTCCTTTTCTGAAGCAAAACCTCTAATATTTGGTGTTGTGTCTTGTTGCATGTAGGTCTATCTCCACATATACTCATAGGGAGATGTCTGCTACTGAGTTTGAGTGACAACAAATGTTGATCGTGTAAGTCACTGCTCAGCTGATCTGCCAATAATACTGTCCTTCCTTGTAAAGTAGCTACCAAATGTATAAATTTGGTGTACTGTGTACTATGGACCATCCCACAGAGCTATGGCCTCTCTGCACAGCTAGCTGGAAGGTGCTCCCCCTAATTGTTCACATAAGACATCTGCAATGTTTTCAGGAAGTACTTGGTTCACTCTGCCATGTAGAATATGGAGAAAGGACTTGACAGCCCAATATAATGGCCTTAATTCTAGATGTTGAATTTCTGGGAGGAAAAAACTTCATGTCAAGTGACAGTTTACAAACCCTTAGAATAGCTACCCCAGCTTACAATGGAAGTGTCAGAGGTGACTGGGACTGAGAGCTGGAAAGTTGAAAGCAACTCCTTCTAGGGCAGAGACACACTGAGTTTACCATATAAGGGATAGGAATACATCCCTGGCTGTATCAATTTCAAAATATTGCTGTCTGTATTTGGCTAGCATGACATGACATACTAAAGTACATATGATGCCAAAGCCGTAAGGCTCATCAGCTTGAGAAAAAACATCTATAACATGAATTCTCTTGTAGTAATTTTATTGCTCTAAGGATTTTTAAATTTCTTTGTTCTGGAAGAAAAGTATTGCCTTTTTAAGAATCCAGAATTGTCTCAAAAAAGTATTACTTGTGTTAGACTCTAAGGCATCTAACAAGGGACTAAGGTCTCCCAGGTAGTTTCTCTTTGTTAGCAAACAAATTTATAAGACAACTGTATTTACTGAACAAAAAATCAGATGTCTTTCAGTGACCAGTGAGTGGACCCTATTGATTGCAGCTCAGGTCATCTGCAAATGTGTTGGATCCCTGCTAGATGAAAGACGACAGGAAAAATATGATCTATTCTTCTCCATTACTAGAGAACATTTACCATGGGACACTAAGGCCTTGTGAATAACATAGCTGGAGTCGACGTAGTTTAGGTTGACTTACTGTGGTGTCTACACCATGCTGCATTGACGGGAGATGCTCTCCTGTTGACTTACCTTACTCTTCTCATTCCGGTGGAGTACCAGAGTCGACCAGAGAGTGATCTGCGGTTGATTTAGTGGTTCTTCACTAGACTCGCTAAATCGACCCCCACTGCATCGATCAAAGCAGCATTGATCCCTGGTAAGTGCAGACATGGCCTAAGGCAGGGGTCTCAAACACACGGCCCGCAGGCCACATGCGGCCCGTGGAGTTATTTCCTGCAGCCCACCATAGGCGCCGACTCCACTGGCAGCCAAGCTCCAAACATTACTGAGTGTTTATATTTTATTAAAACCCCTCTTTGCATTATAGTTTTTAAAAAGTTAATACATTGACTTTTAATAGAATACTATATTACTCTTCATTTTTTTCATTTTTGACTATACTTTTGTATCATTGTATGAAAAGATTTCAGTGATGCGGCCATCGGGCCAACTTGCTAGTTCTCATGGGGCCCTCGTGGTAATTTGAGTTTGAGATCCCTGGCCTAAGGTAATGCTGGATTGACCCCACTATGCACCCAGACAGTACTGTCCTGGGAGTGTGGCAGGAGTACAGGTGAACTCTGAGAGCAACGATATTGGACTTGGGAATTCAGAGGGCATCTGTCAGAGGGTCTGCTGGGGTGGGCCAGAGACATACAGACCGGTCAGTGAGATGTAGTAACTAAGCTAGGAGGTTAAGCCTCTGAAAAGCAGCAATTCCTTAATGGGTCTTTTATCCTCAATGTCCCAACTCCTAGAAAAAGCAGTAAGTCTAAATCTTATTGTACATGCAGGTAAATCCAAAGCTAAGGATCAACTTTAAACAAACCTAAACATGTTACAGCATACAAAAGTATGACACCCAAACATCTATCCCTTTCCCATGGTGATACCACGTGGGGGGCGGGGGGAGAATCGGAAAAAAAATAGTGTGTTTAAAATTAGTTGAATCAAGTGTGTAATTACAAATAATAAAAAAGAATTAAAAACACAAATGTATGGTTGTTGCATGATACTACTATAGAGGAGTTAAGCTTGTTTGGGTGGCCTACATGAGCAATTTCATACCATAACATATTTGGATTTCTTTTAAGTTTAACATTGATTCTGATTTTCCTCGGTAACTATCCATAGATTTATAGACCTGTATATTTTAAGGGCAGAAAGGACAGCTGTAATCATCTAGTCTGACCTCCTCTGTAACACAGACCACAGGACTTACCTACACTAACTCCCACTTCAATATCAATAGCTGTGATTGAACTAGTACATCCAATTTAGAAAAACAGCCAATTTTGATGAAAAATGTCCAGTGATGGAAAATCTACCACAACCCTTGATAAATTGTTCCAATAGTTCATTACCCTCACTGTTAAAAATCTGTGACTTGGTTCTACTCTTAATTTGTCTAGCTTCAACTTCTGGCCATTGGATATGGTCATACCTTTGTCTGTTAGATTGAAGAGACCTCTATTATTAAATTTCTGTTCCTCACATAAGTACTGATCAAATCATCCCTTACCCTTGTGTTTGATAGATTGAGCTCCTTGAGTCTCACAACAAAGTATGTTTTCCAATACTTTAATCATTCTTGTGACTCTTCTCTGAACCCTTCTCCAATTTTGCAACATCTTTTTTGAATTATGGACACTGGAACTGGACACAGAATTCCAGCAGCTGTTACAATAGTGTCTAATACAAAGGAAACAACCTGTACTCCTACATTAGATTCTCCTGATTATATATCCAAGGCCAATGTAATGCTTTTGGCCATAGTGTTGGTCTGGGAGCTCATGTTCCACTGATTATCCTCCATGACTTCAAACTCATCTCCAGAACCACTGCTTCCCAGGACAGACATCAAAATCCTATATGCAAGGCCTACATTTTTCCCCCCTAGATGTATGACCTTACACTTGGTTGTATTAAAAACGCATAGTGTTTGCTTGAACCCATTTTACGAAGCAATCTAGATGATTCTGTATCAGTGAACTGCCCTTTTCATTATTAACCACTCTAATTTTTGTGTCATATACAAACTAAGGGATTTTATTTTTCTTCCATGTCATTGATAAAATGTTAAATAGCATAGGACCAAGAACTAATCCCTGTGGAACCCCACTAAAAGCACTCAACGATTCCCTGTTTACAATTACATCGAGACTTATCAGTTTTCGATACAAATCAACATGGCACACATTAAATGTATCATTCTAGTTTCTTAATCAAAATGTTGTGCAGTACTAAGTCAAATGCATTTCAGAAGTCTAAATATATTACATTGGCACTATATATATATATATATATATATATATTTTTTTACCAGACATGTAATCTCATGGGAAAAAAAAAAAGAAGATAGAACCTGTTAAACTACTTCCCATAAACCCACGTTGATTGACAATTATATTACTCTCAATTCTTCATTAAACTGAGGCCCATATCAGCCATTCTAATATTTTGATGAGTTTCAGTATCAGCCTAGCAGGCCTATAATTACCCAGGTCACCTCATTTACACTTTTAAATATTGGCACAACAGTAGCATTCTTCCATTCCTCTGAAATTTCCAATTTTCCAAGACTTATTGAAAATAAACATTTATGGGTCAGAGAGCTCCCCAGCCAGCTCTTTTAGAACTCTCTAAAACTGATGCAAGTTATCTGGACTTGCTGATTTTAAAATGTTTCGCCTTAGTAGTTGCTGTTGAGCATCCTCTTGGGTTAGAATGAAAAGTATTATATTCATATCACATGATGATGAGTAATGACTTGGGTCTTTTCCAAACACTTTAAAGAGATTGCTTCACACTTCTGCTTTTTTGCATTGACAATTCTACCATTTCCATCTAGTATTAGGATTCTGTCTATTCCCAATATACTTACATTCCTTACCATCTTTAACTTTTCAGGCCATAGATTTCTCAAAGTGTCCATTTGCTTCCCTTATTGATTTTGGACAATTCCCAACTTCTAATTTACAGTTATTTCTCTCACCCATCCCATTTCCCCTTGTGTTATACATTGCGTATTTAATGGCTGCTTTCACCTAAACCAGGCTGTCTTAACCAATGTAATGTTTTCTCTCAATTTTGGGACTGAGACTTTTTGGGCATCTAGTTAAAATGTTTGTTAACAGTTCCCAACTGTTCACATTTTTGTGTTTAAATTCTTTCTCCCAGCTTGGTGAGTTAAAAGGGCCAATTTCACAAAGTACATATTACTAGTTTGGACTTTACATCTCTTATGTGTAAAGAGAGCAACTGAGTCATGATCACACGCACCTAAGCAACTACCAATTTTTAATTCAGAGATCAATTCCTCTATATCTGTCAATTTCAGGTCTAAATGACAGATGAAACATTTTTGAATTAGGAAATTGTCATCTAAGTTTTGGAAACTCCAAGGACATATTAATACTGGTAGAATGAGACCTTCAGCATATGTCACTCAGATTGAAGTTCCCGATGATTACGCAGCCTTTTTCTTAAAAATAGAAAGAGGTAAATATAATAAACATGAAGTGCAAGAATCAAAACTAATTTAAAAACAGAAAAAGGTAAGGAATGGAATAGAAATGGCAAAGCTTAAAGACAAAATACAGGGATGCAAGAGTTAAAAGAAGCAGTAGTTAAAATTAACGGAAAATGTAGTGTTAATTATAAATTAATACTGTAGAAAAAGGTGAAAGTTAAGTAGGACATTTACAGGATAAAAGTAAGTTTGGGGAGAATTTAAAAAAATTAGACAAAGGTTTAAAGAATTTTTTTTAAACAGATCAAAACATATGCACTCCATTACTCTGATAACTTTGTATCCTATTATGCCTTCCACTTTTTTGTTTTTAGATTAGCAAGCTGTCTGGGGCAGTCACTGTCTGTTACGATGAGTTTATACAGAGACTTCCACAATGGGACCCTATTCCTGATTAGACATTATCAGAATATAATGAAAATAATAAAAAGCAGTTCCTGTCATGAGGGGGCATAAGGCGTACTGGAAGTTAGCAGCAACTGTAATTTCCTTCTAGATGGGGGCAGGACCAGGTCTCTCTACAGCTATACACAGACAAGCAGAGCACACAAACTATACGCTGCACTGTGTAAAAGGGTGCAACACACAGTTTCTCCAGGCTGCATTCCTCCAAAACATCCAGAGGCAAAATAACTCTATGAGATTCTTAAGGTTGTATTCCTTCAAAAATAGGTATACAGCAGGGCTGTGCTTTGCCTCACCCCATATATGCAATTTAATACATTTTTAAAAACAAGGTAAGTTAATATATATATACTAATGAAAGGGAAAGTCTCACCTGTACCAGGTATTTTTGGCTTCCATACATGACATACTGAGGTGCAAGACTGTAGATCATATAACTTGTGTGAAGAACAATCAACAGAAGTATCATACAGAGAAATAAGAGTGCTTGGGGCCGAGTTTTACCTCTTCTAATCTTATACAACTAAAAAAAACAGAAGACATACAAATATTACATCATAATTGTTTCTCTAGGTTATCAAGCTTGATATCTGTTAAAGGACATTGCTTTTAGACTAGATATTTATATTAGTTATTTTTCCAATTACATCCTGAAACTCTGCTGTTAAGAGACAGTAGAAATATATTCAAAAAACCTCTCCCCCAAAGGCATAGCTGTAAATGTAAAAGCCTTGATATATACCATACAAATGACCAAGCTTCAGGGAAGCAATTAAGGGCTGTTTGCAGATCCTCCTTTGAGTGTGCAACTACAGCACAATCATTTGCGTACTGGAGATCAGTTACCATTGCCGATATTACTTTAGTTCTGGCACAGAGATGGGAAAGGTTGAAGAGATTGCTGTCAATCCGATATTGTTTTATGCCAGTTCGAATGACAAAGAGGTAGAGCCACTGCACAGGATGAAGGCAGTCATCTGGTCATGGAGGAATTTATTATAATGGTAATACATTTGCTTGGGCAGTCAAACTTTGACATGATTGTCAACCGTGAGGATCTGTGGAAGGCTTTGGTCAGATTGCTAAAGGCCATAAACAGTTCCTGGTGTTGTTCTTGACACTTTTCCTGGATCTGCCTGGCTGCAAAAATCATGTTTGTTGTGCCTTGTGATGGTCTGAAGCCACACTGGGACTCTGGAAGTACTACTTCTACAAGAGGGAGCAGGGGATTCAGTCAGATTCTAGCAAGAATCTTCCCAATGATGGAGAGAACAATGCCTCAACAGTTGCCATAGTTGGCCTCGTCATCCTTTTTGAAAATGGTGACAATGTTAGCATTATGTAAGCCAGCGGGGATTTATTTAGTGTGCCAGATTTTAAGGAGCAGCAAGTGAAACTCGTTAGCCAGAGTTTCTCCCCCCACGTTCAGTACTTCAGCTGGTATGCTATCAGGACCTGGTGCTTTATTGTTCTTTATTTGTTTAACTGCTTTGCAGACGTCCTCAGGTGTTGGTGGGTTGGCAAGAGATTCCCAGATTGGGTGCTGAGGGATGGAGTTGGTGTCATCAGTCTCAGTCGATTCTCGATTTAGAAGCTTTTGGTAGTGTTCCTTCCAGTGCTCTTTGATGGATTTGTTATCTTTAAGAAGGGTACTACCATCTTTGGATCTCAGAGGTGTGAGGCCACATGAGCTTAGTCCGTACAGGGTCTTAGTCTCTCAAAAAAAGCTCCGCTTATCATGTCTCATCAAATGTTTGGATTTCTTTTGCTTTGTCCTCCCACCATTTGTTTTTGATTTCTCGGATCCTCCTTTGAACTTCAGCTTTGAGCTGATGGAAAGAGCTCTGCTTCTGACTGGATAGTGGTTGGTTTTGCCAGTCGCAGAAAGCTTTTCTCTTCTGGTCCACAAGGTCTGTAATCTCAACGTTGCTGTTATCAAACCAGTCCTGATGGCACCAAACAGCCCTTAATTGCTTCTATGAAGCTTACAAAAGCCTAGGGCTATTCTGAACATTGGCAAAAGTT
The DNA here is from genome assembly GCA_033296515.1 of Macrochelys suwanniensis. Classification (NCBI taxonomy): domain Eukaryota; kingdom Metazoa; phylum Chordata; order Testudines; family Chelydridae; genus Macrochelys; species Macrochelys suwanniensis. The sequence continues at coordinate 52,070,652 of CM065777.1, forward strand.
CTCCACCAGCCAGTTCCCAGTCAATCACCAGACCCAGCAAGGAAGATGTACATCGACAAAGAAGAACTGGAAAATGTAGGATACTTAGCCTATCTTGGCAGTCATCTCTTGCAGAGGACAGACAGATGTCGAGATTCAGCACAAAATTCGATGTGCCAGCCTTGCCTTTGGCAGACTGTCTTGCTGGGTTTTCAACAATCACAACATCAGAACACATATTAGACTCTTGGTTTATAAAGCAGTGGTAAACCCAACTCTCCTTTATGGCGGAGAGACTTGGGTGACCTATTGAAAACACCTGAGAAACCTGGAATGCCAGCACAAGCACTTTCTTCGGAAAATCCTCAACATACAGTGGGAGGATCGTTGAACCAATGTCAGTGTTCTCACAGAGGCCAACATCTTCAGTGTTGAGGCCCTGATTATCCAGCATCAGCTGAGGTGGAGCGGGCACTGTGTGTGCATGCCTGATGAATGCTTACCAAAACAACTGCTGTATGCCCAACTCACCAAAGGAGAAAGGAAACAGGGAGGCCAAAAGAAACACTTTAAAGACATCCTCAAGATAAACATCAAGAGATGTGGCATCGACACCACACACTGAGAGACAGCAGCCCAGGATAGGGGTAACTGGCCAAGGATTTGTCAGAGAGGAAACGTCCACCTTTGAGGAAAATCACCTTGACCTGGCCACAGAAAAACATCAGAAAAGAAAGGAAAGACAACTGTCATGCAGCAATCGCGGGCCAACTCTGTCTTCCAACATCACCTGCAATGTCTGCCAATGAGCCTGTGGCTCAAGGATGGGACTCCTCATTCACCAAAGGACCCATGAAAAATAAAAGCTGTGAAAGATCATCCTCGACCTCTAGGGATTGCTGACAACAAATGATCAAACCGTATCAACAATATTTTACAAAATATCCTATGATCTAAGATCCCTAACCTCAAAATTTGCAGTTTTCCTTATTCCAAATGACTGTCACCACCTCGTTTTATTTTCAGTGGGGCTGATGCCAAACTATCCTCATTCAAGATGGCTGCCTACAGGCTTTGCATGTGGCAATGGGACTTCCCTTAGTAAAGATGGCCACTCTATGGACTTTAAGAGTAACGACTTGGACAGGAAACCAAGGAGACAGGGGAATGTGGAGTTCAGGAGACGATCTGGGACAAGAGACCGTGGGGGAGGAGACTGAGTGGACATGGGGGGGAGGGATAGCTCAGTGGTTTGAGCATTGGCCTGCTAAACCCAGGGTTGTGAGTTCAATCCTTGAGGAGGCCATTTAGGGATCTGGGGCAAAAATTGGGGATTGGTCCTGCTTTGAGCAGGGGGTTGGACTAGAGGATCTCCTGAGGTCCCTTCCAGCCCTGATATTCTATGATTCTATGAAGTGAAAATGTGAGGAGGGAAAATAGATAGGATAATGTTAAGGGAGAAGGAGGACAGACTGGTAGCTCCTCCACTCCTGAGGTTAGGAAAGGGTAAAGGGAGTCTTCTTCTGAGCAACCAATGAGGAATCTACATTGTTGCATGCACATTTAAAGGTTGAATTTTGACCCTGAAATGCGCTCACACTTTTGGGGCAGGTGACGTCCACCCTCAAGGCTCAAAAACCAGAAGCCAAAAAACCACACACACTCAGTCTTCCACACCCCTACACTCCACTTCCACACATAAATCATGATATTTGAATACTTGGCAATACATTGAATGTGCTGCTTCCACAAATCTCCCAGACTCTGCTGGCTTGATACCTGACATTTTGTCTCGAATTGAAACTGCTTGCCCTCCTTTAACTAGGCCATCAGGCCAAAATACAATCTAGCTTTTCAAAACATGGTAGAAGCCCTTTAGACTCTTGCTAAAACAATTTATTGTAATATTGCTTAAAAAGAGTAATTGCTTCACACCATTTTAGCTTTTAGAGTATGGTATAGAGAAAATTCTGCAAAGGTCCTTTTGTATCTGTTACATACATTTTAAATATTTTTAATATAGTAATTTATAAATGTTACATTTTAGTAAGTAAGTAATATTTACCCTTATCCAAAAGAACCATATACCCATGTTTCGAATCCCTGCCATTGAAGTGAAGATAAAATACATAATAATTGTTGTAATGAGGATATAATCAAGTGGAAAAACCTAAAAGAGAAGATTAATATGTAAAAGCTGAAAAAATAAATGAAAACACTAACGTAACAAATACTCAACACCAATCAAATTACACGAGTGGCTGATCATCTAATTTTAAAAACAGGTTTCTTAACACAATGGGATGCTGTATATATCAGAACTTCTCATTGTGATGGTGTTTGAGGTGGTAAGGGAAGGAAAACTGCCTGATTTAAAACGGAAGACAGTTAATTACAAATAGAGCTGAAACAATTAACAGCCCAATTTAGAAAAGAGATTCAATAGCTTTGTGAATTTTTTCCAAGCTTCACTTCAATTTGAATGAGATATTGCTTCATTCAAATTTCAAATGTTGGGCTAGACTATTTAGTTCTACTTACAGTAAAGTCCAGAGTTAGAATAGCGCAAGAGGCCTCTTTCAAACGAGTTAACGTTAAGAGATATAACATTCATAGATCATTTGTAGAGTAAAGTCAAAGTTAATATAAACCTTTTATTAAAAAATTACACAATTATCTATGCAACTTACATAGCCTTTGGTAGGGCCATTCTACCTGACAGAGAGGGCTAGCAAATGTCCAGTAGTTTATGTAGCTTTATTTGGAACATCTCCAGAGGAGCAACCAGAATATTCGCTAATCTTATTACGTCCAAAAAACACTGTCTGAAGAGGCTGTAGATCTAGGATTGGTTGCTCTGTCCAGGGAGATGGCCACTGGTTCTCGGTGTTTGGGAAAAATCATCTTCACTGACTGCTGGTTCCTCCTCTACTAGTAGATTTGAAACTGGTGATGAAGCTGGCTGTAGCAAGTGCTTTGGTAAGGAAGACCTTGACTTGGAGATCTAGTCAGCTGGTTTCCTAACATATTATTTGTCTCCACCGCTTCACTGTGGGGCCCAAATAGGACCAGGGGAAAGAGGACATATATGGGGATTCCAGCTCTGCAGATCTCTTACTGACCCCACTGACTTATGAGCACAAAGGGATTTCTTCCTGGACTGTTTGTCCATGGAAAGGACTGTTTTGATTCTGGTGAAGATGGTCTAATGCGATCACCTGAGGAGGCTGAGTAAGTGAAGTCTTCCTCCATAGGTGGGGCACAAAGTGCTCTGATAAGTCCTGTCTGGTTAGATTTATGGCCCGTTACTCCTGGGAAATTCTGCACCACTACGCGTGCACAGAGTTCATGTCTCCTGCAGATTTCTTCCCTCCCCCTTCAGAAAAGAGACTTTCTGATGGGGAAGCAAAGGGAAGCTGCAAGAGCAGTCATGCACCCCTCCCTAGCAGTGGAGATGTGTCATTTCAGGTACTTAGCGCCGGCTGAGAGGTAAATCACTGCAGGGCGGCAGCGGGAGGGTGGGGCTGAGGACGCCCCGGCAGATAGCTACTACCCTGCGCCGAGCTCAGCTAATCCCAGCTGGGGAGGACGTGACTTGCTCTTCTTCTGCAAGGAAGGGCCAGGGCTGATCCATTCCCAGAAAAAAACGGTTACCCACCTTTTTCATAACTGTTGTTCTTTGAGATGTGTTGCTCATGTCCACTCCATTTTAGGTGTGTGCGTGCCCACGTGCGTGGTCAGAGATTTTTGCCTTAGCGGTACCCCTATGGCCAGCTGTGGCGCCCCCTTGAGTGCCATACTCATACGGTGGTATATCAGTCGTCGCCAGCCCTACACCCTCTCAGTTCCTTCTTGTCGACAACTCCAACAGAGGGGCAGGATGGTGGGTAATGGAATGGACATGAGCAACACATCATGAAGAATAGTTATGAAAAAGGTGGGTAAGCGTTTGTTCTTCCAGTGCTTGCTCATGTCGATTCTATTCTAGGTGACTCACAGACAGTATCAATGGAGGCGGGCTTGGAGTTCACTGTCTTGCAGCACTGCTTTGCCAAAGCAAGCATCATCTCAAGCTAGCTGGGTAAGCGCATAATAAGATGCAAACGTGTGGACAGACAACCTGGTAGTGGCTCTACAGATCTCTTGGATTGGTACCTGTGCCAGGAAGGCCGCTAACGATGCTTGTGCCCTAGTCAAGTGTGCCATCACGATCGCCCGTGGTAGCACGTTTGCCAGCTCATAGTAGTAGTGGATGCAGGCTGCGATCCAGGATAAAATCCTCAGAGCAGATACTGGGCAACCTCTCATTCTGTCTGCCACCGCAATGAACAACTGTGTTGACTTACTGAACAGCTTTGCTCTGTCTATGTAGAAGGCCAGCGCCCTCCTGACGTTCAGGGTGTGTAGTCTGCACTCCTCATCTGAGGTCCCCTTTTGCCTTCAGGATTAGGAAATAGCGGGAATAGAACCTCTTGCTTTTCAAGTCCCGAGGGATCTCCTCCACCGCCTCGAGGCGCGGGATGTTCTCAATGTCTTGAATGAGGAATTGACAGGAGAAGGATCCCTGAAGATGGATGGGGAAGAGAGGTGGTGGCCGAAAATTGCAGGGTATAGCCCCAAGATACTATGTCCAGTACCCAGCGGTCCAAGATGACCCGCAACAAAGCCAAATAGTAGGGATGAAGATGGTCAAGGAAAGAACAAGGTGGATCCAGAAAATTGACTGGGGCGTCACTCTTGAGCGCACCTTCAAAATGAGCGCTTCTGGCCCCAGGGATGCCTCGCGGGGCTGGGCTGTGGGGCGAGCGGGAGGAGGAAGGGCGGTGACAACTAAAACTCATGTCTTTATCCCGTCTCCTTGCAAACCCCTAACAAGGCTGGCAAGGCCTTGGCAGTGGGGGCAGCCAGAATTGCTTCCGTGCAGACTGCGGCGTATGCATGCCCAGCGAGCAAAGGGTGGCCCAAGTGTCCTTCAACCCATGCAGCCTCGCATCCGTCTGTTCGGAGAAAAGTGACCATTCCCATTGAATGGGAGGTCCTGGATCAAGGTGTGCATCTCTTGGGAAAGGCTGGTGGTCTGAAGCCAGGAGCTGCGCCTCATAACACTGCCAACGCGACCACCCTAGCCGCTAATTCTGCTGCATCCCATGCCATTTGGATGGAGAACTTAGCCACCGTGGTGCCTTCCTCTAGCAGGGTGCCAAATTCTTGGGCCAAACCCTGCAGGAGGGACTTCTTGAGCTTATGGAGAGTGTCCCACAAATTAAAATTCTATCTGCACAAGAAAGTCTGATGGTTCACCACCCGGAACTGCAGGCTGGCAATAGAATACATTTTTCTCCCAAAAAAGGTCCAGTCTTTTGGCCTCTTTATTTTTGGGATTTGAGATGGTGTGCCCCTGATTTTCTTTTTCATTGGCTACAGAGACAACCAGCGAGCCCAGAGGTGGGCGGGTATAAAGGTACTCGAACCCTTTGGCCGTAACAAAGTACTTCTTTTCAGCCCTTTTGGAGGTGGGAGGGATGTATGATGGGGCTTGCCAGAGGGCTGTGGCAATTCTGAAGACCTCGTCCTGCATGGATAGTGCAAAAAGGGAGGGGTAGAGGCTGAGAGGTCATTGAACAAAGTCTCCACCTTTTTGGCCATCTCCTCCACTTTTAGGCCCAAGTTCTTGGCCACCCACTGAAGCACGTCCTGGTGTTCTTTAAAATCATCTGGTGGGCTGGCCCTCAAGGATCCCGCAACCACCTCATCTGGGGATGAAAATGACGACTGTACCACCGGGGGAGGCCCCGGGGTATCGTCCCCAAGGGGGAGGGAGGTTTAAGGGTAGGCGCAGGCTCCCCCTCTCCCGACCTCCGAGCGCAACTCATGTACTAAGTCAGGTGCCATCAGTGCCACCAACTGTTCCTCCGAGGCAGCGGCAGATAAGCGATGCGAAGGGGGCAGTGTCATGACCGGCACGTCCTTCGGGATCCAATAAGGCCACTTGCCATGCTGCCAAGATGGTGCTGTCGATGTCTACCTGGCCTCGGGAGCCCAATTGCGTTGGTGGAGTCTGGGCGAGGGGCTGAACTACCCTTCTGTGCCAGAGGAATCCCTTTTCGGTGACCACGGTGGGACTGTCGACACTGGAGACTAGCGCACGGAATGAGAGGATCGGTGCTGATATCTAGGGGACCAGAGTGGTGATGGGGAATGCTCCCATGGGGCAAGCGACTGACATCTGTACCGAGAGGACGACCGTCAGGAGGCGAACGGTGCCGGTAGTACGGAGACCGGCGCCTCCCCTTATGCGATCCATGTTGAGACAGCAGGGACCCCGATTGCGGTGCCAGTGACCGAGCGGGAGCCCCAGAGGATCTGGTCTGCTACTCTAGAGTTCTGCGGAGTAGAGGAGGAGAGTGCTGCCTTGTCTCGGGGGATCAGTGGCGCTCCAGTGCCCCTTGAGAGGTGTTAGTGGGTGGCCTACTCTCGTAAGGAGCCTTTACCATTTCCTGTGGCACCCGCGGTGCTAGTGGCATGGGCGGAGACCTCTGCTCTCTCAGCGCCAGGGGACCTTGGGGAAGTGTCGATGCCATCAGGAGTTTGGATCCCCTACCGCTCCTGGGAGTCGGTGGCAGATCCTTTAAGGGACTAAGGGCCCCAACTGGGGAGGCATGTACACGTGGCTCCAGAGTAGCTGAGCAGCCCGAACTGGGTCCTTTGCCCAATGTCCCATGGACCTTCTTGCCTGGTGCTGGGGTGCTGTGCTTCTTTGATTTCTTTTTGGGCACCAGTGATGGGTCGCGGTGCCAGACGGGGAGCGCACCAAGGCAGATGTATTAGGCGAGTCTTGGCAGGACGGTTTGGAAGCCAGATGAAGGGCAGCCTCGATGAGGGGAGCCCACAAACCAATATCCCACTCTGAGTTCTGGGTCAAATTTTTTTTTTTACAAATACATTTGTCCTTCACATGTGATTCCCCCAAGCACTTGAGGCCGCTGCTGTGGGTGGGGGTGGGGAGGAGGTCACTTACAGGCATAGGCCTGTTACAGTCTGCCCAGGGCTTAAACCCCGGAGACTGGGACATGCCCTTCCTGGGGTAAAGTCCCTGCTGGGACTCTAATTTCTAACTACATTTAACAATTACTTAACACTAACTACTATAAACTATTTACAAGGCCCTAAGCTTGAAGTCAAAAGAGATGAAACCACTAGCCCTTGCTATGCAAGAAAAAGCACTCCAACTAACCAACACAGGCAATAAGGAGGAACTGAAAGGGCGTAGGGCTGGCGGCACCCGATATACCGACGCATGAGCACAGCACTCAAGGGGATGCCACAGCTGGCCCTATGGACACAGCTAAAGCAAAAATCTCCAACGACCACACATGTGGGCATGCACACACCTAGAATGGAATTGACATGAACAAGCACTCAAAGAACAACCTCCCTGGGCGGCAGGAAGCTTCACTCTCCCACCCCCATCGCTCCTCAGATGCAGAGGGAGAGGCCACCGTACGGGGAGCTACCCCCGTCTGCCCAACCACAGTGCATCTGGACCTGCCCCCATGCCAAGACCCCATGCTGAGTCCCACCCCCCCCCCCACATCCAGAACCTCCACCCCCTGCATCCGGCACCTGCACGCAGACCCTCCCGCCAAGCCCCACCCCCTGCCTTCAGACCCCAACCTTGCACCCAGACCACCCTCCACTGAGCCCCCTGCACGCAAACCCCCACCCCTCTGAGCCCCAACCAGCTACACCTGGACCCCCAGCCCACTAAGCCCTAATCAGCTGCACCCAGACTCCCCATTGAGTTGCCCGCACCCAAATTGCCCCACAAAGAACTCTCTCACCTGACACCTGGATCCCCCTCCACACTTGGACCTTGCTGGGCTTAGCCTGCCTTTCTGCACCTGCTGCAGAAGGGAAGGGCCCAAGTGTGTTTCTAGGACAAGTCGGGTGCAGCCTCACCGCCATGTCGGTGTCTCGGGAGACGGGGGAGGGGGGACGCATAGGGTGATTTCCCACTTCCATGCAGTCAATGGCATGTGCTTCCCACTGCCATGCTGAAGCCTCGACATTTGACACATAAAATTGGCAGAATTTTAATTTTTTTGGCACAGAATTCCCTCAGGAGTAGCCAGTACTGCTGGGTTGCAGAATGGAGCTGGCTGATTGTCACCCTCAGTCTGTCCAGAATCAGGGACTCTGCTAGCAGTCACAGCTAAGACTGCCGGTGCTGATAAGACCTTCACAACACCAATAAGGCACTCTGAGCTGATGAACCCTCTGCCACCAATGAGCTTGGAGTCTGTTGGTACTGGATCATCTGGTACTACTGATAGGGAAGGATAGCTGTGCCTTCCTAGTTCCTGAAGCCATGCTCCTTGCAACCCCATTGCTGGGCAAAGTGGAAGCCCTTGAGTGTGGGGTGACACTGTGGCACAGTGGGGCACTAGAGGAGTGAGACTGGACAAAAGGAAATGTCCTCATTTGTTTACCCAGATCTGACAACGCTTACATTGAGGTCTCATGATGTAGCTTCAGTCTTCCCTCTTTAGCTTTCAAGACGTTGCTGAAAAACAGCTTGTGCGCCAGGCAGAGCTCTGATACATGCTTAGGTGAGGGGCACAAGAGGCACCTTGAATGGCCATCATTGGCGGGCACTGTTGTATTGCAGGAGGGACAGAACTTGAATCATGGGGATTTGCCTCTGGCTATTTTAGATTTGTGCAGAGGGATTGGGGGGAAGGAAGGGGCGTTAGAAACCCCATCGATGCCCTCTTTTCACAAGGATTTTTTTTCAAACCAACAGATATTTGATATTTGTCTTAATTATAAACAACAACAATAGCTTTAACTTATTTCTTGCAGGTTGAAGAGACAGACTTCAGGGTTCGGTCTTGCAGACATGGACAGTAAGAAGCAGTAGCGTAGCCAGGTCCGGAGCGCAGAGGGAGCGGCGCTATAAAAAGGTGCCTCCCCCTGTACTCACCCGGCGGCGCTCCGGGTCTTCGGCGGCACTTCGGCGGCTCACTCCAGGTCTTTGGTGGTACCCTCTGCCAAAATGCCGCCGAAGACCTGGAGTGCCACCGGGTGAGTGCAAGAAGCAGCGCTTAAAAAGAAGTGGCGCCTTTTTTCAGTGCTGCCAAAAAAGGCGCTGCTTCCACCGCTTCTGCTCAAGGGGGAGTGGCCGCTCACCTTGCTTCCCCCCTGGCTACGCTACTGGTAAGAAGGAACGAAGAGGCTGCTGAGGCTAACCCGCTCCTTAAATTTTCAGCTACAATGGTCACAAGTACTCACAGTGTGCAGGCACAACTCCAATGGACACTGGTATTTCAAAATAATCTGATCACATGTGCAGGGGACATAAAACCAAAGAGTGGAATCAATCTGGACAATCATTTGAGGAATAATTCCATGTTTCAACAACATATATAGTGCAAGAGGGCCTTGGTGTTTCAATGTGCTAATCTGCAAAACTGACAGTTCACAAAAAGTTTCATTTTTACTTCTCAGCAAATATTTAAGAGATTGCTGTAGTGAAGTATTTTATTGAGACTTACTATAATATTCATTGCCATAGATTTACCAGTATACTACCAATATTAAACTAAAACAAAGCATGTCAAAAATGAAGTCTGTTTTGCATTTTTGATTCATCTATTATTAGTTGACTTGCAGACTCATAAAATCTTTTAATCTGCAATGGTCTCCTAGATCCTAGCATATATTAGCAAGCTTATTACATATTTTTATATAGATATATAATTTGCCAATTATTGTTTTACTTACAGTTTGTAGAACAGGTAAAAGCATATTCAATGGATTGGTCAGATTAGTTCCTAAAATTATAAATCCAGAATTGATGCCAGCTGAATGTAGAGCTTTGTCCAAGCTGCAGTAATTAGAAAAAACTGGTTAATTATGATGGCTTTTCCCCTCTCCATAGAACATTTTTATTCAAGTTTCATTTAAAGGGATGCCAGATTAAAAATCACTATTGTGTTTAAGATTTTTTAAAAAACTGTTAAACACCAAAAAAGTTATAATTGAAAGAAAACGTTTAGTTTCTTTACTTTGTGAATGCCATAGCTCCCCCTGTATTGTCAGCTATGGTCTGGTCCTGCAAACATGCAAGTCAAGTTATTCACTTGAAGTCAATGAGACTACACACATGTATCTTTGCACGATCTATCCCTTAGTCAGTTTCTCCTTTTTGTTTGTATGGGTATTTCACATAACAGGGAAGAGGGAAATATTTTTAAAATAGGGAAAGTGATGCTTAAACCTAAAAAAAACCCAAATCACCATAAGGGGACTGGACTCAGGGACAGATGACATAACAGACAACTTTAAAAAAAACAAACTACTTAGATTTCCAGTTGATTATACTACTTTAAGCTTCACAAAAGCAGGGAAATGACAGGACCTAAACAATACGCTGAAAGGAGACTGAGTACTCAATACCCGCAAGGTGTTGAGCACTATTTCCCTAACCCAGAAGGCACATAAGCCCATGCTTATTTTGTATCACTTAAGTAGTCCCTTTATTTGCATATGTCTACACATATGCTTAATTTCTTTGCTGCATCAATGGCAGAGTGCTCACTCTCTTACAGTGGACAGTTAAGCAGAAAAACAAACTGACCAATCTTTCTTTAATCAATGTTATTGACTTACCTGTTTCAGCTTTATAAAAATTTAGTTTAGGCATATAATGTATCATCAGTTACAGGAATGTGGCAAGAAAAATGTACACCACTGCAGAACACTTCTAAAGTAAAGCAGACAACTCTTAAGATTAATAGATCATACTAATGGATTTTAGCTTAGATAAAGGTATACAGTACATGATCTGTGTAACTGATTTACAAAATGGACACTGCAATATACTTACTTTGACAGGAAGAGAGAAATGGTGAACAACAGCGCCACAAGGATGAAAAATACTCCCCATATGATCTAAAACAAAGATATATTATAATGTAGCTGAAATGCTCTTTGAAGTTGATATTAAAAGCACAAAAACAATATGCTCAATTTTATTGATCAAAGACTGTTCATGTGCTATAATCTTTTAGCCAAATTGAGATAGGATGATTTTTTTTTATTTAGTATTTCCATCCACTTTTTCCACATATATGTTTTAAATGTCTTATGAATGAGGGAAGAGCTTGATTGGAAATGCTCAAAAAGGTAAAGTGTATTCACTTACTATTTTAAATGGTTATCTCCCTCCCGCCCCAGAGTTAACTAAGGCAAGAAGGAATTCATTGCTTTTGCCTGGGGATGACTTAAAGCTTATTCATAGAACTGAATGTGAAATGTTTAAATTTCAGTAGTGTGCTGTAAGTTGATACAGTGCTCTCCCATCCATTAGTCATGGAAACATAAAAGAGTAAGAGGAGTGCACTTGAAAGGTTTTATTGAACAAATGTAACATTGGTTATTAAAAATGTGTGTCCTTATACCTACTATAGTAAAAAACATAGAAAAGTTTAACTATGTACCAAATGGAGATTTGGCTGTACCTACACAGAAAACTCAAAGCACAGACTTAATTTCCTCCCTTGCTATGTTGGGTCCATATGGAAGAGGACTATGAAAAATGCTATCACTAGTGATTGGTCTTTTGTATGTCCTCCTCTCCACTGGAAAATAATCAAAACAGGCGAGCCATACCTTGGGAGGAAAATAATAGTACTAGAAAAGAAACAGAGCTTTTTTACACAACTGCCAAAAGGACACGCTTGTTGAAAATCTCATTTGCAGGAGATAAGAAGTCTAATAAGGAGCGAAATAATGTAATGTGGCCCAAATATCCATTCTGCATGCCTTCAATAAAGAGGCTTCTGGCAACATGAATATACTTCCAGTTCCCACCCTCAGCCAAGCAGGATTTAGTATTTCAAAAGCTATGTTTAGCGTTTCAAAGCCACATAGGATTTCATTTTTCAAAACAATATTGTGCAGCTCAGAGAGACTTAAGCTACCTCAAGGAGGAAAATTGTCTTTGAAATGATTCAAAGACTTTTGAGGACAGACTAGGAAAAAGAAAATTACCAGCTAAACAAAATGCACAATAAAAATCAGAACAACCCATTGAAAGAAAAAAAAGGAAAGTACAGTTTCAGGAAAAGCTTAAAGAGCCACTTTAGTCATTCTGCTAGCCTAAAATTCTAAAAAACTCAACTGAGTTGGTTTCATGTTATGTTTGGGTTTTGAGATTTTAGAAATAGATAATTTATAATGCTAACTAGCTTTTACAAACTGATGTCTCTTCCTTGTGCAAAAAAGTGTTAGTAAGCTGAAGAATCTACTCCCTGCATTCTGTAGAAAGAGTGGTAGAGAGTCACCTTGAACATGAATTAAGGGAGCCAGAACCACTGAAAACTTCATTTCCATGGACTGAGCTCTAAGTGAATGCCTGGACAAAGCAGTTTGAGCCTTGAAGACTAACATTAACCTGAACTACTGTGTGATTCATTTCTGAACCACAGATATTTCCCAACAGGAAAAATGTACTGGATGATATCTGGGAATAGTCAATTAAAAATACTCTGCCTTTAATTCTTGTCTTATGAGGTCTTTCTTTCAAAATCCTTGGATTGTCTCATTTTAAGCAGTTTTTAGCCAATTTCACTTATTTCATTTCAATCCAAATTGTGCCAATGCGTTGCCCTAAGCCAAATTCTTCTCTTCCTGCAGGATCAACTCCTTGATTCCAGCACTGATCTGGGTCAGACACTCCACAGAAAAAACTCACACATTTTTGATAACTTGACTGTCACTCAGTACCAGTTTGCTTTAATTTTTATTAATCCGCCTTATTGGATTCATCTGCAGCCACCAACACCATCAATTACGATATCAAACATTTTATCTCCCCTCCGTAAGTGTTCTTATGGAGCATTACTGTTGAGAAAGACTTACTTTTCATTTCTATGACTAAATATATAGGTGTCTCCCAGCTTTTTGTCCTATGGCCATTAATTTACTCCATCTCCCCCTCCCCCAACTCCCCGGTGACACTATTGAATTAATCCCAGTTGCGAGTCTCTCTTCTCTATTACCTGGTACTGAACATACGTTCTGAAAGAACCAGACCTGTCTCACATTTGATACAGTCAAAAGTAAACTCTCTTCTAGTGTATCTTGACTTTAATTGTATCACTCCTGTACCAGGAGTTCTGACTGTAACTAGCCTTTTTATACACACACACACACACACACACACACAGGTGATCTACTCCTGTTGATGTTATATATAAATTCAGAAATATATAAATATAATTCAGAAATTTTTATAACTACAAAATTGTTAAAGTATTTTCCATTTTGATTCATTGGAAACTTATGCTTTCTTTATCCAGAACCATTCTGTACAGTGACTTTTGATGATGTTACCACATTTTATTTACCACAGCTGTCCATGAAAAGAAGATTCTGATTCAGACAGTTACTCCTCTTTAAGACTATACACAAAAAAACAACAACAACAAAAAACCCACCACAAGTGTTTTACCTTTAGGAGCAGATCTCTATTCTGCAGAGCACAATTCGTGTTTATGCTGCAATCTGCAACCAATAGTTAATCTGTCTCAGGGCTTGTCTTCACTACCAGGATAAGTCGATCTAAATTACGCTACTCCAGCTATGTGAATAGCATAGATAGAATTGACGTAGCTTATGTCGACTTACCCTGGTGTCTTCACTGTGCTGCATCGACGGGAAACACTCTCCCGTTGATTTACCTCAGCCCTGGACTATACTAGAGGGGGGGGTCGATCTACGATACGCAACTTCAGCTACGTGACTAACGTAGCTGAAGTCGGCGTATCGTAATCGACTTACCTGGCCGTGAGGACGGCGGCGAGTCGATTGCTGCCGCTCCCCTGTCGACTCCGCTTCTGCCTTTCACCGAGGTGGATTTCCGGAGTCGACGAGGAGCGCGTTCGGGGATCGATTAAGCGCGTCTAAATGAGACACGATAAATCGATCCCCGATAGATCGATTGCTACCTGCCGATCCAGCGGGTAGTGAAGACAAGCCCTTAATCTTTTCAGGGAGCTGGAGTTGACCTGAGAGCACTCTGAGGTCGATATGGTGGGTCTTTACTAATCCCGCTAAATCTACCCCTACTGCATCAATTGCAGCAGCGTAGATCTCCCAGTAGTGAAGACCAGCCCTCAGTTACTGGCATGATCAGATCCTTTGATATAACTCTCCTAAAGTGATTAAGTTCTCATTCAGTTACTACACTATTTTTTATATCCAAACTAAGAACTTAACTCAAAATATTCCTCGTAGTTTAATAAGCACTACTACATGGATTTAAATAAGAATATCCATTACAATACCTAATATCTTTTTTCCAATACTGTTGCAATATTTTAAAACTAAAACCAAACTGCACTAGCTTCTTTGCTTGAGCTTCAGTAAACTGTTGTTTGAAGACTCGCTTTACAGTGAAATTTATTTTTAAAATGTTCATACCAAAATTACTCAAATACCTAAGATAGCCAAATATTGTATGGCTAACATAGATTTAAAATATTGTATTTTTTTAATGAATTTAAACATGTCAGTAATATTAGAAAAATTCACCTCTAGAACAGTTTGCCAGAATACAATTTCCATATTAGCACTTGTATTTTCCTCTTGTCAGTTCCCAAGAATAAATAGTATTACTTTACTTTCTTTAATAGTTTTCTGGTGCTCATTTTTACACCAAATTATATATTTAAAATGCAATAATATATAAGAAGTGTTAAGTTGTTGTTTTTTTTTTTTTTTTTTTTTTTTTTTTTTACTAGTTATGGATCATGTTTTAATGTTTAAGACAATAACAGTCTGAGATGGCATCCTAAGACTTGAATGAAATAAAACTAATGAAAGCAATTCACTAGGAATTCCTGAATTTTTTATCTTAAACATTTTCAAACAAAGTAGTATTTACAAGAAAACAATATGAGGGCCTGATTCAGGGAGAAAGGATGATTCAGTGCTTAAAACACTAGCCTGGGACCTGCAAGACTGGTTCAGTTCTCCCCTCTGCTACAGATTCTTTTGTGATTTTGGACAAGTCACTCACTTTGTGCATCAGTTCTAATCTGTAAAATAGGGATAATATTTTCCTACCTCACAGGAGTATTGCGAGGATAAATACACTAAAAAATTGTGAGGTGTTCAGAAATAGTTGTAAGGTACCTTAGAATGCCTTCATTGGCTGTAAATTGATCTATGAAAGGATTTCTATTAGTTCAATAATCTTCGGCTCTGGCCCAGTGAAGAAATACAAGTAATAAGATATCCCCTCCCTCTACAATTGCACTATGAAGGAAAAGGGGGCTGCTGTAGTCCTTCAGAGTCCAGGACTGAAAGAGTCAGGAGACTTGAGTTCTAATCCTGATTGACATGACCCATTTGTGAACTGGGCAACTCATTGACCTGTCTGCACCTCATTTAAGCTATAAATTTTTTACAAAAGGAAATGCATGTTTACCCATCACATTAGTGAAAAAATCAAAAGCCAAAGAACTAGCAAAGAGAATGAGAAAGAAAATACTGAAAATATTATGTCATTATGTAAGTATCGACGATATGTCATCACCTGGAATAATGTATTTGGTTCTGGTCACCCTATTTGAAAACAGCAGACCGAAAAGGTATCAAGAGGTTGGTGACAAAGATATTAGGCACCTGGAGAGAGACTACCATATGAAGAGAACATGAAAAGAGAGACTGTTTAGTTAAGCTGTCTCTTGGTTTTATACTCAAGTCCAACCTTGAGGCAGGGATGGTCTTTGTTCTAACTTTTTAAGGCATCTAACACAATGGGGTCCTGGTCCATGACAATGGCTCCTACGCAGTAGAATGGTGATAAATAAACCTTTTGTCGTGTTGTTTAACAAATTAAGGAACGATGAAGGGAAAGTGTAAATTGGATGTTTCTATTCGCCCTTTCACAATACAAAGATAAAAACCAAAGAAATTAAAAAACAACTGATTTTAAAACTGAAAATGTTTTATATAAACATTTGGAACTCCTAGCCACATGATGCAACTGAAGCCAACATTTTAGTAAGATTAATAAAAGCATTAAATATTTATATGCATATTGAAAATATAGTTAGGGCAGCCAAGGTTACAGTAGATGTAATTATTTTTTAGAAGAAATATACACTCTTATGCTTTGGGGCATTGGACTAAGCAATATAACTAAAAGGGTATAGTATATCAATTCCGTGTCTCAGAGAAAGTGATACATGAACACTGAAAATAAAAACAAACATGAATGAGTCACCAGAAATGGCTGGAAGTCATTGTAAGGCACTACATAATTTAGACTATTTCTATACTACAAAGTAGGTGTGTGATTCCCCGGCTTATGTAAATATTCTCAAGGTAGTGTAAATTTTAATAGCAGAGTCACTGCAGTAGCACTGCTAGTGACAGTGGATGCACGGCTGAGCTGTGCCAAATGCAAGCCCACCTGAAACCAGCTAGAGAGCTAGTATGAATATTTGTACATGAGCAGGGAAATCACACCCCCAGTTTGTACAATCACAGAAGCATAGGACTGGAAGGGACCTCAATAAGTCATCTAGTTCAGTCCCCTGCACTCAAGGCAAGGCTAAGTAATAACTAATTCATTCCTCACAGGCATTTGTCTAACTTGTTCTTTAAAACCCCTAATGGAGATTCTACAACTCCCTATGCAATTTGTAGTGTGGCTGTAGCCTAAAATAAGGAATCAATGTGACCTTTGACAGATTTCTTTGAAATTTCACTCAGCACTAGGAGAGTACTAAACAAATGGAGGAAGGCTGATATACATTTAAAAACTCCATATAACATCATATAACAGAGAAAAAGACTAGCGAGTCTGACCATGGTTCCAGGAAACCTTTCACAGTGATTCATAAAAGACTGCTAAGAAATAGTTACTAGTGTGAATATTCAGAAACAATTTAATATCAGACATGAGGAGTCCTTTGATGGGGCTGGTAAAAAAAGAGCAAGAAAGGCAGATTCTGGGTATAAGACACTTTGCTATAAAGCAATGAATTTGATAACGACTATAAAAACTTACAATCAATGATTTGGGAGTGAATATTAAGGTAACCAACTGAATAAAAGCTGGTGAGAGATCATGGTACAAAAGTTACCTAGTAAATACTAGTAGATCATTTTGGAAAACAACAAGCAAAGTCCCTTAAGATTTGGCACTGGGGCAAACCCTGTTTAGAATCTATATAAACAACTTGAAATAGGAGCAAGAGACCTGAATTCTAAATTTACTAACAAAATTGGAGAAATAGTAAATAAAATCAAGGCAAGCACAGACCTGAAGGAGACTACAAACAGACTTGCAAGATGGACAAGTAAGTGGCAAATTGAGTTTAACATTGAGAGGTGAAAGGGCATGCACTGGGAGAGATCAAATAAGAGGTGGTAGTAAACATGTAATGAAACAGAACTTACAGAAAATATCAAGCAACAAACCTGGAAGTCGTATAGAATAATGTTAAAGAGATGGCTCAGTGTGCATTAGGCAGAAGGGGAAAGAGGACTAAAGTAAGAGAAATTAGCTATAAAAAGCATGAAATAATGTTAGGATGTGTAAGGTTCATGTAGGACTATTTTTGGAAAACTATTTATAGTATCTGTTACTCATTTTAAATGTAAACTAGAACGTTTTAAATATGTAGTCTGTACAAAGATACCAAATCAGTAAAAGGATGTATCTGCAGACTTAGGTTACAAAGAATTATAGTTTAAAATAAAATAGCTGAAATTAATTTCCTCCCTTATGCGCTCCTGACAAGACACAAATTTAGGATGCCATGTTTGTCCTGTCATAGACGGCAACACTACAATAACTTAGATTAACATTTCCTGCATTTTCAGTTACAACATTGTTGAATGCTGCAGGCCAAACAAAAAACTCTTGTTTAAACAGATAGGCGAAGGAGTGACTACTTTTCAATTATTTTTTTTTAAAACGTAAAACTGACTACAGCATTGACCTGCTAGTCACCTGGCTGGATGTCTCTTTTTCCTGTTTATAGCTTATATGCTTATACTTTGTTTTCTGCTTGAATAATGTTATTACAAAAAACCGTCTTTTAAGGTGCTTGTATTTTTACTTTTCATACTAAATGGTTGTATACAACAGTAGTGAATAGAGTCCCTCTCTTGATTTGAGTTATATATTAACCTCATTTGCTTGGGGGCATAGGAGCCTCCCTTTTAGAGGTTTCATAGATCTAAGACTGGGCTGCAAAATATGCTCCACATTCTTTTTTTAAAGTTGTTGCTTTGGACATCTTTTTTTAATCTTCCTCTTTCACTTAATGTGGCACTGGTACTCATTCTTAGGGCCGGTCCACACTAGGTGGGGGGGTGGATCGATCTAAGATACGCGACTTCAGCTACGTTATTCACGTAGCTGAAGTCGAATATCTTAGATCAATTTCAAAAGGTACTTACCCCAGTCCACACCGCAGCAGGCAGGCTCCCCTGTCGACAGCGCTTCCTCCGCTCGCGGAGCTGGAGTTCCGGTGTCGACGGGGAGCGGCTCTGGGATCGATTTATCGCGTCTAGACGAGATGCGATAAATCAATCCCAGAACATCGATAGCTACCCGCCGAATAGGGCAGGTAGTGTAGACGTAGCCTTAGAATCATAGAATATTAGGGTTGGAAGAGACCTCAGGAGGTCATCTAGTCCAGGGATCGGCAACCTTTGGCATACAGCCTGCCAGGGTAAGCCCCCGGCTGGCCAGGCTGGTTTGTTTACCTGCCGCGTCTGCAGGTTGTCCGATCGCAGCTCCAACTGGCCGCGGTTCACCGCTCCAGGCCAATGGGGCCTGCGGGAAGCGGTGCAGGCCGAGGGCTGTGCTGGCCACCGCTTTCAGCGGCCCCCATTGGCCTGGAGCAGCGAACTGCAGCCAGTGGGAGCTGCAATCGGCTGAACCTACAGACGTGGCAGGTAAACAAATTGGCCCAGCCCGCCAGGGGGCTTACCCTAGTAGGCTGCTTGCCAAAGGTTACCGATCCCTGATCTAGTCCAATCTCCTGCTCAAAGCAGGACCAACACCAACTAAATCATCCCAGCTAAGGCTTTGTCAGGCCTGGCCTTAAAAGGATGCAGATTCCACCACCTCCTTGAGTAACCCATTCCAGTGCTTCACCACCCTCCTAATGAAATATTGTTTCCTAATATACAAACTAGACCGTGAAATAATGTTTCCTAATATACAACATAGACCTCCTCCACTGCAACTCAAGACCTTTGCTCCTTGTTCTGTCATCTGCCACCACTGAGAACAGCCGAGCTCCATCCTCTTTGGAACCTCCCCCATCAGGTAGTTGAAGGCTGCTATCAAATCCCCCCCTCACTCTTCTCTTCTGCAGACTAAATAACCCGAGTTCCCTCAGCCTCTCCTCGTACATCATGTGCCCCAGCCCCCTAATCATTTTCATCACCCTCCGCTGGACTCCCTTCTGTAGTGGGGGACCAAAACTGGATGCAATACTCCAGGTGTGGCCTCACCAGCGCCGAATAGAGGGGAATAATCACTTCCCTCGATCTGCTGGCAACGCTCCTACTAATACAGCCCAATATGCCGTTGGCCTTCTTGGCAACGAGGGTACACTGCGGACTCATATCCAGCTTCTCGTCCACTGTAATCCCCAGGGCCTTTCCTCTCAACCAAAGAATCCTGAAAATTGAAGGATTCCAAGGTCCCAGAAGTGGAAAGGTGGTCATGGAATGTGTATATAGTCAGCACATCTCCAAGAACTCCAGTTACTGTATAGGTAATTAACTTATTCAAATAATTGTTCATAGGCACATAGCACTTGTGGTTACTCCCAAGGAACAGCCCATACAATAGAGATGGGAGCTCAGAGTCTTTCATAAGAACTGCAGCACCGCTTTGCCAAATACAGTGTGTGATCTAGAGACTTTGATCATCGCATAGTCTTGTCATATATGGTGATCACTTTGCAAATGTCTGAGATAGGCACATTGTTTAGCAATACTGACAAGGCTGCCTGAGCTCCGGTGTAATGAGCTCCAAGAGTTGTCGGAGGATGGGCTTCTTTGGCCACCTCATAACAAATTCTCGTACAGTCAGAGATCCAATTTGATAGTGCATATATGGCTGTGCCCTTCATTCCCTCTAATTAAGATGAACAGTCTGGGTGAGGATCTGAACAGCTTTGTTCTTTGTAGGGCCCTCTTAACATCCAAGGTGTGAAGAGCTGCTTCTGTCTTGGATGTGAGAGATTTGGGGGCGTGGGGAAGACAGCAACAGGTGAATTTGTTGGTCAAGTGGAATCCTGTGACACACTTTTGTAGGAATTTGGAGTATGTGTTTAGGACATCTTGTCTGGCCAGAATATGTACAGTGATGGGCCATCGGTGCTCTGATATCTCACCCTCCTCGCTAAAGCAAGGTAACCAAAAACGCTGTCTTCATTGACAGATGTAACAGGGAGCAAACTGCCATGTGTTTGAAGGGTGGGCCCGTAAGAAGCAAGAGTATTAGAATCAAGTCAGGCAAATATGTTCTTTAACTGGTGAAAGGTCCTTAATAAGACCTTTTATGAACTTTAGTACAATATAGTGGTAAAAAACTGTTTGGCCTTCTATTGACAGATGGTAGGCTGAGACTGCTGCCAAATGTACCCCGACTGAGGTGAGGGGCAGGTCACTGTTTCAGTTCTACTAAATAATCTAGGACTTCAGGTATTGAGGAGTGAGGAGAAATAGTAGACTTTTGCAGGTGTTTGTTCCTCGTGAATATTTCACAGGTATTCCTCAGCAGCCAAGCAGTGACCTGAAGAAACATCGGACCTGGCTGCAGTATTTCTCCCGTTTTGTGACACAAGATCTGGAAGGAGAAGTAAGGTCTTGGTCTGGGAACCTGATAACTTCAGGAGATTTGGGAACCAGAACTATCATTACAACAACACGGGAACCAATCAATTTGGCAGAGTCCTGTCTGCTCTTGTAGAACACAATGGACAAAAAGATTTGGGGGAGGAGTGAGTGAGAGAGAGATACGGATAATTCAGGCTCCTGACACCAGGATTAAGAAAGCAGCAGCTAAAGAACCTGTGCTTGTGCCAGCCCTAGAACTGAACGCCAGACACTTCTAGTCTTGTACTGTGTATAGGGTGCACTTGAGGGTAACCCCAGTATGAAACGATACCCTGAAAAATGGAGTTCTTAATCTCCCACTCGTGACTGGAAGGATCTGCTCCAGCAATCTGCTAAGGTGTTCTGCAGACTAGGTAAATATAAAGATGTTAGAAAGATCTAATATTTGACACACCAGTTCCATAATCTGATGGCTTCTTAGCATAGCAGGGAAGATCTTGCTCTGACATGCCTGTTGACATGGAACACAGTGGTTGTATTGTTGGTCATTATTTGGATTGTCTGTCCCTTGTGCACAGCTATGAGCTCCAAGAGGCTGATGTGTTCTTGCTTCTCTTGAGGTCCAAAGGCCTTGTACTCAAAAGATCCTCCATGTGTGCTCCCCACCCACAAAAGTGAAGCATCTATCACTATAGTTCTAGACAGAGAGGGAGATGCAAAGTTCTGCAGGCATTTTCAACAAACTGAGCATTATACAGATTGACTCAGACATGATGAGATCTTCCCCATACAAACCAAGAGCCTAGGTATGGGTATATGATAGTGTTCCTTTTCTTTAAGTATTCCGAAATACTGTACCTTGGTGAAAAACCTTGATGTGGTTGAAGTCCAAAGAACAGACCAAAATATCGGTAATGGTTGGTTCTGACCATGAACCTTATTGATAATCCCACAACAGAGGAAATACATATGTGGAAGTATGCATCTTAAAAGTCAAGAGAGGTGGTGATTCCAGAAGGGATTACTGAGGCAAGGATGACCATCTGAACTTCAACTTGTATATCAACGATTGAATTTTCTCAGGTTCAGTATAGGTTGCCATCTCTCCTTCTTTGGGATAAAGAAGAATTTGCTGTAAAAGCCCTTCCTTTAGTATAGAGGAGGGACAGTGTGAAAAAACCAAGTATGACTGTACCAGAGGTGTGACATGCTGGTATCGTGGCCTTAAGTGAGTTAAATGCTTACTCCATGATTCAGGAGCAGCAAGTAGTCCAGGATCTTCAGTATGGAGGCCTCCACTGGGTCAACATTTTGAGTGGCCAATATGGAGAATCTTTTCCACTTTGAGAAGCCTTCCTGCTCTGTATAAGAATCTCCTGAACCTGTTAGCAGTCTGTCAGCAGTGCTCAACCAATCAACATCCAAGCTGTTAGTGAACTCAGTCCCCCAGTAATTGCACCTATCTGACCTTGGTTCTGAGATATGTCTGAGCTACATGGAAGGTATATGGGAGGCCACCTGAACATCAGTAACAGGTCTGACAACCAAAGCTGTCTCAGGGGCTATCATGATGGACAAGACCTTTCCCATATGATCTTGGCTATTACCCTAGTGATCAGAGGGGAATCAGCGGGAAAGCAAATTGAGACCAATTGAAGGAGAAAGACATCTGGTAGAGCACCCAGCTCACATCTCTTCTGGAAGTTCAGATACATGGTGGTGTCCTCTGTAGCAATCAAGTCTATGATGGGAGTCCCACATACCAGCTACATTACCAGCTCACCTTCTCCATTGAGCAGCGGACCCACACCATCCTCGATTTTCTTTTTTGTCTGACATTTGAAGTACCCATTCCTCTTATGATTTCTTGCCAGCAGTAAATCACTTTGCCTTTGTTTTTTTGATACATTATATAAACAAACAAGTGGATGCTCAATCATTCCCTCTGCCAAGAAGCCATCAAGCTCTGAATATAGCGTAATCAACACTATGTAACTCTGCGGGCTGTACACCTTCCAGGTGTCAGCACCAACCTAGCAGACTACTTAAGCAGACATATGGTGACCAGCCATGAGCAGTTACTGCAGAAATCCATCCTAACCCGTTATGCTGCTTGTTGGACTCCCCCTCCCAAGGGCCATCAGCTGATCGGCGCAGGGAAGGAGAGGAGGAGGGGCAGGAAAGCGGCACGCTGGGGGAAGAAGCGTGGGTGGGGGAGCTTGGCTGCCGCAGGACGAAACTTCTGCCTCCTTCCCCCGCAGGAGAGAGCAGGGGGCCGAGTGGGGCCGGGACCCCAGCAGGCAGCAGTGTGCCATTAAAAATCGGCTTATGTGCCGTCTTTGGCACGCGTGCCGCATGTTGCCAATCCCCGATGCAGAGAAACTGGAAATGATCCAGAGATGAGTGACAAAGATGATGAAAAGGGATGAAATACCAGCCATACGAGCAAAGGCTGAAGGAACTGGGTATGTTTCATTTGGAAAAAAGGAAATTGAGGGGGGATAGGATAGCTGTCTTCAAAATACTTGAAAGGCTGCATTAAAAAAGATGGAGAAAAAGTTCTTCTCTTTTGCCACAGAGGGCAGGACAAGAGGCAATGGGTTCAAACTACAGCAGAGCAGATTTAGATTAAATCTCAGGAAAAAACTTAACTGTCAGAACAGGACGACAATAAAACTGACTGCCTCAGGAGGTTGTGGAAGCTTCTTCACTGGAAGTTTTCAAAAGGAGGCTAGTCAGTCATCTGTTTTGGATGTTTAGACAACAAATCCTGCATTTTGGCAGAGGGTTAGACTAAATGACCTTTGCACTCCTTTCTAAACCTATGATTCTACATTGTGGGTCTTGCAGCAAAAGGAGTTATTAGCTGGGCTTGCCTTGGAGGCATCATTCTTAGTCAGAGGCAAATTTAGTCACAGGATGGCACTAGAATATCCATCTGACAAACCTGTTGCAGCCAACCAAGACATGGGATGGGCTTTGGGGCAGGACCTCATCCTATCAGCCCTATCCCATTGTTTGCCAGGGCCTCCCCATGATCAAGTAGGCTGCTTAGCTCTCCTGAATGGGGGTTTTAAATGTGGGCCAAGTCAAGGGCTTAGGGTTGATGCCTCGTGCCTCCCTTGGACTGGTCCTGTAGGGTGTTGAGACTCCGGGACATTCTGCATCTAAGATCCTTCAATATGAATTTTTCCAGTCATACAGTGTCTAACAAAGACTGAGGGCAGTGTCATAGCACCCACTTTTGACTTCTTACGGATAGAATCCGTACAAATTGTGGAATTAAAATTTAACTTGGCAACCCGAGACCTGGACTGTATCTCTGGGCGGAGCAACCACCAGCAATGTTCCTTCAAGCTTTGAGCAAGGTCTGATGCCCTTAGGGAACATCTGTAATTTAAAAAATAGTCTAGAATTGAGGCTTTCACTTGCTTGTAGTCCTTGTCCTGTTCTTGGTCCAGGTTGTGACAGGCTGACTGCACCTGCCCCCGTCAAATATGGTGCCAATATTAGAGCCCAATGTTCAGCAGGCCATTGAGAGGATAGCACTACCCTCTCAAAGGTTGTAAAAAATGACTCAGTCATTGGGTCCCATCTTGGTTAACTTCTGGGACTTTTGGGTGAGTTATTCCTGGGGAGTTGGGCCCTGATGACACCCCCCCCCCCCCCCAAGTGGAAGTAAGGCTGTCATTAATTGTTGAACCAGGTCCTTTTGTAACTCTTTTTGTTGGGTTTCCATCTCTCTCAACAGCTGCTGCTGTGTCATTTGTACTTGCTGTTGTACATAGTCCATTGCTGCAGCTTTCTAGCAGAGAAAGACAAGCATACAGAGCATTTGCAATTCTCCCAGACCAAAAAAAAACAACAAAACCCCTACTGTGCCTACTTTTCAGCAAGATTCAGTACACTACAGGATGGACAGGCCTTGAAGTCTGTAGGTTTTGAGTTCAACATGTTAAGGAATCCTCTTCAGGGAGGTCTAGCTAATAGAGTTCAGTCCAGATGAGTTGGATAAGCTCATGGTGGTCAAATACAGTAGATCAAAACCTTCCAAAGTCTTCAGAATCTTTTCTGAAGAAGTTTAACCTGAGTTAAGAATTAATGGGGCAAACACTCTGTAAGGATCACTAAAAGGGAAATGAAGGTTACAGTCACCTTGACCTTTATGTTCTCATACGGGGACAAGAGACAGAACAGGGTGCATTCGCAGCCCCTACAGACACTGCTATTCAAAAATATCTGGCCCCACGTGCATACAGTGAAATCCACACCGACACATTCTCAAAGAAGAGCTAGTGTGATCAAAATGAGGTTATGATAAATAAATAAAGATATCTGCTAAATCACAGACTACAGAACCTGAGAAAATAGGAAGACTAGCCAGAAGGCATTAGAGTAGTCTGAGCAAAAGATTATCACTGCCTGGACCAAAAAGTCAGAAGTAGATTTAAGTTAAGAACCTCATATATTAGCAGTAATAAGCAACTTCAGCCAAAAGGATTTAGCAACAGATTTATGCTCTTCTGATCTTTCGGATTTATGTAAACACCCCAAGTTTGCTGCAGACTTGCTAAACAGCTCATTGAGTACACACTGTCAGCTATTCTCTTCCCAACATTTAAAGTAATAAACCATTCATTGGTTTCTAGAAGGAGCTGAACCTACTATGTTGGGAAAAAAAACCCCACACATGGTTTTTTGCAAAACCTACTGCAGAGAGTGAGGGAGTTGTGTGTTTTTATAAATATTGTATCCACCTCAGTTTATCTGTATGATATTATCTTGCCTGAAGATATAGTTAAATCAAAGAAGGTCATAAGAGAAACAGGAAATGAAATAGCAAAGATAAAGTGCTATCATACGGAATGCCAATGGTCCTTAAGGATTTGGCCCATTTAGTTAGTGATTGAAAGATGACAGCTGTTTTGTTAAATTAAGTGCATCAGTCTAATTTCTGATTGACATCTGGTCACATCACAGTTCGTAATCAGTCTCCACAGAGAGACGAAATTAATGTGTATGAAATATCTTACTTCGCTCTCAGAGAGACAGTCCCTCCAAGTGTATCTTTGTCCTCTTTATTTTTCACTATTTGTCCAATACTGGAGCACATCCACCCACAATACACTTCCAGTGCACATTTACTGTTGCTTGACCATTTGGATCGGCCATCTTATATTTAAAACAAATGAGGTATATGAAAGCATTCCTAACTTTTTTAAAAAATAAAGGATGAAAGAAAAATGGCTTAGCATGTACTTTACATTATTCTGCATTCCAGTGCTGATACAACACGGTGACTACAGTTCCAGTAGTCTTATATGGTGCCTGATATGTATCTTTAAGGGGAAAAAATGTGTTTCCCAAGAAAAAGTATCAGAGCAGAACAAAAAATATTGTTTATTGCTCCAGCTCTTTCTAAAAACATTCTCCTTTCAGCAATTTCTGCACTCATGAAGTGAAGGTAGGATGCTAATTCTGCCCTTGTGATGTCAATCAAGCAATGTTGACAGCAAATGAAATTTTCTTTCAAACAGTCCACAGATTCTGGAGTCTGAGGACAGATTTGAAGTTAAGCTTTCCAACAGGTGATTGCAGCAGTGATTTAAATGTATGCTCAAATTTTTCCCTTAAGATGCAGATACTGGACAAGTTTTATTTTTATTTTAAAACTGTGGGTGAATTTAGTTCTTATAAACATGAGGGATCAATAGTATTGATTCAGCCCAGCATATACTGTAGGCAAGCACAATGTGAGTTCTCAACCGTGACCTGTACTACACAGCCACCATTTTTTTTTTTTAAAAGGAACACAAAGCGAACAAAACACAAAATAAAGGAAAACTGTTTTGTGGGTAGAACTGAAGAAAGTTTTTTCTTTCCTCAATTTGTTCTAGTGAGTACATCTATTTCTAAATTACATGCACGAAATGTTCAGGTCACTTGATTAAAAAAGGCAGAAAATTAAAGAGATGGGGATGAAGGGAGATCAAACAGAGGCTTTCAGACTGCACTTGTGATAGTAAGGAGAGAAGTGCCTGGGGGCTAGTAAAACTCCCCACATTTAGGCTTTCTGGTTAGCAGATTACAGGCTTAGACAACTGTAAACAGCTGTGTTATAGAATCAGAGTGTTATTTTAATATAAGTTTGTGCAGCACCCTGCAGAATGAGACCTTGATCCAGGTAGGGGCATCTGGGTGGTACAGTAAATTTCCTCCCCCCCCCCCCCCCCGCCCCAAGCGGGGTCTGTGAGTATAAAAGAAACTTAAAATGGTTCTCACTATTGTTCACTGGTAAAGTCTTTAATATTTAACCAGTACAGACACTTATTTGATCAGTGATATGGAGATCTTGCTTCACTGTTAACTGTGCAATTGTTCTCTAGAGCTACTGAAGCTGAGCAAGGTCCAAATTTGGAAGCTATCATTAGACCTTCACACTTATTAACACAGAGGAAAATATCAGGATGCTTTTCATATGCAAGAATAATCCCATTTATAGAGTAATTAGTGACATATATGCCTAATATCTGAATTAATCAGCCAAGGTTTCCATAAGTCTAAACAAAAGTCAAGCCAAAGTTTTCCCTAAATTCAGAACCTAATCAAGATGACAGCTTTGTATGACCCAGAAATAGCATTGTGTCAAAAGGATTAAAAAAAGCATACCCACTTCCCCAAAGACCTCAACTTTTTTTTTTTTTTTTTTTAAAGTTATATCCCCCACTTACATTGTCGTTTTGAGTCAGTTTCTTGTAGGCATAAAGAAAAGTGGATGCAGAGCTGTGGTCCTTGTGCACCTGTTCAAGATTATTAGTCCACACAAAGGGGACTGCCACAGAACGTAACAGAAGTAACACAGAAAGAAGAGAGAGTTGATAATCAGTGGGAGAGAGAAGCACAATTATACAGGGCTTTGAAGGCAAGTGGCCAGATTCTCAGCTGGCATAAACGGACATATCTTCAGACTGCAGATATCTATGTTTTCATAATTTTGAGCCCATAATTTAGAAAAGATGGATTTCTAATACAATATCACCTTTCAAAATCCTAAGTCAAAGCACAAGTAAAATGCATTTGGTCTCCGTTTCCTTATTCATTCATATTTAGAAAGGCTCCTTGCAATTACCACTTTGCTCAGAGTTTTAGAAGAGGAAAAGCAAGGTTTTTATTGTTGTACTTAAAAAAAAAATTGAGGAACTTTGACCAACTACACTGGAAAGTTTCCACTATGGCTGCATGTTTGACTTAGCTACAAATAGTAGAAACAGCTCTTTCTTGCAAAATTGAATTTAATTCAAATCCTTGTGAAACAACTTCTCAGAGCAGTCTAATAGTTGGGCCTTATTTACAATTGAATATTTGTGTTAATGGGTACCTAACAAACTTGATTTAATGTATTTTGTACCTCAGAAAAAGATACTAGGCAAGTGAAATATAAAGAGATCTCCATAGAAAAAGAACATTTTTCTTTAAATGAGGTGCATTTCTCTACCAGAAATTGTAATAGGTTTCACTGTTAGGACAGATGATACTAATTAATGAAAACTTGTGCCTGAACATGTTGGTCACTGTGCCTCTGCTGTACTCCTTTAAGTATAAATCTGTTCTGAAATTTCTCCCTGCTCCCCCACTTAGTGACAGCAGAACTAGTTTTCTACATCTTGTAACTGCTTCAGCCTGTGAATAATTGTGCTCTAAAAACCTCTGAAATGGCTACATTCTATATTGATATCCTTATGTAAAATATTTTGATTACAGATATTAAAAATAGTATACAAATACACTTAGGATTGCTATAAAAGCAATTACAGAAAGATTTAACTTGCAAGGGTTTTCATGCACAGTTATACTAATCAGATAAACATTACACAAAGCTATAAACTATAAAATGCATTTATTTCAGACTATAAAAGCTACTATATGAATCATTAGCACTTAAAAATAGTTTTAAAAAATTCTTTATACAAAATCAACTTTACTATCTAGAGTCATGTCACAATGTATCAGTAACACGAACAGCCCTATAATTGAGAAACTTTCAAATATTGAAACTAATGGTTCTCAATTTTACCCAACTCTTTCAACTCTTCTCTGAGAAAATTCCAGGTAAGCACAAGCCTTGCAGCATGCCTTGAAGATTAAATTCATGCTCTATAGCACCAATGAAGAAAGAATATTCCCTAGTAGAAAACACTTCACGGAGAATGACCTGCCAGCAGGTCCACTTCTTAACACAGGGACTATTAGCTTAAGCATCTCCAATGACTAATTGTCATGGTCTTTCACAGCATGGAAGTAGTAATTTTCAGGTACCAAGGACACTGGGACAACATGTTTTCTGTGTGAAGCACTACTCCACAAATCGGGTGTTACACAGTGTGACTGCCTAGGTCTCTGAGTTATCTTAAGGGGTAGCCCTGAGTAGAGAGAGAGAATGCAAAAGTCTAATCTCAGTCATGAAATGGCATAAATAATAGTAGAAAAAGAAAAAAAAGTAACTAGTCAGACTCCTAGAACACTTCACAACAGAAAAGGTTATAAGCAGCATTAAATTTGAGCTGCAGTTTAGAAGGAAACTACCAAAATTCATCCCAAAATTTAAATTTGGTAAAGACAAGCTTTTACAAAACCTTAGATCAATAAAGTTTTCCTTAATTATTTGAAAAAAAAAAAATACAACTTTTTTTAAATCAAAAACAAACATTCCCCTGCAGCATCTGCAACCCAAACTCTTGAGAACTTGAACTAAAGCTTCCTTGCTTTTCGTTTGTGCAAGCTCAGACAAGTGAAAAAAAAGGAACAATAAATTGATTAAGATTCTTTTGTTTTTTAATAATTTATGGTGTTAGCACCTGTCATAAATATAAAGGGAAGGGAGAGAGGGTCGGATGCAGTGCTATAAAATCCTCTTACCAGTAAAGGGTTAAGAAATGCAGGTAGCCAGACTGACACCTGACCTGGCTGGCATCTGACCAATAAGGGGACAAGATACTTTCAAATCTTGGGAGGGGGGGGAAGGTGTGTGTGGCTCTTTGTCTGAATCAGAGTGATCTTGGGAGACAAGAAGGACCTGCAGAAAATCAATCTCCTCAACCAGTCATCTTCTCACCAAACCTCACTTTTCTAAAGTAAGTTTAGTCAGCATAGCGAGTAGGTTTCTGTTTGTTTTGCTTGGTGAGCTTTCCCTGTGTTAGAGGGAGGGGTTATTCCTGTTTTTTCTGTAACTTTACGGTTTTGTCCAGAGGGGGAATCCCTCTGAGTTTGGAAATTGAGTACCCTGTAAAATAGTTACCATCCTGATTTTACAGAGATGATTTTACCTTCTTTGTTTTAATAAAATCCTTCTTTTAAGAAGCTGTTTTCTATGGTTTTAAAAACCCGGGGGTGGGTTTTTAGATCACTGTGTAACCAATTGGTTAGGAGATTATTCTCAAGCTTCCCAGGAAAGGGGGTGTACGGGCTTGAGAGAGTATTTTGGGGGGGAAAGGGAACTTCAAGTGGTTCCTTTCCCGGATTCCTGTTTAAAACACTTGATGGTGGCAGTGAGAGAAGCATTTCTCAGGGTGCAGGGAATTTTGTACCTTGGGGGTTTTAACCTAAGCTGGTAGAAACAAGCTTAGGAGCTCTTCATGCGGGTCCCCACGTCTTTACCCTAGAGTCCAGAGTGGGGAGGGAACCCTGACAGCACCACTGGTAGGGAAACTGGTTTAATTTTTTTCAGTGGGAATGTTTTTTCAACAGTCAGTTTCAGAATTTTGTAGCTTAACTGAAAGTTGACTTCTCAAAGTCCTAAAGACAAACTTAAATCATGAGCATACTGTAGTATATGTTTACATACCTGAAAAGCTGAGAATATACAGTGACAAAAAGATGTAATTACCGTCAACAGAACCTAGCATAAGAATTAAATTGGGTATAAAGAAAAAATGCTATTAGGAATTAAAAAACCAAAGCTTTGCTCTGTGTTGTGCATTTTCCATTACATTAGTCTATTTTTTGGGTAAATGCTCTAGCTAGCTAGTTTAGAGTCTCCTCTAAGACAGACCTGTTGACCAGGTAACAATCTCTGACAAGGATCCTTCCATTCAATCTGCATAATTGTTTTCCCCAAGATACTCTTAAAAAATAGAAAATGAGTTGAATTAATCTCAAGGTGCCAAACCACATCTGTACTACACCAAAGAGTAAAAGTGCTGATTAAGTTGGGTTTCAGCCAATGGCTTTTTACAACATGGATCACTATCTGAAAGCATTTGTCTCATGCAGCCTGTTACCTACATTAATGTAATGTTAAATTACAAGTTAAATGATTATTAACAGGGTAACTTCTCCATCCACCTTCCCACCTTTGTGAGACAGTCTGATCCTATTGCTTCTGTTACAGAAGTAATGCTTCCAAGTGATTTCTTGTATTTCAATGTTTTATATGCCTTATCCTGACCTGTACTTAACTTTTCAAAGAAAAAAATAAATGTACCATTCTAGCAATGTTTAGTACGAATTATCAAATCAAAGATTTTCTATAGAAGTTACTAAAACGTTATATGAAGTTACTCACTTTGTGCAGTAACGATGGCTCTTCGAGATGTGAGCCCCTTTGGTTGCTCCACGTTAGGTGTCTGTGCGCCCCTGCGCCTCTATTCAGAGATTTTTGGTAGCAGCGTCCCATTGAGCCCGTGCATGTGCCCTCCCTCCCTCGTGGTCCACCTTGAGGCTATTTAGCACTGCATGGGGGAACCCCCCTCACTTCCTTCTCTACCATAGAGCCCCATAGAGGACTCCGAAGTAGAGGGGAGGAGGGCGGGTTGTGGAGCAACCATGAGGACACATCTCGAAGAACCATCATTACTGCACAAGGTGAGTAACTTCTTTTTCTTCGAGTAGTGTCCCCATGGTTGCTCCACGTTAGGTGACTCCAGAGCAGTACCCATCACTGGAGGCTGGGACTTCGGAGCGGAGTCTTTCAATAGAGAGAGTACTGTGGAGTCGAAGATGGTGTCAGCGGCCAAATCTTCAGAGATTGCATAATGTTCTGTAAAAATATAGACAAAGTCCCCAATCATTGCTCTATAGATTGGGGAAGTAGGGGTATCCATATGGATTGTGACTGAGGTAGGAACTGACCTCATGGAATGCATGTGGACAGAAGCAAGTTGTGCCCTTGCTAAGTGATTAATGCAACTAGAGACCTATTTGGATAGTCTGAGGAGATATCACAGAGCTTTTGGATCTTTCTGTGGATGAAAGGAAGAGTTTAGGGGATTTCCTGAGGTCCTTAGTCCTGTCCAAGTAGAATGCTAATGTCTTTCTAATATCTAACATATGCCCAATTGTCTCCCGGTTGTCACAATGTGGTTTTGAGACAAAAAACCAGGAGCTGGATCTGTTGATTCATATGGAAAATGCAGAAAAGTAGGGAGAAACTTGGGATATGGTCTTAGAGTTACTTCATCCTTAGAAAAAAAGGGCGTGAATGACGGGTGTGCCATCAGGGCTGCTATTTCTCGTATGTGCCTAGCAGAGGCGATGGCAATTAGAAATGCTGTCGTCAGGGACAGGTGTAAGAGAGAACAAGTTGCCCTGCACTCGGTGGGAGGTCTAGTCCAAGCCCTGAGAATTAGGTTAAAATCCCAGGCTGGAGTAAGTGTCACGTAGGGGAAGAGAGTCCCCAATGTCCTTAAAGAATCTACGCATTAGTGGTTGAGCAAACTCCAAGTGGAAAGCCATTTTCACCATGAGATGTACCTTAAGGGAGTGGAGTAAGAGTTTAAATGTAGTGGAAAATCAGAGGGAGGAAAGATGAGGTTGGGTCTATCCATTTGGAATGGTACACACTTGGAGCCATTTCCATGTTGTAGATAGGTATGTGGAGTGGTCAACTTGTGGTTTTGTTGCAACACATGTTGCAGCTTGTCAGAGGATTCTGCTTCTAAGCCTTGGAACGAAGAAAAAATCCAAGCCTGGAGGCAGAGGACCCACGGGTTGGGGTGAAGGGTCAGCCCATTGCTTTGAGAAAGTGGGTGAGGAATGGGCTGAAGTCAGAGGAACAGGAGGGCATATTGCCACCTGCGTCAGGTAAGGGAGCCAGACTTGTCATAGTCAAGAGGGGCAATCAGAATAAGTCTCGCTTTGTTTCATTGAATTTTCAACAGAATCTTGGATAGAGCAGGAAACTAGGAAAGACAGACAAGTGAGCCCTGTCCCTTGGGAAGATGAGGGCAACTGCTAGTGAATGTTTCCCCAAGGAAATATAGCCCTGGAGCAGTAACAAGGACCTTTCTTGTTCTGATGAGTAGAGAAGAGATCCATAGGCCTGGTTCCCCAAAGGGTGGCTATATCCTGAAGCAACTCTGAAGTCAGTATACATTCATTGTTGTGAGAAAATTCCAACTGAGACTGTTGGTTGTACCACTCTGTATCCCTTTTAGAGAGAGAGCTGAGATGAGCACATTGTGATGAGTGCATCAATTCCCAAGTTTGAATGCTGTCTTGTAGAGGAAGGGAGATCTAGCAGCTCCTTGGCCGTTTATACAAAACATACAGGTCACAAAGTCCATCATAACCTTTGTGTGTTGTTTTTGGTGAAAAGCAGTTTGTGCACAGGGACTCCTGACAGCCCTTAGCCCGAAAGAGTGATATGGAATGCCATTTCTGCGGAAGGCCCTTTGTTCTGAAACTTGTTGTTGTGTAGGTGAGCTCCCCAGAATATTAGGGAGACGTGTCCCAGGGTGGTGAATGTGGGTATTGAGAGGAGGGCTCTCGCGCATATTGCATCAGGTTGGTACTGCAAGTCCAGTCACTGTACCTGGATTAGGATGCCACTAAAATGAAGTGAACCTTGGAGAATATCCTCTGCAGAGCAGTGTGTACTGATAATGATTCTGCTCCAAAGGTAAGCAGTAGGAAATGGTTACCTGTAGATGGTTGTATTGATATATGGAAGTAGGCATCCTGTAGGTTCAGGGCTAGAAATCACTGCCTTTGCTCTAGAGCTGGTCCTAATTGCTGTGAAGTAAGGTAAGGTGACTTCTGAGCGGCATGACAGGTGTATAGATGGTAGCTGACGCTGTAAGGTATCATTGGTCAGGCCCCCGACCAGCTCATCAAAAGTGCTTATAAGAGGCAGTTTGAGAGGTCATGGACTGGGGTGCAGATTGTTCTCACTTTTGAGCCCTGGGCCTCTTACACTGTGGCCCATAACCACACTGAGGTGATGAGTATTGGGAAGATTGTGATCTGAGGTGTGCTTGAGAGGTATATTTTCTCTTCTGTTCCATGGTGTAGATTCCTAAGGAGTGTAGTGCGGTCTGAGACTCCTTGAGAATGTGTAGAAGACAGATTACTCTCCACAAAGAGTTTGGCCCTTCAAACTGGAAGTCTGTAGCTCTTTGGGCAACCTAGAGAGGTGTAGCGAACAGAAAATCCACAACCCACCTCAGTACTGCTGTCATGGAGACTGGGCGGGCAGATGTAACAGCTACATCCAGTGGAGTAATGTTGTCGATGAATACGCCATCTTACGAAGCCTGATCATATGGAGTTGACTTGGCATTATGTTGCTTGCTTCATGCATTAACCACATCCACTATGATAGAGTTAGGTTGCAGATGTTGAAAACAAAGTCTGCCTCTTTGGGGAGAGTGGTTGGTGCGATGGAGGCTGGTTCTGCCAGATGACTTTGGTAGGATCAAGGATCAGGTCATTAATTGGGAGGACAGTTCTAGATGAGAAGGTAGTGTGCAGAATTTCCACCAACTTGTGACGTGCATCTGCCACCTCCTGTAGGGGAATCTGCAGCTCCTCTGCCATCCGCTTGGTAAGATCCAAAAAGTTCTTAAATCTTCACCTAGTGAGGGGTGGGCACCACAGTCTCATCTGGGAGAGATGAGAAGTGTGCAGAAGAGGTAGCTTTTTTTTTTTTTGCGCACGCTGTTCTGAAAAAGCCTTCTCTTGTCCTGAGTTAGATGCCAGGCTGTAGCAAACCAGCTGGTGGATTCTCACTGAGACACACCGAGGGCAGTCACGCCATGTGTATATCGCCGATATGGCCTT
Source organism: Macrochelys suwanniensis (assembly GCA_033296515.1). NCBI lineage: Eukaryota > Metazoa > Chordata > Testudines > Chelydridae > Macrochelys > Macrochelys suwanniensis. Next base: position 52,105,572 of record CM065777.1, read on the forward strand.
GGGAGGGAGAGGCAGGAAGGCGGGCACAGGCGGTTGGCGTGATGGAATTGGGGATGACCCTTGAAGCGTGGTGGTGGGCCACCATGAGGGACCAGGGAATGATCTCCTCCTTGCCATTGTCAGATTCATCAGTGGGTAAGGGTGCCGCTGAGTGGGGTATTGGCAGTATACAGCCCAGTGGTAAGAGTGATTCTGGGTGCTGGGATGTGCTAGATACCGGGATCCTGGTACCAAGTAATGGGGATAGTGGTTCCTCCCGACTAGTGGTTCTTCTCCAGGGTACCAGAGCTCATGCAGTACCCTGGGATCATTTGGTACCACAGAGGAGTGTCAATGGTACATTGTTAGTACCGATAGTTGGGCATAGCACTCCTTAAATGAGAGTTTTGGCCAGTACAAAAAGTTTGTTGGTGGCATTTTTTTTTTATTTTTTTTTTAAGAGATGGTACGGTAATTCTCTCTCCTTGGGTACTGAGGCCACAGGTCTTCAGAGTCTTAGAACACATGTGTTATCATGGGCTCATGTGGAACCACAGAGGAGCATCTGTAATCAGTATCGATGACTGGGAAGGTGCAGAACACTTCCTAGATGGGAGTTTTGTTGCACCTGGTACCAAAGGGTCTCTCTGTGCTGCTCTTTTAGATACGGTATGGTAACTGTCCCCTCTCCTTAGGGGGGCGGTACTATTGCCTTGGAGCATGACTGTAGAAGCCTGTGGTGTCTCAGTCCGGAAGCAGGGTTGAGGGCAGGACTTTTGTGCCACTCTTCTAGATAGCTACGGTAACTATCCTCTCCTTAGGGGTTGGCATCATTGCCTCAGAGAATGGCTGTGGAAGCCCCTAGCCTGTCCATGCCATAGCAGAATTGACAGCAGGTTTCTCTGTGCCGCCCTTTTAGAGGTGATACGGTAGGAGCTGTAGGAGCTCACAATGGAACCTGTGGTACGGAAGCGTCCCATGCGGAGGCGTTCCTACGGAGAGCTTCGGTGCTGACAGTGGGGCAGCTGAGCTCACAGCAGGGGGTTCCTCTGTTATTGCCCTGCTGAGGTGGCCGCTCTGGGGAGTCCCCCTGGCTGGCCAGCTACTTGGGGACAGAGATGGCCGCACTGTGGCTGACCAGTTGCTCGGGTACGGTGCCGAGATGGCCGCACTGGGGAACGCCCCGCTGGCTAACCAGAGCTCAGGGGAGCCTTTCCAGGGGGAGTCTGCAGCTCTCTTCTCCTCTTCACGACTCGACCCCTTTTGAAGTGAAGGCTTCGGGGATAATCTGGGGTCAACACCCACCAAAGTCCCCTGCAGGCTGAAGTGTTTTCTCCATAGGGAGGAATTTTTACTGCAGCTCAAAGCTCCTGTGAGGCTGCTGTTTTAGCTGTGGCAAGTAAAGCACTTCAGTGAGGCTCCCCCAGGCACAGAGAGTGTCTGGCCATTACAGTAATGATTCCTGCCAGGAGAGGCTCCCCTTGGAGCAGAGAGAGCCAGACAAGCCCCTGGGCAGGGGGCTGTCATCCTCAGCAGGGAGGAATGCAGAAGAACGTCCTCTTCACTTTTTTTTTTTAAAACTGAAAAAGAAAATAATTATGAGTCTACTAGATGCCTGAGGGAGTGGGGGGAGGGGGAGGAATGCCCCCGGAGAGGGAAGGAAACTGAAGTTCATTTCCTTTCTCTCTCTCTCTCTCTCTCTCTCTCGCTCTCTTTTTTTTTTCAAACCAAAGGAATAAAATAAAGAAACATTAGTCTAATTACATTTAAGGGGAACAAAGGTAACAAAACAAACACTACTTATGCTAATGACACAGATAAGGGAGGACTGCTCCTTTCATCAGAGGCCAAAGGAGGTAGAGAAGGAAGTGAGGGGGATTCCCCTGTGCAGTGCTAAATAGCCTCGAGGTGGACCAGGAGGGAGGGAGGGCACATTCACTGGCTCAATGGGACACTGCTACCAAAAATCTCCGAACAGAGACGCAGCGGCGCACAGACACCAAATGTGGAGCAACCATGGGGACACTACTCGAAGAAGAATCTAAGGATTTGGGGTTTTGTAGCAACAATGTTTACCACATTCAGTCTCACCCACAACTGAATCCTAGTAGTAGTACAACTTTCCTCTTCTTGGAAGAGTGTTTAAGTTGAAAATAAAGAACTTTCACAGTAAGACAGTCAAAACCACATGCTTGTGAAAACTAAAGAATATTTATGTTCTATAGAAAGAAAAATTTTGCCCCTTTTATCTGAAAGTAACAAATCCACATGAAGATTAAACTATTTTTAAATTGAATTTTCTTTAAGTGATTTTAATGTAAACCTTAAATTACTTACAGGCTCCCACCCACCCACCTCTCTTTTCCTGACAGACATGCAGGAACTAAGTCAGACCACCTTAATAATCTAATAGTGTGCAGGGCTTTTTCACAGAAGGTAGAGTTCAACTCCTATTTGTAGTCTTCAGCAGTAAACAAGAGCTACAGTAGAAGTGCCATGCAAGCAACAAATTCAAATGCTAGGGATCATCTTGCATAGGACTGTTCCGATCCTCTAGCAGTCTTGGACATGGTGTTTGCCTCTGGAAAAGAGGCACATTCTAGAAAAACAACCATCCCACAATTCAATGATCTTGAGGACGGGAAAAATGAAGAAGAAAATGTAGCATACTTTGGCCTGCAGAGGAAGTCAGAACTTTTACAACCTCTTCCCCGTTAAAGAAAATGGGACAAGCATATGGAACACTCCTTCAAGCAGCACACATTTTTAGGAAAATGAGAACAAAACTGTATTCCTTCACACAAGTTAAAAATAAAGCTAGTGAATCTTAATCCATGAGATATTTGTTTATTTAAAATATAAGCAGACTTTCACTCCCAGGTTCCCAGGAGAATATGACATTCATAAAACAAAATTCTATTTTAAAATACGGAACTTCTAAGTATAAAGTTTATGATCCTGTAACAGGTCTTTAATCACAGAAAAATGAAACTATTAAAATTACTTTTTATCATCAAATAGTCTAACTTTAGCTATAGTATTCATGCATCACTATTTCCATCTCTTTCCCAGTTAATTGCATCTTGCCTTTTTCTCTAACAACTTGTTCAGCACATTACTTACTGCAACAGAGTCATACAAACCCTAGTCACTTTGTTCAACTACATACAAAGTATCTCACAGTTATACTGGTGAGATATGACGTGGTCACTTATGGACTTGGGAAAACCACCACTTGGTCCCAACTTTTGATTCCTTATGCAGAAGATCTTATTTAGTTGTCATCCCCTTGAGGCACAGCACCATCTGCAGCAAACTTACTCAGCTCCAACCAGATATATCATTAGTGACAAATCAAATAGTCCCACACCAACCCTACCTTCCCACAGGGAGTCGCTGGCAAGCAGAAGTCTCTCAAGCAGTTCCCTGCTCCAGCCAGGCCTCTTGCAGAGTGACAGCTGGACTTCTGCTCGCTCCCCCATCAGCCCCTCACTGAGCTGGGTTCTCCACTTAACCCACCCACTCCAAGTCTGATGCCTACTGCAGATATAGCAGGGTGAAGCTGACAGACCTGCTGTGGACTCATTCTCAGGATTTACATATCACTTCAATCGTACCAAGATAGCAACAGTTGTAAAGGGTTCTCTTACTCTATAATTTGCCAACACTTCAAAAAAAAAATAAATGTTGTCTGACCAAGGAAGATGCAAAATCCATCAGCAACTTGAGTATACAATACCCTGAAGTGTAAAAATTTGTACAGAAGTATTTAAAAGCCACAGCATGAAAATAATATAGTTTAATGTGGATTAAAAGAGAGAAGAAATATATAATGAGACTAAAAGTATAAAGTCTACTGCATTCTGTGATTTTTAAAAGCTCCAAATAGGTTAGAATCTGGTTATCTGAGAAACTGTCCCTTACCCTACCCTGTATTCCACTGCAATAGTAAGGTCAGCTGGGTTGTTTTTGATACGTGTGTGCATCCGTTTTAAGACCAGCAGCAGGGTTCCCTTAGTAAAGAAGCTTTCAAATCCCTCCCTCCTACCCCTACTGGATTATATCCTGGAGCTCAGGTTTTGAAAAAGGCAAGGGCAAGATGAAAGGTATATTGTTTGGATTCGGCTTTTGGTTGATTTTTTTTTTTTTTTTTACATTTTGATTTTGTTTGGTATACTTGGTTCCTATAACTTGGCTTTTAACATATTCTTGGAGGTAACATTGCTCATTTTATGAAAGCCGTATGGACTCTTCGTGGGCTGCCAACCTGACGTGGTGGTGAAGCTTGCGTATACTGAAGACCCTAAGAGTGATGCCATCAGGAGTCCTGTGCTCCTGGTAGGGTCACCCATGGCAGTAAGGTTGAAAGCGAGGTAAAGTGCAGCCCAACACAACACAACACAACCTAGTATAAGCAGGATCACCTCTCAATGGCTGCAGAGGTGGATGAAGGCTGCAATGGAGAAGAAACCCCCGGTCATCTCGGACGTCCTTGCCACCAGATACAGGTGGCACTTCTGCCAAGATCTGTGTGGCTGTTGATGTGCAATGGCTTCCCAACATTAAACTACTCACACACAGGCTTCTTTCACAGGAAGAACTTTATCCCCACCTCCATAAAAGTCCTGTGCTGATGGGCGAGTGACGAAGGGGACAGGTGAAATGATCACCATGAGTCCCTAGTCACCTGAGAACTCTTAAGTACAACATTGACATTGCTGCTCTCAGCAAGACAAGAAGAGAAGATGAAGGCCACTTGAGGGAAGAGGACGGTGTTTACACTTTCTTCTGGAAAGGAAAACCAGCAAGCGACAGGCAAATACATGGTGTTGGCTTTGCAATCAAGAGCCTTCTAGTCAATCACCTAACTGAGCTTCCAAACTGCATCGAGTGCCTTATAACTCTCCGCATCCAATTGGTAAATAAGTCATTTGCCATCATCACCGCACATGCACCAATACTTGATGCTGAAGAAGAGCAGAAAGAATCCTTCTACACTGACCTTAATAAAATTCTGGCATCTATTAAAAAAACCCAAAGTAATCCTCTCAGGGGACTTGAATGCAAAAGTTGGCAAAGATTCTAACGTATGGAGTAGCACCATTGGGAAGGAAGGAGTGGGCAAGACCAATTTCAACGGCATCCTTCTACTTGGCAAATGCGCAAACACGACCTTGCAATCACAGACACAATCTTCAGACAAAGCAATAAGTACAAAACAACTTGGCAACACCCCCCCATTCAAAACAATGGCACCTCCTACAACTAAGTAATTGTAGGAACACAGGATCTAAGAGATGTTCAAATAACCCATGTAATAAGAGGAGCTGATGATTGCTAGACTGGCCACCCCCTGGTGAGATCAGTCATATTCATCAGGATTACACCAAAACATAGAAAGCAAACCAAATCACACAGATAGCAATACCACATCCGAAGACTTCAATCCTCAGTGCATCAAGAGAACCTTCAGACACTACTCAGTGAAAAACTGACCATATGCATACCTGGAAATGACAACACAAATGTAGAAGACGACCGGAAAGGCCTAAAACAGACCACCCATGAGGCTGTGAGGAATCCATTGGCCTTGCTACCCATCGTCATCAGGTGTTATGACAACAACATTGAGATCACAGCCCTTTTGGACCTGAAAGAAAAGCTTTCTACGACTGGCAAAACCAGCCACTATCCAGTCAGAAGCAAAGCTCTTTCTATCAGCTCAAAGCTAAAGTTCAAACGAGGATCCGAGAAATCAAAAACAAATGGTGGGAGGATAAAGCAAAAGAAATCCAAGCATTCACTGACAGACATGACTGCAGAGGGTTTTTTTGAGACACAAAGACCCTATACGGATCAAGCTCACATGGCCTCACACCACTGAGATCTGAAGATAATGAATCCATCAAAGAGCGTTGGAAGGAACACTATCAAAGGCTTCTTAATCGAGAATCAACTGTGACTGATGACACCATCAACTTCATCCCTCAGTACCAATCTGGGAAACTCTTGCCAATCCACTAACACCTGAGGAGGTCTGCAAAGCAATTGAACAAATGAAGAAGAATAAAGCACCAAGTCCTGATGGCATACCAGCTGAAGTACCAAAAGTGGGAGGAGAAACACTGACTGACAAGCTTCATTTGCTCTTCCTCAAAATCTGGCGCATTGAAGAAATTCCTGCTGATTTACAGAATGCTAACTTTGTCACCATTTTCAAAAGGGGGATAGGGATGACTGTGGCAACTATCAAGGCATTGCCCTCCTCTCCATCACTGGGAAGATTCTTGCTAGAATCTTACTGAATCACCGTTTTTTCCCCCTCTTCCAGAGGAAGTATTCCCAGAGAGGCTTCAGAACATCTGGCACCACTGACATGTTTTTCACAGCCAGGGAGATCCAGGAAACATGTTACCACCAGGTGCTATCTATGGACTTTATTGATCTGACCAAAATCTTCGACTGTCAACTGTGAAGCTCTGTGGAAAATCATGTCAAAGTTTGGCTGGCCAAGCAAATTTATCACCATTGTAAGACTCCTCCATGACCAGATGACTGTCTCTTCCCTGTGCAGTAGCTCTACTACTGAGCCCTTTGTCATATGAACAGGCATAAAACAAGGCTTGTGTACTGGCACCCACCCTTTTCTCAGGAACTATGAAAATGTTAACCCAAGACTGTCTACCACAGCCAGTACAGGACTGACGGCAACCTCTTCAACCTTTCTAGTCTCCATGCAAGAACTAAAGTAATATTGGCAACAATAACCAAATTCCAGTAAGCAGATAATTGTGCTATAGTTGCACACTCAGAGGAGGATATACAAACGGCCCTTAATTGCTTCTCTAAAGCTTACAAAAGCCTAGGGCTAACTCTGAACATTGGTAAAGCAGAAGTTTTTCACCAACCAGTTCCCAGTCAATCAGACCCAGCAAGGAAGATTGACATTGATAGAGAAGACATGGAAAATATAAAATACTTTGTCTATCTTCGCAGCCATCTCTGACAGAGGGCAGACAGAGATGTCAATCTTGTAAGCTTTAGAGAAGCAATTAAGGGCCATTTGTATATCCTCCTCTGAGTGTGCAACTATAGCACAATTATCTGCTTACTGGAATTTGGTTATTGTTGCCAATATTACTTTAGTTCTTGCATGGAGACTAGAAAGGTTGAAGAGGTTGCCGTCAGTCCTGTACTGGCTGTGGTAGACAGTCTTGGGTTAACATTTTCATAGTTCCTGAGAAAAGGGTGGGTGCCAGTACACAAGCCTTGTTTTATGCCTGTTCATATGACAAAGGGCTCAGCAGTAGAGCTACTGCACAGGGAAGAGGCAGTCATCTGGTCATGTTGCTCCAGGATCAGACGCCTCAGTCAGCAAAGGACCCATAAAAAATAAAACTTGTGAAAAAGATCATCCTCAACTTTGGATGATCACCGCCGACCGGATAAACTTTTGTAAAACAGCATCTAATTGCTAAATCTACAGGTAAATAGAATAAAGTAAATATAAACTAGATTGCAAAAGTTTCCTCTACTAAACAAACATACAAATGAAGGTTTACAACACAGCAGACAAAGTCTATGCACCATCTACAGAACCTCTCTGCATTCATTCATGGAGTGAGAGAAGGACATAATCCCCAACCCATGTAGAGTGTGTGTTGTATGGTGTGAAAGCCAGGGCTGCCATTTGAAGTCAACTGTGGTCTCCCACCTGAGCAGGAAATAAATGGAAGTAACCAAGGGGTACATACAGGTACAAGACAAGATACTAGAGGTCTTCTGGGAAACGTTTTTCCTATCCTGAGGAATGGGGATAGTTTGCCTTTTTCTTGTGGTAAATGACCATCTTCCTCCGCTCTGAAAATAGAACTGTTGTGTTCTCATCCTGAATTAAAGGGACTATTTACTTTGTTTTTGCTCCTGAGACCTTTGGGAGGAAATGACTGTATTTGCTAAACCTCTCTCAAGAGACCCCAGAACGTTAGATAATATCATCGACTGGCTGTGCTCTTATTTTGGGGGAAAACCAAGCCTGTAAATCCATTAACAATGCACATTTAGTATTTTATACTCAGGAAAATAAAAATATTAGAGCAATTTAAGACAAATTTCTGAACTGTGCTCATTGGACAGTACAGAAATTAATCCCATCACACTATCTCCAGTGAAATGATTGAAATTTTATTTTATAAAACCTCTGACAAATGCTTAAGATTATATGTATATTGTATACTGTAAATACAAATCAAGTAGTTAATACAAAGTAAATGTTATTCAGTGAATATAATTACTGTGAAACTAACATCTTATTTTGTATTGTGAATGAAAACAAAGATTATTCTAGAGCCTCCAGCTTTCTCAAATCATCCAAACAAAAAGGAACCCACTCATGCTTTAAATTACTTTCCCTGGTAGGACACCTTCACAATATTAAATTATGCTTAATCTTTAGAGAAACTTCTTAAAAGAAAGAAAAAGCAAAATAGAATGGTTACTTACCAGGGTCAGAGCCTTTCCCCTCAACCCCAAATCAAAAAGGCTCTGACAACAAAATAAGTGTGTTTCTACAGTTTGTTGAGAGTTCTAACAAATGACACCAGCTAAGTTAACTCTTATTTTTGACCTTGTGATTGTAACCCCTCTTAGCTTTCTATGACTCTTAATATCTCCAGTCTGATACAAGCTTAAGGGTGAGGGAGGATTTTATATTGGAGAAGGCAAGTGGGTATGCTCATGATTATTCCTGGGGGAATTCTGTGCCAAAAAATTAAAAATTCTGCATAAAATATTTTAAAATTCTGCAAAATTCTGCACAGTTTATTTGTCAAAATAACGATATAATCACACCAGCTTCAATTATTTTCATATTTTATTTCAAAGTACTTGTCAGTCAGTATGTCTGACATCAAAAAAGATTTCCCCCAGAAGTCGAGATTAAAGAAACCCTTATGACAACCAAAGTGGAGAGTGCTGCAGGGCCTCCACTCACTGTGGGGTTGCAGCCCACAGGCCACCTCCCTCATTCAGGGCATGCTGGGGAACTGCAGCCCACCCATGCCAGCACATTGAAAACTGGGTAGCTAGGTCCCCAGTGTCCAGCAGCCCCTAGCGATGGCCCTCATCTCTGCCGTGCCAATTCTGCACAGAAAGTTAATTCTGAGCAAATTCTGCATTGTGCAGTGACACACAATTCCCTTCAGGAGCAAATGATTAAGCATTTACAGGAAAAGAAAAAAGCTCCTACCATAGACAGTCATCTATCCTGAGCTTGATTGATTCAGTTTTGATGAGACCCCTATATTTTATAAGCTGGTCTTACTTCCTCTGTAGAGATTGAGGAAAGGGATGATCCCTCTCTATGGAACAAAACAAAACAAAAAACATGCACTAATCCACTCAAGTAACACACAAAGGGGCCACAATAAGCCTTAAAAACATAGGAAAATGTTCTAGAAGAGTTCTGAGAGCCAATAAAGTTCGGAGCTGGCAATGTTGGAACAGAACAAATGAATCAAACGAAATAAAGGTTTAAGGTGATGAAAACCTGAAGGGAAACCTGCCTCACTCCCCCGCCTCCCCTCACAAAATAAAAGCTTGTAAGGTCAAAGAGCCTGACCTGTGGCTGAAGATGCAATGCACTTGACAGGAATTATTTTGCTTATAATGATCAAGGAGGAACTGATTGGAAGTTTCTAAGGCCAGTGGTTAGGGACACTATGAATTGCACAACAAACAGCATTTCTTCATCTGCTTGATACCACTGCTACCTTTAGAGACCAAAAAATTAAAGAGCTTCCAGGAGAGCACTTTCCATTTCACGATACAGAGCAGAGACTCATAAGTGAGAATCCGTATCCTATAAGGATGCTAAGAATTTGAAGCCCTCACAAGACTCTAGAACCTGATGACAGAGCAAGGTCTATATCTCTCAATCCTGTGGTTTCAGTTGTGGCTAAATCATCTGGATCATCCTAAACTCAAGGATAGGCAGCAGCCTTGATATCCAAAGCTTGAGAAGACAGCATGAGACCACAGAGAATGTTTAAGTGCTAAACAGAAGGCTCTGGAGAGATGGTAGCAGATAGAGGAGAAGCAGCTCCAGAGAGCTAAGAAAGAAGGCTGTGTGGAACAGAATAAAATGGACTGCTCCAAAAGCTGCTATGAACACGGCTACGCAATCAGAGTGCTTGTGGGGGGAGTGCTCTAGCTAGGACTAGCTCAAATACCCAAACAGGTAAAGGCTGTCCACCCAGCCTACTGAATGCTCCAACAGAAATCCTTTCCCTCACTCTCCATAAAACTGCATACATAGAAGCAAAGCTACTATATTCATGCCAGTGGGAAAGACCATGGCTAGCAATTTGGGGCTCCCACTCTCCACAACCAAGCAAACAGATCCATGGAATCAGACCAGGAACTAAGGTGTAGGGCACTCAGGACAGAGAAGACCGAACACTAAGATCTGGGAAAGGAGAATTAGATGGAGTAGCAGCTGCCAGCAAGAAATCACAAGTCCCTCAGAGTAAAGCTGGCAGCCAAAGCCAAGAGAGACAAAGCTGAACCCCGTTTCCTCAAAGGAGGACCAACATGGAACACAGTCAGTGTCTATGATCAAGCAGGCAGGCTACAGGGCATATTCCCTGCAGATCTCACCCCAGAAGATTGATACAGGTAGTGCAAATAATGGGGCTAGTGAGCTCCTTTGTCCTAACTTCTGCTTTTTTTCTGTCTTCATGCTTAGGGAAAGAGAGAATTAGAAGCTGGAAAGATGAGACATGGATTCCATGTGTCCAACAAGAAAAGGCATAGAAAACTGGAAAAATGGAGGCAGTGACTCAGATCTTTTCTTCCTTACTATGGCTTATGATGCCAAGAAGCATCTTGTTGTAAGGATCATTTTCTCTTTGCAGGACAGTGATGTCTGAAACACTTAATTTGGGAGGTTTCTAATATGCTATAGAATCCATATTTATCAGGTCTTTATGCTTAAACAAAAACACTAATTATGCTTTCTTCATAATAATCAATATAAGAGTCAAAAGATAAATTTCAACAGTTTTTTGAAACACACAGTAGTTAGGCGGTATAGTGTACATACTTACGTATTTACAATCCTTATCATTAGAGAGAGAAACACCTACTAAACATACCATAGTAGAATCTGAGGCTACGTCTATACTACCCGCCTGATTCGGCGGGTAGCAATCGATCTTCTGGGATCGATTTATCGCATCTCGTCTAGACGCGATAAATCGATCCCAGAAGTGCTCGCCGTCGACACCGGTACTCCTGCTCCACGCGAGGAGTAAGCGGAGTCGACGGGGGAGCCTGCCTGCTGCGTCTGGACCCGCGGTAAGTGCTTTTTAGTTCGAACTAAGATACTTTGACTTCAGCTACGTTATTCATGTAGCTGAAGTTGCGTATCTTAGTTCAACCCCGCCCCCCAGTGTGGACCAGTCCTGAATGAGTTGACCATGAAGCTGCTTATACACATACATACAAATCAGACCGTATTCCCACAACTAGTTCATATTACTACTTAAATAATCTAGTACTGACTTTGTAATCAGTGCTAAGTGTTAACAGTTTCTTGATTTCGCACTGACCGACATAATAGCTACTTATAAGAGTGATCTTATAGTGCACAAGAAAATATTTGTGGTTACACAAAACTAAGTACAGAAGCTACTGGCTTCTATATCGGGATGCCCTCAAAGAGATAATGAAGGCACATTTATCCAATAAAAAGTGACTTGAGCTATATTTTTGTTAGATATATATGCGACATCCTATGCATCTTCCAAGGAAGCAATCTACAGATTAAAAGTAACAGGCTACCGCTTCATACAACTTGAGATGCAGTAATAGCCACACAAGAGGCTTCAAGTCATTTTATCGTCTTTTAAGAAGCCAGATTTGGGGGCAAAACAAAAAAACAAAAAAAAAATCTAATATTACCAGACTATTTCATCATATATTTTTATGCCAAGGTGCTAAATGGCAAAGAACAAAAAAAGTCAGAAATAGTTATTCTACAGTAAAGCAGGCATAACATGAAAGACCCTGTTTTGCTTTTTTACTTGTAGAGGTCGCATGGCTCCGCAGAACTTTGTCCAGCAGCTTTTCTCAATAAATTCCAGATGTCTCTCTCTCCTTCGAAGTGTCCTTAGCCTCTCTTCAAGTTGCTGTAGGTTCCGTCTGTCCCTTGTTGGTAAAGGCCGACCATCTTTGCACTGCTAATCAAAATGGAGGTGTGAAAATAACGGAACAGTTTGTGAAAAATGTATGAAAGAAGAATAAAATTTAACATCTGTATAACAGGTTCTGGCAGCTCTATGAAGTCAGAATTGCATACAATACTGTAAATCCAGTTTGTAAGAGACTAATTTCATTTTAGCCCATTTCTATTTTTAATACTTTCTTTCCAGCTCTCCATTTTTTCTTCTAGTCAATACAAAGTCAGCTATATTTCACATCTTTTCAAGTACATTCCAGAGAAGCACCCTTTAAAGGAGACACTCTGTATAAAAATTTCCAAAACACAAAGATCAGAATTGTTCCCTAAACCAGTTGAGTTCATCAACCTCTAACAGTTAAATCCATATTTGAAGATTTCTAGATCTGACAAATTCTCAAGAACATTTAACTCCTTTGACCTTCAAAACGCTGGGCATGAGTATTTTAAATAAATCTGTTTGAGTGTACTTAATACAGTGTAGGAGCTAAACAAGCTAAATATAGAATTTTTGGTTATGAATGCACAGTAATGAGCTGTATGAATAATATAAGCAATAAATCACAAAAAGTATTAGGTAACATATGTACCAATCAACAAGCTGATTTGAACATCAGATAACCCATCTCTTACAATTATAGGTTACTTAAGGCAAACATTCTTAAGGATTGAATTTGTCACTATAAACATATTGTTGATACAAAAACAATTAAAATGCATTTCTCCATTCAGGGATTTTTCTATTTTTTTAATAAAAGAATCCTTAAACATTGTGATTATGGTGATCTCAGGTTTGCTCCACCTCTAATAATTTTTACACCATTTTAATTACAATTTTCTGCTAAGAAATTTAACCTGGAAGTCTCTTTAAATACAGTAAATTTACTGCTCTTAATAGCAAAGGGATTGAGATCTCCTTTTATATACCAAACTGTTCCACCAACATGCCTCAACTCTGACCTGGAAGGACCACCTATAGGGGAGAAAAGTGGTTCAACTTCCAGGCCCATTGAATCATGTGTCTTTCTCATGAGATTGCCAACATTAGTATCAACTGAGATGTGAACTGTACCCCACAAGAATCGGGCCTTACAAAAAAATTAAAATCAAATCTGCACACAAGACCAAGTGCCACATATCTGTCTGCTGCTACAAATTTTCAGTGTGAAGTATTCTCATTGCTGAAATCACTTTCTATTTAACACTTTCATGTAAAATATAATGGGGAGTAACTAAAACTTGCAATTAAGAAAAACTAGAGGCAAAATCCTGGCCATCATCACTAAATACCAAGGAATATGGGTTCACAGTGAATGCCACTTTACAAATATAGCCTCTTTTATACACAGAGTGGTCAAGAGAGGATTAGAGAGTTCTGTTTCCCTACAAAAAAGGTTTTACATTGCCACATCCAGGATACACATTGATTAGATGAATGTGACTAATGAGTGCAACGACAAAACTATAATCTATAAATTAAGGGACAACTCTCTCAATCTAAATAGAGTCCTTTGCAACAAGTGAAATATTTATTTAGTTTGTACTTTTCATTGTTCTACAGTATTTATTTTGTTCTGAGAACAACAACATCGGATTTATTTTTTCAGCACCTACAATGAACACTGTCAAGTTATTTTTGTTAGGTACACTCTGTGAACAAAAACAAAGGCATTCACTAGTGCACAAGTTAATGGTCCATTTTCTACTGGCATACTGAGTATTTTTGACCCAAGTCCCAACACTTGTAAGGAATCCATCATCTGGAAGAGAAATTAGAAACTGAGAGAACCTAACTTTGGAAGAATGGAGAATATTAACTTCTGTCCATCTGACATTGTGAAAATGAGCAGTGAGACAAACTTTATATCATAATGAAGTGCTGAGCAACAGGAACACTATAAATGGAAAAGTTTGAAATGTTAGGTAACAAACACCAAACCTTTGATTTAATCCTTAGTATATGTTGTTCTACTTCTTCAATATCTTCAGTGTTCTCCAAACGTTCATAAGTAGGACTTCTAGTTCCTTTTATCAAGCTTAGAGGCAAAGCAGACATACCATAAGCCTAAAAGAAACACAAAAAAGTACATTAAAAACCTTTGCTATAGAAACACAGATTTTATCTCACAGCTGTTCTACATGTCACATCCACAAGGAGTCTCCACGTTCTCCTATTCCTCACCTCTCATTTATTGTTTCCAGCGGAATTCAGTACATTGGGTATTATATAAACATAGAAAAAAGTCTGTCACCTACATTCTGTTGCAAAATCTAGGTGGTTCTGGACTCCTATTTAGGGAAAGCTTCAGAACCATTGTACAATTATGCTACTCATTTAGACCAGTACTGAATGATAATCCTGTTGGTAGTTGCCCATTTTTGTTACTCGTAAAAATGAAAACCTGAACTAAAGGCAGAGAATTCAGAAATCTGATGTACTGGTACTCATGTCTAGGAGAGAAAAATCAATCAGTATTTAAAGAAATAATTAATATGAATGCCATCTGTTAAGTGTGCAAAGTTATTTGCTTATTTCAAAAGACTGAAAAATAAATGGTATCAGATTTTACACTTAAGTCTTATTATGAATAGATAAACTCTATGCATTTCAGAATGCCATCTAATTTCCAGCGAAAAAAGTGGCATACATGTCATTTTCCCATTTAACATATGGGAAAGTTGTATTCTTATGTATATTTTCTTTGCATCAGATAATTGACTAGTATGTAGCTGAGGCTAAAAGAGCCAATAAGGAATGATAGATTGGCTGTCATTTGTACATATGAAAGCTACATCAAATTAACAAAGCAAAGTTTATTAATTTTTAGAGGTATTCAGAGGCCCGGTGTGGTGGCGCGTGCCTGTAATCCCAGCTGCTTGGGAGGCTGCGGTTGGTGGATCGCTCAGGAGTTCTAGGCTGCTGTGCGCTATGTCAATCGGGTGTCCGGTGCTACTGACAGCCTGGCCAGCGGGTAGTTGGAGGACTGGCTAGAACAACACGTCTGACGTGTTGTGATCGGCGCTTTCTCTGTGAAGGCTGATAGACTGATCGATGACAGTGACAGAGGTATTCAGCTGAGATTTTCAATGCAATCCGGATGATTTAGCTATCTTATTTTTGAGGGAAGCGGTGTGGCTGAATCTCCTGGAGTAGAATTTTAACCAAGACTCAGAACCTGCGCACTAGCTAGTCTTAAGGTGGTCAGTTTTCTAGAGTTATTTGGAACATACTACAATGAAGTGCGGTATGAGAGAACATTTTGCACATCAGGGCTAGGTCTATACTTATAGCTGCATGTAGAGTAGAGTACAGGCACTACACATGTAGCTACATATGATAGTGAAAGAGAGGCTGCGTCCACACTTCTCACTGCGGTGTGTAGCTACACGCAGCAGTAAAAGTCTCCAGCAATGGGACACTACACTGCTAAAAAACAGCAGTGTAGATGTGGGAAGCACTGCTTGGAAACAGAGTTGCGTACGGTTGCCAACATTTTAATGGCACAAAACTGAAAACCACTGCCCCGCCCTTTCCCAGATGCCCCGCCCCCACTTGCTCCATCCCCCTTCCTGCGTCGATAGCTCTCCCTCACCTTCACTAGGCTGGGGCAGGGCACTGAGGTGCATGAGAGCTCCGGCTGGGGATGTAGGCTCTGGGGTGGGCCCGGGGATGAGGGGTTTGGAATCTGGGAGAGGGCTCCTGGCTGAGGAAGAGGGTTGGAGTGTGGGGGAGGGGGGTAAAAGAAGGGAGTATGAGCTCTGGGCTGAGGGTGCAGGTCCACGTGGGGACAGAAATGAGGGGTTCACGATGCGGGAGAGGGCTCCAGGCTGGGGCAGAGGGAAGGAGTGCAGGAGGGTATGGGCTCTGGGGTGGGGTGCAGGCTCCGGGTGGGGTTAGAAATGAAGGGTTTACAGTGCGGGAGGGGATTGCAGGCTGGGGCAGGGGGTTGGGGTGTAGGGGCAGGTGCGGGGTCCCAGCAGCGCTTACCGTGGCTCCCAGGTCCCTGAGGTCCCTAGGTGCATGGGTGGCCAGGGAGTCTCCACATGCAGCACTCCCACGCCCAGGCGCTGCCCCTTCAGCTCCCACTGGCCGCGGTTCCTGGCCAATGGGAGCTGCGGAGCCAGCACTCGGGAGTGGGGACTGCATGGAGCCTCCCTGGCCACACATGTGCCTCAGGGCTGCAAGAACCAGGCAGCCGCTTCTGGGAGCTGCACAGAGCTAAGGCAGGCAAGGAGCCTGCCTTCGCCCCAGGCCCCTGCTGCGCCGCTGACCAGACTTAGCGGCCCAGTTGGCACCACCAGGGACTCTTTTCACTGGGCAGTCTGGTCGAAAACCATAACCTGGAAACCCTATAAATGTGAGGGTTCAGATAATACTGCTCACCTAAGCCATGCATCACTGTCTACATGATTTATACCAGTTCTAGGCGGGCATGCAGTGTCTACTCTGCACATAGCTATAAGTGTAGATGTACCCTAGGCGGCAAGATTTGAACATACAAATGTACACAGGTCGGCATAAATAGAGGCAGGAAGACAAAACTGCTGAGACAGGCAAATCAGGAGAGATCCCTGCAGGCTCTCAAGCAAGCCAATTTTAAAGACTATTATTTATGTGGTTAACTTATACTATGTACATTGTATCTTCTTCTCAGAGAGCCAGAAGGCTAGCACTATTTCCAGTTCTTGTGCTTGCAGGGATTCAATACTGTTTGGTTGGTTTTGGTAAGGACTCCACAACTTAAACTTCAGCTTTCACTAACTGGGCTGGTAAAATAGACAGATTTAAAGGATGCAACACTAACGTCAAAAAAACCGAAAAGGAACCTAATTCCATAAAAAGGTGAACAAGACTGAGAACAAATTGTTCTAAGAGCAACTTATTAGCACGGCACACTTCGACAGTGTTAAGACTAATTTCCTTGAGAATTAATATGCCACATAGGCCTCCGGGAGCCAGACAGTGACTTCTGTACTGAGTGACATGTTGCTACAAAATTCTAAATAAAATGATTTGTTTAAAGGCAAAGTGAGTAAATTCAGTAATGTCCTTAAGCATAGCAAATACATTTCACTAAGTCTATTAGAATACTGTTAATCAGCCTAATCTGACAATTGTAGCATCACAATGTTTTGTTTGCTTGCATTCATATAACCTGTAGGCAGCGGCAACTTACAAAGTAATTCTTAGAGACTAGAGCAGGCTTTATGTGTGATCTGCTCAGAATCTAAAAAGAATTACATCACAGCTTGCAAACATCTCCACCTCCCTCCCCCACAAGGAGGACTTACAAATTCTATTAAACAAAACCATCTGCAGTAGCACCTTTTGACTATTTCCAATACTGCTACAAATGCCAACAAATCATTATCACTGCATACTGACTGCAGAGGCACACCCACACCACTTTCTTTACCTCTAAAGGAAAAAATATAACACGCAGTTTCAGTCTTTACATTCACGTTTTATACTACGGAAGCAATTATTTAGGGACAGAAGTCTCCAACACCAAAAAATAGACAAAGGAGGAATTTCGTGTTCTCCAATTATCCTAAACCCAGCTAATACAAATATTGCATTTCCACAGGCCACTCAATCACATGAAATTCTGCCTGCTACAAAATTTAGCACTGTACGCAAAAAAGCTTTCACCTTACTTGTAAGATGCATTTTTGAGAGGGTTTTTTTTTCCAGATATGTAGCTAGATCCTTCCACTACATGGAATTTGGTGTCCCCTCCTAGGGGTAACTAAATCTACCACTGCAATTAACCAGAACTCTTTCTCTACTACACACAACAGAAGATGCATTCATCACTGTAAACTGGGTATGGCATTTCAGATCAAGTAACAAGTATTCAGATCAGTTTACAAGTAACAGAATAATTATTTTCCTCCCACTACAATCTGAGGTTAACAGGCTCTGTAGAGAAACAGTTTTGTCCAGGACCAGCATTTAGAAACCATAGAGTAGTAAACAGTCTCTCCTCAAATCACTGAATTAAGAAATGGACATCCAAAAGCAGTATCTAAGCTGCTCTTGTCTACTTACTAGTGTATGGAAAACCCTGTAATGACATGACCAAGGGACTGCCTTGCAGATCTAAGGATAATTGCCCTTCTGCACAGAAGACAGTAAGCATATTCAAATTGAGTAGTTATTCATAAGGGACAAGGGACCCCTTTTATGACTCTAATACTAGTTCTGATCCATTTTGTTAAGGGGTTGTGGAATATAAAATTTAAACCTTCTGGAGTCCTTCAATGAAAACAACATGAAGACCCTAACTCCTAAGATCTATGGAGATACCGTTAGAACGTGCAAATAGTATCTAAGAAAGGTTTTTTTGATTGGGACAGAAGAAAGGAAGGTGACTGCCTTCTCTCTCCTGGAGCTGAAAATCATGAGTCACTTCTAATTTTCTTCTTGAAGCAATACAAGAATGATAAAGGATGCAAATCAAATCTTGTTCTTTTTTTAGTTTCTCCACATCTTATCTATATGCATTCGCCCCATACTTGCTTTATTGGTTCTAGAACAATATTTAAAAAGTTACTTTACAATGCTAAGGAACTCTTTAGGAAACTAGAGAGAAACAAGAATATTCCATCTTTATCTGAAAGTAACAAAAAGGGCACAAAAATCAGAATTGTCAATGGATTCATATAAGCCAACTGAGACATTTACAGTTATCCTAGTAACCACAGCCCTCTTAATTCTGTGAATACTTTAACCGTGCCTATTAAAGGACCACTGCAAGACACATGTCTACATTTTCATAACAGTGAGAAAAATCCTGCAGTATATGAGAATGAGTTAGTATCCATGCCATGTTTCTGCAAATAGGACATCCTGAGTCATCCAGATGTTAAACCTATACGTTCTTTTTATAGATCAGAGTCTAAATTTTTCAGACAACACTAAATTTTAATTTATAGATATTATTTAAAAATATTCAGATACTTGGTAACAGCTTACCATCAGTGAGAAGTGAGTTTTATTTCTCTAAACATTTTTCCAGTTTAATTCTCACTCTTGAACATTTCTGACACCTCTATAAAGTTTAGAACATTGGAGTGCTTTGCAAAATGCCTCAAGCAAATGGTGAAAAAAGTCTGAAAGCAGAAATATACCCTGATAGTATTTAAAAGCAAAGTAAGCTTGCTATAAAGTAAAGGGACATTTAATAAGGAATAAGTATCTTTTGCAACAATTGTAGGGAATTTCTAAAGTGTGATGTATATTGGTGAAATGGCCAACATTTAGCAATAGTTAAGACATAATGGCATCTCAGATACTGCAGTATCCCTCCATTGCGGAAAAGGAAATAAATGTATCTTGTACATCACTGTATGATAACCAATGGTAAATGATGGGTAAATTGCAACTACTATTAACATAGTGTGAAGAAATACACCTAATCCAGCCACAAATGACATTTCATTTTTCCCTACGCCAATGCCACTCCCCTTCTTTGGTGATCTGCAATAAGTTTGTAGATCCACTGCACAGACACCACAAGTGAAGTTATTAAAATCATAAATTTTACTCTGCATCATATGGTATACACAGACTATTACTGAATTCTCATGCCTCTGAATGACAAATACATTATACAAGATACTTATAGTAATCTTCAATTATAGGTGAATGATTCCTGCCTCAATAACCTCTATGATGAACGATGCTGTAACAATGCTTAACACCCTAAAGGTCTTTACGCTCTGAGAATCTCTGCAGCCTCTAGTGGGTGATAGGCCCTGAAGTTCACATGCCTTGTCTGAAAGCTCATTTTGTTACCTCTATTTACAACTACAAGGTCACAGTTCAGGGTTCTTTATTAATGACCACTGATTTTCCCCCAATATAAACTCTTGCCATAATTAAATTCAGTGTCAATTAAAATATGAGGTATATTAGATAACATTGAGATAATACAATAAAAATATAAATGCTAGTGTTCCCCCAACTAAGAATGTCTCTCTCCCCAAACATTCAATATACATGCATCACTAACTTCATTAGTCATGTATCTTCCCGTATTATATGACCTCCCTTACCCACAAATCCTTCCGTTACTTTCTTTTTCTTGTCCTGACTGAGCTCGGAAGCTTTCCACGGTAAGGTGGTTTCTTTTTAGTGGCTATCACTGAGAACAAAACATTTTATCTACAATTATCAGACAATGCTCTCAGAGAAAACAGGAAATAACGGAGGTCTCATACCAATGTGTGCCAGGTGACAAAAGTTTACTTTTAATGGCAAATGATATAAAAATCTATAAAGCATCACATACAATACTGTACAAAAGAAAACAGACATGCTTCTGGACAATATTGCTAAAAACATTGTTAGGCAGACAAGAATCAAAGCTTATCGATGCTAACAAATTGTATAATTCATGGAGCTTCTTTTGTCTGGCTCCTCACTCCAAACCAGCGATCACATCTAGGTTTTGTCCCTTTTGCCAGTATTGTTCTTTTCTTTGTCATTGAGGTGCTAATTCAGTGTGCCAGATCCAAGGAACAGAAAAACACTCCGCCCTCTGTAAACCACAACTGTCTTTTCTAGGCTGGTTTTCAACTTAACATTTTCATATTGCATTGTCCCATACCAGTTTCCTTGCCCCAACCCACACAGACACCATAAGTAAATCCCTCCCTCTTAATTTGAAGCTCACATTTTGCATTAACAGTTTGTTTCACCTGAATTCCCACTACTCATCCGTAGAGGGTCTCCCGTAGATTGGTGAATCATTGAGATGGACAGTAGAACCAAAGAACACTAGTATTATTTATTCATACAAAAAGACATACGTTTCAGAAGTGAACAAGTATACATGTAGCATCCAGCTGGAGAGCAGTTTTTCATCGCTTTAAGATGGCTCTACCGTGGCTGTATAGTAGAACCCGTTCCGTTGCCCAGTGGGAGAACCTTGTCCACTTCACCAGATAAGTTGGTCTAATGAAAGGCTTTTTACTCTCCAAGAGGACCTGCTGTACCTCAGTAGAGCAGGTCCTTTCCTCTGAGTTCAGCCATGTAGCAGCCGCGCCATGATGTGGAGAGAAGCGAGGTTTGGGTGCGAGAGGTGGTCTCTGCAGTCAGGTAGCGACCAGGGGGCAATTACTGCCAGATCCATCAGTGTGCTGAAACAGTGTTGGCGCAGCCACACTGGGGTGATCATGATGACCCGTGCTCTGTCCCTCTTGATCTTTGACAGGACCCTGCTGACTAGCGGAATCAACGGAAATGCGTACATCAGGTCCCCCGACCACGACAGGAGAAAAGCGTCAGTGAGGGCACCCTTGCAGAGACCCTATAGGGAGGGGAACTGATGACACTTCCTGTTCCATCTGGTGGCGAATAAGTCCACTCAGGAAGTTCCCCACCTCTGGAAAAGCATCTGGATCACTCCTGGAAGGAGTGACCACTCGTGATGAGAGAAGGACCTGCTGAGGCAATCCGCCAGCATATTTTTCATGCCGGGGAGGTGGCAGGCTTTCAGGTGGATTGCACAGTGGATGCGGAAGTCCCACAGACGGAGCACTTATTGACACAGAGCTGACGAGCATTCTCCCCCTTGCCTCTTGGTGTAGAAAACAGAGGACGTGTTGTCCGTCAGCACCCGTACCACTTTGCCCGTCAGGTGCAGCAGGAAGACCCCTGCTGGCCAGACTGCCCTGAGTTCCTTGACATTTATGTGCAATGCCAGCTCCTCTTGGGACCAAGTCCCTTGGGTCTGCATCTTGCCTAGGTGCACCTCCCAGCCAAGGTCAGAGGCATCTGAAATCAGGGAGACCGAGGTGTGGATTGTCAGACAGTACTCCATTTAAGACTGCACTTGGGTTAGTCTACCACCGCAGAGAGGTAAGTACCCTTGGTGGAATCATGATGACCTTGTCCAGGTGATCTCTGGATGGGGAATAGACTATAGTTCACCACTGCTGGAGGGGCCGCAGCCTGAGCCTCGCATGGCGAATGACTTAAGTGCACACTGCCATGTGGTCTAGTAACCAAAGGCAGACCTGGGCCATGGTGAGAGGGAACGCGGAGGGTCCGGCGATAAGATCCACCATCTTCCAGAACCTGTCTTGTGGCGGCAAGGCTCTGGCACAGGTGGAGTCAAGTAAGGCTCCAATTAATTCTATCCTCTACACCAGAACTAAATGTTGATTTTTTCCTCATTTATCAACGGGCCCAGGGTATGGCATGTGGCTTGCAGTACTGCGACATCGGACTGGATCTTGGTCCTGGGACCTGGAGTGGCCCTTGACCAGCCAGTCATTGAAATACAGATAAATCTGTATACCTTGACATCTGAGGTAAGCTGCCACCACCGACATGCATTTGGTAAACACCCTCGGTGCCAGCCCAAACAGGAGCACCACAAACTGGGAGTGAGTGGAGCCTATCGTGAAATGGAGGAAACGTCTGTGTAATATTGCTGTGTGGAAGTATGCATCCTTCAAATCAAGGGTGGCATAACAGTCTCCCGGATCCAAGGAGGGGGGTGATGGAGGCCAGGAAGTCCATGCGGAACGTCAACTTCTTGAGATACCTGTTCAGGTCTCGCAGGTCCAGGATGGGTCTTAGCCCCCCTTTGGCCTTTGTAAATCAGAAAGTAACAGGAGTAATGCCCTTTGCCTCGTGGTGTAGAGGGACTTCCTCCACAGCTCCCACCTGCAGAAGGCCCTGCACCTCCTGCCGAAGCAGGTTTTCATGAGAAGGGTCCCTGAAGAGGAACGGGGAGGAAGGGATAGAAGGAAACTGGAGGACGTAGTACTGTGGCTCAGGGTTGAGGACCCATGGGTCTGTAGTTAAGAGGCCCAGGCAGCAAGGAAAGGTGACAGGTGGTTGGAGAAACAGTGGTAAGCAGGATCCAGGATACAGGCTGGAAGGCGGCCCTCTGGCACACCCTCAAAACGCCTGCTTTTAACCCTGCTGGGTGCGGGCAGAACTGGACCATGCTGAGGTCAAGGGCTGTTGGCTCTGATGACACTTGTAGCCCTGGCCCTTTTCATGGGCTGACTGCCAAACCTCTGTGTCTGTTGCCGCTTAAAGCGCTTCCTAGACAGGCCCAAGGTATAGAGGCCGAGGGTCTGTAAGGTAACCCAAGAGTCCACCAAAGTATGTAGTTTGGTATCTGTTTGTTCTGTGAACAGGGCTTGTCTGTTGAATGGGAGGTCCTGGATGGACTGCTAGACCTCTGTGGAGAGACCAGAGGACTGCAACCAGCCCACTCTCCATCGAAATGGCTGAGGCCATGGTCCAAGCCACGGAATCCGCAGCATCCGAGGCCGCCTGGAAGGCCACTCTAGCTACTGCTTTGCCCTCGTCAAGAATCGCCTGGAATTCTCTCCTGGGATCTTCAGGCAGCGAGTCGGAAAACTTAACATCTGGCAGTCTCTGGATAAAATCGTATTGGCCAAGCAAGGCCTTAAGATTGGCCACTCACAGCTGTAGGCTCGAAAATGAATAAATTTCCCTCTCAAATAAATTGAGCCTTTGCATCTTTATTTTTGGGAGTTGCTCCCAGCTGGCCCAGTCTTTCCCACTCATTGACGGCCGACACCACCAAAGAGCTTTGGGCAGAATGTGTACAAGTGTATTCGCACCCTTTCACAGGCAAACAATATTTGCGCTCTGCCTGCTTAGAAATGGGGGGGGGGGGGGGACAGGGAGGAAGGGGCTTGCCACAATGATTTTGTGATTTTGGCTACCATTTCATGCACCGGTAATGCTATCCTTGCCAGGGCCGCCAAGCTGAATACATCAAAAAGGAAGTCCAAGGGCTCCTCCAGCCCCTCGGCTTCCAGCCTCAAGTTTGCGGCGACCCTCTTTAAAAAGTTCCTGGTAGGCCTTAGCATCGTCCTATAGCACCACGGGTGGGGCCCCAGTAATGGCCTCATCTAGTGATGAGAAGGAGGAAGCAGGTGCAGGTGGTTCTGTCACCCCCAAGACCTTCTCCGCAGGACCATCTGTTAAGGTTGGGCCGACCGGAGGGGGTCTTTTGCATGGTCGCATCTGTGTCCAAAGGTGGGCAGGAGGCCATGTCAGACTGCTTGCTTGAGGCCCCCTGGGCTGGCCCATGTGCCTGTGACGGCTGGGGAAAGCCCCAGGTATTCCAGAGATGCCGGAGTTGGGCCACTGGCCCTAGGGCCATGGTACCAGTGGCGGTGCCATGGAGGGCGTCTGTACTTCCGATGACCGATCCTGTCCCATTGGTAGGGACTCCTGGTCTGCATTTGAGCATGAGGAGGAAGGGTTGCATACGGGGGATCAAGACGGTGCCGAGGTTGATGAATAACCTCGGTCCCTTCGGTGCTGGATCTGGAGCTTGGACTGGGACCTGCACCAGGGCACCAACCCTCCGTGTCGAGATCCCAGTGACCAGTGTCAGCGTTCAGTGATGGTGATACGGTGACTGTCGGTCAGAGCGTTCGGCATCATCTGTCCATCAAACAGGAGCGGGGGCGAGAACATCGCCAAGCAAAGGAGTGTCATCGCTGCCGTGGCAATCTGAACTGACGCTGATTACTGGTACTGGGGCTCCCGGCTTCCTGCGCAGAACCAGTGATGAACACCCGGGGAATGGCTACGGTGTTCTCGTTGCCAGGTTTCGGGGGATGGGTGCACCTCAGCAGACTTGCGCCATACCACTGGTGACCTGAGCCTCGAGCCCAATGAGTGGTGCCCTGAGTCCGAGGACTGAAGCAGGAGACTTCGCTGAGCAGGCCATCCCGTGTCCGAGGTGTGGTGGCTCTGGGTGGGCAGACTCTGGGTGGGCGAGCACTGGTGGGACATTACCTGAGGCAAGAAGCGGTATTGCACTGCCAGGGACCATTGGAAAGGTCCCAAGGCAGGCTAACCCCTGGACTGGGGTGCTGCCATAACTGGTGTGGTAGGCACCGGTGGAGAAAATGTCCTGCAACGCCTGCAGGACTTCTGGGGTCGATGGCACTGTCAGGTGCCAGACTCCCAAGATGCTGTCCGGGGTAGCAGGTGGGTCCTGGGGTGGGCTGACCCACTCAGCAGGAGCTGGGCCCCGACTCCTGCACGGAGGTAACAAGCAGCCCCTCATGGGTCTTCGCTCCCTTCCTTCCCTTTACGGGACATGGGAGATTGACCCCTCCAGGCCTTTGCTTTCTAGCTGGTGCTGGGGAGAGGGGGGATCAACACCGGCTTCATCTTCAGACCAGCAGAGCACTCCACACCGAGGCCACGGTGCTAGGAGCGGATTCCAACCTGGGCAGTTCCTGTGTTTGTGCAGACTCCATAAGTAGTGCTCAGAGACTAATGTCCCATTCTTTTTTTATCTGAGGCTTGAAACTTTTACAGGATTTGGCACTTATCACTGATGTGGGCTTCCCCGAAGCATCTACTGTGAGGGTTACTCACCAGCATTGGTTTCTTACAACAGTTGCAGGGTTTGACGCCCCATCCCTAGGCTAAGTCCCGACTGGGACTAACAACTAGCTAACTAACATACTAAGGAAACTAACAACTTTAATAACTATTTTCAGGAGAAAAGTTCACAACGAACAGTCCTGGACAAGGAGGTTTGCCGAAGCAAGGAGTGTTCCAGCACCGTCACTGGTGATAAGACAGAACTAAGGTTAGGGGGGAGCTAGCTGCGCCGCTTATACTGCGACAAGCGTGCCACTCCAGAGGGCGCCAGAGCCAGTCCCCCTATGGATACAGCTGAGGGAAAAACTTTGGCACCAGTTCATGTGGCGAGCGCACACACCTTACATGAATGGACATGAGCAAGCACTCTAAGAAGAGCCATCAATTATAACCTCCTGAAAGGAATATCAAGTCAACATTTTATTTTTCTCCTAAAATCTACTACTTCCTTGCCTTTGGGGGAAGGAGGGGGGAGCAACCTCACTTGTGCAGTGGACAACTTGCATAATTCCCTTCCTTTCACATGATAGATATGGTCATGGTGGACAGGTTGACCATGCAAGCAGGGGTTCACACCTGTATGGTTTGGAAGGATGTGCCACACTGGTCCCTGAACAGATCAACTCATAGTGGGGAAGTTAGGGAAGGGACATGATATCTGTGATTACACTGTCCCCAATGGTCTGTGCAAAGAGAGTGGAGTAGCTGCCACCATTAGTCCAGTTTAAGGGCTGCAGAGCAAATGCAGAGGGGCTGCACTCCAGCATGTGAACTGCCTGCAGGCTGGTGAGTGAATTCCATTCCCTGAACGAAAATTCCCACTAACCACCCAACAGAAAGCTCACGTAATCTGGCTTTGTGCAGGAGAGAAATGAATTTCATCCCCTGAAACCAAGAATTGGGGCACATGAGGATACGAGTACGTGTAATCAAGAAATTAACTATCACTCAGCATCATATACAGTAGCATAGAGGACTGCACTACAGCTATGTATAAAGTTAGAATTAGGAAAGTTTGGGTACTCAACCCTGAAACAGATTGTGAAATCTGAATCTGACATCTCAGTATATGCTGAAATAAAGTCCAAAGAGCTCATACGGTAATTGCAAATTAAAGGTGTCATCCTACAACAGATGTCGTATTCAGATGTTGCAGAGTCTGCCCAGAGGCAAAACAGATCGTAATTGTGACCATCCAGCAGGGAAATTTTGTATTCACACTCAATGCACTTCTTAAAACCAGAAGGCTGCTACTTAGACACAGAAAAAGAGAGGGGACCAGATAAAGGTACATAAGAAAAATTGAGCTGAAAAGTGAGTATCTGCCAAAAAGCCAAGCAAAGCATAAAATTTCTGAATGCTTCTCACATTTTATAGCAATAATGTCTAGAGGCCTCAGAGATCAGCAAAAAAAAAGCCAACTTCAGCTAACCCAAACCCAACAAATTCAAATTTACATAAATCAATAATGGATGAAGTAGAGTTACTGGTGACTATACATAGCTTCCCAGCTTATCTGACAGCCCTGTGTTTTGGGGAGTACATACCAGCCCCACTCCCACTACTCTAGATATGACTGGGATTCCTTTTTCCATACTAGGGGAGAGTAGCTGGAAGACTATGTACCATCACCAAGTACTAGAACTCTGATTTGCGTTAATGGAATAATTATTGCTGACTTCTCTCCCCTTGGGTGAGGCTGTGGGAATGTCTCTTCTGTACCCCTTTACCTTTTTTCAATTGTTCTGAAGAAAAAATACCCCCAGGGAGAAAAGAGAATGAATTTTAGACAGTGATTTCTTTACTTCCACCATTTCATTCTTCCTTCAAACCCCCCAAAAAATCAATTCCCAACACAGACCACTAATTATGTAACCAAACCAATAATTCTATAATCTCCCCACAGTGCCTCCAAACAAGCCCCCCACCCCACAATTAATTCTACTCCTTCACAATTGAACATGCCCAGTTTTCCCATGTAATTCTGCTCCACCTAACACCACAACCTATACATTCTATACCCTCTAGAGACTCCTCCCCACTCCAATCTCTCCCCACATTTATTCTCTCCACCATTTAAGACCAACATTAATCTTGCCCCATCCCCCAAATACTTGTTTGCATGGTATGTGCTGGTCCTACTCCCTACCTGGACCCCTGCCTCTCAGCTATGCCAAGTTACTCTGTTCCTCATTCTTATGATGCAAAACAATCAACAGATCCAGATGTTCTCCTACATCTGCCTAAGGCCTAGGGCAGGGGTTCTCTCAACAACTTTTTTGGTGGCTTCAGAGTGCAGCCACCAACTCTTGCTGGTGGCCGCTCTGACAATTTTTCCTAAAATACTTAATTAACTTTATGAAAAACAAATAAATATGCACAGATACATGTCCAAATCATTATTTCTTTATGTAGGGTTTTTCTTTGTGCAGACCCAATAATAAAAATAATGTACAGTTGTCTATTATTTATTGGACTTAAACAGAATAGAAACACAAATAAGGTGCTTTGCACTTTGTCTTTTTTATGGTTGTTTCTTTAGCTTTTTTGGTTGCTTTTTTTTGTTGTTAAGACTTGCTAGCTGGTAAGTTTGCTGCTGTGAGAAGTGATACTTGTGTGTTAATATCACTTTTCACAGCCTCCCAGCTAGCTACTAAGGGCTAGTCTACACTTACCCGCTGCGTCGGAGGCGTCGGATCGATCTTCTGGGTTTGATTTATCGCGTCTTGTCTAGACGCGATAAATCGAACCAGGAAGTGCTCCCCCGTCGACGCCGGTAATCCTGCGAACGGAGCAGGCGGAGTCGATGGGGGAGCCTGCGCGCCGCCGTGTGGACCAGGGGTAAGTACTTTTAAGTTCGAAATAAGATACTCCGACTTCAGCTACGTTATTCACGTAGCTGAAGTTGCGTATCTTACTTCGAACTTGGGGGCTAGTGTAGACCAACCCTAAGTCTGCTGTGAAAAGGGGTATTAAACATACAAATATCACTTTTCACAGCAGACTTACTCAGCCCTGGCAAGGCCAGAGGACAAATTAAACCCTGGAAGGGGAGGTGGCGGTAAGGAGGCAGTGTGGTCCAAGGGCGATGGGGGAGGGGGGGATAGATTGAGCACTGGGGGAGGCAGCAGGGGCCGGGCAGGTGTGGGGTGAGTCCAGGGCTGGAACCTGCTGCTGTGTGGCCAGGGCCCCAGGGACGGAGCCTGAAGCCCCAAGGTCAGAGTCTGGGGCCTATGGCCAGAGCTTGGGTCTGGACCCCAGAGCCTGAAGCTGTAGCCCGAAACCCCACAGTTGGAGACTACTGCCGATCTCCCCAGGGCTGAAGCCTGACCCCACCACCCCCCAGGAAAGCAGGGAACTCACTGGTTGCCTGCTTCTCCAGCATGTGTGTCTCCAGAGGGGGGCAGGGGCACTGCTTTGCCCCCAACCTGATCTCCACCAAGGAGGCTGTAGCCACAAGAAAAGCCCTGGTGCCCGCATTTGAGAAACGCTGGCCTAGGGTACTTCAGCAGACAGGAGGGAGAGGGAGCAGCGGCTGTGTACACCTGTTGAGGAACCAAGATGTCCCTCACCACATGCAGCATGTGTTTGACTATCTTCCCCAAGAGGTTTGATAATAAGGCAGCCAGAGGGGATTTCATCACAGGTAAGTCTGCAAACCTTCAAGTCTGGAGAAAGCTGGAAACTTAATGGGTTTGGATCACAATGCCATCATACTAAACGTCTAGCACACAGCGTCGTTCACCCATGTGCAATAAAATAATAAATGCCCTTAAGAGCTTATAGTCTTAACATATGAGAGGAATGACAGATTGAGAAAAACAAATGAAGGGGGTAGAAAGGAGGCCAAGATAAACAGTGAAAAATTATATTTGGTATAAGTTGCAGTTTTGGACTCCAAATGCCAGTGTGCACATCAGCCACTGGTGAGGCAGTATAGCATCTCAGAACTCAGAGCTTGTGATACTAGGAAATGTAGGGAGTATAGACAAAAAGGAGTGTGAATCAATTATAGCACACAAGTGTCTTTGGAGAACAAATGTCTGTAGTTAAATGGATTAAAAGTAATTTAACAACTATTGCAGCAAGCCTGCTATGTATTTTATCAGAAACACTAACCATTTATAGTTAAATGCATTTAAAATTAATTAAATTTGGCATTTCTAAGCTTCTTGCTGGCAGCTACCATTTGACAATGTTTTATCAGTTAAAGTGCTATATTTAAACAGTAAAATTTCCCTTCTGGCTGCATATCAAGTATTAAAGTACAGTAGAATAGAATTTATACAGGTTCTCTCTGAATCTCAATCTAACTGATGACACAACTGAAGTTTTCCCAATTGCCCTTCAACTGTATTGTTATAAGCCAGTTAAAAATGCCAATTTTTAATCAAAAGCTTAAATTTCAAATGAATTTCTATATGGGAATAAAGTCTGTGAATGTTCAGGTTCCATAGATCAAACTGGATGCAGCTTTTAAAGACAAGTTTTCCCTAACTAAGGTTTTTAAAAATGAAATATATATTTATTCTTGTGCAAAAGATTTGTTGGCAAGATACAGCACTTAGCATTGCACTTCTTGCATAGCACTGCCCTCTAGTGAAATTGCACACAAGACGGCCAAGCACAAATGGAAATTGGAAATGGAGAAGTGCAGTAGGGAATAGTCATCAGAACTAATCTTAAATATATACATAGAACAAAGTTTGATACACAAAACATTTTCATGAAACAAGATAGACTAATAAGTGCCTTTGAGAAAATTAAAAATGTTGTAATACTATTTTCATATGTTTAAATCTGTTAACAAGTTTGACTGTTTTTCTTGTCGCAGGCATCAACACTTTTGATCTAAAACAGGGTGGGTCAGTATGCAGCCCACATGTAAAATATGTAGAATTCTACAATTATAAAAAAATTCTTCTGAAGCAGACAAATTTTCAAGTCAAATTTTTAAGTTTAGCATTTAAGTTTCTAGCATTTGTGTATTAAGTAAATCACTTTAAAAATATTAAAAAGAAGAAAATATTTCAGCAGAAAGAGTTTTAACACTAGAAGAAGCTTGTAAGTCCTCTCCCCTCTACTATTCAGTAATTGGAAAACTCTTGTCATCTCATTACTTCGAAATATTGAGTTAGTCCCTAGAACAATGTCAAACATTTAAAGAGTCAGACATGTCTCTACCCATAGAGCTTACAATCTAAAACGACTGTGGAAGTAGTAGGGAAATGCTGCAACAATACTTTTTTTACCCAATGGCCTGGTATAGCACAGCGCAGCTTCCAGCTTGTCCACAGTTTCATTTAAAAGGCAGAAAAGAAATTATGCCTAACACTTTTTAATATAACCCTTTATTTTCAGCTACTCATAATTGTGACAGTCTTTAAAATGAGACCAATATATATGGAACATCAAAAAATTCAGCTCGAGAAGGTTTATTTAAAAAAAAAATCAGCAAAAATAATTATTTGAGAACTGTTAGTGAAAAAGCTGGTAGTTTTGTGCCAGTTTTTTATAAGTTTGATTTTATGAACTCCAGTTCTGATCTATATAAATACTAAAATTCAGTAGTCCAGAGGTCAAAGAGGTGATTTTTAAAGGTCTGTGGAAATTCTACCAGATTTAGCCACAGAAAACTGCTGTTCACATGTCAACTTTATTACTAGTTATATACTTGATTGTTATTTCACGTGTTCTGACCGCACAGTGCACACTTAGGACTCTCAGAACCTTCAGCATCATATCATATGACAGACAGAATTAAAGCTCCAGATGGGACGCTAAGGAAACAAATCCTCCTTAGGCAGCAACTAGCTATTAGTCTATTGGACAGAGCTATACGCTGGGAGATAGGGAACCATAACTCTAGTCTCACTTGTTCCAGTGAAACAGGAGTTAGTTCTTGCTTAACAAGAACTATGAACTACAAGGTTTCATATCCCAAACTTAGAAGGCAGACAAATACAATTCCTCTTCTTCCATGAATTAATTTAAGATTTGAGGATGTAACTTCTGGCAAAGATGGGAATAGAAGCTAGGTCTCTAATATGGTAGACTGAAGTCTCATTCAGTTAGCTATGCTACTTTATCAGATTAAATGTGCTAAATCTGTGTACTTGGTAATACTGACAGTAAAATGGAGCTGTTCCTGCATAATTTACTTTCAAAATACACCTTGAGAACCACAGAATTGAGCACCATCACTAAGAAACAAGGAGCACCCAGACAAACTAACTTAGTTTCATCCCCTAGCCACCAGATCATACTACCTTCCAAGAATCGACAAGAACCGAGGAATCATGATTCCCAGGATGCTACTGATGTCAAGCAAATAGTTTTGTAACCCAATGACAGCATGTGACATCTCCTATTAGCTAGTGGTCCATATACACAATTAAAGCATATTAATAATATTAACAGAGTTCTTCTTTTAGTTTAAATGACAGATTTCTAACATGTATCTGAAGCTCCTAGGCTTAAATCTTACTGACAACCCATGCAAAGGGTCATTGTGGTTGCTTGAGATGGATTCCCCCAACCACAGTTTTTCTTAAAACAACATAAGTCCACACATTTTATTAAATTAACACACCACCAGCACCACCAAAACATTCACATCCTTAAAATCCAAGCATTCACAAGTTAGAAGATGCCAGCATTAAGGTTACCTATGCAATGTGAATTCTATCCCCTTGTGCACACGTATGGTATAGTCTGTAGTTATAAGGCCACATATTAATTTTTCCACAGAATCCCTGCCTTACTCAGGACACAGGATGGACCATCCCCCAGTAAGCAAAGCAATTGCTCAATATTTTCCCTCATCATTCAGTATGTGGCTCCCTATCCTGCTTACTGCACACCATCCAAATGCTGGACTGAATAGATTTTTTTCTCCTCATAGCATTTTCTATTATGCTCATCTCTATACTATACAAGTGCCTCACAAACATTAAACCATAATCTTCACAACACTCCCCTGAAACAGGAAGCATTATCCAATTTTACAGAAGGAGAAATAGAGATTTAGGCTAAAATTTTCAAATGTCCACTGATTTTGGCACTTGGGACAGCGAGGCCCAGAATTTTTCAGAAGTGTGAGCATCAAGAGCTCCTATTACGAAAGCTCAGCACTTTCCAAGTAAGGTCTTAGTTGTCAAGGTGAGCACCCAGAAAATGAGGTGCACACACACAGTTTAGCCAAAATCAAATAGGAATTATATGGCAAAGCCATGCATAGAACCCAGTCTTCCTAGGTCCCAATCCCATGCCTTAACTCTAAAACCTTCTCTTTCTTGAAACTCCCTGCCTAACTCACTACATGTTTTACTTCTGCAGGGAATGAGTAAAGAGTCATACAGACAAACTCATTTAATAGACAGTCTCATTCCACCAATCTCCCTGCTTAGTGTACATCTAGTTTGCATGCAACAGGGGCTGTGCTTCTGGATGCAAAAAAACCTGACAGTCATCACAGGTTTTGGGACCGGGCTTCAGAGTCCAGGAGATACCATGTACCTCATCTGGATGGTCTCAAACTCTTATTTTATAGCTTCTCTCTACCTGACTCTGAATACTCTGTTCTCATTTAAACAGTGGTACAGACAGCTGCAATAGGAGGAATATTTCATTTACAATCTCTTAAAAAATAGCAGGGCACTGAATAATAGATTTTAAAAAAACAAAAACACACATTTTGTTTCAGGGTCCAGGTTAGACATAAGGAGCTATGAATGTCCATCATCTGCAATGCCTACAACTTCAGAGTCATCTGCTGGTACCACTAGCAGTGCTGCAATTAAACATGCATCAGATAGTAAATTACCTTTGTGTGTGTGTGTATATTTTATTATGTATGATTTTTCATCATCCAGTAAAACCATGGATAAGTTTGCAATCAGGACCAACAAATTTCAGCAAGACTCCATGGATAAAAACACCACGCAGTTCATTTATACAACACATTCTTCCTTTCATTTTGTTCAGAACAAATATTTCAATTACATGGTTCTATTATTACAACCAGGCTCCACTATATTTGGCAGAGCACACACTGATGGAAGGTTGCTGGATACAAAGAAATTAACAAGTGTGCAAAAAACATTGACAGGAAATGAGTTAACCTGAGTCTTCATGGGTGGAACAACATGCACAATGATCCAGTAATATGTGCTTGATACATCAGGAAATGCCAAAACAGCAGAATATTTAAAAGTAGATGCAAAAAAGGCAATAGAAACCTGAACAAAAATTCAAGTGTTGAGTGCGTAGCTTTGTCACAGACAATGCTGCAAATGTAGCAAACAGAAGAAATATAGAAGAAGATAATAAAGGGAATCTGAAACTTCTAACATATGGTGCAGTGCTCATTTGATACATCAGTTAGCAAAAGGCATAAGTACAACTCCAGGAATAAAGGAAAATGTTCCTGAAATATCAAAACATTTCCTTAACCACTTTGCTTCAGTTTCACTGAAAAGAGCAAGAGGATCCAAACTAATTCTTCCCCAAAATGTATTATGGAAGTCAATGGTTGACTCTTTGGAGCTCTTCATTAAGAGCTGGCCTACTCTGATGTTAATTTGTGAAGAAAATTGTGACAAAATATATAGAACTATCAGCCAAAGTAGTCAACATTAGAGTAAAGAGAAGTGTAGATGATGTGCTGAATACACTGAAACCTATTTTCACAATTTTGGACAAACTGCAGAAAGGTTGCTGGTGTATTGCTGATGAAATTTGGGAAACTTCAAGAGCCATTGAAGAACCAAAGAAGTGGCTGGATTAAGTACTTACTCCACCTCATTTTTTTGCCATTATTCTCAACCCAAGTTATCAGCATAGATGCTTAACTGCTGAAGATGCTGCTGCTATAATATGGGCATCTAATAATCATCCAGTCATGCCAACCATAATAAATTTCAGGGCTGTAGGTGAACCATTCAATCAGTACATGTTTGCTGATAATTTAAAGAAAGTCACACAACTGAACTGGTAGAAGTAACTAGCAAATCATTAGTTTATCACCTTGTTGAAATGATAAACCAGCTTCTGACAGCAATAGCCTCTTCTGCTGGCACTGAAAAAATATTATCTTAATTTGGACTAATTCATTCAAAGTCGAGAAATGGACTGGGAGTTGAAAAAGAAAGAAAATGCGTCTCTTCCAGTCTATGAATAAAAAAGAGAAAGGAGGTCTACTAGTTTTAAAAATCCAAAGGAAAGCCAAAGTAACTTGGGAGACTGTTGTCGCATTTTCAAGAGACTTAGGTGAGTAGGAACTTAGCTCCAGTCACTTTCACTGAGGCATATTTGAAAACTTTCCTAGGATGACCTGATTTAATATTAAATATACTGACTACAGTTAATCTCTGTGTTCCTTTACTAAATCATTTAGCTGTAAATGTGAAACATCTTTTTATAACAGAAGTGTATGTATACAAAAAAAATTATGATGGTTTCATTAAACAATAATTAGGGCTGTCAAGCAATTAAAAAATTAATCGTGATTAAAAAAATTAATCATGCTTAATAATGCTATTAAAGAATAGAATGGCATTTAAATATTTTTGGATGTTTTATACATTTTCCAATATACTGATTGTTACCACACAGAATATGAAGTATACAGTGCTCACTTTATATTTATTTTTATTACAATTTGAACTGTAAAAAGCAAAAATAAATAATACAATACAATCTGTCATGAAAGTTGAATTTATAAATGTAGAATTATATACAAAAAAACCTGCATTCAAAAATAAAACAATGTAAAACTTTAGAGCCTACAAGTCCACTCAGTCCTACTTCTTGTTCAGCCAATCACTCAGACAAACAAGCTTGTCTACATTTGCAGGAGATAATGCTGCTGGCTTCTTGTTTATGTCACCAGAAAGTGAGAACGGGCGTTTGCATGGCACTGTTGTAGCCGGCATCACAAGATATTTATGTGCCAGATGTGTTAAAGATTCATATGTCCCTTCATGCTTCAATGACCATTCCAGAGGACATTCATCCATGCGATGGGTTCTGCTCAATAATGATTCAAAGCAGTGTGGACCGATGCAAGTTTATTTGAGTCAGATGCCACCAGCAGAACGTTGAATTTCTTTTTGGGTGGTTCAGATTCTGTAGTTTCCACATTGGGGTATTGCTCTGAAAGCATGCTCCACACCTCATCCCTCTCAGATTTTGGAAGGCACTTCAGATCCTTAAACCTTGGGTCAAGTGCTGTAGCTATCTTTAGAAATCTCACATTGGTACCTTCGTTGCGTTTTGTCAAATCTGCAGTGAAAGTGCTTTTAAAATGAACAACGTGTGCTTGGTCATCATCCAAGACTGCTAGAACATTAAATATATGGCTGAATGTGTGTAGAACACAGAGCAGGAGACATAATTCTCCCCCAAGGAGTTCAGTCACAGATTTAATTATTTTTTTAACGAGCATCATCAGCATGGAAGCATGTCCTCTGGAATGGTGGCTGAAACATGAAAGGGCACATGAATGTTTATCATATCTGGCATGTAAATACCTTGCAACGCCAGCTACAAAAGTGCCATGTGAATGCCTGTTCTCACTTTCTGGTGACATAAATAAGAAGCAGGCAGCATTATCTCCCATATATGTAAACAAACTGGTTTGTCTTAGCAATCAGCTGAACAAGAAATAGGACTGAGTGGACTTGTAGGTTCTAAAGTTTTACATTGTTTTGTTTGAGTGCAGTTATGTAACAAAAAAAAATCTACATTAGTAAATTGCACTTTCACAATAAAGAGATGAATTGAAAAATACTATTTATAATTTTTACAGTGCAATTATTTGTAATAAAAATAATATACATTGAACCCTGTGCACTTTATATTCTATGTTGTAATTGAAATAAATATATTTGAAAATCTAGAAAAACATCCAAAAATATTTATAATGAATTTCAATTGGTATTCTATTATTGTTTAACAATGTGATTAAAACAGTGATTAATGACGATTAATTTTTGAGTTAATTGTGTGAGTTAACTGCAATTAATCGACAGCCCTAAAAATAATTTTATGTGCTGTTGTGTAATTAAATTCTAGTTCCATCTTAATACAGCTTGACACAAATTATTTAGTACATAACCAATATATCCATCATTTTCTAATGTACTAAAATATACAATTAAGAATCTGAAAATATTAATTTACATATAATTGCTTAAATAAATGTATAGGGTTCTAGTGTTCCCTCCTAGGCTGCAAAAAGATGTGGCAAATCTAGTGCAAAGTCACTACATAGTTGTAAATCAACATGTTTGAATGGTTGTATCAATGAGAATGCACCTTTCCTGAAGTACAAATAGAAAAGTTGAATAAAATTATTTAACACTAGGCTTTCCACCTGGTGAGTTAAACTTTGATTTCAATCATTTCGCCCTTGGCACTGGATTACATCTGCCAATCTGCAACAATTTCTCAACCATGAGGGAAACTGCAGAGAGGAAAAAAGAATGGCTGCCCAGCACCTTTAAGCAGGGGGGTGTTTGGCTGGCCTGGTCGAGTGAAGGGAACAGCGCTTTATGGGGAAATCAGGGGAGATGAAAACTGCTGCAAAAGGGGCAGCACGGTCGCTGACTCATGCCCTGGGAATGCAGGGTTTGAAAAGGGGCAGTGCGGTGCCTGGAGCCGTCCTTTTTACAGGGACCAAGGCAGAAGCACAGCCAGACAAAGAGGGACACCAGCATTCTCCAGGGGGAGGAACAGTAGATCTTTCATGAATGAGGGCCTAATAGTCACAGCTGCCAAGTGTGTTCTCACTCTTCCACAAGTACTGAGAGAGAGCAATCGTGATAGACAGCACTAAAGAAGTATGAAGCACAAGAGAAAATAAATGAGGAAACCCTACCAACGTTTAACTGCAAACGGGCATGAAAGTAAAAACATGAGAGTTAAAAACATTTACTTAAGAGGCCAAAGGGAATGGCAACCTCTATAATGTGTCACAGAAAAAACACTACACAACCGCATATGGTTAAAAACAAAAAGGCACATTGGCAGCACACTATTTGTTCACTTAGCAGCAAAGTTAGATTTTATTAGCGGACCATATTGAATGTATGTTACTGCCTTACCTCAGGTTTTTAATATGATTTCAGCTCCCCTTTCACACTTAGGGAGCATTGAACAGCATGTGAGGATAAGATTACAACAAAGTAGCAATACATTCAAAGCTGCAAATTCAGTCACTAGGGATCTCAGAAGAGAACCAAAACCCTTTTGCCAAGTTATCACTTATCCAAAAGACTCATCTCTACAATGCTCTAAAGCTCCCATTAACTCAAGTACTGTGTTTTGCTAACATAAGGTAATCAAATTAATGAGAATTCACGAAAATTAAAAGTTATTTTATAATTTTTAGTTTACAAAAAAAGCTACAGTGCTATTTTAAAATTATTTTCTCTTATTTTAAGATATTTCATAACCACTTGATCATCTTTAATGTTAATGGTTTTGGTAATTTCTGAATAACTGCACAAAGTGAAATACAGAGAAACATCTGGAAGTTAACCAGTACTCTCAAAAAAGTCAGAAAAAATTATGAAAGGCTTTATCTTAGTGGGTGAAAGTTTAATACGATTCCTAGCATTTGAAAATAAGTCAGTCATACTCTGACAAAAAGATGTCATGTGTGAGAATCATTAGAAAGTTTCAATAATCAATAGACCCCCCCCAAAATATAAACTATATATTTATATTTTTCAGGCTTTGTAATGCTCTCTCTTTCAGACCAAGAGAAATACAATAATTTTGTAAATTACATACAAAAGATGCAAGGAACATCAAATAATTCTTATTAAATGTTTTGGAAAAATTACAAAACCAATTATATTCATCCTTCAAGGACATCTTAAATGAGATGCACAAAAAAAACGCTCAAAACTTAATCTGCCTATCATAGTGTGAGTAATATATTATTCTGCCTTGAATTCAAACAGCAGCTTAGAGCTGATGACAACTATTGTATTAATACCCGAGGCTATATAAAATCATTTCAATGCAAAGCACATTAATGAAAGTATAGATGCAAACTACATCATCTGTGAAACTGCTTCAAACAAAGCACTCCAGTCATAATCTATCATTTTACTATTATTCTCCATGTTTACAGACAGTTAAAGTTGTCAGCATAAATCATCAAGGTCACAGAATTCTAAAGCCGTATGAGGATCATTTGTTCAAATGTATTACAAAAATTTTTTGAAGTTAAACCGT
This sequence comes from Macrochelys suwanniensis, assembly GCA_033296515.1. NCBI lineage: Eukaryota > Metazoa > Chordata > Testudines > Chelydridae > Macrochelys > Macrochelys suwanniensis. The sequence goes on from CM065777.1 coordinate 52,144,445, forward strand.
AATGTGCTGCAGTATTCATTTCCAACGTAAGAGGAAAGTTGTCTTTGTAATCTGGAACTCTAAAATACCCAAGGACACGTACAGGAGCCACCCCCACTGAGATTTCATTTTATCAATTGTTAGAAAGTAATGTACAAAGGAAGAACTTTTTTTGAATTGTTATATATTTTCACTGTATGTATTAAAAAAAGATACAATACCAATAAATCTGTAAAAGGTCAAGTATGTATTAATTACAAAGTTACCTTCCTCAAACATATTAAAGGTCAAAAGACAACCTGGATGGCTTATGTTTTATACTTGTGATAAAAATAGAATTCTAAGCTTTTGAAATGCAAGGCTGAAATAAAACATTTAAACGTGCTATTAAGGGGGTAAGTGCAATGCAATCCAAAGCATGAGATTTAGCACCAGTTATCTGCTAATAGATGATAGAATTGAGAAAACCTAGAAAAATCATAGGGTTAGAGGGTATCTTCATTAAACCAAGAGTCTTATCACCATAATTTGAGGCATTAAATATCTGTATGTCAAATTCAACTTTGGCAGGAGAAATATGGAGCCCTAACCTCCGATTTTAGCAGTTAGACTGCCTTCGTATAATTTTTATAAAGTACTTGCAATTTCAAAGGTTACACACATCTATTCTGGGAACATTGAGATATGAGTTTTTTTATATTTTAAAGTAATTTCAGTGTATCATATTTGCATCAATTTGTGCTTTACACCTAAATTAGTTTTTACCCTTTGAAACACTCATATCTAATTCTGTTTATTAATTAGCTAATAAAGAAAAAATGTTAAATGGAACATCCCAATTAGATATCAAATCGGTTTTCAAATAAGCCCCTCTCCTTTCTCAGTGCACAGCTGCACACTAAAGTTATTTTTGGTAACACTAACTAAAGAGAAAACACATTCTATTGTGTAAGAGTTGTTGTGGGCTTAGGGAGGGAGAAAGACAAAAGTAAAATAAAATGGTTTAGCATGGAGATGTCTACTAGGAACCGAGTTAAGACGAACCATTTTCCTTCTGATGCTGCCTGACCTTGATGTAAAAGGACAGCTGTACTGATGTACTGTTCCACAAAGTCCCTGACCCTTTTTATTTAATTTTGCCAGTCTGAATTTATCAAGGATTCTAGTGGAAGTTACATGTTCTCTCGTACATTACGAAGACTACCTACTTTATTTTCTGCAGTCATTTCTCTAATTAAGGCATGGAAAACTTATACTCCAAGTATTTACTAAAGTATCTGGAGAAAAATGTCAGAGACCAAGCTATAGTTATCAGATTCTCCTTTTGAACTACATAAACATATACAACTCTTATTTGAGCACTGGATCATGTTATTCACAGTCATTCACTAAAGCTGTTTTGGTTTCTTATAGACAAGAACACATTTGCACAGGAAGGAACTGCTATAGTGCAGATTGACTTTTTGTCCCCCAAACAAGAGTAAATTTACTTTCAGTATTAGGATTTGTGTGTGGTTATGACCACAGCAGAATAATTATACATCATCAATACATGATGCATATGCATGGAAAACATTCTAAAATAGCTAAAATATAAGCAATGAAAAATAAGTGAAGTAAACCCAGTTAACATTTTGCCAATATAGTTTACACCAATTTGACAAATGAAAAACTGTGCTGGCAAAAGCACTTCTTTGCCAACATAAACTGCATCTACACTCTGAGGATTGTACTGGTATTATTGGCAAAAATTCAGCATAGACTAGGCCTTTACTATCTGGAAAGGGAAAGGACATATCCTTGCCCCTAGGTAGTAACTGCCACTTGCCCTCTACCTTTATGATCCAATCCTGAGCACCCACTGACAGAGGAGGATGTGAGTTAACCCCTCATGTACTGATGCTTGTGAAGTGCCTTTCTATCTTGTCATAGCATTGCATGAGATGTTGCAGTTGGTATATCAAACTAAAATGGTAAGTACCCATTCAAAAAAAACTAATTTTAACAGAACATGATTTTTTAAAAACAAATATAAGGCAATACAAATAATAAATATAAGAAGTTTCAGAATAAATATTTATGGAATCACACTTTCTGCTAAGCTTCATAGTTAATATATTTCTGCCTGCTACTCTTTACTTACCTGTTCATAGATTATAAACTTTTCCCTTCAATTTTAAAAACATATTTTAGAAAACAGTAAATCAAGAAGCATTATTAGGGCCCTACCAAATTCACAGCTGTAAAAAATGTTTCACGGACCACGAAATCTGGTCTTGTGTACTTTTATTGTATACTATACAGATTTCACAGGGGAGACCAGTGTTTTTCAAATTGGGGTTCCTGACCCAAAAGAAAGGGGGGGATGTCACAAGATTACTGTAGAGGGGGGTCGCAGTATTGCCATCCTTACTTCCGTGCTGCTGCTGCTGCCTTCATCAGAGTTTTCCAGCCAGCTACTGCCGCTCTCTGGCCAACCAGCTCGGAAGGCAGTGCTGCCACCAGCAGCAGTGGATAAGTAAGGGTGGCAATACCGCGACCCCCCCCTACAATAACCTGGTGACCCTCCCCACAACCCTCTTTTGATCAGGACCCCTACAGTTACAACACCGTGAAATTTCAGATTTAAATATCTGAAACGATGAAAGTTACGATTTTTAAAGTACAATGTCCATTAAATTGACCAAAACGGACTTGAATTTGGTAGGGATCTAGGGACAAAAAGGACAATATAATGGTGACATACATCTAATGAAACCTGTTGCAATATCTGCATAATAATGTATACAATATTTACAACTATTCTGTACCTGTTAAAAAAAAACTCTATTGTTCCTAGATTACTAATTATCGACAACAAGGAGGAGTATGGTAGCACCTTGAAGACTAACAGCTTAAAGACTAACTAAGCTTTCGTGGGTAAAAACCCCCACTTCAGATCATCTGAAGAAGTGGGCGTTTTTACCCACGAAAGCTTATGCCCAAATAAATCTGTTAGTCTTCAAGATGCCACCAGACTCCTCCTTGTTTTTATGGATTTAGACTAACACAGCTAACTCTCTGATACTTAACTATGACACTTATAAAGTAGTAATGTATATCATGCATTTGTTAGGTATTTCAAACTATACCCAATGTACTTCTGTATAGTTTTCCTAATCACAGCTGCAGACAAGCACTTTAGGAGGGGGTGGGGGAGGAACACCTAATTTTATATTAAGGAGCCGTTATCGGAATTCAGGAACAACAAACAAAACTGTTTAGTAGATATAATATAGACAGAACAAAGTTTGCCTGTATCCAGCCTAAGGTGCAAATTCCCTCAACTGGCACCTACTTGCCACACTAGTGGACTCTATATAAACAGGACAGACTGGTGAGCTGCCAATAAAATATTTATGCTACAGCTGTTCTTGTAGAATACATCTGTCAACTGCTTCAGCCAAAGCTATAAACACAGCATAGTAAAGGTTTTAAGTCCAATACTGCATGATGCTGGGTATCCTCTTAACCCTGTGCTGTCAACAGGAATTTAAAGTGCTCAGTATCATGCTGAAGCACTCAGCACTTCACAGGATCAGCCATAACTCTTTTTTCTTCAACTGAAGATTCTCATCTAGCTTCATAAAGGTTATATTCCCAGTAACTAGATCAAATATTGCAGGTTTATCAACATTGCACTGAAAGAGTTAAACAGAATGTGCTAATCCAACTCCCACTCAGTTCAGCATTTTAAAATCCAGTCATTTTAGATGTTCCTTGTCTTAATGCTAACTACTTTCCCTACATCTCACCATTTATCACACTTGAGATACTGAGTACTGATTAAGGAAATGTCTAAACATAATTTGCTCAACTAGTCTTCAAATATCAACTGTAAAATCATTCTGGAAATAGAATTTCACAGCAAACTGAAACCATCACCTATAGACTTCAATCACAGCGCAGACAACAGTTTTCATGTCTGACCAAGAAGAATACAGACACCAAGAAGTTATTTTGAGAACATATGCTAGGCAGTGTACAATACTAAACACACTGACAGTCATTTTCAGGAGGTCCTGTCTTCCCATAAAAAGAAAAGCTTCCTCTTACAGTGTCTCACATATTTGCACTACTCCCAGTAGCCCCAAATTGCCATACAATTGTCACTCCCTCAGTGTTTTGGTTCATATGGCATTGATGCAGAAAGCTATCAGCCTACCTAATTATTTTGTAAATATGGTTGGTAATTTAGGGGTCTTGCTTGACAATGGACTGCTGTTGGACAATCAGGTGGCAGCCAGCACCAAGAGTTCATTTCTCTACAAGAACCTAAAAAGGCTAGCATGACCAATTGTTTGAGGCTTACTACATTTGTACTATCAAATGCTTGACCTGAGGTACACTTTACAACCATTCAAAACGTGAAGTTTGTCCAGAATGCAGCAGCTGGCAAGTTGCAGATTTTTTTTGTTGGAAGCACATAAGTTACGCACTTTGTGCAGTAACGATGGTTCTTCGAGATGTTTGTACCTACGGGTGCTCCACTGTAGGTGTGTCTGCATCCCAGCACTGCTGATCGAAGACCTTTGGTAGCAGTCAATCCTGCCCACACATATGCTGCTCCCCGCCTGCCATGAGGCTAGGCAACACGCACATGCAATCCCTCCTCAATTCTTTCTCTACTGCAGTCACTACTAGAACTCCAAAGTAGAGGGAAGGAAAATGGGTTGTGGAGCACCCATGGGGGGGGGGGGGGACCATTTCGAAAAACCATCATTACTGCACAAGGTTAGTAACTTCTTCAAGTAGTGTTCCAATGGGTGCTCCACTGTAGGCTGGGGCTTTGGAGTTGAGCCTGTTATAGATGATCACACCAGGGCACCGAATCTGGCATCTGTAGCTGAGTCCCCAAGGATGGCATGATGTTCTGCAAAAGTATGTGCAGATGCCCAGGTAGCTGCTCTGCAGATTTCTGACAATGGGATACATTTGTAGCGTGTGCATACTGAAGATGGGGGTGCTACATTACTCATCAGGTAACAGAGCCTGATACAGGTTGAGACCCATCTGGAGAGTCTTTGAGCTGAAATGGCTATACCTTTTGATCCATCTGCAACAGAGAGGAAGAGTCTCGGACATTTTCTGAAAGCTCTTGTTCTGTCCGAATAGAAGGCCAAGGCTCTCCTTATATCGAGTGTATGGAGGATGGCTTCCCTGTTATGCTGATGAGGTTTAGGATAAAAGATTGGAAGTTGAATAATCTGATCATTTTGGGAGTGAACTTCAGATGTGGTCTAAGAGTGACTGTTGGGAAAGAACACAGTGAACGGGGGATGCACCATCAGGGCCACTATCTCCCTTAGCCTTCTTGCTGAGGTAATGGCGATCAGGAACACCATCTTTATTGAAAGGTGAGTTAATGAAGTGGTCATGGGCTCAAATGGTAGTCCAGTAAGTCCTTTTAACACAAGGTTGAGATCCCACTGAGGAGTGGGAAGTCTGGGTTGTGGAAAGAGATTAGCTATGTTTTTAAGAAACCTCTTTGTGGTCGGATGAGAAAAAAATTGAGTACCCTTCTAAATGCTGGCAGAAGGTTGCACTGCTGCCAAAAGAACCTTTAGCGAGCTGACAGAGATCTGACTTCTTGAATCAACAGGTAGTCCAGGACCACCAGTAGGGTGGCCACATTTGGGGTGATGCCTTTGGGCTGACACCAGATTTGAAATCTTTTCCACTTTTGTAAGTAGGTATGACAAGTAGCTCCTTTCCTACTGTGCAATAACACCTCTTGTATTTTCTCAGATCAATGTATCTACGTGCTGGAACCACAAAGGAGCCAGGCTTTGAGTCACAGAATCCACAGGTTGGGATAGTGTGTGCATACCTCATTCTGTGATAGCAGGTATGGCATGACTGGAAGAGTCATCAGTGGATAGAGTGTCAGCTGTGACAAGTAAAAGTACCAGGTCTGCCTAGGCCAGGTTGGAGCAATCAGTATGATGTTTGCTCTCTCTCTTTTCACTTTCAAACAGGACTTTCAGCATCAGAGGGAGTGGGGGAAAAGGCAAAAAGACTACCTTTGTCCCATGGAAAGAGGAGAGCATTCCCCATGGGTCATCTGATCCCTGCTCTGGAACACTACGGAGGGCATTTCTTGTTCTGGGGAGGTAGAGTACATCTATCCAACACAGGCTAAGATATGGTATTGGACTATCTCAATGTGATGGTGAATTCCATCATAGCTGCCCAATACGGTGGGGGTGGATGTTTAAGCTAATTGATGTTGTCTCCCGTGGGAGATTTCAGTGCAGCTGGTGTGTTGACAAAGGGTCTGATGTGAGGTTTGTGAAAGGCAATGGGCTGCTAGAGCACAGGTCTGGAGCACAACATTAACAGAGTAGGGGTACATCTCCATATTTCACATCCCACATGGCTCATCTATCCCATCTCCTGCATAGAGAAGGAAAATGAATTGGGATTCTGGCTTCCAGTCAGGTTCCCTGGACAGGCCTGAGGATGTAGAGGAGGCATATTCAGTTTGTGATCCACTATAACCCCCAGATCCTTTTCAGCACTACTACTGCATAGCCAGTTATTTCCCATTTTGTATTTGTGTCTTTATTTTTTTCCCTTCCTAAATGTGGTATTTGCCTTAACTGAATTTTATCTGTTTGATTTCAGGCCAATTCTTCAATACATCAAGATCACTTTGAATTCTAATCCTGTCCCCCAAAATGGCTGAATCTTCTCCAACTTAGTGTCACCCATAATTTTATAACCATACTCTCTACTCCATTATCCAAATCAACATTACAAACACTGAATAGTACCACACCCAGGACTAATCTCTGAGGGACCCCACTAGACACTGCCTCTCAGTTTGACAATAAGCCATTGGAAACTACTTTTTGATTAGAGTCTTTCAATCCGCCATGCACCCACCTTATAGTAATATCATCTAGACCACATTTCCCTAATTTGCTTAGGAGACTGTCATGTAGAACTCTGATGAAAGCCTTACTAAAATCAAGGTAAGTCATGTCTATTGCTTCCCCCACCCCATCCACTAGGCCAGTAACTCTGTCAAAGAAGGAAATTAAGTTGGTTTGGCATTATTTGCTCTTGACAAATCCATGTTGACTATTACTTATCACCCTATTATCCTCCAGGTGCTTACAAATTGATTCTTTCGTAATTTTTTCCAGTATCTTTCCAGGTATTGAAGCTAGGCTAACTGGTCTATAATTCCCCATGTTGTCTTTATTCTCTTTTTAAAGATAGGTACTATATTTGTCCTTCAGTCCTCTGGGGTCTCACCTAATCTGTGAGAGTTCTGAAACATAATTAACAGTTCCCAGTTTGCTTCAGCTTGTTCCACTGGTACCCTCAGATGAATTTTATCAGACCCTGCCAACTTGAATTCATGTAACAAATCTCAATTTTATTTAACCTGCTCTTTCACTATTTTGGCTTATGTTTCTGTTTCTTTCTTCTTCTTGTTAATATTCATCATTAACCTTTTTAATGAAGACTAAAAAGACTGAAGCAAAATAGGTTTTAAGCACTTCATCCTCCTTGATATCAATTAGCTCTCCTTCCTTGCTCAGTATATTTTTCATGTTTCTTTTGCTTCTAATGTATTTAAAGATGCTTATTACTTTTCATGTTGCTTGCTAGGTGTAACTCATTTTGTGCCTTAACCTCTGTTAAATTTACAACACAAAGGTTACTTACCAGAAACATTTGTCTTTTGAGAGTCACCATTGTATTCCCACTTGAGATATGGCTTCTCTGGCATCATGTCTATTGGGACTGGGGGGTACTGCTGCTTTATTCTATGTAAGGGAGTGCATACACATACACAAAAACTCAGAGTTCCGATATTCTATAGGACTCCAAAGAAGTGGGGAAGGTAGGCAGGTAGGATGAATACACAGAACTCTCACAGTACAGTTACATGTACACAATCTTGGAGTTCCTCTGCATATTCCCACTTTGTGGGATATTAGGAAGCAGTCCCCATCAAGTTGACAGGGGGCAAGGGGTCCTTACCTAAATATGAACTATAGCACCGTTGTCCTGCATTCTGTCAACGTATAAAGCTAAGTCCAAAGACCAGTGCTTGGTGAAGATGTGCACTGAAGTCCAAGATGCTGGTCCGCAAATCCCCATCAGGGGAGTATGCCTAGGCATACCACAATGCTTGCCACGGCTCTTGTTGAGTGAGCCTTTAAAACAGGACACACTGATTTCCTAGTTAAGTAGCACCAATATTGCATATATCTCCTAATCCAACATGAAAGATTGCTTGGTAATGAATATTCCCTGGCATTTCCTCCAATATGCTACAAACACGTGATTGGATTTTCTAAATGGCTTAGTGCTTTCCAAGTAAAAACAGAAATCCCTCTTTCTTCTGGGGTACAGACACAAGTTTTACCTGTGGGAATGGAATTTTGGGGAAGGACAGACACTGAGACAGGTCGAAAACTGACATCACCTTTGGCAAGAAGCTGGATTGGGCCAAATAGTGATTTTGTCCATGTGGACAACAGCGTAAGGTGGGGGTAGTCACCAGAAAACTAAACTCACCCTCCTAGAATGTCATTGCTGTCAGTAAAGCCATTTTGATTGCTAGATATTTGAGAGAGGCTTGAGCAAGAAGGTCATAAGGAAAGTTCACTGGCTCCATTAGGAAAAGATTTAGATCCCATGAAGACATGGGCTCCCTGATGGGGCACCTGCATTTACCATACTCTTAAGAAAACTGGAGATTGCAGGAACAGAGAAGATGGGTTTGTCATGAGGAGATATTACTGCCATATGGACCTTTAGGAAGGCAATACCTAAGCCCTGAGACTTAGGTGTAAAATATATTTTACCACTGCAGGTCCCACAGCTCAGGGTGGAAGGAGTCTTATTGGAGGCCCACATAATAAAAAGAGTCTCCATTATTGTTTGTAGCATTTCAGGGTGGAGCCTTTCCTTGACTGCACTAACTTTCAGAAAGCAGAAAAAAAAATCCACATTAGTCAACGATTTTGTAGCTGAGACCTGGCCTGACATGAGTAATTAACACATTGAGGGAGGCCTCATTTCTTGTAGAATAGAATTAGGGAGGTAAACAGATCATTAGGCTGAAAACAGAACATTCCTGCTAAATAAGATAAGTAAATAGGTCAGTAGGCTAAAAAGACAATGTCTGAGCCAGAGAAGAGGGAGAACAACCAGGGAACCATTTACTACAAACAAGATAACAATGGACAAGATAAATTAGGAATGTAGAAATGAGGTAAAGAATAGGTCCAGCTTGGACAATACACAGACACAGCATGCTGTACAGGGACTCTTTCCTACAAAGTAACCAAGCCAATCGCAAAAAGTGTGATGCCATATAATGTGTACGTTTGTATAAAGGACGAGGTTGGCTCTGTAACTTTGGGTGTGTGGTACACCATATACCTACCCCCCAATGGGCGGCGGGTGAACCCCAGGCTCGGGGAGGCTGTCCCCCAGTCCGGATCTGTCCAAAGCCCTGCCCCTCCTGCTGGAGCCCAGAGTCCCACCCGCTCCCGGCAGCCAGCCCCCACCCCTCCACCTCAGGCCGCCCGAGCGCCCACAGCCCCAGAACGCCGGGCAGGTAAGCGGACAGCGCCAACCCCAGCCCCAGAGTGCCAGGCAGATGAGCGGGGTGGATGAGCTGGCGGCATGGCCTCCCCAGCACCAAGCGGATGGCACACACCCCCAGTGCACCAGGCGAGCTGTGTGGCCTCCCGCCCCTAGCCCCAGAGTGCAGGCCAGTCCCCATTAGTCCCCCAGCCCCAGCCTAGGGCCCTGGAAACCTGTCTCTCTCTGTCTCTGTGTCTCTGTGTAAGAGCCCCTCCCCGCCCCGCAGCACAGCCTAGGAAACAGGAAGGGGCCTGGGGGAGGAGCATGAGTGGGGCCACACAAGGCTGTTTGAGGAGGCATAGCCTCCCCCGTCTTCGATACTCGCTGCTCATGCCTATCCCCTATGCTTGAATCAGATCAACTAAGCGTAGTTTTGCTGTATGCCAAATAAAGATATCCAAGTGACAAAATCTGGAGTTGAACTGAGTTTTTTGGATCCCTGAGAACTGGAGGATGAAGTGTTCTTCTCTAGTTGTAGGAGGTGTTCTGAATAAGCAGATTGGAAAAGGTCTTGGAGGGAACCCCAGCAAGGTTATCCTCCATGATGCAAGGTGAAGCATCTCTGGTTTGGGATGCATTAGATCTGGAGATAAATGTAGCAGATACTGTGCAGCTGCAAGAGATCTGGATACCAGTGCTGACACAGCCACACTGGGACTCTAGTACAATGTTGGCTCTGTTCACCTCATCTTCATTATGACTCTAGGTATCGCGGGAATGAGACAAAGGGCTCATAGATGATGTTGGCTCCAGTCCCTCAAAAACATCTGAGAACAAATCTTTGTCCAGACATTCTGATCAAAACACTAAATATCCAGTTTTGCAGCGACACAAAGTCTGTTACTGGATGGCCTCATCTGGAAAATGGTTCTCTGGCCACAGCTGGCTTTCAAAGACCACCCATGTTGATCCTGAGACCAACTTCAGAAGCAGGTCTGCCTCCATGTTTTTCTCCTCAGCAAGGTGAAAAGCTACTGCATGGATTTAATTTGGGATAAACATTCATAGTTTCCTCACTTTCATAGATAGGAGTGTGTGTTCCTAGCTCTCTCAGCTGGCCACCTAGTACATGGCCATGATGTTGTCTGTGAACACCTGTACTACATGATGCTGCAGGACCCGGCAAAAAAGACATTGAGGGCCCATGGTCCTGCCTTAAACTCCAGTATGTTGATAAGAAATCTAGACTACTAGGTGGTCCAGAGGCCATGTACTTGGAGGTCTAGAGAATGCATACCAACCCAGATTGGAGTCATTGGTGTTGACTGTGATGGTAATGGAGGGAGAGTAAAAGGGCTGTGACAAAGTTCCTCCTCTACCTTGGTGAGTCCGGCGCTTACTGGCGGATTTTGATCGCCTCAGAGATCTTCCCCTCTGGTAGAACCCACAGTCAAATTCCTCCTGTGTCTGATCAGGAGTTGGGAGGTTGGGGGGGGTGGGGGGGAACCCGGGCCCGCCCTCTACTCCGGGTTCCAGCCCAGGGCCCTGTGGATTGCAGTTGTCTATAGGGTTTCCTGTAACAGATGCGTGACAGCTACAACTCCCTGGGCTACTTCCCCACAGCCTCCGCCCAACACCTTCTTTATGCTTACTGCAGGACCTTCCTCCTGATGGTCTGCTGATGCTTGTACTCCTCAGTCCTTCAACTCTTCTCACTCTCAACTCCTTGCGTGCCTCTTGCTCCCAGCTCCTCACACGCCACGCCACACCACAAACTGAAGGGAGCTCCTTTTTAAACCCAGGTGCCCTGATTAGCCTGCCTGTCTTAACTGATTCTAGCAGGTTCTTCTTAATTGGCTCCAGGTGTCCTAATTAGCCTGCCTGCCTTAAATTGGTTCCAGAAAGTTCCTGCTTGTTCTAGTGCAGCCCCTGCTCTGGTCACTCAGGGAACAGAAAACTATTCATCCAATGGCCAGTATATTTGCCTTCTATCAGACTTCTGTACCCCACTTGTCTGGGTCTGTCACAGGGCATATCCCTCTGGATGAGAATGCCCCAGTTTTCCCATCAGCACAACAGTTGGAACACTTGAAGAGGGATGGTCAGTCTCATTTGATAGTGAATGTTCTGTGTGTAGTCATGTGTCACTATGCTGAAAGACTGATATAGGTCAGAGGCCATTAGGCCTAACGGTCATAGGAAAAAATGCATGGGTTGTACAGACTTTTCCAGAGACAGTAATCAGGGAGCCCCAAATTTTCAAACCTCTCTATTTTGGAAGAAAGGCTCTGACTTGAATGTAATCCAGAACCACTCCAACGAAGATGAACCTTTAAGACAGTTGAAGAGTGGATTTCTCCCAGCTGATTAACAGTCCAAAAACTGGAGAGGCTGCACAAGCAACAGATCACCGCAGAGGTCCTTTTGAGAGTTCCTTCATAGAAGCTGGTCAACCAGGTATGTGTAGACATCTGAAGTGTGCGGCAACCAGAGTGAGGAACTTGGTGAAGATTCAGGGAGCCTATTGACTAGCCAAAAGGAACAGACTTTGACTGGGTCCTTTGCCCACAAAGAACGTAAAGTACTTGATGCCACATAAAAGCAAGCATCCTTTAAACTGCATACCAATCTCTCTGGGATAACATTTTACAAGGCCAGAAGGTACCACTGATTAGATAATCTGACCGCTTGTATAACAGATGCCATGGAAGAAAGGGACAGTCTCCTAGCCCAGGGCTACACTGGGGGGGGGTCGATCTACGATACGCAGATTCAGCTACGTGAATAGCGTAGCTGAAGTCGGCGTATCGTAGTCTACTTACCTGGCCATGAGGACGGCGGCGAGTCGATCGCTGCCGCTCCCCCATCGACTCCGCTTCCACCTTTCAATGAGGTGGATTTCCGGAGCTGACGGGGAGCGCTTTCGGGGGATCGATTAATCGCATCTAAACGAGACGCGAAAAATCGATCCCCGAAAGATCGATTGCTACCCGCTGATCCGGCGGGTAGTGAAGACAAGCCCCTAGAGTAAGCACCATGAACTTGAATTCTTATGTACCTATTGAGGTTTTGAATTCCAGGAGGGGTCTCAGACTGTCACTCTTAGGCATCAGGAAATGAAAGCCTTGCCCTTAGTGCTGCCTCGGAGCATTCTTTATGATTCCTTTTTTGAGAAAGGAATCCACTTCTAATAGCATTTTTGTGAGATAGATCCTAGAAGAGGGATGGAGAAGGAAGATGGTGAGATGGTCTATTGCAGAAATGGATAGACCCGGGGTCAGCAACCTTTCAGAAGTGGTGTGCCGAGTGTTCATTTATTCACTTTAATTTAAGGTTTCGCGTGCCAGTAATACATTTTAATGTTTTTTAGAGGGTCTCTCTCTATAAGCCTATATTATATAACTAAACTATTGTTGTATGTAAAGTAAACAAGGTTTTCAAAATGTTTAAGAAGCTTAATTTAAAATTAAATTACAATGCTGATCTTACGCCACCAGCCTGCTCTGCCCGCTGCCGGCCTGAGGTTCCGTTCGCCTAGGTCAGCAACAGGCTGAGCGGGGCCTGTGGCCGGGACCCCAGCTTGCAAAAGGGGACAGCAGCCAGAACCTCAGACCAGCAGCAGGCTGAACGGGGCTGGCGGTCGGGACCCCAGATTGGCAGCGGGCTGAGCGGCTCAGCCTGCTGCTGATCTGGGGTTCTGTCGGCCGGCTACTGCCAACTGGGGTCCCGGCTGCCGGTCCCACTCAGCCCACTGCCGGTCTGGGGTCCCAGCCCTGCCCACAGAGTGGGTACCACCTTCTCCCTGGTTCAAGCCCATTCTCTTCCTCTCTCTGCACTGAGCTGAGGGTGGGAGTGCACTGAGCACAGGGCTAGGGATGTAGGAGCAGGGTGGGGGTTGGGGCGCAGGGTCTGGCCAGGAGCTAGAATGAGGGAGGGGGCTCAGGGTTGGGGCAGGAGGTTTGTGTGTGGAGCACTTACCTGGGGCAGCTCCCATTTGGTGCAAGGGGTGCAGATGGGTATGTGGGGGGGGGGTGCAGGAGCCCCCGTTTGGTGCTCAGGGTGGCGGGGGTGCAGGAGTCAGGGCATGGGGCTGGGGGTGTGGGCTTGGCTGGTGGGGGTGCTCCAAGCCCCCTGCCCTGAGTGGCTCACAGCAGGGGGCTGGAGGACATATTCCACCCCCTTCCCCAAGGCCCTGTCCCCGCCTCCTCCCCGGAGCAGCGAGCGCGCTGCGGCTCTGCCTCTCCCCCCTACCCCTCCCTCGCAAGGGCTATCAGCTGATTGGCAGCAGGGAGGAAGAAGAGGAGGGGCAGGATCACAGCACACTCAGGGAAGAGGCAGGGGAGGAGGGAGCTTGGCTGCAGAGCCTGCCATGCAGCAGGAGCCGGCAGCACCAAGGTTCTGCCCCCTGCCCCCGCAGGAGAGATCAGGGGGCGGAGAAGAGCAGGCCGGGCCAGCCAGGATTTTTACTGGCACGTTGCTGCCTGCTGGGGTCCCGGCTGCCGGCCCCACTCAGCCTGCTGCTGACCCGGGTGAACTGAACCCCAGGCCGGCAGCGGGCTGAGTGGGGCTGGCAGCCAGGACCCCGGCAGGCAGCAGCGTGCCATTAAAAATCGGCTCGCGTTCCGTGGGTGGCTGAACCCTGGGATAGACTATCCATCGCAGATGGCATCCAGTAACTAGCCAATAAAAGTAACCATCCACCAAGCACTACAGAAGAAAAAGAGATGAGGTCTCACAGTCAGAGTTGAAGGCCAGAAGAAATGACTAGATCATCTATTCTTACCTCCTGCACATTATAGGTCGTTAAGTTACACTCAGTTACTGCCGTATTCAGTCCAATGTTCTAGATTAAAGTAATATAGCGCTCAGGGAGTCTAAACTATTGTGTGCCAAGGATAAAGAACAGGAGGGGCCAATGTGCACCAATGCCTGAGGACCCTGTAGTGACACGGAATTGATTTAGTGAGATATACCCAGATAATCCTAGCAAGCAGCCTGTATTCCAAATGACAAAAGAAGGCAAAAACCCTCAAAGTCCCAGCCAATCTACCCGGGGGAAATTCCTTCCCGACCCCGAACATGGCAATCAGTTTGATCCTGAGCATGTGAGCAACACAAAACATCCAAGCATTGAGGAAAACTTCTCCTTACTGCCTCAGAGTACCAGCTCACCAAGTCTGGTGTCCATCTCCAGGCATGACCATTTTAGATGCTTCAGAGGAAAGAGAAAACCCAGAATTCACAGTGGGGGGTGGATTTCTTTCTGGCCCCTATACACTGAAGCCCCAAAGCATGAGATTTAAAAAGAGATAGAGAACCAGAAGGGACACCCTGGGCTTCCAAGTCCAGTCACCACAGGCAAGCCCATCATACAACCCCACTTAAATTTATCAAGCTGCATCTTAAAATAGTTAGGTTATTTGCCCTCACTACTGCTACTGGGAGGCTGGTCCAGAAGTTTATTCCTCTGATGGTTAGAAACCTTCTTCTGAATTTCAAAATGGATGAAGAACTGGAATTATGGCACATATCTGGACAGCAGTGTCAAAAAACTTCTATTTGGAAGGAAATGCTGAAGTTTGTGTGGATGAGTGGAGGGGAATCATGCTCCTGTACTGCAGAGATCATTTGCCAGTAGAAAGTTTAGGAGGTGACCGATATTGCCTCTGCATTGCATCCCTTAGTCAGGCAAGGGAGGCTGTCTTTGGAAGTAGAAAGAAATGTAGCAGAACCGCCTTTGTGTTGACAAAGAAGAGGACAGATAAATTTCACCACAGCTCTAGGCAGGAGGTAATGGCTCAGATCCTCAGAGACACTTTTCTATTTTTCACTGTGTGATCACATGATCTCAGCAAGTAGAACCTCCTAAAAGATTCTCCTGTTGCTGCTGTTCTTGTGCAGCTGCCTCAGGACGCTAAACTAACCTACAGCATACTGAACGCTAACTACTTTCAGTCCCAGGCTTACCTACTACCTACCTGTCCTCATTGACCCACCATTCTCCCTGTCCCAACCACATGCACTCCTCTGCCCACCTCTGGTTTCTTCCTACTCAATACAACAAAAATTGTGGTTAGACTGGCTGCTAACTAGTCTGCTATGTAAGTCTCCCTCCCCCATAAAATATAAAACACCTTATATTTAACAGACAATTTGTAGCAAGCAACTTAAGTTACACACACATACATGCATGTACAAAGGTTTAGACTAGAAACCTCAGTGGCGAGACGTTCACCAGGGGTAAAGGCATTACATTCCCTCAAACTACCAACCGAAGCATAAAGTGGCTGCACAGAAACCTTCTCGTGGTTTTCTTTATTGGTGCCATAGCACTGTAATTCTCCCAGAGTGCACATCTACAGAGGCAAAGAAGTGAACACATTCTTAGATACCATTCACAGTTTAAATCCCCCAAACAGCTACTGGGTGCCATGCACTACCTTGTAAAAGTTGAGATAGAGGCCATTTTGACGTGCATCACAGCAATAGCTGGAGCCCTAGCTCTGTGTAGAAAGTAAAGCCACCTAGAAACTTTTTGAGAAACAGATTTTTTTTTCCAGGGCTTCTATCTCTGGAATCCCTAGCACAAATGATTCCAAAAGTAGGTCACTAACCCTACTTTGCACTCCCAACAAGACATGCCAAATTTCAAGAAAATCTGTGCAAGAATGCAGATTTTAGAGCATTTAGAAATGCCTGCAACTACTAGCAGCAAATATCTCCAATGGCTGGTGATAAGCCACTAGTTGGGGAGGGCTCTGAGTTACTATAGAAAATTCTCTCCCAGATGTCTGGTTGGAGGGTCTTGCCATATTTGGGGTTGGGAAGGAATTTCCCCCTGGGTCAGAGTGGCAGAAACCCTGGCGTTTTTTTGCCTTCCTCTGCAGCATGGGTCACAGATCACTTGCAGGTTTAAACTAGTATAAACTAGGGATTCTCTGTAACTTGGAAGTCTTTAAATCACTCCAAAACTCCTTTTGTCTTAAGGAGAAGTTAATCACAAGCCCTTACCTATGTTAATTCAAGAGTGGATTCACAGCCATCAGGAGCACTCATTCATCCAGTCATTAGCACCTCTCAGTTTAACAGTACAAGGCAGCAGAGAGCAGAAGGAAATCATTTGGGTGGAGAGGGGGCTGTGACTTGGGAATCTCTTGGACAAATGACTGAATTCTGATCACTAATGCTGCCCCGTACCCACACTAGGCACATCGAATTTAAAATCAGCATGAGTAACTTTGGATTTTAGAGCACTTAAGAGTCAAGTTTAAAGCACATAAGATGGCAGAAGCAGAAACAGAAACCCTCTACCCTTTTGTCTGTATTAGTGTATGCACCGGGTAACAATGTTTACATTTTCTTAAATACTGTTCTCAGTTTGTGTCCCCCAAAGAACAAGTGTCATGCATTAGCTTGGGTAAAACCTGATGGACGGAGGCCATTTTGACCTGCATCCAATCAATAGTTTGAGCTCTAGCCCTGGGCAAAAATGGCTATTTTGAGGCTTATCTCTCCGGAACCTTCGGGCCAAATTACTTCAAGTTTGGGTCATTATTCCCATGATGCACCCTCCTGAAACATACCACATTAAAACTAAGCATGTCAATTTTAGAGGACTTAGGAAAGATCCACCTTTGAACATATGTCATGACGCAATCTCAACTACAGAGGTGCTCCTGTGCCACTATAACAGAGTAGGACAATAAAGTCACTCACTCGAGACTTCTTCTGTGTACCTCTAAGTTTTTCAAGGCAGTTCTGCAGCTTGCTACCAGGCGGTGACATATTTTGCAATTGTGAAGGCACAGAGGTTCTCAAATAATCACAAACACAGGACGGCTCCCCAGGCAAATTAATTCGATTTCTTTGCATTTTGGAAAGTTGGGTGTAGCCCAACCATTCTAGGCATTCAGCAGCTTTCACCTGAGTTTGGGAACTGCAATAAAAGCTTGAGACAAGAGGGTTGCCACACTAAAAGCTGTAACTATCAAATTGAAAGATCTTAGCAGCTGAAGAAAAGTGCTGAAAGTAGCAGACCTGTATAATTATATTCCAATA
This sequence comes from Macrochelys suwanniensis, assembly GCA_033296515.1. NCBI lineage: Eukaryota > Metazoa > Chordata > Testudines > Chelydridae > Macrochelys > Macrochelys suwanniensis. Next base: position 52,162,076 of record CM065777.1, read on the forward strand.
ACTCTTTGACAAAGATCAGACTGCAAGTTGACAGAGTATTACAATGCTGTAACTGTTGTATTAAAGTATAATTTTGTAAATATTTACATCCACAGCTACATTATAAGATAAAATATATAAGGAATGAAGTACTTCAGAATATAGGCCAACAATTGGAGGAAGTTAGGAAGACTCTTTCCCTATGGGCAGGTTAATCCATAATTACCCACATTAGAGTTTCTTGAATCTCTAGGGACATAGTAACTGCCAATATCAGTTAGTAAAAAAATAAAAAAGATGGCCCACTGATCTGACTCAACAACTGTCATGTTCTCAAAAAGATGAAGAATTCAAGGAAAGCCTCTGATATTGCTCTCCTCAACTGAGGGAGATTATGTTAACAGAAATAGAATAATGCTAAAGTCTCGAAGGCCAAGCTCAGTAATAAAACACAAACTGAAGTAAAAACACCCACATTTATCTTCTGCTTTTAGTTCATTGTCAATATTTCCAAATGAGCATAAATTAAATCATGAAAAGTTAATTTTCTGCTGGTATATGAAGTATTAGAAGGATAGTTTGTAGAGACAGTGTTAATTAACTGCTAGCTAAAATGTAAACATTACATGCAAATGAACCTTTAAAATCTACCACCGAAAAAAAATTAGCTGATTCAGGTTGTCAGCCACACTGCAGGATAGAAATCCACACACAAAAATTAAGGATACTCAAGTTAATTTGCAAAATGTTAAATAGCTAAGAACAAAAAAATAATTCTTACATCATGAAGATGAGAAGCCAGGATATTTTTAGTGGGCAAATACAGTACTGTCAAAAAGGATCAATATTCCTTGGTTGGTATCTTCTTTACATTGTGCTAGCTACCACTTGTGACAGACATTATGAACCCAGGCATATATTAAGATCTCTATCCACTTTATAAATGTTTTCTATCTCTGAGGTAGGGATTGTATGTTGGCTTATTGGGGAGGGTTACTGAGCTCTGTCTAGAAACTAAAAATCAGTGGGACCCTGCAGACTGGTAAACTGTACCACCCCCTGGGTGAATTGCATATGCTGATTCAGACTAGTTTCAAGGGACCCAGGAGACAAAGAAAGAGCTTGGGGTATAATAGGCCACCTTGAACTGATGGGGGACCAGGAGCCTTGTTCTGATTCAACAAAGTGACATGAGTCTTTAATCCAGGGGACAAAAATCACACACTGGGGGTTTGAAGGACTGGAACTTGCTAGGGTCTCTATAGGAAAGATAAGGAACCTCTGGCAAGCTTAAGTATGTGTTTGGACCTTTTATTGATATGTTTTCTGTTAGGCTTTTCTCCTTAAATACATGTACTTTGCTTTACGGAAGCAACTTTAACTTTTTTAATCTCTTTCCCACCCCCCCCCCCCCCCCCAGGTGTATAGGGCATCCACCAGTTTCTGCCATTTATTTAAGTCTTATACTGGTCTGTTCAGCCTTCTGTCATGTTGACATATCTGACTTCTTCCTCAAATTATTTGTGTAGTGTTTCTCTAGGTCAGTGGTTCTCAACCAGGGGTCCATGTACCCCTGAGTACGCAGAGATCTTCCAGGGAGTACATCAACTCATCTAGATATTTGCCTAGTTTTACAATAGGCTACAGAAAAAGCACTAGCGAAGTCAATACAAACTACAATTTCATACAGACAATGGCTTGTTTATACTGCTCTATATACTATCCACTGAAATGTAAGTACGTTTATATTCCTGTGAAAGTAAGCAATTTTTCAGTAATAGTGTGCTCTGACATGTTTGTATTTTTAGGTCTGATTTTGTTAAAAAAAATAAAATAGTTTTTACGTGAAATTAAACTTGGGGGTTCACAAGACAAATCAGATTCCTGAAAGGGGTACAGTAGTCTAGAAAGGTTGAGAGCCACTGCTTTGGTCACTCCCTTTTTCTCTTCACATATTATAACTTGCCATTGAAGTTGGAAGATGCCACCAACACAAGTGTGTCCTAAATATGTCCACTGTTGTCCTCTTTTACTATGTTTGATGCTTTAGATTGGCTTGTTCTACTTAGAATTTCTGATGTTGCAAGCAATTATTTCCAAGGAACTCTGAAGATACTCTGCAGACATTTACTTTGGAAGGAGTTTCTCTCGTCAATTCCTGTTGTAGATTTCGATGATGGTGCTCCAGTGGTCTTGCCACTTGTAAACAAACATCGGGCCAGATCCACACTAAAAAGTTTGACGTAGCTCGGTCAATCTCTCAGGGATGTGAAAAATCCATACCACTGAGCAATGTAGTTCAGGCGACCTGCTCCTCCCTGTAGTATAGGCAGTGCTAGATCAATGGAAGAAAATTCTTCCTTCAACCTAGCTACCGTCTCTCCGGGAGGTGGATTAACTACAACAACAGGAGAACCCTCCCCATAATGAGCGTCTTCTTTGAAATGCTACAGAACTGCAGCTGCAGCATTTCTACTGTAGAAATAGCCTCTGTGTGGATGGAAAAAAAAATCTTCAGGAGCTGAGCTAGGTCAGACCTGGTGACAATCATAATGAACTTCAGGGGGCTGGAGCATAAAACCTTGGTCTTAAAGGAGAGACACAGATCCTTGTGTAGACACAGCTTACTGTGAGAGGCCTGAGACCCAAGAGGTTATTACTTGAGTAGACTATGCAGGGGGATCATTGTTACTGATACTACAGAAAAAATAGTTTACGAGTTTAAACATTTAGCAATATGGCACAACAGGATATGCACTGGGTAGAGGAAAAAAAATCAGTTTTTTTTTTTATTTTACTGTTAGCTAGGAAGCCAAACACTACAAACACTCAGAAATGCAGACGTCTGCATGACACTTGAAACATTTTACTGCAGCTGTACAACAGCCCTATACCCATAATTAGGACAGACTTAAATGATTGTTTTTAATGCTTTTCTTGATTCATTTGTTATGCCAGGCTTGATCATTCCAAATTTAATTTTTTTTTAAACAAAAAGTTTTTCTTCTCCAGGTCACTCTGGAGACCATTTTATTGCTCTCCTTCTCAAGCCATGACTCAGTGCTTGTCCTCACTACCGTGCTACATCAGCACAGCTGCAGCAATGCAGCTGAAACGATGTAACATCTGGAGAAGATGCGCTGTGTCAACGGGAGAGCGCTCTCCCGTCAATGTAATTACTCCACCTCAAAGAGAGGCAGAAGCTATGTCAGTAGAAGAGCATCTCCCGCCCACATAGTGTGGTGTAGACACCACTTTAAGTCGATGCAACATACGTCGCTCAGGGAGGTGGTTTTTTCACACCCCTGAGCAACCTAAGTTACATTGACTTAAGCGGTAGTATAGACAAACCATGAGTATTTCTCCCATCTGCCTTCTTGCTCTTCAGCTCTGTTTTTCCTCTTCTCCCTGCAGAGAGGAGCAGCTCCAAAACATCTCTACTGACTTACGGTGCTTCAGAGAAAAAAAATCTGTTAGTTTTAAACAGAGCAATCTTTTGTTCTGTGAAGTGCTACCACTCAGCTGCCTAGAGTGGATCCTGGCTGACAGGGCTTCATTGGTGAAGGGATGTGAAGACTGAGTTATGTCAAAGCTGGGCATTTAGAGAGATAGGAAGGAAAAGGCATCTTAATAAGGGGGGTGGAGAGCAGAGTGAGTTAGTACATTATGCATAGAGCAAAGGAGAAGAAAATAGGGTCTTTAGAAGGGGAAGGAGAAAAAATATTGAACAAAGTAAATTATTTAAATTTATCCAACTTAGATTTTTTCATATTTATCAAACTTCATTATTTACCCTTTAAATGACATTAGAAAATTGTCTGGTTAAGAGAAGTTATAAGCAATTTTAACATAAGTCAGCACTGATCTGATCTGTGGTTCAGTTCAGACTGTTCTGATCTGTGGTATTGTGCCGGGACATTACTATAACTAATTACCACTAAAAATAAATGATTTTCTAACATTTTGCAAGTGACAGGATAGCAGGTTAGATAAATTTTAGTGCTTCTTTGGAAATACCTCATCAATAGCAAACTCAAAGTAGCAACCTTAAAAAGACTCTACTCTGCCAAGTATTTAGGAGACTCTTATTTTCAAGTCTAGTACTTAGCAAGGAGAACTAAGGAATGGAACAGAATGTTCAATTGCTAGATTTGCCTGAATTAAGAATGTCTACCACTTTTTTTCCTTTTTCCCTTGTTCCACTTACTGAGTTGGTAATATGCCTTTTTATTGCAATATTTTGCAATATGCTTTGTTTGAATACTACAGAGTTAATTGCAGATTAAATCAGAAGTACTCCTGCGAACTTTATTGTATTCTCAGCCTCTGTAGATTGTTCCAAAGAAACAAGCTATGGAGAATGAGGGAGTTGTGTGCATTTTTTTATATCTAGATATAGATATAAAAAAAACACACATGCAAACACGTTTAACTGTGTGATATTATCCTGCCTGGCTGCATAGAGGAGGCAGTGAAGGGGAAGTTAACAGGAAATAAAACAATGGCAAATACAAGGGACTATCACATAGAATGCTAATGATAAACAATGGGGAAATGTATTATGTGGGAAATAACCCCCAGTCTAGTACCCCATTAAGAGGGCAACATTTACTCTTCCTAGGCCAAATTTATGACCAAAGGGTATACCAAAAACCTTAAGGTTGCTAGGATAGGCAGGAAAGGAGGGTGAATGGGTTGTCAGCTTGCTGACCAACACACAGGGAGAGATGGAAGCCGCAGAAGGACAGTCTGCTTCACCAAGCCCAGAGATAGACGGGAGGGGAACTCAAAATCTTACAAAAACAGATTAAGGTGTAGGTAAGAACCATGTGTCTAGGTCTTTTATTGTTCTTTGCTCTGTGTGCTATGTTCCTTTGTTTTGAAGAAGCTGTCTGAGTAAATCAGCTACTGTCACAGGGTTCCAAAGTGAAAAGACTCATGGGAGCAAACCCAGTTGAGCCAGTTGTGTTAATCCAGCTAGTTACCAGGGAGCTACAGCCCAAAAATCCGGTCCCCCATCAGATCAACTGCTCAGTTGTGCCCAGAATGGAGATAAGGTAGCAAAACCTGTCCCCCAAAGGGGTGTACTCAAGAGGTACAAAAGAAGAGTCTAAAGCAAAGCTTGCCTTGTAACTGTGACACAAGCATTGATCAAAGATGAGTGTTGCTTGTCCAGAAAAAAAAAAAAAAGACTAAACAAAAGCTGAACTAATGGAAAAACCAGCACATCACTAGTTCCCAGAATAATTACAAACATTACAGCTTTGCTTTGTAATGAAGTGCTAGGCTTTACAATTTGGTTGTATAGATGTTTCCCATTCATAGTTTTGATGGACTTTGCAAGTTTTGCAAAAAACGTTCAGCAGGACAAACGAGAGCAAGTTGATGAATACATCAGTACAAATAGAAGACTTGACACTTAGGATGAATGTAACAAAACAGAAGAGGAATGAGAATCGGAAAAGTACATCTCAAATTGTGTTGGTGACACTACATAAAATACACAAATACAAAACTTAATTCCAAAGGTTCACAGCGTCTCTAAATGGTAAGGAATTTAAACCTAAATATGCTATGCAGCAATGAGCAAACTTGTTAGGAGAAGTAAGCCCATTATACTAACCATTTTTGATAGGGGGAGTTTTCCTTTCTGCATTAATCAATGAGAAACTGACTGCTGATCTAGAAGAATTAACATTGCTGTTGTCGGAGAAAAACAGAGTTCTCACTCTTTCTTTGAGTGCAGCAAGGCAGATACATTTTATTAACTCAACCAATTGCACAGAGGGAGAGAGTGCACTAGGACACAGGCTTTCCCCCTCCTAGGCAGGTCTCTCAAAAGATAAACAATTAAGGCAAGCATTTATACTTTTTGTTACATACCGTAATGATCAACAGTTTGTTTATATTATGTCTCGCCCATTCATGTATTTTCTCACTTCTGTTCTCAAAACATAGCTATCTCAAGGTTGGGTCACGCTGACTCTACTCTGCTGCCTTTTCACCCGCTTCTGATGTGAGCCCTGCTTCTACAAATCTCGCGTTATTACAGCTAGAGTTAGCCTGACTCTTGCTAGTATAAAGGCCTGCATCCAAATTCCCTCTACCGACTTCCACATTGTAGACCATAACAAGATTGTATTTAATGAATTATCGAATGCAGTAAACATTGCTGATATCATACCAAGAGACGACTTCAGTCAAGAAATGTTTAAGAGAGCAATACTTGGCTTATACAGACCTGCAACAGTAATATTATTATGCATGCGCCTTTAATATGTATGTTGCAACAGTAGTAGCAACTCCTTCATAAATATACTGAAAATTGAAGGGCTGTCATACAAAACACTACCTTCTTCTCAAACGTTTGAATTCATAGTTGGAAGTGTGGACTAAGGAATTTCTCTGAGATGCAGAAATAAGAAACAGGACTATCTTGATTTATATTATTAATGAGAACAATTCACTCCATTTGAAATACCACTGCAACCATAAAAAGGTACATTTCTTCACAGTGGACAGCCACATCTCATACTTCCCTAGCACAGATACTTTAATAAGAGTTTCCAAGAGAGTCAGAAATTCTGCAAAACTCAATTCTGGCTAAAATTCCCTGAAAAGTTTTAAGTTACCAATATTAAGAAAATAAATTTAAACCTTCTGTCTGCAAAGTTGTGTTGACTATGCTCTACATAGTAAATGTTATTGAACTGATAGAATACCAGACTAAATTTTAAACTCTCTCCTCTCCTTTGCATCCTTTCACATTCAGTGGAGAGGAAAGAGGGAAAAGGCCCAGGAGTGAGTATATTGAGGAGAAAAGGCAAGTTAGTGGCCTTCTCACACAAGATTGAAGAGGTCATTCTGATTTTTGGGAACCTATCCTTGGGTTTCCCCTCTAACAGGGAATCATTTAGCCCTACCTTATATGAATGTTCTAGAAAAAGGCTTAAAGGTATATTACAAGCACTTAAAGAGTTAAACTTATACTGAAAGTCAGACCAGGATAAGTATATCATCCGATAATGGTACCAACTTTCATGAACAACTGTGACTGGGGTTCAGCCTGTGGGACTGCTGTGCCCCCTTAACTCTCCAGCCTGGACTGTCTCTCTCAATGCTTTGCTAGTGACAAGCAGCAAACCCCTCCAGGCCCTATCATCACTCAGCACAACTGCATGTGGAGCCCCACACCCAGCTAGATTGCATGAATGTTCCCAGAGCCACTCATGAATCGCACAAAGAAAGGCACCAGCCAAACGCCCACAGCTCCCAGCCTTGTACCTCAGGAATATACCATCTTGCACTGCTCAAGACCCTTTCTTGAGTAATGCAAGTTTATTAATTGGTTCACCACTTATGGAAAGTGGATACACACCATCCTTTGTAAACCTGAGCAGATTTACCAAACACTTCATCTTTATCAGTGATTTTGCCTAGACAGTAACACAAAATCTATCTTTTGTAATCAATAAACTTAAGTGATTATAAGTGATAGGCAAAAAGTCAGAGTGGTTAACAAAAAAGAAAATATAAGCACACCGTCTAAACCTTAACCCTTACCACACTAAACCTGGGGGGAGGGATAGCTCAGTGGTTTGAGCATTGGCCTGCTAAACCCAGGGTTGTGAGTTCAATCCTTGAGGAGGCCATTTAGGGATCTGGGACAAAAATTGGGGATTGGTCCTGCTTTGAGCAGGGGGTTGGACTAGATGACCTCCTAAGGTCCCTTCCAACCCTGATATTCTATGAAACCTGGGCCAGTCTCCTCTGTTGGAGTCCAGTTTTTGTTGATTTCAGTGTAGGTAGGGGCAGGGGGGAAAAAGAGGAAAGGCAAAGCATGAGGTCACTGTGTTCAGTTTTATACCCTTGGTCCCATGTGCTTAGAGCAGCAGTGTCCAATATGTTCGCCACTAGCCACATGTGGCGAATAGGCTACTGAATTGTGGCTAATGCATGAGCAATGTGTTGGTGTATTGAAGATAGCAGTACTGGAAGACGTTGCACGCTTTGATATACAGCTTATAAACATGGCTAGGATATAGTGCGAGAGAACATCACAGACGACAGTGAATGTGCGTGTGCTGCATGTAATAGCAACAGGTGCTAGTGCGGTCCTTGGAAGGTGAGAACAGCTAGTAAGGGTCTGCCTCCCTACTCTAGTTGTGAGCAGAGCGAGAGCACCAGTCTATGCCTAGCGCCTCGACAGTGTAGATGTGGTTTGTCATGTGCTTTGTCTTATCAAGGTTACAAGTCCATGTGTGTTATTTTTATTGAAAGTGTCTTTCGAAATATAACACGTGCAGTGCAGGCATAGAATACTGTACGAACGCTGACAACGGTCAGTAATTAGCAGCGATAAGGAACGAGTTCAGTCAAGTTCTGTTTCCGCCCTTTTGTGCTTGTGATTACATAAACTCATGAAAATTTAAATGCCAAAAGGTATGTACTTTTTTTGGCTCACTTATCTTGAATTTATACATTATTATTGTAATTAGCAATGTTATATATAGAAATGACATTTCTTATTAACTTTTTATTATTATTTTTAACTTTAAAACATTCTTGCAAGTTAAGAATTATATTTTTCCCCTCTCATACATGGATAATTTGGAAACGGCAACATGTTAATGCTGACGACGACGAGCCAACTAGCAGTGCAGAAGCCAGTACTTCGTCAGGAACAATAAATAAAAAAAGATTGGAAAAAAAGTCACTTGTAAATTTCATAATGAATGGCAGTTGCAATTTGCTGTCATGGAAGTAAATGAAAAATCTACCTACCTACCTATCTATATACTGTGTAAAAAAAGTTTTAAATGACAACAAAGTGGACAATTTTAGAAAACATTTTCAACACATGCACAGTGAGTTTGATAGGAAGATTCCTTTTGGCAATCAAAATAGGGTCGATGAAATCACTCGTCTAAAGTCAAAGTTTAATGAGCAGCAGCATTTTCTTAAATGATTTCTATCAACGTCTGAGCTTGTAACTTTGGCTAGCTACAAAACGGCATGGATTCTACCTCAAAAAAGAAAGCCGTTTTCAGATGGAGAATTAGTGAAGGAAATTATCTGTTATGTTATGCAAATTTCTCCTTGGAAATTATGAAGCGAAGACGAAAAGCGACATTATGCAAGAGGTAAATAATCTGCAATTGAGTCACCAGACAATTGTTCGCAGAATTCAAGATTTAGTGCAAAATATTAAAGGCCAACTGCTTGAACATTTGAAAAACTATCTTTTTCTGTAGCATTGGATCAATCATGTGATATTCAAGACAATGCACAGTTACTTTTTTGGGTTCATCTAGTTTCAAAAGACTTGGAGATTTATGAAGAAATGTTGGCAATTCGTGCACTGAAAGATCGGACTCACGGCATCAACATTTTTGAAACTTTCAAAGCTGTTGCTGAAGAGTTTGAATTAGATATGACTAAGTTAGTTTCTTTAACAACGGATAGTACGATGGTGGGACAAAAATCTGGATGTGTCTGTCTTTTGAAACAAAAACCTCAACTGAGTATTTTGACTTCCTTCCAATGCATTTTACACCAGGAAAATCTGTGTGTTCAAATGACAGGGACAGGACACTTTGAAAAGTGTGATGAAGACCGTAATTAAAATCGTCAATTATATTTGTGGTAACGCTATGAACCATCGTCAATTTGTGGAGTTGTTCAAAGAATGGAGAACTAGGATTTTAAAGATGTTGTGTTCTTTGCAAATGTTCACTGGTTGAGTCGTGTAAAGGTTTCGCAATAATTTACTTCCTTGTTAACTCCAATCCGAGATTTCCTTGCCATGAAAGAAATGCTTATTGAATATTCTGTAATTGAAGATGAAAAGTGGCAATGTGACTTGTTTTCTCACTGACATCACATTACACATGAACGAATTGAATCTGAAACTTCAAGGAAAGGGGAAACTAATTTGTGTGTAAGTTACATACGGGAATTTATATGGCAACTAAAACTTGTGTCACATATGAACAATCAAGATTTCATGCACTTTCCAAATATGAATCAGTATGCAGGAAAAACTAATTTTAAAATCGACAGCACTAGGTATGTTGGTTGCAGAATCTACACAAAAAATTTGAAGAACGCTTTTGCGATTTTGAAAAATTCAGACCTGCCTTTCAATTTATGCAAAATCCACTTCTATTTGACATCAATAATTCTGAGTTCTCAAGAAATCATAAGTCTGCTTTGTTTGGACAGACGCAGTTATAAAATAGATACTTTTGCTTCAAAGCCAAATCGATTGTCCTGTAAATGACAAGTCTATTTTGATTATGTGGACTCGCCTTTTAAAAGGAAATGAGGTTTTGGTACTCAACTTAGCTACTGCGAAGCTATTATGTATGTTCGGAACCACATGGGTCTGTGAATCCACTTTTTCTGAAGTAAAATTTATAAAATCCAAGTACAGATCAAGTATTATGGATGAAAATCTGGAGGCTGAGTTAAGATGCGCGGTCAGTATGAATTATACACCAGATTTCAGGGTTATAGTACAAGAAAAAGAATGCAAGGTGTCACACTGAAGTAATTTTGTGTTAGTAGTACCTATTAATATTTTTCTAACATCTACTTATTTTTATATTTAAAAAATGTGAAATATTGTTTGCAGTATATTTTTTAATCCTTTTTTATAATGTGGCGAATAAAAAATTCAAAACCACAAGTGTAGCTAGCATCGAATTTCTATTGGACACCGCTGGCTTAGAGAACACAAATCCAAGCATGTTTGGTGGGCATTACTGAGTCGCCAGGCAAGGTTGAGCAATTCCCCTGGTGTGGCCTTGTGTAAGTTAGTCATTGTACTGTAGCTTCCTTGCTGAACAATAGCTATTCGACACCCACCTGGATGTTTGTTACTTTCCTTGTTGTTCTCTCTGGGGAGCTAATATTTGGCTGATTCCCCAATTTACAGCATGTTTTAGTGACAACCATACAACACAAGCTCATAACTTCATATGCATTAATGATATACATATTTAGATAGAACAATAACTTTCAGCAGATCATCACCTTTCTCCTGATGCCTCACATGGCATGCTTTATATGCAATATCACAATTTTATATAAGTGAGGAATAATGGGGATTACAGGGTGCTCCCCCAAGGTATAGAATGTCACAGCTACAACGTAGAGGAATTTGACAACAAGCAGACCCTTTTATTACCCCTTAGTGTCTTCCAGTTTTGCCTTTAATATGAAAGCATTTCCACCTAAGACTATTTTTTGATGAGAATTGCAAGTCAATATCAACAAAATAGCAATAAAAGACAGAATTAAAGGTGTGTGTAGGAGGCTAGAGACTTACTGTGTACGTGACAGCTGCCAACATTCCAATCAAGGTCAAGGAGCTAATGGAAAATGATAGGGCAGCCAAACCATCTGTAATATAAAAGTAGAGAAAAGCCTGCTGAAAATGTATATATAAATACAAGACATGCCCCAGAATGGAAAGTGGATTGTTTTCCTGAAGTTAAAAAAAAAATGTTCAACCTTAGTTAAATTACATTAGCTAAAATTTTAAATCAACCACAACAATTAGTTAAAACAGAAATATTATGTTGGATTGGAATGTAATTAAAAAACTAAGTAAAGCACATGAAAAAAAAAGTCATAATATACATAAGACATGGGAGAAAACACGACAATTTGAAAATTTAACAAATGAGACAAAGCCTGGCATTATTGGTAATAGGGAAATGGGGGTTGAAGTAGCAATAGACTATAAAAAGTTAAAAATAGCAGGGAGATTAAACGGTGATGTCCTTTAAAGATGAGCAAGTTGTGCTTGATACTTTAGACAGGGGAAGACAGTGGAGGGATACAAAGAGGTGTGATGTGGTCAAACTGATCTATATTGCATGATTTTTTTAGTGGATAAGCAAGACAAGACTGCATTTGTCAAGGGTAGAGAAAACTATATAAATTTGAGTTAATTTGAGACTGTTGGAAAACATCTTGATATTTTTGAATTAGTAATTTATATTTTCTTATGGGAAAGACGAATGTGTCATTTTCTTTTAAAATGCACATCAATTGGGACTCTAGAAACCATGTACATCAGATAAGAGCTATTCAATAAATCCATACCTACAGTCCTAACCATTACATTCTTATTTTCAATTCCTATCACAATTTGGGGAACAGGACCCAGAGCAAACAGAATTATCACTGTTTCCTTCGGTGACAAACAGCAGTCATTTTACTTGAACATGTCCCTTCAAAAACTTTAAACAATCTACAAATCTCAGACCCAATATTTCATCTATCATATAAAAATCATATTTTTCCAGTAAAGGTAAAAAATGTACACGTTTACTGAGAGAAAAAAAAAAAGTGTCTCATGCCATAGTCTCTAGAAGTTGTTAGTCTTTCATCAGTTACCTTCATACACACTTCTGAACGGCATACTCAGTAACAGCATTAGTTTCACTTTATTACCAGCACTATGTACAAGAGCTCAGATGGCCATCACCATCTATGTTTAAATAATCTCATTCTACATGTAGGCTTGAGGAAAAAACTGCAATTCTGTATTCCTTCCTATGAAAAACAGGATTTCTATTTCATAAGTACCGAAGTTAGCTTCTCTTAAATCACGAGACTGCTATGCATTTTTTATTTATACATAAACCCATTACATTAATTCCACAAAAGAACACATTTGGTCTAGAAGATGTGCTAAACCATAAGGTTCTAAAGAAAGCATAACATACCCACAAAGTACTTGCTGAAACAAAATATAGGTACAGGTATCCTATTTTAATACCCATCAAGAACAGGTACAGTTTAAGGGTCTTCCAATCCTGAGCGATAGAACATTAGTAAAAATATATTAATGAATGCCAAAAAACTGTTAGCTGACCAGAAACTCATCTGGCAAAAGCAAAGAAAAACTGCTGAAGTACATCTGTAACACTGGGTGGAAAGGGGAGCTGAGACCTAATCAAAGCCAATGCTCCCTTGACCTAGAATTATGCAGGGGATTCTCTTATTCTGGGGGCACCTTGGTCCATATGGCCCCACCTGCTCCTGAGCCATCTGAGCTCAGGGACCAAAGAAGTTACTGGAGGAGCCAGCCAGAAACTGAGTCAGCTGGAGCACACAAAAGTAGCTTAAAGCAGGAGCCTGCAGACTCAGATGATTTCATCTGCATCTAGCTAGTTTTTGAAAGCTTTTATTCTGGGCATCTTCCCCTCTCATGATTGTTTATTTGCTCCCTTGGTCTCTTTACGTCAACCTGACTCCACCTCGCCTGTGCGCTCCTTTCTTTACCTTCACCTTTCCCTCCCTTCCTCTCTCTCCTTTAATGTCCCCCACCTTTTTCTCTTTTGAACTAATCCCCTACCAGCAAAACTCCAAAGAAAAACCAACAAAAAAGTTACATAACTAACAGTGTTTGCAAGCCACCATATTGCTCGAGTATCAGAGGGGTAGCTTATGTCCAAATAAATTTGTTAGTCTTTAAGGTGCCACCAGACTCCTCATTTGTGTATTCATATTGTTTGGTTCCTTATAGGTTAAACCCTTTCCTTCCCACCCTTTATCTTGTGATACCCATGTAGGAGCTGTGACTGAAATTCTTTCCATTTGTACCTGGGAAGGAGTGTGACCTTACTGATGTAGATTTGGCTACAGTTATCCACATCTTCCAGCTCAAGATGAGACTAGTGTATGGAAGTAGGTCGGGCTATAACTTGAGAGCACCCAGAAACTCAAGTTTTAATGAAGCAGCAGCCACAGTCTGCACTAAATTGCAAGTCATACAGACGGGCTGTTACTGTTACTCCACAATAGGGAATGGTGGATTATCAGCCTCCAGATCAGGGGTGGACAAACTTTTTGACCTGAGGGCCACATCTGAGAATAGAAATTGTATGGCGGGTCATGAATGCTCATAAAATTGGGGTTGGGGTGCGGGCTCTGGTTGGGGGTGTGACCAGAAATGAGGAGTTCAGAGTGCGAGAGAGGGGGGCTTTGGGCTGGGGCAGGCGAGTGGGGTGAGGGAGGGGGCTCCAGTCTGTCAGTGGGAAGTTCAGGGTGCAGAAGGGGGATCCAAGCTGGGATCAAGAGGTTCAGGGTGCAGGAGGGAGATCCAAGCTGGGATCGAGGGGTTCAGCGAGCAGGAGGGGGGATCAGGGCTGGGGCATGGGGAGAGGCTCAGGGGTGCACCCTCTGAGCGGCACTTACCTCAAGCATCACCTGGAAGCAGCGGCATGTCCCTTCTCTGGTTTCTACATGGAGGCGTGGCCAGGCAGATTGGCATACTGTCCCGTCTGCAGGCACTGCCCCTGCAGCCCCCATTGGAGTACTGGAGGGGGCCATTGGACCAAGGCCATTGGACCGCGTAGGAGCCGGAGCAGGGCCCTTTCTCTGCTTCTGGGAGCCACATGGAGCGGCCCCCGACCTGGCTCGAGTGACAGAGCGGGGCAAGCCCCAGAGGAGCTTGAGGGATGAGCTTAAAATGGCAGTTTGCCAACCCCTGCTCTAGATGTAGTTGAAAGTATTGGTTTTCAACTAGAGAGACTTAAGATGTTTTAAGAACCTGGTTTTCTGACAAATTGCCTCTTTCACCATGCCCACTTCAGTTACTATCAGATAACATACTTTCTCAAAGATGGTAGTCCCATATTTTAAAAGGGAGTTTTCTGTGACAGTGTTCTTTGGGAGGGTTCTTGGGCTTTGGATTTCTTCTTCCCCTATAGGTCCTTTGAAGCCTAAAAGTATTTTCTAGGCATGTTGAAAAGCTCATCTTTCTTTCAGATATCACTGCTCTACAGCCAAAATGCTTCTGAAATAAATGTAGGCAAACTTTATTAATTCTGGGTCACTGAGAACGAAAACGATGCTTAAAATTGTTGATTGGCTCTAGTTTTCAAGACATGCTATTGGGTCAGTATATACGACCCTTGACTTGGAAATGGCGGAGGATAAGTGAGTTATAAAGGGAAGGGATCTCAATTTAAACCAGAAATGACTAAAATGCATCTTTGACTGGATCTATGAATAAATCTATGACTGGGTTTGGACAATACTTGCTTTTTAGGCAAAACAATGAATGATGCAATCCGAAGCTGATATTGCATCATACATGATATGAATTGCATCATGTTATTCCTAGAAGTCATGGATGATGCAATCATAACGAAGCTTACATCACTCTGCTGAACAAATTGCCCTATATCAGCTCTAGAAATCACACAGTGTCGTGCTCTCCTATTTGTCAGTGTTTGATTTTGCAAAGGGACACATTTCTGTTTAGCCAAAGTGAGCAGAGATGCCTCGTACTTGTGTGAACAGTGCAGATAATTTCTGCTATGTTTGTGGTGAAGTGACTTTTGCATCACAAAAGCGCAGTATAACCACTATGGTTAAGAAAGCCAAAATTTATTTTGGCTGCAAAATTGGAGATCAGGACAAGAGGTGGGCCCCACACATATGCTGCAACACTTGGGCAACAAATCTTCGCCAGTGGTTGAACAGGGAAAAGGAAATCTATGCCTTTTGCAGTGCCAATGCTTTGGAGAGAGCCAACAGATCATACCAGCAATTGTTACTTCTGCATGGTGCCTCCAGTTGGGAAAGGTGTCTCAAAGAAGAAAAAGTGGACTCTGCATTATCCAAACATTCCATCAGCTATACGCCCAGTACCCCACGGAGAAGGACTGCCGGTTCCTGATGCACCAGAATCACTCTCACTTGAGTCAGGCGAGGAAGAGGATGAAACTTCTGGTCCTGAACCATCAATGTCACAGGACCCACATTTTCTCCCATCCTCCTCCTCTGAACCACACCTCATAACACAAGGTGAACTGAATGACCTTGTCAGGGATTTGGAACTACCCAAGAATAAGGCAGAGCTTTTGGGCTCCAGACTACAGCAGTGGAATCTCCTGGCAGGTGATGGTAGGGTTTCCATGTTCCGTGACCGTCAAAAGGATCTTGTCCCATTCTTCTTCATGGAAGGTGATCTTGTAACCTGCAACAACATCGATGGTGTGATGGCAGCCCTCAACATCATTCACGATCCAGATGAGTGGAGACTGTTCATTGATTCATCGAAGACAAGTCTTAAAGCTGTTTTACTGCAGAATGGCAATGTTTTGCCATCAATTCCAGTTGGTCATGCAGTCCATCTGAAGGAAACCTATGACAACATGAAACCACTTTTGAGGTGCATAAACTATGAGCAACATCAATGGCAGCTTTGTGGCGATTTGAAGGTTGTTGCTCTCTTGCTTGGTCTGCAGACTGGATACACAAAGTACTGCTGTTTTCTCTGCGAATGGGATAGTCCTGCAAGAGATTCCCACTACATCAAGAAAGATTGGCCACTCCGACAGTCATTGGAGCCTGGGAGGAAAAGTGTTCAGCATCCACCACTTGTTGAATCAAGGAAGATTGTGTTACCACCCTTACACATCAAGCTGGGTCTGATGAAGAACTTTGTCAAGGCCATTGACAAAACACAAGCAGCTTTCAAGTACCTCCGTGGAAAATTTCCAAGGTTAAGTGAAGCTAAGATAAAGGAAGGTGTCTTTGTTGGTCCTCAGATTCGTGAACTTCTTCGAGATGATGCATTTGACCATGCACTGCATGGCAAGGAAAAAAAGGCATGGAAAGCCTTCCAGTTAGTGGCAATACATTTTCTCGGAAACAACAAGGCAGACAACTACAGGTTGTTGGTGGAAAACCTCCTCAAGGCATACAAAAGCCTTGGTTGCAACATGTCACTAAAGATGCATTTTTTGCACTCTCATCTAGATTTTTTTCCACCGAACTGCGGAGCAGTGAGCGACGAGCACGGCGAGCGATTTCACAAGGACATTGCAACAATGGAGAAACGCTATCAGGGCAAATGGAGCCCATCAATGCTTGCAGACTATTGCTAGACAGTGACAAGAGATGCTCCATTTAATGAATACAAGAGACAAGCCAAGAAGCGCTGAGTAGACACTGAATAGGACTAAACTACGGACATAATAGTTTTTTGCCTTTTGTTTCATAATAAATTGTATTTATATAACCCTTTGCTGATTTTTAAAGTGTTACATAAACAGGACAGGTGAAATAGTATCATGTAAAGCAACCATAAACACATGAAAAGACCTAGGTTTACAATTTATGATTAAAACTCTACCATCTACACAATATACATAGACATAAAATGTAAAAACTGGCTACTGTTTCTAAGATATTTCAATCAGTTGTTTTAATTGTTATATTTGAATTCAGCACATCAAAATACATACTAAATAGCACATTTTATCTCTGAAGCAGACGACTTCTCAAAAATTGTAGACCAGTGTATTTGGAGAGGGGCTGCACTAACTAGTACGGTGGTAAAAAGCTGGGTTATTTTGTGGGTAAATATTACATGTATTTTGTTGATTATTTGTAATGTGTATTTTTTTGTTTCTGTAAGTGTGATACATGTGAATTGTAAGAATTTTGGATTATGTCTCTGCTCTTGCGTTATTATGACAGCTTTCAACTCAGTTATTTCCATTAAACCATTTAACGTAGACTGCATTTGTATATTAAGTTGGCAGAGCAAGCAAGTTATTTAAAGTTGATAACAGAAGAAAATATTTTGGGTAGAGGAGATTTAAAACAGGATGTACATTTATGGTAAAATCCAACTAAAGAAAATAGACATTTTTAAAACTGATTGAACAGGACCTTATATAGAAGAGAAATATGCTGCATTTTTCTAAACAAATAGTGCACTTTATACGGATGTTATTTTTCTGAGTGTAGGATCATTCGGCATCAAGTCAACCAGCAATACTACAACTACTCTCAAGACCTCTTTCCAGCTTCTCAGTCTTATTTCTGTGATACGTCAAAGTTTATGAAATTTGAAGTATTCCATTTTAGTTAAACAAGGTTAGTTGCTGGGTTTTTTTTAACTACACAATTAAACACTCAGTACTAGTTCAGCTACATCTGTTGGCAGCAACAGGAAATTTTCCTAGTGTAAAACAAACTAAGCATAAAATTGTACACACCCAGGTTGTTTTTTAAAAGCCATTTTTATGGATTCCCTTCAACAAAAACATTGTCTGTTTGTAATTCCCTATCACTTAGATTTGAAAACACCTAGCATATTAGAATGATTGATGCATTTCATTTCAGTATAATGTAAATCCTAAAATAAGTTACACTTCAGAACTGCTAGTAGCACTTTTAGAACTCCATGTTACTTGGTTTGCAAGCTATCATTCTAGATTTTCTAACACTTGTGTTTTGACAGAAAGCAATCATCTGTAACTTAACAGAAAAATTCCATTATAAGAGTTAAAATTCCCTTGAACGTTTGGAGATCTCTGATGCAATACCAACAGTTTAAAAGCACAGTTCTACTCTGAAGAGACTGTAAAAATGACACCTTCTTACTGAACATGCACACTCACCTCCATCCATGGGTACATACTCAGAACCAACCCTCCTTTCTTTATTGACAAAGGACCAAATTTAGTCTCGATTTAGGTCCTACAGGAACCATTTGAACAACAAGTTTTTACTCTTATTAGCACTACAAAGCAAATATAGCTGTAGCAAAATGAGCTGGATTCTATTCTGGCCTGGCTTTTAGTCAACACAATGATTAAAGGCAGAATCGTTACTGGTGAGGATGCATAAGCCATGAAAAAAGTTTGACTTCCAGATTGTACACAGAACTTTTAGCCCTAGCAGTTAAAAAAAGTTACTACTTGTAAACACCTCAGATATGGGGTGTGAAGTAGCCCTCCATATGTTTTATGGAAATATGCTTATGAATATGACATAACTAGAATATGCTTTACGCTAAATACTCCTTGTATGGTGCCATTAGAAACCTTGTCATCTACTAAGTGTGTTCATCCTATTTGTTTGCACGTATTTCTATATCTGGAGTTAGGAGAATAAGATATAAACTTGTATCACTGATGTAAACCTATTAAATAGAGGCCATTAAGGGTGCGCCAGAAACAATCAGATGTAAATGGCCCTACTTACTTGAAAGCCTTCCTGTGTACATGTGGGCCAGCCCCTGGGGAATGGAGACTACGGGTCTTACAGTGACATGTGATCATGTCACCTGATAATGAAATCCATCTTAAATCTGGTACTTTTCCATTTAGAAGGGGTGGGGAACCAGAGAGAAAAGATTCCCGCCTTGTGCCAAAGCAATAAAAGAGGGTGGAAAAGGACAAAGGGGCTGCCAGTCCCAAGAAAACCCCTGCTTACCACCCGAGATGTCTGCTGGAACTAATAAGGACTGTACCGGGGAAAGGATTGGGCCCAGATGAGGAAGGAGTCTAGTCCATGAAAGCAGCTTATTGGAATATCTCTGAGGGTGAGATATTACCTGTAATCAGTTTCTTAATGTATTAGGCTTAGACTTGTATGTTTTCGCTTTATTTTTCTTGGTGACTTACTTTGTTCTATTACTTGAAACCACTTAAATCCTACTTTTATATTTAATAAAATCGCTTTTGTTTATTAATAAACCCAGAGTAAGTGATTAATACCTGGGGGAGCAAACAGCTGTGCATATCTCTGTTATAGGGGGCGGACAATTTATGAATTTACCCTGTATAAGCTTTATGCATAGTAAAACGAATTTATTTGGTGTTTGGATCCCATTGGGAACTGGGTGTCCGGGTGCTGGAGACAGGTAACCTGCTGAGGTGTTTTCAGATAAGTCTGCAGCTTTGGGGGCATGCACCAGACCCTGGGTCTGTGTTGCAGCAGGCTAGTGTGTCTGGCTCAACAAGACAGGGTTCTGGAAGTCCCAAGCTGGCAGAGAAAACTGGCTCAGAGGTAATTTCAGCACATCAGGTGACAGTACCAAGGGGGTCTCTGTGACCAAACCCATCACATGGGGTATACGTGCATATATCATAGAATCATGGGACTGGAAGGGACCTTGAGAGATCATCTAGCCCAGTCCCCTGCACTCATAGCAGGACTAACTATTATCTAGACCACTGGCTCTCAAACTTTAGTAACCCGAGAACACCCATTTTGATTTACAATTTTGTCAGACTCCCAAACCCCCAGCTTAGCACCAGGCCCCACCCCTTTCCCCAAGGCCCCACCTCACCTCTTCCCACCCCTGCCCCTCCTTTTTCCGCCCCCTCCCCTGAGCACCCCCGTCTCCCAGCGCCTCCTGCATGCCAGGGACCAGCTGTTCCAGCAGGAGGTGCTGGAACGGAGGAGGAGTTGATCAGCAGGGCCTGCAGACTCCCTGGAGTTCCCTCGCGGACCCTAGTTTGAGAAACTCTGATCTAAACCATTCCTGACAGGTGTTGGTCTAACCTGCTCTTAAAAATCTCCAATGATGGAGATTCCACAACCTCCCTAGGCAAATTTATTCCAGTGCTTAACCACACTGACAGGAAGTTTTTCCTGATGTCCAACCTAAACCTCCCTTGCTACAATTTAAGCCCATTGCTTCTTGTTCTATCCTCAGAAGGTAAGAACAATTTTTCTCCCTCTTCCTTGTAACAACCTTTTATTTACTTGTAAACTGTTATATCCCCTCTTAGTCTTCTCTTTTCCAGACTAAACAAACCCAATCTTCTCCAATATTCCCTCATAGGTCATGTTTTCTAGATCTTTAATCATTTCTGTTGCTCTTCTCTGGACTTTCTCCATTTTGTCCACATCTTTCCTGAACTGTGGCACTCAGAACTGGACAATACTCCAGTTGAGGCCTAATCAGCATGGAATAGAGCAGAAGAACTACTTCTCGTGTCTTGCTTACAACACTCCTGCTAATACATCCCAGAATGATGGGGTTTTTTTGCAACAGTATTACACTGTTGACTCGTATTTAGCTTGTGGTCCAATGACCCCCAGATTATATTGACCCCCAAGTGCTTTCTGGAGTTTTAAGCTGCAAGCAAGTGCAGCTTGCTTTCAAGAATCTCTGCTATCTGTCTAAAACAAGGGTTAGGGTGAGAGTTTGCTACTTATAACCAATTTCTTTAGTATATTAAACTTAGATTGCATGTTTGTTTTATCTGCTCGGTAATCTGCTTTGATCAGTTTTCTGTTTTCTTATTGGCATTTCCTGACAGTCAATGGAAGATGTCTTTTGAACTTCACCAATTGTCCTACAGCACAGGGAAATGGAATTTTTTTGGGTGGCTTTGCCTTTCAGATAAAGGGTTCATATTTTTGACCTTCAGTGACTGCTGTTATTTCATGATTGCATATGCAAAAACATACTTTACTGCTCACATGAAGCTTGCAAGGACTCTTCTTCTTGAAGTTTTATTTAAAACTTACGCTACAGTTTTTAATGGTTTTAAGATATCCTCATGCAAGATTCATCTGACTAAGGCTTATCTAGACAACCTGCACCTTGGCAAGTTAACAAATAAAATTAGTCTAGTTACATTGGTGCAACCTCCTGTTATAGTTACACCAATGAAAATATTCACAGAACCTTGGATACTGCCAGGCTAACATTTAATACATTTAATTTTACCCAGAGATTTTTTCCTCAAGGTCATAAAGTTAAAGACTGTCTAAAAGCCATGTACCACCTACATTTAAACATGGCCATCACCCTGGCAGCAGTTGTGCCCTCCTCCATGATTGCCCGGACCTCCTCAAAGTCATAGCGTCCCAGGAGGGCCTGATGGCTGGCCACCCTCAACTGGAGACCAGAGGATGAATAAACCTTACACCCAAACAAGTCTAGTCTCTTGGAGTCTTATTCTTAGGGTTAGCCCCGGGTTGACCCTGTCACTCCCTGTGGTTAACCGCCTCTACCACTAGGGAGTTGGAAGCAGGGTGGGTGTACAGGTACTCGTGGCCTTTGGATGGTACAAAATACTTGCGCTCAGCCCTCTTGGAGATGGGGGGGAAGGAGTTTGCCACAAGGGATTAGTAATCTTCGAGACCCTTTTATGAAAGGGCAAAGCTGTGGAGCAGAGGACATCGAAGGAGAGTCTGAGGACTCCTGCGCCTGAAGGCCCAGGTTGGTGGCGACCCTCTTCAGTAGCTTGTGGTGCACTTTAGCGTCATCCAGACGAACCGGGGGAGGGGTCCCCATTATAGCCTCGTCTGGCGATAATGAGGAGGACGCCGGTGCCGTAGGGTCCTCCACAACCATTGGTGGCCCAGCGGCTTACTCCCCTACTCCCTCTTGGACTTGCGGGGTCCTTGCACCTGAGGCTTCGTGCACTGGAGGAGGTCGGGAGAGAGAGGCAGCTAGTCTCTGAGACTTCGAACACAAAGAGGGAGGCCTGGGTGACCCCCTACAGGTTCCATGAATACTATGGTGCCAGCCACTGTGCCTAAGGCCACGGGGCCAGTTTTGGTGCCAACAATGTAGCCCATACTGGAACCTGTCCTGCCACCATGGAACCTCGCTCTGAACCAGGGCTGGATCCTGAGCAGTCACTCCCAGGCGACCAGGACAGAGCAGAACAGTGGCTCTGCCCCAACTGATGCCGGTCACTCTACCTGTAGTCTGATCTGGAACGGGGTCTTGGGGCCCAGTGGCGCTCGACGGATCTGCGACTGTCTGGAGCCGGCAATCTACATTTCATGCTTGACGAATGGTACCAGGATGAGGCATGGGACCAGGAGTCAGAATGGGCCCGGTGCTAGGAAGCGCACGCACGCAGGTGATACCCTCCTAAGGGATCGGTGACTGTCAGAGGAATGGTAGAGTTGATCGCTTGACAGGTCCCTGGAGTGGTACTGTGGTCTCAGAGATACTGGGTGCTGGGACCAGTACTCCTGCTGGGGGGCATGTGCTTCCAGAGCTCTGCACCTGGTTGCCGGCGAGCTGTGCCCCGAGCCTCTCTGCCAGTGCCCAAGGTCTGGGAACCAAATGGGTCTGCACTGCATCTGCCTTTCACAGTCAGAAGTGTAGCGGCTATGGAACGGCAAGCACTGGTGGGACGTCCCCCGTGATGGGGAACAGTACCACTGAGGTGGGGACTGGGGAAGTCCGAACACGGGTTTACCCTGTCACCAGGGAATCACAGGAGCCAGTTTGGGCAGCACCGGAAGAGATTCTCTCCTGCGCTCCCTGCAAGGCCTCCGGCATTAACAGTACCTGGAGCTGGCGGAGGCCTCTGCCACTATCTGGGGTGGCTGGCGGGCAGCGGACTAGGCTACCCCGCTCAACCAGAGCTTGGGCCTGAGATCCCGATGGGGGTGAAGACTTGCCCGGCCCGGGACCTGGCTCGCATGCATGCAGTCTTATCCTTTCCCTTGCAGGAAGTTGGAGACCAACTCTGCGCCGTCTTTTTGGTCGGAGCCCCAGATGTGGACCGGAACCAGGCTTTGAATGGTCCCAGTGGGACACTGCGTACAGAAAGCACAGTGCTCAGCGTTGAGTCAGAGTGTTGCTCTGCTGCCGGGGTGAGGGCCGACTCCATAAGGATTGCTCTTAAGTGAATATCGCGCTCCTTTTTAGGCCTTCGCTTGAAGTACTTGCAAATTTTGCACTTTTCACTAATGTGCCCTTCGCCCAAGCAATGCAGACAGCTGTGGTGCGGATCACTAATGGGCATGGGCCTCTTGCAGCGATCACAGGGCTTAAAGCCTGGGGACCGGGGCATGCCCCATCCCAAGGCAAAGTCCCCTTTAGGACCTACAAAGTCTCTAACTATAGCTAAGGGATTTACTAACACTAACAAAACTATATACACTATCATACAAGAATTAATGAGTCCATACGAACAAGAAAGCAACAGCGCCAGCTAAAGCAGCAACAGTTCCAGCACTGTCACTGGTGGCAAGAAGAAACTGAGGGTGTGGGGGAGGCGGCAGCGCCTTATATACCGCGGCATAGGCGTGTCATTCCAGTGGGCGCCATAGCTGGTCCCCTACGGATATTGCTGAGGGCAAAAAATTCTGGCACCAGTGCATGTGGTGAGCACACACCTAAGTTGAATGGACATGAGAAAGCACTCTAAGAAGAACTGGATTATACGGCAGAAAAAGTAAACTGGAAAGATTTTCACTAATTTCAGTTTAATATTAGATATTACTTGGAGCAGCAATAGTAGGCACAACATTTTCAGAAAGCAGTATTTAAGTTGACAACGTCCCTTTCATAGTACTCATTTACTTAACTAAAACTCCAGGGTGGGAGGTTTTTTCCCCCAACACTATTTCCCCAAAAGTTTATATTGAGCTAAACTAGTCCTGTAGTCAGAGTATAGATGCTTTGAGTTATGACAAATATCTTCAAACCCATGACACTTATCTACTGAATCAGTGTGTAACCTGAAACTGTTTTTAATAGTTAGCTATCCATCTGAAATTACATCCTTAGTTTCAAGCCACCATGCAGGCTGTCATAAACATACAGCTAAAGGTAGCCTCGAATTCCTCCTTACCTGTAAGGGGTTAAGAAACTCAAATAATCTGGTTGGCACCTAACCAAGAGGACCAATGAGAAAAGAAGATACTTTCAAATCTTGGGAGGGGGAAGGGTGTGCGTGTGTGCTCTCTCAGGATTTAGGAGGGGCTAGACAGAAATCCATCTTCTCCACCCACCCTAATACAAGTCTCCAAAATTGCAAGCAGTATAGGTAAACCAGGCAAGGCAGATTATCTTTTGTTTTGCTTGTGAATTCTTCTTGTGCCAACAGTGAAGTTTATTCCTGTTTTCTGTAATGTTAAGGTTTTGCCTAGAGGGGAATCCTCTGTGTTTTGAAGCTGAGTACCCTGTAAAGTATTTTCCATCCTGATTTTACAGAGATGATTTTTACCTCTCTTTTTTAAAATAAAATCCTTCTTTTAAGAACCTGAGTGATTTTTCCACAGGTTTAAAATCCAGGGGTTTGGGTCTTTGATCATTTTGTAACCAATTCGCTAGGAGATTATTCTCAAGCTTCCCCAGGAAAGGGCATGTAGGGGCATGGGGGGATATTTGGGGGGGCGGGGGCGGAAGGAACTCCAAGTGGTCCTTTTCCCTGGTTTTGTTAAATCACTTGGTGGTGGCAGCATTACTAAATCCGAGGTACAAGGGAGAATTTGTGACTTGGGGAGTTTTTAACCTAAGCTGGTAGAAATAAGCTTAGGGGGTCTTTTATGCGGGTCCCCACATCTGTACCCTAGAATTCAGAGTGGAACCCTGACACAGGCTATGAAACATTTTATAACTTCAGTCATACTCTGCCAAATATATAACAGTATGGATTGCAGGTATGGCTGCTCAGTTTCTCCTTGATTTCTTAGTATAAAACATTTGCACAGTGCTAGCCCCAATCATAGACCAAGAACCCATTATGCTTGGCACTGTTCAAATACACAAAGACAGTCCCTGCTCCAAAGGTCTTATCTCAAGTATAACACAGGACATTAGAAGACAATATATTGTCAGCATGATAGACAACTGGTGTGCAGAGACCATTGCCTAAGTGCTTCAAAAGCATAACAAAGCAGCGATTTAAGGAGGGATATGAATTATGACAGTGAGGTGGTTTTGTGGATGTTTATGGGGAAATCTACCCATGTGTGAGATGTAACAAGGGCACAAGCATCAAGGTGCTGTTTCAAATTGTATCAAATGGGTGAAGAATCCTGGCATCTGTGGCACAGCAGATACAGGAGTTGTCATATCCACAGCTTTTAAGAGCTGATAAGTATCATGGAGATAGATCATGAAGGGCCTTGAAAGCAGACAAACAGCATATGGTTGATGTTTCAGAGAAGCAAGAAGCCTGTAGATGGATGCGGTGGCCGGGGTGGTGGTGGGGGGAGGCGCGGGGGAAGAGAGATTAACATGGTTGAAGCAACAAGCTAGGAAAATTATCTTTCCAGAAGTGTTTTAATTAGATATAAGGAGTCAAAATTGCATTTATCAAGGCCAGTGAGTACGTTGCAGTAGTCAAGAGAAGAAGATAACAGGTTTTAGTTGCATGGATTGAAAGACGAGGCACATTTTAGAGATGTTATGCTGGAAGAATTGGTAAGATTTAGACATGACCGGGTTGTGAGGATCTAGAGAAGGCAGAGTCTGAGATGATACTGAAGTTACAAGCCTGAATGACAGAGAGGATACAGATGTTATCCACAATGACTGAAAAAGAGCTTGGAATGTGGAAGATTAAGCACTCTTCTGTCCTCAAGAGGTTACAATACAAATGAGACAATATGTAAGTAAATGAGCCTAAAACAATATTTAAGGAAACAGTAATAGGAGTGTGCTCACATAGGCTAAGAGCATAAATTGATAGTTACAAGTCAATTCCCAAAGATCCTCTGCCTAAACCATTTCACTTATTATGGAAGTAGCTAGAGGTCCTGGTTAAGATACGGGAACCCTATCATGGTAGGCACAGCACACACTTGTTTTATAAAAAAAAGCACAACTGGGGGAAGGAGAGACAGATGAGGTAAAATGTGAAACAAGCATGTTTCAACATAAAATAGTCCTAGTTGGCAATGTCTTCTAGGAAACAAGGTAGAAGTGGATCTTGAGGGAGGGATTTGAAGAAACTTTTTCATGGTGACTTACAGACTAGCTCAGAAAGTTCATGTATAAGGGACAACAGAAGAAAGTTTAAAGAGATACTTATTGGAGAAGCAGACAAGGAAGAAATTGATGCTAGCATCACTGACACAGCAGAAGTGGTGTACCAATAACCCCTTTAGTTTTCAGTTTAAACCGATTTTTACCGAAAAATTCCTGGGTTTTACAGAAAGTATTATTCAGTTTTGTCCGCTTTTCACCCCGCTTTTGTATCATTCAAATACATAAACAACTTGTATTGTATTTTCCTAATAAAACACAATACATGGCATGAGCTATATGTATTACAATAATACATTAATCTGCGTGTGTATATGCAACGCTGCATGTTGAAGTAAGGCTTTGTATTAGTCTACAAGATGTACACAAACAGGCACACAACACAAGCTCTTAAGTGCGTGTGCATCTGATGTATTGATGGATCTCAAGCCCACCACGTACACATTTCAAGCTGCTAGAAGATAATGGATTAAAGATTTGACACACTAAAAAGAGAGAGAGAGAGAGAGAGAGAGAGAGAGAGAGAGAGAGAGAGAGAGAGAGAGAGGCCTCTCTCATAGAACTGAAAGGACCTTGAAAGATCATCGAGTCCAGTCCCCTGCCTTCACTAGCAGGACCAAGTACTGTCCCCCTGACAGATTTTTTGCCCCAGATCCCTAAATGGCCCCCTCAAGGATTGAACTCAAAACCCTGGGTTTAGCAGGCCAATGCTCAAACCACTGAGCTATTCCTCCTCTAAAATAGGAATAAAATGAAAATCTGTATCAGAATACATTTCAGAACAAGGAAATATTAGAAATTTAAAAAAAAAACAGGAGAAAAGGATGAAGTTGAGTGTATGTGCTGCAAATGGCGTGGCCCAATTATTAAATGTAACTCTAGAACTATTAGCCTATAAAAATTTACACCAGTCAACTGATTATTCAAATGAAAAGTTTTATTTGGGGATTAGAGATATAGTTTTCTTATACTCAGAGGTGGCATTGTGTTTTGAGTTCTGTTTTAGTTCTGCAGCAAACCACATTGATGAGTAGATTAATGCTTTGAATTCTGTTCAATACTTCCCCCCCCCCATCTTTCTGTCCACCAAAAAAGCCCCAGATAGTCACCCATAAAAATTAATAGTTTGTTTTTGTACTGATTTTCAACTCTTTTTGTTGTTTTGGTAACAAACACTCAAGCTCCCAGGAAAAACTAAATAAAATGAAAACCAAAAATGAAGGTCCCGATGTATCAAACAAAAAGGTAATCCGGGAGGGGAAAAGTTGTGAAGAGCTTTTAAAAGCAAAGCAAAAGACGAACTTTATGTGGTGGAAAAGGCAGGGTCAGTGCAGTGAGTCAAGGGATGGTAATGTGGTGAGAAGAAGCCTGTATGTGATGAACAAAACAAAACAAAAACAAAACAAAACCAAAAAAACAAAACACAAAACAAAAAGGAGGATGAAGCTATGATAAAAAGATTATTTTTTTTTAAACCAAAGCAAGAAAAGTATTGAGCACAGGGACTGAAATTCAGTATTGGCTGGGGAGCAAGCAGTAAAATATAGGATGTTAAGTCTTCTGTTTAGTTTCCTTTGATTACATCGAAATCCTGGACATATTTCTTTTTTACCTCCAAAGTGTTACAACAGTTAGGACAGTAATTAGATAAGACCGTTGATAATAAGTAGTTTGATCTTGTTCCAAATACTGAATTTTTTCACCATCTTACAAAATTCTTAGAAAGCTCAAGACTGAAGTATTGTTACTCAAATAGTTATAAACAAAAACCAAAACAAGCCCTTTTATTTACTGTTTCTATGCTTGACAGGCTAATCCAGTCTGCTACTAGTTCAGTTATCAAAGACCTATGGTATTAAACCATCAGGTAAGAAAACGAGAGAGATTCACATCTGCAGTGTACATTAGACCAAGTTATATGCAAGATTCATAACACTTAATTATTTGTTGTAGAAAAAATTAGACAGTCACATTACAAGAGGCCACTTATCAATCTGAATTAGTAATCTGTCTCCATACAATGCCTGTAGTCAATTGTGTAATAAAGAACTATATGCCACTGCCAAGTGGCTTTGTTTATATACTAAAAATCAAGATAGTTACAAAGTATAACTTCTTACATTAGAAGTATTTGTTCATATCTCTAATCCTCCAACTCCTGATTGATTTTGGCAGTGAAACGTATACTCAAATTAAACATTAAGTAAATCAATTTCCATCATTTCATGTCTCAATGGCAGCACATGTCCCATTGTTTTTGTATTATGGGAGAGTCGGATGACTAGAAGTGCGTGACCGGGCTTTAATATATTTTTGTAGTTTCAGATATCCATTTCCTCTTCTTTACAAGCTAAATAAATCCCCAAACTGGCCTTTGTCCCCCTCTTTTTGTATATTCTTCACTATATCCTGGTCAAGTCAAAAGCAATATTCTATTGTAAATGTAAAGCTTGTTACTGGAGTCTTAATATTCTAGAAGTTACAAAGCATGCCCAACATCTTTCCCAGATGCATTCTTTTATACCTTCGTATGAAGAAGTTCTAAAATGGAGAGTATATAAAAGGACACAATAGACTAATTCAGTTTGCCCATAGACTTAATGGGTGAAATCCCGGCCCCACTGAAGTAACAATAGGAATATTGCCATTAACTTGAATGGGGCCAGGAATTCATCTAACAAATTCAGACAAAGGAACAGTATCCAGGAACTCTTAGTCTTGATATACACATTTTGTGGTGGTAAAAACTTGAAAATCCACACTAGCAAAAAGACATTTAGTGCCTCAGTTCACGTATTTTTCTCAGAATTATTCTGTTTTGAATATATCCCAGCATCCTTTGACTACAGCTTAGTGTTGGCCAGAAGTCTTCATTGTCTTTTCCAAAGAAACACACCAAACTTTTTCTTAAGTTACCAGTTCAGAATTTTATGAGTCGTTTAATTTTTTCCCCTCCAGTAAGCACCACAACTATGCTGACTTATTACCTGTGTTAAATACAGCTTTTAGAGACCTTCAACCCTATTCAATTTTAAAGTTTTTCCTATATCAGCTATCACCATAGTATTAAAAAGATACAAACTGTAATCCTGTCATTTTTATTAACCATTCATCTTTGGCATCCAGGTCATTACTAGTTGTACTGAACTTCACTGGTGTTAGGGCATCCATCACAATTACTAAACTTCTAAAAATGTAAGGGAAGACTGTCCAAAGTCAACAGTGTCTCCCACTCCTTAAACAAACCCCTGTTCGTCCTCAACATCCCTTCACTGTCTTCTCCAGTGGAGGGAGGCAGCTCAAGCAGCCTTCTACACTCAAATTTGAGGTAAGCTAATAGAACTGGTCCCCATCCAGAAAATTTGAGGTGCAAAGCTGAATTCACATACCTAGAGCACTGAAAGGAATATCACCTCCCTATTCTGCAAAACCTATGTGTGATGTCATCTAGTGCAAAAGAACGCCAATCTCATACCCCAATAGGGCAAGATTTTTCAAATATTTGGTTATAATTCTGTGTGATGTTAAGACTATATACATTCTCTGTATGATTTAAGATCTTAAAACACAGTTTTCTCTTAGTAAGTTCCAAAGAAAAGATTGGACCTTTACACGGGTAACAAGGATGTCTAGATACATAACAGTTACTGGTAAAAATAATTAGAAAATGCAAAAAGCCTCATGAGTCAGGGTTTAAGCTGGTCTCTAACTATTAAGGACTAGGATAACACCATTATGGGAGCAAGTTTTTTGCAACTTCCTCTGAGGCATCTGGGGCTGGTCACTGATGGAGACAATACTGGACTAGCTGGACCACAGGTCTGATCCAGTATGGCAATACCTATGTTAAAAACAGTTAATTTTTCAATTAATAACTGAATTCAAACAAATTCTATTCCTTCTGAGGAAGCACATACCATTTTTCTTATTCAGATGCCACTTCTCACTATTAAAGTAAAAAGTATAATTAACTGTTTAACACCAAGTTCAAACACAAAATTCCTGAAAGAACTTACGACTACTTCCAAGTTCCTCAAACAGGAATTTCACTTTCTCCCATTCAGTGGAATTTCCCTTCTGGGGAACATCCAATGGAACGAAGGCACTATAACAAGAAAAAAAAGTTAACACTTTTTAAAGTTTTTAATAGTTATTACAACTTCTGAAATGCAGTAGACTACCACTTAAAAGAAATATTTTAAAGGGAATCAATCAATCTACCCCTGAAGAAAAAAATCTCCTACATTAAGCTGAATTATAGACACACACACACACACAAAATGATTTTCTTCCAGAGCAATTTTTCATTTTAGTTTATATCCCTTCATACTAGCTATGCTTTTGTATAAATCAGTTTCCAATGTTGAAAATATTCTGCCCACAAGTTTAAGGAGCGTAACAGCGGTCTTTTCAGTTAACATAGCTATTCTAAACAGGTAGTTTATTTTCAGTGTACAGCTCTGGGTTCTTCATACATAGAAAATAGTGGAGGGCATGTTATAAGATGCAGCAGCTGTGACCAACTGCACAGTTGAGAGTGGGACTTAAGCATTTCAGTTATCCATTCAGCGTTGGATGGCATTAACTTGCACTTTTTTATACTGTTGTAGAAAATGCTTGTTAAGCTAAAATACGTCTCTTCATAATACATTTTGGTCCAATCTGAATATCCAATACACTAATTTGCACAAATACAGTCACTCAACATGTTTGAAATAAACTAGTTTTTCTATAAAAGCCATCTGTTTCCATTTTATTTTTGCAGTCAAAGTCTCATGCTATATCATTTATGCTGACCCCATGGTCCGAGAACATCTGTTTTCTGACACCATGAGGTCTCATAAGAAATTCAAGCATAGTGTGATTCCAATCTCCATTATTGTGCCCTACACATGCTGTGCATTGCAGGAACACTGAACAGAGACCACCTCCTCACCTAAAAAAATAAACCTGACAAAAGTGAGGAAAGTTTTGAGCTATTGAGGACTCTCTTTAAACAAAGAATGCAGCAAATAATTCTTCTCCACCCCAACCATCAACCATCTGGACACTATTACTACACTGATTGTGCTGGAGTGCAACTGTTTACTGTGCAACAACTCGGAATAAGGTTACTGCAAAAATGGGCACATAAAAAGGAAAATAATTCTGAGAAAAGTAAATAGGCACCCTTTTGTAAGTTCATCTTAAATTAACTGTATCCTTTCCTAGGGGCCAAAGAAAATACAACCTGAGATTACTTGTAGTTCACTATTTCAGTTTTAAACAATATGGTTAAACCAGAAGGAATTTGCTTATAACCGGAATAAGCCCAGATATTTTGGGGACACAAACCATTAAGTGTGATTTTGGGAGCTGACCAAAAACTTCTAAAAGCCATTGTAGCAATTGTGGGGGATGCTCAGTGGTTATTATAGATCTGTATTCCAAGATTCGTTTTATGTACAGATTTCTGAGATAAACAATGTTGAAGGAAGCAGTTTCAGCACATTCCCCCAGGCATAAGATTTGTGACTGAAAGTCACAGAGCAACCTTCACAGGGTTGCTCTCAGGTGGCCTGGCTAGTCAATTGGGTGGGGGGAGATATAATAGTCTGAGGCAAAGGAAAGACTTCACGATTAGGCTTTGTAATAAAGGAAATGTGGTAGTTGGGCTCAGGCACACCAGAAGGGAGGGGCTTAGAGAAAAGGGAGTCCTTGAGAGAAGGGAAAACGGACTGGGAGGTGCATTCTGGAAGTAAAATGGAGACCAGGCTGGGTCCTCAGAGCTCCAGGGCTTACCAAAATAATCTAAATTGGGTATGATTAAATGAATCTAAATATGCACATGGACTATTTTCTTTGATGCTTTGTTCCATTTGCTAGTAGACATACTTGTTGCAAAAAGGTTGTTTGTCACTGTAGATCACTGGACACAGATTCCTGTCAGATCTGCACAGTGATAAGCAATTGACAGAGAATTGTAATCAGATCCCAATCTAATACTGGAAGAATTGTGGAATTCCACCCCAAGATAGGTATGGGCATGAGACTCAATAAGACTCTGCTTGCAGGCAGATGTAGAGGACTGATGTGTAGCATCAAGGAATCTTGACCCTATGTTGTTGGGGTCTTTCTCCAGCAGCAGACTTAAGAGGCTGCTATCACTTCTGAGGCTGGAACTCCTGGCGTTGAGTGTGTTTACCTCGGATGTCAGAAGAAGAGGGATATGTGGATGACATCTGTGGCAGATCCAAAGATCCAGGCCTTGGTGCCTTAACTGCTCTCTCACTGAAGAGTCTAATACTCTCAAAGGGAAGACCTTCAATCTTGCTCTGTGGTTCTGATGTAAAGCCAGAAAAGCCTAACTTGGTAAGCCTTCACCCCCCATGGCCATAATTAGGTCATTTGAGTCAGAAGAATCACAGGCAGCTCTTAGCAAATGTTTGGCCTGGATATGACCCTCATCACTAGGGTCTTTGCTGCTTCCTTTTACTTCTCTGGAAGGGAATCCACGGAATGCAATGGCATCCCAAAAGGCATGACTGCAGTAGGATATTATAGTCATGTAATTGGGTATCCTGATGCCAAGAAAGTCAAACGAATATGCTCTTCTTCCAATTATGTTCAACTTCCATTCATTTCTCCCTGTCCATGGCGGGGGGGAAAAAGAGGGGGGACCATGTCACCTGATAATTAAATCCATCTTAAATCTGGTACTTTTCCATTTAGAAGTAGGGGTGGAGACCCAGAGAGACAAAAAGGCTCATGCCTTGTGCCAAAGCTATAAAACGGGGTGGAGCAGGACAAAAGGGGCTGCCAATCATAAGAAAACCCCTGCTTACCACCT
The DNA here is from genome assembly GCA_033296515.1 of Macrochelys suwanniensis. Classification (NCBI taxonomy): domain Eukaryota; kingdom Metazoa; phylum Chordata; order Testudines; family Chelydridae; genus Macrochelys; species Macrochelys suwanniensis. The sequence goes on from CM065777.1 coordinate 52,195,408, forward strand.
GAGATGTCTGCTGGAACTAATAAGGACTGTACCAGGGGAAAGGATTTGGCCCAGACTAGGAAGGAGTCTAGTCTGTGAAAGAAGCTTATTGGAACATCTGTGAGATATTACCTGTAATCTGTTTCTTAATGTATTAGGCTTAGACTTGTGTGTTTTTCCTTTATTTTGCTTGGTGACTTACTTTGTTCTATTACTTAAAACCACTTAAATCCTACCTTTTATACTTAATAAAATCACTTGCTTATTAATAAACCCAGAGTAAGTGATTAATACCTGGGGGAGCAAACGACTGTGCATCTCTATCAGTGTTATAAAGGGTGGACAATTTACAAATTTACCCTGTATCAGCTTTATACAGAGGAAAACTGATTTATTTGGGGTTTGGATCCCACTGGGAGCTGGGTTTCTGGGTGCAGGAGGCAGGTAACCTGCTGAGGTGTTTTCAGTTAAGTCTGCAGTTTGGGGGGCATGGACCAGGCCCTGGGTCTGTGTTGCAGCAGGTTAGCGTGTGGCTTAACAAGACAGGGTTCTGGAAGTCCCAAACTGGCAGGGAAAATGGGCTTAGAGGTAATTTCAGCACATCAGGTGACAGTCCCAAGGGGATCTCTGTGACCAAACCCATCATACATAGTGCCAATGTCCATAAGCACACTGTACAGCTCTACTCCAGGCATCTACAAGCTCCACGGGATTATTAGTGATCTGGTGCAACCAGATTAATTGTGGGCAACTGCATGACCACCACTAATCTGTGATTGGGCAGTGACTCCACCTAGCCTCAAGCATGACCTTCAAAGCTCAACATGAAGGAACTTGTCTCCAATACGGGCAACATGAGCAAAGAGGGCAAGCTGGAGGTGGCCAATGATGACAAAGCCCCTCAAGGCCAATTCTCAGAGATATATCCCTATTACTGTTTCCATTTATCAATCTTATACACAATAGTCACAGCTGGCAATGCTTATGAAATGTATCCAGCCTCCTGAGGTGGTCTTTAAGCAGCATCCATGTTTCAGATCCATATAAAAGGAACCAAAGTAGTCAGGTTTGATAAATATGCACTTTTGAATATATTTTCACCTTCTTTTGGCTCTAGACTTCATGCAGGTCCTTCATGGATGAGGCTACTAAACCAATTTTACTTCAGATATCTGGCTGGCTGGACACACTTGATGACAGTTTACTGCCTAGATAAAGTCACCCATTACTTCCACAGTTTGTCCAGAAGCACAGATATCTTGTATCACAACTTTTGTGCCAACACCATGAATTTTTGGTTTTGCCCAAGAACATCTGCCTCAAGCTGGAAGCTCTCTAGTGTATCTTTGAAATAGTTCTCTTCGGTCCAGATACAAATCATCATCTGCATAATCCTGGTCACTAAAAGAAGTTGAATGGACAGTTATACCAATATTTGCAGATACATGCTCAAGGACAATTCATTTTCCAACAGCATAGGGCTGGGGCCAGGACACATCCCTGCTTCATCCTGGATCTAGTGTGAAACAAGTCAGAACTATGGGTCCCGCAACACACCTGTGCCAGAGTCATTAAGTACAACTTGAATTAAGTTCTCCGGAGAATGTTAGAAACACCAATGCCTTCTGGGGTCTTCCATAAGGCAGCTCTATTGACATAATCAAAGGCTGTCTTTAGGTCTATGTATGCTGCTGTCAAAGGTTAGCTGAATTCACAACGGATCTCAGATAAGCCTAGTAGCAAATCCCAATTGCTCTGGTGACAATATTTCACAAGGAGAGGCTGGAGCATGGTGAATAAGACGTGTGGTGACTTTTCTGGAACAGGGAGCAGAGAGTTATTGGCCTATATATACACACTGCACTCTGTGTGTGGGCCTTTCCCCCTATACAATGGGATAATAATCCCTGCCTTACGCTCTGTTATCTTCCCAGTAGTCCATGCCCTAACAGTTAACATACTACAATTATGGGCTTGATGGTGCACCTACGAATTTCAGGTGTTATGCTATCAGGTCCTGCAGCACACCCGCTTTGCAGTTTTTGCTTTTTTTAAGTGGCAGAACAAACCTCTTCCAAGGCAGGTACATATACATAGGTTTTGGGGTCAGAGACTGTATCTACTGCTAATGCATCCAGATCTAGACAGAGTTGCTGCAGGATGGTTAAGTACAAACTCTTAATATTCTTTCCATCCGCAAATACATATAACGCTAGAAAAGGCTCTACGAACACAGAGGCTGAGTACAAATCACTCTGCAGTGGCTGAAAAGTCACTGATGGGTGCACCAATATAGATCACCACCACAGAGAGTGTTCATGCACGTCCCAAACAACATGACTTTTGAAGGCAGTTCCATAGCTCAATGCCAGAGGTGCTGTACACCAAGTATTAGAAGGTAGGAGGTTCTCTTCCAGAACTGAAAAATCTAGTTGATTGAACAGAGCAGATATTCATATCATGTAGTAAGAGCTAGCACTAGCAGCAGAAAAATTTTCTTAAAAGATACACAAATAAAATGAAGCATATTCAGTTAGATCAATTAAGGCATGGCATTATTTGCATACATGCTTCACATTTTCAGACGTTCCACCTTCGCAGGTATGCATCCTGGTAGAAATGCCAGCACTGTCCCCCTTCCAGCAATTGACTGCAGGGATGCACAACTTCTCCTCTCTAGATCAGTGCCCTGGAATTGGCTGTTGGAGTTCCAATCATCCAAATCTTTTATAGCTACTTTGAATCATTATTTGTCTGGTAAATTTTGAACCCTGCTTTAAACCATCCGATAGCAAGTAAGAAGCTTAGCTTTAGCAAGACTGCCTAGCAATTTGAGACTATCTGCTCAAGTCAACTCTGAATAAAAATGTGAAAGGCAATAAAGAATTTTAAGGTTAGAGCTACCAACCTTATCAAACTTTAATGGCATAGTACAAGACTTTCAGGACCAATACATGTTTCTTAGCACCAGTCTTAGAAAAATGATAAAAAAAAGTCAATCCATGGTCCAGGAATACTTGACTCTCACCCCTATTCATTATCATCCCAGTTTTAACTTACTGTAGACTGAAGATGCGTCTATATCCCCCTTTACTACATCTACATACTTGGCTAACAGTATGAAAAATGCCACTGTTTTAAAAATGCACTGTGAAGAAAAAGTTTCAGTGGTTCTTTACTCTCTACAACGTAAGATATTGCCTTAAACTTGAATGTCTAGTTGTTTGCATTTGAAATAAAGAACATTAAGTCCTCACAATCCTCTGTTCACTGGTCTCTGAAGTAGGTAATAAGATCTTCAGAACTGTTATCTGCATTTGGAAAGCACCAGCATGCTGTGACACTTCCATGATCTAAATAAGGTTATTTGAAGTATAAAGAAGAAAATCTTGAAGGCTTTTATCAGTTATTTTACATCAAAGAAACAGTAATGGGAAGCCTTTTTGCTTTGAAGTTTACCTTTAAGGGTTAAAGAAACAGTGCCAACTACTTTCTCCTAAAAACATTTCACCAAAATTGGTAGGAGATTTAATACTTATTTAGATGTCCTTAAATTGCACACATCCATAACTTTTGAAACCCGCACATTACCTGTCAGCTATTCAGAGCAGGGACCATTTTTTACTATGTATTTATACTGTGACAGGTTGGTATCACAGAAACCCCCTTGGAGCCGCCACCGGGTGAGCCAAGGCTATTTCTGCCCCTGCTTTCCTGCCTTTTCCAGCTTGGGACTCCAGAATCCTGTCTGTTTTGAGCCAGATCCGCTGATCTGCTGCAAACACAGACCCAGGTTTGAACCATGTCCACTAACAGCTGTAGGCCTGCCTGGAAGCAGCTCAAGAAGTGCTCTTGCCTTTGACACCCAGGTGCCCAACTCCCAATGGGGTTCAAACCCTGAATAAATTCATTTTACCCTGTATAAAGCTTATACAGAGTAAACTCAAATAGTCCGCCTTCTATTTCAAAGATAGAAAGATATGCACAGCTGTTTCCCCCCCCCCCCACCCCCCAGGTACTAACATGTACTCCAGGTGACTTAATAAGTAAGAAGTGATTTTAATAAGTACAGAAAGATTTAAGTGATTCCAAGTAGTAACAGACAGAACAAAGTGAATTACTAATAAAATAAAACACGCAAGTCTAGGTCTACTCAAACTCACAGATAAAAACCTCACCAGCTCCAGTCTCTTTCTTTTACAGGCTGTGGTCTGCCTAGCCTGGGTCCAGCAATCGCTCACACCCCCTATTGTGTCCTTTGTTCCAGACTCTTTCAGGTGTGTCCTTGGGGGGGTGGAGAGCCTCTCTCTTTAGCTAGCTGAAGCTAAGATGGAGGGGTCTTCCCAGGGTTTAAATAAACTTTTTCCCCTGGATGGATGCTCCTCTCCACTCCCTCTGTAGCATCATGTTACCCTGGAGTTTTGGGATCACATGGGCAAGTCACATGTCCATGAACAGTTCAGCAACCAGCCCAGCCAGCCGCATTCCTGGCCAAGCTCAGATGTGGATTGGGGTCTGGGACGCCTTTTGTCTAAGAGTTTCTTGATTGGGCTCTTTACCTGCACAGTCTGTTCTCAAGACATGATCCCACGCTCTTACAAAGGCTATGTATAAAACCAGCAAATATACAACCAATATTCATAACTTCAACTACAATAATGATACCTGCATACAAACAGGAGGAACAGATTCAGTAGATCATAACTTTTACAGAGATATGTTACATGGCACATGTAGCATAAAACATATTCCAGCTACCTTATATATACATTTATAAGCATCTCCCCATAAAGTTGTATTGGGGACACCATCACATATACATCAGAGTATAACTCTATATTGGTTTTTAGAAGGTTACATATCAGCATGTTATCTGAGCACTTACCCCCAAAAGTAAAAAGGTTCCTGGCTCCATTACAGCTCCTGGACAGTAATGTAAATACTAATAAAAGTTGAGGAACAACATTAGCCCTTTCTGGGATGAAAATATTTTAAAAGTTAACCAATTAAATGGAGAGGGGCTGGGGCCGGCCAGCCAGTGAGGCCCGGAGCTGCTGCTCTGGCTGGCTGACATAGCCCACGGGGCTGGGTCTTCTCCAGCGGGCTTGTGTCGGCTGGCCAGTGCGGCTGCTCTGCTCTGCCAAAGGCTGGGGGTTAACGGTTAGGCCGGGTTAACTGGTAAGACTAATGCTTACCAGTTAACCGTTTACTATTTTACATTCCTAAGCTAAATACTAAAACATTTTACATATGCCACCTTCTACAGGAACCAGTGTTCACGAGCACAATGTCACTGCAATTTGAGTCACTCCTGTGCTTTTAGTTGGGAAAAAACATAAGCATTATCTGTATTTAGAGATGCTTTAAAAACACACGTTTCTAAACATCAAAAGCAACCACAGAAATTCATTTGCAGCTGTCATGGTTTCACACAATAAACAAGCAGTTAAAAAAAATCAACATATGCCAATCAATATAAATAAGGTACACAAACAGTTTAACAGAGATATTTCCACAGTATCTAGAAAAATTCAACACTCTTTAAAAACGTCTTCTGGAGACATAGAAGATGTTTAGAAAGGAAAAGTAGTTGTGAACTAAGATCATCAATATTTCGTTTGTGTTGCCATTAAAAAGCAACATTTATCCACATTTACACACACAGCTATCGTGTATGAGATCTTTCTACTTCTTTTTCCAAGAATAAGGACATACATGCCTACTACCATTATTCTCTGCAGAGGTTAATAGGTTAGGGGGCACAAGGGAGAAGTGCAAGACTTGCTCCTCTCTGTCTTAGGTAAGTAGCCATCCCCACTGGCTTCATCTCCTCCTGGGAGGAAACTCTCATTGCCCCAGCCAATGTTTCAATCAACTTTAATTCTTGATTGCTACTAAATCAATAACTGAGTAAATATTGACTTTTAAATTAAAAATCATTTTCTTAAAATATTTGGTTATTAGCCACAATTTAAAAAAAAAAAAAGGATTATGTCCATAGCTCCCTGTGGGAACAGTTTTATTTTACCAACACGACAGTGAACCAGCTGACTCATGAATGGGTAACCCCCATATTTAACTGGAGGGAAAACACTGAGCCACAGGTCATTTTAGAAAGGTAAACATCTAGTTCAGAATCTAGCCAACAGATATTTAGTAAACTTGGAGGACACTTCTTTCCCCCCAAAAGGGTTCAGGGGATCAGACTGATATCCAGAAGATTACATAGGAGTGTATACAGCAAACTGTGGGAGAAGCTTGAAATCAGGTTGCACAAGGAAGGACACATAGCAGAAGAGTGCAACTTAACTGGACATAAGAGAACTAATCTCTGGCCAACCTCTCTCTCTCTCTCCTTTCTGCCACCTCTACTAAAAGGCCATAGAATTTAATTCAATACTTCCTGCATCAAACCCATAAATTCTAGTTGAGTTCAAGCTTCACTTTGGACTTGCAGACTTTAAGAGACTGAAAGGTAAGTTAGTTACGTTATTTCAATTGCTAGTTACCCACGCAAACATTTTAATCTTATTTCTAGCCTGAATTTGTCACCTCTTCACAGTCTCTTAAATCAGCTAAATAGATTGAGCTTAGTTTCACTGTAAAGCAGGTTTTCCAAACTCCAAATTACAATTGTAGCTCTTTTCTGCACGTGTTCCAATTAGTCCGTATCATTTTTGATGTGTACAGATCAGAACTGGACTCAGTACTACAGGGATATCTCTCACAAGGTCTGCATATAGTGATAATATCTACTTCTACTTGATATTCTACTGTCTATCCATCTAAGGATCACCTTTTAGGGTTCATCCTGTGAAGAGATCATACACAGAGTTAAAGAAACTGAATGCTCCATCATACTTTAGAAACATTTAAACACTACTTAGTTCATGTACCATGGCAGGTTTTTTAAGTACTGTATATAAGCCTAATTATTAAAGATGAAACAAACAGAACATGGAATAATGCTTAAACTTCTGCAGAACACTATTATTTATGGGAAAGAAAATAATTTCTTGTTCACTTACTTGAGTAATGCATATATCCCAAACTAAAGCCAATAAAGCCTTTACACCAAAGACAAGTATGTATGTACATAAGCATGAGCCCACACTGAACTATTAGATCCCAATTCAGAAAGAATTTATGCACAGGCATAACTCTTAGCCCATCATGCACATGGCTTCCTGAATTAGGGTCTTAATGCACAAATTAATTTCACAGGTTTAAAAAGGAAATCAGAAAATACAGAAGTTTAGATATTCTCATTACATGGCCTGTGGTGTATATTATGATATAATATTTATAATTAGTCTTAGGTTTATATTTCATACAAATATATTAAGATTTAAGATTGCACAAAGTCTGAAAAATCCAAAGTTAAACCTGCATGCATAACTTCAATTCTGCCTCCTACATGTATGCATCAAAATACAGTAGGCAACATGAAATAGCTGGATAGTTTTCCTTAACTATAAAAATGGATTCAAATATTTAAGATACATCCCTCAAAATCTTGAGTATGAGAGTCTCTCTCCCCCCTAGATCTGTATATCATGAAAAAATTTAAAAACCGAACAGAAAAAAAATAAAATAAAAGATCCATTGTGGGTCTGATGTTACCATACCCTACCCTAGCTTTGCTCTGGTAATTCAGGATATCAGAAACCTTACAGGGATTTTTTTATGATGCTATTTTTCACTTTACCTCTTCAGTTATTTATTGATCTAATTTTTTCCTTTACCTTCACTTTAATACATACGCATGTATATACTTACCCAATTAGAAGAAGAACTGTGCAAACCATGAGGAACCCCAGAGTATACTTGAGTGCTGTTTGAACATGCTGTATTTTAAATGTTAAAAAAAGTGTTAATATATTGAATATTTCAAAAATCAAATAAAACATCTGCATATTTTAACCAATAAATCACAGGATAGAATATTTAGTGGGACATGCTGTCTATAAAAATATTACTGTTTAACTAAAACTGATTTTGTTTCAAGAATGTTAGATCTAAGGCAGAATTTTACAAGTCATAGTTTGATATTAAGAGGTAATAACCATATGAAATTAAAATCTATCACACAGTATATGCTTGAGCAACCTGCTCTGGCCAGATGTCACTGCTTTAAATCCTCTTGAACATCTGTCTTAGATGAACTATTCAATAGAGAAAAAGGCACTATACTAATAGACTAATCAGAACTTTCTTCTCCAGTCTGCTTGTACTATGAAATACAGTGACAAATACAAGCATGTATCTGCAACATGCCCTAATCTGAACTCTGTAGTACTGCTATGGTGAGTTTGATTGACATTTTCAGTAAATTAACTACTCTCTTAATGTGGCATTCAGAATAAATGCTAGTTTCAGGAGAGCACTGCTGCTTATTTTCATTTAATGGCACTCTTTTGTAACATGGCCACCACAGAGACTAGTTACTCCTCCTAAGGAGGAACAGGTTTTCTGACTACATGACCTCAAAGCCATTTTTACAAGTCGTCTTTTACTTCAGAGCCCAATTACAAACAGAGCTTCAGGAGAGAATACCTGAGAGACTATTATAGGGTGCAGTATTTATACCCTGGGCGTAAGGAAGGATGGGATCAAGAGAATTGTTCCTTCTGCCTGACGCTCTGCTAAAATGTGACTCCTACAATGGAGAAGCATTGTGGAGGGCATATCATGGGTAATTAACATTAAGCTAAGTATTAGTGATCAATGGCTCCATGGCTAGTTGGCAGTTGGTATCAGAGTGCCCCAAGGGTCGGTCCTGGGACCGGTTTTGTTCACTATCTTCATTAATGATCTGGAGGATGGCGTGGATTGCACCCTCAGGAAGTTTGCAAATACTAAAACTGGGAAGGGTGGTAGATACGCTGGAGGGTAGGGGACAGGATACAGAGGGACCTAGACAAATTAGAGAAGTGGGCCAAAAGAAATCTGATGAGGTTCAACCAAGAGAAGTGTGGAGTCCTGTACTTAGGACGGAAGAATCCCATGCACTGCTGCAGACTAGGGACCAAGTGGTTAGGCAGCAGTTCCGCAGAAAAGGACCTAGGGGTTACAATGGATGAGAAGCTGAAGATGAGTCAACAGTGTGCCCTTGTTGCCAAGAAGGCCAATGGCATTTTGGGCTGTATAAGTAGAAACATTGCCAGCAGATCGAGGGAAGTGATTATTCCCCTCTATTCAGCACTGCTGAGGCCACACCTGGAGTATTGCATCCAGTTTTGGTCCCCCCACTACAGAAGGGATGTGGACAAATTGGAGAGAGTCCAGCGGAAGGTGACGAAAATGATTAGGGGGCTGGGGCACATGACTTACGAGGAGAGGCTGAGGGAACTGAGGTTATTTAGTCTGCAGAAAAGAAGAGTGAGGATTTGATAGCAACCTTCAAGTACCTGAAAGGGGGTTCCAAAGAGGATGGATCTAGGCTGTTCTCAGTGGTACCATATGACAGAACGGTCTCAAGTTGCAGTGGAGGAGGTTTAGGTTGGATATTAGAAAAAAAAAATTCCCCTCTAGGAGGATGGTGAAGCACTAGAATGGGTTACCTAGGGAGGTGGTGGAATCTCCTTCCTTAGATGTTTTTAAGGTCAGGCTTGACAAAGCCCTGGCTGGGATGATTTAGTTGGGGATTGGTCCTGCTTTGAGCATGGGGTTGGACTAGATGACCTCCTGAGGTCCCTTCCAACCCTGATAGTCTATGATTAATATTGCAACTCAAATGGACTCCTTAATTTAGCATATTTTTAAAGAAGTCTACTATACTATGTGTCTTGTAACAGAAGTAACCATCCACTTCTTCAAATTAAAGACTTAAAAGTTTAGAACAATGTCAGTGTATGTTTTATTTTTAGGGCTGTCGATTAATAGCGATTACCTCAAGCTATTAACTCAGAGCGATTAAACGCAGTGTTAAACACTATCAATTGAAATTTATTAAATATTTGTGGATGTTTCTACATTTTCAAATGTATTGATTTCTATTACAACACAGGATACAGTGTACAGTGCTCACTTTATATTTTTTTTATGACAAATGTGCACTGTAAAAATGATAAAATAGTAAATTTCAACTCACCTCATGCAAGCATGGTAAAGAGATTGAACTATCGTGAAAGTGTAACTTATAAACGTAGATTTTTTTGGTATATAACTGCATTCAAAAACAAAACTGTAAAGCTTTAGTCCACTCAGTCCTACTTCTTGTTCAGCCAATTGCTAAGACAAACAAGTTTGTTTACACTTCCGGGAGATACTGCTGCCTGCTTCTTATTTACAATATCACCTGAAAGTGAGAACAGGCATTTGCATGGCACTTTTGTAGCCAGCATTGCAAGGTATTTACATGCCAGATATGCTAAACATTTGTATGCCTCTTCATGCATCAGCCACCATTCCAGAGGACATGCTTACATGCTGATTATGCTCATTAAAAATAATAATGCATTAATTAAAATTACTGACAATACTCCCCCAAGAAGTTCAGTACATCTCCTGCTTGGTTTTACTTGAATTCTGCCATATATTTCATGTTATAGCAGTCTCGGATGATGATCTAGCACTTGTTCGTTTTACGAATACTTTCACAGCAGATTTGACAAAACGCAAACAAAGTACCATGTGAGATTTCTAAAAATAGCTACAGCACTCAACCCAAGGTTTAAGAATCTGAAGTGCCCTCCAAAATCTGAGAGGGATGAGGCGTGTAGCATGCTTTCAGAAGTCTTAAAGGAGGAACAATCTGATGCGGAAAGTACAGAACCCGAACCACCAACAAAGAAAATCAACCTTCTGCTGGTGGCATCTAACTCAGTTGATGAAAATGAACATGGATCGCTCTGCTTTGGATCGTTATCGAGCAGAACCCATCATCACCATGGACGCATGTCCTCTGGAATGGTGTTGAAGCATGAAGGGACATATGAATCTTTAGCACATCTGGCACGTAGCTATCTTGCGACGCCGGCTACAATAGTGCCATGCATTCGCATGCCTATTCTCGCTTTCAGGTGATGTTGTAAACAAAAAGCAGGCAGCAAATTGTAACCAAACATATTTGTCTGAGCAACTGGCTGAAGTAGGACTGAGTGGACTTGTAGGCTCTAAAGTTTTACACTGTTTTGTTTTTAAATGCAGTAATTTTTTTGTATATAATATTATATTTGTAATTTCAACTGACATTGTATCATGACATTGTAAATTCAACTGTCATGATAAAGAGATTGCACTACAGTAATAATGGGGGAATTGAAAAACTTTTTTTACAGTCCTAATATTTGTAATAAAAAATAGAAAGTGAGCACTGTACACTTTGTATTCTGTGTTGTAACTGAAATCAACATATTTGAAAATGTAGAAGACAATCAAAATATTTAAATAAATGGTATTCTATTATTGTTTAATCACACGATTAATCATAATTAGTTTTTTTAATCGCTTGACAGCCCTATTTATTTTGTTTAAAATTAAGATCAGAGATAACGGTTCAACAAAAGGCTACTCTGAACAGTTGAAGCAGAACAGCTGTTAGACTTCATTATTTGGCCACTGGATTCAGAGTTTAAGAAACAAGTCAAAGCTAGATGTAGCATAAATGAACTTACTGAGCATGTGCTGGCATCATCTTCATCCTTCTCCTCATAATAGAAATAAACAAAAGGGATCCACAAAAACACAGAGAACAATATGATGGAATACAGAGCTGAGGAAAGGGAAAAAAAGCAGAGACGAAAAGAATTAAATCCAAGTTGTGTTGGCTTACATTGTTACACCACAAAAGTTAAAAATTAACTGGCAAAGTAATCAAAATGTCTTAGAACTTCACCATTTCCTCTCATCCCAACTAAAAAAAAAAAAAAAGTGTCATTCTGATAATTTACCTCTAGAACAAGTGGGTTGAGATTGCAGTGAGTCTAGTCATTTGCTGGCCAGATAAGACATTTGTTACGCATCAACCATTAAGAGATGAACCTGCAGATCTCAACAATAAGTCATAATAACTGGTAATGCAGGTTTTCAAATGGCATGGAATTATATGGTTAAATTATCTGCAATTATTCCTGCATATGTTCTCAGTCATGTGATCTTTAGAGCTATTATGTCACAAGACTTTTTTTCTACAAAATAAACAATCAATTACTGAATACATCTTTCACGCACAAATAAAACAGACTCCAACCACAGTTATTTTGAAAACTAGTATCCTATTGCCAATATGCTATCAGGAGTTATTAGGGAGGAAGGGGATATAGGACAGAACATTTCAATAGCCAGGACCCTTTCCTTCCTCAAAACTTCAGACCACAAAAATATAATTCTGCCACTAAGACTGAGCCCTTCCATCACAGAGGGATGAGACGAGGAAGAAGAAGAAAAAGTCACCAATAACCAAAAAAAATTGTATTAGTTTCTGGATCACTCCTTTGACACTTGCAGAGTGTGAGTGAGTGTGTCCCTCCTCTCATTGATGGGAAAGACTCAAATGACACACCCTCTCCTCTCCATTCTGCCTCATACTTCACAGTTCTGAATAGCTGACACTCATACTTCCAGTAGCCACAGTGATAGAGTAGGAATGAACAGACATGTGAAGGAAGCAGGGCACAATATACGTAAGATGAGGAGAGGGGGAACAGATTAGACAGAGTTAGTTCTTTTACAAAGTGACAGGAAACAATATTAAGTTCATGAACTAATTAACATATTTGCTTAAAAGTCTTCAGAAAGTGGTCTTTCCTCAGATTACATGCTATAAATTTAGGGGAGGATGCTTGTTATTAAAAGAAAATGAAAAATAACCCAAGAATTCAATGTGCAAATCCTATATGCACAAAATCCTCAATGCTATCTTAATGAAGAAATGACCAGCACCTCGATTAGAATAAATCTTGGCATATTAGCACATCTGAACATAAAATGACATACAAAATTAGTGACAGGTCATCTAGGCTAAATCATTCATATTATTCTGATACATGCTAAGAAATTTAAATCCAATTAACATGAAAAGTCAAATAGAAATTAGTCTCATCTCAAGAAAATACTTTGTCTGCGACAACAGAAATAGGCAGATTGGTTACTGAAGAATGTTTTGGCTGTTCATCTTAAAAACACCACTTAATTTAAATTAACTTGCAGTTTATTTATAGAATGTTTTCTAAATTCATAGAAACACTTCTTAGGTAATGAGGTACAGCCCACAATCACTAGACCATTTCCTTCTTCAAAAGCTGGAGGAAAACAAATTAAATTTGAATAGCCCTAAAACTGTGGGGTCTGGTGGTTATGGTAGTACTGGACAGCCACATGTAAATGCAAGCCTAAGGACTTGGGGGGGAGGGATAGCTCAGTGGTTTGAGCATTGGCCTGCTAAACCCAGGATTGTGAGTTCAATCCTTGAGGGGGCCATTTAGGAATCTGGGGCAAAAAATTGGTGATTGGTCCTGCTTTGAGCAGGGGTTGGACTAGATGACCTCCTAAGGTCCCTTCCAACTCTGATATTCTATGATTCTATGACTAATTTCTAGGCAGGCCACCAGTGACTCTTGGGCAATAACAAATTGACACATTCCCCTTAATGATGGTCAGTAACAGATCTTGGATTTTGCCAATCCTTGCATCAGAGAGGTAGGCTTTTCTCCAGACGTGCTGAAGTAAGCTCCTATGTAATTCTTCCTCTACATAATTATCCAGATAAGTGCTGGGCATTAAGCACTTCTGATATAACAGGTTATTTTAAAGGTTCATCTATTCGGTCACCCGAAATTACTCGTCGTTTCCAAATTTAGGCAACAAAGTCTTGGATTCTACTTATGTGTCTCTGCTAGCATTGCCAGGAAGCTAGGTTGGAGGTCTAGAGATTAGTAAAATGTTGAAAGGGTCCTTGATCTTGAATTCAAGAGACTAAGAGGATGGCTGGATTTAGTATGAGAAAACCCTTCTTGCACTTGAGGTTAGATAAGAAATAAGGTTATTCAGTCCCTCATTTTGCTCCACTCTGGGACATACAATAACCTGAAAAGAGGAAAGGTGAGGTGAGCCAGCATGGGTCATATGGTGTCATCAAGCCAGATTTTAATGAGACATTCAAGGTCAGGGCCAAGGTTTGACATTAGGATATGAAAGGCAATAGTTTTATTGATCACTTGTCTCAAATCTACTCTAGTGAGCGCAGAATGTGGTCCTTAGAGCGTACATTCTGTGAAATTACATACATCTTTTTGTCTAATATACACATCTGCAAAAGACTTAGTGTAAAGGACGTGTTAGTGAACTAAGTAAAAATCAATTATCAGCATTTTTAACTTAACATCTTTGACCAAGGGATTTAAATAAATCTGTGAGGTCAAAGAATTTCTGCTGTGCTTTTATTGTATTTTTAGAATAATGGATGATACAATGTAATTAATTCTGGTGAGGTATTCAATATTTTAAAATACTGATTACTATTGTATACTGAATTTCTCTTGACACATGCTACTGTGACACTAAATCATTTGCTTCACTAGAAATGAGCTGGGATTGAGGAGATTCAAAGCATCATCCAGCAGAAAAAAAGTTGCATGCCACTTAAATGTATGCTTAAATTTAGTGCAAAGTGTAGAAGGCTGAACATTTTTTTTAATAAGTATTGCTTAAGGAAGCTAAATGTTGGAAGAGACGCGAAAAATTGCAAAATCTATGCAATTTAAAATCAAGGGTGTTAAAGCCAAAGCATGAGCACCTCTTATAAGATGGAAACAAATGACCTGCTATCTGGGTAGTCTGAGAACAAGAGGTTCTCTATCTGAAGAAATCACACATTGCATCAGATTTGCATCCATGATATTTCAGCATCTTCAAAAGCCTCTGCTGGGCGGGGTCAGGATATCTTTATGACAACTGAAATAAATGTGATCAATGCGGTAATCATGATTGTTATATGGTGCAGAAATGTGGCCCCTGCACAACTAAACTTTTCAGTGTCAAAACTTATGGCACATTCTTAACATCTGTAAGTTAGATTTTTTCCCCCACAAACGAGGAAATACTTATACCATCCTGGCAAGCCACAGTGTTGCACCAGCAGAGAAAAAGGTGAGTGCAATGGAGGGGTCACGTCCAACACACAAAGAAGGTACACTTTTACAGGTTTACAGAGCTGAGGTCAAAACCAAACATGAAGGAGGTTCAATTGGAAGGTTCAATTGAGGGATTTAAGAGCCTAAACACTTCCATACTAACTCTTGCAGAAGCAAGAGGACTTGCAAGGGACCATTCAAAATGGATGTCCATTCTATGTGCCAAAACAGCTACATCATAGCCATGTGAATCTGCTGCTGCTGTCTACATGTAATGAGAAAACAATACAAATCATACATACTGTTTCAATAATCAACAATGTAATCACAATAATCCTATTTCGTTAGTTTTAGAATAAGTAAAAGTGTAGTGATTAAGTTAACCAGCTTTGATATCAAGCCAGGCAAAAGAGGTTAGCTTAATACTAAATCTAGATTACCTCCAGATAGTTATTGGAGAAAACAGTTTCTTGATAAGAAGCACAAATCCAAGCATCTCAAACTCCCACTTCTCTACATTGACTCAATTTAAGAATGGCCATGCTGGGTCAAAGCGATGGACCATCTGGCCCAGTATCCTGTCTTTCGATAGCGGCCAATGTCAGCTGCTTCAGAGGAAATGAGCAGAACAGGTCATTATCAAGTGATCCATCCCCTTTGCCCATTCCCAGCTTCTGGCAAACAGAGGCTAGGGATACTCAGAGTAAGGTGTTGCATCTCTGCCCATCCTGGCTAATAGCCACTGATGGACCTATTCTCCATGAACTTATCTAGTTCTTTTTTGAACCCTGTTAGAGTCCTGGCCTTCACAACATCTTCTACCAAAAAGAGTTCCACAAGTTGACTGTGCATTGTGTGAAGAAATACTTCCTTTTGTTTGTTTTAAACCTGCTGCCTATTAATTTCATTTGGTGAACCCTAGTTCTTGTATTATGAGAAGGCATATATAATTTACTTTCTCCACCAGCATGCATTATTTTATAGACCTCAATGATATCCCCCCTTAGTCATCTCTTTTCCAAGCTGAATAGTCCCAACCTTATTAATCTCTCCTCATAGGATAACTCTTCCAAACCCCTAATCATTTTGGTTGCCCCTTTTTTGTACCTTCTCCAATATATCTTTTTTTGAAATGGGGCAACCAGATCTGCATGCAGTATTCAAGATGTAGGTGTACCATGGATTTATATAGAGGCAATGATATTTTCTGTCTTATTATCCCTTTCCTAATGAATCCCAACATTGTTAGCTTTTTTGACTGCCACTGCACATTGAGTGCATGTTTTCAGAGAACTATCCATAATGACTCCAAGATCTTTCTTGAGTGGCAACAGCTAATTTAGACCTCATCATTTTATATGTATAGTTGGGATTATGTTTTCCAATGTGCATTACTTTGCATTTATCAACACTGAATTTCATCTGCCATTTTGTTACAAAGTTACCCAGTTTTGAGAGATTCCTTTGTAATTCTTCGCAATCTGCTTTGGACTTAACCATCTTGAGTACTTTTGTACCATCGGCAACCTGTGCCACCTCACTGCTTACCCCTTTCTCTAGATCACTGTTTCCCAAACTTGGGACGCCACTTGTTCAGGGAAAGTCCCTGGCGTGCCCGGCCGGTTTGTTTACCTGCCACGTCCGCAGGTTCGGCCGAACACAGCTCTCACTGGCCACGGTTCGCTGTGCCTGGCCAATGTGGGCTGCGGGAAGTGGTGCAAGCTGAGGGACGTACTGGTTGCCACTTCCCACAGCCCCCATTGGCTTGACACAGTGAACCGAGGCCAGTGGAAGCCGCGATTGGCTGAACCTGCGGACGCGGCAGGTAAACAAACCGGCCGTGCGCGCCAGGGGCTTTCCCTGAACAAGCGGCGTCCCAAGTTTGGGAAACACTGCTCTAGATTATTTATGAATATGTTGAACAGTACTGATCCCAATACAGACCTCTGGGGGGGCCGCCACTATTTACCTCTTTCCGTTCTGAAAACTGACCATTTATTCCTACCCCTTGTGTCTCATCTTTTAACCAGTTACTAATCCATGAGAGGACTTTCCCTCTGTCAAAGTCAGATTCAAGACACAAAATTTGTCAGACCACTCTGTTTATTAGCAAAGCGCTTTGCCAATGCACCCAGATATATGTAAGTGCCATGCAAAGGCACAAGCTATCTTATTTATACAGATAAGGGGAGACAAACTTAACATAAGAAACAAAAGGGAGCAGAAACTGACAAATATACATACATATCTTATTTGCATACTAACTTTTACCAATCTCCTCGCTCAGTAGGAGCTCTTAAGCTCATTAGTTTAAGAGGACCCATTGTCTCACACCTTAATGTTTCTCTTCCTGACAACTATATTTCAACAAACCTCTCTCCTGTTTAAAGCAACAGACAGCAAGAACAAGCAGCATTTCTTTAATGAATTATAATTACAATATAATTCATTCTATTTTCACACCTCTTATCCAAGGACATCTTACTTTGCTTAAGAGCCTTTGGCGAAAGACTTTATCAAAGGTTTTCTGAAAATCTAAACAACTATATCCACGGCATTCCCCTTGTCCACATGCTTACTGACCCCCTCAAAAAATTCTAGTAGATTGGTGAGGCATGATTTCCCTTTACAAAAAACATGTTGACTTTTCCCCAACACATTGTGTTCATCTATGCGTCTGATAATTCTGGTGTTTACTACAGTTTCAACCAGTTTACCTGGCACTGAAGTTAGTCTTACCAGCCTGTAATTGCCAGGATCGCCTCTGGAGCCTTTTTAAAAAATTGACGTCACATTAGCTATCCTCCAGTTATCTGGTACATAAGCCGATTTAAGCGATAGGTGACGTACTGCAGTTAGTAGCTGTGCAATTTCATAGTTGAGTTCCTTCTGAACTCTTGGATGAAATCCTGGTGACATATTACTGTTTAATTTATCAATTTGTTCCAAAATCTCCTCCGACACCTCAATCTGGGACAGTTCCTTAAACGTGCCACCTGAAAATAGTGGCTCAGTTTTGGGAACCTCCCTCGCATGCCCCGCCATGAGGAACAATGCAAAGAGTTTTTAGTTTCTCCGCAATGGCCTTATCATCCTTGAGTGATCTTTTAGCATCTCAATCACTGAGTGGCCCCACTGGTTGTTTAGCAGGCTTCCAACTTCTGATATGTTTAAAAAAAAAATAAGTTGCTCTTACTTTGACTAGCTGTTCTTCAAATTCTTTTTTGGCCTTCCTAATATTTTTATACTTCACTTACTAGAGCTTATGCTTCTTTCTATTTTTCTCAATAGGATTTAATTTCCACTTTTTAAGGGATGATTTTTTGCCTCACACTGCTTCTTTTACTTTATTGTTTAGCCACATACCAGTTTTTTGGTCCTCTATGTTTTTTAATTTAGGGGGTTTATTTGTTTTGTAATGTAAGACAGGAGGACAATGATTTTTACACCACCACTTATCCAACACACACCTAAATGGCATCCAATCAGCATAACATGTTGATCAATAGCCTCCTTTGTAAATGCTATTAATATGCCATGTTGACCATAAACATTTTTCCCCTCATTAAATTTATGCTAACACCAAAGTAATGGAATACATCAACACTGGCTGAACGAAGAGTCCTTGACGTCACTTGATAAGATTGAAAGTGAAATGTTACAACAAAATGACATTCAGAAAACATTTTTCTTTAATTAAGAATGCACTTGAAAGGAACTTTTAAAAGCTATGACAAGTTTTTAAACCTGGAGTCAAGAGTGCCTTCCCATTTCTTTATAGATAGATAAAAAGGGTCCTAAAACATTTCTGTTTAACATGGTAGCAAATAGGGGCTAGGATTTTAAAGCAACAACTTAGCAGCCAACAGTCTTTGGTTTAATAGGGACTACTGATTTCTTGAGTGATTAACCTGATTATCCTTTTCTTCCTCCTGATGCCTGAAGGCCATGTTTCTTTCCAGCTGCAATTCTGGCCAAACTATAGAGAATTCAGTTGCTGAAAAAAAATTAATCTTTCAGGAACGACTAAGGTTTCAGAAATTGTTGATGCCCTTTCATTTGGCTTTTGAGAGCAATAGCCTTGAGGACAGAGATTCTACACTGAAGGAAATGTTTTTATACAATCAGTTTGCCTACAATATGCAATATGACCATTTTTAAGGCATATTTTAATCAGTGGACCATTCAGAAGCAGATTCATTACATGGCTATAAAAAGATAACCATAT
The DNA here is from genome assembly GCA_033296515.1 of Macrochelys suwanniensis. Lineage (NCBI taxonomy): Eukaryota > Metazoa > Chordata > Testudines > Chelydridae > Macrochelys > Macrochelys suwanniensis. Next base: position 52,214,689 of record CM065777.1, read on the forward strand.
ACTAAAGATTTTGATTACCTCTGCTGAAGTAGGCCAGTTTGTGGGAAAAATATTATAGTTGTTGAAAACTCAAGCGTACAAATTCAATTACAAAAATTCAGTAAAATAGAACAGAGGCCTACTAGGCAACATAAAATGATAAATTTTGAACGCGTGTAGTCCAACTGAACCTTGAAAAGGGTCATTTATAAGGAAAGTTTTCTTCCTAATAACACTATTAGGATTATTAGTAACCAAGTACCTGTAATTCTGTTCAGGAACAGAAAGCAGGGAGGAAAGATACTGAAGACAGAGTAAACAAAACATTGCATTTACATATGAACTAAATATTCTTATTGCTCCCCTATGCTGCTCTACAACAGCTGAACTCTGACAAAAACAGGTTATGTTTTTCAGAAGGTTATTATACCAAGCAAGATTCTGAAGATGAGCATTAGCTTTCCAGATTGTGAGAAAAGATTTTACAAACTTCATTTTTCAAATCTCAGTGATGATTTATAATAATCTGTAGGTCCAGACAGCAGTCTGAATATCAGAAACTGACAATGTCTTGTTCTGCCCAGTAGGCAGAAAGCTCTTGAGCATGTGAAGAAATTAGAAAAGCCAAGGCCGTTACCTTTGAAAGATGTGAGTTCTTAATGCATACTATTTATCTTCATAGGAGAAGATTAGACACCCTAATCCATTTTGTTTACATCACTTAAACACCTATTTTTCTTTAACATAATATGTCTACATATTGATCTATGTCCTTCCTAAGTCAACTCAGTGGCATTCAAAACAATGTAGTCTGAAACAAAGATGGTACTTAGACAGTTCTTCTCTTTAAACTGCTTTCTATATAAACTTCAGGAGTACAGTTTTTTTTCAGGATCTCAGATCTGAAAAAGTAGCTCATCCCATCTGCAAAATACTGTCTGTAAAAATGCAAATGGAAGGTCATATCAACTTCTTCCTCAACAGAAGTAGAAGCTAAACATGGACAAGAATGCTAAGGGCTATCCCACATGACCAATCCTCAGAGATTTTTTTTTTTCCAGGAGAAAGAAAAAACACAGTTCTAAGTGGTAGGGGCATGAGTTCTTAGTTAAAAATGCAGTAGAATCCAGGGGTAAGAGAGTTCTATTTTTTTTTCCTACATCAGTTACTAATTAATTGGTGGGCACTCTTTGCTCACAAACTTAAGTTTCACAGATATAGATACGTCTCCCCGCCCCCCAAAAAAACAAAATTAAAACTTCCTTTTTAATAAGACAATTTGTAAAGTACAAACGCCATCTGAAACAGCAACAGTACCTCTCAGCCAAAAAAATCTAAGCCATACTCTCATTTTAGAATTGTAAGAAGTTAAATTCCGAACCTTATCTAGGCAGAAATCCCACAACCAACGTACCATGAAACCAACTATTATACTAAAGAAATCAATCCAGACGCATTAATGGAACACCCCTTAGGATTGGGAACCCATTCTACTAGGCCCCATAGAAATATAAGCAGACAAGAGTTGAAAATCTAAGGCAATCTACAGCTCAAGGCACAGTTAAGGAATAACAAAGTCCTTCTAGTCTTTTCCATTGAGGTTAAGACAAGACAAAAAATAAGTGGGCATTTGCTGGTAACAGATTAGAAAATTAATTTTCATAGTCCAATAATATTGTTCCCACTTCTCTCTCATTAGTGTCTTCCTCCCACATGCACAAATGAAGTTTCAATCCTTTCCTCCCTACCCTTTGTAAACTCTGAGGCAGTGATTGTCTCATTTCTACATTACTTGACACAATGAGGTCCCTAACCCTGAATCCGAGGCTCCAAGTAACAGTATTAGGTATCAGAGGGGTAGCCGTGTTAGTCTGGATCTGTGGAAGCGACAAAGGGTCCTGTGGCACCTTATAGATTAACAGAGGTATTGGAGCATAAGCTTTCGTGGGTGAATACCCACTTCATCGGATGCAAACGATTAGGTAGTATTTCTGATATTAAAAACAGTTTCTCCTATGCTCACTTCATCTAATTACTCTTGAAACATTATCTTGTACTACACTAACTCTCCAGCCCTTGTCAGTTGCATCCTTCAGATACTTGTAGGCCATTATGTCCCACCTTAGGGGCTTTATTGAGCTATAGCTATTCAGACTGTACTTTTTTCCTCATTGGTCTTAATCATTTCATCCATTTTCCAAATTCGCTCTATTGTATCTATTTTGCGGTTATTGATGTGCCCAGGTGTGATGCTCTGTACCTCGGGGGAACACCCAGCACCCCCATGTTCATCTTTATAAAATGACTGTGGTATCCAATGCAAAGTGTCATATTGGGTGTCTTCACAAGGCTCATCATGCACTGAGCATATATAGTGATGTTATAGTAAGGTTATGATTTCATGTATATAGTTACGAGGCTGAAAATGTATCCTCATGGCCTAATGTATTCTCATGAACTTTTGCAAGCCCATGCAAAAACTCTCCAAGAACAGAGAGGCAGTTCACACCTCGTCAGGGCATGGATGGAACAAACCCAGCCCAGCCTGACAGGAACAATGGACACTTGCTTATGCAGCAACAAAAGAATCTGTTAGACCCTCAAGGGAGTCATCCCCTTCCTTTGGGCAGTTTGGACTGCGATGAGGTAATGCTCACTTGATTCTGAAGGGGGTGGGGGGGGAGGGGGCAAAGCCAGGAGGAAAGAAAGGACATGTTAAAGGGAGAGACATTTTGCTATGCTCTCTCTCCCCCACCTACAGCTACAGACAGCACCACCACCACCACCAAGCCACTGAACCACTGATCAACGGGGAGAGCCTGGCTGCAGAGCCAGACTGTGGTGAGAAGCATCTAAGTTTGTAAGGACATTGAAAGTGTTAAGATCAGCTTAGAACATGTTTTGCTTTTATTTCATTTGACCAAATCTGACTTGTTACGCTTTAACTTGTAATCACCTAAAATCGATCTTTATAGTTAATAAATCTGTTTATTCTACCTGAAGCAATGCGTTTGGTTTGCAGCATGTCATAGGCTCCCCTTGGGATAACAAGCCTGGTACATATCAATTTCTTTGTTAAATTGATGAACTTACATAAGCTTGCAGCGTCCAGTGGGCGTAACTGGACAATGCAAGACGGAGGTTCCTAGGGTTGTTTCTGGGACTGGAGATATTGGCTAGTGTCATTCGCTTGCAAGAAGCTGGGAACAGCTTACATGCTAGAGGCTGTGAGTGAACAGCCCAGGAGTGGGGGTTCTCACAGAAAAGCAGAGTAAGGCAGGGTACGGCAGACTCCCAGAGTCAAGGATTGGAATGGCCTAGCAAATCACTGGTCCAGACAATACCAGAGGGAAACGTCACATCAGGAACTTGTAACGCAGAAACCAGATAAGCAGATCTACTGGCAAATCACAATAGCAAGTCTGCTGTGACTTCAAAAGAATATATCAAAAGGTTAAAAACAAAAACAAAAACCTGTTGGCATTTATGGAAGAAGCATGGCCTTCTGCAGAAGTAGTAGTTCATAATCCTAGTGCACTGGCCACTTTGGTATTTGAGAAAGTAATCTGTACTAGTACTCTTCACATAAGTCTCTGGAAAATTCCCATCGCTACAACACTACAACAACAGCTCTTCAGTAACCTAAAGCAGTGGTCCTCAACGTGGTGCCCTTGGGCGCCATGGCACCCACCAGGGCATTTATGTGTCCCCGCCTACTGACAAGGGAGTGCTTCCGCCGGACAACCTGCCACCGAAATACCTCCGAGAAATGACAACGCCAAGAAGCGTTGCTGCCGAAATGCCGCTGCTTCTCGGCAGCATTTTGGCAGTGACACTTCTCGATAATGCCGCTTCTCGGCCGCATTTCAGTGGCTGGTCGTTCAGCGCCCACCACACTCTTCTGGGAACATGAATATGCTATTGCAACAGAAAGGTTGGGGACCACTGACCTAAAGAAGCCTTCAATACATAATCACTTAAATTATTTTTTCTTTCCAGAAATATTTAAATTTTGCATGAAAAAAAAAAAAAAGCAGGAAGAGTTCGGAGAGTACAGACCACTCTGGTGACAGAGGGAAGACCCAGATCACCAAACTAACTCTGCAGCCACTTCACCCATCAGCCAGCTGAGCCAGCAGCTATTTAGAAGCAGTGCTGCTCTCTGCCTCACAAAATGGCTGCCTTAAGTTTAGTCATCCTGTGACTAGCTACAGGTCCACCACACCCTGCAGTCAGAAAAGGGTGCATTACTAGTGGGATCTTGGCCCTGCAGAACTTAATATTTTTCAGTGACCTGTAAGAAAAAACAGTGAAAGTCTGTAAGGGGAGTGGGAATGCAGTGCAAAACCTTTTCTTGCATAGGAAGTCTGTATCCAATAGCAGCAAGGAGTTTTTAGCAGAGCTCGCTTTAGTCAGACAGCCAAGATTACCAAGCAGTGGAGGCCATATAAGTAGATATGTACGTAAGAGAAATGCCTATTTCTTGATCACCTTGACCGATTGGTCCTTCAGCCCTCATATAGATTGCGCTGATCACAACACATCTTCCCGTCTTCTCTTATCCTGCCCTTCCTTCTCCATGTGCGGCCATGTCTTTTCACGAAAAAACTCTCTTTTTGAAGGTCGGCAGAGTGGGTTTCAGTTCCCATGGGTACGACTCGGCAACAGCTGCAGTCCATCGATTGTCAGTGAACCTAGCCATATGCCCGGCCCATCACATCACCTGCTTTCAACAAAAACATCCTGCACTTCACTCTGCTGACTGTTCACTTCATTGGGGACTCGGTAGCAGATTGAAATCCCCAGAATTCTTCTTTCCATCACTCTCTCCATGGCAGACAGTTGCTGCTCTTCTGTCTTTGTCAGTCCCCATGTTTCGCTGCTGTACAACATTGCCAGCAGTACTATTGAGTTGAAGAGGTTGGTGTGTGTTACTTTGTTGATTTTTCCTTGGAGTACATCCTTGATAGAGTTGAATGAGCGCCAACCAGCTTTCTTTCTGCCTATTATCTACTATATATGCATTAATCCAGAATAATGCAGCGGAAATGTACTAATCCACAGGCATGTTACAATTACCACCTCGTATTAGGAAAAGCATTCACTTTGCAGTAGATCCAGTGCTGTTGGCTGAATCAGAAGATGTGAAAAATTAGTGGAAATTATGAACATGGTAAAGAATATGGTCTACAGTTGAATGTGGACAAGACAAAAATACTATGTGGTATACAAGGATCCTGAGAGAACATGCGATATTCCAGTGAATGACACAGCCATACAGCGCGTGAGAATTATTGCTACTTAGAAAGCATCATTACAGCAGATTATCAGACACTGCAAGCAACAGCAAAAGATGTTCTGGAAGAACGAACATCTGATGAGAAGTGATACAAATATTAAGGTTAAAAATTCTGACTCCTAAACTTAAATTTGGTCTGTGTTAAATTATGGCTGTGAAATATGGACATTCAAGCAATCGATAAAGAATCAATCCTTTCAATTATGGTATTACAGAAAAACTCTGAAAATATCATGGATAGACCACTTAAACAACTAAAGAGTATTGGGGAGGACTTAACTCAAAAACATTACAAGATCCTATTAAAAGAAAATTTGATCTACAGGGCACATTTTAAGTGATTCAGCATGCAATGCATTTTTACAGGCACTGGAAGCGAAAGTTGATGGCCAATGAACATGAGGCAGAAAAAGAAGATTTTGGATGGACAATGCACTATCCTGGGTGGATCAAAAGGACTATTCATCCACAAAGAGATTAGTACAGGACCATATAGAATGGGCTACTATGGTTGCAACCATCCAGTAATGGAGATGTCACATAAGGAAAAGATACTTACAGTAGAGCACTAGACAGTTATAGATTAGTCACTGCTAGGATTAAATATTCCACCCTTTACATGTTTTATGTTTTCCCACTGAAAATTACAAAGAATACTGTCACTGAATTCTCATATTGATTTCCACTTAAAAGCATTTTAAGAACTAAAATGGACTTCATGTAGGATACAACACTTTAACTGTGCTGATTTTCATATTTGAAAGGGGGTAGTCTGCCTTATTCTACTGTCACTTTGGCTCATTACTCATGCTAATGATAAGACTGCTGCATAAACATTGCTATTCACAAGCTAATTTTTAAAAGAAAAAACTATTACTACGATTAACAGCGTAACTGTTAGATTCTGAAACCTCTCACCTCCAACTTTTTTTTTTTTTTAAACCAGTACATATGGGAAGACATTATAAAGACCATAAAATCTGATCTCTGTGCATCTCCTTTGCTACGTAGTAATTCCTCATAGGAAAGAGACCTAGAACTTTTTACTATTAAATTCGCCCACTACTGGCATAAACAGACAGAATTCCATTTTAGTTAGCCCAGTTTACTGCTAGTGTAACTTGGTTCATTTTTCCACCCAGAAGACTAGTTCTAGAACTGGTGGCCACCATAAACTAGACAACTTGGATGCAGTTTCTGGATCCCATGTGTTTTAAGCCTGAACAGAGACCAGGTACCATCCCTGCCTTGAGGTCTCCAGGTATACCCTTTGGAATGCTAGATAAAGGATCTGCACCCCTCCACAGAGCTGAGATCATATGACTCACTACCTACTCACTGAAACCAATGCTGACCCCTCAAACTCCTCCCATAGCTTTAACACACCCTCTCAGAACTCCACCCAAAGGTGAGCGCCTTCTGGTTCTACCTCTTCAAGGGGGGAAAACATGGTAAGTGTGAATGCTACAACGTGCGACACAGTATTTGCAGGGGACTTTAACACATTATTGCTCTCTAACAGCACAACACTACACACATTTGTCTGCCAATTTCCTCATCACTCCAGAGCATCTTTTGGGCTAGAGTCGGGATCATCCAGGGCCCTCTGTTTCAGTTCATGGCTTGGGTTATGAAATATAGAGTCTTCTCCTGCAGTTTGCCTACTGTGACCTTGGCCATACTGTTCTCTTCCCTTCTTCTACCTAACTTTCTATTCGCCTCCTTCCCCAGTCCTCCTGGCAAGAGTACTTTTTAAAACTGCGCCTGCTCTATCACCTTTGTCTTTGTCCTGCTTGGAAGATTTCTACACTCTTCACTTCCCCATCCCCCACCTCTGCTCAAACAAGATGAGGAAGTATTTTCTCACAACTTAAACACAACCTCTTAGGATGTCTATTGTCAGGTCAAAGCACAGTCATTAAAGTTACAAACTCCTGATTGTTCTGTCTGGTATGTACTTGTTGCAAGACCTGTCAAGCAATTATGTATACACTTCATAATGGCTTTCCATGATACAGTAGTTTCATAACCAGAATGAATTGTACTGACAGATGCCTCAACATTGTCACATCATACTAGAGGTTTTCCTGGTCTATTTACTCGTTTAGACTAGCCAGGTCACGCAAGTCAATGACAAAGTGACAGTCCATTCATAAGTGTACATATTATGGCTATTTAGATCTAGCACAAGAGAATCAGGGTCTTCTATTTGTGTAAGCGAACAAGACAAATACCAAAGTAACTTTAATCAAAAATTATTTGCCTGAAACTTAGCAACAGTCTTAAGAGATTCAGTTACAGTTTTGGTCCTTCTAGAAATAAGAAATGAGAAAAATGCCCTTGAACTACGTAGGTACCTCACCTTTTCCCTCTCCTCTCCACCACCTTATATAAATGGAGATATGCCAATCTCCTATAACTGGAACAACCTTGAAAGGTCATCGAGTCCAGTCCCCTGCCTTCACTAGCAGGACCAAGTACTGTCCCCTGACAGATTTTTTTGCCCCAGATCCCTAAATGGCCCCCTCAAGGACTGAACTCACAACCCTGGGTTTAGCAGGCCAATGCTCAAACCATTGAGCTATCCCTCCCCCGCGAGTCCCTTCAGTGACTCAGAGCAACCATGAGGGTATCAACAGGATAAGCAGTCTCAGTTTGCTTTCCAATCCCAAAGTGACACATTATTAACAAGCAAGCTATTTTAGAACATACATTAATCAGTTGACTTAATGATGCCCAGTGAACATTTTAAAACTAATCACACTTGAATACAGGTAACCAAGCATTCTGCCAGCACTGGTTTCATCATACATGTTGGATATGTACAAGAAGTCATTATGAAGTTTGATAAAGTAGCATGACCTTTAGCATGATCAGCACACTAATACCCAGGGGTACCATTTGAGAATGCTTAAGTTCTATTTTCAGGATGGACCTAGACGCATGGTTAGTTCTGAAAATTTTACCTCGGATCTGTGTTATTGTGCCTTCAGTTCACAGCAACTCCATTTCAGCAGCACTGTCTGGCTAGTCTAGCCGAGTACAAGAAATCTGAATTTTAAACAGCTAAGGATGAAAGTATTGATGGGGACCCAAGATTTGCAGGGTTACAAGATAAGAAAAAAAGCTAGCTCTCAGTTAGTTGGTGGCAGCCTTACCAATTGAAGATGTATGTCCCAAACGGGTCAGATAGGACTCACTGCGTAGCTCTAAGTTTTGGTCATGAACTAAATATATCCCAACCTTTAGTAGCTGTCAAGTGGTTTCTCATCTGCTGAGCATTTGACAGTTGCAACCTCTTCAGCTTATAAATTTTGGCACAGATCTATGCTCTTATAACCTCTAGACCATGTTACCGGCATACATTTTAGCAGGTATGACAGAACATACCCGTGTTCACACGCTACTGTAATAATGTTTGTACGAAGTATGCCATGCGAGATTTAAAAAACTCAGTTTGCTGATCACTATTATCATGGCAAAACGTACATAGGACCATTATATGTGAAGTTATAAACAAACTGAGATCACAACTAAAAGTATGTTTTCCAGATAAATCTGGGGAGTAGCCAAACCAGTTCCTCAGAGACAAAGAGCAAGCTGACACCTCAGCTAGGTGTAAACAGGACTGATGCACCATTACCATCTAAGTGGCGATTCTTTGGCAGGAAAGGGGGCAGGGGCAAAAATCTACATCTCTGCAAAGAAGCAGCATGGAGTTCCCTTCCACACAGACTGCATGTCACTTTCTCCAAGTTGGAAATGCTTGGGGGGGGGGGGGGGGAGGGGAGGCTGCGGCAGGACTATAAAAAAAAGAAGGGGCAGACACCACAAAACACAAATCCCCGGGCCATCGCATTCACTGCACCTGAAGAGACAAAGGAAGTAGCCGTTTGATTCTGGGGGAGTGGTCCTGACCTAAAGACTTTGGTCAGTAAGACTGCTGAAAGCATGTGGCGAGAAAATTTTAAATTTGAATCTTATAGAGATTGTTAAATTAGGCACCAATAAACATTTCTGACTTTTATGCCTCAATATTTGTACTACAAATCTTTGTAATTAATAATAAACCTTGTTTTAAATCTAATCCAGTATGTTTAAACTGAAGTGTCTGAATAATTATTTAAAATAATAAGATGGCATATTATCCCCTTAAAGGAATAACAAATTTAATATATTTGCACTGTCCAGGAGAGGGCTGGGCAGTCCACAACATACGTTTCTGGGGGGGAAGATCCGGCACTGGGGGTGTGCAGTGTAACCAAGGCTACTAAGAGCCAAGGTGTGGCTGACTATCTGCAGCACACACAGACATGGTTGGAAGTCATTAACATGCTGGAGGCTGTTTATGAGCAGTCCAGATTGGAGGCTACAGTAGCAAGGCACTGTAAAGGGCACCACAGGTTAGAGGGTGGGGTGACAGCTACTCAGCCTAATGTGTACCCCAGTAGGTCACGCAGGGGCCTTCCTTTGAAAGGCGTCTTGTAATTTAGAAGTAATGTAAAACAGTCACAGCCTTAAGGGCCTTCAGTCACATGAACCATACTCCACTGCTTGTTACCACATATTTTTGTTAAAACTTTAAATACTGGACCAATATGGAGTTACTCCCTATTGGCCCCACTTGGGGGCAAAGGTGTTTACTAGATCACTATATAATCTCAAGATTATATAAAGTAGGATCTTCATGGAGATGGCCTTGCAACTATAAAATGCTCTTTCCCACAATATACCTTGTAGTATGCCTATAACATCATGGCAGGAGAACTAGAAGGTATATTTCCATTTTGGTTATTTGATGGGAGTGCTGTTGTATATGATTCAAGGAAAGCAATTCTCTCCTTCCTCCCTCCCCCTCCCGGGAATTTTAAAAATTCTCGTTGCAAGCTTTTAGCAATTACTATTCATCCACGTTCAATTTGTAGTCTAGTAGGCACAAGAAACCTTAAGGGTTGCTTGGTTTTCCTTCCTCAACAGGAGTCCATGGAGATCAATACATTAAGTTAACAAACATGAGATATTAAAGTGAGGAATTCCATTAATTTCACTCGTCTTCCCTCTCAATTTCTTGCAACGTCTCAACCAGGCCTTCATACCATGAATCACTCTTCATAAACAAGAATGATGAGGCTATGCATCAGCAGCATCATTAGCATTTGACTGTAGCATTAACACAGAACTTTGCTGTCATTGCACTGTACACCAGACTTTACGAGCATTGCATGTTATGACAAACTTCCTAGTTTGGAAGAAACTTCAGGTTTTTCACTTTGGAGCCTAGACCTCAAGTACCTGCTATTTTACAAGATGCATACACTCATTTCTTAAATCATATTTCATGGAAATTTGCTAAAGAATGTTATGAGTCTTATGAAGCCTATTACATTTTCTTGTACTCTGAGAGCACATCAGGAAAACAGGCAAATGTGACTTGACCATCTATGTTTTTATACTATGTGCATATGTTCTGCTAGAAATTATATATTACTGTTGAATTCAGTATAGGCAAAAGTTACAAAATGTGGATTATTTCCTTATCAATCTGACTAAATGTAAAATAGCAAAAGAAAAACAATACTGCTAATTCAATACGTAAATCTCTACCACCATCTGGAGGTAAAACTGTGCTATGGCATTAAAAATGTGTACATTAAATTGAGGTAGTATCAACTTTATTACACTTCAAAGCAGATGATACTTATAGACTAATGCTACCATGTAGCAATGTTTGAAAAAGTAGTTCTAAGCCTTCATTTTCAGTAGTGCTAAACTTTCCCCAGAAATCATCACTTAATGTTGTTTTTCATACTTATTCTTTGCTGAGAATAAAGAATTAGTTCTTCAAAACTACTAAATGAAAATCTGTTATGCAGTTTGAAATCTCAACATTATTAAAATTAAATATTTGTACAATCCTATGTGCTAGGTATTCTGTTAAATTCACAAACTAGGGTTTTATATGCCATTATTGAAGTCCAATAGCTCTGAAGGTTTTGGCATTCATGTGCAGTCAACAGGAATTTCTGCTTTGCTAAATCCGAAAAAACTGATCAAACAATGAAACTAAGGGTAAAAACAGTATCCTTCACAATATTGTTTCCTTGTGAAATTAAAGTGCATTCAATTTAGTCACTAAAATTTTTAGACCTACTATGGATTACCCAGTAAGATAACAACTGACAGATGAGAACACACTATGTTTACAGTTTATTTAGAACAGCATTTCTCAAACTATGGGTCGGGCCTCCTACCACAAGCACAAGTGCGGAGGTTTCTGGGTTTGTTTGTTTGGGGTTTTTTTGGAAGCTCTGGTTGTCAGCCCTGGGTGGCTGGGGCTCATGCAGAAGGGCCGTGCACACCCAGGAGGCCGGGATAAAGAGGATAGCCGGTGCCGCACCCTCTCCCCCCACTCCACTCCTCCACCAGGAGGCAGCCTGGGCTCCAGCTGTTAGCCCCAGGGTGGCAGCAGCAGCGCAGAAGTAAGGGTGGCAGTGGAGCACTAAGTACGCTGTTAAAAGTGATGACAAATATCACTTTTCACATTGCCACACTTACTTCTGTGCTGCTACTGGCTCGGAGCTGCCTTCAGAGCTGGGCACTCGGCCAGCAGCTGCTGCTCTCTGCTCTACCTTCAGAGCTGGGTTGTGGTATATGTACTGGAGGGTACTCCACGAAGGGGTGGGGGGGGGGGCAATTAAATAAGTTTGAGAATCACTGATTTAGAGCATCCAACAGCTGTACACAATTAAATGATTTCCCCTCTTTAGCAAATCACTAATATCTCCCTCAACATGTATTTGTCCACAGAATTCAAGGAAAACTTAATGAAGATCACAAAAATTGGAGTGGGGGCTAAGGCACAGCTACTGAACCTGAAATTACACTACTTTAATCTAGCCAGGTCATGTCTGGGGCCTCCAGCCCTGATGATCAACTCCTCTCCCTCAGTGCCTCCTGCATGCTGCATAACAGCTGTTCAGCAACATGCAGGAGCCATGGGGAGGGACAGGGGAGGAGCGGGGACAGGGGGCAAAGAGGCAGGAAGAAGTGGGGCAGGGGCTTAGGCCTAAGCAGGGGTTGAACACCCCCAGGGAAAATTCTAAAATCAAAATGGGGGTCCTCAGGTTGCTAAAGTTTGAGAACTGCTGCTCTGGACAATCCATCCTGCATGGATAGCCAAAGCTACCATCCTAATGAACTTTTAAGGTAACTTTTACCAAGCCCTAGTGCCTTTAATTTCAACTTTGCACATTCTAGAACTCGTTGGGAAATTTTCAACTCAATATGTTTTTGTTGGAATATGCCAATTGGTTAAAACCAAAACTTTAAGAAGATTTCTCAGGTCCAGGATGGAATTTCTAGTCAAAAATCAAACAGTAAATATTCCAGTGGTTAGGGCACTCATCTGGGATGTGGGAGACCCACGTTCAAGTCCCTGCTTTGAATCAGATACGCACAGAATAGCCAATAGCCCAATGCACTAATTTTTATTTTTGTGTGTGAAAAGTTTCAAAAGGTCTGTTTCATCCCCGCGTGGAATAAAACCAAAATGCTAAAATGCTGAAATTTTGTGCAGAACATAATTCTTATTTTCCAGAAATTTAATGGTAATATCAAAAAAGCAGTGACAACTTTCTCAAGCCACAGAGTTTTCCTACAATTTTTTTTAAGTCAGATAACTAGATGAGATTAACTATGTAGATGAGATGACATTAACTACTTTCCCCATTTATATCTATCACTGAAAATAATTCATAATACAACTCCAGAATATATATAGTTCATAGGAACAAGTCAAGTTCCTTCTTTAAAAAAAGGACTGAAGTTTTGCAACACATTTTAAGTTAACAACATTCTCAAGTGGCCCATTACCATGGTTATCTGGTGAATTCCTCAGATTTTGGATTCAGTTTTTCAGATCACCTTAAAAGTATGCTGGAATTAGTCTACTAGAAATTCAGATTTAAAGAGCTTGTTAGTTTTAAACTGGAGATTAAGTCCACATAACTCCACAAAGAAGAGGCATGCAATCAGTGACCTTGACATGTTAGTCTGCACCTATCATTCTCCTAAGCAGCAGTACCACCAAAATTTAGTACTAGAAATTTCAAACAGGCACTTCAAGGTAGACTTAGAACTGGAGGAAGATTTAATAGCAAGTAGGTCTGTATCTGAGTGGAGTCAAGTTTGTGTCTTTATATTAGGGCTGTCAATTAATCAATTATTAAACAACCAGACTCTAAATCACTAGACTCCTGTTACAGAGAATTAACAGGCCAAAATGCAAGGATATGCAGTCAAGGTATTGCCTCATATATTCCTTTTTAGTTCCTCAGGAATCAAAACATATCACTGTTTTTGTGGAGAAAATATAATTCCTGACCCTGGTAGAAAGACATGTCCAAGAAGGCAAACTACAGAGCAACCACAACACTGAATCAGGAACAGACAGTAATGACAAAAATAAACACAAGGGAAAAAACCCAGTTTGTAACCCTACCTGGGTGAGCCATACCCCTCTCCCACAAAAGGTATCCAAGAAGTCTTTTTTTATTATTATTATTTTATTAAACACAAGTAGCCATATTTGTATAGCTTACCAAATCAATAAAGTATCACTGCATAGAATTGACAAGGAAAGCCCTAAGGAATCAGATGTATCTTATACAAAAGCCAGAAGGCACAGACTACCTATTTAATCTGGTAAAGTATTCGAAGTTCTTATATGGTATTCTGCATCAAGTTTATTTCTCAAAGATAAATCTGACATTTCTCATTTAGGGAAGCAGTATTACTGTTTTGAGGGGAACAAGAAGTTTATAAAAAATGGCAAGAGAAGAGAGGAGTTCCTTTTCTAGGTGGGAATCTGAAGTTTTTTTAAATAAACACTGATTGCAGCTTTTGTAGCAGTACTACCAGTACAAGCCACACCAAAGATAACTTTCTGATAAGTCAGATGAATTCTATGACTGCAGCTTGAAATTACCCAAAATTGGCATTTTGATTTTCTCTGGCATCTTCACTGTAAGATAGGCCTCTTGTTGCAAATTATTAGTGATTTTTTGTACTTTAGTAAGTATATAGTGACTTTCACATTTTGAAATATTGTTGCTTTGAGTCATTAGGTTCCACTTTAATGCAAAGTGCGACAATACATTTACCAGGTATATTTGTACTAGTAGCATTGCACAGTAGAAAGAAGACTTAACAGTCAATGAAAATTTAGCACAACTCATTGCAACCTATCTTCAAGAGTATTCTCCTCCCAACACATGATCATTTCACAGAGTCATATCACAGAATCATAGGACTGGAAGGGAAGTAGAAAGGCCTTCTAATCCAGTCCCCTGCACTTATTGCAGGGCTAAGTATTATCTAGACCATCCCTGACAGGTGTTTCTTTGGTTTTGAATAGTGAGTTCAACACAATGCTACGATAGTTATTTTCACTAAAACTTTGTGCTAGATAAACATTATCCACTATTGCAATGAATAAATATTTTATTTATAAAGGACAGATTGCAGAGATGGGTCCAACACTTTCTATAAAAGTTTAGATTTTAAAAGCAATAAAAACCACATTTTAAAATAAGTTTAAAAGTTGATCTAATACAGTTTTCTAGCTTTTATTTTGTTTAGCTTTATCACTCCATTATGTTCATTTACTGAATTAGATACAGCCCTCAGGCAGTGTCTGAACAGTGAATGGTCTTGCATACCATAGGCGTTACAATATAAAAACAAAATTGCACTGAGTTATGTACAGGAGGAAAATGTCACATTACCTTAATTGTAAGAAACCTTGACATACCATGCTATATGCTAAAAAAGTGACAAGAGTAGGGCCACAGAAAAAATCCCTAAGGAACTCATTAATGTCTATCCTATGAATGTGTATTAATAGTAGTCCACATTGTGTATTATAGGTCCATACGCCAAAACTCATTAGGCAAGTTTTAAGCATTGTGTCATTGGAACTGTGATGGGAACGATAAGCCCACATGCAGAAGCTCCCAAGATTGCATTTTAATAAGCAAACTGCAATTTTAATTCACAAAGAGGGAAAAAGCCTACAAAAGCTTCGACTGAAGACAGAACTAAGGTTTATCTCAGCCTGAGTTTTCAGTTTAGTTATAACCCCCTGAAAATTAGCTTATAATACAATATTTTAATTAGAAGGTATCAACACATGATCCAGTCACTGCAGAAAATCCTAATTTTAGAAGCTGTTTTAAAACTACTCACTGTAATATCCGTATAGTACTGTGTCCTCAATTTGTCTTGTGACATTAGTATCAGCCCACTCCTAGGAAGATTGAAGGGGGGAAAATTATGGAACACTTACTTCACAAAAGCAACACTTTCAATCCATAGAACTTTCAATCCTAAATATTTTGCTATTGTCAAATGTATAAACTGGGAACCATGAGATTTTGTTCTTGGTGGCTTTCAGGAATTCAATCAATTGAATTCTTACAGCTCTGGAGGAACAATCTGAACAGACTCAGACTTACAATTCTGAATACAAAAAGCATGGACGTGGTAAAAAGGCTGTGTAGTTACCTTTCTGCACTACTGAGGCATTTATACAGGCCCCTAGTTATTATTTGTTTTGATCATAGAGTTACATAATATTCTTTCATCTAAATACCACATATAATAGACAGCATGGAACAACTCGACTCAAAATTGAACAATCATCAATATAAAAAGATACTTATGATTGAAAACTTGATCTCAAAGAGCATTTTCATTATATATCTGTCAGGTATCTACTATAGTAGACTTTTATAGTCATTTATAAGGTAAGAACATATGTATTTCCTGCGAAATGACTCAGACAGACCAACTGCACTGACTACTTAACCTCCAATTTAAAGGCAAATGGGAGAAGCAGTGGGGTTTATTAATGTTGAGAAAATATGTCCAAATATGTGGCAATTCCTTGGAGGTGTCTGTATTGACAGGGCCTTACTTACAGTGGCTATTGGCTGTCTTGTCAATTTCACAGCTCCAGCATGGAGCTGTGAAAGTGACAAGAAATCCCGGCAGCTAAAGCACAGCTGCTCCCCACTCCTAGCTGGGCTGCTGGCTGGAGGCTTGCTGCTCAGGGAACCAAGAAGCCTGGGTGGCTGCTATCCCGCACCCTCAGCTGGGAGCAGGGAGGCGAGAAGCCTGGGGAGCAGCTTAGCTCCCAGCGGGTAGCTGTGTGGACCTGAGAACCCCCACATGCCCCTCTTCAGTCAGTGGAAGCACACAGTGAAGACACGCACCACTGACAGAAGGGTAGTATGGACATCAGCCACCACAGTAATTACTGTGGGGGCTATAAGTTAACCAAACATAGGTCGACTTCGGGCTAAAGTATAGACGTGCCCGTAGACTCTTCCCTCACTCCTAAACAGATGCATATGACTACCACCTAATTGTGCATGCCATAGATACTATTTCCTACTCAAGAAAGTCTAAGATACATTTAGAGATCCATACCAGTGGCTAAGGCCTGGTCTACACAGGTTTTCTCTCAGTATAAATATTTGTTAGGGGTTGTGATTTTTTTCCACCAAAATAGTTATACAGGTAGAACACCTAGTGTGGATGCCAGTTATATGACTATAAGGATGCCTTTTATTAGCATAGCTTTATTTCTCTTCCCTTACAGGAAGAACATAAAACAGTCAATGGTCCAAAATTTGACTTTCAGTTAGGCTTGTTTATTAATTTTCAGTTTTCCTCAGTAAGGTTTTATCATTTACAGAGACTTTACTCATGTTATAGGTTAGTGGTTATAAAAAAGGCATTAAGACAGTCTGTGTATTAGTCTCTCTAAGCAATGATATTCCTGACACTTATTTGTCAAATAGAAGCATCTATCCCACACTGTATACCTCTTATAAATCTTAAAGTTCACAGTAAGTCAAAACAAACGTCACATTAAGTTCATTATCTCACAATCATAACCAAGTTTGGGACAGGATTCAATTACCACATGCCAGCCAATGACCCTTTATAGTCTTACCCATTCTCTTCCCCAGATGCCAGAGAATAAGAACCTTTCACACATGCTGCAAAGCTTAACAGATATGGGTTCTGGCAGATCAAATAAGGAGAGCACAT
Organism: Macrochelys suwanniensis; assembly: GCA_033296515.1. Lineage (NCBI taxonomy): Eukaryota > Metazoa > Chordata > Testudines > Chelydridae > Macrochelys > Macrochelys suwanniensis. The sequence goes on from CM065777.1 coordinate 52,232,084, forward strand.
TCCTGAGTTAAGTGCTTCTCATGGAGGTAATAAAATGGAGAGTTTAGGGTGGGAAAAATCCTAACATGTGCCCAACCAATGCTAGATTAGCAATTTCTAAGCATCACGGCAGAGGAAGGATTTTGGGACTGATTTATATAAAGAGAATAAAAAAGTACTTAATTTTGACAGAAAAGTTCTCAAGTATAATTTGCTTTTTTTAAATAGCAAGTATTAAAAATGAATGCACTCCTTTTAATTAATTATGTGTTCTTATAGGAAATGAAGAGTTAACTTAAACATATGGTCACAGTGAAGCACTTCTCTGCTCTCATGAAAGTCTTGAAAGATTATATGAAAAAGGTCTTGTCAAAAGTAATGCAAATGTATGTCCAAAGAAAATATGAAATAAGGACAATAGCAAGCACCAGATCAGCCTGGTGCTGATCTAGCCACAAACAACTGCAATTTTAGCCATCAGTTAACTGTACTAAAAAATCCTGAAGGAGAGGTAACCAGAAATTACGATGACAGCAACAGAATCATATGCCACTGTTAGAAAGATATTCCAGTTTGGCATCTATGTTTTACCAGATAATCTCCACATGTAGCAGCTGAGTTCTCTGCTAAAGGACAGCAGCAGGGAGGATAGCAGCAATGTGAGATGTACCACCAACAGCAGGAGGCAATAACAGAAAGTTTGCTTTGTCAATTTTTAATTAGTTTTAAAATGCAAGGTATGTACAGAAACAAAGGTATATGCTATAGGGAAGATTACATGTACAGTACAATGCAAGTTATTAGTAATTAAAAATTGTGTATTTCCATTTCCTTCAAAATTCCGTTGTCCTATGATAAAGTAATACAATTTACCAGTCCCTCTTCTGCTTATAAAGAATGTTTTGGTGAACTTTTTTTTTTTTTTTTTTAAAGCTAAGCTAAAAGTTGTACTTGGATTTTAAGAAATGGTCAGTCATTTAACATCCCCCTCACCCAGCTACTTATCCCACTGTCTATCGATGCCAGAATCTGTTAACTTTCAAGACACAGTGAAAGGTTCACAGTGAAAGGTTATTTATATATTGAGGGGAGGGATAGCTCAGTGGTTTGAGCATTGGCCTGATAAACCCAGGGTTGTGAGTTTAATCCTTGAGGAGGCCACTTAGGCAATCGGGGGGTGGGGGAATAAATAAATCTGTCAGGGGACAGTACTTGGTCCTGCTAGTGAAGGCAGAGGACTGGACTCGATGACCTTTCAAGGTTGTTCCAGTTCTAGGAGATTAGCATATCTCCATTTATTTATTTATTTTTATTCACTAAGGAACCATTTCTACTCCCATTGGCTTCTATGGCAAAACAGGCAGTAACTTCAACCAAAGCAGGTTCAGGCTATAAAGGCTTTTCTTTTAGGGGATGGTGCAAATATAGTTTTGGTATAGTTAATGTGTTTGGGGTGGGGTAATAAATTTAGTTTGATAGGCAGATATGTATTTTATAAACAAAAAAAGCTTTTTATTTTTGGAATGCAGATGGTCTGGGATCAAGGGGTATTGAACTAAGCCCATATCCACAATACCCATTTACTCAAACTACCAAAATTGCGAATTAGTATTATGAAGACAAGGGTGTTGGACATAGAAAAATACCAACTAGTTTTTCTAAACCCAAAATTATGGAAAACTGACATGACATGGGACAGCTTTAAGCTGCTAATTCCAGGAAAAAAAGCCAGTTTTACGTTTTTATAAAATGATCTTGAGGAGCAACAAAAAGGGTCAAACACACCTTCAGCTGGTTTTATTCTAGAATGACTTGCATTATTGTATATGAAAAACTGATTTTCATATAATCAAACCATAATTTCTGATACTATAACTGTATTAAGGCCACATTTGTACATGTTTTGCTCTAGACTTTTGAAGATGAATGGTTTGTTAGAAACAGGATAATGGGTACAGAGGCAAGGAGAATCTAAGGAAGTATTTAACCTTTTCAAGATAAGAACTACAAGAACATATTTGAAGGAAGAAGCAAAGCAGAAGAAAACTGTTTTGTCTATTCTTAATTAGAATACATATGTGCAAATATAGAATATTTTTCGCATTAGGAGAACCTTACCTGAAAATTTTCATGTCAGTTTAAAAAAGGGATAGCTCAGTGGTTTGAACATTAATTATAACTTATCTGTACAAAGAATGTATCTGATTCACCAAAGAAACAGTAGCATGGATGCAAGTTGTCCCCCCTGTAAATGTGCAAAGCATCTGACTTAACCTTTGAAGTGATTACCCATAACGCTCATATGAATTTATGCAAGAGCATGTGTTCTTTGAGATTAAAAATAAATGTAGACAAATATGGTAAGGCAGTGTTCAAAAGCAGGGGAGAAATGATTTAAGTCACAATTAAAACTGGCGATTTAAAATCATTAAATCAGCAAGCAGGAAACCATGATTTAAATAACTGATTTTAACCATGTTTTTTATTTGTATTATTTGGTTATTTTCCTAAAAACTGGTTGATAACCATCAAAACATGTTGATTTGCTAAATGTGTGGCTGTAGTGCCATAAGGAAGACGTTTCTTACATCAACAGAAGGAGTTTCTGTTGATGTAGTTAATTCATCTCTCAGAGAGGCCATAGCGAGGCAAACAGAAGAATTCTTCCATCAACCTAACCACCAACCTAACCACATCTATACTAAGGGTTAGTTTAAACTTACTACAATGCTCAGGGAACAAAATTTTTCACAGCCCTGAGCAAGGTAGCTAAGTCGATCTAATTTTTCAGTGTAGAGCAGGCCTTGGACTGAGAGCTCATTCGGACAGATGCATCTTGTTCTGTTCTTTGGGTATATTTATAATATTATACAAAAATATAAATAATTATAGTATGAACTACAGAAAATATTTAGGAGTCTCTCCACATTTCTATTTATGCAGTGTTAAATGAATAAACCCTCCAGCACCTAGACAAGACTATTCTTGTGTATGTTATAAAAGTTGGTAATAATATTTTAATGAGAGAACAGCAGGTTTATATTACAAAGTTATGAGGATGAAATCTATTTTAGAAGTAAATGACATTAGTTTGCAATGCTAGTGTTCTTCTTCCAAGACAAAAATTTCCAACAATGAAATAAGACACTAAAATATGGCATATAGTTTGATAACTCGGAATGAAGAGATAACGAAAAGGGAGAGGGAAGACATATGGTAAAGCAATTTTGGCAACATATATTTTACTGAATGCCAATATCTAAGTAGCTCATACCTTAAATGTGCCGTTTTGATTTTTCACATATGAAACCAGAAAAATGTCCACTGGCAGAAGTGCTGATGTGATAAGTGCAATTGCCAATGCAAAAATAGCTGTTATGGTAGAAATTACTTCACTTTCTCGTCGACTCTGGTACTTGCGCACATACACCCAGCAAAAAGCCAGAATAGCCTGAAATACAAAAGAAAGAATAGATACCGTAACACAGCACAGCACACGAATATCAGAAATATCACTCAAGTTAAACTGTATTTCTATTCTATATAGATACTTAAACTGCTCTCATCACCATAATATCTGAACATCTTCTGGCTGTGCATTAAACATGACTAACATCTGCTAAGGGTAGGATTACCACATTTGAAATGCAAAAAATACGGTACACATACCCCCACAAGACAAGCCTGATGCAACCCCAAGCACAAAGCAACTCAACAACCCCCCTTCAACAGCCACGTATAGTATTTAGAAAGAAAACACAAACAAGATTGAGAACATCACACATCTCACTCTTGCATAGCTCAAATCCTCTCTCACACACACACTGCACTTGCATGTTGCTGGGCAGACAGCTGCTGGATTTTCAACAGTTTTGATCTATTATCACTTAAACTGCATAAGTGGGAACACTACAGCATCTTTAGCAGGCCAGAAAAACTTTTAACATTAGTATCAGAGGGGTAGCCATGTTAGTCTGGATCTGTAGAAGCGTCAAAGAGTCCTGTGGCACCTTATAGACTAACAGACGTATTGGAGCATAAGCTTTCGTGGGTTAAACCTGCATCTGAAGAAGTGAGTATTCACCCACGAAAGCTTATGCTCCAATACGTCTGTTAGTCTATAAGGTGCCACAGGACTCTGTCGCTTTTAACATTAGATATCCCAGTGTATTGTGATAATAATGTTAAATCTTTAGACCCACACCAAAAAAAACCTTGCAGCTTAAATAATTTTTCTGGCAACTGGCAAATCCATAAAAATACCTGCCAGGCCAGTCAAATGCTAGCCATATGGTAGCCCAAGCCATGGGTAGTTTGTTTTCTCTCCCCCAAATGAGGATAGCCTACTACTGCTGCTACCATTCACTGCATTAGTTCAAGTGGCGAAGGCCTGTACAGGGGATCTAAGAACTCAAATCCTGCTGATGACCCCAACGGATGGGCACTCAAGTTTCAGTTTCTCTCTCTCTCTCTCTTTTTTTAAGTTATGAAATTACAGCCAAGATGACCAGCAATAAGACTGCAAAGACAGGCATTTGGAAGTTAGGACATGCCGGAATTAGGGCTGCTGTGAAACCTCAGCTCAGTGCTTTAGGGTACAGTCTGTAATTACATGACCACATGCTCCTTTGCCACAGGACCCCAGCACAGCCTGTCTCCGTTGGCTACCCCCAGAGGAACCAGAGACCCCATGGACAGGTGTGCAGGAGCACAGCCGGTAGCCCCAGACCCCAAGGAGAAGGGGGTGGGCGGAGAGCTCTGTTACCCCCCTCAGTGGGGAAGAAGTGTGAGGGCCACTTGGTTAACCACAGAGACAGCAAGGAGGGAAGGGCCCGTTAGCCCAGACACTAGGGGCGTGGTTGAGAAGCACGTGCTGCGAGGGTCCATGAGTGGACGCGGGTGAGGAGCGCTCGTTACCCGGGTCACCAAGCACTCGGGGAGGGGGCACCGTGTGGCAACCCGTTACCCCCAAAGCCTGTGCGGGAGGCAAGAGCCTGCGGCACCGCAGAGCCTAGGGCGGCCAGCCCGGGAAAGGGGAAGACGCTCCAACGGAGCCGAGCCGCCGCCTCCTCCTCCTACCAGCAGCGAGAGGCCGAAAAGGCACCAGCCCGTGAGCAGCTCCGAAGAGGCCGCCGCCATCTTCACTTCCGGCAGCAGCGACAGCACCACCCCCTGCGCGGGAGGAGCTATTTAAAGGGGCGGGGCCTGGTTAATTACTATGGAAACCGCTAAACAACCTCGCGGCGTACAAACGTAGCGCTTCTAGGGCTACGAGATTTACGTCACTAAGCCAGCAGCCAATGAAGAGAGGGCGGCGCTCTGGCCGCGCGCTCTTCGGCTCGTGGAGGTGGAAGATAGTCTGTCTTTGGGTGATGCCCGGCGACCCCGTCCCCCGCAGAAGCCGCTGGGTTTTGGTTCAATTCAGACTGAAACCATTTTTGTCTGAAAATGTTCATGTGTCAAAGCTGACGAAATGTCATTTCAGGCCGGAGGAACTGGCATTTTCCACTGGAACTCTGCTTTTCAGCGGGGCAAAACCCAAACCACGCCATTCCTGCGACCCTCCCCAAAGAATCCACACCTCTGTGCTAACAATATACCGCTCTGTGTGGGCTACCTTCTCCTTGGGCTGGGGCTCACCTATGCACAGCCGAGATACAGGCGTTTTTTGGTGCGGTTGTATGGGAAGGTTTGAACACACATTTCGAGCGACGAGTTTTGGGTAGGGGTGGGAGTGCCCCTGTCACCCTAACAGCCCCTTTATGCAAACTAGCAAAGGGCGCACACACACAAACTGCTTCAGAATACCTAGCCAGTGTCTTCTAAGAAGATATCAAAACTGGAAACTAGTCATGAATAGCCTTGTGTAGGCTACATGTGGGTTGTGTATAAAGAATTATGGATGTGTGCTAGAAATATGTTATGTTTTGGGGGCAGTGGCTACACAAATATGTGCTCAACAAAGGAATGTTGTTTTACATGTGTCTCACATGCAGACTGAGCAAAGTGAGGCCAGAGACAATGGAAGTTCATATACCTTCCAACCAGAGAAGCAAATTACTCCTGAGGGCATTCTGCGCCAAAATCTTAAAAATTCTGCACACAATATTTTAAAATTCTGCAAATTTTATTTGTCAAATAAATGTAGAGGCCACAGCAGGGCAGTGGGGAGCACAGACCACTGGCTGCACAGAGGTGGAATATCACTGTGCAGCTCCCCCCGCGGGACACAAACTCAGCCGTGAGGCTGCACCCAACCGTGACACAGCGCGGGGTCCAGGCCTGCCCCAGAAACACCGCAGGGTCCCGCCCCTCCGTGCCAGATGCACCAGGTGTGGGCAGGCAGGCTCAAAGTGTGGAGGGGCTTATTGTGAGGGGATCCAGGTGTGGGTCGAAAGGGTTCTGTGTGGAGTAATCTGCGTCCAGGCAGCTCAGTGGAGGATCCAGGTGTGGGGGAATCTGGATGAACAGGGTTTTGTTGGGGGGTTCTGGGTGCAATGGTAATGGGACTCTGCAGGAGGGTCCAGGTGAAAGTGGTTGGGGGTCAAGGGGGTTGTGTTTGGGTGGGGGGAGTCCCAGGTGGGGTCCAGATGCTGGGGGAGTGGGGCTCAGTCGGGTGGGGATCCAGGTGCAGCTGGTTGGAGCTCAGTAGGGTGGGGATCTGGGTGCAAGTGGCTTGTCGGGGTGGTCCTGGTTTAGGGGTAGTGGGGCTCAATGGGGAGCGGGATTCTGAGTGCAGAGGGGGCGAGGTTCAGTGGGAGGATGAGTATGAGGGGGTCTGGATGCATGAGAGTTGGGCGGATGGGGGGATCAGCTCCCTGTACAGGGATCCCTCCCCCTGCAGCTGAGTGATGAATGCAGGAAGCGGATGGGGTGAGTTTGCAGAGCTTCCTGCAGCTGGGGAAGAAATCTAGGGGTGGGGCTGACCCAGCCCCAGATCCCGTGCAAGGAAAAAGAAAGTCCCATCCTCCCTACCCTAGCCGAGACTAGGATCTGAGCCTGGTGCAGGATAGGAACCACCAGTCGGGTCTTCCCCAGTCCCACTTCCTGCCCCACAGTGATTTACCTCTCTGTTGGCTGCCCTGGGCACATGAAACATACTGCTGGGAAGGGTCGCATGACAGCTTTTGTGGCTTTCTTTTGCGTCCCAGTCAGAAAGTCATTTTTCTGCAGGGAAGCAAAGAAATCTGTGGGGGAAATAAATTCTGCACATGCACAGTGGCGCAGAATTCCACCAGGAATAGCAAATTGACCAGAGTAGGAGGGAGGGAGCATAGCATCTGCACAGGCAGGAGGAGAGAAAAATGTATCTGGCAATACACTTCAAAGTAATACACTTCAAATGTTCACTGGATTATAAAAGAAAGGGAGAGGATCCCATACCTACACATCACTTAGGGTACATAGGGAACAGCAATTTCTGAGCTTATGAACAGTGGATCCTCTTAGCCTGAAGGGCAGGAGCTGTTAATACTTTCCTATAAGTGACAAACTGTTTAGGCAAAGATATAGAATCATAGAATATTAGGGTTGGAAGAGACCTCAGGAGGTCATCTAGTCCAATCCCCTGCTCAAAGCAGGACCAACACCAACTAAATCATCCCACCCAAGGCTTTGTCAAGCCGGGCCTTAAAAATCTCTAAGGATGGAGATTCCACCACCTCCCTAGGTAACCCATTCCAGTGCTTCACCACCCTCCAAGTGAAATAGTGTTTCCTAATATCCAACCCAGACCTCCCCCACTGCAACTTGAGACCATTGCTTCTTGTTCTGTCATCTACCACCACTGAGAACAGCCAAGCTCCATCCTCTTTGGAACCCCCCCATCAGGTAGTTGAAGGCTGCTTTCAAATCATCCCTCACTCTTCTCTTCTGCAGACTAAATAACCCCAGATTCCTCAGTCTCTCCTTGTAAGTCATGTGCCCCAGCCCCCTAATACTTTCGTTGCCCTCCACTCAACTCTCTCCAATTTGTCCACATCCCTTCCATAGTGGGGGGACCAAAACTGAATGCAATACTCCAGGTGTGTCCTCACCAGTGCCAAATAGAGGGGAATAATCACTTCCCTCGATCCGCTGGCAATGCTCCTACTAATATAGCCCAATATGCCATTGGCTTTCTTGGCAACGAGGGCACACTGCTGACTCATATCCAACTTCTCATCCACTGTAATCCCCAGGTCCTTTTCTGCAGAACTGCTGCTTTGCCAGTTGGTCCCCAGCCTGTAGCGGGGCATGGGATTCTTCCTTCCTAAGTGTAGGACTCTGCACTTGTCCTTGTTGAACCTCATCAGATTTCTTTTGGCCAAATCATCCAATTTGTTTAGGTCACTCTGGATCCTATACCTACCCTCCAGTTATCTACCTCTTCCCCCAGTTTAGTGTCATCTCCGAACTTGCTGAGGGTGCAATTAATCCCATCCTCCAGATCATTAATAAAGATGTTGAACAAAACCGGCCCCAGGACTGACCCCTGGGGCACTCCACTTGATACCGGCTGCCAACTAGACATCCAGCCGTTGATCACTACCCGTTGAGCCTGACAACCTAGCCAGCTTTCTATCCACCTTATAGTCTATTCTTCCAATCCATACTTTTTTAATTTGCTGGCAAGAAAATTGTGGGAGACTTTGCTAAAGTCAAGAAGTATCACATTCACTGCTTTCCCCATATCCACGGAGCCAGTTATCTCATCATAGAAGGCAATCAGGTTGTCAGGCATGACTTGCCCTTGGTGAATTCATGTTGACTGTTCCTGATCACCTCCCTCTCCTCCAAGTGCTTCAGAATGGATTCCTTGAGGACCTGCTCCATGATTTTCCCAGGGACTGAAGTGAGGCTGCTAGCTTGCTAGAATTAAGTTCTAAGCACTAGAACTTTATATATATCCACACCAGCATCCTAGAACTGCAGTTCTCAAGTGGGAGTCCGCGGCCTCCCTGGTTTCAGGGGTCCACAGGGCACTGCATGGTTGAAACCCTGAGCCCCAGCGTCCTCCCCACAGGGCTGAAGCCTCGAGCCCTGAGCTTGGTGCCCCCATGGGGTTAAAACTCAGAGCCCTGGCACAACCCAGGGGGCCGTGGATCCCCAGTTGAGAACCATTGCTCTAGAGCCCTGCACGGATACAAAAATTTGAATCTGCATCCAATACACAAGGATGATAAACAATACAATCGCATCCACGGATGCAGATATCTGCGGATATAAAGCAGATAGATATCTGCAGATTTGCAGGGTTTTACCTACAGACCACATCACAGTGTATTATTTTTGTTTTGTCTGCCTTTGTCCAGCCCAGGGCCAGCTCTAACTTTTTTGCCGCCCCAAGCAACAAAAAAAAAAAAAAATGAGCACTGCCCCAAGTGCCGCGCCCCCCCGCCAGCAAAAAAAACCCCAAAAATCACGAGCACCACCCTGCCGCAACAAAAAAAACCCCGAGTGCCACCCCGCCGAAACAAAAACAAACCGCCCTGAGCACCACCCCGCTGAAACAAACCCCTCCCCCCGAGTGCCACCCTGCCAAAACAAAAAAAATCCCTGAGCACCCCCCCCGCCAAAACAAATCCCCGAGAGCCGCCCTGCCAAAACAAAAACAAAAAACCAAACCCTCCTGAGTGCTGCCCCGCCGAAGTAAAAAAAAAACAAAAAAACCCCACCTGAGTGCCGCCCCGCTGCCCCAAGATTGGCCGCCCCTTAGAAGGTGCCGCTCCCAAGCATGTGCTTGGTTGGCTGGTGCCTGGAGCCGGCCCTGGTCCAGCCTTTTCTATTTCTTTTATTCTTGCCTGGTATCACTTAAATCTGTGTTCTTTATTAATATACCTATTCTTGTTTTATTACAAAACCATCTCAGTGCTATTATATTGAAGTAAAGTATGAGCCCGTCGCCAAATTAACAGCTTGGTGTGTCCTCTGTCTCTTTGTAGGCAGCAAATTTTATAATTTCTCTGAAGAACTGGGCACTGCAGGGAAAGGTCTCTGGGGAACTCAGGTTCACTGATTGTTACCTGCAAGGCAAGGTTTTGAGTGGCAGAGTCTTGAAGAGCTTGCTGGCAAGGCAGACAAACTGGAGTGGCATGGTGCAGACATACAGGTTAACAGCAGCTGAGGCCAAGGGGTAAAAGAGTGGTCGTACAGTTCTGGGTTCCCTGAGGGAAGCGTCACAGATACAAGATGGTTTTACTTGGGAGAGTGGAGTGAAGGGGGAAGTACTGAAGGAAGGTCTGGGCCAAAATGAAGGAGGCACCAAACAGATAGGGGGAGAAGATGCAACAGAAGGTTGGTTAGGGACTGGGTAGGGACGTGATCTTGGAGTGTTTTGGACAGGGAAAAAGTGAAGTGGGGAGGTTTGGACATAGGGAGGGGAGAAATAAAGCAGGAGATGTTGGGCTAGTGGGAGCGGGTGTGATTAGGAGTGGAGAAAGAGGAGGTGATTCAGAAAGGTTCTGGCATATGGGAGGGGGTTGGGTGGCTATTGGTGCAGTTTTGAACTTCTTGTCATTTTTATATTCATGCAACTCTTCAATGACTGTCAACTGTTAAGCAAGAGCTTACAACTTTTATTCATCCGTATTATACTGTATTGTGTTATGGTCTACATTCCTCAGAGCAGAGACTTTCTTCTTCTAAACAGCACGGAGCACACTGTTGTCCAATAATTAAATAATAGCAAACAGGAATAGAGTTGGCCCATCTGAAGAAGTACCAAACTATGCCATTCCTTCCTAATGGTGTAGTCTGAGAAAACCTTGTGGGACTTCCACTAAAACTTACTAGCATCAGACTCCAGTCCTAGCAGAGTATACAGACATCATTTCTATATCTGGCAGCCCTCTAGCTTTGGGTTGGTGAATTTAGCACTTGAAGCTGCAAGTGCTAAATTAATTAAGTCAATTAATCCTATTAAACCATTCATTTTAGAAACTTCTGAAAACCCATCAATTCTGCAAAGTTATCTCCAACATTAGTGACTGGAACACTCCTCTGTGCTCACCTTCACAGCACTTGTTCACACTGTTTGCATGATTTTATTACCAGTGCTCAGAGTCAAGAGAGTTGCATAGTGATGAAGACCTGACCAATCAAAAGGAAAGAGCTATGGAGTGGTGATTCCTGGTGAAGGGGCATATTAATAACAATTTCCCCTTGCCTTATCCAGAGATAGGGAGGGCAAATGAAGCAAAGGAGAATGCATAAGAGGAGGAGAAGAGACATAAAACAGGGAAAAGGAGAAGGAAAATAGGGAAATAATGGGTAGTTGAAAAGAAAGGAGCTAGACAACATGAAGAAGATAAACTGAATGATAACAGGATAAAGGGAGAAGAGAAATCATGGATTAAGAAGTACTTATAGACAAGATGAGAGGAAAAAAAGAGGCAAAAGAAATAGGATGGTGGAGGGAAAAGAAGAGAAAATAAGGAGGAAAAAATCCCCCAGAAAACAGGTGGAAGAGAAAAAAGAAAAAAGTCAAAATGAAAGAAACAATATAAGAAGCATGAATTAAGCCAATTCATACATTCAGAAGTGTAGGAGCTTTGGGGGATAAGAGAGGCTCAAGCACCTGAGAAAGAAGAATGTAATGACACTTTGGTTTCTGCTTTAGAAAAAATGTCCTGGGAAGAGTGCCCTGGACTTAAACCATAAGGAGTCATCTTTGGTCACAAGATGCCAGTGTGTAAGTATCTTCTTCCCATAACTCAAATTCTTTGCCTGAACAAAATAACTAGTAAGAAATGAAAGAGGAGACCATGGGTTCAATTCCCAATAGCAAAATATATCCAGTAACTGATTCCTTTAGACATATATAAAAAGCAGATTGTTGATTTAACATCTCCAAAACATTCACCTCCATACAGATTTAAGTTTTTGTATGTCTGCTAAAAGTACATTAATGTAGTCAATATTAGTAAGGCCTATAACTGAAAATCAAAATTCTGTGATAAACAGTCAGATTCTGCAGCAGGCAACTGTATGTACATCATTTTGGAAAACAAACCAACAAATACATTACAAAGTTGCCACTCACACACACAAGGAGAACAACTATTAATAGGTATTATGGTTATTCAGTTAAATTTTCAGAAGATTAAAATTATGCTTTGATAGATTATAAAGCCAGGGGGACTATTGTGATCATCCAGTCTGACCTCCTATATAGGACAGACCATCCTGAATTAGTTCTTGTTTTTATTGGTCAAACCCTCCACCACAGTAACTCGCATAATGGATTTTCTGATCTCAAGCTAGTTCCCTGCTGGCAGGCAGCTGTTACCTTCCACAGAGTTTCAGAGTGGTAGCCATGTTAGTCTGTATCAGCAAAAAGAATGAGGAGTACTTGTGACACCTTAGAGACTAACAAATTTATTTGGGCATAAACTTTCGTGGACTAAAACTCACTTCATCAGATGCATGGAGTGAAAAATACAGTAAGGAAATATATATATACAGAGAACATGAAAAGATGGGTGTTGCCATACCAACTCTAATGAGATTAATCAATTAAGGCGGGCTATTATCAGCAGGAGAAAACAAAACGTTTGTAGTGATAATCAGGATGGAGATTTTTTTTTTCAGGTGACAATAGCCCACCTTAATTGATTAGTTTCGTTAGAGTTGGTATGGTAACACCCATCTTTTCATGTTCTCTGTATATATATATCTTCCTACGTTATTTTCCACTCCATGCATCTGATGAAGTGGGTTTTAGCCCACGAAAGCTTATACCCAAATAAATTTGTTAGTCTCTAAGATGCCACAAGTACTCCTCGTTCTTTTTGCTTCCACAGAGCGATCATCAAGTTAATTTCCACAGTGAAGGGGAGGTTCTCACTCTCCTTTAATGGTGCTAATGTAAAGGCAAGCACAGATCAGTGTTCCAGAGTGCCTTCCTCATTCTGTAGTTCTGCAGCCACGACTGGTTTTCCCAGGCCTCCCGAACAACTCATTCCCCTTAGTCTGTGACTGTGGTGGTGGGTGCCAGCCTGTTCCCAAGGCTGCTCTGCAGGCTGCTTGCCTCAGTCTCTGCACTACTTGCACTGCTTCTCTGCAGCTGCCTCCTGATGGCTTTTCAAAAGCTTCAGCAGAAACCTTTCTTCTGGGAGCTGTGCCAGAAAGTGTGAGCTAGGCCCAGGAGGGCAGTGAAACTACAACAGTTCAGAATATAAATCTCAGTATTGCGAACTCTAAGCATTTAAAAATCATGAGTCAGGCCACCAAAATTATGAGATCAGCCTAAAAATCATGAGTTTTCCAAAATAATAAATGCTGAGTTTTGTTTGCGTTATTTTTCAGTCTTTAGAGGAAGCCAACCCCCACCCCAAAGTCCATGTAATCATTTCAAGTTCAAAATTCAATCTGAAAAGCACATGCAAAAATATGAGCCTCCCAGCTGACTGCTCAGAGAGGGGCTCTACTTACTCTCCTGGAATGCAGGACCTGCTCTTCTAGGGCTATCTTGTCTCTGCTCCCTTCCCCATTCAGTCTCCTTGCCCACTCACATTCTCCCTCCATGGTCCCACACACAGGCACCTGTCCCTAGCTCACGCCCTCGATTCACCTGCCTGGACATTTTCTCTCCCTTTCCCTTTACAGTATCCTTACCCACATCCTTAACCTGTTTCCACTGCAAGCCCCGTCAACCTTCCTCACTTCTCCACACACCCCTGCAACTTTCAGCCTCTCCTGCCTCCCACATTTCCCTATCCTGAGTTGTGTTTGGGGGAGGCTAGGGCTAAACCCAGATTTTTGTTTAATTGTAAGGGGTAGAGAGGGCTGGGTTGGGCCTCAGTTCAGGTTATGACCCAGTTCTGGTTTGGGAAGTGTTGGTGCCTAGTTCTGATTCGGGGAGGGTGTGGTTGGGTTTGGGGTTTGGTTCCGGGAGGCTTAAGCTCATTCCAGCTGGGACTTGGTTCTGGTTGGGGAAGTTCTGCCCAGGTTCAGGGCCTGGTGCTTGGTCGGCTCTGGTCTCAGTTCTGGTTCAGGGAAGCTCTGGGTCAGTTCTGTTGCGGTCCGGCTAAGTTTAGGGATTGGTATTGGTTTGGGGCTCAGCTTCAGGAGCCTGGGGCTCAGTGTTGAGTCATGGAAGCTGTGGCGTAGTTCTGGTTGTGGTCCAGCTAAGGCTGTAGGTTGGTTTTGGGTGGGGTCTGGATCAGGGAAGCTCTGGCCCGGTTCTGGCTCAGGAAGGCTGGGGTCTGGGTGGGAAAGGTTATGGCTTGGTTCTGACTGAGGTCCGGCTTGGTGAGCGTTGAAAATTTCCCATGAACTGGAAATTTCAAATTCCAGCCAGTTTTAATACAGTGGGCATATTTACTATGGAGACAGTTGCAACCTTAATTTATGGAGAAGCTACTATCTCCTATAATTAAGTAATATTTTTGCACGATATCTTTGGCTTGGATAATTGGTTTGGCCTGAAAATTGCCAGATTTACTCTGAAAGCAAAGGATTTTTTTTCTGCAATTTTTTTTTACTTGACTTTAGTGGGAGGAGGAACAAGCACTATACGTGTGTGTGACATGTTGCTCTTCTTTGGTTGGTTGCAGTTTAGAAAGAATATGAGAGTCCTTGTTTTGCTGACAGCTAACAGAACCATGTTTAGCTCAAGTGGTAGGATCTAGTTTCTTACCCAGGCTCTACAGGTTTATGTGACTTAATGTAGATAAGATTGCAATCACCGTTTCATTAGAAAGTTGACTTTCATCTTCCACGTAATTCCAAAAGAGAAAATAAATAGAAAAATCCTCAAGCCTTCAAGTCTTTAGGGTTAAATGCTCCACTGCAGTTATCTGGAGCATTTGGATTAAATTGCTTATGGCTTTATTGAGATTAAACAATTATAAAAATGTTTCCTTTTTGAATGCTTGTAAAGCATATAATGTTTCTTTGTGTACCTCCATCTACCTAATCGTAAAATTGAAATATAGGTCGATTTTGGCATTGACTCATGCAAGAGACAGTTTTCAAGGAAAGTAATTGCAAACTGCTTTAAAAATTGCTATTATTTCCAAATTAGACAATTCTTTCAGTCATAAATCTTACAGATCAAATAAAACCCTGAGAATGGAGAATATTTTCATCATTGACCTCCAAACCAGTCAGAGACACTTTTTAAAAGTGAAATGAAAGGATAGGATCTGGTAAAAATGACACCACTTTTAACATCTCTTTGGCCAAAGAGGATGGATCTAGACTGTTCTCAGTGGTAGAAGATGACAGAACAAGGAGTAATGGTCTCAAGTTGCAGAGGGGGAGGTTTAGATTGGATATTAGGAAAAACTTTTTCACTAGTAGGGTGGTGAAGCACTGGAATGGGTTACCTAGGGAGGTGGTGGAATCTCCTTCCTTAGAGGTTTTTAAGGTCAGGCTTGACAAAGCCCTGGCTGGGATGATTTAGTTGGGGTTGGTCCTGCTTTGAGCAGGGGGTTGGACTAGATGACCTCCTGAGGTCCCTTCCAACCCTGAGATTCTATGATTCTATGAATGTAATGTGCATAGGACCATTTTCCAGATGGGATAACAAAGACCGAAGAACAAAGGCTTTCAGTGACTTGCCAAAAGATGACATAGGAAGTTAGTGCGTGAGCCAAGAACAGAATCCTGATCTCAAGGTGATAGACCACATTGTATCTGTTAGGCCACCTGGTCATCCACTGAGCTTCAAATATGTGTACCTAGGCCAAGTACGAAATTGGGCTAAAGATGCTCTCATCCATCTGTATAAAGTGCTTTGAGATCTATGGAAGTAAAAGCACTATATGAATGAAAAGCCTTGTTGTCAGCAGACATTTTTTCACTTGGGGTAACTAGACACAGAGATTTACTGGCTTGGCTGGGAAGCCTTCTGGCCTAGTGTGTTAGACACTAATTTAGAAACCTGGTTGTAGTCTTTACTCTGACATTTAATTTGCAATTTTTTAGAACAGTTTTTTTTAACCTTCTTTTCACAGTGAATTTGGCTGTGCTGTGCATGGAAGTATAGCTGATTTAGCTATATAGTAAACATTGAATGTATCTCTTTCAAATTATTCATCCAGAATTTCTTACTGGGAGTTTTTTGGTTATTTTTCATTATTTCTATTCTAGTATGTATATGTTCATATAACACAGTTATAGTATCTGAACACTTTCTAGTGGTGCATTAAAGTAACATGACTAATAGCTGTCAAATATAGTTTGTTTTTTTCTTTCATCATCTCCCCAGAAGGAAAGTTGTGTGTGCAGCAGAGTGTTTTGGTTTTTTAGGTTGTTTTGGGCATTTATGTGCACATTGCTCTGTATTTACATTATATAAGGCAAGATCACAGAAATGTGCTTTGCACTTGGAGCAGAAAGTGGGGAGGTTTGTGAGGATCGTTAGTTCCTGTGAGAGTTTATTCCACAGTCTCAGACCAACCCCTATTTGTTTTCAGTGAGGCCTACAGAAATCTTGATAATGTTAGGCTGTCGGTGTGTTGAGACCACTTCCTGTCATGCTGACCAATACTGTCTCATTGTTTCCTTGTACTCCCTCATCAGTCTGCATGTATCCATTTTGTCTCCTGTGTTAGATTTGGATTGTAAGCTTACTGAGGTTAGGACTGTCTTTGTGTTTTGATTACACTCAGCACCTAGCACAACAGGGTCCTGGGCGCTACAATAATACAAATAATAAATAATAATTTTCCCTTGTTTATTAACTTTAATTCATCCCCGTGATGAAGCAGAAACACTCCTGTGTGATTGAGTGACCCCACTCAGACACCACAAACAGCAAATTGGTTGAAATGAACAATTCACAAACTGCCTATTGCTGGCATTTATTTGCTTAAAGTATTTGGCAAATACTTCAGAATAACAAACATGTTTTTAGAAATCAGGATCAGTTTGTGAATAGCTAATTACCAGAAAAAAGTGTTAAACTTTCAACAAATACCATTAGTAACAAATAATTAAAGTCTTTCTTGCAGTACTGAAAATGAACTACAACAGGCAAGAAGTCTACTCTGGTTTACTTTCAACAGTGCATATATGGATAGAAAGCAAAATGCTATATTGAATAATATGTTTTCTATATATTTAGGATAAAAATATCAATTATTTTCATGCAACCTCTTTGCCACCTTTGTATTTCATATCATTAATTTATATATATATATATCTAAAATCTACCAGCAGAAAATGTTTCCCTTGAGTCATTGCTATTAATTAATTATGCATGCTATGAAACCAAAATTGCCACACTTCCCATGAAGAATTAAAAACTTGTATGAACAATACTAAAAGTGTAATTTTCCCAAATGGAAAAGAAAACAATCTGCATTTTGAATGTATAAACATTTTATGAATACCATAGGATTGAATATATTATCACTAAAGTATTAAAGTAATGAATAACAGAAACCCGTAACTAGATAAGAATTATTACAATTATAAAAAAGAAATGTTATAGATCTATGCTAGCCACAAATCTGTTGTACTCTGACTACAATGGTTATCTAAATATTTAGTTGGCTTTAATAAATAAACCATGAGACCAATTCCACATCATCAAAATATTGTGCTCTTTTTTTTTAAAATCCCTCCTAATTTGACTGAAGGAAATAGAGAAGGCTTAATATGAAATATATTAAGCAATAGTGGAAATTTGTTCCTACTCCATACAATTTTTTTAAAAAATCACTGAAAGAAAAAGTAGTTCTCTTACAAACGGTGGATTGATTTAAATCAAAGCAATTTAAATCACCAAGTGGAAAGCCTCGATTTAAATAATATGTTTTAATCAAGTTCTCCATTTGTACTTCACTTATTTTCTAAAGCAAGGTGCATTCTCATTGATTTTAACCATTAAAATATGTTGATTTACACCATACCACTATACAGGTAATTTAGTATCTGATGTATGTTTAGTTGCAGCACGGTTGGTGGTACCATCTGATGATTCTGAAGTTATAGACATAGCAGATGATGGACATACATAACTCCTTATGTCTAAGATGGACCCTGAAGTAAAATGGTTTTAAAAAAAAGTCATTCTTACTCACTGAGTATTACACAGTGCCCTGCTTTTAAAAAAAAGACTGTAAAATGAAAGATTCCTCCTACTGCGGCTATTTGTACCACTGTTTAAGTGCTATAATTTATTCTACACCCAGTTTTACAGGGAAAATAATTAATACATCGTAAGTATTATCTAAATCTATTAAAACCCTTATCTATAGCAACACACTAAAAAGCTTGACAAAACAAAACAGTTTTTTTAAATGTTAAAAATTCATAAATGCCTAATAAAACTTTAATTCTAAACAGGAAATCTTCACCTAGTATGTTTGATTATACTGAGCAATAAATAATCACTTCAGAATGCCAGCAGTAACAATAAAAATGTACTTGATAAATACTCCCACAACAAACTAACATACCAATTATATTTAGAACACAAACATTTTGAAATTTGCAAGTAATTCACGCAAAACACACATGACAATCTAAACAATCACTTACTGGAATAGTAAAACATGGTAGGCACTCCATAAGAATGGTGCAAAAATGAGTTTTCTATTTAATCGGTTGATCCAGATTGTTCAAACATGTCCATATCATCATCTTCAAAGTCATTGTCTTCTGAGCAGCATTTTTCATAATGTTTTATTCTGAGAACCAGACCTTGCATTGCTTTGTTGCCCTGTTTATATTTGGCATGTATTCTTTTTTTACCTAGATGTTTTACCCAGACATTTATTGAAAATATTCCCAAATAGGGTCTTTTTTTGCCTGCCACCATGGCTGTTTCCCAACCTTCCCTTCCTAAGTCTTGAAATCAACGCTAGAGGCTGCACTTTGAAGAATGTTGTCCCGTCTTCCCATAGTGTCCTGCTTTGACACCAGTGTTGCTCTTTTCTAGTTGCGCACTCTTCTCCTTCTTCCTTGTTACATACTCCCCTGCCCCTACCCTCAGGAAAAGAAAAGAACTAACAACCATCAATGACTTCTGCTTGTGTAACCCACATGCCTTTTGCACTGCAGTATTTTCTTTGTGCAAAGACAGAGAGAGAGGCAGTTGAGAAATTGATGGATTTTTCTTTATATCTCTATGTACATATGCAAGGAGACTGGGCAAGGCCACTTATCTGACATGCCCAGAACCATCCAGAAGCAAGGGCTGGTCGTTACTGGACAGTTCTGTGTTTTTTCATGACTGGAGAGTAGTTTAAATGCTGCTTGGTATAATAAATATTCATAATTTGAGAACTGAGCCAATCAAAGCTCCAGGCAGGGAGAAGCTATAAAACAGGAGTATGAGGCCATCCAGGCGGGCTCAGTGGATGATCCTGATGAGATACATGATGGTGTCTTCTGGAGTCAGAGGCTAATCCCAATGCTTGTGATGACTTTACCAGTCTCTTGCTCCCAGGAGCACAGTCCCTTGGTCCCCATAGGATCAAGCCCTAAATACAGTACATGGCATACTGTGCATATTTATAAAGCTTGACCTCAGAAGTTATGTTTTTCTCCCTGATTCTTTCTTTATATAGAAAATCAGTCTTGAACTCAACATTTTTGATAGAGGCTTGAACATGGACTTATCATATTAATTTTTATTTTAATGTTTTGAGAGATTGTAATATGGTTAGGCCTTAAAATATTTTATATTACATTCAAGATTTCATTTTAAACAGGTTTATTTTTAAAAAGAAACACTTATAATTTAAATTTAAAAATCCAATTTAAACAAATAATATCGTTTTTTTCCCAACCTTCCCCCCCGCCCATAGATTTTTATCTATCTTGCTTACAAATGGTTGCTATCAAAATATTTACATTTGTTGGGAACAAACATTTCTTTGACATGGTTCATCATGTGTTTATATACGGTGCGTGCAGCTGCAAACGGACTTTCCAACAGCAGTTCATATTTTAAGTTCATGTTCTGTTGGTATTTTCCATCTAGTTTACCTAGATAGGACTATGTTAAACATGAAATTGGCTTAGAAGTAATTGTAAGCAATGTCAGAACAGTTTTGTTACCCTATATTGATTGCTTTTCCTCCTGTTGTTCATAATTTACATACATAAAAAGCTTGTCCATTATTCCAAGGATAATGTAAAATCAACAAATCCCTCTCCGTCAGCTGCCCCATAGATAGAATTCAGAGATCAACTGTACTTTTTGATTATTTCACTGATAGGATACTGTGTGTCATTTGCAAGAAGTTTATTTTAATGGCCATAGAGTGGATTTAACAGTATTTTTTTTGTCTTCATTCAGAGTGAAATTCACACCTATGTCTAGGTCCAGCACAAGGCCTATTAACCCCTTATGTCCTCCAAATAGCATTTGTAGTGGTGCATGGGCCTTGTGCTGACCTGCGCAGAGGTGAATTTTACCCATTGTGTAGTAAGGTTAGGAATCCTGACTTACTTAACTTTGCTACCATGAGTAGTCACCTTGTAATCAAAGTAAAGTTAATATGTATGTAAATGTTTGCCGGAGCAGGGCCTAAGAAACTAAGCTAACTAGAGAATAATTAATAAAGTTCATGCAGGGTCAACAGTCATAGGCAAAGGGTGAAAATATTTTTTGGGCAGGGGGGCTGGGCCTGGCTCTGTCCTGGCTCCATGGATGGGAGGGTTGGAGAGCAAGCCCACTCACCATTGGCAAAAGCAGCAGAGCAAACCCGCCTGGCCCTGCATTCACCCAAGCCAGCGGCAACTCTATCCTGTCCTGCGGAGTTTGACCTGGGGGTAGCAGAGCAAGCCCGGGCAGCAGCAGCTCTGTGCTCTCCCACAATGGTGGCCTGGGCTTATCCCGCTCTGGCCCATTGGCACTCACCTCAAGGAGGAGTCTTGAGGGGCCCACCAGGACATTATGTGGTGGGCATCTGAGCTTCACCTGCTGAGCTGTGCATGCGTGCTGTGGTGGGGGAGTTGTGCAGTTTGGGGGGTGAGCCCCCACTAGTCCTAGCCACTTGCTGTCTACATCAACAAACAGTTTCAAGCTCTTAAAAGTTCATATTACAGCCCTTAGTTTATATGATTTTAAAACTTTTCAAATACTTTGAAATCTGGGGATTTCTGCGAGTGAATAGAATGTGTGTGAATGAATAAGAGAATGTTCTCTCACCCAGTTTCACCCTACTCCTTTCAAAGGGCAAAACAGGATCATGGTGTCAGCAGTAATATTGCAGAAAAATGAAGACATAGACACACCAGAACTCATGGGGGCTGTAATTTCACCAACTACCAACGGTGCTTCACCAAGCTAGTATAGGCCAGGGGAAAGCAGTGGCACAAAATCTTCTTAAAACTTTTTAAAACTTTAAAAAGGAAAAAAAGAGTCACTTTAATGTTAAAAAAGCCTGGGAGATTAAGGAACTGTATTGTGATAACTAATTACAAAGTACCTACTAGATTACATAGAGCTGCAGAGCCATGATTACACAGATCCTTGAAACTCCCCTCTCCCCCCTTCCCTCCCCTCCCCTCCCAGCTGGCATGAAGGAGCTGTGGCTGGCATGAGGCTGGCAACTAGCATGAAGGGAGCTGCCGAGTTGCTGCATGCTTTGGCCCTGTTTTGGGGATGATGGATTTCATCTCCCAGCTGCTTCACATTTCATTGACAGAGAGCCTGAATATATTGGTTCCAGTAGGATGCAGTAAATTTCTCCCACAGGGTAGTCCAACCTAGATGGAAGATACACTTTTTGGGAGATCAAAGGAGGATGCTCTTCTCAGGAATCCTGGTATGAAGTGGGGTTGGAGGCATGGAGGAAGAGAGAGAACAAAGAAAAGGCACAGAGAGGAATAATGACATGAATTTACTGCTGCCAACTGTTAACCTTTATAATTTAGGTTAAATGACCCGTAGTTGTGCAGCTTTCCATAGCTGCAACTTCATAAAAAAGTTATTATTTTCTTTTATTTTCAGTTATTTTTCTCCTCTAAATGTCATTCAACCACAACTATAATTTGGATGTGACTTAATATTGATGGAAATGTGCACTGACTGACTGCCCTAGGAAATAAGAGACTATCCTTGGTAGAGAAAGATCAAACAGATGGAGTCCAGTGACCTCGCCCATGTAGGGGATGCCAAGTACAGTAAGACTGCCTCCGGTTTTCTGAAGGATGAATTATATTGAAGTTGCATACACACACACAAGTGTGTATTTGTGCGCGTGTGCAGCAATCCCAGAGTCCTTATATGTTGTTGTTGATATATTTAATATTGTACAGTACCCAAAGGAGTGCTAGGCTAATAGGAGGTCCTGGTCCATGACTAGGGCTCCTAGGGACTACAGTAATACAAATGAAAACTAATATAATAGGAATTCCTGTTCCCTGCCCCAAAGAGCTTACAGCCTGCTCTCAGAAGAATATAGTCAGTGGTTACAGAAACAGCAGGGAAGGAGGACAGGAATTAGCTTAATAAATAATGTACTTTTCTAGTTCATTTTTTATATCAGGAGTGAACTGCTCATTTATATGGAAAGAGGGAGGGGTGTTTAGACAATGGAGTAAAAGCTGGGAGTTGGTATAGGAAAGAGGCAGAAAACTGAATGGTGGAGGGGAATATATTAACAGGAGCAGAATGCCTTAACTTTGGGTTGTAAATTACAAACTTAATGCACATGGCTATACAATTTTTATTTAATACCAATGTGAATTTAGGGGCTTTTTTTTTGTTTTACCCACTGGGGGGCTCCCATATTGCATTTATTTATTATAAGACTACTCCTACTCCTGTGGAAGCCACTGATTTCAGTTGCTCAAAGAACAGGGAAAAATCCTGATGTCTTTACTTAAAAAAATCTCCTACTGACTTCAAAATTTCAATGGTAGTTTTACCAGAGTAAGCTGTTCAGGATTTGATTCTTAATACAACAATTTATTGAGAGACTACACAAATAATAATATTCAGATTATATAAAAACAGATATGCATTGAGATTTCATAACAAGATTTACCTGCATGCAAAATTTCACAAACATGACTTCTCATATATGCCCTGCCATTAACTTTAACTTAACATGACCAGAATCAGGTTTCTCCTTTTGTCTCCCAAGCCTTGGGTGTCACAGTGTACACTTCCCTTTCTCTAGATTCATACATCCAGAACATTTCTAAATCTTGCCTCTTCTTCCTCTACAATGTTTTCAATATGCAATTTTCTCTCTCTTGCTACACCACTAAAATTCTTGTCTAGGACTTTATCATCTCCCATCATGGCAGCTACAACCTTCCCCTCTCTAGCCTTTTTCACATCCACTTTTGATCACCCTGTTCCATCAAAAATTATGTTGAAAAAAATTATAAGCAAGGCCTGTCACACTGGTCCTAAAACCATCTTCTTTGAATCCCTCTACTCTACTGGTTCCCTGCTCTTACACACAGCATGAAATACAAGCTTTTTGCCTGCACTTTTAAGCTTTCCAAAAAGATTTCCAAAACTGAAAACTGTTATGAGCCAATTTGATTAGGAAGAAAATTTGAGACAAAAGAATGTGAATTATATCTGTGAATTGATCAAGAAAACTTCACTAGCTGCCCCAAGACCCATAATTCCAGAACCACAAAAGAAGGGTCTTCTTCAGTTAAAAAGATTGTTCTGATTAAGAAGAGAAACCAGCAATATCAGCAGTTATGAAATACAGATGACTGATAGAGGAAGCTAAATGTATCAATGACAGTTGACACAGGATGCAATGAATTAAAGTATAAACCCATAATTATTGCCAGTCAAGGTGGTTTATGGAAAATATCTTGTAATCAAAAATGATTTCAAGTTTGACATTAGTTAGGTTGATAAGGGCAACTATTGACAATAGATTTCTGCAAGGCATTTAACAGTTTTGCATGATGTTCTAATTTAAAAATTAGCACCATACAAAAATAATTTAGTGCAATTTAATGGATTAAATAGATGATAATTCCCATTTAAAATTACTATCTGATGCAGGTCTTTCTAGTTGGGTGCCCAGGGTTCTGTTCTTGGCCCAGTGCTATTTATCAGTGATCTGTAAGAAAATTATCTGAGGGGATTGCACGCTTCGTTGCTCATGTAGGCTGAGCTCATGACACACTCATGGCTCCTTGCATTCCTCCATGCACCATCCCTACTTCATTGCTCATATCGGCAAAGCTCTGTATGTTATACAGTTTTAAAGGTACAAATAGTTTTTCAGGTTTTTAAAGAAAAAATACACATTGTGACTCTGGATTCTATGGGTAGACTGTAACCTCTAGGCAATTTTACAGGGTACTGCCACTATACCTAAATTTGATTCTTAAGTCATCTAAGGGTACGTCTACACTACGAAATTAGGTCGAATTTACAGAAGTCGATATTTTAATACCTGATTTTATGGAATCGATTGTACGTGTCCCCACTAAAGACCATTAAGTCGACGGACTGTGTCCACAGTATCGGGGCTAGCGTCGACTTTCGGAGCATTGCATTGCGGGTAGCTATCCCACAGTTCCTGCAGTCTCCGCCGCCCATTGGAATTCTGGGTTGCGATCCCAATACCTAATGGGGCAGAAAATATTGTCGCTGGTGGTTCTGGGTACATGTCGTCAAGCCATCCCCCCTCCCTCCCTCCGTGAAAGCAACCTTTTTTGCGCCTTTTTTCCGGGGTTTCCCGTGCAGGCGCTATACTATGGCAAGCATGGAGCCTGCTCAGCTCACAATCACCGTACGTCTCCATCGTGCACCTGGACATTTGGTCTAGTGGGGATTCAGTCCCCCTGTAATACAGGCAGAGGGATAGCTCAGCGGTCTGAGCATTGGCCTGCTAAACCCAGGGTTGTGAGTTCAATCCCTGAGGGGGCCATTCTGCCTGAGGCTGGTAGTCGTGGGACTACACAGCAGCAGCTCCTTGCCTTCTGGCAGCAGACGGTGCAATATGCTTGCAAGCCATCATCATGGTTTCAAATGAATGGTTTCAAACAGCAACCCCCTCATTTCCCATAACAGACAGCCGTTGGGTTGCCCATTTAACATGGGTTGGCAATTGAAAAGGGAGGGGTGGCGGTTTTTGGGTTAACGTGCAACGCGAACCTAATCAAGCCCCCCCACACACACACACACATCCAAGATGATCGCTGTTCCCCCTCCCCGCACCGGGTGGGTAACAGTGGGGAAGATTTCTGTTCACCCACAGGCAAACAGCCCAGCAGGGATGGACCCCTCTGAATGCCCCCTTAATAAAATTCCCCTATTTCAACCAGGTGACCATGAATGATATCACTCTTCTGAGGATAACACAGAGAGATAAAGAACGGATGCTGCTTGAATGCCAGCAAACACCGGGACCATACGCCGCCATGCTTTGCAATGCAATGATTCCAAACTACGTGCTACTGGCCTGGCGTGGTAAAGTGTCTTACCACGGAGCACAGGATAAGGCTGCCCTCCCCAGAAACCTTTTGCAAAGGCTTTGGGAGTACATCCAGGAGAGCTTTCTGGAGATGTCCCTGGAGCATTTCCGCTCCATCACCGAACGTGTTAACAGACTTTTCCAGTAGCTGTAGCTGTACTGACCACAAATTAATCATTAAACACGCTTGCTTATAAAACATGCATTAAATTAACAGTGGTACACTCACCAGAGGTCCCTTCTCCGCCTTCAAGGTCCGGGAGCACGCCCTGGGTGGGTTCGTAGGGTACTGGCTCCAGGGTGACAAACAGTTTCTGACTGTCGGGGAAACGGCTTCTCCGTTTCCTTGCTCTGCGCTATCTTCCTCTTCCCGAAAATGCTCCTCGCTGCTTTGTGATGATCCACGTATGGAGTCATAGCACATGGGTGGGTCAGTGCTGGCTGCACCCCCTAGAATGGCATGCAGCTCATCATAGAAGCGGCATGTCTGGGGCTCTGACCCGGAGCGGCCGTTTGCCTCTCTGGTTCTTTGGTAGGCTAGCCTGAGCTCCTTAATTTTAACGTGGCACTGTTGTAGCCTCTGTCCTTTATGCCCTTGGAGACTTTGGCATATGTATTGGCATTTCTTCTTTTGGACCGTAGTTCTGCTAGCACGGATTCGTCTCCCCATACAGCAATCAGATCGCGTACCTCACGCTCAGTCCACACTGGAGCTCGTCTTCAGTTCTGGGACTCCATCATGGTCTGCTGATGAGATCTGCACTCACCTGCAGCTTGCCACGCTGGCCAAACAGGAAATGAAATTCAAAAGTTCGCGGGGCTTTTCCTGTCTACCTGGGCAGAGCATCCGAGCTCAGACTGCTGTCCAGAGCAGTCAAATGGTGCACTGTGGGATAGCCGAATTATAATACCGTCGAATTGCGTCCACACTAACCCTAATTCGACTCGGCCATATCGATTTTAGCGCTAAGCCCCTCGTGGGAGGTGGAGTGGAGAAATCGATTTTAAGAGCCCTAGAAGTCGATGTAAATGGCTTCGTTGTGTGGACGGGTGCATGGATCAATCGATATAATGCTAATAAATTCAACCAAAACTCGTAGTGTAGACCAGGGCTAAGTCACTCCTCCTCTCTTTGTTCTTTTATCAGTTTCATGATTTTTAAATTTTGTATACATTGGCCTGATTTCAAGTTCAGGCATAGTTAATATTGCTCAAGTGATTGTATGACTCTGTTCGTCATCTTGCAAGTGCTGTTCATCTTGTAACATAGTTTTCATAGCGCAAGCTTCTGTTTGCTCGCTCATAGCCAGCTTTTGATCTCAGAAGGAGTTTATGTTGATGGCATTTGGATTACCACTTAGGCTTTGTTTTGAGGATTTCTTGTAGCATGATCTAGGTAATGAACTGTAAAACTGAAAAGCATAACTTAATACACCTATATGACAAATATAGGTAAGTACTTACTTTAAACTCATCTGACACTCGTAGGAAGGAGAACTGAATAACCACATACCAGAGTCCCCTATGCCAGGAGCTCTGTATCTCTCATTTTGTTCCTCTTCCATGCCCCCCACCCCCCCAAAATTGTCTTTCTTCCCCCTGGGTTCCTAAAAGACTGGCAGACCGTTGCTGCCCTCTTTCTCTCTTTCTCTCTCCCCCACCATGGAGCAGGTTTTGGGAAGTCAGCACTAGAGGAAGGAATGAAGCCTTCTTCACTCTCCTTTGTCTCTGGCTCCCCCTGCTGTTTCTTTCTGTCTGGGAGATAAGTCATTCAGGATGTTCACATTTTAAACTGGGTGGTATGCTGGAAGGTGTTAATGGCTACCCTCAACTTGTTCTTTGATCTATGGAAAATTACAAAGTAGGTAAAGAGGATAGGTGTGCTGAGCAGATGTGAGGGGCCCTGTGTGTCCTCCATTCTCCTTTTCCGATTTTTCCCGTTTTCCCCAAAATCTATAGTGTTCTGCCCACTAATGCCTGAACATCTCCTGACATTTTGGAATTGATTAGATGCGATGTTCCAAAATTATTATATTACATACAAATAGAGAATGTTGTCAAATTGATTGTAGGGCCTAGCTTCACTCAGCCAAAAATCCTTGTTGATAAAGTTTGCAGATGACACAAAAATTGGTTGAGGGATAAATAACAAGTACATGTCAGAGCTATCTGGATTACTTGGTAATCTGGGCTCATTTGAACAACAGAATGTAGGTCACACTTACAGAATGGGGGACTGTACAGTGGAAAGCCATGACTCTGAAAGAGAGTTAGGGGCCTGGTGGATATTCAACTGAACATAAGCTCCTTTTGCGACATGGTGGCTAAGAGCGTGTGATCCCCATACTGGATCTGAAGGAGAAATTATTTAGGCACAATCAGCCTCACTCTGCTACACCTACAGTAGGTGTCAAGCCTGGAGGGAGGAGTTAAAAGGGGTGAATCTAGCTCAGTAAGGCACTGACCAAGAAGGAGAGCTTCTCTTTGGCTCTCACTCAGCAAGAGAAGCGTGGCTGGAGTTAGGGAGCTAAGTGGGACTGCTGGCAGATAGAGCCTCCCTGAAGGAAGGTATGTCTACAAGAGGAGCCCAGGGCAGTCAGGAAGGAGTAGCACAAAGTGAGTCAGCCCAAGACAGGGTGAGATAGGGAGTGGAACTGAGACACAGCCACGGGCCTGTGAAGTCAGGCCTTGACTGCTTATTCAAGGGTCCCTGGATCAGAACCCAGTGGAGAAGGAGGGTCTGGGTTCCCCTCCCAGCTGATCGGAGTGGAACCCCCTCCCCCAGAACAAAGGGTAAGGACTACTTAACCCCAGAAGTTACAGGTAGGGGATGACTGTGCCCAGAAGAGCTCTTTAGCGCTTTCCTGATTGGGGTGGGGATTTGCCCCACAAAAGGAGGGATGTATGTGACAGACCTCCACTCCACCAGACCCTATTTTCCAATAATGTAAGATATATTAAGGGACCTTATTCCAGTGCATAAATTATAATGGCCCCCTGCAGTTTTAACATATGCCAAGGCCAGGTAGATGAAGATCCAGGGAGCCGCTATTAGCTCCCTGTGTCAATTCTCTCCCCTTCACTGCACGTGAGCTCTGCTTAGGCACACATAGAGATTCTGTTCCTATACATTTTGTAAATTTCTCTTTTGACACTTTATTAAATTAACATAACAAGAATAGAAACTTATCCATAGCAATATATTAAAGAAAACCCACCAAACATGCATTATCTATTATGGCTATCCATGAAACTTTCTTTAAAATACATATGCTCATTCTTACTGCAGTCTATGATCATTTCATGTTTGGGCTTAAGACAACCACATAAAGAACGTGTGCTACAATAAATATTTGGAAGGCATTAACATAGAGATCAGATGCCATAACATACAATACCACCGGGAACACATGCCCAAACACACTTGGTATAAAGAGTGCATTTATATGGTGCAGCTGGCTAGAGATAATACCTTTGTGATTTACAAGCTTACAGCATTTGGTTTTCTGCTGTCAGAAGATTTTCAGACAGACATCATTTGGAGATTTTTACTTGACAATGTGCCTCTTACAGTCAGTGCCCATAGCATCCTTATTTAGGCCTGGTTTACATACACCATTGTACTGTTTTAACTAAAGGAGCGATTTTTATATCAATTTACTTAAACCAGTTTAAACCTGATATATAGCATTTTAGCTTGCTTTAGTAAATTTACAGGCATACGCTAAACTGTTATAACCAATTTTAAACTGGTATGAGAGCCCACAAGTTGCACAGGTTTAATTACACCAATTTAAGTTAAATAAGTGCTACTTCTGTGAGCATTTCTTCACTGCAGAGTTAACCTGAGTTCTTAATTGGATGTTAGCTGTAACCCACCTCCAGTCCACACACTGCAACCTCTCATATGAGTTAAATGGTGCTCTCAACCTGCCCTGTACCAGTAACCATGGCTGGGGGTGTTGGTTAGAGGCCGGGTTCTGGTTTCAGGTGGGTTAGTAACCTGCCCACTTTCCAGTGAGGAAAGTGCTGATAGTCTTCAAATGCCTTCTCACAATTGCCCCATGTGCTCAAAAGGACAAGTTCTCTAACAAGTCACTCTCTGTTACACCTTCCATGAAGACAGCATTTCTAGTGGCCATTACTTCAGCATGAAGGATAGGGGAAATAGCAGCATGGATGGCATATCTGCCATTCACAATCTTTTTTAAAGACAGTCACCTTGAGGCCATACCCCAAGTTCCTCCCCAAAGTAGCCTCCTGCTTTCATATGAATCAGCTAATCCACCTTCCCATTTTTTCCCCAACCACATTGTGACACCAGGGAGGCGAGACAACATATGCTAGATGATAGGAGAGCTCTAACATTTTATTTGGACAGGACTAAGGACTTTAGAAACTCTCCTAAACTCTTCCTTTTATTCATGGAAAGATTCAAGGGTTCAAGGGTTCTGTAATAACAGCTCAAAGACTCTCCTAAAGGGTCTCTGGTTGAATTAACCACTGTAACCTGCTCCCTGGGTGTTTTTCAATCGTCTCCATGCAGCTTACAGGCATTTAACCCTTGTGACTGTTCCTTTTAATTTCTGTTTAACTGGCTTCCTCATTGTTGTATAGTTCCCCTTTATGAAGTTAAATGCTACTGTGGTGGGCTACTTTGTTATTCTCCCCCTGCAAGGATGGCTGCATCTCTCTTCTGTCTGTTCTGTCCTTCTCCATATAGTCTGCAATATTTATTCTCCAGGCCTTATGCTTATGGTCCAGTGTAGCACTGGCTTGCACGATCTTGCTGAACATGTCATCCGAAGACCTTTTTTTCCCCCTCCTCCTTATCTGCCTCAGGCGTTCCACAGGTGTGGAGGAGGCACCCCTCAAGGCTGCAATGTCTGCAGCTACAGATAAAACACACAGAGATACCATTGTGAATATAGTTACAGTTAAAGCTTTTTTAACCAGCATGCTGTGGGAACGGGGGGTGCCAGTAAATTAAAAATGCCAGTTAACTCAGAGGGAGGGGTTTGGAATGAGGGTGTGTGTGTGCACGGTAGGGGCATGGGGGGGGGCTGCAGGGCATGCTCTGGGAGGGAGTTTGGGTTCGGGATAGGGCTTGGGGTAAGGGGTTGGGGCGTGGGAGGGGCCTCAGGGTGCCGGATGCAGGGGAGATGGTGCTCACCTTCAGCGGCTCCCTGTCTCTGCTGCTCCTGGCAGAGGCATGGACAGGCAGCTCTGCAAGCAGACACGCTGACTCCATCTGCAGGCGTCCCCCCACAGCTGGGAGCCGCAGAGTCAGCACTTGGGGATGGGGGATGGAGGCAGCGTGCCTGCAGAGCCACCTGGCCATGCCTCCGCCAGCAACAGCAGAGATGGGGAGCTGCTTGCGGGGAGCCGCCGGAGGTGAGTGCCCCGTCATCCTGCACCCCAAGCCCCTCCCACACCCCAACCCCCTGCCCCAAGCTTCCTCCCAGATCCAAACTCCCTCCCAGAGCGCACCCTACAGCCCCTCCCACACCCCAGCCCCCTGCCAGCCCTGCACCCACCACACTATAAACCCGACTTTCGGTGCAGATCAGAAATGCTGGTTTATAGAGCTTGCCAATTGGTGAAGTGCCGGATAAAAGAGCTTTTACTGTATAATGAAAAGCAAAAGTTAACATTAAGAACTCCCCTTGCTGCCATAAACTTTTAAACAGGACATGTTTATTGACACTTCTGCTGTGGAGTGCTCATGCATGAGGCCACTCACAGCACCAGCCAGGCTGAGGTTGGCCCACTGAGGTGAGGGAAATGAGGAGGGAATTGCTTGGTTGCATGGAACTATGAGTATAGGGCAATGGTACTTAATACTGGCACCATTTTCCATAGGTTGTGGTGACTTTAGCTGGTATCTCACTCCTGAGGGTAACAAAGACACAGAGTACAGCTGCTGCTGGAGTCTCAAAGCCACCTGGGTCTGTATGTTGCTAGTCTGTTAACTTTTGAAAGCAACATTGTAGTAATCAACGACTGGCATGGGAGTGTCCTGTTGCAGAGAAAGAAACAAAACTGCCATCCTTAGAAACCTTTGAGAGGACTGCAGAGTACCTCCATGATAGTTTGATCGAGATCTCTCAGGTGGATTCAAGGGACATCCCTGTTGTCAAGGGTAATTCTTCACTCTGTCACTCCAAGTGCAGAAGGTGGGGGCCCGCAAGGATTCTAAAAATTAATACTGGCCTCTCCAGGCTTGTATTAAACTCCCAAGGTTACAGCTTTTCTCTGACCTTGGATTGGTAGATGCTGCCACCACCTAAGTGCAGAACCCCTTTGAAAGCCCAGGAAGGCGCACTTGGGAATTCCTTCCTGGGGGGGTACCCTCAAGCCCTTTCACCTCCCCCTCTGGGGAAGAGCTGAGAAAGGAGAAAAAAAAGGAAATTAGCTGTTGCCACCAGCTAATTAAACATGTGCACAAACCTCTTCAAACACAAAAATCCAATTCTGTTCTTAAAAAAGGTAAATTTTATTAATAAAAAAAAAAGAAAGAAAATACATCTGGGAACTCAGACTATTGCTAGATTTTAAAAGAACAACTACAAGGATTAAGCACCAAGAATAGCTTTCTTGAGGTCCAGCTTAAAGGTTACAAGCAAAACAAAAGCACCTGGGGTTCGCAGAGAGGAATCCACAAGCCATAACTAAATAAAAGGGATAAACCTAATCGTGTCTTCCTAGACATTTCATGATCTTCTTACATATCTGAGGTCTAAAATGAGTAGTTTCTAGGTATGATACTCATGATTTTTCCATACCTGGCCCAAGCTTCTTACTGCATAGCTGTTGCTCTGTCGGCCTCTCCCTGGGAGAACAACAACAGACAGACAAAAGGGGAGTCTTTGTTCAATTTTAAAAAGTTCTAGCCTTCCCATTGGCTCTTTTGGCCAGGTGCCTACTCACTTCCTTTTGCCTATGCATAGCAGTGAGACTTTTTAACCCTTTACAGGTAGAGCAATTAGAGAACAGCTACTAAGAGGGATTTTAAAGTTACTGGCTGGCTGGGTGTCCATAAAAGGGAGCTACCCGCACCCCCACTTCATTTATCACACCTGTGTATATAAAAAAAACTGCTTTGCATGTCCCCTCCCCCCAACTCTTGCAACCATATCAACAGAGCATGAGCTGGCCCAGACTGTGGATCTTCAGGAAGCAGTTCAAATCTTTACAACCAAGAAGGCACGGAAAGCACTACTTTGATTATTCAAACAGATAAAAATGCCAGTGTTTACTATGCAGACAAGAAAAGTTACATTGCAGATTTCACAAAACGCAAAGAAGGTACCAATGTGATATTTCTAAAGACAGCCACAGTACTCGACCCAAGGTTTAAGAATCTGAAGTGCCTTCCAAAATCTGAGAGGGACGAGGTGTATAGAAGTCTTAAAAAAGCAACACTTCGATGCGGAAACTACAGAACCCAAACCACCATATAAGAAAATCAGCCTTTTGCTGGTGGTATCTGACTTAGACAATGAAAATGAACATGCATCCGTCGGCACTGCTTTGGATTGTTATCGAGCAGAACCCGTCATCAGCATGGACGCATGTCCCTTTGAATGGTGGTTGAAGCATGAAGGGACATATGAATCTTGAGCGCATCTGGCACGTAAATATCTTGCAACGCCAGCTACAACAGTGTCATGCAAACTTTATTTCTCACTTTCTCACTTTTATTGCTCACTTTCAGGTGACATTATAAACAAGAAGTGGGCAGCATTATCTCCTGCAAATGTAAACAAACTTGTTTGTCTGCGTGATTGGCTGAACAAGAAATAGGACTGAATGGACTTACAGACTCTAAAATCTTACATTGTTTTATTTTTGAATGCAGTTATTTTACATAATTCTACATTTGTAAGTTCAACTTTATCATGAAAGAGATTGCACTACGGTACTTGTATTAGGTGAATTGAAATATGCTATTTCTTTTGTTTTTTTACAGTGCAAATACTTGTAATCAAAAATAAATATAAAGTCAGCACTTTACACTTTGTATTCTGTGTTTTAATTGAAATCAATATATTTGAAAATGTAGAAAACATCCATATTTAAATAAATAGTATTCTATTATTAACAGCACGATTAATCACGATTAATTTTTTTAATCGCTCGACAGCTCTACTACAAATCCTGTCTTCTACACTTATTCTGTTAGAATGAAACAAGAGTCAGATCCTCAGCTCTATTTAAATAAATGGAGTTATACCAATTTACACAAGATGATGATCTGGCCCCATAATTTTAATTACAATGCCTGAAACTTAAACCAAGGATGTTTCCTCCCAAATAGCTTTGAAGGTGCATCAAAGCTTATTTACTCATATTAAAAAGGTTCTGATGAACACACAATTAAACAATATTTAGGTGTTGTCTAGTGTCTTCCTAAAACAAAGGCTTCCCCATCTCCATGCTGTAGCTGTGGCTAAACACACAGCTCTCTTTGAGGAGGGCCTGTTACTCTTTCAATCACTTGTTCACTTGAGGCAGAGTTTGTATCTCCAGGCTGAGGAGACAGTTTATCAATCACCTGAATATATATTTTATAAACATAAGTAAATTTATTATCATGTATCTATATCAAATAGGATTCCTGTAATAATTATAATTTGTATCTGACAGTTTATGCACCGAGCCAACATGTGAGTAATTTAACTCATGGGAATAAAGTTATTTAATTTCTAAGTGTTTGCAGGATCAGGCCTTAAATTGCCACAGCCTGGTTTGGTCCAATGCTAGCTGTTTTAGAGACTGACCAGCAGAATGTGTAAACTTGATTCTCAGTTACAATTACCACCATGATGCATGTGAGCTTCCCTGGCTTACTTGGAGAGTGAAAGAAACAGAGCTGCTCACAACACCTAAGTCTTCCAACTTCAGCATCTAAGGCTATGTCTTCAGTGCATGTGAAGTATAGGGTAAGCAATCACAGGGTAAATTAATCCACGGTAGCCTAACCCACAATAGTGTAACCACACTTCTGTGCTGTCATGCCCCCCATCTGCACTGGTGCTGTTTTTGGCTGTACAAGCAATGCAGCTATCTGGAATCATATCCCAAGATTCATAGCTCTACAACTCACTGTGTCACTCTCTGCTCACATTGACAGGATGTTATGGGGGAACTTGTCTGCCCACTCTAGGGATTGTGGGAGGAAATGGTCTAAGCCTGTGAAATTAATTTCTTAGCAGGATCAACTGACTGTGGTGGTGTACTGTTACATTCTGAAGGTATGGATCCCACTCTCCCTAATAACCTGGGCTGACAGCTGCTGCTTTTTGTGGAGGCAATGTTTCTTTACCACACCTAATGCACTCCAGTACATTCCAATCACCTTCCAGGTTCAACACTGACATCCAGTCTTCCCTTCAAGGAAACCTTACTGCACTGATTCAGAAACTGTCCAGCACTCAATAAAACCTCCATCTCTTAATTTGCCATTAATAATAAATTGGGTGTGGCTATGATTTAGGACACAGACGACTACCACGTGCAAAATATCCATCCCAAGGACACCACAAAGTGTGTGAAATTAAATAGGAATCATGTTATGCAATACTCCTTAACTGCCTCAGTTTCCCCACGTTCAGCCAGGGTCTGTGCTATAGCAACAGTGAGTCATTTCACAGTTTCCCCAATCTCAGTCTCCAGTTTTGGTTGGGATCTTAGCCTCAGTTACCCCACTTTTGGCTGACATTTTAGCCACATCAACAATGAACTATGCCTCAGTTTCCCCAGTTTCAACCTGGGTCTTAGCTGCAGCAACTTTCAGCTGTGCCTCAATCTCCCTCGTAAGGGAAACCAGTTAGCTCACCTCTATGGGATTCGGTTAGGCTTCCTCCCATCTCCACTCCATCAGAGACATCTTCACGAAGTAGCAATTCCTATTTCAACCTGTCTCGCTGAAAACTGGGACTGTTAGTTGCACTGGTACTCACCACACCATCCACCCTCTAGAGGAGTGGTGGGAAACCTGCGGCCTGCGGCTCCCATTGGCCAAGAACGGTGAATCACAGCCACTGGGAGCTGCAGGCGGCTCTGCAAATGTAAACAAATGGTCTGGTGGCCCGCCAGTGGCTTGCCCTGACGGGCTGCGTGCGGCCTGCGGCCTGAAGGTTGCCCACCACTGCTCTAAACCATGCAGGGAGAGCCGACTCAATAGCCTTGGCCTCTGTCTGCTCCTTCTCTGAGTTGGATCAAAAGTATTTGATCAGTAACATTCTGCCTGCGGGGAAGATCCACAGTCTGTTGGCTGCTGTCCACATCCCAGTGGCCAGCAGGGTACTAAAGGGGTTGCTTGCCTATCCCTTAATTTCTGGACAATGAGACCTGGGAAATTCTAGGTTGGTGATTTCACCCCTGGGAAGTCTCTCCCCCTTCCCTTCCATATTCTTCGTGCACCTCACAACTCTGTCATGGGGCAAGAGCCCAGTAAACCGCTTTGCCCTCACTCTCCTGGGCTACTCACTTATGACTCTGTCATGGGGGAGAGTCCAGACAGCTCCCTGCCCCCACTAGGAGTCACATGTCTGGTCAGGGGGCTTGTAGGAAGTGACTGGAAGATCATCATGCCTCAGTTGTTGTGGCTGCATTTCTTCATTGCAGTTGTGTTGGAGAGTAGCAATATTCATTAACAGCTACCTCAGGGCCTGTATCTCAGGGAGTGGTGATTATCTCACTGTGTAGTACGGAAAGAGGCATGTGGATGTGTAAATATGGAGCATGTTAAGGGGATAACCTGGGGTTGAGTCGCATTTAAGTTTGCAGTGAAAACAAGCCCTATAAGTGCTACATAAAAGCTAGCACTTAAAAAAACACATTTCTCAGAAATTGTCCTGGCTTTACACCAAAATAAAATACAGTTTTGGTCTTGGATATGCTCCAAAACACATCTGATGTGCTAAAAATAATAAACACTGCTGAGATTTGTGCCAATATTATTCTCAATACCCTTCACAACTGGGTCTATTTTCTTTAAGAATACTTTTTGATACTGTTTCACGTGACCATCTCATAAATAAGCTAGGGAAATATAACTTAGATGGAGCTTCTATAAGGTGGGTGCATAACTGGTTGGAAAACCGTTTCTAGAGAATAGTTATCAGTGGTTCACAGTCAAGCTGGAAAGGCATATCAAGTGGGGTCCAGCAGGGATCAGTTCTGGGTCCAGTTCTATTCAATATCTTCATCAATGATTAGATAATGGCATACAGAGTACACTTATAAAGTTTGTGGATGATACCAAGCTGGGAGGGAGGTGCTTTGGAGGATAGGATTAAAATTCAAAATGATCTGGACAAACTGGAGAAATGGTCTGAAGTAACAAGGATGAAATTCAAGAAAGTACTCCAGTACTCCACAAAGTACTCCACTTATGAAGAAACAATCAGGGGCACACATACGAAATGGGAAATTACTGCCTAAGAAGGAGTACTGTGGAAAGGGACCTGGGTGTCATAGTAGATCACAAGCTAAATATGACTCAACAGTGTAACACTGTTGCAAAAAAAAGCAAACATCATTCTGGGATGTATTACCAGGAGTGCTGTAAAGCAAGACATGAGAAGTAATTCTTCCACTCTACTCCACGCTGATTGGGCCTCAACTGGAGTATTGTGTCCAGTCTTGGATGCCACATTTCAGGAAATATGTGGACTAATTGGAGAAAGTCCAGAGAAGAGCAACAAAAATGATTAAACGTCTAGGAAACATGACCTATGAGGGAAAACTGAAAAAAACTGGGTTTGTTTAGTCTGGAGAAGAGAAGACTCAGAGTGGATATGATAACAGTTTTCAAGTCCATACAAGGTTGTTACAAGGAGGAGGGAGAAAAATTATTCTCCTTAATCTCTTAGGACAGGAAGCAATGAACTTAAATTGCAGCAAGGGTCGTTTACGTTGGACATTAGGAAAAACTTCCTAACTGCAAGAGTACTTAAGCATGGGAATAAATTGCTTAGGGAGGTTGTGGAATCTCTGTCACTGGAGATTTTTAAGAGCAGGTTAGACAAACACCTGTCAGGGATGGTCTAGAAAATACTTAGTCCTGCCATGAGTTCAGGGGACTGGACTAGATGACTGGACTAGATGACATCTCAAGGCCCCTTCCAGTCCTATGGTTCTATGATTTCTATTATTTAAAATGATTAATACAACCCTCTCAACAGGCTTATGTGTTACTTTGTAGTCCTAATGAATAGTTTAAATTTATTTATTTTAATTGCACAGTAAGTGGGCCTAACTGGTCATCTGTACACTGAGGGCAGTGTATGATATATGCGCTCTTCTTTTTGTCAATGTGTGTTAACATGCAAATTCCTTGGCTCCCCAAACTACCATATATACAGGATTATTGATTATGTTCATTTACAGTGTGTGTAGGCTAGAAGGTCAGTTTACAGAGCATATGGCCTACAGTGGCCAAGTTTCCTTGAATGTATTTAGTCTAACTTTTTATTTAACTGCAGACGATGAATACTACTGAAATTATGAGTTCTTCCACATCTTATATCATGACTAAATCTTCAGGTCCACATATCCAGCTGGTGTAAATCAATGTAACTCTACTGACTTCAAAATATAACATAGGTTCAGTTCTGGAAGCACTCACTATTAAGTGTAGGGCACAATTTTCAAAAGCGTCCAAGTGACACAAGTCCCAACTCTGGTGCTTGTGCTGGGAATACTCGCACTGTTTCCAATTGACTTCAATGGGACTACCCATGGTAGTAAATACTGTACCAGCAGTAAGTATGTGCAGCCTTGGGCCCTTAATTTGAAATTGCTTTTATCTTCTGTTAAAAACAGATACAATGTTTCTTACACTATTTCAATCAGAATAGCTGTTATCAAGATAGCAGCTATTTTTGCCAGTTCCTTCTTTATTCTCCCTGCTGAGGAAAATTCTGTCAAGTTGTAAAATTTATCAAAGGTGAGTGCATAAGGATTTTCGGTTTGATACAGACCATAACTACTCTTTTACAGTATCTATCTAATGCAAATTCTCACAACACATTTTTATAGTTACTTAGAAATGTAGGAGAAAGATCTGATTTCCTTTGACTGCAGTAGCATATTCCATGCCCTGCAATTGTAACCCACTCGCCTTCTGGGTGTGGTGTTCTGTCCTAACTAGTAGCACTGAGACCACTTAAAGAGGGAGAGTTAAATGAGACTCCTCTACAGCCTTAGCTAACGGCGAGTGGGCTTTTAGCTTATGCTGTAGAACAGGGGTCTCAAACTCAAATTACCATGAGGGCCGCATGAGGATTAGTGCATTGGCCCGAGGGCCGCATCACTGACCCCGCCTCCTCACTGCCCCCTGCCCCGCCCCCACCCCTTCCATTAGGCCCCACCCCTTCTGCGCCTCCTCCCCTGTGCGCACGGCTTCCTGCTCCTCCCCCCTCCCTCCCAGAAACCGCGAAGCTCTTCCCATGCGAGTCGTGGAGCTCTTCCCTGCGGCCCACTGGGCTCCCCGCACCCCCATTTTTAATTTTTTTTTAAACCCCCAGGCAGTTCCTGCCGCCAGAACAGCTGTCTGGCGGCGGGAACTGCCTGGGGGTAAAAAAAAATAACATGGGGGGGGGGAGGCATGGGGAGCCCGGCGGGCCACAGGGAAGAGGTCCACGGGCCGCATGCGGCCCGCGTGTTTGAGACCCCTGCTGTAGAAGGTCATGCACTAAGCTCCAGAGGTCCCCGGTTCAATCCTGCCTGCCGACGAAAGGGGTCTGTTAGCGTTACACAATCAGTTAAGGCTAGATAGTGACTGGCACTAATGCTGCCATGCAGGGAGGCTATAGAAAAGTTCCCTGGATCTCAGCACCAAGTGCTCATGGGAGTACAAGGCCTGCATTAAAGATGCAAGTGTGTGGGGAGTAGGCAGAACTCATAGCTCTCTCCCTTTCCCACCCATATGCTAACCCCATGGAAGCTGAAGGATGTTTCTGAGGCACAATGCTCCCTCCCCCCGTGCATCTCCCATGGTGGTGTTCCTCTCCAATTCCTCCTTCTCACAACTGCACCTGAAAGGCACAACCTAGTCCTATAAACATGCAAAAGCAGCAACAGAAACTGCAGCTCTGATTATAATCAAATAATGTTCAATAAGCTCTTTCAGTGAACCTGTTAGAATGTGCAAACAGCGTTATGGGAAGTACAGAAGGTGCATGAATCTAGATGGTGTGCAACTTCTTTCATGCCAGGATGTTAGTATCTTAGATTTACACACTTTGTGCCTTAAAAGACATTCAAGAGAATACATACTCACAGTGACTGCTCACCTTATTGTGCACATAGGTGCCGACTCTGTGGGTGCTCTGGGGCTGGAGTACTCACGGGAAAATTTGGTGGGTGCTCCGCACCCACCAGCAGCCAAGCTCCCTGCCCCAGCTCACCTCAACTCCGCCTCCTCCCCTGAGCGCGCTGCGTCCCTGCTTCTCCTCCCAGCGCTTGCTGCCTCAAACAGCTGTTTCATGGTGTAACAAGCTGTGGGACGGAGGAGCAGGAATGCAGCATGCTCAGGGGAGGAGGCGGGGAAGAGGCGGGGCCGGGGCGGGGATTTGGGAAAGGAGTCCAATAAGGCAGGGAGGGCGGAGTTGGGGCAGGGACTTTGGGGAAGGGGTTGGAATGGGGGCAGGGCAGGGGTGGAGTCTGGGCTGGGGGGGGGGTCGAGCAGTCACCGGCGCCAGGAGAAGTTGGTGCCTATGATTGTGCATATCCATTTAACAAACATTTGGACACCCAGGTCTTATTGACCACTGTATTATTCCCTCATTATGCTAATGTAACCCAACTAAAATCAGTGGAGTTATACTAGCCTAATGCTGAAATAACATAGTGGTGAATCAGGCCTTCTGCATATTTCAAAACTGCAGTTGTGTTAACTTTTATCATCATAACTAATACAGTATGTATACTTCATGATAGTAATGACAGATATGTATGCCAATTACAGTACTAACAAGGGTAAATAAAATACTGTGAGAAGAATAAAAATACCATTCTTCACAGGATCTGAAAACTCTGTATTTATCACAGTAGTATCCTATCTAAACACTAGTTTGAACAAGTAAATTGGGGGAGGAGGAGACACCCAAAGTAACATAAATATTCCTATCAAACACAATAGGGGACTATGGTTTACAGTGAGACTTTGCCCTTAATGTACATACTTTTATTACTTAGGATGAATCCTTCACTTGCTGGAGAAAATAAAAATCTTAGATTCTTGGGACTAACTCTGGTATATTTTTCTGAAATCTCTATCCACAGACACAAATCATACCAGTTTTCTTCTAATCTCCACCTAAACTAAATGTTTCTTAAATAATCATCCTTCACAAGGGCCTAGAAAAAGCTGTACAATCAGATATGCAAGAAAATTTTTAAATATGTATTTTTTAAAGTTATTTTTATTATAACATGCAGAAACAATAATAAATCTAGTATCACAAATAATCCCTCCGAAGTTCACAGCATTTCATATTAGTTACAACATTTTAAAGTTATCTAAGGTGTTATAGTAAAAGTATTAATCTCATCCCCACCAATAAAAACTAACACATATATATGGAAATAAGTTAATTCCCTCTATTCTGCGCTGTACCATTGCACCACAGATGGGAAAGTTAGAAGGAAAACTCTAGTATTGTATAAAATATATTCTATTTGCTTCATCTAATTCGGTGGTTCTCAACTGTGGTCCACCACTTCTTCAGGGAAAGCCCCTGGTGTACCGGGCCGGTTTGTTGACCTGCCGCGTCCACAGGTTCGTCCGGTCGCGGCTCCCACTGGCCGCGGTTCGCCGCTCCAGGCCAATGGGGGCTGCGGGATGCAGCGTGGGATGTGCTGTCCGCTGCGTCCCTCAGTCTCCATTGGCCTGGAGCGGTGAACCACAGTCAGTGGGAGCCATGATCGGCCGAACCTGCGGACGCGGCAGGTCAACAAACCGGCCCGCCGCGCCAGGGGCTTTCCCTGAAGAAGCAGTAGACCACAGTTGAGAAGCACCTATCTAATTGCATAGGAGAGTAAAGCCCTAGTCCTGCAATCAAATCACCACAGGCAGATACTCACACCCACATGGGGCCACACTGAAGCCAATAGGGCTCTGCACAGGCACGAAAGTCCAGTCACATTGATATGAACGCAGGATTTTAGTGGAAGCTCAGATTTCTCATTTTCTTACAGGATTGGATGCTAAATCACCAATGACAAGTTTGTGCCTTTAATGCACAGTCCTGAGCAAGAGGTTGCACGTACACTGCTCTACCCAAGGCGCATTGTGGATCAAAGACACCTTTGCTCAAGCAGGAAGAAGTAGTAATTTGTTGCTAAAGTATATCACCCCCTTACACCTCCTGTGCTGGCTGGCGCATTGGGGGTGGAGGAGCCAATGCTTAGCCGACTTCCTGCCCGCTTGTTCTGGAGCGAGAGGAGGAATACTTGGTTGGCAGAGCCCATTTATTCATCCATGTCTGAACCCAAAATCCATGTAGCCTGCACAGGAAAGTAAGAGGCATTCTTACTCCCCTTTATGCTTCTGCTTGGGAATGTAATCCAAGTCAGAATTTAGCCCATAGCTACGTTTCTTTATAAGTATACCACTGAAAGCTTCCATTATATATTGTAGTCTATAATTTACTCTAGCACAGATTGCTGCATTACCTGTTGAGGATATCCAGTCTGCTTCAGATGACAATGGTTCATTCTTCTAATGTGTTTTAGCCTATGTTTAAACCTACTGTATTCTCAACCATATTTTGTTTGAGGCAATGCATTTTTTCTTTTGGACTCCACTGTTCCTTATGTAAGAATATGAACTGTTGCAGTTTTAAATTAGTATATTTCACAGCCTGATAGTTGTTTTCCCATGCACACTGAATTTTTAAGAATATACTCAACATTCAACAAATACCTGAAATTCCTAGCATGGCTGCCTATACCCAGTTCTTCATTTTCTTATTATGTGCAATGACT
Organism: Macrochelys suwanniensis; assembly: GCA_033296515.1. Classification (NCBI taxonomy): domain Eukaryota; kingdom Metazoa; phylum Chordata; order Testudines; family Chelydridae; genus Macrochelys; species Macrochelys suwanniensis. The sequence continues at coordinate 52,274,413 of CM065777.1, forward strand.
TTTAAAAACATTTAGGCATTGCTCTCCAACAAAAGCCAAATAGCCTGAATTAAGTTTGCCTTGTCTTGAAGAGCAACCTTTCAGCCCCTCTGCTCCTTTGCCAGCCATTTCACTGCATATTATCTTCTTCCCATAGTCATATAATAGGGATGCCACAGAAGGTTATGGAAGGGACATATTTTACCACTTTACAAGTGAGTTGAGTACATATGGTAATAAACACAGTGGAAAATATTCAAAATTTGATATTTTCTCCAGGTCTGTTTCCTTGCATTGTTTATGACACATTAGTATGCATGGCAAGCTATTTGCAATATGTCAATGTGATGCAGATGTATATGAATGTATATAATGTATGCATATGAAATTAAGTGTTCCTTTTTTTAGACACTAAGAAATCATTTTGACTGTCATGCTTTTTGGCATTATCTCGGTAGGCATAGTTTGATTATACTCAAGATGTGTTGAATTCTACAAATTCTGCATTATTATCAGGCTGATTAAATCCAGTGAGCACTAGTATTACTTTAAAGAATAGTAGGTATGATGTACTATATTTGATATGGGTGTAATCATGCTACCATGTTCAATACATGCTGTAGCTGTTGAAATGTGTTTGCAGTTAGTAAATATAACAAATATATGTCAATACTGCCTTCTACATATTCACTTTTGACAGTGATGTAAGGTGTCCTATTTTTTTTTTTAAAGAGACAAGTTGGGTGAGGTAATATCTCTTATTAGACCAACTTCTGTTAGTCAAAGAGACAAGCTTTCAGGCTACAAAGAGCTCTTCTTCAAGTGTATAGCTCTGTGTAGCTCAAAAGCTTGTGTCTTTCACCAATTGGTCCAATAAAAGATATTATCTCACCCACCTTGTCTCTCTAATATCCTAAGACCAACACCGCTACAATAACACTGCAAACAAAAAATAGAGTCTTTTCCCTTTCATTCAAGGATCTCTAAGCATTTCACAAATATTAATTAATTTAGCCTCATGATACCTCTATGAGATTGGAATTATTATCTCCATTTTACAGATGGGAAAACAGAGACAGAAAGGGTAGGTGACAAACTTTTGCAGCAATAGAGCTATATTTATTATTTCAATTATGTTGGCTTGTATTAAAACTTGTTATGACATGTATAGGAGAGAAACCTTGAGAAAATCACGAGTACACCTGTTTGATCCACGATAACTAATACTACATAAATAAGATGGTGTGTATTCTTCTACTGATACCACTCTATCTAGCTATATATGTTGGCCCCATCACCATACTTCTTAGTGCCTCCAAAATATTTAAAAGGAGAAATAACAATAATCATCCTCTCTTCCTCCTTCCCTTCACAGCCTGTCAGAGAAACAGAAGGTTTGTTCTCCTGTTTATTTATGCTATTTGGATGTAAGTGTGAGTGGGGAGTCTGGGGCCAGGAGATTGAAACCCATCCTATCAGACACAGTCCCAACCACAGTGATCCACAGATTTCTGACTTCAGAGCTTGATCATTGCAACTTATATATCTGAGAATGAAGCTGAACATCCCGAAAAAGTTCCTAAAGATGAAAAGAACAATTGTCTGCTAAGAAACACAAGTTGCCATGAATACATCAGTCAGATTCTCTCCACTCTGCACTGGTTCCCACTGAGTTCAGTGTCCAGTGAATCTATCTTTATATTCAAAGCCTTTTATACACTTGTTCCTTGCTGAGAGGTCTTCTTTCCCTTTGCAATCATGTCCTCCCCACAACAGCTATATTTCACAGAAATAATGAAACTGTTGAACAATGTGGGGATGTTTTTGAATGCAGGAGACAGAACTCTCATAGGACCTAGACACAGAGGATGAAATCCTGGCCTCACTGAAGTCAATGGAAGTTTCTCTGTTGACTTCAATGGGGCTAGGATTTCACCTAAACTGTGGAACTCACTCTGGCAAAAATTATAAAAAAAGAACAGTCTCACTCTCACACACATAAGAAGGTCTCTAGTGTCAAGCAACATTTCTTTAGTAGTGGTCAGATTATTGCATATTCTAGGATAGGTGGTAAATTTCCCTAATCAAAGGTGTTGAGAGTCTGTCTTAGTGGGAGTCTCAGGTTGTCTACTCTCTCTTACTACCCAGAATGGGTCACAAACAGTGGCCATGATTTCTCTCAAATTTTCCTAGACTTCTACTTGTGTGAATGGGCCAAAAGCTTGGAAGGAGGTGACCAGATCACCTGCCTGCCCACTGCTGGCCTCTTACCTTCTGCCGCTGCCCCCGCCCCCACTGCTGGCTCACCCTCACTCCCCAGCCTGCCACTGGCCTCTTCACCACCCTACCCACCAGCCGGCCATTGGCTTTCCCCACCCTGCTGCTTGCCTACTCACCCCCCGCAGGCTGCACAGTGAGTCCACCTTCTCACCCTCCTGCGGGGCCGCACAGTGAGTCCACCTACTCACCCTCCCGCGGGGCCGCACAGTGAGCCCACGCGGGCCGCATGCGGCCCCCGGGCCGCATGTTGTGCAGGCCTGATATAAAGTGTTTTATGATCCAGTGAAGTTCTGTCAGTTGTGACTTTGCTGCCTCCATGACAAGGGATAGGTAGGCTCTCTTTGTCTCCTTCATGGCTGTGGCATAGGTTTGTAGACAGGTTTTCTTCCCATTTTTTCTATTCCAGGTCATCCAAGAGCCGTAGTAATCAATGTGGACCATGGTATTTTGATGACCAGATCCTCAGCTGGTGTAAATCAATGCACTTCCGCTGACTTTACTGGAGCTATGCCAATTTACACCAGCCGAGGACAATGACACCAGAAGGACTTCAGAAGTATGGGGTGGGGGCAGGGCAAGCAACCAAAACGGCCCAAATTTGACTGGTATTATGACCCTCATTGTACCCCTGACAAGTTCAAGTTCTCAAATGTGGGGGGCATGGCCACCCTGTTTAAAAAGTGTGTGCGAGGGAGAACGGTCCTTTGTCCCTCTCCCCTTCCATTTCCAGTGCCCATGACTGAGACTATGGCTCAGAACGTACAGCAGTAGTCAGAGAATGGCTATTGTACCTTACTGATTCCTTCGCCTCTTGGTTGGGCAGGGTCTACTATAAGCAGATTTTGGAACTTGGCTGAGTCTAAAAGGTTTCAGAAACAGTATTGCTTTCCTTTAGCCTTGAATGTGGAGATTTATTATTTCTGTCTGAAGGAGGAAATAGCTTGATCATTAAAGGGAGCCCAAAGACCTAGTCCAGGATGTTGTTAATTGAGTTGGTGGGTCTGGAAATTACCGTGGAGGAAACCAATGTGAAAAGTTTGGATAGGCAGTTATGATCAATGCTGAAATCTCCTAAAATGATCAGTCCTGCAAACTCTATCACCATGTCAGGCAGTGCCTCTTATCAGTTTCCCTGGCAAGCCTTCGGTGTCTGGGATTTACTGCAGAATGTCTAGGTTAGTCTTAAAAGCAAATATACAGCAAACTATCAACCAGAGTATAACTACAATAAAAGCAATGCAAAGTAAATCTATGGGGACTGATGTTTTGACTACACTTCATTCAGAAAATCTGTGGCCCAAATTCTGCTCCCAAACATGAACATGCAGCTCCTGTTTGAATTCAGAACTAGAAAACCTGATCTTGCAGCCATTATTAAGGACTTAATCATGTAGAGTGATTTGCATGGAAGCATATATTGAAGGGTATTCTGCTCTATTTGATAGGGTGAAATATCTTCTCTTTATTTATAACAAATCCAAGTAGTCCTTAAAATTGTAAATTGTCCCCTGCTCAAAATTTGGATTAGTTTTCTGAGTCTTTGGAGGACAAAATTAATTCAAATATTTTTTTAACTGAATATTTAATTGTAGGTACAAAATGCTGTGCTATTTACAAAAGAATCTTTATCTAATTGCCAAAATATTCATAAATTTTAACTTGTGGACAGAAAAATTCAGTAAAGTCAATGACACTCCTGGGTGCAGATGTCTATGCTAGTGGATTTGAATCCAGGATATTTAGGATATATGAACAGGACCTAAGCAGGGGTTGTAGAATTTCTGTAGATTTTGTAGAAATAGTAAAGAGAAAATAAAACATATTTTAAATTCAATAATCACAATACGTTTCACTGGTACTAGACCTCTACAATAGGGCCTTTTATCTTTTACTTTTGCGTTATGGCTTTTAAAATAGTCTCCACACTTCCCAGCTCAGAATCACAAAGAGCAAACTGCAGTCAAAACTCTGGTGAGTAGTCTCTTTGCCTGGGGACTACGCATTTGAATAAAGGTGGCAGTATCAAGTTTTGGCTGCAGGATCAGGCCCTTAGCTTCACAACAGTTCTATGAGATAGGGAAGCATTTCCATCTGCATTTTATAGACTGGACAACTGAAGTCTAGGGATTTGTGACTTTCCCAAAGTCACACAAGTCTGTGGCAGACCTGAGAACAAAAAAATAAATGTCCTGACTCAGTCCTATATTTCAGCCACAAGACTATTTTCTCTTTGTGATTTTGAGCTGGGAAGAGTTGAGACTGTTTTAAAAGTCATGTCACAAAGATAAAATAAAATAATATGAACCATGATTTCAAGTGTGACTTATTTGTTGTCCTGTGCAGTTATTTTCATGTTGGGTGAAACTAGGAAGTACTGTTGGAAATTTTGTGAGGAAAAATCCAATATAATGAGATTTCTAATTGATTTTAAGACCAAGTTTAGATAAGTTCCAGATAAACAATTTTTGGATGTTTATCCACTCAATATTAAACTATTGAACCCTTTGGGATTCACTCTTCACAAATCACCACCTCCTTGTCTGGACCTCAAAAATAGATTTACTAGAAAAAGAGAGAACATTAAATACATTTAAATGAGATGCATTAAAATAAAATCCTGCTCTCCCTACCTTCTTGTACTTGTAATCATTTTCTTACTCTATATCCTTTTATCCTTTGGTTTACATGTCTAAAGGCTACACTGGAAGGCTGTCATGAGCGCACTCAGAGGGCCCAAGAAAAGTACAGTTTAGCATATTCAAGTAAGAATTAGTGGCAAGGCTCAGTGTCACCGTTTTATCAGACAGATGATATTACAGTGCAAGAACAGACTGGCTTTTAAATGATGGGCTTAAAAAGGCAAACTAAATACCAGTCATCTGCTGTGCTTTGCAACATCAGTGCCATAAATAGGCGCATTCTCTTGGTTGGTTGGTTGGTTGGTTTTAAATTTATGATAAAGTATATAAAATTAATGACATGTGCTTACACTGAAGTGTTAAAAGCCAGTTCCCTGCTGGTGTGTTAATGCCATGCACAGTACTTCGTAGCCACTGCTCCACAAACAGAACCCACACACCCTTTCATTCATGCAATCAAACCCAGACAATTTTATTTGTGGAACAGTTTATTATACAAATAAAATAAAATAACCTTTTTTATATTATTACCAGACTTGGAAGAGATTAGTGTGATTATGTAAAACCTCTGACTGTGTTGGTGTCTGCCCTTTCTTGCAGTATATTCTGTGCTCACTGAGTGGGAGGGTCACACTGTGTGAGACTAATAAGGACAGAGCTGCATCCCACTCTTTGGTGACTCGCTCCAGCAACTCCTCAGCACTACAGCAGCTTTGTACAGACATTTACTGTGCTTCTGGAGGACGTAATACGTAAAAATTAAAGGTAAGCTGCTCATATTTGTAGTCAATGTTTACACATCACACACACACTATTGTATTTATGTATTCAGCTCACTTTGCCAATTAAGTTTATTTCTGATTTTGACTGTACCCTATATATAAGTACGATACACAGCATGTTTATATACTGTTGCTATGCTGGATAATGTACTATATAAATCTGCTCACACTTGTGTAAATATGTTAGGATAATTATGTCTGTATGTGTATATATATTTGTTTCAATTAAAACTGCTAATCAAAATACTCCTAGTGCATGTACTATGGTTAACAAAATGATTAAATGGTGTTACAAATTGGCACAAGGCCAAAATGTGTATATTTGTTAAATACTTGTGGATGTACATATAATATGTCTATACACAAAAGCAAATCTATTAGTCTGTAACATTTTTCCTAATTGTGGGAGTCTTCTGGCCTAACTGCTGTAAACTGAAATGGTTTAGTGAAAAGGGGATATGGTAAAAGAAAGGACAGCCCCTTACGCAGGTGCACAGCCCAGGACCTATGTGAATGTCAGGGGCTCTTGAGTTTTTCTGCGTTGAATCCCATTGCTCGTGCATTTCACTGCTAGTCATACTTTTATTTGACTAGCGCTCATACATGCTGTTGGGGCAGAGAGAGAGCCTGATCTCCCCTCCCCAGACGCGATCTTCCACCACGTTCCCCGGCCCCTGCAATTCCTACCTGGAGGCTGGAGGCAGCAGGCGCTGCCCCTCCCCGCCCCACCTGCCTTTTATTTTTGGTTAGTTTCCTGGTAAGTTTGACCGAGTTTTCCGGCTTCTCAGGGGGTGCAATTTCCCAGCGGAAAAGCCAGCTCGGATAAATGCAGATCAGCGGGGCCCGCTCCCGTAGGGCACCAGCCCGAGCGACTGGCGCTGCGCTCTGCTGGCGGGGCCCCAGGAAGGGCGAAAAGACCGCGGGGCTGGCCGGCCGTCGGCGGGTGCAGCACTCACAGGCCTCGGACTAGGGGAACCCCCCCACACACAGACATTGGGGGGGAGGGGACGTGCTCACCTCTCTGACAGGGATGTGGCCACGGGCGGCGCGTGAACAGCCGGGTGGGGTCCTGCGACCCCAGCTTTGCCGCCCCCTCCGCTGTGCGCTGGCAGCGGGCGCCGCCGACGCCTTGCTGCGAGCCGGGCTCCGGGAATTACGGTTCCCAGATGCTTTGGCGCGTCTCCGCCCGGCTGGCTGCGCTGCAGGACGCGCCCTCCCGCTGCTGCTCCGGGGAGGGAGTTGGGCTGGGGACAAGGGGCTCCGGACTGGAGAGGTGGGGGACGGGGAGCTGGGGTTGTGACCCGGGGGTAGCGGTGACTGGGAGCTAATGCTTGGGGTTGGCTGGGGAAGGTTGGAGCTGGGCATGAGTTTGCAAGCACAGCAGGGCAAAGACGGCAGGAGAGCAGCTGCTGCTAGGAGTCAAGACCCTACAGGCAGCGCCACTGGTATTGCTGCTGCTTCAGGCAAACTGACCAGCACCGTGTCAGGCCTTGTTGGCCCCTCCCCGGGAGCGAGTGCTCTGGCTTTCCCACACTCGAGCAGCTTGGACGTGTCCATGTGCAGAGGAATTAAGGATTTGCACATTTCCCTGTTCTGTTGCCCAGTTATCTCAGTGCCTGTCAGTTGGTATCTGTGTGTATTTTACTGTCCGTAAAACAAATCAAAATTAATCAGAGAAACTAAATTTCCAAGGCGGGCTGTGTTACAGTCTGGACCGTCATAAACGCAAGTCAATTCTTGCTATTAAGTTCTGGCATGTTGATTGTATAAGTGATTGATCATCTTCTGGAGCAATAAACTAGAGATGAATCAACATACAGAGATACAGTAGGCATGGTGAGGGAGAGAGCGGGTTAGCGATTGGGAACAGTGTTATTTAATTTGTAAGAGCTTTTCAGGATTTGAGAGCCATAGGCTTTCAGCTCTAGTGCATTGAAGTCGTCTTGTAAAGCAGGTGCAGGAACTTACACCATGATGTTCTTTTGACATATATTCATTTTGTGTTACGGTCTGTACTGCTGACTGACAGAATAACTATGAAGATGAAAATAGTGCAGCACAAAAATAATCATAAAGATGACATTTCCGGAGCAGACATACCAGCTGTATTTTTTTCTTCAGTTCATCTTCATATTACAGGACAACATCACGCTTTCTCTAAGAAAAATATGAATAATAATTTATTGTTGCGTTTCACTGTGCTTTGTTAAATCTATACTTTCCTGCTAGTTGTAATTGGTTTAGAAGAAGCCCAGTATTGTGTTCAGAAGACAAAGATATTTTGTTGGACAAGTTTCATTCTTTTTTAATAAGATTTAAACTGCAAACTTAGGTCAGGCTGCCCTAGACACTTGCATATTTTGCAAAGAAGAAAAATGTCATATATGACCATTTTGTTTTTAAATAGACTGTATAAAGCAATGATAAGTTCTCCTCATTTGATCTGAACTAGTCATTCTAATGAATGATAATTTAGTGGCTTTTTAAATAATATCTGAGTTAGTACTACTGTAAATGAATTGCTCACGAAACTAAAAAAGTACCAAGAAATACATTTATCACCCAATTCTAAATTCAGATTAGTCTGTAAACTTTTTCAGAGCTTCTTTAACACAGATAAATGATATACATTGTGTACAACCAATGACTTTCTCCTTTCTTTACAAATAAATTCTTCCATGTGGTTTTTTTTTGTGTGGGACTGGGAAAGGGAGAATAAGAAGATATTGTTCCCATTGTGAGTATTTTTTGTTTCAGATCTGTGGTCATTTTTTCACATGTGTCCAAGGGAGGATGAAGCACATTCGATTCTGCATAATTTGGCTTTGGATGGCAATTCTCTTCCTCCTTCCTGTTTCAACTTATATGGCAGCCACTGACAAGACAGGTACTTCTCTCTTTTTTTTTTTGTAGCCAAACAGACAAAAGGCTGAGGACAAGTCTCAATATTGACACAGCTCAACAAATAAATAATGATGCATAGAAAGTAAATGGACAATGTAAGTATATGAAGTTACGGAAGCTCATTCAGTTTTAACATCTTTCTTTGAAGAAGTCTGTATCGGATGTATCTAAAGGCAGTGTTTCTGTTTCCTGTACACACAGAGGAATATATTTTTGGAAGCAGTTTAGCCACTCACAATTTTGCAATGTAGTCCCCTGATATTTTCTGTTTTTAATATTACATATCCAAAAAGCGTCCAGTCCTGGGCTTGAAAAAATCTAGAAATCTGTTAATACAATCTTGTTTAATTGATTCTGTGTTTTAATCTGAGGAAAGCATTTATTAAGAGCCCCAAAGGCATGCAAGCACCTCAGAGAGGTAGAATAAGGCAGTTCCTTGCCCCTAAATAAACAGAGGAGAGGGGAAAGAGATATAATATTCTAGCAAAATGGTCACAGTAAAGTTTGGTGCATTACTTCTGTTTCCCCCCCTCTCCTTTCTCGGCTCCCTCTTGCCATCTGTCTCTTATCTAGCTCTCTTCTCTAAAACAACGTCCTTCTCCCCATCTCTTGTCCCATTTCTTCTTCTGTATTCTGTCACTATAACCCACCATCTCTGAGAAATAATCACTTGTATGCTTGTAAATGGGATCATCTGGTATGATAGTGCATCAAATAATGACTTGGCAGTTTCCTGGGGTTGGCCATAGACACTGCCCACATCTCAATTCCCATCAGTGTGCCTAACATTGCTAACAAAAAAGGTTTATTTGTTGTTGTTTTTTAAAGAAAGGTAAACAATTAGGACCTGCTTTTCAGAGATGCCTACCCTCCAGAAAACCAGTTAAAGGCAATAGCAGTTGTGGGTGCTCAGCACTCCTGAAAATCAGGCCCAAGGTGTTTAAAATTGGTACCTTGCACAATGGGACTCCAATCCTGATTAAGGCCTTTGAATGCTACTGGAGTACAAATAATAAATAGTAGTGATAATTATGATTGGGCAATGTACAAGTAGTACATTGTGGAGAATCTGAGTTTGGGTTCTAAACTCTCTCTTGAACTTTTAGAGCAGCAAAAGCTAAGAGCTCTGTATGTATATTATTATCAAACCCTGGGAGGTGGGAGGGTAAACCTCCCTAAAAGCCCTGCAATAATCTTCTCTTACCATTCGAAGGAGTGTAGTTCGTGGGCACATCCAGCTACCTCATTTGGAGGGTTGAGGAAGGAACATTTTAAAAGGGCTGCAGAAGACGCTCAAATGATCAACATGAACATATGTGCAACTTAAATACATTTGAAAACAAAATGGAGTGCAACTCCCTCTTGTCAGGTAAAAGGCTTTTCAGTTAAATGTAAACCAGTCATAGAAGACCGTTTAGGCCATGAGAGATGGCTGGGACACATGAAAGGAGAGACAGATATCTAAACTCTTTATGCCTTTTCTTCTTTCATTTAATCCAAGTGACTCCCTTATTCTCTCCTCAATGTCAGTTCATCCTGGATGGTCCTCTTGCTTTTGCTTCTTCCTTTCAAGATTCTTGCATGGCAGCCCTTGCAGTGACACTTCTTTATGGCTGTCCTGTTTCACCATTTGTACTTGTGCCATTTGCCCCTACCCACCTTGCTACTCAAGCTATGCTGTACCAACAGAGTTTGCTTCCCATACTATGTTGCGTCAGGACCCTGACAACCTCTGTAGTATAGTCTAATTGTGCTACTGTTTTTTGGTGGAAGGCTTTGAAATGGAGGGAGAGTTCCCACTTAAGTTTAATAATAAAGAAATCTAGGAAATCAATCGTACAAAAGAAAGGGTAAAGCTACATGTGTGGATTAATATGGTAAGGGGAAAGATTTGTTTTCCATTTAGTATTCTGAACGTGCCTTGGAAATGATTTAATTTCATTAGTTAATATTGTTGTAATTAAAGAAATGGCAGTGCTGAAAAGAGGAAATGTTAGAGTGTGACAGATTACTCTGGACCTGCTTTGAGCAGTCTTCCTTCGGCCCTGTTGAGTGTGCTGACATCTGTTTGATTCACAGAAATGATCCCTTTGAGTTTTTGTTTGTGCAGAACTTCTGGTGTACTAACCATTTACTGGAGGGAAGTGATTACTTCTAAAAATAAAACATAATAAATCTAAGGGAGAGGATAGGGTTACCACACTGAAGTTCATGAAGTTCTCCACAGCCATGTGTTAAACCTAAATATACTGAGGAAAAGTTTTCTCGTAATTGTTTTATTTTGTTTACATGGTTGATTTTAACTAGTTTTTGATTATTGGGAGTATGTGTTTTCACAACACGGAACTGAGTCAACTCTAGAAAGTTCGAATGTGATCATTTCCAAGTCTGCTTGAATGTTAATAGTTCTCTCATTCTGATTGTCTTGTCCAACTTTTTACTATGAGTACCCTTTTTGTAACATGTGCTGATCAACTTTGTTGTCTGACCTGTGACAAATATGGCATATGAAAGGCTCTAGTCTGCCAACAATACTGGAAGAGATCTGCTGGATTTCCACTGCCTTTGACAAGAAGTATGTTATGAAAAATGTTGACTTTAAATCAAAATTTTGATTCAGACACAGCTAATAATTTCAGGGGCACACGCCAATGCAATTTTTAAAGTCTGATGTGAAAAATGCCTCATTATAGAACACAATATATTAATATTACATAAAAAGATATTAATACTGTAGTGAATTGATTCATACATTAGGCATTCTGAATGTATAAACTCCCAGACTTGAACTCTCAAGCTGTCTCTACACTAGGAGAGCTGTATTCCCCAGCTTGCCTAGTGTAGCCACGGTAGCATGGGCAATGGCAGCGATGGCATAGTTTAGCCATGCCAAGTTCAAATCCAGCTGAAACTGGTGGGTACATACTCATCACAGCTAAGCCATGCCACTGCCGGTGCTGCCACGGCCTGTGCTGTCATGGCTGTGCTACTGTTTGTACTCATGCTAGCTCTTATTAAGCTACTGCTAGTTCATGTATGCAAGCTGGGGAATCACACCCATAGCTTGCCATGTAGATGTAGCCTTATAAATTACTGGGAGTTGAAGTTTGTACTGTATGTCATTAGAAAGTTAGTTAATCTTAGACTTGCGTTAAAGCTTCACGTTTTATCTATGATTCACATGTGAGAATATATACATGTAGTATATAGATTATTTTTTTGTAGAGTTGAAAGAATTTTATTGATTTACAAGACTAAACTCAATTAGTAGAACTCATGAATTTCTATAATTTAAGTTCTATACCCATTCTGTGGATGGATAGCTTTATGAATTGTATGTACATTACATTTTGAGTGTTCTTTTCGGGTAGCTTTGCCATTACCATTTACTTTTAATGGAAATCATGGAGTTAAAACTAGACACAAAGCAATGCTCCACTTGGCTACTTTTACTTTGGTGTAATGTAACTAAGTAGTGAATTAGGCCGTAGTTTTTATGTCCTTGCTGAATGCTAAGAATTTCCTTGTTTTCCTGATTGCTGTCTTTATGTAGTCCCCTTGTGTAATTTAGTTTTCTAAACTGTCTTGTTTGACCCATGACAAAGGTGGTGTATACAAGGGTCAGGATTGTTAGCAATAGTTAAAAATCATGCAGGACCTTTCTTCCTCACTATAAAACATAGCTGTAAAACAGACATTGTATCAGTCTATAAAACTGAGGGCTGTCAGCTCCTTGTATGAAAAAGAATATGTAGAGGAAGCTGTTGCTCTTAACATTCTAATCTCTTGGCTCAGCTGTCTAGGAAATATACCATTGAGGTGATGGAGTCATTTTTAGCACAAGCTAGAAGAAGAATTGCATTAGTTTTTCAGTTTTTGTGGCTATACAGAATACAACCAGCAAAGTAGCATTTATGTGGCCTTAGTATGCTGTGCTTCCTGCCATGACTGTTATGCCTTTGATAAAAATACACCCGCAGTGCATTACATGGTCTTGGGCATCTCAGGAACAACTTCAGTCAGCAGGATAGCAGAGAAATTAGGGCTTGATTGTTCACTTGGACTTAGTGGAGATGGGCCAGAGGGAGCCAGGTGCAACTCCCTGATCCTCCACCCTAGTGTAATTTAATGCTGCTGGACAGGAGTTATGCTGGTGTCAATTCAGAGTAACTCCCTTCACTGCCACAGAGTTGTTATAGATGTATATTGGTGTACGTGAGAGCAGAATCAGGCCTGTACGTTTCTAACTGTTGGTTCAGGGATAAAAATTATCTAATGCGAATATGCCTCTATGCTCTAGAGTGTATATTTCCACGAGAGTATTAGAAGTACAATAAGTACATGTTAAGAGAACTCACTACACAATAAATACAACTGAGACTGGTCTTATATTGCCAACTAGGAATCTGATGAAAGATTACATATAAACTACTGAGATGGCAACACAAAGACTCTAACAATTCTGCATATTGTCCTGGGAAAAATTGCCTCTAATGTGAATTATTCTTCTTGTTCTTCTGTAGGAACAGTAGAAATAAATATAGTATTTGTCTTCTTACATATCTATTAATTGATATATTTGAAACAAATCTACCCATAAAGTACCTTGCTTTCTAATTGTGGGCTGCAGTTTAGACAAATGAAACAGGGTTTTTGACAGAATCTGATGCATATTACTGCCTTCACCCAATCTGTGTTTAAACATTTCTGAAATAAAGATGACATTGGTTTCATTAATCATTTTGTGAGAAATAATTTTTTTATCTAAATTATATCTTCCAGCTATACATTTACTGGTTACTTCAGATTAGCCATTTAAGCTAATTGTAAAGATGTGATACTGTTATACATTGAGTTGAATTCAAGATTTTTGGAGAAGAATGTATTTTCTGTATTATTACAGAGTCAGTGTTGTATTGCAGGCATTTTACAATTACAAGTGTAACCATTTTCCGGGTCAACTTTCAGTCTCCAACATATTTGGAAATCCTTTAAATATAGACTATTTCTAGGTTAGTACTAGTTCATTCCCCATCTCTTTTCACTGAATGGACATGTTGGAAAGCCCCTTGTCCTCCATTGCTGAAACCTCAGGCTTATTTTGGCAATCTTTTCTGGGCACTTCAACTCAAGACAGGATTGTATGCCTATGAGTATCTGGATCAAATCCTGCTTTCCTTCCCTCTAGTAGTCCCAATAGACTTCAGTGGGACTATTTTTATGAGTTTGGTAAAAAGCTACAGCCCTGTTTTAACATACACAAAATTGACCTTAGTCTTTATCCACTTCTGAAAAAGTGTGTATGTGTGTCTTTACTGAAGCATAAAACTGCTGCAACATGATAAAATGTTGGGTTAAGGTTCACTGATATTAGATTTTAAGGTTTTGGAAATGTAGGAGTCCATATATAGGTCCTCATACTTAAATACTACTTATTAGAAACAAGCTAGTAAAAAGGGTTATTACTTAAAACTTAAGCTTTTAATATTCTTTCTCAAATTGTTAAACTAACTACCCTATTTTATTATGATCTCGGCTGTTAAATGTAACCAGGCTGTTAGACTTCGCCTCTGTATGTGTACTATATTACAAATATTAGAATACTGTGCTTGTTTGCTAGAAACAAACACATCGATGCATAGTTAAAACAATCCCTAATGCAAAGCTGCTTAATTTGTAAGTCTTTTAACGAGACAAGCAATGAAATATTCATTGTTTATATAATATGACAATATCCTTATTAATCCACATTTTGAGGTTATTTTCTACACTGCAAATAACATTTAACTATTGCTAGGGTAATCCATCATATACTTACAACTTTTATTGTTATCAGAGGGGTAGCCGTGTTAGTCTGGATCTGTAGAAGCGACAAAGGGTCCTGTGGCACCTTACAGACTAACAGAGGTAGAAAGCTTATGCTTCAATATCTCTGTTAGTCTATAAGGTGCCACAGGACCCTTTGTAACTTTTATTGTTGTATCTTCATAACAGCATCTGCTGTTAAATCTTCTATTTTTCAAAGTTTACTGTACACATAACCTCCCCTCACCCCTGCCAAGCATATGGTATCATGTTTTATGGTATTCTTGATTGGGGGGAAAAATGTGTAAGAATGTAATATTATTTCCCATAGTGGTTGAATAGTTAATATGTGCTTGCTTTAATCACAAACGATTGAATTAAAACATGATTACATCTTATCTGTTTATAATTATAGTATTAAGAGAATATTTTGTACACTAAAATGTAATTACTGTTTTAATATGGTAGTTTGGTTTATTTCATAATCCTAAATACAAAGAAACAAGAAGGAATATTAGTAGTAATCTAATTACATTGAAAATTGAACTCTGTTCATGTTGCCTTGCAATTCACTGCTTGACAATTTTATGTCTGATTTATTTTTTATTTGCTAATGTTTGATGGGAGCTGTTATACTGTATTCTTTTGTAGTTAAAGTGTGTCCTATAATGAGACGAGACGGACATCAGCTTAGACATATCTACAAAGAAAAGCTTAATATTTCAGGTAAGTGATTTATTTAACACAAAAGATAGAGCATCTAAAATTTACAAACCTTGGGTGAAATCCTGGCCCCACTGAAGCTGGCTTTAACTGTAAAGAGACAATAAAACATTTTAAATTAAAGCTGTCTTTAATATTAGAAAAATTGTTTTTTATTAAAATTAGAATACATTTCTGTAATTTTCTGGCTTAAGTTCTATACATATAAGTTGGGTTTTTTATTCTTGCTTGTAAAATTAGTCTGGATTTAACCTTCGCTTCTCAGACTTACTGTAGATCTGCAGCATAGTTATTCTCATTAGTTCAAATGGTAAAAGAAAACAGCCAATGCATTCCTCAGAGGTTGAAAAGTCAAGAGCTGAGGGAATTTCACACTCATATTCCTTCCTATGAGAAAATGCAAACTGGAAATTTCTGTGACCTAAAGCATTGGGATTTGAAATAGCCTGTCAGTCTATAGACTAGAAAAAGCACCAAGCATGCTAAAAATCAATACTTTCCCCAGGTTTTAAAATTGCATTAAAGAATAGACTAAATTAGTATATCACATTTCACAGGTTTTGATCTAGCAGAAAGCTTTTCTCTGAGACAGGCATCTTGTGGAGGTGAAAAAACCTGTTTTAAACTGGGAAGCACACCTCTTATCAGAGACACTCGGTAAGTAAAACAATACTTTATCCCTAAATATCTTTAACAGGATCCAAGCTAAATACTAGGTACAGCCTGATATATTAAGCAGTGTATTCAGATAATGCCACATAAAGATATATATATTAGGGCTGTCAATCGCAGTTAACTCATGCATTAACCAAAAAAAATTAATCGTGATTAATAAAATTAATTGTGATTTAATCACAGTTTTAATCTCATTGTTAAACAATAGAATACCAATTGAAATATATTAAATATTTTTGGATGTTTTTCTATATTTTTAAATATATTGATTCCAGTTACAACACAGAATACAAAGTGTACACTGCTCACTTTAAATTATTATTTTATTACACTGTAATTTTATTGCACTGTAAAAATGATAAACAAAAGAAACAGTATTTTTCAATTCACCTCATACAAATACTGTAGTGCAATCTCTGTATCATGAAAGTGCAATTTACAAATGCAGGTTTTTTTTGGTCATATAACTGTACTCAAAAACCAAACAATGCAAAACTTTAGAGCCTACAAGGCCACTCAGTCCCATTTCTCGTTCAGCCAATCGCTAAGACAAACAAGTTTGTTTATGTTTATAGGAGATAATGCTGCCCACTGCTTATTTACAATGTCACCAGAAAGTGAAAACAAGCGTTTGCATAGGACTTTTGTAGCTGGCATTGTAAGGTATTTACGTGCCAGATATGCTAAACATTCATATGCTTCATGCTTCAGCCACCATTCCAGAGGACATGCGTCCATGCTGATGACACTGGTTAAAAAAATGCATTAATTAAATTTGTGACTGAACTCCTTGGGGGGAGAACTGTATGTCTCCAGCTCTATTTTACCTGCATTCCGCCATATATTTCATGTTATAGTAGTCTCGGATGATGACTCAGCACATGTTGTTCATTTTAAGAAAACTTTCGCTGCAGATTTGACAAAATGCAAAGAAGGTCCCAATGTGAGATTTCTAAAGATGGCTACAGCACTTGACCCAAGGTTTAAGAATCTGAAGTGCCTTCCAAAATCTGAGAGGGATGAGGTGTGGAGCATGCTTTCAGAAGTCTTAAAAGAGCAACACTCAGATGTGGAAACTACAGAACCCAAACCATCAAAAAAGAAAAGCAACCTTCTGCTGGTGGCATCTGAGTCTGATGATGAAAATGAACATGTATTGGTCCGCACTGCTTTGGATTGTTATCAAGCAGAACACATCATCAGCATAGACGCATGTCCTCTGGAATGGTGGTTGAAGCGTGATGGGACATATGAATCTTTAGCGCATCTGGCATGTAAATATCTTGCGACACCGGCTACAATAGTGCCATGAGAACGCCTGTTCTCATTTTCTGGTGACATGAACAAGAAGCGGGCAGCATTATCTCCCGTAAATGTAAACAAACTTGTTTGTCTGGGCGATTGGCTGAACAGAAATAGAACTGAGTGGACTTGTAGACTCTAAAGTTTTACATTGTTTTATTTTTGAATGCAGGTTTTTTTGTACATAATTCTACATGATAACTTTCATGATAAAGCGATTGCACTACAGTACTTATATTAGGTGAATTGAAAAATACTATTTCGTTTGTTTTTTTTACAGTGCAAATATTTGTAATAAAAATAAAGATATTGTGAGCACTGTACACTTTGTATTCTGTTATAATTTAAATCAATATATTTGAAAATGTAGAAAAAACATCCAAAATATTTAAAGAAATGGTACTCTATTATTGTTTAATAGTGCGATTAATCACCTGACAGCCTAATATATATGTTAGTCTTTAGGTGTTTTCATTTGTAACAATCTTTCCAGAAACCGTAGTTATTCGAGTTTTACCTCATCTTGAGTGCAGAGATACACAGATGAAAATTTAATTGAATGTATGCTACTCCTTAGTATGCCATAGTGCTAGTATTGAAGTTTTTTCTCTTTGTGTGTATGAGGAAGTTTCATTATTCTCACCCTGATCCAGTGCCCACTGAAGTTAATGGGAGTATTTCCACTGATTTCTGTGGATGTTGGGTCTGGCCCTATATGGAATAATTTAGTCTGAGTTGCAAATAAAATACTGATTCTACAGTTTTTCCTCAGACAAAATTCTCTTTGAATTCATACCTGTGTCTTTCCTCATCTTTCTTAGAGTTTGTCCTTCTTTCTTCTGCTTTTTTTTAAATGTTCTTTTTGGACTCTTTTTGGTCTGACTCTTTCTGCGCACTTCTCTTTTTTTCTTCTCTGTCTATACTTTCCAGGGGCGGAGTTTATTTGTATGTGAGTTTCTTATCTACCTCCAGCTGCTCCCAGTTTCTTCTTCTACTGGCTTCATTTCCTGCTTCTTGTACTCTATTCTTAACCACAGTACATGCTTCAAAGAGCGAATAATGGATTTTTCATTTTGCTGGAAATTCCGAACAATAACAAACCCTTTCATTTCTGGTTGAACAGAACACAACATTTTCTGGTAAATCAAAAAGTTGAAAATATTTGGAGTGGAGTTGAAAAGAAAAGTTTCATGTTGACCTAGCCTGAAATTTTTCATTTAGATTTTAAGCACTCTTACAAAAAGGACCAGATTGATAAAATGCCTGGTGGGAGGAGAGGAGCATATAGATTACCTTTAGCCAAGTGAATAGGATACTTTTTCTGGGGTGTAGGGAGACCCAGGTTCAATTCCCTTTCTGCCTGATGAGGAGAAAGTATTTGAACTTGGTTCTACCACATTGCAGGGGAGTGTCCTAACCATTGGGCTATGGTATATTTTGGTGTGTCTCCTGTTGAAGCTGTTGCACTGTGAATAATTAGTTAAATAACATCTGGAACAGGGACATGAACTTGGGTCTCCTACATCCTAGGTGACTTGTCATTCTTGCTCTCTGAGGCTTGATGATGACTATTTATTTATTGTCCTTCACAGTGGCAATTCATTGTCATTTATAATGAGGATGAATAGTCATTAGGCCAGAGAGAGAGAGAGTGAGAATGAGTCTATAGCTTCCTCTCTTCTTTCCCCGCCCATCCACCTCCTAGCATTTTGCTTTTGTAAAAATGCCCAAAATTAAAATAAGTTTCAGAACAGGTTCAAACAAAACATTTTTGTTTCAATATTATTGAAACACTTTGATTTTGTTTTGTTCTGTCTTAATTATTCAGCTAACTTGACACAAATTTATGAATAGTTTCAGGTTGGCAGAAACCACATTTTTTGGCAAATAAATATTTGCCAAAAAAAGTCATCCAGCTCATTTTATATACAAATTATTCTAAACACCAGCAGAATAACATCCTTCTTGGCTATGAAACCATCCTATAGAATTCTATAGCAGAGATATGATGATGACATTCTATAGGTTGATTTTAAATAAACCTGCAGGAAACTTATCATGTTCTATTCAGTTCTGTAGGACCTTTCCATAAAGATGGTGATAGTGCTAGTGGATTTCAGCGGAAGTTCTTCTCAGGGAAGCTCTGTTTTTTTTCACCACTAGCATAGCAGTCAGGCGGCCTTCGGCAGCGTTTCTGCGGGTGATCCGCCGGTCCCGCGCCATCGGTGTGCCCGCCACCGAATTGCCGCCGAAGCCGTGGGACCAGTGGACCTTCCGCAGAAATGCTGCTGAGGGCTGCCTGACTGCCGCCCTCACAGCAACGGACGTGCCGCCCCCCCACGGCTTGCTGCCCCAGGCACACGCTTGCTGCACTGGTGCCTGGAGCCGCCCCCGGTTCTTCTCCCACTCCCAAGGTGCCTGACCAGTGCTCTCCATGCCGCTTGTGTCCCCAGCTGCCCTTTACAGCTTCCTTACACTCGCTCTGCTATATTGAGTGAAGAAGCAGCCAGAGCCAGGCGCAGTGAAAATAAGGGAAGCAGGATCATAGCTCCTGGTTGATGCTCAGCAGTTGTAAACAGCAGGTCCTAGTATCTGGAGGGCAAAGTTGCAGGAAGAATCTATCAGAGAGTTATTTTTCTTGCTTGCCTCCTTTCAGTTTGCTGGTCAGGGAACAGCTCATTTCAGCCTCTGGGATGAAGATGGGGAAGCCCAGCTGTGATTTCCCCCCCCCCCCACGGCCTTCAACCCTGTTTTAGGCCCTGGATAATGAACTCAAGTGAAGGGTGAGCCCAGACATGAGAGAGGATGGCTATGCAGGCCTATACTGCTTTTTAGCTTTACATATTTAAAAAGAAAAGTAGTCTTTTCTGTCCATTTCTCCTGTCCGTTATATCCAACTACAATAAATGTGCAATTTAGCCGGATGTGACTGCTGGAATTATTAGCAGTGAAATACTTAACAATGTTGACATTATAATATAATTAGGCTGGAAAGTTATTAGCTTATTGATATTAATAGGGACTGGTCAAGAGAGAGAATTAGTTTTTCAGCCTGTCTGTTTGCATGGTGAGGAAGAATCATAGGTTCACATTCAGAAATATATCACCGTAATCAAAAAAGTTTGAAACTCTTTTAAAATGAAAATTTAAACTTTGCAGAATTTCAGACTGATGTGGAGGAATATCAGGTTGGCTCCTCCAGGTATGCAGGCTGGGAATTTGAAGTCTATGGTTTAATATAAATTATGATTTCTCAGGAGAATCAGCTTTTCTGTTGATTATTACCTTCATTTTGTAGCAAAATGCAAAACACGTAACACAATTTACTTTTTCTACTGTTTGCTAAATGTATAATATTTCTCAGGTTTTCTGCTAAAACAGTTTCCGTTTGAAGCCTTTCAGTACTTTGAAATATTTTTTCTAAACACTTGAGCTGCTTTTTAAAAAGAGAAATTTCATAAATTTGAAAGGATGCCTGACAGTAAGGAGAGTAAAGTCATTATAATTTGATATGGTGGGATTATAAAGAAACCTGCCACCAGAAATACTTTATCTCAGTTGCCCAGCCATAATGTCTTCAATAAATTCTTTTTCATTAAATCGCCTTCTTTTACGTTATGTCAGATTATGTAGTCCAGACATCTCAGTTTAATCAGATGCAACACGGCTTATATGTTTATCCCATCTGATAGGATATGTAAGTAGATCTGGTATGCCGTGAGTAGCAGAACACTGGTACCCATACTACAGGAAACTAGAAGGTATCTGATTAAGCTGACTAGCAAATGTCAAGATCTCCACTTACATTTGACTCATTCAGCTACAGTGTGGGTAATAAGCTATGCTTTGCCACTGTTCTTGCATGATGCCATTTAGATTTTTTCAGTGGCTCTGAAATAATGCTGCAGCTATTTATATGTTTGTAAATAAGCTGCTGTCAGTGGGTTTACTATTCCACACTAGGGTGCCTTCTTGTGGCTCATAGACTCATAGACTTTAAGGTCAGAAGGGACCATTATGATCATCTAGTCAGACCTCCTGCACAATGCAGGCCACAGAATCTCACCCATCCACTCCTGGAATAATCCTCTCACCTGTGTCTCAGCTATTGAAGTCCTCAAATAATGGTTTAAAGACTTCAGGATGCAGAGAATCCACCAGTAAGTGACCCGTGCCCCATGCTGCAGAGGAAGGTGAAAAACCTCCAGGGCCTCTGCCTATCTGCCCTGGAGGAAAATTCCTTCCCGACCCCAAATATGGCGATCAGCTGAACCCTGAGCATGTGGGCAAGACTCACCAGCCAGACACCCAGGAAAAAGTTCTCTGTAGTAACTTCTAACATCCCATCATTGACCATTGGTCCTGTTTACCACTGATGGCAATTAATTGACCTTTGACTAAGATCATGTTATCCCATCAAACCATCCCCTCCATAAACTTATCTAGCTTAATCTTGAAGCCAGATAGGTCTTTTGCCCCCACTGCTTCCCTTGGAAGGCTGTTCCAGAACTTCACTCCTCCGATGGTTAGAAACCTTCGTCTAATTTCAAGTCTAAACTTCCTGATAGCCAGTTTATATCCATTTGTTCTTGTGTCCACATTGGTACTGAGCTGAAATAATTCCTCCCCCTCCCTGGTATTTATCCCTCTGATATATTTAAAGAGAGCAATCATATCTCCCCTCAGCCTTCTTTTGGTTAAGGTAAATAAACCAAGCTCTTTGAGTCTCCTTTCATACGACAGGTTTTCCATTCCTCGGATCATCCTAGTGGCCCTTCGTTGTACCTGTTCCAGTTTGAATTCATCCTTCTTAAACATGGGAGACCAGAACTGCACACAGTATTCCAAATGAGATCTCACCAATGTCTTGTATAACGGTACTAACACCTCCTTGTCTCTACTAGAAATACCTCGCCTAATGCATCCCAAGACCGCATTAGCTTTTTTCACGGCCACATCACATTGGTGACTCATAGTCATCCTGTGATCAACCAGGACTCCGAGGTCCTTCTCCCCTTCTGTTACTTCCAACTGATGTGTCCCCAGCTTATAACTAAAATTCTTGTTATTAATCCCTAAATGCATAACCTTACACTTCTCACTATTAAATTTCATCCTATTACTATTACTCCAGTTTACAAGGTCATCCAGATCTTCCTGTATGATATCCCGACCCTTTTCTGAATTGGCAATACCTCCCAACTTTGCGTCATCCGCAAACTTTATTAGCACACTCCCACTTTTGGTGCCGAGGTCAGTAATAAATAGATTAAATAAAATTGGTCCCAAAACTGAACCTTGAGGAACTCCACTAGTAACCTCCCTCCAGCCTGACAGTTCACCTTTCCGTATGACCCGCTGTAGTCTCCCCTTTAACCAGTTCCTCATCCACCTCTCAGTTTTCATATTGATCCCCATCTTTTCCAATTTTAACCAATAATTCCTCGTGGTACTGTATCAAATGCCTTACTGAAATCAAGGTAGATTAGATCCACTGCGTTTCCTTTATCTAAAAAATCTGTTACTTTCTCAAAGAAGGAGATCAGGTTGGTTTGGCATGATCTACCTTTTGTAAAACCATGTTGTAATTTGTCCCAGTTGCCATTGACCTCAATGTCCTTAACTATCTCCTTCAAAAAAGTTTCCAAGACCTTGCCTACTACAGATGTCAAACTAACAGACCTGTAGTTACCCGGGTCACTTTTTTTCCCTTTCTAAAAAATAGGAACTATATTAGCTATTCTCCAGTCAAATGGTACAACCCCTGAGTTTAGAGATTCATTAAAAATTTCTGCTAATGGGCTTGCAATTTCATGTGCCAGTTCCTTTAATATTCTTGGATGAAGATTATCTGGGCCACCCGATTTACTCCCATTAAGTTGTTCGAGTTTGGCTTCTACCTCGGATATGGTAATATCTACCCCCACATCCTTATTCCCATTTGTTATGATCACTCGAGCCAAGGTTGTCCCCTACAACCATTTCTTCAATGAGGTCCTCACTACTCACCAAAACCAAATCTAAAATGGCATCCCCCCCTTGTTGGTTCAGCAACTACTTGATGAAGGAATTCATCAGCTATCACATCTAGGAAAATCTGAGTCCTATTATTATTACTAGCACTTGTTCTCCAATCTATATCTGGGAAGTTGAAGTCTCCCATGATCACACAGTTCCCATTAGTATTTACTTCCTTAAAAACATTAAAGAGGTCTCTATCCATATCATCTGGGGATTAGCTGTCAATGGGTCTGATCCCCCAGTCTTCGGTTGTTTACTCCATGGCCGGTCTCTCTCTCTCTCTCTCTCTCTCTCTCTCTGGAATCAGGTTACTTCCTTTTCGCGACTTGGCTCTTCAGCCAGGTCACTATAGTCCTCCCCTTCCAGTTAACAAAGACCCGGTGGCCATACAGTCTATTTAAACTCTCAGCAGTCTTCCAATCCACTTCCCAGTCTCTGCCACTTTCCCAGTGGTTGTCAGGGTAACCCAGGCCTGTCCACTACTCTGGGTTTCAGCCCAGGGATCCTATGCCCAGCAACTATGGTCTGTTCAACCTCAGACCTCGTTGCTGTGTCTCAGGGAAGAAAAAGGTAGGAAAGAACCCAATCTTTTTGCCCACCTCTGGGTTATCAGTGGAGCTTCCTCCTCTTCTCCCCCTTTTGACATTTTGCCAGAGTCTGTAGTCCAAGACAGGATCCTAGGGACTATTCTCACCCTAGAACTCTTCCTTATATCTAACCAAGTCCCCTCTTCTCTAGGGAGTGACTGCAGAGCTCCTCCTTGCTGCCTCTCTTACCACCAACGTCCTCTTTATAGGCCTACCCTAGCTCCTCCCACAGCTCATTTATACTGAATTTGGGGTATTTCCTGTATCCGTATCTCTTATGTTCAAGACATTTTAAAGGGTAAAGATCGTCACCGGTGACAGGAGGCTACTGTGCACTGCTTATGTTTTATACTGCATAGAAAGAATAACAATTTGATTATATTTATGCAAGTCCTTTGTTAATGGTTACTAGGAGTAAATGGTGAAGTTTTGAAATTAAAATACTGCAAGCCAAATGCTGCAGTCTTTACCTGGATATTATGTTCATTGGAAGTTATTCCTGAGTAACACATATGGGATCTGGCCTCTAGACACTAAACAAAATGCACAGTATGTGACAATCTGATTCTACAGTCATAATAATCTCATAAAATATATTGTTTCATTTTGTTTTAATAAATATAAATAATGGAGAGGTATTTCAGTAGATATGGTTTAATGAGGTTGTAAAGGAAGTGAACAAGCTAATTACTTTGCTAGTGTGAGAGGATGAGACAGGAGCTGAAATACTGTGGGTGAAGGTAAATCTCTAGACACAGGAAAAAGTTGTCACCAAGTTTGTTACTTTTTGCCTCAAAAGTCTGCAGAATAGTATTGGCTATTCAGGAGTTTCAGAAGCATGGTTGGCAATCTGAGAGTAAGCATATAAATGGCCCATTGAGAGGGCAACATTTGGATGTTTCACAATTCTTTAACACTCTTAAGTATAGGAAATACTGCAGGCTCTCAAATACTATAGTGTGGTAAATGGATTAATATTTACTTCTTCAAAGTGATCAGTGTACCGGCAATTGTATCCTAGGTATTAGGTTCATTGTCCCCTTTCCTGTGGTCAAAGAGCATATTCCTTGCTTCAGATGCAAATTCTGAATAGTGGCAAGCTTGCCAGTTATCACTGTCTCTGATATTCCTTTTAGGGAAGACTATTGAAATACTGGTAGCAAGGAAACTTTTTGAATTTGATAACCTTAGATTTCCTCACTCCCTTTCTGTCTTTAAATAAGGGTATGTATTAATTGCTTTCGTTGATGATCTCCAAGCACTGGACGAAAGCCAGGTGATGAAGCTAACTTTTAGATTTGTCAGCAGTCTTTTGTATGGTTTGCCATGAGGGTTTTACTGACTATTGCAGCCCCTACTTGTCCTAAGGTGGACAGTGTCAGACTGGAGTTTTCGTTTTTTTTCTTTCTGAAGATACTTCGGTTTTCCAAAACCATTCTCTGTTCTTCTTCCTTTGGGATCTCTTGCCAGGGGAACTGCTGGTGTATTTTGTTACTATTCCCCTGTAATGTGTATGCAAAGCCACTGGAGAAAGCAGTGATATTACTTGGACTGAGTTGCTACCAGTATGCTGTCTGTTTCTCGTTTTCATCAAACTTGAATGATGCTCTGTCTCTCTGCTTTTCCATTGCCTAGCCTAGATTGGGATTTACATTAGCGTGGCATGAGACTCCAGACAAGAAAGGGATGATTCTAGTGGGTTGTTCAAAGGCTCTGGAAGGTACATAAGAACGGTCATACTGGGTCAGACCAAAGGTCCATCTAGCCCAGTATCCTGTCTTCCTACACTGGCCAATGCCAAGTGTCCCAGATGGAATGAACAGATCATGTAATCATTGAGTGATCCATCCCCTGTCGCCCATTTCCAGCTTCTGACAAACAGAGGCTAGGGACACCATCCCTGCCCATCCTGGCTAATAGCCATTGATGGACCTATCCTCCATGAACTTATCTAGTTTTTTTGAACTCTGTTATAGTCTTGGCTTTCACAACATCCTCTGGCAAGGAGTTCCACAGGTTGACTGTGCGCTGTGTGAAAAAATACTTCCCTTTGTTTGTTCTAAACCCGCTGCCTATTAATTTCATTTGGTGACCCCCTAGTTCTTGTGTTATGAGAAGGAGTAAATAATACTTCCTTAGTAACTTTTTTCAGCAGAGGTGGTTACTGTTGCCATTACTGAGGAGGTTTTCTGTTTTAATCTAAGCCTGAAATTTGGGAGTGCATTGTGGCTCCTAATGGCACTTAAAATACTGACCTAAATGGTATAGGTGACCAAGTATTTTCTCATCTGTTTCTATAAAACATTTGCAACCATTTATCTCAGATCTGGCCCTTGCCAGAGTGATACCTGCCCTTTCTTAAGGCTAGGCTGGACTACTGTAATGTACTGTATATGGAAATATTGTTCTCTCTTTTTATGGTTACCTAATATTCAGGGTCTTGTGGGTAGTTCGTTAGGAGGAAAAATTGATAATTGGTATTTAATGGAATCCCCTCCCCCCCACCCCCAAGAATGTACACAGTATAGGGTGACAAGACAGCAACTGTGAAAAATCAGGATATGGGGTGGGAGGTAATAGGCACCTATATAAGACAAAGCCCCAAATATCGGGACTGTCCCTATAAAATTGGGACATCTGGTCACCCTAACACAGTCATGATTCCCAGAACACAGCAGGATAAAAACAACAGTTGCTCACAGTTCTAAGCCTCTTTCCAGCCAGCACTCTACCCCCAGAATTCCCCTCTCATGGATTTCTCACAGGGTCACATTGAGCAAGTGGTTCTCTGTGTCTGTTGTCTGTCTGTGAGCAGAAGTGTGCACACACACACACGGCAGATGACCGAACAAGAAGCAATGGTCTCAAGTTGCAGTGGGGGAGGTCTACGTTGGGAGGTCAGGAAACACTATTTCACTAGGAGGGTGGTGAAGCACTGGACTGGGTTACCTAAGAAGATGGTGGAATCTCCATCCTTACAGGATTTTAAGGCCTGGCTTGACAAAGCCCTGGCTGGGATGATTTAGTGGATGTTGGTCTTGCTTTGAGCAGGTGATTGGACCAGATGACCTCCTGAGGTCTCTTCCAACCCTAATGTTCTATAATTCTATGAAAACCCCTCTGACCACCTACCTCAGCTTCTGATCATCTTTGCATGTGGCTTGTGTTTTGGATGGTGGCTCCCATTGTTTCAGCCATCGTACATTCTTTGGAAATGAGAGCTGTAATAGAAAGTGGCTGTCCATCTACTTGGTGGTGGCAGTTACAGGTAACATATTAAACAGTTCTTTTCTGCTTTGAGATGCAATAAAGTGTTGACTTTTGGTTTATTAAACCTTGTATGACTTAGGTCCTGGTTATCTGAGAAACTGCTTTTCTCCCTATATACCACAGATTCATTTAACATCAGCTGAGGTGCTGGAGCTAACAGTCTTCAGATTGAAATGTCTTGTCGTCTTGTCTGTTATTTTCAGGGGAAGGCCCTTGACTCTGGAATTCTTAGCTGAACCAAGAGTGTGACTTTAGTGCAAGACCCAGGTTTTTGCCTCGGAGTAGGCAGGAAGATGGGTTGGAGTTTAGCTTCTTTCTTTTTCTGCTTCTGGTGGAAAGTCCTACAATTGTATATTTTTGTACATAATAACAAACATGATCATTGTTTGCATTTCATGAATGAATAAATAAATAAAATACAATGGTTGCCATTACATGTTAACTTGGGCCTGTAGATACCACCAGATACTAGTCATTTCCAGGGATCCTAGAAATCCGCTTGCCATGGAAAATGTGGAATTTGCATTTGTACAGAGAATCTTTTGTTTTTACATTTTGTGAAAAAATAAAAACATACAATGGAACTCCAATTATCCGATCTAATTGGGCATGGAGAATGGGTGTGGCTCAGGCTGTCAGCTTAAAAACTGTAAACATAGCAATAAAACATTGTGTTCAGCTGATACCTATATATATTGTGTCTAGGGAAACTAAAGTTCAGTATTTCATTTTTAATTGTGGAAAAATGCGGGTTTTTGTTTTTTATCCAAGAATTTTTTTATTTTTTTTTATCATGGAAAACTAGGATCCCTGGTCATTCCCCATTTTCAGCAAAGGAAAACTCTGACATCTCTGGACTAGTGTGGTAACTGTTGGTAAATGCTGTCTTTAAAAACAAACACTGCAAACGTCTTTTTTTTTTCTGCATGTTTGTAATATTACTGTTTTTGTATTTTACGTGACTTAATGGCACATGTAAATGAAGAATAAAGCAATGCAAAAGCAAAACTACCTGTTCTTAAAACCATGGGTCTGGACGTGTTTGGTCATGGATTTGAGTGCAGGTTTTAGGCCTAAGTTGCTAAGGCCTTGTTTACACTTACCGAAGTTTGACGTGTGGTGATCGATGCATTGGGGATCGCTCTCCCATCGACTTCTATACTCCACTTGCTTGAGAAGTGCAAGGGAGTCCATGGGAGAGCGTCTCCAGTCGACATCACATAGTGTGGACCCTGCGGTAAGTAGATCTAAATACGTTGACTTCAGCTAAGTTATTCATGTAGCTGAAATTGCATAACTTAGATCGATCGCCCCCGTAATGTAGACCAGGCCTAAGACTACTGAATAAGTAATTCTGTGATTCAAATATGCCACTCGTCATGAAGAAACGAACTGGAAAAACAAAAGTAATGAAGGCTTGCGCATGTAGTAGTACCTGCATCAAAATGCCAATGTGAAACTGAATGGAAATGGAAAAGATATGTTAAAAAATTACCTACTGTAGTTGGAGATGTCAAGATTCCTAGTTGTATCATAACATCTCCCCAAGAAAGTGTGGGTCTGGGAACATAAATTATTTAAGGGTCTGTCTTCATGCCTCACATTATAGGATAAGGCTTAAGACAGATATACACAACAAACACAGCACAAAAGACTGAGTGATCATGTAGGAAAGGCAGCCTTTTTCCCCCCATCAGTCCTAGTACTTCAGTGAATGGGAGTTAACACTTGTATGTTTTCTGTTCTTTGGTTTCAAGAAAATCTTTTGCCGGCCAAGATTATATAAAAACCATAGCATTGGTAGCATTACATTTTACAAATTTACCTACTCTATAGATTGACAGCTTTTGTTAGTTTAAAAAATTGGCAGTATTAACACAGTTTGATTCTGCTATATGCATATCTCGGATGTCTTCTCTCAAGTGACTTTTGAAAACACATTTTCACCTTTCAGTTCCAGCACTGATTGGAATAATGGCACTTTAAATCTTCATCTTTATGGGTTTTACTACTGCTAAACAAGGCTCTTGTGTAGTTATCAAGGTTCCAGATTTAGCATAAAAATTGTCCTGGATCCTTCTGACTGTGGTTTTCATTAAAGACTTGGATGCACATTCAGTCATGGTTCTGTGAGTTTCTTGTTACTTTCGCTTTGCTGAAGAGAGTCTCAGAGGGCACCTGATGTTAGGGGATTTTTATGCGAGCCTAGTTCTAGAGTCACACTCTCAAGGAGTGCGTAGTGGAGGATAGAACGAGAGGCCCAGGTTTCAGGCATAATTCCTGAGATCAGTGGGTTTGTGCATTGGACCTCTACCTCTTCTGTGAGTCAAACATAGCCTTTGGTGAAGTTGCATGGGTACAACTGGCAGCAGATCTTGGCCCTGTGTTGTTTGGAGGAATTAGGGATTATGTGATTGAAAGGTAATTTACACAACTTTGCTGAGTGGGTCAATAGAATATGTCTCTCTGGACATAAGGTGAAAAATGTATGATCTCTCCAGCTGAAGAAGCAGTTACCTGTGGCTTGCAACAGGAATTCACCAGCAGGCTGAAAAAACATAAGTAATCTGGTTTTATTGTGCAACTTCTGTGATTTTAGCACGTTTGTAAAGGCTAATCTACACCAGAAAAGCTTTGCTGGTGTATCTATACTGGTAACAAGGCTGACGTTAGTTCTTTATTCCAAACTTTATTCATGGTACCAGTTCCTTATTTTTGGTTCCCAGTTCCCTATTCAAAGGACAAAATTATTTAAAATATATATCAATGTAAGATTAATTTTTTAGAAATGTCATTGAGTTAATGTAATTGAATGTTAGAAAAATTAAATTATTAATTAATCAGATAAGGAGCTGGTTTTGACTGGCTGTCCATGACAAAAAAAAGTCTCATGTCACCCCAAATTACATATCCCCGTGACCATCAGATTGTTCTGAAAGAGCTGGGTTATGCCACTCGCTTAACAAAATAAGTCTCGGGTCATCCTGGATGACAAGTCCCTATGACCGTTATATTCCTCCGACGTAGGTGGGAGATGCCATTCACCAACCCAAAACTTCGTTCTTGAGCAATATGCTGTGGGATGTAATGGCCCCTTCCCCAATTCCATATTGTGCATAGGGCTTGTGATACAGGAGGGCCAGGGAGCAGCAGTAGTAGAGTGTGAGAGGGGAAATATATAAGCCCTAGGCTAATTAAGGCGTGGTTCCCTGGAGACCAGGGAGGGTGGCTACAGGTTAATTGGAGCACCTGCAGTCAATTAAGGCCTCTCAGGAACCTAATAAAACCCCCTGCTTCAGGCAGACAGGGGAGGAGGAGGAAGGAGTTGGAGCAGAGTGGTTTGGTGGTGGAGCAGAGAGCAGTTTGGAGGAAAGCAGAGGAGAGTTTGGAGAAGTGCTGTGACGGGCTAAGAAGACCAAGACCCTAGGTAAAGGGACACCTGGCTTGTGCAGAGGGAAGGCAGGAAGCCCCACAAGCAGGAGAGGGAAGGAGCCCAGGGGAAAGTATCACTAGTACAAGTGGTTTACCCACTAACCTAGGGCCCCTGGGCTGGGACCTGGAGTAGAGGGCGGGCCTGGGTCCCTCCCTCTCCATTCCCCTTCTCTTGGATACTAGTGGGACAGCTGATACCCCAGTTCAGGGGCAAGAAATGGCGCCCTGAAAAC
This sequence comes from Macrochelys suwanniensis, assembly GCA_033296515.1. NCBI lineage: Eukaryota > Metazoa > Chordata > Testudines > Chelydridae > Macrochelys > Macrochelys suwanniensis. The sequence continues at coordinate 52,305,045 of CM065777.1, forward strand.
CCCCCACAAGAAGAGAAAGTGTGGGACCCTCATAGTAGTGCCAGCAATTTGCCACAGGCTAGAATAACGAACTGGGATTTGACTGACTGTATGTAACAAAATAAGTCTTGGGTCACCCCAAGTGACAGATCCCTGCAACCATCAGATTGTTCTGAAAGAGCAGGGACCTTTCACTTGGTGATGCAAAACTTCATTTTTGAGCAATATGCTACCACCTGTTATGCTGTTATGCCACTTGCATTTTGTATATGAAGTTTGAATAAGAAACTAAGTTTTGACACGGTATTTGAGAAAATTCATCTCAGGTCACCCCAATTTGCTATGACTGTCAGAAGGTTCTGAAGGAGCCAGGACATACCACTCGCTGCCCCCAAAGCTTTGTCCCTATGCAATATGTTTCCTCTCAACATAAGAATGGCCACACTAAGTCAGACCAATGGTACATCTAGCCCAGCATCCTGTCTCCCGACAGTGGCCAGTCCAGATGCCTCAAAGGGAATAAATAGAACAGATCAATTTATTGAGGGATCCATCCCCTCTTGTCCAGTCCCAGCTTCTAGCAGTTGGAGGTATAGGAACACCATGGAATTGTGTCCCTGACCATCTTTGCTGATAGGTCCATGAATGGCTATCTTACATGAATGTATCTAATTCTTCTTTGAATCCAATTATATTTTTGGCCTTCATAACCTTGCCTGGGGATGAGGTCCACAGGTTGACTGTGTGTTGTGTGAAGAAGTACTTTCTTATCTTTGTTTTAAACCCCCGGCCTGTTAATTTAATTGGGTGACCCCTAGTGTTATGAGAAAGGGGAAATAATTCCTTATTCACTTTCTCCACTCCATCCATGTTTTTATGGATCTATACTAGATCCCCCCCTTAGTCATCTCTTTTCTAAGATGAACAATTCCAGTCTTATATGGAAATTGTTCCATCCCCCTAATAACACTGGTCTACAATTTTTGAGAAGTCGTCTGCTTCAGAGATAAAATGTGCTATTTAGTATGTATTTTGATGTGCTCTATTCAAATATGACAATTAAAACAACTGATTGGCTACTGTTTCTAAGATATTTCAGTTTTTACATTTTATGTCTATGTATATTGTATAGATAGAGTTTTAATCATAAATTGTAAACCTAGGTCTTTTCATGTGTTTATGGTTGCTTTACATGATACTATTTCACCTGTCCTGTTTATGTAACACTTTAAAAATCAGCAAAGGGGTTATATAAATACAATTTATTATGAAACAAAAGGCAAAAAACTATTATGTCCATAGTTTAGTCCTATTCAGTCTCTACTCAGCGCTTCTTGGCTTGTCTCTTGTATTCATTAAATGGAGCATCTCTTGTCACTGTCCAGCAATAGTCTGCAAGCATTGATGGGCTCCATTTGCCCTGATAGCGTTTCTCCATTGTTGCAATGTCCTTGTGAAATCGCTCGCCGTGCTCGTCGCTCACTGCTCCACAGTTCGGTGGAAAAAAATCTAGATGAGAGTGCAAAAAATGTATCTTTAGTGACATGTTGCAACCAAGGCTTTTGTATGCCTTGAGGAGGTTTTCCACCAACAACCTGTAGTTGTCTGCCTTGTTGTTTCCGAGAAAATGTATTGCCACTAACTGGAAGGCTTTCCATGCCTTTTATTCCCTTGCCACGCAGTGCATGGTCAAATGCATCATCTCGAAGAAGTTCACGAATCTGAGGACCAACAAAGACACCTTCCTTTATCTTAGCTTCACTTAACCTTGGAAATTTTCCACGGAGGTACTTGAAAGCTGCTTGTGTTTTGTCAATGGCCTTGACAAAGTTCTTCATCAGACCCAGCTTGATGTGTAAGGGTGGTAACAAAATCTTCCTTGATTCAACAAGTGGTGGATGCTGAACACTTTTCCTCCCAGGCTCCAATGACTGTCGGAGTGGCCAATCTTTCTTGATGTAGTGGGAATCTCTTGCACGACTATCACATTTGCAGAGAAAACAGCAGTACTTTGTTTATCCAGTCCGCAGACCAAGCAAGAGAGCAACAACCTTCAAATTGCCACAAAGCTGCTACTGATGTTGGTCATAGTTTATGCACCTCAAAAGTGGTTTCATGTTGTCATAGGTTTCCTTCAGATGGACTGCATGACCAACTGGAATTGATGGCAAAACATTGCCATTATGCAGTAAAACAGCTTTAAGACTCATCTTTGATGAATCCATGAACAGTCTCCACTCATCTGGATCATGAATGATGTTGAGGGCTGCCATCACACCATCGATGTTGTTGCAGGCTACAAGATCACCTTCCATGAAGAAGAATGGGACAAGATCCTTTTGACGGTCACGGAACATGGAAACCCTACCATCACCTGCCAGGAGATTCCACTGCTGTAGTCTGGAGCCCAAAAGCTCTGCCTTACTCTTGGGTAGTTCCAAATCCCTGACAAGGTCATTCAGTTCACCTTGTGTTATGAGGTGTGGTTCAGAGGAGGAGGATGGGAGAAAATGTGGGTCCTGTGACATTGATGGTTCAGGACCAGAAGTTTCATCCTCTTCCTCGTCTGACTCAAGGGAGAATGATTCTGGTGCATCAGGAACCGGCAGTCCTCCTCTGTGGGGTACTGGGCGTATAGCTGATGGAATGTTTGGATAATGCAGAGTCCACTTTTTCTTCTTTGAGACACCTTTCCCAACTGGAGGCACCATGCAGAAGTAACAATTGCTGGTATGATCTGTTGGCTCTCTCCAAATCATTGGCACGGCAAAAGGCATAGATTTCCTTTTCCTGTTCAACCACTGGCGAAGATTTGTTGCCCAAGTGTTGCAGCATATGTGTGGGGCCCACCTCTTGTCCTGATCTCCAATTTTGCAGCCAAAATAAATTTTGGCTTTCTTAACCATAGTGGTTATACTGCGCTTTTGTGATGCAAAAGTCACTTCACCACAAACATAGCAGAAGTTATCTGCACTGTTCACACAAGTACGAGGCATCTCTGCTCACTTTGGCTAAACAGAAATGTGTCCCTTTGCAAAATCAAACACTGACAAATAGGAGAGCACGACACTGTATGATTTCTAGAGCTGATCTAGGGCAATTTGTTCAGCAGAGTGATGTAAGCTTCGTTATGATTGCATCATCCATGACTTCTAGGAATAACATCATGCAATTCATATCATGTATGATGCAATACCAGCTTCAGATTGCATCCTTCATTGTTTTGCCTAAAAAGCAAGTACTGTCCAAACCCAGTCATAGATTTATTCATAGATCCAGTCAAAGATGTATTTTAGTCCTTTCTGATTTAAATTGAGATCCCTTCCCTTTATAACGCACTTATCCTCCGCCATTCCCAAGTCAAGGGTCGTATATATTGACCCAATAGCATGTCTTGAAAACTAGAGCCAATCAACAATTTTAAGCATCATTTTCATTCTCAGTGACCCAGAATTAGTAAAGTTTGACTACATTTATTACAGAAGCATTTTGGCTGTAGAGCAGTGTAATGAGCATTGCCCTTTCTTGCATTTTTTACAATTCGAATATATTTTTGAGATGGGGTGACCAGAACTGCATGCATTATTAAGGGTGCGGGCATTCCATGGATTTATATAGTGACTTTATGATATTTTCTGTCTTATCTATCCCTTTCCTAATGGTCCCATTAGTTCTTGTGATTGCTGATGTACATTGGGCAGATGTTTTCAGAGACCTGTCCACCATGAATCCGTGATCTTTCTTGAGTGGTAACAGCTAATTTAGACTTCATCATTTTGTATGTATAGTCGGGATTATGTTCTCCAATGTACATTACTTTGCATTTATCCATATTGAATTTCATCTAACATTTTGTTGCCTAATCACCCAATGTTGGGAGACCCCGTTATGATTGTTCAGTCAGTTTTGGAATTAAGTATCTTGAATAATTTAGTATCGTTTGCAAAGATTGCCACTTTGTTATTTACCCCTTTTTCCAGATCATTTATGAACATGTTGAACAGCACTGTACCCAGTACAGATCCTTTTATTCCTACCTGTTGTGTCCTATCTTTTAACCAGTTACTGATCGAAGAGAGGACCTTCTCTCTTATCCCATGACTGCCTACTTTGAGAGCCTTCAGTGAGGGACCTTGTCAAAGGCTTTCTGAAAGTACATTATATCCACTGGACCGCCACATGCTTGTTGACCCCCCATCAGAATTTTAATAGAGGCATGATTTCCCTTTATAAAAGCCGTGTTAACTCGTCTCTTAACGTATCATTTTTATTTATGTGCCTGTTCTTTACTATATTGTCAACCAATTTGGCTGGTTCTGAAATTAGGTTTACTGGCTTGTAATTACCAGGATCACCTCGGGAGCCCTTTTTAAATATTGGCGTCACATTAGCTATCCTCCAGTCATCTGGTATAGAAGCTGGTTTAAGTGACAGATCACGTACCACAATTAAGAGTTGTGCAATTTCATATTTGAGTGCCTTTCTAACTCTTGGGTGAATACCCTCTAGTCCTGGTGACTTATTACTGTTTAATATATCAATTTGTTTGAAAACCTCCTCTCCAGACACCTGAGTCTGGGACAGTTCATCATATTTGTCACCTAAAAAGAATGGCTCAGATGTGGCAAACTCCTCACATCCTCTGCAATGAAGACTGATACAAAGAATTCATTTGGCTTTTCCACAAGAGCTTTGTCTTCACTGAGTGCTTCTTCAGCACTTTGATCATCCAGTGGCCCCACTGGTTGTTTGGCAGGCTTCCTGCTTCTGATGTACTTAATTTTTTTTTCTGTTAATTTCTTTGTCTAGTTGCTCTTCAGATTCTATTTTGGCCTACCTAATTGTACTTGTACACCTGACTTTGTTTGTTTGTTTGTTCCTTTCCACTTTCTGCAGTAGGATTTGACTTCTAATTTTTAAAATGTTTCTTTTTTGTTTCTAATTGCATCTTTTATTGTCTTTAGCCCTGGCAGCATATTTTTTGGTCCTTTTTACTTTTTTTTTTAAAATTTGGGGTATAAGTGTAATTTGAGCCTCTATTATGCTATTTTTAAAAAGTTTCCATGTAGCTTTCAGGCATTTCACTCTTGTTACTGTTCCTTTTAATTTCCATTTAAACTAGCCACCTCCTTTTTTTGTAGTTCCCCTTTTTGAAGTTAAATGCTACTGTTAGGTTTTTTGATACTTTGCCCCCTACAACAATGTTAAATTTAATTACATTATAGTGGCTATTACCGAGGTTTTCAGCCATATTCACATTTTGAACCAGATCTGGTGTGCTACTTAAGAGTAAATCAAGAATTGTCTCTCCCTTTGTTGGTTCCAGCACTAACTGCTCAAAGAAGCAGTCACTAATGGTGTCTAGAAATTTAATCTCTGCATCCCATCCTGAGGTGACATGTTCCCAATCAACATGGGGATTTTGTGCTTTCTGTTTTAGTAGCCTGTCTAATCTCCCTCAGCGTTTGTCACCATCATCATCCTCGTCAGGTGATCAGTAGTATATTCCTTCTACCATATTCTTATTATTCAAGCATGGCATTTCTATCTATAACGTTTCGATGGTACTATTTGATTCATTTAAGAATCATTTAAGATTCTTACTATATTTGACTCTATGCTGTCTTTCGCATTTAGTGCCACTCTCCTAGCTGTTCCATGAAGTTTCTGTGATATCTGTTATATCAATATCCTTATTTAATAGGCACTCTAGTTCACCAGTCTTAGTATTTAGATTTCTTGCATTTTATATATAAGGACTTATACATTTTGTTATTATTTAGTTGTCGGCGTTTGTGTGACGTAATTGAATGGTACTCTATTTCAGTGTATTTTAAAGAATCCTTATTGAGGTTTCAGGAACAAACAATCCCAATGTGTAGAAAGAATAGTAAATATGGCAGGCGACCAGCTTGGCTTAACAGTGAAATCCTTGCTGATCTTAAACACAAAAAAGAAGCTTACAAGAAGTGGAAGATTGGACAGATGACCAGGGAGGAGTATAAAAATATTGCTCAGGCATGCATGAGTGAAATCAGGATGGCCAAATCACTTTTGGAGTTGCAGCTAGCAATAGATATTAAGAGTAACAAGAAGGGTTTCTTCGGGTATGTTAGCAAGAAGAAAGTCAAGAAAAGTGTCGGCCCCTTACTGAATGAGGGAGGCAACCTAGTGACAGAGGATATGGAAAAAGCTAATATACTCAATACATTTTTTTGTCTCTGTCTTCACGAACAAGGTCAGCTCCCAGAATACTGCACTGCGCAGCACAGTATGGGGAGGAGGTGACCAGCCCTCTGTGGAGAAAGAAGTGGTTCAGGACTATTTAGAAAAGTTGGATGAGCACATGTCTGTGGGGCCGAATGCACTGCATCCAAGGGTGCTAAAGGAGTTGGCGGATGTGATTGCAAAGCCATTGGCCATTATCTTTGAAAACTCATGGTGATCGGGGGAGGTCTCAGATGACTGGGAAAAGGCTAATGTAGTGCCCATCTTTAAAAAAGGGAAGGAGGAGGATCTGGGGAACTAAAGCCCTGTCAGCCTCACTCAGTCCCTGGAAAAATCATGGAGCGGGTCCTCAAGGAATCAATTCTGAAGCACTCAAATGAGAGGAAAGTGATCAGGAACAGTCAGCATGGATTCACCAAGGGCAAGTCATGCCTGACTAACCTAATTGCCTTCTATGATGAGATAACTGGCTCTGTGGATGAGGGGAAAGCAGTGGACGTGTTATTCCTTGACTTTAGCAAAGCTTTTGATATGGTCTCCCACAGTATTCTTGCCAGCAAGTTATAGTAGTATGGGCTGGATGATTGGACTATAAGGTGGATAGAAAACTGGCTAGATCGTTGGGCTCAACGGGTAGTGATCAATGGCTCCATGTCTAGTTGGCAGCTGGTATCAAGTGGAGTGCCCCAAGGGTCGGTGCTGGGGCCGGTTTTGTTCAATATCTTCATTAATGATCTGGAGGATGTTATGGACTGCACCCTCAGCAAGTTTGCAGATGACACTAAACCTAGAGGAGTGGTAGATACCCTTCAGGGTAGGAATAGGATACAGAGGGACCTAGACATATTAGAGAATTGGGCCAAAAGAAATCTGCACTTGTCCTTGTTGAACCTCATCAGAATCCTGCACTTAGGACAGAAGAATCCCATGCACTGCTACAGACTAAGGACCGAATGGCTAGGCAACAGTTCTGCAGAAAAGGGCCTAGGGGTTACAGTGGACGAAAAGCTGAATATGAGTCAACAGTGTGCCCTCATTGCCAAGAAGGCTAATGACATTTTGGGCTGTATAAGTAGGGGCATTGCCAGCAGATCGAGGGACATGATCATTCCCCTCTATTCGGCATTGGTGAGGCCTCATCTGGAGTACTCTGTCCAGTTTTGGGCCCCACACTACAAGAAGGATGTGGAAAAATTGGTAAGAGTCCAGGGGAGGTCAACAAAAATGATTAAGGGGCTGTAGCACATGAGTTATGAGGAGAGGCTGAGGGAACTGGGATTATTTAGCCTGCAGAAGAGAAGAACGAGGGAGGATTTGATAGCTGCTTTCAGCTACCTGAAAGGAGGTTCCAAAGAGGATGGCTCTAGACTGTTCTCAGTGGTAGAAGATGACAGAACAAGGAGTAATGATCTCAAGTTGCAGTGGGGGAGGTTTAGGTTGGCTATTAAGAAAAACTTTTTTTCACTAGGAGGGTGGTGAAGCACTGGAATGGGTTACCTAGGGAGGTGGTGGAATCTCCTTCCTTAGAGGTTTTTAAGGTGTCTGCTGGGAGGCCAGAGTTCTGAATCACGTGGCTTTAAAAGAGCCTTTTTTAAACCCTGAGTTGTGCCTGACATTTCAGCTCCATTACAACTGTGCTAGAAGAGTTTATAAGCTCTGAGCCTCATGGGCTATGTATTAGAGGGGTAGCCGTGTTAGTCTGTATCAGCAAAAACAACAAGGAGTCCTTGTGGCACCTTAGAGACTAAAACATTTATTTGGGCATAAGTTCTCGTGGGCTATAACCCACTTCATCAGATGCCTTGTAGAATATTTGCAAGGTCTAAGATATGGGGCTCAGTTTGGTTACAATTTCCAAAGTTTAAGTCAGCAAAGCTCATAGCTCCTGTTATTTCTTGTATATCATTCTGCCATGCAGGAGTCAATGTTGTAAATCATCTGAGAGCCACATGTGAGGCTTCACTGAAATTATACACTGTAGAGTTTGGCTGTAGAGTTTGGCTGTAGAGTTTGTAAAAGCTTCACTCAAGTTACAAGCAAAAATCATTTTAGACATTTTTTTTTGAATTGTGTAGAAAAAGGAAGTTTTTCTTTTTTAATGAAAGCTAAAGAAACTCCTAGACAAAAACTTACATGAACAATTATGGTTGATAATATATTAATTTCTATTAACATTGTTTTAAGTAACTTACAAATCCTAAATGGTAGAAACTCAGGAAATTGGCAGTTTAGGTTGCAACACTAACCTCATCTTTGCCCTTGTATTTCATCCCCCTCCACATTTACACCAGAGATCTTCTTCTTCACCATGTGTGAAGCATCCTTTTTTCATCCACTTTTCCATTATGGACCAGAGACTACAATATATTACAATCCTGTATGCAAGCCAGAGATTGATCTTCTGTATGCACCATACCAGAATGTATTGGAGAGTGCAGTCTACCTCATCCACACTCCTCACTGGTCAACCCACTTTACATATCTATTCATTATCTGTGCAAGATTAGAAAATACCAACTCTTTCATAATACATACACACAAGGGCACTGAATTATGGATCCACAGGTAACCTTAATTCTGGCATTTCCTAACTTTGGAGTGCTTGACTTTGCAAAGTTAATGTTTTTTAAACATGGTTCTTGTGTGTAATTTTCTCAGTTTTAAAAAAGCAAACTGAAAAGACAGCATTTCTGTCATGTGAAATTGACTCACATAGCTTATCAGCAGGTTTGGAACCTTTTAAGATCCACTGCAGAGACTTCTGCCACTTGAGATAATGGAGTAACTGATAGTAGTACAGTAGTGGGTTATCTTCTGTGTGGACCAGCTCTAAGACGGAATGGAACACTTTGCCAGCAGGTTTCATAGATATTTGTTGATAGGAGAGGAATGATGAGACTTAGGAATCTTAAGTTCCATTCCAGGCTTTGGAAGGAAGAGTGCTCTAGTGAGCACACTCTTCTGCCCATTCCCCCCACAACCTGTCACCGCCGAAGTCCTGTCTCTGCATCATCACTGTGCTCCTCCCCTCATTCTGTTCTTCTCACTCATCAGTCCCAATCTTTGTCCATTAAATCCTAGTCTCACTCCTCCAGACTCCTTCTCCCAATCCTTCTTTCTTCCCCATCCCTAAACTCACAATCTCCTTACCCAGCCATTCTTAGTCCCTCCCTGGCCCCAGCTCCTTGTTCCCAGTCTCCTTGCCCAGTCAGTCCCAGTTCTCTCCAGTCACAACCGGTCTTTCTAGTCCTTCCTGGCCTGCAGTCACCCATTTCCCTACTAGCTCCCAATTCTAGTTTTCTTCCATGAACTTCTCATCCAAGCGCAGTGTCCTCACTTTCCCTGTTCCTTGTCCTAGTCTTTGCCCATCCACACCCTGGTTCCTGATCAGATCTGTTTCCCCTCCTCTGCACACACCCTCCTTTCCCAGTCCCCTGTTTAGACAGTCCCCATCTCCACCCCCTCGCTCGCAGTCCCACTCGCTGCCTCACTGTCATCCTTCAATCTCAGTCTTCGCTCCCTGCTAACCTCTAGTCCTAGTCTCCACCATCCAGGCTTCTTTCCAGATCTATTCCCCCAGCCATCCTTTGCAACACACTAGGTTTGGCTCTTCCCTCTTGTCATTTGAGTCAGACTGTTTCCTTCTCTACACTGCCTGGCTGCTAGACAGGGGGTCATTGACAGCACAGGGGATACAGGCTCTCTACTCGAAGTTCAATCTTAATAACAGGTAATGTTGCCAATCCCATCTATACTGGTGTAAGACTTTACAGTAAGGGAAAACCGAGAAGTAGAAAAGTGTACAGAACTTTTTTAAAAAAAGTTAACTGAATGTTTTTCAAACTTTAAATGAATTTTCACTTCAGGGTTCAGACTGAATTTTGGGCAAAGTTTTCAGTTGGTTCTTTTATCTGAACTGGTTGTAACCATTCCCTGTCCAAATCACTAATCCAAATCACTGATTCTTAAATTAGATAAATAGTTTCCCCTAAGTTGTTTTCATATGACATTATATGATGCAACTCAATGCCTAATGGAACATGAAACCACACAGTTAATCATAATGTGATTTGAGGAAGATGGATCAAGGAAAATTATTTCAGGTAACAGACAGCTGATCTTAACTTTTATTTTAATAAGCATTCAAAGTACCCACCCTAGGCACAGGCTGGTAGATGGCTCCTATTAGTTGCTATCCTCTTTTTTTGTTTATACTACTCAGTTATGCTTCAGGATATCTCCTTTTTTGTCTAAACTTTTTTCTAAATAGTAAATGTTATGGCTAATGTGCAAGCATTGGCAATAAGAGCAAGTGAGATTATTAGCTTTGGTCATCTGGCCTTTGTTTTCTCATCAACAGTGAGTTTCAGTTTGAATCCCCTCAGCAAACACAAAAAGGGTAAGACTTCAGAGTCTCAGTCAATGTTTAAATACATCGTCCACCACCATAGGAAAGCAGTTAAAGCTGACTCTGAGCTCTGGTCACCAAATTATTTGTAACATGACAGCTGATGGGATATGTCAGCTGGAAAAGAAATGTAACTTGACATAAACTCCAAGCATCTCTCACTTCACTCTCAGGAAATGTAACTCAGATCATCTTTCTCTTCCTGGAAGATATTCAGCAAGTCAGAGGCTCCATTGATACTTGTAAATACGGAAGTTCATCATAAACTCTAACACACTCTCATTCACTGTGGAAGAATTAGAGTTCGTAAGATTTAAAAATAGCAGCTTCTTGTCCGTCAGTGCTTTTAAAAGCAAAAACCAAAAGGTAAATACAAGATTGCCTTACTAAATTTGATATGGGTAACTCTTACTTCTGCTTAACAAAAATAGCACTGAAGACTGGCTAGAACATAATGATTACACACTCTGATTCATTCACACTTATCTCTACTGTGCTTGAAGAGAGAGAGAAAAAAAAGAGATTTGAGTTTCAGACACTTTCAGAACTTGTATTTTGAAAAACCCAGAACTTGTACTCCATCGTTCCACATCCCAGTGTGCTGAAGTATAAAGTTTATGCACAAAATGTGTAGAAGGCATAATATGTAGTCAAGAGTTGGTGGAGATACTCATTGCTCCCAGCCCCTTGAAAAGCATAGCAATGTTTATTGAACTGCTGTAAAAGGCCATGACAAAAACTTCCTGCAAATAGAGTTAAAGGCAGAAGCTGATGTCCACAGGTTCTATGATTGCATGTTCATGGTTATTGTCCTTTTGTAAAAAAAAGGGTTCCAGAGGTGATCCTGGCAATTACAGGCAGGTAGGCCTAACTCAGTACCAGGCAAATTGGTTGAAACTATAGTTTAAAAAAACAGAATTATCAGATACATAAATAAACACAATATGTTAGAAAAGAGACAACATGGCTTTTGTAAAGGGAAATCATGCCTTACTAATCGATTAGAATTCATTGAGGGTGTCAACAAGCCTGTGGACAAAGGTGATCCAGTCAACATAGCATACCTGGACTTTCCTAAAGCCTTTGACAAGGTCCTTGTAAGGATGTCACCTTGTGAGCACCTCCTAGCAGCCTGGGGTCATACTGCAGTCCTCTTTTCACCCCTGACACCTCCTGCAGGCTGCCAGCTGATCTTGGTGGATCTTCTGTGGCTTGGCCCTCCAGCAAAGTCACAAAGTCCAAATGAACCCCTTCCAGTGTAGTAAAGAGTCCAATAAATGAACAGTCCCATTACCCTTACTGGGGTCTTCCGCCCTGGCTCTGGGCCCTTTAAATTCAAGCCTTTGTTCAGGCTCTCAAATAAGCCCTGTCTTCTCCTTGGGGCTAGTGCCACTAAGGCTGGTAGGGAAACCCATGCCTGCCCACTACTCCAGGTTCCAACACAGAGACCCTATATACAGCAGCTATGCACTGGTCAATTTCAATTCGTTTCTGCATCTTCCCTGGCCCTCCTCCTACCTGGCCCCTTTTATCTTCACCCTTAACTCATGGTTAAGGTTCTTAGTCCTCTCTCTCCCTGCAAACCCAGTTTAAGCAAATACAGCCGGAAACACTCTGGTTATCCGTCACCCTTCTTACCCCTCTGGTCCCAGCCAGGAACTGACCTGCTAAAGCCCTGCAGTGCCTTTTATCTGAGCCTAATGGGCTCTGATTGGCTGCTTCTGTGAGATTTCTCTAGGAAGGCCTGGAGGACCCATCTTCACTGTTCCTTTCCTGGGGCGGGGTGTAGTAGGACTGGGGGGCCACTTTTAGAGAGCCACAAAGGCCAGGTACAGCCCATCACAGTTGCTCACCAAAGGCTGTTAAGCAAATTAAGCAGTCCTGGGATAAGAGGAAAGCCCTCTAATGGATCAGTACCTGGTTAAACATAGGAATCAAAGAGTAGGAATAAATGGTCAGAGGTGAACAGCAAGGTTCCCGAAAGATCTGTACTGGGAGCTTTTAACATACTGATAAATTATTGGGGAAAGGGGTGAACAGTGAGGTGGCAAAATTTGCAGATGATGCTGTGATGTTATTGACAATAACTGGGACCATATAGATCATTGTTACAACTGAGGTCCTGTAGTGGCACCAAAGCTTATATAAAGGGGGTCAAATGAGGTGTCTAAGACCGAGTTATGCTTGGCTGGTTATGATTACGCCATTTATATGTATGTATCAGTTTTGTAGTTGAAGTTATGAATATTGGCTTTATACTGTCTGTATTTCAAACTGGGGCTGGGCTTCTGGGACCACAGACAAGCTATCAGCTCTGCCAGGCCTGCTGATGGCCCATTAAGGACCATCGACTATACAATTAGCCCATTGAGAGGAGGCAGACACACCTTATGATTCAGTAAGGTATGCAGAGACTTGCCTATGTGACTCCAAGACTCCATTTTGCTGTGATTTTCCACAGTAAGGACAAAGAGGTGTCTTTACACCTGGAAGAAACTATAAAAGGCAGCTGCCTCATCTCCATTTTGTCTTCATTCCTGCTTCTTACCTCTGGAAGAACCTTTCTACAAATGGATGCTTTGAACAAAGGACTGAAGGACCCATCCCAGCTGTGGATGTACTCCAGAGACTTAATTTGAATTTGAACCTGCAGTTTATTTCATCTTTGCAAGCCTGAACCAAGAACTTTGCCATTCCTGTATGTAATTGATTCCTTTTAACCAATTCTAGCTCTCACCTATACCTTTTTCCTTTTATGAATAAACCTTTAGATTTTAGATTCTAAGGATTGGCAACAGCGTGATTTGTGGGTAAGATCTGATTTGTATATTGACCTGGATCTGGGGGCTTGGTCCATTGGGATCGGGAGGACCTTTTTTCTTTTACTGGGGCATTGGTTTTCATGACCAGTTGTCCCCATAACGAGTGGCACTGGTGGTGAGACTGGGAAACTGGAGTGTCTTAGGGGATTGCTTGGGATGACTTGTGGTTAGCCAGTGGGGTAAAACCAAAGTTTCCTCCGTCTGGCTGGTTTGGTTTGCCTTAGAGGTGGAAAAACCCCAGCCTTGGGCTGTAGTTGCCCTGTTTGAAGCAATTTGTTCTGAACTGGCACTCTGTTAGGTCCCGCCAGAACCAGCATCGTTACAGATGCCATGCAAAATTACTTGAGATAGTTAAGTCCAAAGCAGACTGGGAAGAGCTGCAAAGGGATATGACTAAACTGGATGACTGGGAAACACAATGGCAGATGAAATTCACTGTTGAGAAGTACAAAATAATGCACATTTGAAAAAATAATCCCAACTATACGTACAAAATGACAAAGTCTAAATCTAGCTGTTTCTGCTCAAGAAAGAGATCCTGGCGTCATTGTGGTCAGTTATCTGAAACGGTTGCTCAATGTGCATCAGCAATCACAAGAGCTAACAGATATTAGGAACTATTAGGAAAGGGATAGATAATAAAACAGAAAAATCATATTGCCACTATATAAACACATTGTATACCCACATCTTGAATACTTCATTTAGTTCTGGTTGCCCCTCTCAAAAAAGATATATTAGAATTGGAAAAGGTACAGAACAAGGCAACAGATATGATTAGGATGGAAGAGTTTCCATATGAGGAGAGATTAAAAGACTGGGACTGTTCAATTTAGAAAAGAGAGGGTGGGGTTAGGGACTATGATAGAGGTCTACAAAATCATGGATGACATGAAGATAGTAAATAGGGAGATGATATTTACTCCTTCACATAACAAACCCCTCTTTCTAGGGGTCACCCAATGAAGTTAATAGGAAGCAGGTTAAAAACAAAAGGAAGTATTTGTTTACAAATCACATAGTCAACCTGTGGAACTCATTTTGTGGGGTATTTTGTGAAGGCAAAAAGTATAACTGGGTTCAAAAATGAATTAGAAAAGTTCATGGAGGATAGGTCCATCTGTGGCTACTAGCCAAAATGGTCAGGGATATAACCCCGGGGTCTGGATGTCTGTAAATCCCCAACTGCCAGAAGCTGGATCTGGACGACAGGGAGTAGATCACTCAAAATTGCCCTATGCTGTTTATTCCCTCTGAAACGTCTGGCACTGGCCACTATCAGAAGACATGACACTGGGCTAGATGGACCATTGAGCTGACCCCTTACAGCAGTTTGTTCTTGTGTGTGTGAATGTGTTCTTTGGCATACCCTACAGCATTCTGATGTCACGGGGAGGACACTCTGGGTGTTTGTGGGCAGGCTGGAGGCAGATGGCTGATACTGCAACCTATGTTATAGTTCAAAATAGATAGGTTTTACACCTTTGTGCTGTTCAGGGAGTGTAGAGTGCAGATTTTTTTTCATCTAAGCCTGTATTTTTTTTCCTATGGCCACACTTTCTTTCTCTGTGCTGCTCACATATTGGGTGATACTGCATCATGCCATCATTGCTGCACTATGTACAGGCACAGTATAGTGCTACATCAATCTTGGTGTAACACCTCTTTTTCACTAATGTGCGGTGCTGAGTACTTGCTTTACTATTGCAAATAATGGATAGCTCATTGTATTGTCATGGCAATTCCTTTTATATGCTCACACTGTATAGGAGCACTTAAATTGAACACTATATTACGCTTTCAAAGAGATTCTAAATTCCAGATCTAATGTTCTGTAAGATTCTAAATTAGAATTTTTGTTTTTCCCATATTAACGTTATGGTGTTCTCTGATTTAGGGTCTGTATCTTTCTATGAGCTCTATTGTGTATTAAAACACATCTCTCCATAATACACCCTAATTTTGGTTCTGATCAAAGGTTATATAATTTTAATCTTTTTGTCTTAGTATAACACTTCTACTAATCAGCTCTGTCTAGCCACTCGTTAAACTGGGTAGCTGCTTTTTTTTCTATTATGTATAGTTAGAGCCATTCAAGCAACAGAGTGTAGACAAAACCCAATCATTCTTGAGGATGCCAATTTTCCAGGGCTCCATTCCCTAGATGCCTGCATTATGGAATTCACCATTGAATGGGAAGCACATCCTGTAAGGCATCCATTAATGATTTTCCATTAATTGGTCACCAGGGAATGTTCTTTTACTTGTGCTGTTGACATTCTTTCTCCCCTCAGAGACTAAACGCATGCCTTCTACGTGCCTTTTGTTAAATTAGGTCTTTGGAATACAGTAGCTATGCTGGCGTAATACAATTGGGATAACTGTAAAGTATAGTTTTACACTGGTCTATTTTCCAAAGAAGTGAAGAGCATGAAGAGCGAGTAATTGTTGGTTTTTAAATGTGCTAAATCAATTAATCAACTACTTCATTTATTTACGTCTATTGACTCACCAGTCCATTGTGAGTCTGATCCTTCTATGTGAATCTCCTTTAGAAATCTGAAATTCTTCAACGTTTTCAGCATTATCAGAAAACCATATGAAGCATAATTAATAGATTGTAGGATAAATGAATCCCTGGTCTAACTCCATTTAAATCAATGGAGTTACACTAGGAATTAATTTGACCCTGTGTGCTTCTTTAGTTTACTCTGAAATGCTCTCCTCCATTGTCACTTTTCCAGCTCAGTGACAAGGGAAGCAAGAACAAGCCCATTATATCTGAACTTTTATTCTGTTTCCCAAACTTTTTGATAAACAGTGAGGAAAGAGGGATGTGTTTTTTCGTGTGATGCACACTGCCCGGACAGTCACAATTCTCCTTTATAGTATATCTGAGGTAAACTTTCAAAAGACAATTAAAAGTTATTCATTTAGGCAGCATCACAAATGTCCTTGGTGCTTAATGGGGCTAATGAGAGAATCACTGAACTGTACTTTCTTAATGTTAATGTGAAGAAAGTGCCCAGAAACTTCTCCACTATATGGCTTAAAGACCTTTCTCTTTCCTTCTCCCTTTCACACCAACTTCTTCAGTTTCCTAAACTTTCACTGCCCCTCTCTCTGACTGCTAAAAGATTTTGACGACACTCTTCTGCCTCAGGAAATACCAGCTGTTCTGACCCAATTCTCCCAGTAGCTAAAACCCTCCCATGTCTCCTTAATACGGTGTTCAGATATCATGGCGATAGGCACCTTAGGAAAATGAACTGTCAAACACTCCCATGTACAGTTGTGCTGTGTGGGTTTGTGACAGGATGGGGGACCCCATCCAGTGCAGGATGAGTTCACCCCATCCTTCAAGCTGACCTCTGTCTCTAGGCCATGACACCTAGGGGCTAAAGTCAATAGAGTTGCCCTGATCTGCAAGGCTGTAATGCCTAGTGGCCAGAGTCTATATAATCGCCCTGGTTCACAGGTCAGTGAGGCCTAGCAGTGTCAATAGAGATACCCCAGGTTTGCAGGGCATTGAAGCCTAGAGGCCAGTGCCAGTAGAGATACCCCAGGTTCGCAGGGCAGTGATGCCTAGTGGCCAGAGTCAGTAGAGTTGCCCTCCAGGGCAGGGCTGTATGGCCTACTGGCCAGGTTGGGAGTGTGGGATGCCACCCGGGGGATGAGTGATGGGCAGGGTAGGGGGACCTGGGTCCTCCCTGCTCCACTGGGTCTCAGCCCAGAGCCCTGTCAGTGGAGAGTGTGTCTGCCAATGAGTCAGGGAGGTCTGTACACAATGCGCTGATCATCAGGACAATGGGCTACTTCCTACTGTGATACTCGTGGTGGCAGTCTGTGCGTCTTTGGGGTCTCCGGGTTCCTCGGCCGGTGCAACTCCCTGTAGCTCAGACCTCCCTGGGGCATCCACGGGTAGCTGGATGTCTGCTTGGGTCTTGGCGCCTCTGGCTTCCACGGTCCGAGTTTCCAGCTGCACCCGGGCGGGAGCCAGCAAGGAGCCTCCTTCCTCTCCGGTGGTCAGCCCAGACTGAGCTGGGCTGCTCCCTCTTATATTGGTGTTCCACCTGGAGCATGCCCAGTAGGGATGTGGGGGCATGGCTTCCTCTGTTGAATCATATTAAAGAAGTTCTGTATTAAAATCACAAGTAAGTTTGATTCCCCATAGTTTAAATTCCAGGGCATTGCTATTTGAGAGGTCTCTTGGGTTTTGTTTTTTTTATATATATATATATTATTACTGTTTCTCTCCCTCTCTGTGTGAAACTTGCAAACTGCTAATTGTGTTAGTACATCCTAAGACAGAGTCTGTTCTCAAAGCGATACTTTGTAACAACAACTGCTCACAGAGAGACTCAAAGCGATACTTTGTAACAACAGAAACAGCACACAGAGACTCCCCACCCTTTTGTTGTATTTATCTCGCTTTGTTAACAATAGTGATTAAAATAGAGATAGAGGATGTATGTGTATGGATGCTTGATGTAGATAATAAATGAATGATCAGGGAGGTGCCAGCCTAGGAGTTCAGTATCGATCGGCCAAAGAATGCGCGGAGTGGAGACAACCAGATGACCCCCGGAGGGCAGACTGGAATCCACCCAACAGCCTCAAGGATGGGAGAACCGAAGAACAAGATAACATCTGACAGCATGGAGCCATCAGGAAGGTGCCATCTGCTGATTGATTCAGCAACAGCATGATGAAGCTATTCCCATAGACTGGCATAGGAATAAATTCCTGTAAGAATGGACTCTGGAAACTGAGAACTTTGAGTCTGGTTCTGCTACCACCCTCCAGGAGCATCGGATGAGCATCTGACAAAGACTCTGCTCCGCCCTCATGCCCAATTTACCTGGCCAGTAACTTGGCATGAGCAACCTCTAGGCTGGTAACTATAACATCTATGTAGAACCTGTGTATGTGTATGAATGAATGTGTGAATGAATGTGAAACTGAATGAAATGTTATAGTTATCACTGACTGCTTACTATGATTATTTTTGTATTCACAATAAATGTGACATTTTGTCTTATCCACTTTAATAAGATCCTGCTGGTTTTTATTTTATTGGTATAACACCTCCACCCACAATGAGGACTTAACCTTTCCCCGTCCAGTGCAGGGTGAGTTCACCCCATCACAGGGTAATGGGTGTCTGTCACAGATCCTACTTGTCTTATATTTCACTGTAAAACAGGACTGGTCCTACCTCTTAAAAATAATTTACTGCCCATCTCAGGAGGCTCTTATGTATTGTGTAGACTTGCAAGTACATGAAAAATCTTGCTCTCAGGAACTGGGGCACCAGTTCACTTCTTTCTGAATGGGAACATGCAAATAATTGATATGTAGGTTCAGACTTCTAACCTTTTTAGAAACTGTGCCCCTTTCTTTTGATCTGTGTCTTCCTTAACTCACCTTTGGGAAAACAAGAGTATTCCAGCATAGCCACCTTCATGAGTAAAGGCTACAAGAAGCCCTCAAAGCAATAAATTATTGTCGTTTTTAAATCTCACTTCAGAATTAAGACCTGAAAAAAACATTTTTTTAAAAATTATTTATCTATTTCACATAAAAAGAGAAAAAGATACCTATGCAAAGACTATCAGTAGCCAGGCAGATTAATAAAATCAGTCCATAAAAACTACAAAAACAAGAGCAAAACAATGTCAGTCCCCTTCTTGCTCCAACAACAACAAAATAACCAGTCATTGATAACATAAAAAACCCCTTCACATCTCAGAACCCACAGAAATCCTTAATCTGAAACAGACTGCAGAACATCACAAGTGGATCACACTATATGCTTTCACATCTTATCTTGATCTTCCACCTGCTCCCATTGCTTTTCTCAAAACAAATATCTCTTTAGACTCTTCTATAATCATCCTTAAGACTCCTCACACATCATTCACTGAATCTTTAATTTCTCTACGGAGCTATTTGTTTATCTAAATCACTCACTTTTTAAGATGAACCTGGCAGGATTTCATTGAGCATTGTAATTGCAACGCTGAAAACTTTGAAATATTTAGCTATTCTTGTCCTTGTCCCAGAATAAGTGACTATATGAATTGATGGCAAAACTTCTGTGCAAATAAATAAATGATAATGCAATATTAATTAATGTTGGAGGTTGTCTCTTGTTTCTATTACATTAGGAGGTTCATATTGACATCTTCGGGATTACAAAAGGCTGTAAATCAGTGTGTAATTGTATTAACATCTATGGTGATATAAAATTAAACCATTTATATTGCATAGTCATGGGGGGGAGGCGAAAGGGGACATTTTTCTGCATTTTCAGATTATCAGGATTCAGGCATTTCTGATGAGGGGAATGCCTGTAAATCCACGTGGACACCATGTATTTTTTTCATTAGACTAGTATAGAATAGCATACTACAAGATGCCAGTGCAGTTTTGTTATATATATGTATCTGTTGTTTACATCTGTCTCACCTGTTCGAAACATTTCTTCAGTGCTGGAAAATCAATTATGTTTGCAGCATAGTATCTTTCAGTTTCAAAATTCAGTGGCTTAATTACTGCAATCTTTGGCCTCAGTAGGGTTTCATGCGTGTAAATGAAGTCACGATTTGATACTGTATGTTGAACGTATGTCTGCTGTATTCTTAGCTCCCTTCCCCAACCTTCCTTTCATGTATCAGAATAAAAAGAACCTTTTCTTTTCCTTTGAACCCATAGGCAAGTATTTCCAAATGGGCTTCCTGAAGAATACTCTTTAATAGCCACATTCCGTGTAAGACGAAACACCAGAAAGGAACGGTGGCATATATGGCAAATTTTAAATCAGTATGGCACCCCACAGGTAAGAATATATTTTATTTTTCACTTAGTTTTCTTTTTTTTTGCAGAATAGATATAGGTTAATGGGTCTTTCACCTCTGGATTCAGATCTAATTTACATAAGACAAATCTGCTGTTCTGAAATAGCATGGTGGTCATTATTCAAATAACTGAAATACAGAAGTTCAGCAAAATTTCTCCAGTAATATTGGAATGGTACTAGGTGTGTTGCAATGTAGGATGGATGGACACTGAAAAAGTTACGTGAGAGAATATTTCATGATTCCTGCCTAATCTATGCTGTTGGGTTGCTCACTTATTTTTCTTCCTGGTTTATGTGCAGTTCGTGTTTGCTTGTAATTGCGATTTAGACTAAATTATGCTTTTTTCCCCCCAGGTGTCTGTCATAGTTGATGGCTCAAAAAAAGTTGTGGAATATATAGCCAAATCTGATCAGGGAAATGTGCTACACCACACCTTTAAAAATCGTGAAATTTATCCTCTCTTTGATCGGCAGTGGCATAAGCTTGCCGTTAGTATACAGTCAAGGATCGTTTCCCTCTATGTGGATTGTAACTTAATTGAGAGATGGCAGACTGATCTAAAGAACTCCATTGACTTTCAAGGAAAGACTTTCATTGCTGCTCGAGCTGCAGATGACAAGCCCGTAGATGTGAGTTGTACCAGTAAGACGATTCTTAAAGCAAAATGGGATAATATGGAAATCAGGTTTTAAACATACTCATAACAGCATGCTAAAGAAATATGAAAACAAAACAAAATTCAAAAAAATGAATACCCATTGGGTGTTTTACACCAGGTCACAGTTTGAATTTTTAGATATTCTCTTCTAAACAAGGTGTCAACTCGTACAATTTCTATTCAGGCAAAACTCGCCATTGTTCTAAATGGGCAATATTGTCTGAATAAGTACTACAGAATCAGGTTTCTGTTTTCAATATTATTTACATTTCTGTATCCATTAGAAGTTAGTCATTTTGACTTATTACTACTATACTGTTTAGGGCTCACTTTATAGTAATTATTTTGTTTTCAGTTTTCAATGTTCATATTATCTAATTTGTCATCGAAAGGGAAAGAATGTATAACATGGTTAGCCACTCCAGGTATTTTCATGGGAACCATGAAATCCTCACCTACCCAAACATGGTAGATGTATGAGTCTGAAAACAGTATAATTCATGCAACTATAGTCAGGGGAACCTCATAACATGATTATTATTATCTTTAAATAAAATGGTGTTGTAAGAACTCTGCTGCAGTGTCAAGGCAACTGAAGTTCCCTATCCAGTGATAATGGGGTCTTTATTTATCTGCAATCTGAATCACCAAAGCAACCCTTACATATTATAATCTATATTCTACTCCAGAGATTTTCCCTCTTATACTGTTTTTGTGCAAAAACTCAGAGGAAGTATTTTGCAGTTGTGAGAAATGTTAGTTAGTTTTAATATTTAATACACATCTGCCTACCAGGTTTTAAGCCTGCTGTGTGGGGTTTAGAGTGATGACATGAAAATTTCCAACTGTGTTCTACACTCAGCACATTATTATTCATGTTAACTGTTTTCCTTTATTTTATATTATTAACATAACCTAGCATTATTGCAGCACTCGATCCTGCACAGCGCTGAATACTTTGGTCCTGATCCGGAAACACACTGAAGCACATGCTTCAGAGTTGTAGCCGTGTTAGTCTGTATCCGCAAAAAGAACGAGGAGTACTTGTGGCATTTTAGAGACTAACAAATTTATTTGGGCATAAGCTTTCTATGCATCTGATGAAGTGGGTTCTAGCCCACGAAAGTTTATGCCCAAATAAATTTGTTAGTCTCTAAGGTGCCACAAGTACTCCTTGTTCTTTTTTTAAGCACATGCTTAACTTCAGTGGAACTACTCATATACTTAAAGTTAAGCAAGTCCTTAAGAGCATCACTGGATGGTAAGAACATAAGAATGGCCATACTGGCTCAGACAAATGGTCCATCTAGCACAGTATCCTGTCTTCCAGCAGTGGCCGTTGCCAGATGCATCAGAGGGAATGAATAGAACAGGGCAAATTATCGAGTGATGCATCTCCTTTCATTCAGTCCTGGCTTCTGGCAGTCAAAGGTTTAGGGACACCCAGATCATGGGCTTGCTTCCCTGACCATCTTGGCTAATAGCTCTTGATGGACCTGTCGTTTATGAACTTATCTAATTCTTTTCTGAGCCCAGTTATACTTTGGGCCTTCAACATTCCTGGCAATGAGTTCCATAGGTTGACTAAGTGATGTGAGTACTTCATTTTGTTTGTTTAAACCTGCTGCCTATTAATTTCATTGGGTGACCCAATTCCTGTATTATATGAAGGGGTAAATAGTACTTCTTTATTCACTTTCTCCACACCATTCATGATTGTATAGACTTCTCTACCATATTCCCCCTTAGTCATCTCTTGTCTAAGATGAACAGTCTATCTTTTTAATCTCTTCTTTTATGGAAGCTGTTCCATCACCTAATGATTTTTGTTGCCCTTCTATGTGCTTTTCCAATTCTAATATATCTTTTTTTGAGATGAGACGATGAAAAATGCAAGTAATATTCAAGATGTGGACATACCATGGATTTGTATAGTGGCATTATGGTATTTTTTAATTATCTATCCCTTTCCTAATAGGTCCTAACATTCTGTTAGCTTTTTTGACTGCTGCTGCTGCACACTGAGCAGATGTTTTCAGAGAACTATCCACAAGATTTCTTTCTTGAGTCATAACCGTTAATTGAGACACCATTATTTTCTATGTATAGTTGGGATTTTGTTTTCCAATGTGCATTACTTTGCATTTATCAGCATTGAATTTCATCTGCCATTTTATTACCAAGTCACTGAGTTTTATGAGCTCCATTTGTGATTCTTTGCTATCAGCTTTGAACTTAACTATCTTGAGTAATTTTTGATTGTCTGAAATGTTTGCCGTCTCACCATTTACCCCTTTTCCCATATCATTTATGAATATGTTCAACAGCACTGGTCCCAGGGCAGATCCCATGGGGACTCTGCTATTTACCTTTCTCCACTGGGCAAAAAGACGACTTATTCATAACCTTTGTTTCCTATCTTTAAACCAGTTACTGATTCATGAGAGGACTTTCCCTCTTATTCCATGACTGCTTAGTTTGCTTAAGAGCAGTTGGTGTGGGACCTTGTCAAAGGCTTTCAGAAAGTCCAAGTACACTATATCAATTGGATCACTGTTGTCCACGTGCTTTTTGACATGCTCATAGTATTTTAATAGATTGGTGAGGCATGCTTCCCCTTTACAAAAGCCATGTTGACTCTTCCCCAACATATTATGTCCATCTACGTGTCTGATATTTCTGTTCTTTGCTATAATTTCAACCAGTTTGCCTGTACTGAAGTTAGGTTTACTGGCTTGTAATTGCCAGGAAGGCTTTCAGAGCCTTTTTTGAGAAATTGGTGTTACATTAGCTATCTGCCAGTCATCTGGTATGGAGGCTGATTTAAGCAATATATTACATACCACAAATAGTAACTGCAATTTAGATTTGAATTCCTTCTGAACTCTTGGATGAATACCAACTGGTCCTGGTGACTTATTGCTGTTTAATTTATTAGTTTATTCCAAAATAAGCTTTATTGACACCTCAATCTGGGACAATTCCTCAGATTTGTCATCTAAAAATAATGGCTCAGAATAATGGAAACTCCCTCACATCCTTTGCAATGAAGACCAACACAAAGAATTAATTTGACTTCTCCACAACAGCCTTGTCTTCACTAAGTGCTCCTTCAGCACTTTGATCATCCAGTGGCCCCACTAGTTGTTTGGCAGGCTTCCTGCTTCTGATGTACTTACACAAAAACTAAACAGCAACATTTTTTTTCACTAGTTGCCCTTCAGATTCTTTTTGGCCTGTCTAATTATACTTTTACATTTGACTTGCCAGAATTCATGCTCCTTTCTATTTTCCTCAGTAGGATTTGACTTCCAATTTTGAAGGATTTCTTTTTATCTCTAACCACCTCTTTTACTTTGTTGTTTAGCTAAAGAGGCATTTTTTTAGTCCTCTTGGCTGTTTTTTTCATTTGGGATATACTTTTAGTTTAAGTCTGTATTATGGTGTTTTTAGTTTCCATGAAGCTTATGAAAGTGAAATGCCTGTGACTTTTAATTTCCATTTAACTAGTTTCCTCATTTTTGTGAAGTTCCCCTTTTTGAAGTTACATGATACTGTGGTGGGTTTCTTTAATATTTTTCCTCCTAGAAGAAAGTTGCATTTAATTACATTATGGTTGCCATTACTGAGCTGTTCATCTATATTCCCCTCTTGGATCAGATCCTGTGCTCCACTTAGGACTAAATCAAAGATTGCCTCTCCCTTTGTGGGTTCTGGGACCAGCTGCTCCAAGAAGCACTAAATGGTGTCCAGAAATGTTAGCTCTGCCTCCTGTCCTGAGGTGACATGTACCCAGTCAATATGGGGGTAGTTGAAGTCCCCTATGATTATTGGGTTTTCTGTTTTAGTAGCCTGTCTAATCTCCCTCAGCATTCAAAAGCACTATCACCATCCTGGTCAGGAGGTTGGTAGTATATTCCTGCTGCTGTACTCTTATTATTCAAGCATGGAATTTCTATCCAAACAGATTCTATGATCAAGGCCAGAGTACTTAGCATCTTGCAGATTGAAGCCCATATTTATTTAAAATGTATAATGTCTCCCACCACCTCAGGACCTGCCCTTAAATCCTAAATACAGCCCAGCCATTAACACATAATAAAAGACCAAATTTTCAGTGGACTTTGCCAGCAGGGAATTCCCCTTCTGTAGGGGAACTCCATTGGCATAAAGCTGGTGGAGGCCGTGGAGAGGGTTCCTGCACCACCAAGCACTCTTGATACTCCCCAGTGTATATTGTGTTTTGGGGGATAGAAGAGGTGTGCTGGGGCCAGGGCAGGATTGAGGAGGGGTTGTGGAGAAGCAGAGACATGCTATGCCAATTCTCCTCTGATACAAAGTACCTTATGCGACTGATTTAAGTTTAGAGTAGGTAGGTCACTGCACTAACTTCTGCTAGGACTATAATCAGCTAACTATAATCAGTTTCCTGGGGCTACCTCCAGTCTGACAATCCATCCTTAAGTATCCAGAATAAAAGACTTGATTCCTGCTTTTCAAATGACGCAGTGGAAAGTGCCAGACAAAGGCCTGTCCAAAGTGATAGATCATACTCTAGCTCTAGTGGATTGCTAGAGGGTCTCACTCCAGGGGTGTGTGACATTGAGAATACACTTCATTGAGTGTTTAAAACTCAGGACAGATAGCAAGAGCGATGCAGAGGATTACAACTTCCATGAAGATAATGGGGTCCCATTATAGGATTTACACTGCAGTAGCTGAGAGAAGAATTTGTTCCATCATACTCATGTGATGTTTTTAAGTTCTGAATTTGTCTGTTTCTTACATATTTAAGTCAAATGTGATATTTTCAGACTGACCGATTATAATGGCAAGTTTGGAAAATTACAGTAGTTTCCACTAGTGCCTAAATATATTCCCTTTTTACTGTTGATATAAATCCCTACTCTTTTTTTTACATTTTTTAACAGATCGAACTTCGCCGCATAACAATTTATTGTAACCCAAAATTTGCAGCTCAAGAGACCTGTTGCGAAATATCTCAGGGCATGGTAGGTTATTGTAAAAATGTAAATATAAAACTGAAAATGCATTAATCATCTTTTATGACAAAACTTTCACCTTATTTTATTTAAACAAAAAGTATGGCAACATTAAATTGGTCTTTCCTAAAAATGGGATACATTTTCCAGGAGAGCTCTTGCTAAGTGACTTGTTGAAACAGCATAGCATTGGCAGAGCAGCACTTCAGTGAAAGAAGAATATAAGGGATACTGTCCCAATGAAGAACACTGGAGGCTGCCATGCCCCTCTCTCTAGATACAGTTATCCATACTAATTCATAGTTGAGGAAGTCACAGGTAGAGTAACTAGAATGTAGATCTTTCCTACTGAGCTAAAGGAATGTGTGGTTCCAGAGAAAAGAGACTTTTATAGGTTTTTTTTTTATCAGCTTTGCTTATGATTCCATTATATGTCGACAGTGGGGCTTATGAAAGTGGCATCACAAACCTGTACGAGATGGAATGGGCGGGTGGAGGGAATGGGGACAGAACTTTTGTTATCATACTTTCATTTTACTACTATAAGGAAAATAGAAATAAAACAAATAAACAACTGAATGCCCTGTACCTGACAACTATATTTTTATCTTTGATGTACTTTGCATTTTTTGGATATGCATATTGTAAAGATAAGGTGCCATATTCATTGAATTCAATGGAGTTACTTTTCTCCTCTGTTTTGACAGATACAAGCTATGTGGGCTTGAAATCACTGGGATTACTCGTTTGCTTGAAGTGGAGCATGTGAATAAGTGCTTTGCTGAACCAGGCCATATTTTTAAAATAGTTGTACCTGAGTTGTGCATGCAAAACGGACACTAGGGCACAACTAAACACAGATTTGACGAGAAGAAGAAGCTGAGAGGGAGGGAAATCAGATGGATAGGGCAGCTTGGAATCCACATGGAGGATGGCTGATGAGTCAGGCTGTCCCCAGAATATACACGTGGATTTGAGAGGGCAGAATAGGCTTCCCAACCATCTCCTCAACCTCCAAAAAGCCAAACAAACCACAGGATGGATGACCACTAGTTTATCTCAGCTGTAAAGAGACAGGGAAAGGGGAGAAAAATTTGCCGCTCCAGGCCAATGGGGGCTGAGGGACGCGGCGTGGGCTGAGGGATGTGCAGTTCGCCACGTCCCGCAGCCCTCATTGGCCTGGAGCAGCGAACCGCAGCCAGTGGGAGTCGGGACCGGCCGAACCTGTGGATGCAGCAGGTCGACAAACCAGCCCGGCACGCCAGGGCTTCCCCTGAACAAGCGGTGGACCACAGTTGAGAACCACTGTATTACACCTAGAGTGACTTCTGTTTTATTTATAAAACAGGCATATTTGCCTAGGTTTGGTTTCAGTGCAGAAGGATCACACATCTATATAGTCTTCATTTTACTGGTGCTGTGTACGGTAGTCTGAGACAAAAAAGGCTGAATGGGAACAATGTTTGGATTTTTACTTGTCAGTTACCAGCAGTGGACTCAATTCACAATAATCATTTTTTCTATTTTAGTGCCCACTGGAGGACAGTCTCATTACTACTTCTTCGTCACCAGTGACTGTTCATGTCAGCAAAATACATGCTCTTCCAGTAACACAGCAGGAGTCTAAAGACCAATGCCTCTGCTTTCCAAACAAAGTATGAAAGTCATCTTCTTCACATATATCCTTTATCTTGCATGCTTTGCAGATTCTCAAACTGTTATTTAATGCACCATGCTGTTTAATTGATACAGGTGTAGAAATTCTGAATTTCTTTGGAGGTGTGGAAATGGTTTATTTCTGTGATGCACCTACCCTTATATTTGGAGGTTAAGATAAAATACATGTAAACTAAATTAAAAGTTAATGTTTGTTAGCTTTACAAGATTAAATGTCTTGAATGCACAAAACAAATGGACTGTTGTTGGATCATCTTCAGAAGCAGCATCAAAATAAAAACTATTCTTACACAATTATATTTTACCTAGATTTGCTTATGTGAGAGTCCACTCTTTCCTGGACTCTTATCTTTTTAGTGTCAGATAACAGCACTGTATCATTGTCCCAGTGTTAGTGCCATATTTGTCTTGACTGATTTGTATTAAAGTTTCTGTGGTAGAAAAAGTAAAATATCACATATTTCTGTTATCTGAAACAGGGTGAAGCAGGATTGCCAGGAGTAGCTGGTTTGCCAGGTCAGAAAGGAGATAAAGGAGAAAAGGTAAGATGCCAATCCCCTATGACACCTGCCAAGGCTTTACCTCTGTTTCTTCCTTCTTTCTGTAACAAGACAGCTTATACAGCATTTTTTTTTTTAAATTCAGAGGTGTTTTGTCTGTAACATTCTGCCTATTTGTAGGACCCCCACTCTCTGGGCTGTTCCCACTGTGACGGGTTGGATCACAGAAACTCCTTTGGGAATGCCACCTGATGTGCCTAGATTACCACTGAGCCTTTTTTCTCTGCCAGCTTGGGACTTCAGAACCTTGCCTTGTTTGAGCCAGACCTGCTTGCCTGCTGCAAACACAAATCCAAGTCTGAGCTACGTACCCCACAAGCTGCAGACTTAACTGAAAGCAGCTTAAGAAGTGCTCCTGTCTCCAGCACTCAGATACCCAACTCCTAATGGGGTCCAAACCCCAAATAAATCAATGTTTCCCTTTATAAAGCTTATACAGGGTAAACACATAAATTGTTCACCCTCTATAACACTGATAGAGAGATATGCACAGCTGTTTGCCCCCCACCTTCCCTGGTATTAATACATACTCTGGGTTAATTAATAAGTAAAAAGTGATTTTATTAAATACAAAGAGTAGGATTTAAGTGGTTCCAAGTAATAACAGACAGAATAAAGTGAATTACCACGCAAAATAAAATAAAACACGCAAGTCTATGCCTAATTCAATAGGAAAGTAAATGCAGATAAATCTCACCCTCAGAGATGTTCCAATAAGCATCTTTGACAGACTAGCCCCCTTCTAGTCTGGGTCCAGCAACCACTCACACTCTGTAGTTACTCTCCTTTGTTCCAGTTTCTTTAAGGCATCTCCTTGGGGTGGAGAGGTCATCTCTTGATCCAGCTGAAGACAAAATGGAGGGGTCTTCCCAGGGGCATCTATAGTGTCTCTCTTGTGGGTTGAAACCACTCTCTACCCCTGTGTAGAATCCAGCTGCAAAATGGAGTTTTGGAGTCACATGGGCAAGTCACATGTACATGCATGACTCAGTTTTCTACAGGATGTTCCCAGGAAAGCTCAGATGTGGATTGGCATCTATCAAGGTCCATTGTTAACCAAGTACTCGCAATTACTTGAATAACCCCTTCACACTATGTTGACCAAATCTGCCGTAGGTGCTTTCTACAGCAAACACTTTAAATACAAGCATAGAGCCAACGCTCATAACTTCAGATATAAAAATGATACATGCATACGAACAGGATGAATACATGCAGAAGACCATAACCTTTGCAGGGATATGTTACATGGCATATCTAGCATAAAATACATTCCACTTATGTCATATTTACACTCATGAACATATTTCTGTAAAGCATTATGGGGGCAAAGTCACAGCCACTTCCTCAGTCTTTCACCCAAGCATGGCCTGCCAGGGCTTGATGCCCAGATTTCATCACAGAGGGTAGGGTTGCTTTGCCTGCCCTATAATATGTGGGCACTAGCCAGAAAATTCATAACCCCATCCTAGTCTGCTGCCTACCAACTGTCTGCAGTGGAGCATACACCGCAGGCTGCTGCTAGATAAATGAAAGCCAACGATTTGCAGCTTTCAGATACAGAATTTAAGTTAGTCCTGGAGAATATTTTTAACTGCTCTCAAAACTTTTCAACCAAGTAACATAAGTATTCCGCAAGTAGCAAAAGTCAGAAGTCAAAGGGTATTTGCCTGAAGTTTAATACATTTAGATATAATTTCTTTAGTAGTGGTTTTCCACTTTCTGCTGAGCTGAAAACTTTACCTTGTTTCCTGTTTTGGAAACAGTTTCCACATCCTTAGCATGGTGTGTGGCTACTCAGAATCTTTCTTAGGCATGTGCTGATTACAATGTATTTTGGATCAGCTGATGTAAACAGCCAAATACATCATTTGTGTGTAAAAATCCTTAAGAAAAATAATGTCCCTGGTAGTAGCTTGAACAATTATATATTTAGTGAACATGCATCCCGTGTTCCCCGCTTTATCGGAATATTACCAAGTTACTGTAAAATATTCTTTGTTTTTATTTACTTATCCATTTGAAGTGAATTTAGACTTCATGAAAGGTGCTAGACTGACATCCCTGGAGAATTAAGTATTTTATTATGGCAATAAGCTGCTCCAAGGTGTACGTTCATAGGCTATTTGTGAATGCCTTAGGTATATTGCAGCCACAAAGGCTGAGTGCCTTCAGACATCAAAGTGCCTATTGATGCACATCATGGAGTGGTTTATGGCTATTAGAGTATGGTTCATTAATTTACATTTTAATTAAAAGAAAAATGTCTTTCCACTAGGAAAAATACATTGAAGCAGGATAAGAGAAATTACTAAAGAAAAGAACTCTCAGAAGAGTAGTTTAAAATGGCCCTTTTCTCTCGCCGCCTGCTCTCCCTGCCTTCCTCCTCTTCTTCTTGCCTTCCTCTCCTATTAAATTCCTAATAAACAGAATTTGGCAGCCTTAAATCACCTCCGAATTTAGGCACCTCAAGCCTCCTGAAGCTAGAGAAGTAACTGGGCAATGTTTAAGGTGAAGTTTAATTTTAGGGACATGAAGTGGTTTGAGGCTCCCAATTAAATATCTTAGGAATTTGGGATGGGGCAAGAGGAGGCAAACACAGGAGATCAGAGGTGGGGAGGGCATGTTAAAAACTTTTGGTGCTTTTGCAGCCAATACCCTTAATGTGATAAATGGTGTGGTAGAGAAGTAGAGCATAACAAAGAAAAAAAATCTTCCCTCTTACGTACTTTCTCTTTTACCCAAAATATGGTGAGAAATAGTCTTTCCTTTGATGAGGTTTCAGCTGTGCACCATTAAAAGTGGATGCATCATGAAAAAGATTTAACCAGCCATTAGAACTTGGCTGGGGAAAATTGGAATTCTCAGACATTATGATTTGGTGTTCTCATCTAATTATCCACAGAACACGCACAGCTCTGGCAATAGCATCATTGCAAGGCTCTCTACATTACTCTGCCTCTCTTCTCCTCTGGGAAGGGGGAGGGGGGGAAATGGAACATGCTTAGAGGGGGATGATATTAATTAATTCAGCATATGGATTTAGTTCCTGTCTTTTGTCCTGAGATTGACTGCAAGGGTACTACTTAGTGCAGTTCGATTGGTGTGTTTTGTGATGTGGAGGTCTGTCCACTGGGCAATGGACTGAGATCACAAACTCATTGAATTTAATAGCCATCAGATTCTAACCATATTTAGACAAACCTTCCCCTGTTTGGATTCAAACCAATGATCCAGAAGGAATTGTTCTTTTCAGTTAGGTCCACCAAAATATATATTTGGTTCACTGTGTCTAACCTGCAGTGTTAAAGTCTCCAGACATTTACATTTTCCATCTGTTTTTAAGTAGTAGCCTTAAAGTTTTCAGTCTGCCTGAAAAAGGAAAGAAAATTCTTCATGTAAAAAACTATAGCCACATACATACATACATCCTGGTTGATAGCAGTCATTGAACCTGGGAACTTCAGAACGGAAAAGAGGCTTTTCTGCTTGAGCTGAGAGCTCCTTTGGTAGTGTGAAAATGGTAAGTTGTAGTTACTCGGGTAATCCATTACAGGGAGATGTTGTTGCATGTTCTCGACCAGTGTATTGCAGTTACAAAATGAGAAGTTCACAAAGCACATATTTCCCTTCTTCCCTATCTTGCTCCCATGTATGCACATGCACGTCATGTGTCAGGGTATACCCACTAACTCTAGAGAACATTATGTGGTCTCCGTCTGGCTCCTCTTTTAGTCTAAGCTCCCCTGACTTCTGCTAAAGCTTTTATATTTATCATGTTCTAAACCCCTCAGGATGATTCCCTTCATATCTGATGTTCATTGCGCTAATTAGTGGTGGGCAACTCTCAAAAGGATTGGAGACTCAATTTAGATATAGACCCAGAAGTCTGGATTCCTGTTAGAAATGTCAGTTTCTTGGGTTTTCAAAATTAGACTGGATTTCCTGTGGGAACAACTTTCTTTTTAACTTTCTAGTATTTCTTTCTTCTAATTAGACCACAAATTCAGTTAGAATAGCTTTTAAGGTAGCTGGATGTTTCTATTTCTGGTGCCAGTTGGAACACAGATGTGTAAAGGTGCAAATGTGAAAACTTAATAAAACCTAAAAAAAAAGTTGGATTTAGGTTGGGTTTAAGTGCTGACAAAGGTTCATGGGAGGGTAAATTTTTCATTTTATCTGGATCAGTGTGTCCATTCCTACTGAGGACAAATGCAGAAATGTAATGTGACACTTAGGAATATTTATGTGCACTAGGCCAAATTATGTCCACACTTCCACCCATCACTGCATTTGCATGTATCTTGCTAACAAAACCAGGGCCTAATGTGTGACATAATGCGTTGGTTATTTCCTTCTCATATCAGATTCAGTTCTTGAAACTGATTGTAGATACTGTTTTCTAACTTAAGAATTAACATTTCATATTGCCATGTAATTACATTTGACATGACTTCAATCCTGAACTTGCAAATATGTATCTTTGACCAAAATATGTTTTTAACAGCATGTCTTAGGGCTTTAGACATATAGGAACCCTCCTATTATCTGTAACATATATCAAGACTCTGAAGAGTGTGCTATTTATTAAATATTTTACTCGGTAAATACCTGGAGTTCTGTTGAAAAGAATTGTCATTATGTTGCCATTCACAGTCAATATTAATGATAGGTTTAAATTCATTTTTAATGACAGATCATTGTGCTATTTTAAAATTTAATTATACTGAATGGATTTCATGACCCATAACACTGACAAGATCTTTTCTATGTTCAGTTTATGAAACTGTTACCATCTTTAGTGCATGTAAGTATCATTGCTCAATGGTTGGATGGATGAGCTGACAATTTATTTCCCTCTGGTTGTTTTAGTGTTCTTTCAAGGTCTGCATTGCTAACTTTGTATGGGGAAAATCCGGGTATTATCATCTTGTACAAATCTGAGACAAATGGTCCTTTACTCTCTTGCAGCCATCTTTTCACCCCTTTCGCCTTGTTTCCCTATATTCCTCCTTCTCTAGAGATCCCATGGCATAATAGCCTGTCTTGTTTGCTAAGTTCACTCTGGAACCGTTATCAGTACCATTCCAGAACTGTCCAGAGGTTTAAAAAAAAATTAGTAGTGCAAGGTTCTCTACTCTCACAAGGCTAAGGTAACACTTCCGCCTGCAGGACCATAGGACTGAGCGGTTTTGAATGACAAGTGTTAAATATATGTATTGTACCTTTTATCCCTTTCAAATTGACCCTGGTTTCAAGGTTTGAGATGTATCCGTAAACCTGAAGGATTATGTTTGTACCAAGGGAAAGTCAGTGAGACCTTCTCAGACATCTTTACCTTCCCTAGAAACCGTTGTCCTCCACTTCCCAGCAGGTGCTTCAGCCACCAGCTACAGAGTCATTTTCTCTCTTTCTCCCTCTGGCCCAGTGGCTCAGTGATTTATCCAAAGTGGAACAGCTTCAACAGGAGAGATTGAGGGAGCCCCACATCAGTCTGTCCCATAACTCAGTGATCAGAGCCCCCTGTTGAGATGTGGGAGACCCCTGTTCAAATAATTTCTCCCCTCGAATTAGAGGGGATAAATGAACCTGGGTTTACCACATTCCAGGTGGGTGCTCTAACTACTGGGTTAAAGGTTATAAGGTGGGTGGCAGCGCCAACACTATCTCCAGCCACTGTTTTGTGTGGAGGCAGGCAGGTGCCTAACACGTTCTCATAAGAAATTACTGAGGCACCTAAACCACCTGACTCCAGGAGAGGGGTTCCTGGTTGTGGATTGCTAGCAGAGAGAGGTGCTTCTCTGAAACCTGGATTTAGACATCTAAGTCCCCGAGGGGGAGGGTTTACGACACACCCCTCTCCTTAGCATCTCCCATTGGCTATTTTAGGCAGCTCTCCACCTAGCTTGCTGGCTTTTCTGAATCACATTCTTAGGTGCCTAGCTAAAGGTCCCTTTGTGGATCTGGGCCTTAGTGGCCTGGGATTAGTGTGTCCCTTTCCTGCTACCTATGCAAGAGTCAATTGTGTCCTGGCCTCTCTCCAATACCTTTGGTGTTTATTTAAGATTGGCCATTCCTGATGGTCCCTTTAATAAGATAAAAAGTAGGGGAAGAGGCAACCGGGAACCACCCCCCAGAATATCAGGGTGAAAAGCTGCCTGTCTCCAGGACAGGTGCGAGGTCACCTGAGCCTAACCCTTAAGGGGTATTATCTGGTCTCAACTCAAAACACCAAGGATTTCACAGTGATTGGAAGAATGGGCTGGTAATAGAAAGGACTGCAATACAAGGGAGAGAGATGGGATTCTTGTGGTTGTCAGAATGTATTCAACTATGGTATAACTTCCAAAAAACATAAATAGATGGGTTTGCTTCCAATCTTTGTGAATAAAACATTTGGGTTCAGTTCACCATAACCTGCAGGCTCTCACAGCTTAGGTTTTGAACTCAGATTTTCTTTTACTACTAGACCACTTGTCTAGTCAGATTATATTAATTAGTTATATTTCATAGTGCATGAACATTTGTTACCGTGCAGTGTAGTTACACTGTAATTACAGTATGGTTCTAATTTTTGATACCTGTAATCACTAGTAATCCTTATAATCAGATTCTTATCTCAAGTGCCCAGCTCCCTTTTGTGCCTTTGAAAATCTTCCCCATATTTTTAGTCATATTATTAGTCCTTTAGTTTCATACTTAATGCATGTGTTGTTGTTTTTTTTAGAATTCTGCCTTTAAATCCAAGTCTCTTTAACCCTGAGCCAGCAAATTATGGGTGTCTGGTGAAAGCAGTCTGTTTTCTCTGAGTTTTGGAAAAGCTCAAAATTAACCACTTTGCCTGATTAAAAATTGCTGCTGTTACTTTCTCTCTAAGGGCTGGTCCACACTAACCCCTCGGGTCGAACTAAGATACGCAACTTCAGCTACGTGAATAACGTAGCTGAAGTCGAAGTATCTTAGTTCGAACTAAAAAGCACTTCCCGCGGGTCCAGACGCAGCAGGCAGGATCCCCCGTCGATTCCGCTTACTCCTCGCGCGGAGCAGGAGTACCGGTGTCGACGGCGAGCACTTCCGGGATTGATTTATCGCATCTAGACGAGACGCGATAAATCAATCCCAGAAGATCAATTGCTACCTGCCGAATCAGGCGGGTAGTATAGACGTACCCTAAGTCATTGATTTTAATTCTGTTCTATTATTGTACTCATTTGTTGTTAATTTATTTATATTTATAAAGCACGTATTCAGTATTCAATGTATTGCTAGCATGCTCTGGGACAAGGAAGACTGGTTTAGCAGATGGAGCATAGGGCTGGGAGTCAGTGAACCTGTTTTTTCCTCATCTCTGCCACTGATTCTCTGCCTCAGTCTCCCCATCTGTAATCTTGAGATAGTGATGCATGCTCACCCTTGTAAACTACTTTGAGGTCTATGAATGAAAAGCAAAGCATGGTGGTTGTTATAGAATAACAGCAGATAAAATAATAATGTACATAGAATCATAGAAGGTTAGGGTTGGAAAAGACCTCAGGAGGTCATCTAGTCCAGCCACCTGCTCAAAGCAGGACAAACCCCAACTAAATCATGTCAGCCAGGGCTTTGTCAAGCTGTGCCTTAAAAACCTCTAGGGATGCAGATTCCACCACCTCCCTAGGTAACCCATTCCAGTGCTTCACTACCCTCCTAGTGAAATAGTTTTTCCTAATATCCAACCTAGACCTCCCCCACTGCAACTTGAGACCATTGCTCTGCCATTACTGAGAACAGCCATCCTCTTTGGAACACCCCTTCAGTAGTTGAAGGCTGCTATCAAATCCCCCATAACTCTTCTCTTCTGCAGACTAAATAAGCCCAGTTCCTTCAGCCTCTCCTCATAAGTAATGTGCCCCAGCCACCTAATCATTTTTGTTGCCCTCCACTGGACTCTTTCCAATTTGTCCACATCCTTTCTGTAGTGGGGGCCCCAATACTGGACGCAATATTCCAGGTGTCCTCACCAGTGCCGAATAAAGGGGAATAATCACTTCCCTCGATCTGCTGGCAATACTCCTGCTAATGCGGCCCAATATTCCATTAGCCTTCTTGGCAACAAGGGCATACTGTTGACTCATATCCAGCTTCTTGTCCATGGTAATCCCCAAGTCCTTTTCTGCAGAACTTCTGCTTAGTTAGTCGGTCCCCAGCCTGTAGCAGTGCATGGGATTCTTCCATCCTAAGTGTAGGACTCTGCACTTGTCCTTGTTGAACTTCATCAGATTTCTTTTGGCCCAATCCTCCTATTTGTCTAGGTCACTCTGGACCCTATCCCTACCCTCCAGTGTATGTACCTCACTCCCCAGATTAGTGTCATCCGCAAACTTGCTGAGGGTGCAATTAATCCCATCATCCAGATCATTGATGAAGATGTTGAACAAAACCGGCCCCAGGACTGACCCATGGGGCACTCCGCTAGATATCGGCTGCCAACTAGACATTGAGCTGTTGATCGCTACCTGTTGAACCTGACGATCTAGCCAGATTTCTGTCCACCTTATAGTCCATTCGTCCATTCATACCCCTACTAATTCTTTTTTCTGCTATTTACTCTCTCCTGATGTCTGAAAGCTCAGTCATTCTTATATAGGGAGTATAACATAAAGTATAATCTGTACGCTTTGCACTCTGCTTATTAAAAATCGCAATTATATGATGCAGGAATAACTTCATAATCCAATTTACTATGGAATATAGTTGTTTTAAGGTCTTAAGGAGGAAAATCTATCTACTGGTACGAAACAGCTGTGTAAATTTAGCATGGTTGACCAGTTAGTCACTCACACTTAAAGCTTTTTTTTACAAAAGTAGCATATAGAACTATGAATTTATAGTGTATAATATGTGAAAATATTCTGCTGAATATAAAATGGTTCTGGTCTCTCTTAGCTGAAAGTGGCACAGGAAGCAAAGTATGATGTAACGTTCAGTCTGTGGGTGATTAGGCAAAAAAACAGGAGTCATTTCTGCTGTTCACCCTCTTAGTGCCGGTGGCTGTTTGTCATTCACATACTGAAGATTTTATCTGCTGTTGGGATTGAACTAACTTAACATAACTATATTCAAGACAATTTCAATATGAAAAAACCCTGAAAAAAACCCTAATCATTGCTTCAATTCACTGGATTTGAATTTTTGCATGGAATGCAGCTGCATACACATGTGTAACTCATTTTGCTTGATTTGCTGATCCAACTCGCATGCCATTAAATCAGAGTTGCCAGCTGGCTTGTGCAGGTGCAGTCATTTCTGTGGGTTTCTGTGAATGAATGTTGTGGCAAGAGAGGAAGAGACAAAGACAAGGGCAAGGGTTATAAGCAACAGAGTGGGATCATTTTAAAGTTCAGGTAGTAGTCACCTGGAGAAATCTCTTGCTTTTAGGAACTGATAACCAGAAAACATGACCTTCAGACTCTAGACTCTTTCTTTTCTTTACTTGGTGTCTAATTCTGTAACCTTTTCCTCCCACAGAGTAGCACTTATGTGAGTAATGCCATTGAATTAGTGGGATTACTGTCATATGTGCTATTGACTGAAAAGGGGCTGCAGAATTGAGCTGTTGATTGCTAGGAAGAAAGTTTCTTTTTTTAGATAAGAGTAGAAAAACTTTGCATTTGTGATTATTGGAGTATCTAATATTGATTCAGTGTTTTTGTTATCTTCCCTTATTTTAATTTCAAAACTTCACAGATTCTCATACTTGAAATTATTAAGGAAAATTTAGGTGTGTTATTTTCTTCACTTGTTTTTAAAAACAATGGTCCAGATTCTCAGTTATTATAAATTGCTATAGGAGCATTACTCTCCTTGAAACTCCCCTCCGCATCCCAATCGAGAAAGGCGTAAAGCAAGGAGATACAATTTCACCGA
Organism: Macrochelys suwanniensis; assembly: GCA_033296515.1. NCBI lineage: Eukaryota > Metazoa > Chordata > Testudines > Chelydridae > Macrochelys > Macrochelys suwanniensis. Next base: position 52,343,149 of record CM065777.1, read on the forward strand.
AACTATTCACTGCCTGCCTCGAAATGGTTATGAACAAGATCAATTGGAGGAGTGGTGTCAACATAAACGGAGAGAGATTGTCTCATCTCAGATTTGCAGACGACATTGTACTAATTGCCGAAAGCACCAACCAACTGCAGAGCATGCTACGAAGACTCGACAAGAAAAGTAGTCAGGTCGGCTGAAAATGAACCGCTGCAAAACGAAATATATGCGATCAGACGTCTTACGAAAAGCCCGAATAACGGTAACAGGAGAAGACATCGAAGAAGTGGAACAGTACATATATTTGGGCCAAGAAGTTAATATGCGCCAAGACCTGAACGGAGAACTCTCGCGAAGGATTCGGGCAGGATGGTGTGCGTTTAATTCCATCAAGGACGTCCTCACAGGAAAAATTGACAAGACCACACGTAAAAATATTTTCAATTCAGCAGTGCTGCCAGCCATGCTGTATGGCAGTGAAAGGTGGGCACTGATGAAGAGAGAAGAGCAACGGCTGTTGGTAGCTGAAAGGGCAATGGAACGAGCTATGTTGGGAATCTCCCTTCTGGATTGTATACCAAATGAAATATTCAGAGAATGCAGCGGTGTGAAAGATATTGTCGCGGAAAGCACACATAACAAGATGCGATGGGCGGGCCACTCAGCACGGCTCACGGATAACAGGTGGACCGCAATCATTGCTGAGTGGTACCCGCGAGAACAGAAAAGACCCCCCCGGTCAGCCTCCAAGAAGATGGGAAGATGACATCGTTAAACGTTTCGGACGAACGTGGAGAATAAAGGCAAGAGTGCGAGAAGAATGGCAGACATGTTGTGATCGGCGCAGTCTTAATGACAGCTGAAGTCCGATCAATCCAGGTGATCCAGGTGATAGGAGCATTGATGTTAGTGAGGTTATGCTAATTTAGACCAGATGAGGATTAGTCCTATAAATCTTTTAGCAAATCCCCAACAGATTTTATACTTGTTTTTAAGTATTGGGAGTAGATGAATTTAACATTAAAGGACTTGTTAGCATGAGATGTGGATATTCCAATTTAGTGAGAACTTCTTTTGCCCTTGACAATTAGCATCTTAAAAAAGAAGAAATACTAGCTGCACATGTGAACTACTAGCAGTGGAAATATTAGCTGCATGTAGCATATATGTAGACACTGGGCTAAATCCAGCAATGAATGGGAGTTTTGTTTTAGGACAGCAGGATTTTGGCCCCTATATTTTTGAAACCTTCTATAAAATGAGAAAATTGATTACTTATGAGGAGAGGCTGAGGGAACTGGGCTTGTTTAGTCTGCAGAAGAGAAGAGTGGGGGGATTTGATAGCAGCCTTCAACTACCTGAAGGGGGGTTCCAAAGAGGATGGAGCTCGGCTGTTCTCACTGGTGGCAGATGACAGAACAAGGAGCAATGGTCTCAGGTTGCAGTGGGGGAGGTCTAGGTTGGATATTAGGAAACACTGTTTCACTAGGATGGTGGTGAAGCACTGGAATGGATTACCTAGAGAAGTGGTGTAATCTGCATCCTTGGAGGTTTTTAAGGCCCGACTTGACAAAGCCCTGGCTGGGATGATTTAGTCGGTGTTGGTCCTGCTTTGAGCAGGGGGTTGGACTAGATGACCTCCTGAGGTCTCTTCCAACCCTAATCTTCTGTGATTCTGTGATTGAAACACACTTTCCTTTTCTCCAGTATATCCTATCGAGGAGTGACGGTACTAGATACTGATGCTTGTGTATATATATAACCCTGTCACAGAAAGATAGACAGATCTTGCCTTCATGCATCTGCAATGTAGAAAAATACAAATCCCACCTTTTTCATTATAATGCAAGTTATGACAGAAGTGCCTTCCCAGAGGTACAACTTTAATACTACTATGAGTAGTTCCACTGAAAGCAATGGGAGTGCTTGGGGTAGCAAAATTAAGCATGTGTGTAAGTGTTTACTGGGCCTTAATTCTTAATTGCTTTCCTTAATTCTTAATTGCTTTTCTTCTCTCGTTTTCTTTAAGTGACATTTTTAATATTATGCCATCAGGTTTTCCCCCCCAAGTTTACATAGCTCATATTTTCACTAAACAATGCTCTCACAATGAGAGCACCATTTTGTGATATTTTGTAAAGCTTGATAGAAAACAAAACTATATACATGGGAAATAAACAATCTGTTAATAACAAGTTTGCCTTGGTAGCGAGGAAAACTCAGAAATCTTCAAAATCTTTAAATATGCAATTTATCTTTTAGGGTGAAGTGGGTGTCAAAGGAGAAGATGGTGCTTCTGGGCTTCCTGGGGAAAAGGTACGTGTGACACTGCACCCCATATTCTTCATAGAGATGATATTATGATATGATTATGGCATAACTATGATGTATTTATGCAAGATAGGTCATGTAAGATCTCATTGAAAAGGTTATGATTTACTGAATATGATTATCCTACTTCTATGCATGTATAATTTTTGTATCTGAAGTGAGGAATATTGACTATGTATCTGTGTTACAAATGTGTTTACACATGGGGAACACCCTCTAGACGAAAGACTCCATCTAGATGGCTGGCTGGGAAGGGCCTATTCAAGTTAATAAACCATTAGGGAGAACAGTAGGCCTTAGAAGAAGCTTATTTCACACCGGGGTGGTGCAGAGGGGAAAGAGAGCGAGGCCTTCCTGGGGACGCTATAAACAGCCTCTTAGTTATGGCCGCTGTGACACTACAGGCACATGGTCACCTGGTGCTGGACTCCATCTTGGGATTCCAGTGTTTTTCCACTGACTGGTGTGGGAATCAAGCTTTGAGACAA